>JASPKZ010007701.1:0-1297500 GCA_030220185.1 Diploptera punctata | reverse complement strand
GTTATTGTATGAACCAGCGATAACATCTCTAATAACCAACGATAACCACACTGATTATTAAACAAAAAGGCGCACAAGTTGTGCATTGATAACCAGCGATAACCACGCTCTTAATCAGCGATAACAACCAGCGATAACCCACTGCCAGTAACTATGGTTACTTTTTACATAATTAAATTACGTTAGGTCTTCCTTTAGATATTAAATTACTTTAGAGTAGGTTAGAGTAATTGAATTCGGTTAGGTTAGCTTCTAGGTTCCTATACATATAGGTTAAGATAACTTTTAGTTTCTTTACATACCGGTATATGTACAATTTATTTACATTCTTCATAACAGTTCTTCTATGGAATTCGAAAATGGCTGACGGTTACGACGAAACTTACATCTTTACGCAAATTTATTTCATATAACTAGAGTTGGAAAAAAAAATGCGATATCAGGATACACATTGTTTACAAAATGCTTATCTTTGTCGAGCGTCTCCACTGCCTGCTCGGAGCGGAGAGTGTGTATGTTCGACTCTCCTCACTAATATACCTGTTTACGTGACGTGTGGTTGTATCAGAATGGCAAAACAAAAATTCTGCAAAGATGAGTCCATTCCTACACAAAGCGGACTGTACTAGAAGTCTGTCCCGAATAGCACGTATCATCGTGCAATTTTTCAACATATCGGTCTAAGTACGATGCTGCCTAGCCTATAACCAATACTTTTTTTTCAGCCCTACATATAACGTTTAAATACTTTAATGGTGATTACTTTCCGCAGATAAATTGCATTAAAACCACTACGTAATACCAATATTTGCATTCAAATTGTCATCAATCGCATAAGTAAATATATGGTATTCTACACCCCAACCGTATTTTAATTACGTATTTAAGTTACCGAATGAACAAATACACAAATTAAACGGAAGATGTAGTCAAATCTCAAATACGATTTTTAAGTTTGTAAACTACTGAATACAACATGTTAAGCTAAATCTTTGAATTATGTGAAATACTTACAGTGACACTGCTGATTACCAGGACCAGACCTGTTGTAGTCAGGTATAAAAATCGATCACATGAGTTTGATTGACGAGGTTCACCAATAAAGAAAATAATATGGATAAAACACAACTTGTTTTCAAAATTCCGTTAATTAAAAGAGCCAGCTTTGAAATGCAGATCCTAGTAAAATAAATTTAAAACGATCAACTGATAAGAAAAAAATTGAACTATAAAATATGCTTAAAAATTAAAATGATGGATCTTATTGATGATAAACACTCTCAATCACCAAAACGGTTAAAAACAACAACTCACCGCGTTTCGGCTACTACATAGCTGCTATCAAGACTAAGACCAGTGGAAGACTAAGTACGAGTATTAAATGCCCGTACAAAAGTATATATATACGGTACCTTATAAATTACGTCACATAACGTAATAACATAGATAAAACATCAATCAATACAATTTTTACTGACATTGATTAATGCAAAAGGAGGGCTGATAGGAATAGGGTCCTTGTCGTTGTTCATAATATTATTTTTTGTTTTTGTATATTTCTATACTTTCCAAAGCGTCTAGAAATCTAAAATTATTAACCGATCTCACCAGTCTAACGTCACTTACATCGATGATGTGACCGTTTTTAGAAATATGTTGGGAAACCGCCGATTTTTCATTTCCACAAATGCGAAAATGTGCCGTATGTCCTTTAAATCTAGTAACAATAGAGCTTCTAATTTGCCCAACATATTTCTTATCACATCCTTGACAATTTATTTCGTAAACACCGGACCTTTTAAAAAAATAAATTTTGTTCTTGGGATTACCTAATAACATATTTAAAGTAGAGAAGCGGTTGTATAAACTGTTTTAAGGTTTATCTCCGTCTTTAACTAGAGGTATGAGTAAAATAGGCTGAACTGAACTTTTACTAGCGCTTGATTTTTCAGTTATATTATTGCAAACTATATCTCTTCTTTTGTATTTACTAACATTATTTAATATATTAAACTTTTTCACACAATTTTATAACATTATTAGACAGTTTTGAAGCATTTATTTAAATATGCAAATCACAACATTATGACACTCTTAGAAATATTGTGATGCTAACAGAGTATATTACTTAGTCTATGATTTTTCTATCGCTGTTTTGGGTTATCGCTGGTTGGATCAGCGTTAGGGAGCGATAAGTAAGTGTACACCCATTTTTAATAAACATTTGGTAATTTTAATATTATTAATATATCTTTATAACATAGATTTGGGGATTTATTGCAAATATTGGTCATTTAAATTTCATAGCGACAGATACTAATCGAGGATGATAATCAATATGTGGTTCGATTGTGGGTTATCGGTGGCTCTACAAACTCTGGCGCATGCGGACTGTTATTCTATATGACTGAAAATATTTCATGCTAGTTTAAGCGCAATTTTTCCGTAAAATATTCAAAATATTAAACCTTAAAATAGTTTATACAGTCGGTTCTGCTTAAGTAGTTTATTAGGTAATCCCAAAAACAAAACTGATTTTTTAAAAAGGCCCTATTCCTATCAGCCCTTTTTTGTATTTAATTAATATAAGTAAATATTGTATTGATTGATGTTATATCTATGTTATTACATTATGTGATGTAATTCATAAGGTATATATACTTTTGTACGGGCATTTAACATTCCACTGGGCCCTGTCTTGAGAAAGGCTATGTAGTAGCCGAAATTCGTTTACTTGTCGTTTTTAACTGTTTGGGCGATTGGAGAGTGTTTTTTAACTGTATAAAATACGGAACATATTTAAAATAAAACGTTCAGTTATGCAAAGATATGTGATTTTTCTGAAATATGGAGAAATTTAGAAAAATAAATGTACCTTAAACCATTTAAAATGCCCTAATTTGTAAACGTATAATGAAATGCATTTACATAAAAATCACATCCTTGATTAGGCCTATAGGAATCTAGGCAATGTCTCAGCTGAGGTTGAGGGCGACATTTCTTCGAAAATAGTCCAAGAAAGAGAGGGAATATTACGTGATTTGTAAGGAATATATTAAAATTATTTGATACAATACCTCGTGTGAATTTATCAATTTTATTTTTCTCATGACACACGAATGAAATATCTTCGTGTAAATTGTGCTTTTCATTTCTTACTTTTTTTTTTTATTTTTCATTAAAGTAATTTAAAGATTATAGTTAACACAGGATAAGGTATATATATAGCAATAGTTGACCTGGACGATACCCAGAATTATAAACATTATGGACAAAACATGAATGTTAGTTATAGAAATGACTCTTAATATAATTTAATATGAACAACAAGAAAAATAAAATAGAACCTCGCGACTTGTAGGTTTGTTTGCTTAATTCCACTACCAACATTTCGTGAATTTAATGTACTGCAGAGGGAGTTTAGTGAAGCAAATACAGAATGAGTAAAAACTGATCGTCAGTTAGAAATCTTTTTACTAAAAGTAAAAAATATCAATCCATAAACATAATTAATATAGTTTCCATTTATATTATTAAAATTACATTGCCTTTTCTATTATCTCATCGGAAATGAGATTTGTCCCATTTTTATAAGGTGTTCAATTACTAGACCACACAATGAACATTAGAGAAGAATTAAATTTAGAATCAATTACATCTATAGTTAAAAAATACAGAACAAACTGCGGAGATCCTTTCAATGAATGCCAGACTCGAGGATATCGAAAGCTATAATCCTGAAGGAAAAATAAATAACATAGCCCGACCATTGAAGGGAAGGTCTGAAAAACTACTTTGAGACAGAAAAGGCCAGAAGGCCTAATCCTTGAAGTCGTGATACAGTTTCCACATTGTTTCATGGTAAGTTTAATATAAAATACAAAGAATTGTTATATTGCCATGTTATATGACCCACTAGAATGAACAACTATAAAAGTCTAGTGATTATTCTACGGCTAATAAATGTGTAGGCCTACAGCGCCCTCCCATTTCCCTTATAAAGACATAACGGCCTACACAGTACAAACCCTATCAGCATAACCGGTGCAGTTGTGCATAATAACAAAAAAGTTAAATGGCTCCGAAAACGAAAGAAAAAACAGAAAAAAGAATCTAAAATTATTGTCAGAAGTTGTATAATAAATGCAAATCAGTACCAAAAATACTGAAAGTGATTCCACAGATCGTAATGACCTAAGCGAAAATGGTTATCATGGAAGTGTGGTTCGAATAAAGTACCTAGTCGATTAAAGAAATAATAAATAAATTGATCAAATTACACATTGTATTATCACTTTTTACACACCCCATATGCCAGCATAAGCGACAACCGTTTGCTAGCCTACAGCATTCCTGACGTAGAGGTAAATCTATAACATGGGAACATGTTCAGTTTCTAATTACAACGCTATAGATAAGATAAAATAAGATATGAGGGAATTTCCTGACCATGGCGGGTATTCTCCTTCCGCTAGTCAATGTTAATAATAATAATGATATTTTATTTATTCTGGCATAAAACCTTCTCTAAACATAGCCAGCATATTCTAAGACAGGAAGTTATTTTCCTCGCTAATTTTGAATTGATGTTCCGACGTTTCTTAGTTTAAGGAAGGAAAAAATAATACGAATATGTAAGAATAAAGTTCATAGCAAAAATGATAGAACCAAAGAGAAACGAACAGGAGGTGAATGAAGAAAACTACATGATGTTTTTATGCGAAACCAGATATAATAAGAACTGTTAACTCTGGTAGACTGCCATGGGTAAGACAAGTGATTGGGAAATTAAAGGAGCGATATGGGAATTCCTTGTAGGAAGACTAGATGACAAGCGCCCAGCAGAAAGGTAAAAAATTATGTGGCAAAATAATGTTAACTAAGAGATTCGAGGGAGATGAATTATACAGGGATTGACTGAAAAAAAGAAAGCCGAGAATAAGAATATACGAAGAGCTTACGTCTACTTGATATTTAGTTTTTATTCCGAAATGTGGATTGGAATTTTAAATAATATATTTATTTTTTTATTGAAGTAGAATCACTACTACACCCATATCTTAAGGATAAAGCGAAAGAACTAGGTAAGTCACTTTTTTGACGAAACGGAGTTTGAGGTGGTATTAGAGTCTCCATGGAAAGCACTAACATTTAGAAGTATGAAAGAATAAAATATACAGTTTATTCAAGATTTTATTTACTTCCAAAATTTGGCCTATAGGTAAGGCAGTTCGGATGGAGTACAACTAAAAATATATTTTCTATATTTCATGTAAAAAGTGACTTATATGATTCTTTCCAGGTGACATATTTAAATATACGAAATGTTTATTAAAATATGGCATTGTCGAAATATTAGGTAGTAAGAAATTATTTTTCAAGTAATTTATATTTATTTTCTAAAACGTAAATATATCTGATACCCAAGGGTGGTACCAATGTTATGGTAAAATTGATCTGATAGCAGAAGTCAATACGTTACTACGTCATCAGAATGGTTGTAGAAAGAGTTATCAAGACAATCACTGATATACATCCAGAAGGAAGAGGGAATATAAGTGAACCTAGGAAGAAGTGTATTGACTATGTAAGAGAATCTGTAGACGTTGGGAATCAGAATTTGGAAGAAATGTGCTGCGGATAATAAAGAAAGGTTCTTGCTGAATCGTAAAATATTTAATTATTTTTCTAGCACTACAGTCCGTGTAAGATCTTTGACTTCCTTTCCAGATATATGTATATACACTTGTGTCCAAAAGTTAAGGATAATTAGTTCATTTGCCGACTTATTATAAAGCATTTGTCAGAATAATACAAAATTTGGTAAGGGTATGTCACAGATAATTAGAAACATGGCACGAAAGAAACAATGGCATGAATACGTCATTCACTTGTCATTTTCACAACAAACGAAAACTGCATTTCAGAATTCGAACATAAAAGTTGAACAACAATGGTTCAAATGATTAGTATGGGGTGTGATTACCCCTGACAGCTACACAAGACTCACATCGACGTGGCATGCTAGTGATGAGGAGTTCGATGCTCAGCAAATTCCACTCCTCATGAAGAGCAATGTGAAGGTCTTGAAGTGTCCTCGGAGGAGGCTGACGAGATGCAATTTGTCTCCCTAAGGCATCCCATGCATGCTCTATAGGATTCATATCCGGAGACCTCGCTGGCCACTCCATACGCTGGATATCTTCCTCCTGAAGAAACTCATCCACCAGTTGTGACCTGTGAGGTCGGACATTGTCATCCATGAATATGAATTCTGGACCCACAGCTCCCCTGAAAAGTCTTACATGAGGTTCCAGGATCTCTTCTCTATACCGCTGAGCATTAACAGTGCCACCTGCGAAGATGTGAAGCTCTGTGCGTGCATTCATAATTATACCTCCCCATACCAGGAGACCACCGCCACCAAATGGATGTCTTTCCATGATGTTCATGGGGTTGTAACGAGTTCCTTGCTCCCTCCAGATAGTCACGCGATGCGAATCACAGTTCAAGCTGAATCTGGACTCGTCTGTAAATAGCACGCTGCTCCACTGATTTTAGAGTCCAGTCGCGATGTTCCTGACTCCACCGTAAACGTGCTCTCTTGTTATCAAGGGTGAGTGGGACGCACACTATAGGCCGTCTAGCATACAGACCAGCAGCTCTGAGTCTTCTATAGACAGTTTGTCTGGATACTCTGATATCTGAGGCGGCCGCAAGTTCTGAACTCAGTTGTCTGACAGACATTGTTCGGTTTCTTCTTGCAGTTAACGCAAGATATCGATCCTGCTGAGGATTTGTAACTCTTGGACGACCTCCCACTGGTCTTCGCCTAACGTCTCCGGTCTCTTGGAACCGTCGCCATAACCTAGATATAACATTTTGTGGCACATTAAGTGCTATGGAGACCTCAGTTTGTGTCTGTCCTGTTTCTAGCCGCCCAATAATTCTACCCCGAAGCAGAGGGTCCAGATGTTGTCTTTGTGCCATTTTACTGCAATCTGTTCTTACACTACATCTGATTATATCATAACTCTCTTTAAAAATGAAGATTTATGGAACAGGGCTTAACTGCAACAATGCAATTTTCATTTATAATTGCTATTAATTTTTTCATTGTTGAAGAGAGATTATAATTTAGTATGTAAACTAAACTAAATGTACTGAGAAACGTTTTGATAAATAATTTTTACTCCTTGCTCCTCTTTAAGCATTTTGATTTTCCGTTTTACAAATTATCCTAAACTTTTGGACACCAGTGTATATATAAAGTAAAGTGATCCCACGACAGGCCTCAGGAGGCCCTTGGGGTAGTAGGAGGTTAAGGCACCCACTTTTTCTAGACAATCGGCACTTCATGTCAGCCGGGTTGTCAGCCCTGCGTGACGACCGCCTTTATCCCCAGAACAAGCTTCTGGTACTCATTTCCGTTAGAGGCTGAGTCGACCCCAGGACCATAGTGTCGCCAGAGGGTTTGGGTCAGTTTAAAAATCCTGACCCCACGGGGCTCGAACCCTCGACCTTCCGGCTTGTAGCGCAGTTATATATATAATTGAAATGAAAAGTGGTGTCCGAAAATCATCGAAATCCGGTCATTAGAACTGGAGTTTGCCCGAAAGCCAACATTTAAACATCAGTTTATTGGCTACCATGTTTTCTCATGATAAAACTGTACAATAATAATAATAATAATAATAATAATAATAATAATAATAATAATAATAATAATAATAATAATAGTAATAATATATGCAACTCCTGTCCAACTCAGGATGGCCGAAGGACGAGATGTAATGGATTCTCTATATTTTAGAAGTCTGTGAATGTGAACCACAAGTGCCGCCCGATCGCGCCTGACGCACCGTCAATGTGGCGAATGAAGGAAATAGATGAGATGAGTATGGAGTAATGATGAAATGAAATCTGTGGCGGGAGAAAATGGTTGTAAAACTGCCAAATCTGGAGACCCCAGCGGTGTGAGGCGAACGGCTAACCACTTATGCCATGGAGCCACCAAAACTGTATACACAGGATGTAATTAACAAAACAAATATACGTACATTCCAGCAAAACCCGCCCATAAATTCGTGTTGCTAAAGAATTCGCTTGGTTTACGCACTTCCTGCGTTACGCATATTTTGTGCACATATTTTACTTTTGACGAAAGCTACATATTTTGGTAATTAAAGTAAGTCCGACAGAAAAAAAATTCTAAACCTCTGAATATAAAATTACGTTATTTGGTCAAACAAAATTATTTTTAATAGTCCGCCGTGCTGGGTCAGATGGTAGCACGCCTGCTTCCCGACTAGCGGGCTTCCCGACTAATACCCGGCGGTATTAAATACCTTAATTGTTAAATAATTTTAATTTAATTGCAAATTTTTCAATCTCCGAATCAGGAGGGGCAGTGGTGTACAATTTTTATTCGCTACATTGTTCACCAGATTCCTGAATTACATTTCAAAACCCTCCGCGATTCGTCCGCCAGGTGGAGACATTAGACCTGGCGACCACCTTATTGATTTTTGATAGGAGTAGGCTTCGTTCCGGCATCGGGTTTCGTCTTTTCTCTTCTTTCCATCATCATCTCTCATAAAAAAAATGCTTTAAACTACACAAACATATAAACATACACCCATCTTATACTCCTCTCTGTACACGATATAATAATATATCATCTACGAGTACATAAAGTGGTCTGCAAAGAGGTGCATAAATTGAAAGTAAACCACATTAACGCCACATATCCACCCAGCGCGGAACCGGAAGTTTGTAAAATGCGGTGGGAGGCATTATAACATATACTTTAAAATAATAAATATCTATAATATATAAAATTGTAGCATTTTTATCTTTGTTTGTTTATGTTTATTTGATGGCAAATTCTTTACAAATCATTATTAATAGGGAATTCCTTTCGCCATATCGAGAATATCCTTTCCTGCCCTAGTCATTCCTCACATTCAAATGTCAATAAATGAACATCGACTATACGTCAAAAGGAAATGATGTGCTCATACATTAATTTCCTTTTTCTCTCCCTCTCTCTCTCTCTCTGATTCTCTCTCTCACTCTCTATCTCTCTCTCTCTCTCTCTCTCTCTCTTTCTCTCACTCTTTCTCTCTCTCTCCCTCTCTCCTTGTTTTAGTTTGACCGCTTTATTTGTAGCTATTTTGAGTGGCCCACGTCCCTGAACCTTACAGGGACACGCATTGTCGAAATAGTATATTACAATACGAGGTTGGGAAGTGGTTTTTTACAGAATCGAAGAAAATTTTCCGAGATTCTGTAAAATACTTCACAAACGTGCGTTGTACATTATTTTTTGCCCGATGGTGTTTTCAAAATAATAAATAACAATAAAATAATAACGCCTTTGTTGGAAATATTTGCGTTCATTATAAACAATTGACTAACGTTAGCAGTCTGGCTAATGTATATACGCTAAATGCCGAAAATAATTGTTGAGATTACATAAAGCCTTGATACCAATCTCGCATAAAATGGCTGCAAGTATGAATGATTGTAATCGAAACGACGAAACTGGAGAAGCGTGGAAAGTTGGGTGTGCTTATTTAGTGCCAGAGAAATTTAAATTAGCATATGAAAAAACATAAATTTCATTCAGAAAGTGGTTGGAGGAGAAGAATTGTAGTGTAAGTGAAAAAGTATGGTTGCTTATTTCGTGCTTAGGAGTGAAACATTTAAGTATCCAGCGAGTTTGTGGTCAGAAAATCCAATGCTGAAGATGATAAAAAATTTAAAAGAAGGTATCAATATTGCAGATTTTGTTACACTGGTCAGCTTCCTCAAAAAGAAGAATATAGGACATAAAGCTAAAAACTGAAAGTTTTCAGTAGAATTTTGTTAAATCAACTTTCAATATTGTTTCAAATAAAGTTAAGTTCATTTAAAATGCATTGATTTCTTTCGTATAATGTATATTAACACTACCTTTTGGATATATTTTTGTATATACATAAAGGGCAGTGGTTTTACTTCCCGCTCGAGGGTTGTAATATGTAGGCCTAATACTACAGTATAGTTATTTAGGTTGCTACCCCGAAATGTAGGAAGTTGAACTTTCAATCGTGGTCGCCATTGCTGTAAGTACGACAAAACGCACTATCGCGCAACAAAGTAATTTTAAGTCTTGATCGCACTTACACTTTTTCATCAAAGAACAATGTCAAGTCAACTGTACTTAGGTGATCCCACTACAGGTCTTAGGATGTCCTTTAGATAGTAGAAGGTAAAAGATCTCACGTTTCTAGACAGGCTGTCAGCCCTGAGTGTAGCAGCCCTTAACCCCAGAGCATAAGTCAAATTAATTTCCTGAAAATGAGTGTACACAAAGGTAACGATGGCACGGTTGGGCCAGTTTAAATATCCCACCGGGATTTTAACCCGAATTACTATTCATACTACGTTGAATTTCTTACATTTAATTAAATTAATACCATTGCGTAAATAAGACACAGTTGTACTATTATGAAGCTCACTTCAGGGCCACCATTTAAAATGTCACACCAAATATGGAATGAGCTTTGAATGACGATTCTGAAATCCCACAAATCATTCTAAATAAGTCGAAAGAAGCAATTGGGAAACGTCCCAAGTATATCTGAAGTTAAATTCAAGAACATTATGATGGATTTTGTTCATGGAGAATAAAGAACAATGCAAATTTAGCAAATGGAGATTTTACGTTATAATAATATTATATTATATCCGAGATAAGTTCCAATTGTACTGTATAGGTCGCGCAAGGGATTTTGAACAATGTCCTTGACCGTAAATCTAATGGGAGAGCCTATCCAGACTGCTGATCTGTGAATTCCCTGTCTGCCACGTGAACAAACAAAACAGTTCCTATGTACAGTCCATAAAAAATTATAGTAAGACGCGGATGTGTTGATTTTAGATTTAAAACCGTAGACTTTAATTATAATATTTTGTACACTTGCTGCCTCAAGTCTTAAAATTATAATGCAATGTGAATGTGTATTTAGTTAATTACTTAACAGTTGTGATTTTTTTTATTTACACAATGCCTCCTAACTAACTAACTAACTAACTCACTGACACTATCGAACCCGTAGGTTCATGGTCGCGCGGACATAAGCTCTCCATATATCCCCATCCTGAGCCAATGTTTTCCAATCATCCCCTGTATAATCTACTGTCCTCAAATCATAGTTAATGTTATTCTCCCACCTCATTCTTGGTCCTACAAAAAGCTTCCATGCACGTCTTTCATTTCCCATTCGTGCCACATGTCCTGCCCATCTCAGTCTACGATAAAGATTATCTATATTAATTAATATCTGTAGTGAGATTTTAAAAATGTTTAGCAGTGACTGTATTTGATATTCGCTAGCGAGGGAGTTAGCAATGACGTGTGGTCATACTTCCTATTGGCTGAGACCTACATCTGGTTAGTACAGGACTCGCATCTAAGCTCCCATTACAAATGTCATTGTTCAGGAACTATTGCTAGGGTTATAAGCAACCTTGTGTAAAGTATTACGAGTGAATTGTGTACTGAACTGTCATCGATAGGCAACCATTGAATTTAACGGGAGATGAAACTGAATACTAGGAAGGATGATACCAAAAATTAGGAACTTTCATTTCTTATTTATTTATGACAAAGAAGTAGGCCTACAGTATATAAGGCGGCTCCGTCGCGCAAGCGTCTCTCACCGCTGGGATCCCTAGATCGATTCTCGGTCACTCCATATGGGCAGGTTTTTCTCGGGGTTTCTCCCGTTTTTCCCCTGCCACCATTTCTCTATACTCATCTCATCCATTTCGTTTCATCTCGTTCATCTGCCCCTGTGATGGTGCGTCAGGCGTGGTCGGCCGGCACCCTGTCATTCACAGACATCTATATAAGGGGTTCATCTCATCTCATTCCTCCACCCGACCCTGAGTTGGACACGAGTTGAGGATATATATATAATATATAAGTATATAACTTATGGACCTACCTAATCAGATGTTTACGCATTTTCCATGATATTGACAGATACCCTTTATTTACAATTTCATTACGAACAGAATTTATCCTCTGTTCTGACTGACCTGTAAATTCTGTTATTTTCACCACTTCCTCAATGGCTAATATGGGATATTTTTACTAAACTGCTTGAAAACATTCAAAATAATTTGTTTCTCTCCGCTTTTCAAATGGTTTCATTTTCAGTGAATAAGAAATTATACAGAAAGCGGTCATTATGAAACAATAGAACCCCACACATTCTGCATTGCGCGTGCATATAAGAATATCCATCCACAGTAATTCTGCCCGAGGGCAGGTCTTTCACTGCAATCATAACATTTTCATGCTATGCTTTGCAGCTTTACCAGGGAATTGTAGGTGTAGTACCTTCCCGTTGCTTTCCACATATTAGAATATGGCAATGCTTATTTAAATATCATCATCCAGGGATTAAGCCTGTTGCCTCCTTCCGGTTCCATGAAAGCTACGATAGAATTGTTAAAATTCTTCAGACCATCTTCTGTGTGGGCGTCCAACATTTCTCCTTTCGTGCGGTTTATAATTTAGCAATTATTTAAAAATTAAAATTGTAATTATATATTTTAAAATTCTCCCATAACTTATATAGGTATGTGCTATTTAATACTTATTTTTATTATTCTTATTTTATTCATTTCGAGTGTTAGAGACCGAACTATATTTTCTTACACGCTTAAAGGTAAAACAATTATTCGACCAATTAAAATGCAGTCCATACTGTACATCTGGTTTACTTACATTAAAACTGGAATTTAGTTCCAAAGAGGTACCGTATAACGTATATGTTGGACTTGTTAAGTGTTGAAGTCTAACATAGTCAATATTTACAGCGCTGTATTTGGGTAATTTACTACAATCGTTCGTTCAATTGTTTCCGATGTTGAAAAAATATATTAATATGTTGAACTGAAATATTATATTGAGCAGATATTTTTTAATGTAAACTAAATTAATTCAATACAACCTCGTGACAAGTTAATTACAGGGCGCGAGCGACACTCAATTTTCTTCCTCAGAAAAAATGAAGCCAATATGAGGTATTTGAGATGTATTGCTTTGTCTGCATATTTAAATATTTCTATTTATTATAACGTGTCGTGAACGGGTTTTAGGGTTAGCAATGGCTATTTCAAGGTAACAGGTCTGAAATTACTGCTTCGCGATCGTATATAAAACAAAGCATTCTTAATATATTTTTTAATGCCCCAGGTTGTCCTTTTGGACATTTCTGGTGTTCTCTCCTGGCATTGGCTAAATTGTAACCCACTTCTGAGGTTGGGGCGTCTGGAAGGTGGGGTTACGGTGCCCCGATGATATGATGGCTGATGATAGTGGTGCACCAGGAGAGTCTTTAATCCAAAGCTTAATCTAAGATGAATATTAATGATGATGATTGTGATGGCCATATGATGTTCGGGAACCGTTTTGGTCTCAAAGTTTCCTGACATTTGTCTTACAGGTGAGGAAAAACCCTGATAAAAACCTCACCCAGGAAACTGTCCCGACCGGGAATCGAACCCGGGCCCGTTGCGTGACAGACCACAGAGGTGGACAGTATTCTTAATATTGCTTATGTTAAAACGAGTAGCCACAGGTTACATTTTAGTTATGCTGGTGAAATTGCGTGTGGTCAAACGTTTGAGAACTGTTATAATTAGTTTTCCACATTAATTTTAATAACGTCTCTGGGCCGTCCTATGAAACGCTGGACGGAAAATTTTGTAAGGATCGTAACAGGCCTTGGCCTAATGCTTGGTAGGAAGAAGAAGAAGAATAAGAAGAAGAAGAATTTGAATAACGTCTACGTAATATAAAATTCATCCCAGTATAAAGTAAATGTCAACTTTTATAAGATTCATGATGTGTTCCGTTGAGGTTTGTTCAAAATTAATATAAAATTATAGAATATTCACCTGAAAGGTCCGTCTCCTCAACTTAATTATCATTTAACAAGTCCCGAAAGCGCTACAGTTAAATGATAATTAAGTTGAGGAGACGGACCTTTCAGGTGAATATTCTATAATTTTATATTAATAAAGTAAATGATAAATTATTTCCTAAATACATAAAAATAACGGATTTCCTTTGTTTTATTCTCTAAGAATCTGACAACATTCTAATTTCGTTTGAATAATAACAAATTACTGTCACGAAAATGGCGAAATTTCGTAATCGATATTCCATTCATTGTTGGCAAACAGATGTAGGTAGGATTGGTAGATGAATCACTTGGAAGATACCGAGAAGCATTAGATCATGGATTAGGTAATGCAGAATGAGTAAGATTTATTTTCCCTGCAAATTAAGTATTATAAAACGATTGACAAGCCGGACATATATCGACAGTCTGACACAGTGGTTTGTCGGAAAGACAATGGATCGTTTGCTTCGTCTGTTATTGTTGGCTATACTGGTCCTAGCACTTGCAGAAAACTCGCATGGGCAACATAGTAACTCGGGTGAAACCAGAGGTAAGAAACAACATTTGCAAACATTTCCTAAGTAAATAAAACATGTATGCTTATATTAATATACGATAACTAGTCCACCGCCGTGGTCTCGAGGTAGCGTGCTGCCTTGTCACGCAGCGGACCCGGGTTCGATCCCCGGTCGAGATAAGTTTCCTGGCTGATGGTTTTTTAATGGTTTTTCGTAACCTGTAAGACGAATGTCAGGAAACGTTAAGGCCCAGACGGTCCCCAAACATCATCTGGCCATCATTAACATATTTTAACATATTCATAAAGTTTAGGATTAAGGCCTCTACTGGTGCATCATCATATATCATCGGGACAGCGTAACTCCGCCTTCCAGGCGCCCCAACCTCAATATAATAACGCCAAGCCAGGAGAAAATACCAGAATGTCGAAATGACAACATGGTAGCATTGAATAAAAAATATATACAATAACTAGTCTTTTATAATGATGGTTTCGCTATCAAAACGCGTCGGCGCCTTTTTAATGTTTTTGTTTGGAGATTTTATTGATATAATAATGTGTAACATGTTTATGTCTTTCATGTTTGTGTTATTCGACATGCCTCAATTATTTTACAATTCATTATAGTCAAAATTAGACTACAGATTAATGGACGTAAGTAAACAAATTAGGGGTCGAAGGGAAAGAACCAGGTGTCACTTTTTGTCGAAGTGGAATTTAAGGTGTCATTATATTCTCCGTGGAGAAGTTGAACAGTAAAATAAGCAGATTAGTCATGGGTTTTATTTATTGTCTTCAAAGTCGATGTATAATATATATATATATATATATATTATATAAACGTACAGAGTTTAGAGACTCGGGTTCAAATCCCGACTCTAGCATTCATTTTTCTTTTCATATCATATATATATATATATATATATATATATATATATATATATATATTTGTCCACCGCTGTGGTCTCGGGGTAGCGTGCTGCCTTGTCACGCAGGTTTTTATCGGGGTTTTTCCTCACCTGTAAGACAAATGTCAGGAAAACTTTAAGGCCCAAACGGTCCCCGAAATCATATGGCCATCGCAATCTTCATCATTCATATTCATCTTAGGTTAACCTTAGGATTAGGGAGTCTCCTGGCGCACCATTATCATCACTCATATCATCGGGGCAACGTAACCCCGCCTTCCAGGCGCCCCAACCTCAGAAGTGGGTTACAAGTACGCCATGCCAGGAGAGAAACCAGGAATGTCGAAAGACAAGCCTGGGGCATTTGGAAAATATATATATATATTTCGGTCTCAAGGAAAAGTAACTTACGTTTTCCATTCCTTTTTTTTTTTTTTTTTTTTTTTTTTTTTTTTTTTTTTTGTGCGCTTCATTTGATATTAGCAAATATAATTTTTGAATTCACGAATTCCAAAGGAAAATGACATTTATATATATGTCAGCCTCATAATCTTGCGATCAGTGCTTTCAACTATAATTCATGAGATCCATGATTCGATTCCTTGAAAAGAAATTATTCCAGTTGTAGTCAATAATCTGGGATTTCAGTTAACTATCTGGTGTTACGTTATCATTCATCGCCCATCATATTATTGGATTAACGTAACTCCGCCTTCCAGGAACGTCAACCTCAGATGCGGGTTAAAATTCCCATAACGATAGGAGAAACTCCATGGCGCGACAATCTAGAAAGACTATGGCCTATAAGCCGACTGCTGACCTCACAGCCACATGCGTTAATCATAGAGGTGGGCGATAACATGGTGAGCATGTCTATTCCCGCGCCCGTTATAGATGGTCTTCTCAACCCGGAACCTCTATTATCGTAGCTACACAAATTCCTCACGATGCTGGGTGCAAGCATCATGGGACCAGTCCTATACTTACCCGACGTTCCATAAGAAAATTTCTTCCCTCACGAGGGCTCTAAGCAGCGCAAGTCACGTAGCTCTGCATCAAAGCTTAGACCTTTAACCGCTCGGCTACGACATGGTGTATGATGATAGGACAGAGTGCCAGAAATATAGTAAGACAACATGATGACATATATATATGACATGAAAAGAAAAATAAATGCCTGAGTCGGGATTTGAACCCGAGTTTTTAAACTCCGTACGTTCCATCAGGCATGTATTTTTCTTTTCATGTCATATTTACCTTCATTGCCAAATATCTAAAATATAATTATAACGTCTAAATATACAAGCGTCACTGCTATAAAGTAAATATTCTCTTTATAATTTGCTTACTTCCCCTACAGGGAAGAATTTGAACCATACTAATTTAGTTACACTTGTTTTCGTATAAATGTCATTTGAGTGGTCCGTGGTCAGCGTTCCGCCTCATACTGACATCTAGGAAACCAAGGTAGTACTAGGACGAGAAAATTCGGTAAATTTTGCTTAGAGGCCTTTTCATTCAGGCTTAAGGATCTTTTACGAGCCAGAAAATCTTCAGACTCGGGACCCACGGCTTAAAGTCCCTCCCGGAGGATTTGCTCCTTGGATTTTTCCATCCTAAAAAAATCCATCGACCCCGGCCCACAGTGTGATATTTGACGATTCTAGGGGGATTTTATTCTTGGCTTGATAATTTTACTATTTTCTAGTCTTTATTGTTTTCTATGCCACTTATAACATTATTTGGATAACGCTCTTGGCAATTTCAATTATTCCTTGTGATATTTTTCCATAAAAAAATATTTTTTGTTAGGTATTATTTTATTGCCAATATTTTACAAAATTAATGAACACAAATGCTGTTCTATTTCTTACCAAATCATTCAATTTATTATTTTGAATAATATATAATTGATTTACATATTAAAATATGCAAATATATTAGCATTTCTTACAAAAACATATATTTATAATTTATCCCTATTTTACAAATGAAAAAATCACATGTGCATATTATATTTCTTATATTATTTTAATATCAGCATTTCACATATTATAGAGAACAATTTATATTTTATTTCATGCACAAAACATATAATTATTATGAATTATTTATAATTATTTTTCAAATATAAAATTTGTTAAATATTATTGTTTTTTACAAAATCCATAATTTTTTATCATTTTACAAATATAAAAAATACAAATTATTCTGTATTTTTAAGAACATATAAATTTATTAAGTATTTTTCAATTTCATTACTTTAAAAATATGTATTCTATTTATTAGTAGGTATATTATGATTTCTATATTATCACTATTCTATAAATTAAAACAAAAAACAATCGCGTTTCTATTTCTTACACAAAAAAAAAATGTTATGAATTTTTTATTCTCATTATTTTGCACATATAAAGACATTCAGTAATGTTTTACAAAAATATTAATCTGCATCATCTGAGTTACTTTTATCGGAATCTGTTGTCTCTGTATCTAAAGTAGGTGCTCAGAGCAATGAGGGAACTTCCTGTGTAATTATACCAGGTTTTCTTTTAGGATTATGCCTCAAGTTGGACAAGAAAGGATCAGCAGATATCAAAAGTCTATGGATAAGATCGGTATTTGTATCGATCCTCGAAGTTTTTCTTATGAAATGTTCGCGATATCTTTTACTATCTTTGTTTCTTGCTTCTTGTGCTTCTTCCGAATGTTGACCAATCGGAAGAAAACAAGAGGCAATAACATGCTTGCCGTGGCATAACATTTTGTGCACAATGTTTGGCATATAAAACCAACTGTATTCTTTCAAATACAGATTTCTAATTTCATCAGCATACTTTCCAAAAGCATCAGCATTTATGGAAAACCCACAACTCGGTGTCTCTAATTTGACATGAAAACGGGGAATTAGCTCAAAATTTACACCCGTTATTTGGGCAGTCTCTTCGGTGTTTCTGAAAAATCGACGAGCAGCGTTTCCATTATTCGTATTTCCCACTTGTTGTGTTGGTATATCCACCAATAGGCCTGTCTCATTCTTGAATCTGTTCTGAATATACTTCTTTCTATTCTCAACTTTAGTCTTTATATATCGGGGAGTTGAAAGATTGGCATCTATCATCGCTAGGGCTCGATCAGCTGATAAACTCTTCGGTTTATTTAAAAACAACCGCCGACTCTTTTTTCATTCTGGTGCCTCGGGATGCAAGGGATAATTCTTTGACTATTATTGCAGCGGAGTCTTTTTTTTATCACGCAACTTCATTTCAGCAGCAATAGATATTTCTTCTAGGCTTGTTGTCCAAACGAATTCTCCAAGCTTCCGCCTTTTCATCTCTTCACAACATTCTTCTAATGATATTAATGGCCTACCAGAACTAGAAGGCGATTGATCTGTAGAAGGAGAAGGCAAAGATTGACAATGGATGACGGGAAAATTAATATTTTCTGTAGCCAGTCTGAATATGCTAATTTTCAAGGAATCTGCCACGATGACGATAACTTTTGCTCCATCTTACATCAATTTGCAGACACACACTTCTCATGTAGGTCTTGAAATTCTTAATAACGGCATCAGAGACTGTCACATGCTTAATTTGTTTAAACACAAATTCATACACTGCATTACAACGTTCCCTTTTATTATTTCCGGATAAAAATTCGAAAATTGCGTGCCGGGAAATAAGGGGAATCATTGTGAAACAAACAAGAATAAACTAAAGAAACGCAGATGAACGCAATTTTTCTCTTCTGTTTCCATCATAAGGGATGTCTAAAAATAATAGTAATAATAATAATAATAATAATAATAATAATAATAATAATAATAATAATAATAATAATGCAATTAGAAGGTCATATACGTCCATATAAGAAAGTTCTAGTCTAAAATATCTGGATAATAATCTTATATCCATCCATCCATAGTAATTCTGCCCGAAGGCAGGTCCTTCACTGCAATCATAGCATTTTCATGCTATGCTTCCAGCTTTACTAGGGAATTGTGTAGGTGTGTTAGCTTGCCGTTGCTTTCCACACCGGTGAAGGATGATGGTGATGATGATAATGATGAGGATGATGATGATGAAGATGATGGCCATATGATTTCGGGGACCGTTTGGGCCTTAAAGTTTTCCTGACATTTGTCTTACAGGTGAGGAAAAACCCCGATAAAAACCTCACCCAGAAAAAACTGCTCCGACCGGGGATCGAACCGGGCCCGCTTCGTGACAAGGCAGCACGCTACCTCGAGACCACAGCGGTGGACAATCTTATATTGGAACACAGTTAAAAGTCTCTTTCATAATAACATTCTTGTGAATGTGAACAGATGAAACCTATCTTACGTAACTTACAGAACCCTACACTAAACATAAACATCACAATAACATGTAAACCGATTTATTCTCAACACAAAGCAGCTCGACTCATCAACCTACTCAAAAAGACAGATTACACATCTGCGCGTGACTGTTGTGTTTAGACCTTATTTATAAGTCCCTGCGAATGCCTAGGAACAAAATAATTACACATATATGCTAACAGGTTTGTTTGCATATAAATTACAAAATATCACTTTTATTAATTAACCTTGGAATTCTGAATTAATCCCCCTAGATTGTTAAAATAACATACTGTGCGGCCGGGTTTGATCCCGCGACCCTCCGGACCAGAGCCAAGGAGCATAACCACAAGTCCACCGCGGCCGATTTATTTACAAATACACATTAACAATAAAATCATTATACAATATTCAAATTATATTTAGTTTTTAAAGTCGTTAAAATGTTAATGTGAAATTCGTGTATATACGAACATTTTTATATGTTAAGCATAATAATAATAATAATAATAATAATAATAATAATATATTAATTTACAAAAAAAAAGTAAAAAAGTCAATCGCGTAGGAACTGCTTAAAGTAAGAAAATTCCTGAGAAAGTCGAGTTTATAACAAGATTTCTTAGTTTACGGAATATACCTTTCATTTGTTAATTAAATCATCCTAACTACGAAGAAAAAAAAGAACGAGAACGCTAGAACGATTTTTAAATTTCTTCTTCCTTATTTTTCTTCCTGATTAAAAAGGCCTCTGAGCAAAATTTAACCGACTTTCGTCCATCCAAGTAATACCTTAGTTGCCTACTAAATGTCTCATTCAAGCGATATGTCACTCGCTGACATCTGTAGGTAAACAAGCGTAACTAAATCAGCTGGACATATACATACATATATTATATTTGAAGAGAAAAATTTTCGCCTAGACCGGGACTCGAACCCGGGACCCTTGGCTTTCCGGACCAAGTGCTCTACCAACTGAGCTACCGAGGCGAGTTACGATCTAGACGCAAATTTTTCTCTTATGTACGTTCTCTTCAAATATAATTTATCCTTCAATGAGAAGTGTTAAATTAATAATAAAATCGTCAATATACATACATATATTCATTATTATTCTTAATTGGTCCCGGGTTCGATTCTCGGTCGGGACAGGCTCCTGGGTGAGGTTTTTTCGGGATTTTTCCTCACCTGTAAGACAATGTCAGGAAGCTTAGGGCCCAACGGTCCCCGAAAATCATCCGGCCATCATCATCATCCTTATCATTACCATCACCATCCTTCTTCGTTGTGGAAAGCAACGGAAGCTACCACACCTATAATTCTTTACTAAAGCTGCAAAGCTTAGCATGAAAAAGCTATGATTGCAGTGAAAAATGTGCCCTCGGGCAGAATTACTATGTATGGATGGATTCTTAATTGATTGCTACCGAGAAAAAAAATGCGGCCTCTACGAGCGCTAATAAAGCATTATTATTATTATTATTATTATTATTATTATTATTATAATCATGGATTGGGAACCACATTGAAGGAAAAAGAAGGGTAGACCAAATATTACGTGGATTCAGGGAATCAATCAAACTAAGAGGGAATCGGAAATAGAAAAAGATATATGGATGAACAGACAAGAATGGAAAAATGTGTTGAAACAAATGTGTAGTTAACTGTGAACATGGGTACCGGAAAAATGTATATTCATTGTAAAAGCCGGAATAATAAAAAAATTATTATTATTATATTATTATTATTATTATTATTATTATTATTATTATTATTATTATTATTATTATTATTATTATTATTATTATTATTATTATTATTATTATTATTATTATTATTATTATTATTATTAAACAGACACACACAGGTATATATATTGTAATTCTATGAATATCCTTATCCTGCGAAAAATTAAATAAATCTTAACAACAAAGAAGCAAATGCAACGTTCTTAGAAGTTCATTTGGCAGCCACAAGATGGCATCAGCGTGCTTTTATAATAGATTCGTTCACGCTGCATTATTTCAGCGAAATAACTTGGTACAATTTAAATGCCGTAATATTATTACCTATTCTTCAAACATGAGCACCCGAAACCATTGTTTTAAGAAATCAGGGGTGTTGCGAGGGGGTGCAGAAGGGTGAGCGAGCACCCATTATTTTTAATTCGCACTTCATCCAGCACCCTTCTATGATTCAGAACCATTTTTATTTACAAAATTAACCTTACGCTCGTTCTCTATCAGTTTCGAATCTCATATCGCCAAGAATACATTGTGTGTGACTTGACGTACGGTAGGAAAATGCGCATCTGCCTTCTGAAGTTTTGCCGACAATACAATTTGTGAGTTTTCTAACACTAGAGGGTGCAATGTGTCTTAAAACGTGTTGAATTGCACTTAAACTTGGATATTGTAGAGAATGGCATCATCATCATCAACAATGACGGATTAAGCCCATGTGGCTTGTTCCGGTCTCATAGATTCTCATTCAAAAAGCTGAATCCATCTTTCTTTTTTTTTTTCGGTCTACCGACATTCCTGTCTCTTTTGGTTTGTAATTAAGTATAATGTTTGGTATGTGAACATATTTCATTCTTGGAACATGTTCTTTCCAGTTTTTTTTTCTAGATTCTTATATTTTATCTAAAAGTTAATATTTAGCTAATTTCTAAAATCTTCACTTCTTTTATCTAGGAGTTTGCAGCCAGTTACACTTCCCAGAAATCTTATTTCAGCTATTTCTATGATCTTCTCTTCTCTTTTAGCAAAATACATTACCAAACAAAAGTATGGGCACTGCCACTGCTTTATAAAATTTTAGTTTTGTTTCCTTTCTTGTATTTTAAATATTCTCTTAATTGTGCCACATATATAATTACATTTATTAAGTTTGCTTAAAAAAGAGCTTAATTTTAAAATAGGAGATTTCATAACCCAGGTTTTTAAAATGGTTCACCTGTTCAGCAGGTCTCCAGAATTATTTTAGCGCTTACGGTATCTGACCCTTTAAAAGTTAAGATTTTTGTTTTACTTATTGATATTTTGAAATTATAATTCTGTATGATGTTATTTAATTGAAAGAGTGATTTCTGTAGACCATCTTCTGAGCTATATACAGGGTGGACCGCTCGAATGGACCTAATTTCAATTGCTTGTTACTGGCAAACGGTTGAAGATAGAAACTTAAAACAACGTTCATATTACAGAAAAACTCACCAAGTTTTGATATCCAGATCACCACATCTCTATATGAGCCCCAGCAGTCACTGTGACGATATCAAAGCGATGAACAATTTCTTGCCAAGTACGTTGGAGTATGTCTTCTGGAATGTTCTCAATAGCCTCTATGATGCGCTCACGAAGATCACGAAGGTCTTTGACTGGGGTGGTGTAAACTTTATCTTTGACATAGCCCCAGAGAAAGAAATCCGAGTGGTGTTAAATCGGGAGATCTCGGGGGCCACGCGATTGGTCCTCCCCTACCAATCCAACGGCCAGGGAAAATGTTGTCCAAAGTCGTACGAACTTCATTGGACCAGTGGGGAGGAGCACCATCTTGCTGGAAAACGATGTTAGGCTGCAGTTGTTCAATTTGTGGAAAGAAGAACTGCTCCAGCATGTCAAGATATGTGGTACCACGAACAGTTTTCTCGGCGAAGAAAAACGGTCCAATGACCTTATTATGTGACAAACTGCACCAAACATTCCTCTTCGGACTATCACGAACATGCTCTTGAATAGCGTGAGGATTCTCCGATCCCCAGATCCGCACATTATGCCGGTTTACCTTGCCTGACAAATGGAAAGTGGCTTCGTCCGAGAAGAAAATCTTGGTCATGAAGTCAGGATCAGCGCCGAGACGGTCCAGCATCGTATTGGCGAATTCCACTCGTTTCGGCATGTCATTCGGCTCCAGACGTTGCACTAACTGCACTTTATATGCGTGCAGTTTGAGGCGTTTGTGGACAATCCGTTGTAATGTCGATTTTGGTATTTGAAGTTCCCGCGAAGCTCTTCTTAATGACTTCCGGGGGCTTCGCTCAAATGCGGCTTGAACACTTGCTACCATTTCATCGGATGCTCTGCGACCACCACCATGCTTCTTCAACACAGATCCTGTAGCTAATAATGTATCACGCCACTTCTTTATGCTTCTAGCAGTTGGAGCATCACGGTTAAACACACGCCGGAACTCCCTTTGAACTCTAATGATTGATTTAAACTCCGCATACCACAAAACAGCTTGCGCTTTCATCTGCGGAGTCGCCATTTTCACAAACAATTAAATCTAAGAACGAGAAACGTATCTTTGTGCCATCTACCGACAGGATTCGAAACTTGGTGAGTTTTTCTGTACTATGAACGTTGTTTTAAGTTTCTATCTTCAACCGTTTGCCAGTAACAAGCAATTGAAATTAGGTCCATTCGAGCGGTGCACCCTGTATTAGAACTTGGTCGTCTGTAGAAAATGTTTCTGCATTAATTTCGAGGATACAATTTACTGTGGGCCGAGATAAAGCTAATTCCCAAAGCTATAGAACCCTTTTATAAAAGGAGAACAATGCCAGTATAGATGACATCTTCAAATTTGTTCCCTCTCTTGATAACTATAAACTTGCAATTCACGAGATCCACAAACTTGCTACGATTTCTGCCGTAACAGCAGCATCAAATGCAGGTTCCGAGCGTACTTCTTGCCTGCGCAGAGTGTGTAAACTTATTTGCATAATAAAATGAACGCCCGAGAATAATTTAGTTGTTATAGAAAAGAACATCGCCAAGACGCTGGATGTGTGGTGGAAATGATCAATAAATTTGACGATGTAGGCCTAGATAGCACCCGCCGCATAGTTTTCAACTAGGGAGTTCTGGTAAACTTTTTGTTTTTTATACAATTTTACTTAATTTAGATTATATTTTCGCTGTTCTATCCGCACCTCATATTTTTGATCTTGCATCTTTTCCGCACTGCCAGTTCTCAGATTATGGCGACGCTACTGTAAGAAACGTAATTTTCTTCTATTTAATTCTTCATCATTGATTGTTAAATTCTATAAAAAAAACTCTGTACTACGTAATTCATTGTGAATATATTTTTTTTAAGTCAAGAACAGATTTCTTTCTTGGTACTTCTAACAACTCAAAGATAAAAACTCGATCATACGAAATAGTATTTTCTTATTATTCTTCTTTCAGTGTATCGCTTTCCCCAGTATAGGAATCCATTACCAGTAGAGATGGGAACCTGTCAGTCAATAGACTCTTTCAAGTAAATTGACAAATTTTCTATGAACAGACAGGCGAATGAAGAAAACTACTTTAAAATTAGCTATATGCGCTTTAAGGAAAACCACATGTTACACACATGATTGAAAAACATTAGCCCAGAATATATATAGGCCTATATATATATATATAATATATATATATATATATATATATATATATACAGAGAGAGGGAGACAGAGACACAGAGAGAGAACTTATATCGGCAGGTCCACAAACCTCCAGTTTTCGATTGTGACAGTAAATTTGTTAATTTAAGGAGTAAATTTGTTAATTTAAGGAGTAAATCTGTAGTGAAAATTTAAAAATCGCTCTAGCAGCCACAATGTTCATTTGTAAGCAAAGAAGTATTATACTATCGGTATAGAGTGACAAAGATATTCCCAAAAAAAACTCCGAACATTAAGAGTGGAGGTTAACCTCAAAACCGTCATTTAAAATTCGCTGTAGCTGCCGCTATATGCGTATTCTCGTAACATAACTGCAAACACATGATTATTAAACAAAAGAAAGATAAATTCCATAAACCAGTAAAATCAGACATTAATATGACTTGCTGAAGAATTCGCTTAGTTTACGAAATTACTGCGTGACAGATATTTTAGTAAGTTTCAATGGTTCAGTTATGCACTTCATTTTTCCCTCGCAATAGTTTATTGGACGATCCCTCTATGTGGAATTATGTCATTATTTCATCGTACTGGTATAATCCCTACCTTCCGCCAAGGTAACCCAGGTTCGATTCCCGGATGTATAGGGGATTTTAACTCACCTCGTTGGATCTGGATTATTTTCTGTATTTGTGTTTGGCTGGTAGTCCAAGGGCCTTCTATGCTGTCGCGCCAAGAAATTTAGTTTTTCCTTCAACTTCGGATTTCTTCTTAGAACAACTTTGTTTATGAACTTTGATTCTAAATATTTCCATATTGAGAATATATTCTTTAACAATATTAATAATAATAAATGATAATAATTAAAATTTAAATTGTTATTATTATTATTATTATTATTATCATCATCATCATCCGCAAGATAACGGGACTCAAAGACGTAGCAACATCAGCAATGGAGTTGAAATGGAAATGGGGGGTCATGTGCTTCGAATGAAACCTAAAAAGTGGACTTATGCAGTGACTATGTGGGAACCCAGACTAGGGAAAAGAAAAGTTGGAAGACAAAAAAAGCGTTGGAGTGAAGTGTTTAAGTGTCATCCAGGAAAATTGTGGACTAGAATAGCGCAAGACAGACAAAAATGGAAGTAATCCATAAAAAAGTTGAAGTGATAGTCCCAAGGGATTGGCTAACCCGGGGATGTAACGTAAGTCACCCTGCAGTCGCAGGAGGCCCTTGTCCGAAATGGGATGATTATGGGCTAATTCTTTATTATTATTATTATTATTATTATTATTATTATTATTATTAATTATTAATTATTATTATTATTATTTTAGTAGTAGTAGTAGTAGTAGTAGTAGTAGTAACACTAAGAAACTGAAATCGAGGCTGGAAGTAAACATCAATTAAAGTAAATATATGGTAACACATAAAAATATAGTAGGCCTATATAATGGAAATGGATAGTTAATAATGGGAATATTTTGAGGAAGTGGCTGAATTCAAATACATAGGAACAATAATTACAAGCAGGAATGATGTGCACAAAGAAATTAATCATAGGATTAATTCTGTGAATGCATGTTATTTATACATTACAGAGACATTTGTCATCCCAACTTCTCTCAAAAAACTTTAAAATTAAAATATATAAGACCCTTAGAATCCTACGGACACAAGTGCCAATTTTGTTAATTTTGAAGTTAAGTGTAGATTTTAGTAGTTAAAGCAGAAACTATTTTAGTGACCAATGGGTACAAGTATAAACCTGTCAGGTGCTGAAATCTAGTGGCAGAAAATATAACTGCTAAGATAATCACATAAGGAGTGTCTCAACTTTGATCATCATTTACTGAAAAATGTCATTTTGTTATTTATACCCCTTGGCTGCTAAGGGTCTCACATGAAAATATGATTCTCCAGTTATTATATATGGATGCGAAACATGGATTCTTACTTTATGGGAGGAGAAAAAATTACGAGCATTTGTGAATAAAATTCTATAAAAATATTTTAACCAAAATAAATGAACAAACAGATAAATGGAGAGGACTACTTAACAGTGTTCTTTATGGGAAACCAAATATAATAAGAACTGTTATGACTCGTAGACTGCGATGGAGAGGACATGGGCACGAATCGGGAATAAAGAGGGACATGATAACTCAATCGGGAATAAAGAGGGACATGGAAACTCCTTGTAGGAAAACCAGAGGGAAAGCGCCCAGTAGGTAGGCCAAAAATTAGTTGAGAATAACATTAACCATGATTTGAGGGAAGTAGATTATATAGGAAATAATTGGGAAACATTAGCTCAGGATAGTGATGTATGACGGTGGTCTAGTGGTTATGTTCCTGCCTCTCGTCCTAAGGGATGCGGGTTCAAACCCGGCCGTAGTCGATGGATTTTTAGGATGGAAAAATCCAAGGGACAAATCCTCCGGGAGGGTACTATAGCCGTGGGTCCTGAGTCAGAAGATTTTCATTATCGCTAAAGAACCGCAACCCTGAATAAAAAGGTCTCTGTGCAAACTTTAACCGACCTTCACCATCCAAGTAATACCTTAGTTGCCCATTACATGTCTAATTGAGGCGATGTGCTAACCACATGTAATTCGTTTACATCTATAGGCAAATAAGCGTAACTAAATTAAGCTTGTTAAGAAACGAATGGAGCATAGTCAGAGATGGGTGGAGAACTTATGTCCGCGGGGTCATGAACCTATGGATTCGATAGTGTCAGAGAGTTTATTATTATTATTATTATTATTATTATTATTATTATTATCATCATCATAATCATTATTATTATTAATATTATTATTATTAGGCCTATTGCTAAGTCTCGTATATCCTAAATTAAATATTTAACACATAGAAATTGGGCACCAGAAGATCTTTACATTGTTAAACCTGTTTTAAGATTCTTAAAATACATTACGAAACTCCGTGAGGTCACTATTTTAAAATTTTAAGAAATGTAAAATAGTACCTGAGATCTCAGTCGTCCTCAATAATTAGCAGTGTTATTTTGTAGGAGGTCTTTCAAAAACTTAAAATTTCATCTTCTTCTTTCAGTTTGGTACTGACTATTGCTGGTAATGATTTGGTACAGAGGGTTCACATTACTGGGTATGTTCTCACTTAATAGATGTTTGTTTGTGGTTTCCTTATAATTTCTAACTCTTTCTGAATGTTGATTTTCTATTAATTGTATTCTCTATGCAAGATCGATAATACATTGTCTATGTATTAAATTTATGTCCTGCTTCTACTTTATGTTTTGAAAAACTTGATTTACCCTCATTCTTCATGAAATCTCTAAAATGTTAATTAAATCTTCTCGTGAAGTTTCTAGCAGTTCTTACAATATAAAATTTGTCACAACTATTACATTTCAATTTATAAACTCCATCATTTTTCTATATATTCATTCCTCTATTTTATTAGAAACGATATTGCCTATAGAACAAACAACTAACTAAATAATATAATTTTAAATAAAATAGAGGAAATGAACATATATAAAAGTATAGGAGTTTATAAATTGAAATGCAATAGCTAATTTTATATTGGAAGACTACTAGAAAAATTCACTACAATATTTAATTAAAATTTTAGAGATTTCGTGAAGAATGAGGATAAATTAAGTTTTTTCAAAACACACAGTAGAAGCAGGACATCAATTTAACACAATAGACAATGTATTATCGATCTTGCGTAGATAAAACAATTCACAAAAAATCAACGTTCAGAAAGAGTTATAAATTATCAAGGAAACCACAAACACCTTTTAAATGAGAACATACCCAGTGATGTGAACCCTCTGCATAAAATCATTACCATCAAGAGCCAGTAACAAACTGGAAGCAGAAGATGAAATTTAAGTTATCGAAAGGTCTCCTACAAAACTTCACTGCTGATTATTGAGGTCAACTGAGATATCAGGTACTGTTTTATATTTCTTAAAATTTTAAACCTTTTTTAGACAGATTAGTTTCGTAGACTGCTAAAGGACCAGCAATTAAAAAGGGACAAGGAAACTTCGGTATGAAACCCAGAGGGAAAGCTCCCAGTAGGTAGAAAAATAAGGTAGGTGAGAAAATGTTATTTACTACGTTGGGAGGGACGTGACTTATACAGAGAATGATGGAAAACATTAGCTCGGGAGAAATTATTTCCGCGCGGACATGAATCTCCAAGATCAATAGTATCAGTCAGTTATTATAATTTATTATAGTTATTGTTATAATTTTAGAATTATTTGCTTTTAATTTCAGGAGACATACCAGTAACTCAAGATCCCACAGAAGAAACAACCACTGATGTTAGGTGAGTTTTTTAAGATGGCACTCTTAAAATCACTTCCCTGATACAAGAATATAAACTTTGGATTAAAACCATCCATGACAGACGTCTTTAAAATATGGAAAGTTTATCAAATCAGATGGACCCCCAAAACAAAACTAAAATGTCATATATCCAATATGACATCTCCTATCATGCAATCACTATTTGAGTACACAGTACCATCGGATCCTGCTGACATACCACAACACAGAACTTCCCTGTACCACATCTACATTTCTATATTCTGGAACCCCTGACCTCAAATGATTAGATATTCCCGGACATTGCCTTCTTTAAAGAAAAAAATTAATATATTTCTTTTTATAATTGGAATGTTATATGTTTACTGATGACTTCAGTTCTAATTGTTTATATTTATATTGATGTGATTCAATTCTACTTTAATTATTACTAGATTGTCTCAAAAATTATCTATTCTATTCTATAGTGTACTGCCATAGAGCAGATCTTTCACTGCAATCATAGCACTTTTATCCTATGCTTTTCAGCTTTACTTGTAGGTGTGGTAGCTTCCCATTGCTTTCCACACCGGGATGACGATGATGATGATGATGGCCAGATGATGTTTGGGCCTCAAAGCTTCACATTTGTCTTACAGGCGAGGAAAAACCCCGAAAAAACCTGACGCAGGAAGCGTGTCCCGACCGGGGATCAAAACCCGGGCCCAATGCCTGTCAAGGCAGCACGCTACCTCGAGACCACAGCGGTGGACCGTCTCAAAAATAATCGTTTTTAATGTAATGCTGAGTGTCTGGTGGAATTTTAAAGGTGTGATTTATTTGGAGTTTGTTCCAAACCGGCTTGCAGTCATGTAGATCTTTATGCTTAACAACTGGAACGAGTTCATGAAATTTTGAGGATCGCGGGTTCAAACCCGACCGGACCAAATACTGCACAAACACACACTTCACTCCAAGTGCGACAGGCCTCGAAAGCCCTTGCCCTACCAGCCGGCTGCTGGCCTCAATCCACATATGATAATCACAGAGGTAGACGATCATCTAGCCCGTGTAGGGGTGACATGTGGTCAGCATATCAGGTCCCCCAGCCCTTATAACTGGTATTCTCATCCTTGAGTCGCTACATATTGTAGCTACCCAAAGGCCTCAGATGTTGGGTGGCACCGGTCCCACACTGGCCGAAATTCCATGAGAAAATGTGTTCCTCTATGGAGACTCGAACCAACGCATCCCGTAGCTCTGCTCCAAGGCTTCTTGCCTTAACCACTCGGCTACAGCGCGGGACACTGCACAAACAATCATGACAAAAATACAAGTATTGGGTGCTATCACATGCAGAATAAATCCTGATCTTACGTCTTCAGATTACTATTTCGTGCGATCCACAGTCCTTTACTTCAGTGAACTTTCGAAAGCATTGAAGCTAAAGAAGTGGGTCTCAACGAATTATTTGTATCAAATACCAGAGACTGGTAATGTCTCGGAATAATAGCCTCACTTATAGATGACTCAAGATCGTAGAATCTTGTGGTACCTACTTTGAAAAGTAATTTAATTTCTTATCAGAGAACATTCCAAATAAATATATTGACTTAGGCTTTCACGGCCGGAGTTAGTATGAAGATCTTGAAAAATGTCTCCGGGCTGTTGGCCGTGGTCTTGAGGCTTGAAGTTCCCCGAGGTTTCGCCAGAGACTGCGTCCAGCATCCCCAAGACAACCCTTGAGGATCATCATTCCAAATAAAATTGTTAAAAAAAAAGAGTTACTTACGTGTTTATATTTATATTTATTTACAATTTTTATGTATGTATGTAAGTAATTTTCTCTATCTTGTTCTTCTTCTCCGTCGTAGTTTACTCTCTCACCTTATAGGTACTTTTACATGCCCTCCACAAATCCTGGACCTTAGAGTGGCACGGCGTGTCGGGAGAGGGATTTTAAACTTTAGACCTCACACTTTTTTGATCTCACAGGCTGAGTACACCCTACAAAAATATTGCCGCCAAAAGGTTTAGACTAGTTGTAAAAATTCTGAGTCCATCGGGACTTGAACCCACGGCCTTGGGCCTGTAGAGTACCGCCTTAACCAACTCTGCTACGGTGTGCCCCAAGATAGATTTTTATTGCGAATGAGCCCATGTAAGACTACGCAAAGTACTTAGAGGCGTTTTCTTTTACTCCATATTTCCATTATTTTTTGGCTATGGGCTTTCATTTTCTTTTCTGTCCACGTAGTTCCATTTTTTTTTTCTTGGCTTTGTCCTCTTGGTCAACCTGTCACTTATGCACCTTAATTTTAAAGGTTATCTGTGCATGATATATTTTTGAGTAATTTCTGTTAATTTTAAGTCCTTTCTCACTTCACCAATCCATTTCGTATTATCCACTTGTGCTTTACTTCTATTTTCGTAGAATTCTATTGTTTGTTTTGAAAGTTTGAGTTAATTCATTTAATGTACCCATACAATTTTAACTTTCATTTTCTGATATCACTAAGATACTTACATGTCTATATATGAATTTATTTCCTCTTTACTTTTCAGTCTATATGCTTCACATATGACATGTGGAAGTAACTTTTTCGTATAATTTTGCATTCTGCTTTACTATATTTTCGATATATTTTTTCTATCAAAATTAATGTTTCTGCTCCATAGATACACTCTGGTTTAAATGCAGTGCTACAGTGTCTCAAGTTTGTATGTAAAGATATCCATTTTTGTATTATAGATGTTGTGAGTAAGCCGAAATGCTGTTGACATTTTATTATTATTATTAATCGGCCGCGGTGGACTAGTGGTTATGCTCCTTGCCTCTGGTCCCTAGGGTCGCGGGATCAAACCCAGCCGGGGCCGATGGATTTTTTAGGATGGAAAAATCCAATGAGCAAGTTCTTCGGGAGGGACTTTAAGCCGTGGGTCCCGAGTCTGAAGATTTTCAGGCTCGTAAAAAGATCCTTAAGCCTGAATGAAAGACCTCTAAGCGAATTTTCCTGCCCTAATACTACCTTGGTTTCCTAGATGTCCGTATCAGGCGGAACGCTGACCACGGACCACTCAAATGACATCTACACGAAAACAAGTGTAACTATGAGAAAATTCGTATGGTTCAAATTCTTCCCTGTAGGGGGAGAGCGGCTAAATCTCTTGTAAGGGAATCATGGGCTTACAAGACGAAGATTATTATTATTATTATTATTATTATTATTATATTATTATTATTATATTATATATATTATTATTAGTATTATTATTAGTATTATTATTATTATTATTATTAGTAGTAGTAGTAGTATTATTATTATTAGTATTATTATTATTATTATTATTATTATTATTATTATTATTATCGGCCGCGGCGGACTTGTGGTTATGCTCCTTGCTCTGGTCTCGAGGGTCGCGGGTTCAAACCCGGCCGAGGTCGATGGATGGAAAAATGCAATGAGCAAGATTTTCAGGCTCGTAAAAGATCCCTAAGCCTGAATGAAAGGCCTCTAAGTAAAATTTACCAAATTTTCCCGTCCTAGTACTACCTTGGTTTCGTAGATGTCAGTATGAGGCGGAACGCTGACCATGGACCACTCAAATGATATCTATACGAAAACAAGTGTAACTAAATTCGTATGGTTCAAATTCTTCCCTGTAGGGAGAGAGCGCCTAAATCTCTGTAATGTGAAAATGGGCTTACAATATTATTATTATTATTATTATTATTATTATTATTATTATTATTATTATTATTATTTTCGGAGATGGCGGGAGACCGTAACGGGCCACTGGGCCTAATACTTGAAAGGATGATGATGATGATGTGATGATGATGATTATTATTATTATTATTATTATTATTATTATTATTATTATTATTATTATTATTATTATTATTATTTATTATTATTATTATTATTATTATTATTATTATTATTATTATTATTATTATTATTCAAGCTTAATATTTGAAGTAAGTATTTTTTCTACAAATTGTAAATTATTGTCCCATTTTTATTATTGGAGATACTCTTTTTACAGACTTAAATACAATTTTCACTTAAAGATTTCAAGTCTTGCGCACGTTTTATTTGTGATGTTCGTAAATTTGGCCATGTTACACCGTCCCTGAAATAATTTTCGTGGCTTCGACTAAGAGATCGTACGACTGTCCATTCCTTATCCCTTCTCTATAAAATACTTCACACATCATCGCCTAATTATTTATCACGCCGCTTCCTCAGACTATCCGACACACATAACATTGACACTCGATCCCATAAGCACATTGTCGTTTATATCCCGCCTCATCACACTGTGTATTATACACATCGTTTACAGTGTCACTTGCCAAAATATGGAATTCCCTTCCGTCCTATGTCAGAGATTGTCAAACTATAATATGGTTCAAAAAACAAACTAAAGAATTATTTAATAACAATCTAACTTATACACCTCACTGGTAGAATTATTTCAACAATTATTAAATTAAATTATTTATAAAAATAATATTAAGATTCGCAAATATTTTCATTTGTTTGTTTTAAATATTGAATAATATATAATTAGTTTTCTATATAGCTTCTTTGTTTTTATATACATTAGACACGGACAGTCTATCAACAATTTAATTTATCTTGCTTGTATACATTTTTCACGATTTATATTAGCTTGACCTGTGTCTGTCTATGAAACGGAATCTTTGAACACGATTTTCACCCACTTAGAAACATTACATTCACTTGAAACTTTGTATATTTGTAAAGGACCCATGGCAATGCAATAATTTCATATTTTGTTTCTGAAATCCTGACGAGAATCATCTCAAAAACAAAAAAATAAAATAAAAACCGGTATAATAGGTTGCGGACTTATCGACTTTTTAGTCAATCGTTGTAAGAGCTCAGTTGGTAGAGTGGTGGACTGTAGTGATAAAAATGTCATTAATCCATAGGTCGCTGGTTAAAATCAGGCCCGGAGGATTTTTTAGAAGAGTATTAAGCAATTAAGTTTTCATGGGATTCCGGTTTATGACAATCAATTAAACTAAAATTAAAAAAAAATAATAGTTTAAAAAACTGAAACAATACGCTTTATTAGAAAACCAAACTAATAAATAAATTATAGTTTAAATAAACTAAAACAACACGCTTTATTAGAAATCCGAACTAAGAAATGAAAAATAATTTTAATTTCCAACACGCTTGGGATAAAATTAAAGTGGTAAAAAGAATAATCTCCAACGCATCTAGAATAAAACTAGAGTTATCTACAAAAAACATTACCATCAAAGACTTCACTTTTACCAATATCTGTTTATTATCAAATATATTAATTGATATAGAGCACCCTACACTTTAGATGGTAAAATTATTTTTTTGTAGATAACTAGTTTTATTCTAGACGTGTTGGAGATGATTTTTTGTTGACCACTTTAATTTTATCCCAAGTGTGTTGGAAATTAAAATTATATTTATTTGTAGTTCTGTTTTTCTAATAAAGCGGGTTGTTTTAGTTTTTTTAACTATTATTTATTTCATTAGTGTTAGTCTTAATCTTAACTATCATTAACATGTTTGTATTGTAGATCGTAATATAATAGATATTATCTTATTGATCAAATTTTCATTTGTATTTAATATTAGAGGTAATTGTGATAGTTATATTCTAATGTAATATTTGATTGTCCTGGTGAGTGGAAGAGAAGGCCACATGGCCTTAAATCCACTCGGCTGAATAAATAAATAAATTAATTAATTAATTAATTAAAGTACGAATTTCCTGACATAAATATAATTAAATTATCTTCTACATATTTTGTCGCAAATGTGCAATTTTAGGAAAGAATTAGACATAAGTACATTACCTTTTAATAATATATTTTTAATGCCCCAGTTTGTCCTTTTGGACATTTGTGATGTTCTCTCCTGGCAGTGGAGTAATTGTAACCCACTTCTGAGGTTGGGGTGCTTATAAGGCGGGATTACGTTGCCCCGATGATATGATGGGTGATGATAATGATGATGATGATGATAGTAGTGCGCCAGGAGAGCCCCTAATCTTAAGCTTAATCTAAGATGAATATGAATGGTGATGATTGCGATGTCCATATGATTTCGGAGACTGTTTGGGCCTTAAAGTTTTCCTGACATTTGTCTTATAGGTGAGGAAAAACCCCGATAAACACCTCACCCAGAAAAACTATCCCGACCGAGAATCGAACCCGGGTCCTCTGCGTGACAAGGCAACACGCTACCTCGAGACCACTGCGGTGGACTTTAATAATAATATTGACCTAATTTTCAGACATAAATGGGGGAAATGATATAAAAAAAAAGTTTTCTCTTTTTGGTTTAAATATACCATACAAGCTTGCAATATTATCAATTACACTTCCGTACTATTAATAATATATATATATATATATATATATATACATCAAGGGCTTAATGATAAAAGTAACCAAGTCCATTTTCATTGATTCTGAGAAAAAAAATACTTTAGTCACTTTCCCATTTCAATGAATTAAATTTGACTGAATTCGTAATTAAGCTAATTAGATGAACTATAAGTTGTCAGAACTGTAATGGACGTGCTTACCATTAAAATATAGTGTCAGTGGCAACCATTTGTGCAAAAATATAATTTATGTTCAAATGGATTCATTCTCTTTTATCACTAACTCACTGATTTATTTTTTTCGTATTTTTTAATTTAATTTATTCTAAAATTTACCTTTTATTCTCATATTACTTCCACTTTGTATATTTGAAAATTGAAAATAACCTAAGTCTAAAGAGTTCGTCTTAAAACCACCAAAAGTTAAGAACACAAAATAAAACTGATCAAGTTTCAAGGTAGTAGTAGTCCTGGTTATTCTCCTGGGAAGCAAAGGGCTTTGATAAAAGCTCGCCAACGCACTCTGTTGTTTGCCAATGCCATAATGTCATTCCAACTCATCCTTGCCTGTTCAGCTTCATCCCTGGCGGTAGTACTCCACGTTGCCCTATGTCTTCCTCTTCGCCTTCTTAGGGCCAGTTTCACCAACAGAGGTAACCGTATTACGCCAGTTTCCTCCATATATAATACATAGCTTAAACTGGCGTAATACAGTTACCTCTGTTGGTGAAACCGACCCTTAATCCTTGCGGTTCCAATCAAATTGCCATATTTATGATGGTATTATTCTCTCACCTTAACACATGACCATTTCCATTTTCTAAATTTAATTTCTTTAATACAAATGTCATTTCGATTTGCTCTTTTCCAAAGTAATTTATTTGTTATAATCTCTGGCCACCATATATCCAAGATATTTCTCAGGCAACTATTTACAAACATTTGCAATTTCTTTCCAATTTGTTTTGTAGCCTTACAAGTTTCACAGTCGTATAATAAAAGCGATTTCACATTTGAATAAATAATCATAGTTTAAGTCTTATGGAGATTTGGTTCGAGCTCCAAGTTGATTTCAACTGAATGTATGCATATCTTGCTTTCTTTATTCTGGCACCAACATCTTCATCTCAGTCACCATTCACAGATATTATTCTACCCAGATATGTAAACAAATTTATAGTTTCTATTACTTATCCTTCTAATACAAGGGGAGAATTAATTGTGTTATAAATTCCCATTTATTTTGTTTTATATTTATTTATTTCCAGTCGGCATTATCTGCCAGTTTATAAAGACTTTGTAGTTTTGCATCCATGGGCTAGTAAACAAATATCATTTGCATATTCTAAACTTTCCATACGTGCATTCAAACCCCACTGTATAGCATGACGATAAAGTTTCAGAAATCGTTTAAAAATATATTTGAAATCAGATGCAGTTTAAAATACCTATAAGAACGTTAAACTAAAATTGTATAAAACAATTATAGTTCCAGTTCAACTATATAAATCATAATCTCTTCCTTTAAGAGAGGGGAATAATATTACTAGTATTTCAGATAAAGCCCTTAACAAAATGTTAGTACCAGAGAGAGATGAACAGAACAGCTTAATGGAGAAAACAACATAGTAGTGAGCTAGTATGCCACCTTTATGGGAAACAGACGTAATAAAATATTTAAGTCTAGGATTTCGATAAGTAGGGGTTGTGGCACGAATGAGGAATGGAACAGGAGCACAAAAACTTCTTGTAGTAATATCAAATGGAAAGTACCCACTTGGTAGGAAAGAATGAAATGGGAGAACAACATTCACAACGATTTGTGGGAGGTAAATAATACAAGGAATGATAAGAAAACATTAGCTCAGTATTTATAGAGACCTCATGTATATATGGATATGAACATATTCAGTTTCGATAGTGCCGATGAGTTAGTTCATACCCAATTAAGAATTATATTGCTAAGTAATTCCATGTGTACATTTAATATTTCAGGCATGTGAAGGACTGCGCCCCAGGCCAACATTCCTCACTATGCAGAGAGACAAATGTGCGTCGTACAGCATGTCCTCCAGGGGGTAAAGTGTATCCCATTGTCATCACGTACACCAATAATCTGCTCTAAGGGTAGTAACCACCCACGATGCAGAAGGCCTGAACGTCCAGCATTGTGTCGTCCTGGCACTAAAGATCCGCTGTGCATAAATACGGATACAAAAGAGCGACCAGTTGTTCTCCAGGAAGCGATGACCCTAAATGTCAACGGAATCCAAGCCAACCACCTATTTGTTCTCCAGGAAGCGATGACCCTAAATGTCAACAGAATCCAAGCCAACCACCAATTTGTTCTCCAGGAAGCGTTGGCCCTAAATGTCAGCAGAATCCAAGCCAACCATCAATATGTTCTCCAGGAAGCAATGATCCAAAATGTCAACATAATCCAAATCATCCATTAATATGTTCTCCAGGAAGTGATGATCCAAAATGCCAACACAACCCAAACCAACCATCAGTCTGTTCTCCAGGAAGCGATGATCCAAAATGCCAACATAATCCAAACCAACCACCAATATGTCCTCCAGGAAGCGAAGACCCAATATGCCAACAAAATCCTAATCAACCTCCAACATGCCAACCTGGTAATGATCCTAGATGTAAACCAGAAACAGTTCTTACAAAAATATGCCAGCCAGGTAGTTCCGATCCACAATGTGTGAAAGTGAATCCAATTGTCCCACCATTCTGCCAGCCTGGTAGCGATGATCCTAGATGCAAAGCAGAATCAATGCCCTGTCCTCCTGGTAGTTCTGATCCACGATGTGTTAAAGTGAATCCAATTGTCCCACCATTCTGCCAGCCTGGTAGCGATGATCCTAGATGCAAAGCAGAACCAATTCCCTGTCCTCCTGGTAGTTCTGATCCACAATGTGTTAAAGTGAATCCAATTGTCCCACTATTCTGCCAGCCTGGTAGCGATGATCCTAGATGCAAAGCAGAACCAATGCCCTGTCATCCTGGTAGTTCTGATCCACGATGTGTTAAAGTGAATAAAATTGTCCCCCATTCTGCCATCCAGGTAGCGATGATCCTAGATGCAAAATAGAGCCAGTGATATGTCCTCCTGGTAGTTCTGATCCACGATGTGTTTAATTGAATCCAATTGTCCCACCATTCTGCCAGCCTGGTAGCGATGATCCTAGATGCAAAGCAGAACCAATGTCCTGTCCTCCTGGTAGTACTGATCCACGATGTGTTAAAGTGAATCCAATTGTCCCACCACATTCTGCCAGCCTGGTAGCGATGATCCTAGATGCAAAGCAGAACCAATGCCCTGTCCTCCTGGTAGTTCTGATCCACGATGTGTTAAAGTGAATCCAATTGTCCCACAATTCTGCCAGCCTGGTAGCGATGATCCTAGATGCAAAGCAGAACCAATGCCCTGTCCTCCTGGTAGTTCTGATCCACGATGTGTCAAAGTGAATCCAATTGTCCCACCATTCTGCCAGCCTGGTAGCGATGATCCTAGATGCAAAGCAGAACCAACGATCTGTCCGCCTGGTAGTTCTGATCCACGATGTGTCAAAGTGAATCCAATTGCCCCACCATTCTGCCAGCCTGGTAGCGATGATCCTAGATGCAAAGCAGAACAAATGCCCTGTCCTCCTGGTAGTTCTGATCCACGATGTGTTAAAGTGAATCCAATTGTCCCCCCATTCTGCCAGCCTGGTAGCGATGATCCTAGATGCAAAGCAGAACCAACGATCTGTCCGCCTGGTAGTTCTGATCCACGATGTGTCAAAGTGAATCCAATTGGCCCACCATTCTGCCAGCCTGGTAGCGATGAACCTAGATGCAAAGCAGAACCAATGCCCTGTCCTCCTGGTAGTTCTGATCCACGATGTGTTAAAGTGAATCCAATTGTCCCACCGTTCTGCCAGCCTGGTAGCGATGATCCTAGATGCAAAGTAGAACCAACGATCTGTCCGCCTGGTAGTTCTGATCCGCGATGTGTCAAAGTGAGTCCAATTGTCCCACCATTCTGCCATCCTGGTAGCGATGATCTCAGATGCAAAGCAGAATCAGAGTTATGTCCGCCTGGTAGTTCTGATCCACGATGTGTTAAAGTGAATCCAGTTGTCCCTCCATTTTGCCACCCCTGGTAGCGATGATCCTAGATGCAAAGTAGAATCAGAGTTTTGTCCTCCTGGCAATTCTGACCCACGATGTGTTGGAGTGAAACCAACTGCCCCACCACTCTGCCACCCTGGTAGTGATGATCCTAGGTGCAAAGTAGAGCCAGTGTTTTGTACTCCTGGAAATTCCGACCCACGATGTGCAACGGTGCCTCCATTCTGCCACCCTGCTAGTGACGACCCTCGATGTGCCATTCCCACATCTCCATCCTCTTGTGCTCCTGATAGCACAGATCCAAGGTGCCAGACTCACAAACCTGAATGCTTCCCTGGCAGTACTCACCCCTGGTGTATTATCGCCACTGAACAACCATGTGTCCCCACAAAAGGTGGACGGAGATGTAGACCAACAAAAAGTCAACCAGGTGTCAAAAACTAAAATTAAGAAAATAAAGATGTGTAAAGCTGTGTAATTATATCAATAAATAATGTATAAGAATAAATATTATTAATGCTATGAAAACTCCAGTAATATCCTCGAAAGGTACCTTACATTTTTGACGTCGCAAAAATGTAAAACAAGACAATGAGATAATAATTCATACAGAGGAAGGAAGAATGGAAAATATTTTGTGCTCTTTACAATGCTACTAGTCCAGGATCAGGCTGCAAGATTACTACGTCCATCGAGTGAATGAACAAAATCTATTTTTTTTTCATAAAATTTTAACAGGCAACTCGTTAAAAATGTATTCAGTCACTCACAATTTTATGAAAAAATAGATTTTGTTCATACACTCGATGAACGTAGTAATCTTGCAGCCGGATCTTGGACTATACTTTGAATGGAAAACTTAGAGGTGCAATTTCAAGGTTCCGCTTGAAGGAATGGATGGGTTCACAATAATTGTGAGGTTTCTTCAGAAGCGAGGAAGACATTAAAAAAGATGATAAATAAAAATTAGTTTGATCAGACGACGCTGGTTTGTATGCAGCGGGCCTGGGCTATATGCTCGGTCGGGAAAATTTTGGCTATTTTTTCGGAGTTTTTCCTCACCTGTAAGACAAATGTCATGAAACGTTAAGACCCAATGATCCCTGAACACCATGTGGACATTATAATCATCATTATCATATTCGCCTGGGTAATATGAATGTTTTAAATGTTCGTGTTGTCTCGGAGAAGCCCTGCAATCAGCTGATCACTAATTCGGCAAGGACCCCCATGTCCCTGTGTGATCAATAAAGTATATGTGTGATTTAAAGATTAAAATCTCTCCGGACATATCCTCCAACTGTGAAATATAAAAATACCTTTAATATGAGAGATTAAACTGTGGGGGAGAAGAACATAAAGTAAAATTCCGTTGAAGTATTAGTCCCAAAATAATATTTAGTACCTGATGGGTTCAATCCCCTCAACTTCTTAAACACTGTAGGAATGAATGTGAAGGTCAGATGTGTTCGGGGATAGTTTGGATCTCAAATTTTCGTGACATCTATCAGGTGGTGAAAAACCCCAAAGAGCCAGGAAATTTCTACTTCCCGGGAATAGAACCCGAACCCGCTGCGTACGAGGCATCTACCCCGAGACAATAACAGTGAAAGTTTAATAATATTAACTGATTTAAGATTAGAAAAGATATATCACACATATTAATATAATTCAACCCCAACAAAGGGGTACGCGTAGTTGGTTACGGAAAAATACGATATAAGTCTTTAAGTTCAGTTGTTCCAGTCCCAATGTGTCATTATTTTTAATTGATCTCAATCCTTTGGCGATAGCATGACCCTGGAGTTGACTCAACTTCTAACAAAAATTAATAACAGACATTTGTTTTGGGTATAGTGGTGGTCGTCATGGAGGGCTGTTAACCTGATAACCCAGCTGACATTTCGGGCCAATTATCTAGAATGATGGGAGTCCTAACATCCTATCAGCCCAAGACCCTCCTAATACCAGCACTTTATTTACATCTATATACTCGTAGTGTCCACAGCTGTGGTCTCGAGGTAGCGTGCTGCCTTGTCACGCAACGGGCCCGGGTTCGATCCCCGTTCGGGCAGATTTTCTGGGTGAGGTTTTTTTATCGGGGTTTTTCCTCACTTGTAAGACAAATGTCAGGAAAACTTTAAGGATCAAACGGTCCCCGAAATCATATGACCATCATCATCATCCTTATCATTATCATCATCCTCACCGGTGTGAAAAACAACGGGAAGCTACCACACCTACAATTCCCTAGTAAAACTGCAAGCATAGCATGAAAATACTATGATTGCAGTGAAAGACTTGCCTTCGGGCAGAATTACTATGGATGGATGGATGGATACTCGTAGTATTGCAGATTTGTGAGGATATAAGTACGAGAAAGAAAGGTTTCTTGGGTTTTATCCGTCAAGGATTCAAATTAGCCTCTGTTCACTGGTTCCAGCATTTCGATATAATCCCACATACATAGTCCTTCAACGTTGGCAACTGACCACTTGTTCGTAGGTTTCCGCATGATTCCACATGTCCTGCTCCTTGACAAGGACATGTAGGATAAATTCGAAACGTCGGAACCTGTGGCCAGTGGCCGATTTTAAATCGTTGACGCGTGTATGTGTAATGGTAATTTTCGGTGCCTATGAAATGACATCAAAGAATCTTTGTATTTCCTTAATTTATTCATGGAGAAATATCCTTCTTTCCTTCGGAATTCGCTAAAAAATCTTGTCAGTTTGATTGTTCTGTGAATTGAAATAGAGATCTTTTGAATAAAAATTTTAAGAAACACCGTTTGAACTAAGTGGCTTGGTTGAATTGTCCTTGCATATCTATTAATACGAGTAACGCGATAATTATGGTGTTGAGTTTAATTTTGCTTTCGAAATGAATCAGTATTCAGAAGTTTCATAATGGTGTGAGAAAGAAATCCTTCAAGCATGCGCTGTACAATACATTCCAGTTTCCACGTTTTATAATTGTGAGAATTATCCCTGAGACGTCAGTGCGTTACCCTGTGTCTACTTCTGTACCAGCCCAAAGACTTCAAGCTATGTCTTCGTCACACCAACAACACAGGTAAGCCAATTTTTTATAAAACAGTTTCACTCAATTGTCCATCATGCAGGAATTGTTTAAACTGATCGAATTCCTCAGCAAGTCGAATTCATTGTCCGATTTTGTTATATTGCGTAATATATATTTATTTATTGTTCATTAAATCGTGTATATTAAATTTAAAAAAAAATGCATGCATAGAGCGTTTAAAATGTTTCAAAGAAAATTTCAGATTTCAGGTAAACCCGTACTGTTAATAGTTAGAGTTCGCTGATTTTGGAAAATACTGTTCTGGGTCCATTTGAATGCATATACCGAGTTTCGTTGTGAAAAAAACTAAAATTGCTTCCGCTAGAGCGATTTTTTAATTTTCGTTTTAGGTCAATTCCCACTTCTAATGATCCAATTTTGCTGGTTAACGAATTAGACCTTGTCTTTCTTAATATTGATTGGTATATGCAGAGTTTGGTTCAGCAAGTAAACAATTGCGACCGCTAGAGTGTTAAAACACACCGCGCATATATATATATATATATATATAATATATATATATATATATATATGTGTGTGTGTTTGTGTGTGTGTATATGTGTGTGTGTATATGTGTGTGTGTATATGTGTGTGTGTGTGTGTGTGTGTGTGTGTGTGTGTGTGTGTGTGTGTGTGTGTGTGTGTGTGTGTGTGTGTGTGTGTGTGTGTGTGTGTGTGATGTGTGTAAGTGTATGTGTGCGTGTGCGTGTGTGTAAGTGTGTATGAGAGAGAGAGTGAGTATGTGTCTGTGTGAGTGTGTGTGTGTGTGTGATGTGTGTAAGTGTATGTGTGCGTGTGTGTGTATGAGAGAGAGAGTGAGTATGTGTCTGTGTGAGTGTGTGTGTATATATATGTATGTGTGTTTAGGTGTGTGTGTCTGTTTGTTTGTGTGAATGTGTCATGGTCATTTTTCGTAAGATTTTTTTTTTCAAAAATATTTTCGTGAGACACCTTCCTTAGGGATTCACTAAACAAAGAGAGAAACGAAATAGAGTGGCCAATTAAATAGGCCTGCATACACACACACACACAGAATTGTCTATAAAATTCGCCATTTTCAATGCCACTCGGCTTCAAGCTCTCTCGATGAATTATTCATATTGATAACTATGAGGAGGACATGTGGCACGAATGGAAAATTAAAGACGGATATTAAACTTCTTGTAAGAAATCCCGAGGAAAAACGCTTAGTAGGCAGGCCGAGAATGACATGGGAGAATAACATGAACATGATTTCAGGAAAATTAAGTACGAAGGAATGATTGGTAAACATTTTCTCAGGATAGAGATGTATTGAAAGCTTATGTTCGCACGACTATGAACCTCCGGATTCGATAGTGACCGTGAGTTGGTTATATTAGCAACTAATCTTGAAGTAGATAAAGAGAGAAAAGAAAGGGACGCGACAAAGTTTAAGTTTGTAGTTTTCATCGGGAACTATGAAAGCTACGGCGGACCCGCTTGCCGATGAGTGTCAAATAGAATGTCATAGACTGCTCTGTGTATGATTAGAATATAGTAATTTAATAAAAATGCTAATATTTGTTAAAAGTTATATTAGCTGTCTTGTATATGCTTGTATAAGTTATATTTAGGATCCATCCATCCAAATGCTGATTAGTCAATTGATTTGGCGTTTACTTGATGAAAATCCATTATTATAAATATAAATAAAACTTAAAGCTTTTTACAATTTTCATATTTATAAATATGAAAATCGTATAAAAACTTTAAGTTTTATTTTTATTTATACAAATGCTCATTGCTTACAATTCGAGCTTTGGCCTCTCTTAACTTCTACCTCCAATAGTTTATATTTTGCGTGGCAAGCTTCCATTTGCGACACTTACATAGGTTTGCACATCTTTCTTGATACCATCCGCCCATCGTTTCTGCGGTCTTGCAACTCGCCTATTCCCCATAAAACTTGTTGTAAGCACTATTTATGGTTGTACATGGTCAACCCACTCTAGTTTATTTAGTTTAATGAAAGTAACAGGGTCAAGTTCTCTATATTTGTCGTATAATTCCTTGTTGCATCGTATTTCCACTGATCATTAATATTTATCGGTCAAAATATTTTCCTAACTAGGGAATTGTCAACCGTTGCATGCAGAAACCTACCTTGAAATTTCTACCGGAGAAGCGTTATGATGAACCAAGGCCGTGTCCAAAATAAATAATAATCTACCGTTTTTAACTGCAAGTCACAGAAATCGATGCCAGGATTCAGCAATGTAAAAGCACTGTAAGGATAAAATTGATTCCCTGCATGAATAAAAAGGACTAAAGTAAGGCAGGACGTGGCCCGGAAAGAAGGTAGTATATATTATTCAATCTACCAACTCAGGTGTTGTATTACTTTCGTATAGTTTAATGAGAGATATAGCGCTAGATGTTTAGTGCCTTCCAGTTAAAAACGGCAGATATATTTTTTTAGACCAGGTACATCACAACGCTTATCTGGAAGAAATTTCAAGGTAGATTTCGGCATGCAATGGTTGACAGTTCCCTTGTGAGAGACAAATATTAAGGTCGACCAAAAAAAGTATACGACTGTCATGGAGAAGTGTGGAAGGTGAAACCAGAATGGAAGGAAAGACGTGGGGGGAGAGTTGAAGGTTTTGGCTCGAAATATGGTGCGTTCGAGTTGCTTCGTTAAGGCTCATGCTCTGGATAAGAGCACACAGATACTGCTACTATATTCCAAGTTTGATTCCGATAAAACAAAAATTGCAGTCGCTAGAGCGTTAACAGACACACATATACACACAGACACACACACACGCACATATATATATATATATATATATATATATATATTATATATAGATCCGAGTTCAAGTCCCGTCCGAGCATTTATTTTTCCTATCATGTCATATTAAGCTTGCATTGCTCAATGTCAAAAATTTAATTATAACATCGATAAAACGTCACTGCTATAAAGTAAAAATATTCTCTTTAATTTGCTTACTTGTGATAGGAGCTACTAGGTGGTAGTGGATACCGAGTTCCCACTACATCTAGTAAAATGAGAATATATATATATATATATATATATATATATATATATTATAACGAAAAATGAATGTTTGTACTAGACTTGCTTGATAGCGTAATCGGTAGCGCACTGGGATATAAATCCTGAGGTCCGGGTTCAAGTCCCGTCCGAGCATTTATTTTTCTTATGTCATATATATATATATATATATATATATATATATATATATATAGGAAGTTCGGTTAATGTGGATCCGAGTGGACCCTGTTAATATATTCTATAATTGGTGCTGCCCTTTAACAGAAAATATTTTAACTTCTTTCCCACATCAGCTTTGACATGTTCAAGGCCAGTTCATTTTATTCTTTGTGCGAAGAAGGGTTTATTTGTGATATTTCTGAAAACGACCATTTTAAAACTTTCTCAAGTTAAGAATTAATTCTGAATTTCTGCTATTGAATATTATAAATGTTGAAAAATCTCCTAAATATATTATATCATGTAGGTGCTGTTTTAATATACTGATGGTTTTGATTTGATATTATGTGACATGGCGGTTATATAAGATAACTGAACATAACAAAGGAATTCGGTTAATGTGGACGCCCCACGAGGCGGTTAAAGTGGACCTGGTGCACTTTACACGAATACGTATATTTTATCAATGAGGATGCTATTTGTAAAAGTAATGCACTTCATTAATTTTATTTAATATCCTCGTAATTTTACTAAACCCAAAGATCGTTGCTGTCTGCAGATGAATGATGTGTGAATGTTATAATCAACAATATTTTTTTCAAAACATTAAATAAACATCAACGCATTTTATTTACGATCAGCCTTAAATACTTTCAGATTAATTTGTGCCTGTATGTATAAATTAATAGAGTAAATAAACTTAAAAATAGTTTAAAAACTAGGGTGGACTCTGTGGTCCACTTTACCCGAATACGGAGGTTAAAGTGGACTTTTCTTGTAATGTAAAAAAAAGTTTATAAGTTATGAAGATGTTTCCATATTTGAATAAAATAACAATGTCATTTCATAGTTATAACACCAATGATAAGCACTATAATTTAACAAAATTCAAATCCATTCATTAAAAGAAGAAAAAAACAAATTCAAAATAAGAGTCCACATTACCCGAAGTTCCTAATATATATATATATATAAAGGCTAAGAAAAATAGTTGAGTCCCTTTGTCTCCTCTGTTTGTCAACCGATTTTTCTAATAGCTATTGATTAGCTTCAGTATTGTCAATAAAAAATGGAAACAGTTCTGCCGTTTTTAACCGCAAGGTAGTGTTTATGGAAATTCTCCAAGGTGCGAGAGTTAAAGTCCTTACAGAGAAGCATGCGATGTACAAGGGTCATGTCTAAAAAATTATCTGCCGTCTTTAACTGCAAGGCACTAAAATCCAGCGCTAAAGTTCACATTTAAACTACAGGGAAGTAGTACATTTACATTAACAGTTAAGTGCCTTCTTTGTTTGTCAATCGATTTTTAAGTGCCGGTAGCTATTGAGCTTCAGTGTTATCAATAAAAGTTTTGGAAATATTTCTGTCGTTTTTAACTGCAAGGCAGTGTTTATAGAAAAACTCCATGGTGCCAGAGTTAAATTTCTTCTACAAAAGCATGTGATGTACAAAGGTCATGTCCAAAAAAATCTGTCGTTTTTAATTGCATGGCAATAAAATGCAGCACCAAATTTCCCATTTAAATTATAAGGAAGTAATACATCTACATGTGTTAATCACAGAGGTAGGCGATCATCCTACCAGTGCAGTGTACGGGTGACATGTGGTCATCATGTCGGGTCTCTCAGCCGTTATAGCTGGTTCCCTCAACGTGGAGCCGCTACTTACTGTAGCTACTCAAATTCCTGACAATGCTTGGAGCTAATTTAGAATACTATTATCCCCATCATCAGCTACACTCCGATATAAATAAACACTATATTTTTTATGATTATGGTCTAATACAATTTAAAACTAACAATGTATAATATAAAGTGACGTGTTATTTATGGTCGAATTTCGACCACTTGGCGAACACTAGTATATATCAATGTATGTAAGTTTGTCCTTTATAGACTTCTAAAACCGCTGAACCGATTTTCATGAAAATTTGTACATACAGGTTTTCAAGTATGGTGAGTGTTTAGCCGCCCTGTATTATGTTATAAAACCATTAGGCTTAAGTAGAATTCACCTGAAACAAAAAATAATCGCTCTAGCGGTCGCAATTTACGATGTTTCACAATGAAACTCAATACATGTTATTAAATTTAACCGATGTGGGTACTGTCTAAAAATAACAGAAATCCGACCATTAAAAAGGGGGAATTATCTGAAATATGAAATTAAAAATTGACTCAAGCAAGAGCAATGTTTGGTTCGTCGCAATGTACACCTGTGTACTTACAGGTTTTAGGTACGGCGAGTGTTTACCCGCTATCCACTACACTCTAAAACCGTTATGTGTAAGAGTGAAATGAAACGAAAATTTAAAAATCATATTTAATTTATTTAGACTTAGCAGCGCTTGCCGGAAATTACCTAGTATATATACATATGTGTATATATGTCAAGGTAATTTTCAGTGTCTGTAGTGGTTAAGGCACTGCGCTACAAGCCGGAAGGTCGAGGGTTCAAGTCCCTGTGTGGTCAGGATTTTTAAACTGACCCAAACCTTCTGGCGGCACTATGGCCCTGGCGTCGACTCAACCCCTAACGGAAATGAGTATCAGACGCTTGTTCTGGGGGTAAAGGCGGCCGTCACGCAGAGCTGACAACCCGGCTGACATCAAGTGCCGATTGTCCAGAAAAAGTGGGAGCCTTAACCTCCTACTACCCCAAGGGACTCCCGAGGCCTGTAGTGGGACTACTTTACTTTTTTACTAGATAGAATAGGTTAATATGTGTAAATTTAAAAATATATATGTATTTTTCATGGGAACAACCTCAATAACTAAATTATTTTGTAATTCGGTAAAAGGAAAGTTTTAGTAACGAGAGGTGTCAAATTAAAGCACAGCCGAAGTGTGTGTTATGATCCATGAACTACTAAAGCTTAACTTTGTAACATGTATTATACAATATTTTATTAATAATTCATATATTTATCGAAAATTATTTTAATAATTCAGGAAATAAATATATCATAAATCATATTTATATGACTCGACCAACGCGTATTTCATTTCTTTATACATATTTGAGGAATAGTTTCCTGGGCAACAAGAGAAATTAACAAATATTGTTAATGAAGTCTCCATTTTATATCCCAGTTCAAAAAAGTAAAAATGAAGAAAAAATAAGAATTTGACAGTTCAGCAATTGAGACCATAGAAGCTATCAAAAATGCAACTTTTGGATAGTATTAGTGAAAAATCAAGAAAACTTTTACATGAGTATCTATACGGAATTAAAGGTCTGGAACATGAGTATAAATGAAGGTATTGTATATAGCGATTTTTTACGAAAATTCCATGAGAATTAAACCATCTTCTGAACAAATTCAATTATGGTACTGTGGATTATGGAGAAAATATAAGCAAACACTCCTCAGTTTGGTTTGTGGGTGGGGTTAAACATTACCAGGTATTTACTTACGCAACTAAATACATTGTTTATGCAAATTACCCCATTACTAGGTGATATTTGTAGCATTTATGCCCGGAAAATTATCATCGTGAAAGTATTTTAATGTAACGTGTAATTTACTATTGCAAATATGTTTTTACGTTGTAATCATCAGTCATTTTTTAATTTCCATAGAAGAGGTAATTCTTTACATATGTAAACACATTTAAAATGTAACAAACCTAAGGGCTAATTAACCTAATTCGGAGCACCCCTAATTCAATTACTCTAACCCAGGGTAAATCCCATGAAACGTCTTTTTTACACGGTTAAATATGTGCATTTGTTTGTGTTTTACGCGGTTAAATTCGGACATAAATCAGTTATTATCGACAGAGCCGTGGGTTTATTGCAGGTTAAAAATGTGGTTATCGCAGGTTCATAGAATAACTGTGTTATTTTAAACTGAGAATAACTGTGAATTTTAAAAGTGTTGATAATAACCGTTGTAACCAGAGTGGTCATGACAGGAAACTGTCCCACTTCTTTTCCTTATTTACGAATAAAATGAGTTAAAGATAATTAAATTCCGGGACTAAATATTTTTAATATAACATTTTATAATTATTTATTGCATTTAAGTGGTGTTTAAGTGCGTAATTAAATATGGTGCTAGCTTCCACGGCCCTGGTTTATGTTTCTGCGTCATGGCCACTGAGTGTGCTTGTATTTTCTTTCTTTTTTTTTTTTTAGAAATTATTTAGAGTTAAGCTTCCTCGGTGTTCATATCTTGAGGTGTGTTATCGAGTCGTAGTGTAGTTTGTGTCGTTCCTATTGATCTTACTAATAAGTCGTTTGTATGAAGTCGGTATTTGTCTTTGAGTGTACGTGTTGTGTGTATTGTATGTAACATAAGTCCAGTATGTCGGTTAGGTCTGCTGTCGGTTTCTTTTTGTTTTTGTTCATTCTAAAATAAAATGAGTTGAAATATACCTTTTTAGGTACGATCCGTCGTCCTCAACTTATATAATATGTATTCTTTATGTCTGTAGGCCTTTCAGAACATCCATTCCATCTTCAGTAGGTCCTTCTTCACTACATTATCTGATATGATTAGTTGATGCTGCTGGTCCTAATATAGTGTTGTCGTGACTAAAGCTCTACCCTATTCTACCCTATTTTGAACTATTTGCAGTTTCCTTGTACGAGTTTGGGATGCGAATAACAGTAGGGTGGTCCATATTTTATATATTCAAGAGTACATGTCCATTCTAGTAACCGAACTACTTTTTCTTAGCCTTTTTAATATAGCCTATATATTTTTTTGCGAAAGAACTTCACAATAATAGTTTTAATCATTTTAACTCTCGGCATTCGAACTAAATGGTCTGTTCATCTAAATCTCCTAGAACTAAAAAATCTGGTATTTTTTAATAAATGATCCTAATTGTAAAACGTTCTGCATTCAGCATTCTCATCCATTAAGGGGCATAATGCAAAAAACAGATGTAAAAGAATTTATATTTTAATTTATTATCCTGGCGTTTATTTTCTATGGATATGTTGATGCCCATTGGAAATGACAGTCATTACGATTTAATAAAAAATAAATTTGAGGGATAGACTAACGCTAAACATGTGATTCTGATCTGCTTCCCAGGGAGAGAAACACTTCCGTTGGCCTTGACTTTTCTGAGCAGCTGTCTTGTAAAATATTAGCTAATTCCGATGGAAAAATCTATTCAGGTTGTTCTCATGAAAATATTTTTAAAAAGCTACAGTAAAAGCTCCTTAATCGCGGTTCCATTATCTGCAGTTCCCTTATTCGTGTTTTCATTATTCGCGGGTTAAAAATTTGCGACACAGTTCCTGTATTCGCGGCTAATAATTTCTTTATTCGAAGATCCAGTCGGTATATTAGAGAGGATTAGTATATTTTATTAACCATCGGCAATTTTTTTTCTTTTTACTGCAGGCTCGTACCGAGGCCGCTATTATACAAGAGGCGATTCAAACCAAATGAACAAATTAATATCTAAGAAAAACAAGCCTTATTGACACTAAGCCTAAAGTTTTCGTTAAAAGCCACCGCCGCCGCAATTCACGTGCCGCTATGTCCATTGTTAAATGCCGCCCTCGCCACGATCTGTGTTTTATTGTTTCAACTTGCCATTCGTCGCAATAATTTTGATTGAATAACACGTGTCTCTTCTGCTTCGTTACCAATTTATAATGTAGAGTAAAAGGAAAGGAAATTAATTTCGAAACGGAACAAAAATAGTGTTGCCGATTAAAATAAAAGTAGAAATGTTTGACTGTTTACGTGTTGGCAAGTCGTTTGTATTCATTTCACGTTGTTTCAATGTTAATGAACAACTGTACGATTCATGAAGAAAATCCGAAGATAAATGAGTAATTCTATCGCTGAATTCACAGCTAAATATCAATCTGAATTGAAAAACCTTATAACAGCGGCAAATCAGGAAACAATTACTAAGTTCTTTGAGTCCTTGCTTAAGCCGGACAATAATAATTAACAGAAATTGTTCAAAATCTCTCATTAACTGATTTTAATTTGATAGTTTTTATTTTATTTCGGAACCTTGGAACGTATCCTCTATATACCCATACAAATTACCATTCCAAATTCGCGGTTTCTATATTTGCGGCATATATACTTGCGAATAAGGAGCTTTTACTGCATATTTTCACAAATTCCTATGTAGTATATAGGACCTACAGAAAATGACCATGACCAAAATTTATATGTAAGTCCTATATATGTTTGTGCATGTGTATACGTGTGTGCCCATGTGCTTGTGTGCGCGCAGGCATGCGTCCATGTGTGTGTCAGAGTGGTCCATGTCAACATCATCATCATCATGTTTGGCGTAACACCCGGGTCGAGTCACCACACCCTCCCTAAGATCTCTCCTCCAGATTTACTATATTCCTAGCGACTGTCCACCAAATTCGAATTTTAAGTCTTTGGACATCTCCGAAAACTCCATCCATCCATCCATCCACCTAGCTTTAGGTCTTCCATAATTTCTTCTTCCATTTTAGATGTTCCATAATTTTTAACCGTTTTACTATTATCCATTCTCTGGATATATCCTGCCCATTTCAATCTAGCTATTTTAATAACTGCAACAATGTCTGATGATTTATAAAAGTGATATAATTAATTATTATATCGTATTTTCCATTCAATAAATATATGGGGTCAGAACAACACATTTTAAAAGTTGATAAATAAGGACCACCCTGGTTCACAGCCAAATACTTAGGAATACTGCTGGACAGAAAACTTACTTTGACTATTTAACTCATGCCCCAAATGGGAGTCAATGACCAATCGCGTTTCAATGAATTTTGATTTACAACCAATCACAGTCATTTTTCACCTGGAATTTGTCAAATAAGTATATCATATTAAAGAAAGCTCCTCCTTTTAACATTCAGAGTAGGCGTTATTTTGCAGAGTGACTGACTCTCTAAGAAATACGGCTACCAGATTATATATATATATATATATATATATACAGTACACGAACGTAAACAGGTAGTGCTTGCGGGATATAATATAAAAACATTTGTAGCAAATGATTATACTACAAAATAAAGAAACCACTCTAAAAGAACTTTTTTAAACGTATTATTTACCAGGTAATAACTTTCCAGAAAAATGTAATTGACATTTTTACATCATAGGACATCAGAAATTAATTAATATACAGTTTGATGTGTTTCATTTTTCTCCACTAGGGTGCATTCTTACAATAATGCGATTCTTTGGCAATAAATAATGTGATCTCGTTGCAGTGATGAACAAATGAAACATAACAAACGTTTCTCATTTGTTTTCAAACATCGCCGTTTACATTAAAGATATAAATATTTTAAATTAACTATATTTAAATTATGATTTGTGAGTAAACAGCTTAATTTTATTCGTTACATCCTAAAAAAATGTCGCTCTTGATTTCCAAATTATCTAGATAAATTGGAAATCGCTCGTGGCATTACTTATCACAAAAAAAATCGTTCTGTGAGAAGAAGTAAATATCAGAGAAGACCATTGGTCTACCTCCTATACCTTATTCACAGCTGCAGTAATTGCATTATTTCATGAAGTTTTAATATTCATATGTGAGTTTTACGTTTTAACAAAGCTGTGTTTTATGTTATAACAATATAATGTTTAGCTTCAATACCCCGGATGCAATTAACTAATCGTGTACTTCCATAACATTAGTAGATAACATTAATTTTATTCATATCACTCATTTGCTGCAACAACGTCATAACTTAAAAAACATAGTTTTTCAGGAGAAGCATTTAAAGGTTTGAATCCACATACCTTTGTATTTGTCATAAATATCAAATTATTATATTACTCATTGTATACAATAGCTTATGTCGTTCTTCCTTAATGTAGAACTGAGTTTTGTCTTTCATGTAGTTACCAATAACTCAAAAATCGACAATTTTTAAGTTATGATGTTGTTGTAGCAAATGAGCGATATGTATTAAACTAACTCACTGGTACTATCGAACCCGTAGTTTCATGGTCTCGCGGATATAAGCCTCCATATATCCCTATACGGAGATAATTTTTCCAATCAACTCTTGTATAATTTACCTCCCTCAAGGCATAGTTAATGTTATTCTTCCATCGCATTACTGTCCTACCTACTGGACACTTTCCCTCTTGTTTTCCTACAAAAAGTCTCCTTCTTTCTTTTCCATTCCCCATTCTTGCTACATAAGTATTATAATTAATATTATTTTAATTTTTTTGTGCTTTCCTTAGCATCACTACATCGTTTAGCCCATGTTATGTGTTATAGATTCAACTATAGAACTAACTAGCTAACTCATTGTCACTATCGAACCCAGAGGTTCATGGCCGCTCGGACATAAGCTCTCCATACACCCCTATCCTTAGCTAATGTTTTCCAATCATCCCCTGTATAATCTACTTCCCTCAAATCATGGTTAATATTATTCTCCCATCTCATTCTTTGTCTACCAACTAGGTCTTTTTCCTCTGGTTTTCCTACAAGAAGCTTCCATGCACGTCTTTTATTTCCCATTCGTGCCACATGTCTTGACTATCGCAGTCTATGAGACGTAACTGTTCTTATTATATCTGGTTTCCTATAAAGATCATGTAGTTCACTGTTATGTAGCATTCTCCATTCACTTCTCTGTTCATCTCTCTTTGGTCCAAAAATTTTCCTAAGATATTTATTCTCAAATACTCCTAATCTCTTTTCCTCCCTTAAAGTAAGAGTCCATGTTTCGCATCCATATAATATAACTGATAGAATAATAGTTGTATATATTTTCAGTTTAACGTTTTTTAAAGGTGTTGAAACGTCAGGAGTATCTGTAATAGCTTCAAAATTTATTAATACAATTATGTATAAATAATTTAACCCTGGTGAAGTGGAAGAGAAGATCTTATGGTCTTAACTCCATCAGTTAAAATTAATTTATTAATATATTGTTTAATGTCCCAATTTCTTCTTTTGGACATATCTGGTGTTTCCTCCTGGCTTTGGCGTAATTGTAACCCACTTCTGAAGTTGGGGCGCCTGGAAGGCGGAGTTACGTTGCCCCGATGATATTATGGATGATGATGATGATGGTGATGATGATGATGATGATGATAGTGGTCGCCAGGAGAGTCCTTAATCCTAAGCTTAATCTAAGATGAATATGAATGATGATGATTGCGATGGTCATATGATGTTCGGGGACCGTTTGGGCCTTAAACTTTCCTGACATTTGTTTTACAGGTGAGGAAAAAAAACCCCGATAAAAACCTCACCCAGGAAACTGTCCTGACCAGGGATCGAACCCGGGTCCTCTGCGTGACAAGGCAGCACGCTACCTCGAGACCACAGCGGTGGAGTTATTATTATCATTATTAGTAGTAGTAATAGTAGTAGTAGTATTATGTCTTAGTACTTTATAAGTGTTTGTTTATTACTAGGATACGTTATATGTAGGTAATTGATTTCATAATACCTCCGCGGGTATTAAAATTTTCAAAATGCCCGAGCAGGCATTAAGTTTAACGTGCATACAAAAACATTAATTACAGCAGTCAAACATTTCTAATTAACAAAATTAATTTTTAAACACAATTTAGATCGTATACTTACTTACTTACTCACTGGCACTATCGAACCCGTAGGTTCATGGCCGCACGGACATAAGCTCTCCATATATCCCTATCCTGAGCTAATGCTTTCCAATCATTCCCTGTATAATCTACTTCCCTCAAATCATAGTTAATGTTGTTCTCCCACCTCATTCTTGGTCTACCAACTGGGCGTTTTCCTTCTGGCTTTCCTACAAGAAGTTTCCATGCACGTCTTTCATTCCCCATACGCGCAACATGCCCTGCCCATCGCAGTCTACGGGACTTAACTGTTCTTATTATATCTGGCTTCCTATAAAGACCATGTAGTTCATTGTTATGTAGTCTTCTCCATTCACCTGTCTGTTCATCTCTCTTTGGTCCAAAAATTTTCCTAAGAACTTTATTCTCAAATACCCGTAATCTCCTTTCATCCCTTAAAGTAAGAGTCCATGTTTCGCACCCATATAATATAACTGGTAGAATAATAGTTTTATATATTTTCAGCTTAACGTTTTTTGAAAGGAGTTGGGACATCAAAAGTCTCTGCAATGCATAATAGCATGCATTTCCAGAATATAGGAACTGAAATATAAAATCATATATGTTAATTTTTTCCCATATTACGAGCACGAATTTCAAACCTACTTTCATAAATACTTTCAATTTCTTCAGAGGAACTCAAATAGAAATTGCAGTTATTACATTTTCCCGTGAGACTCAAACTACGGGCACTAACTACAGATTCACCGTTTGTAATATTCATATCACCACTTTCACTTATACTTGTACATATTCCTCATAGACCTACACAAACAGAAGAAGCGGCTATCTTACTGGATATATCATTCTTCAAAGTGATACTATCTTCTACGTAGTCTTCAACAACAGATGTACGCTTCCATCGGCCATGTCGTTTTAATGTCATCAAATCATCACACTGTAGTCTCTCTGGTTTAACTTTACGAGACATTTTGTAGAATGAGACAACTGTACTCACCTCTCTCTGTCGCACCAGTGTTGTCGGTGTTTCTACACCAGATGTTAATAGGGTAAGGGGAGAGAGGAAAACTGACAACAGGGCGAGTTCTTTCTTTTGTATCTGGACTAAAAGTGGTCAACGATCTACCCTTGTATCTCCATCTCTCTCTCTCTCTCTCTGCCAAGTTAAGCCAGCTATACAATAGCCCCAGTGCGAGCGTCCGCCAACAGGATTGCAGATGTAAGTCGTAAGCAATGGTCTATGTACTTTTCGGCGTCTAACAGTCCCAGATATTTTGCAATCATGCTTGGAATTTTCCCACATGTGATTTTTCCAACAGGTTGCAGAGTGCAACGGCCTTTTCTATAAGTCAAGAAAAATCTTCTCTCTGCTGGCCGCAAAGATGCGTACTTTCTTATTAGCATCAAACTGTTAATTTCTTCCTCTACTATAGTAAAAAGACGCTTCTTATATGAGTAATTGTGTCAAGAACGTTTACCAGAATAACATTTCCTCTATATTCTACGTCAATATCCAACATATCGACCAATTTTATTGTTGTCGGCATCCATAAAATATATCGAATAACAGAGCAACTTTATACGTTAGAAAATGTTTCATTAGGAGCTCGATTAATAAACTTTAAAAAATCTTATCTTGTCAGAGCTTTCAATTTCCGCGTTTCATATAATTTCGAGCATTGTTTTAAGGATTGAATGAAATAACTTATACAATATGCCAATATCCCTGTTTACAATTAAAGCATTTTTTGGCATTGCGAATTTTGTCCACAATGAATTCGGTGAAAATAAACTTGCCTAGTTCTCGAAGTAAGCCTATACCAAAACCACAGTTTCATTAACAATATCCACATATCTTTCATCCAATTCATAATAATAAAATATCCAGCTCAACAGCAGTTTAAGTCACCCTTCATTTTTTCAATTTATTGTTGTAAATTGTAGCTCTTCTTCTGAATTTACTAACATTTTAAATGTTTTGAAACAATTGTTATAACATTACTTGACAAATTTTTAGTATTTATTTAAATACGCAAAACACTAACATTATGGCATTGTTAGACAATAATGTGATGCTGACTGCTATTTTCTCCACAGAGTAAATTAGTCTATGATTTTCTCTCTTTTTCCAATGTTGTACCCAGCGATAACCTACTAACTCACTGGTGGGTTATCGCAGGTTGCAACGACGTTAGGAAGAGATAAGTTAGTGTACTACCATTTTTAATAAACGTTTGGGAATTTGAATATTATTAATGTATTTCTTTAAAATAGATTTGGGTTATCACTGAAATGATTGATAATTCAAATTTCAAACCGACGTTCTGCTATCTAGCGAAAGCTTATCATATCGATAATCGATATGTGGCGAGCAGCGATAACCACTAGGCAATGATAATAATCGATATGTGATTAGATACAGCGATAACGTTCGATGGCAGGTTATCGCTGCCTATATAAACTCTAGCGCATGCGCACTATTGTTCTATAGTACTTGTGTGTGTGTGTGTGTGTGTGTGTGTGTGTGTGTGTGTGTGTGTGTGTGTGTGTGTGTGTGTGTGTGTATATATATATATATATATATGTAAGTTAAACTGCTGTTTCTCCACCCTTTAATTTATTCTTTTGTACTTCTCGAACAGTAACTTTTGTTCAGCTTCTCTTGCCAATTCACAAATTCTTCTAAAACATTTAGCCTACATATTCTGCCACTAAATGCATTATTAAATAAACAAACTTCCTAGATACAAGGCATTCAGCAACATAGTTATGTATTGGATATAAAAAAATCGACGATCAAATAATTTGCTTAAGTTAATTTCATGTTTTAATAACCACGTATTTCCTTTTCATTATAAAATAATAAGACATAAAAGTATGTATGAACCAAAGGTATTATACCCCCATGCGACTTACCAAGCCTCAGGCCAAAGTCCCTCGGCCTGGTAACTTGTCGCCCTCAGGACATAACCATAATAACACCACTGGTACATAGATAACTATAACACTATAATATATATTTTTTATATTTTTAATACGAAAAATTATACTGCACTGACATACCAATGATGATGATGATACATTATATGAATAAGATTTTTCTAGCAACGAAACATTTTGCTACATCTTTTTCAAAACAGTTTTATAAGTAAATCCAAAAAAAAATCACTTCATAGAACTTTGTTAAAATCTCCTGAAAATATTAAGCAAATCCATTCTATAAATAATCGGGTTTTAAGAGGGTTAGGTTCCATAAGTCCAGTTATTATTCCCGAGGTCCACTGGTTCAAATCGGGTCGCAATCAATTGATTTTTTACGGCAGAAAAATTCAAGAGACAAGTCGTCCGGGAACGATTTTAAAATAATAATCATGACTCCCGTGTCTGAAGATAATCCTAAATCAGAGCCTCTGAGCAAAACTTAATCGGCCTTTCCCATCCAAATAACTTCGTTTGTTGCCTACTAGGCGTACATTTCAGACCGTAAGTTAACAATTTGTTGATCATTAATATCTGTAGAAAAATAAGTGTAATTAAATTAACTTGTTAATTAATTACTTGCCTCACGTGGGGATTTGGATGACACATAGGCATTTAATATTAGAAATGTAGGCCCTAAGACGTGTTTACAAAGGGATTTATTGTTATTTTACAATGACTGCAGTTGTCATGGTTTTGTTTTGTCACAGGTTGTAGGAGATGAACTTCTGTGACGCCACATATCTTGTGCTGCATATTGCATACGGGATCCTGGTCACTACAGGGTATATCCTAGGAGAACTCTTCCATATCGTAATACCTCGCAAGCGCAAGTCTGTCAAGGGAGAAATTGTACTGGTAAGTTTTCAGAGGCTTACTAACACATTTAGATTACCATTAAATGCAATAATAATAATAATAATAATAAGAAGAAGAAGAAGATGAAGAAGAAAAAAAGGAAAAGAAGAATAAAGGAATGCACAACCATGTGCATTCAGTCATTTTTCACTACTATATTCCTTCAGTGATTTTGTTGCACACGCCGAAGATATAACATGCACGGTACTCGTATTATCACATAACTTGCATATACAGTCCGGTGTTTGTTCGTGGAAATCGGTTCTCCTACCTACATAGCTTGTGGCTGAAGCATGGGCTGCATGTCTTGTTATGGCACTGCGGAGCTTGATGTATATTACCCGTTTAAGGAGTAAGCGCAGTTGTTGACGGAGGGCACTGCAGTCGTGTTTATTCAGGAATAGAACACGTGACATTGCTATCTATGAGTGCAGAGGGGAATGGGACGTGGGACGCTGACAGTGTATACTGCCTTATATGACGTCACGTGTAGCAACAAACAGAGCTTCGTAATTCTTCCGCCTGCAGAGATATTTTGAACGACTAATAGCTTCTATTGATTATTGCGTCTGTTGAGTAGAAGTCCGACCATTTACTTTTTTACTTTTCCGTAGATTCGTTTCTGCAATCGTAGCTGGGAGCTGAAAGTCTGATGCGTAAGTCTTCTAACAAGAATGTCTCGTGGGCAAGATTGCATGCCAACTTTGAAGGGGTGTACGAGATGAAGGTACAAACTGGCGATTTTTCCCCCATGTAATTATCTTAATACTCTAACTATAACATGTATGAAAAGAATAGTAATGAATCAACTGGGCCCCTTGTTATCTTAGTTTAAACAGGAAGAGGGAAATTTACCAACTTGGGTGCATAATGTTTCACTGTGTCTCATTACGATTAATATGGGTTTACTGTGTGATAGTGTTTGGATACAGACAAAATAAAATAAACGAAGATGCTATTATCAGATGTTCTCTTTTCAGTATTCGATCCACGCCCGGGCATTTAAGTTATAGATACTGCAGTAAATTCGTTAATAAGAGTATTGTGTTTGGAAGCAGGAATAGTGCCTAGTAAGTGGGCCAAGAATATAATGGGAGAATAACATAAACCATTATTTAAGGGAAGTAAAATGTACAGAGGATGTTTGAAAAATATTATTTAAGGTAGAGATGAATGGAGAGCACATGTATTTTGCGATCATGTTTCGTTACTACCAGAGTGAGCTAGTTATATGTATGATATAAACAATAATGATAAAAATTATAAAAGACTGAACAAATCAATATATATAGATATAAAGCATGAAAGGGATTAAAAAACTAAAGGTAAAATTATTATTAACATTGTTAACATTCATATATTACAAAAACAAAACAAAAACCTTCCACCATATATAATAAGAAATATATATGTATGTATATAAGAAACTAACGGAATAATGAAAGTTGAAAATATCAGCTTATGTTAGCAATCGACATAAGTCTATTAGAGAATCATAGAATAGAAAAAGAAGCAAAACTTTTAAAACATCTATCCAAACCTTTAGATTTAACAGTTTGGGAAAAGATATATATTCAAAAAAAAACCATACTAGAACCATGAACTTTGAGATTCCAGACGAACCGAGCTTGATTACAATGTTCTTCAAAAATACAATGATTCCTTCAAAAGAACGCCAGATGGCAGTTTAGAAAATAATTCATTCAAAAGAACACCAGATAGCAGTTTGGATAATTACCGGCAAAATAAAAAATTGACAGTCATGAAAACAGCTGAGGATGGTGAGGATGGTCGCTGATACTGCAGTGCTCAGTGCTGTGTTTAAAAAAACATAGAAATATGAGATAAGGAGAATTCACGATTCAATCAATTCTTATAAATGAGTGTGAGTCTGTCTGTCTGTCTGTCTGTCCTTTATGGACCCAAAAAACTACTTGACCGATTTGAATGGAGTTTTCACCATCATTTAGGGAGGAATTCATGAAACCATCTTTACGCAAAGAGCGACTCTTTCCCCCTCTCTATGACGTAGAGAGTGTTCATAAAACCGGTTTTATGAATACTCTCTATGTCATAGAGAGGGGGGAAGAGTCGCTCTTTGCGTAAAGATGGTTTCATGAATTCCGCCCGTAGAGAATTTTTCTGGGACAATTACGTAACTATCTTCAAACATCTTAATATAAACACATTACCTTATGTAGCCTACTATAGAGGTGGGGCTAAAGAAAGTGCATCGGTAGGCCTACACTAAAAAAAGTCAATATTGGACGCTTAAATGGCTTACGCTGCTTAAACCATAACAAATAGATCACATTAATGTACACAGAATTGAATATCTCAAAACATTCTACAAAAAATTCTGCGACAATTTTTTTTTTACATACGGATAACTCACAATAACCATTTTTGCCTTTCAGCTCAATGATGCCAAGAAGATCGGGATAAGTAGATTCCCGGGCAAAGTCAGGTAATTAGCAAGGGTTATCTAAAAATAATTACGATATAAATTTATAATTACTTATTGAACATATTTCATTTATGTAGGCGTAGCAACGCGAATAAAATACATCAGAGGACGTGAAAAACTGTCATCAGCGTAACTTCCCAGAAGATTAGTGTTATTTACTTTTCTATATTCCCAAATTTTAAACGGCTTTACATAAATGAATGTTTTGATTGCTTTTGGACCTTTAAAAGATTCTGTAACCAGCCCTTCTCACTTTTATTGTCGAAAATACATATAGAGTGCTCTAAATGTCCCCTAATAAACTTCTAAGACTTGTAGAGGGGACTGAGTTGATAATATTTATAATTGGAAACCAGGTCCGGAAACTAACCGTTTTCGTGCTATCGCCGTTTGAAAACAGGCGTTGCCTAAACGTACGTCACGTGTTTCAACACGTAATAGCTTTGCGATTCGTCTAAATCGAAAATTCCCCTATTGAGTATTCCAAGACTTGGTTTTTTTTTAAAGTAAAACATTTTCGAAATTTTGAAAACTGCAGAAATGTATTGTGGAGGGTGTATCCGCGATTATTAATACAAGTCATGATTCAATTTCAATTTTGTCTTTTTTGGTTATTAATGAGTTGAATTGTAAGACAAGTGACGTACTGTGCCACGCCTCATAATAAATTGCTTGTAAAAGTGGTCGCGTTAAAAACATGTTTTCAAACGGTTGTAACACGGAAATGGTAAGTTTCCGAACATGGTTTCCAATTCTAGATACCATCAACTCAGTCCCCTCTACAAGACCTAGAAGTTTGCAAGAGGGAATTTCAGAGCATCCTGTATAAAGGATCTTAAAAATGCCATTAACTAAAACCCGCCAAGTGGTCGTCCCTTTTCATGAATAAGTAAACAATGCCTCTTGAAGTGATTTTAAAAAAAAAAAAACAAAAAAATCTGAAAAATTGCCAACAAATATTGGTCAATGTTTTATAAGCTAAATTTGTAAATACAATGAATTAGAGGCTAAAACTGGATTTCATCAAATTCCTATAAAGGTCTAAATCGTCCACACCATCCTATATTCGTATTTAACTTCAATATAGTAGATTAACTAACTCGCTCACTGGTACTATCGAATCCGGAGTTTCATGGCTACGCGGACATAAGCTGCCCAAACATCCCTATTGTGGATGATTTCCAAGTATTCCATGTATAATTTACATCCCTCAAATCAAGGTTAATATTATTCTGAATTCTGGATCTTCTTCAAAATGCCGCTCATTCATTAAGTGTTCATTGTCATTTAATTCTGTAATGCATTTCTACGTGACCATGTATTTAGTTTTGTTGATATTGACTTCCAGGCCCAGTTTCATTTTGTTATTTAATACATTATATAAACAACTTTAGCAACTGAAAACTCAAATTACATCTGACACCAATCATTCACTCTCAAATTCCTTCTCTGAAAACTCCTTTAAATTACTTAGTTTTAATTAATTTACGTTCCAGTATTTACCAAAATAATTATATTTATTATTTTATTTACAACCCCACCACCACCCGCGTGTTACCTAGGGCATAATACCCTTATCCCCGGATCTGCTCTATGTCCCTATCTATATATAATCTTTATTAAAAACATAGTATATATACAATTCGGGTTTGTTAAAGTGTGTAGATATTACATAAAATAAAATAAAAGTGTGTTTTGTTTGTTTGTGTACGTGTGTTAGTGTGTGTGTATGTGATTGTATGTTTTTGTGCTTGTTTGTGTATATGTGACTGTGAAGATGGGTTCTTCTTTTTTTTCGTCGCTTCATAATCGCAGAACTCTTCCGATGAAGTGCGCGACTGCTTTATAAGGTCGCCTCCATGTCCAGAAATCAAGGGGCGGTGGCCAGTTCACTTCTCCTTCCATGGCTGCGACCTCGAGTTCCCTTCTGAAGACACAGTACTTGGTGCAGTTATATAGCACGTGAGTGACGGTGTCCTCTTCAGGATTGTTGCAGTCGCACATTGGTGTTTCTGCAAGTCCCTTCCCGTACAGTTTCCCCTTGAAATGCCAATGCCCGGACAGCGTGGCTCGGCACTATCCACGGCATGTGCATTCTCGCCCGTACTCTAGGGAAGAATGCCTGAGCTAGACAACCGTGTTGTTCTTGTTCTCATTACTGTTGCCATTTTTCCTCAAGGTGAGCATCGATGATTCTATAGGTTGCGTCCCGTTCATCCGGCTCGGGTAAAGCTCTGGAGTGAGGACTTACCTCCTTGATGTAGATTGGAAGTCCTCTACGCAGCCTATAGCGATGTATTCGATGTTCAATATAGAGATCGATGGGAAGGACGCCGGCTTCACAGGTAGGCAAGCTCGCGACTCTGTGTTGTATGCTTTGGTGACCCGAATGCGAACTTGTCGTTGTGCGGCCAGCAGTTTTTTTCTGGTTGTTGTTAAGCATCCGTGCCCATCCATGGGCAGCACAGGCGCAGATTTGTTGATAAAGCGTCTTATACAGTATGAGGTTGTTGACAGTTTTATAACCACAGTTCTGGTCACCAAGTCGTGTCATTGCATGGAATAATCGTTCTGCCTTTCCTGTTATATCTTCTCGATCCTCATATTCGTCTGGATGCTCACCCCGAGGTACTTGGTAACTTACACAAAGCGCAGGCCTCTCGGTCCGATTCCGATAGTAGGCGGGCGTCCGGGATGTTGTTTGCCTTTCAGTTGCATTACTGTGGTTTTTCGGAGTGAGAGGGAAAGTTTCTTAACCGTTGTCCACTGCAAGATTCCTTACATGACATCCTGCGCTATGTTTTCGATTTGTTGTCTTCAATTTTCAGAGACAAGAACAACAAAGTCGTCTGCGTAGACGATGGTTCCGCGTGAGGATGTGTCTCCAACATGTGTAGACGTCCGTCAAATACCAGATTCCATAGACTGGGTCCTAGGACAGATCCCTGCGGGCAGCCGATGGTGACGTCACGATGGATTTTGTGATAATTTTTTACCAGTATTATTGATCGGCCGCAGAAATAGTATTTTATGATTGCATATAGGTTGGAAGGGCAGTTCCTTTGTTTTAGTGTCCGGCCAAAATAATTATACTTAAATTCACCGCCTTAAAACTAACTAATAACTCACTGGCATTATCGAACCCGTATATGTTCATAGCCGCATTGGACATAAGCTCGCCACACATCCTTATCCTGAGCTAAGGTTTTCAAATCATCCTGTATAATCTCCTTCCCTCAAATCATAGTTAATACTGTATGATTCTCTCACCTCACTCTTGCCCTACCTATTGGGTGCTTTCACTCTGGTTTTCTTACAAGAAGTTTCCATGCCCCTATTTTATTTCTTATTAGTGCCTCGTCACATTCTACGAGACTTAACTGATCTTATGGTTTCCCATAAAGATCGTGTAGCTCACTGATACGAAGTCTTCTCCATTCGTTTCCTAAGAACTTTATTCTAAAGTACTCGTAATCTTTTCTCCTCCCTTGCCCATGTTCCGCCATTACATTAGGAAACTTCCAATCAGTACAAACCTCCCTTTTCCAATATCTAGAAAAACATTATAATGCAATACTTGTTCATTGCAACACAGTTCACATGACTAATTTTAATCCACAGGTGACTGGAGCGGGACGTGGATTGGGTAGAAGAGTCGCTCTCAACTTTGGAAGGAGACAAGCTTTCGTGGTATGTTGGGATAAAAACGCAGAAAACAACCAGAACACGGTAAGAACAATTCTAATCTTCCATATAGATTTTTCCATTAAATTCCATTAGTAACAATAATCTTTATAAGATGGATGAAATATGATTTACATTATAGGCCTATTGCCTGACCTATATGAACTAAAACTGACAATAATAAGACAAACTAAGTGCGCTATAACAGAATATGCAATTGTAATTCAATCAAATCCCCAGCCGTAGCAGAGCGGTTTTAAAGCGTCATACCTTGGTATGGACTTATCGCTGGTTCGAGTATCCGTGGGGAAGAAATTTCCTCTTATAATTACGTCCAACATTGTAAGGAATTTGTGTAGCTACAATAAGCAGTGGCTCCAGTTTGCAAAAACCAGCTTTACCTTCTGCAAAGATTCGTCAAGCTAGTTACATGTCACTCCTATACCGGCTGTATGATCGTCCACCTCTTGTGGATGTAAAAGGTCAGTAGCCGGCTGGTAGACCAAGGTACTTCTAAGTCTGTCGTCCCATTGAGTAATTTAATCATAAATAATGCCACAAGTGATTTCCAAATGATCGATAAATTCACGACTCACGAAGTGAGGAGTGAATTGAGGCGCTCAGAGTAATAACAGCAGATCCCAACCGACATCGAATTTTGAGATAGAAGCATGGCCGTGCACAGCTGCCATCTACATTTCATGTTATGAAGTATCAAACGAATTGGGATATGCCAAAGTTCTCATTTTCCACCTTTAAAATTTGTCCGTAGTGAAAACGAACAAATTCTCAGCGTAAAAATGACATATCCCAACTATGTGCGCTTTACTTTACGTCCGCCACACGTTCATGGCGTTTTAGTGAACGATAGTGAATATGGCGCCGTCTGCAGAAGTTATTCCTGAATCTCCAAACAAGGAAAGAAACGAGTGACAAAGACAACTGAACGGGTAATAAACAGAAGAAAATTGTGCAGAAATAGTGGTAAATCGTATGTAACAAAAAAAGTCTATAGTGGTTCCAAAAACAAAAAGTGAATAAATGCTATAACATTCCTAATTCAACTGCGTATCACTTCAAATTTTGTAATTAAAAAATATGTTCATGGTACTCCTTTGCTTTTACGTAAGGTTACATCCATTATTGTGGATCATGATAATCCTGAGATTGTAAAATTTGGTTTATGTTATTCTAACTCTGAAGTGTATTAAAAAATTTAATTTTAGGAAAGGAAGTAAACGTTCACATGTTTCATTATTTAAGTTGGAGCAGAAGTACAGTGAACAGAGAAAGATAATGTTAAATACAACGACCTGCTGAAATTATTGAAATATATACCACCGATCTATCGTGATTTTTATAACGTCTTCGTCAAGATGGTGTTGATGATGACGAAAAATGTGATGGTTTGGAAATAGAGCTGGGTTAGGTAATTGAAGATGTTAAATGAAGGAAATGTCAATTTTACACGATTTTTTCTGTTTTGTACAATTTTTGTTCTAATAAACAAGACAAAAACAGGAAAACTATTAATTACAATGGTTCAAGAATTTGCACATAGACTTGAAATCCCTTAATTTAAATTCCCAGGAAATATCAAGTAGTAATGTTAACTACTTTCCACGATTTAGAAAAAAAAAAGAAACAGAAAATTACATTTATCTCAAAATGAACTTTGGTTGGGATCTGCCGTTATTATTCTAAGCGACTCAATTTATCTAGAGAATTTGGAAATCAAGAGTGGCATTTGTTAGGACTATTTAATGAGTAAAATTAAGCTGTTTACTCACAAATCGTTATTTAAATATAGTCGTTTTAATATATTTATGTATTTAATGTAAACGGCGAACATTGAAAACAAATGAGGAACGTTATGTTTTATTTATTCATCACTGCAACCAGATATGTATTGCCAAATAGAATCGCAATATTGTAAGAATGCACCCTAGTGGAGAAAAAATGAAACACATAATTACAGGTTATTAACTAATCTCTGATGTCCTAGGTTGTAAATATGCTAATTATATTTTTCTGCAACCTTAATTCCTGGGAAATAATACGTTTAAAAAAGTGCAAACAGTGGTTTCTTTTTTTTTATGGTATAGTCAATTGCTACGAATGTTTTTCTATTATATCTCGCAAGCAAAATCTGGTTACATTTGTGCAGTATATATACAATCTGAGAGCCACTTTCTGGAATGAAAGCTATAAAATGAAGGTGATAAAATCGAGATGAAAAACGACTGTGATTGGTTGAAAATCAAAATTCATTGAAATGTGATTGGTCATTGACTGTCATTGGGGCATGAGTTAAATAGTCAAATTTAATTTTAGAAAATATTGAGGAATATAGCTATTGAGGTTTTTTATTTATTTTGCAGATCGTTTTAATTCTACCAAACACAATCGTGACAGAGTAATAATCATCTTCATCACCAACAATCACGGATCAAGCCCATGTGGCTTGTTCCGGTCTCACAGATTCTCATTCAAAAAGTTGAATCCATTTCTTTTTCGGTCTACCAACATTACTGTATCCTTTTGTTTTTTAATTAAGTATAATTGTTTATATGCGTTCATCTTTTATTCATTGAACATGTTCTTTCCAGTTTTTTCTAGATTATTATATTTTATCTCTAAGTTTAAAAATATTTATCTCATTTCTAATATCTTCACTTCTTGTTTTATCTAGATGTTTACACTTATCAGAAATCTCATTTCAGCTGCTTCTCTTCCCCTCTATTAAAACCAAAATTCGCTACCATACAACAACAAGGGGACTGCAACAGCTTTATAAAATTTTAGTTTTTTTTTTGTCCTTTCTTGTATTTTTAAATATTCTCTTGATTACTAGGTAACGTAATTACCTCCATGCACGGTGTGTGCGCATTTCTACTTATTTTTATTAAATACCTGGGTTATGAAATCTCCTATTTTAAAAATGAAGATCCTTTTAAGAAACTTAATAACTTTAATTATATATGTGGCACAATCAAGAGAATATTTAAAAATACAAGAAAGGAAAAAAAAAACTAAAATTTTATAAAGCTGTTGCAGTCTTCTTATTATCCTTACTATACGCTGCGATTGACTTCTGTCTCTTCTTAGATTTTATAATGTGATATCTGTCACAAAATTCTAGACACAATATGCACACACTTGTCATTTGGTTCGTGGAAGGTCTTTTTACTGCACATCTTGTGGCGGAAGCCATGGATTGCCAATCTTGTCACGTGTCGCATTTCATGATTAGCTTCCGTCCAGGTCCTATCTTGCATTGCACACGTTGCATAGAACTCCTCCGGTATTCTGTTTTTCTTCTTGTACAGGTCTTGTAGGAGCTTTTTGAAGGCGTCATTCGCTGGTAGAATTATCTCGCATTTAGTTATTCTATCAAAAATGTCTCCCTGGTGAGCTCATACACTAGCTCGATCTTGCGTTCTGTGGTACTCCTAGAACTCTCTTCAGATATCTAGCTTTCACCCGCTCCAACTGATTGTACGTGAGGTACTCTCCCACTGTTTCTAGGCCACACGTCAGGATGGGTAGTATCTTTAACCGGAAAAGGTCCATAGCTGTGCTGATCGATAGTTGTGAGATGTTTCTGAAATCAGGTATTTAAAATGGTTCACTTGTTCAACGGGTTTCCCCTCCAGAATTATTTTAGCTCCTACGGTATCGGATCCTTTAAAAGATAAGATTTTCGTTTTATGTCAGAATCTTATAGGCCTAATTAAAAAAAGTAAGATATAATTCGTTAACCAGCAAATTTCGACTATTAGGAGTGAGGGTTCATCTAAAACAAAAATTTAAAACTCGTTTCGTGACGAAAAGTAATATAAGCTATGTCAATGAAACAAAACGAGAAATGTATTCCCCATATACCAATGAAATCCAAACATTAGGAGTATGGATTTATCTGAGAGCAAACTAATTAAAAGGCCGGTTTAGCGGCCGTCACATATGTTTTCTAGCATCAAAACTGTGTGTATATCATTTAAGTAACAAAACGGGTTCTATCGAAACCGCAGGTTCATGGCCGCGCGAACATAAGCTTTCCATACATCCCTATATTGAGTATAATATACTTCCTTCAAATCATGGTGATGTTATACTCCCATCTCATTTTTGGTCTACCAACTGGGCGTTTTCCCTCTAGTTTTCTTATACGACTATCCCATGCATCTCTTTCATTCAATTGTGTCATGTGCCCTGCCTATCACAGTCTAAGAGACTTAACTGTTCTTATTATATCTGGCTTCCTATAAAGACCTCACTGTTATGTAGTCATTTCCATTCGCCTGTCTGTTCATATTTCGAATTTTTTAAATTGGCATATATTTCTGACGACATGGCTTTAACCTACAATTATCCGAAGGACTCCCTAAAGGGTTTTTATCATTATTTTAAATTCACTTTTGAGAACATTGATTATACATACCATCTATTGTGATCAGTAGGTATGGGATATAAGGCAAGAAGGTGGACAGGCCATTGGTTTCAAATGCGACGTCACTGACCGAGAATCTGTGATGGAAACAGCTCTCCTAGTACAACAGCAAGTTGGTCATGTGACGATACTGGTCAACAATGCAGGAATATACCCAGTCAAAGCCGTGCTGGATTGGACACCAGAAGAAATCGCCAAACTTTTTGATACTAACGTCTATGCACATTTCTGGGTGAGCCACAACATTTCAGAATATATATTTTTTACTCACTGCCACCACATTGTCATTTCGACATTCTGGTATTCTCTCCTGGCATGGCGTTACTGTAACCCACTTCCGAGGTTGGGGCGCCTGGAAGACGGAATTATGCTGTCCCGAATACATGATAGCTGATGATGATGGTAATGATGCACCAGGAGAGGCCTTAATCCTAAACTTAATTAAAATGTTAATGATGATAATGATGACCATTTGGACCGTTTGGACCTCAAAGTTTCCTGACATTTGTCTTAAGGTGAGGAAAACCCCCGAAAAAAAAAGCCATTGCCCAGGAAACTTACCCTGACCGGGAATCGAACCCGGTCCCGCTGCATTACAAGACAGCATGCTACATTTCAGAATATTGTCACTTATAGGCCTCCATATTGAATCTAATTTTACAAAATATTGTGTAGGTACCAAACTCTCCAAAAAGAAATAAATATGTTAGTTTTTAAGTAAGGACTGTGAAACATTAATTTCTTTTAAAATAAATTTTCAATCTCTATTTTAATTGTCTCTCAACATATTAGTTTATGGATTGTGATATTTAATTTATTTAATTACATTAATTTGATTTTTTTAATTTTCCTAATTTGTACAAACTTTTATAGGCCTATATGATTTATTATGTATTTTATGTTATCCTACGATTTTTTTTTCTGTACACGTTTCTAATGTCAGGTATCAGTCTGTGAATTTTGTAACGGACCACTGGTTACTAATTGTATTCACAGTTATCGAATACTTATCAGATATAATAATCGTTCTAACGAAGTGGTTGCCAATATGTTCATTCACGTTTCTTTTAACAATATTTTATTCAGGTTAGGTGGGTTAAAGTAGGTAGGTTAGCTTAGATCAGATAGGTTATCTTAGATTATACACGTTACTATCTTCAATTTTTCAATCTTAATGTAATGTTCCTACGATAATACGTATGACGTACCTCATTACATTTTTACGTCAACTTCTCATTTAATTTTCAGGCATTTTCTGGATTTATTTAAATATGTTCTAATAATTTAATAATAAAATATTGGTCACATACAGACACACACACACACACACACACACATATATATATATATATATATATATAATTATTTACTTACTGCTATAGTATTTTTTTATTTACGTAGACTGATACTTTATATAGAATCCCCTGTAGGCTATAACATAATTTTTCATGGATGAGTGGAAAAGAAGGGTTTATGGCCTTAACTCTGCCATTTTAAATAAAGTATTATTATTATTATTATTATTATTATTATTATTATTATTATTATTATTATTATTATTATTATTATTATTATTATTATTATTATTATTATTATTATTATTATTAAACTCGCGTGTACTGAAACACGGACTTCTGATTTTTACATTAAACACAAATTTTATTTATTAAATATCGAAATGTTACAGACATTGAAAGCTTTCCTGCCTGCCATGGTGGAGAGGAAAAGAGGACACATTGTAGCAGTGTCTTCAGCAGCAGCTATTGCTCCAGTCGCGCATGAGGTCCCGTATTCTGCTTCTAAATCCGCTGTCACAGGTGAATAATAGTGTCAAATTAATTTCTTCCAACATACAAACATGTCATATGTCAGGTAGTCTTATGATTTCATAAAAGAAAGAGTTTCGTCGAGTTGTACGCGTCCCAGAGATTTTTTCTCATAGGGCTGGCAGTAATTCATACCTTTTGGAATTCTATTAAATCACTTTATGATTATTATTATTATTATTATCATCATCAGCATCATTATTAGTCAATTATTACTGTTGTTATAGTTATTATAATGGCCAATATTTATAAACTGAGTCAGATAGGCCTATATATTCTTCATCTCACCTCAAAAACCTCTGTGTTTTCATGATTTCGGTATTATTATTATTATTATTATTATTATTATTATATTATGACTAGCCTCATGGGCAAATGGTGAGAGCTCCTAACTACAATTCATGTGGAATTATTCCTTTGATCGCCCATGGTCTGAATTTAGATTAAATTTATATTTAAGGACTCTACTGGCGCTTCATTATCATTCATCGCCTGTCATAAAACAATAATAATACTATTATTATTATTATTATTATTATTATTATTATTATTATTATTATTATTATTATTATTATTATTATTATTTTCGAGCGATACATCTCATTGTGAGCCTTGGACTTCTTGATAACAGCCTTCCATTTTTTTAACTCGCAGTGTCTTCAGATCTATCAGTGTTACATTAAACCATCTAAAGTTAGACTTTTTATTTAAGTTGTTTCTCAATTTAAAAATGTTATTTATATCCAGGGGTCGCTACATCTTTTCTTTCAACATTTTCTCGGTATCGATATACTTGTTTACTATGGTGGGTTCTCAAAGTTATATAAAACATCATCGATGTTACCTGCATGTACCATTGTCGTAGATTGGACTCTATCCCTTTATATTTCTTTCTAATGTTTCCCATTTTTCATCGCGTTTACTGAGATCTAATTCTCAGAAAATATTAGTCTTTATTTAATAATATACCAAACTCATGAGACATACGAAAATTCATTGATAAACCTTACATGCCTAAAACTTTGAAATGGCTTGCTAGGGAGAGTTGTAGCATAACTAATGTATCGCTCCTGAATTCTCTGGATAACAAAGCTCTGGATTTTTGCATAGTCCATTAGCATCACTTGTTTAATTAGCGAATTCCGAAAGAATGAAGCTGTTGAGGATGTTCTCTTGAATATATATATATATATATTGTTAAATTTTGTATGGATTTGCATCGATCCTATCTAGTAGACACTGTTAACGCACTAGCGGCTGCAATTTTTGTTTCATCAAATTCAAACCTGGCATATAAGAATTATTTCTAAAAAGTAAGGTCGATTCGTTAACCAGCAAAATCGAACCAGGTGTAGTAGTTCGCCCGAAACGAAAATTTAAAAATCTCTCTAACGGTCGTAATCCCTTCTCTATAAAATACTTCACACATCATCGCCTAATTATTTATCACGCCGCTTCATCAGACTATCCGACACACATACTCTTGACACTCGATCCCATCAGCACATTGTGTTCTATATCCCTCCTCATCACACTGTATATCACATTATCTTTTACGATATCACTTGCCAAAACATGGAATTCCCTTCCCACCTATGTCAGAGACTGTCAAACAATAACATCCTTCAAAAACAAATTACAGAATTATTTAATAACAAACTAACTTATACACCTCACTGAAAGTATTCTTTTAACGGTTAATAAATTTAACTATCTATGAAAATAATATTAAGATTAACAAATATTACTTTTGTTTTGTTTTAAATATTGTACTAACGTAAAATTAGTTTTCTATATCACATTATTTTTCTTTGTTTTTTATATACATTAGGCAGGGACAATTTGATATGTCTTGCTTGTATACATTTTATTATTAATTTTAGTCTTAATTTTAACTAACATTAACTGGTTACATTATAGATCGTAATATAATAGATATTATCTTTTTGATCAAATTTTTATTTAGTATTTAATATTAGAGTTAATTGAGATTGTTATATTCTGATGTAATATATGTTTGCCCTGGTGAGTGGAAGAGAAGGCCACATGGCCTTAACTCCACCAGGCTAAATAAATAAATCTAAATAATCTAAATCTAAATAAATATTTTTTATGCTTCACAACAAAACTCACTAGATGCTATTAAAATAAATCGAAGCAAATATTCTCAAAAATCAGTGAAATCTAGCGATTAGGAGTGGGGGTTTACCTGAAACCCGAAAATAAAAATAGACTCTAGCAACAGCCATCGTAGTTCGTCACAATGTATACCATACAATTTAATTAACCCTTAAATTAGCTACGTATCCTTCATGATACGTTAGTTTCATGTATTTAATATTTTTTTGCACTATGTAACTAATATTGTATACTTCCTGTTATTGTTGATGTGCATTGTAATTTGACATTCCCGCATACAATCTTGGTTGCTATGAAAACAAAAGAAATATAAATATTTTAAAAATGACCAAAAACACTAGTGCGGTAAGTAAAAACATTTATTTTGAAATACACATATTGATACTGCATTTTGTATTAATTTCGGTAGTAATTAATCACATCCAGCTTTCCACGCTTCTTCTATTTCATCATCACTACACACATCGTGTAAAACTTTTTCCGCAATCAAAAATAAATCCCAAATTAAATTGGTTTTACAGCTTTAACAAATATAAGATAGCCACATGACCTACAATACTTATTATTTCTCCACAGCAACACATATAGCCGATTCACCTTCCAAAATCTAACATTTATGTTTAATTTTATTTAGTAATATTTTAGCTAATTTCTTAATTACTAAAATAAATACACATAGTGCAAAAAATAGTATGTAATAATCATGTGGTAAACACATAACGGAATCTGGAAAATTAAAAAAAAACTCGGCGCAAGCGCCTCGCTTTTTTTTTTTTTTTTAATATTCTTCGATCCGTATCGAGTGTTTACCACATTCGTATCATAATATACTATTAATAAAGTAATGAGAAAATTATATTTATACTTTTTATTGGTGTTAAATCATACAATAATATGCAAATAGGTAATAACTTATGATTATACATTTTTTCACTACAGTTCTACACTTTTGAACATCATAACTTGAGATTTTACAATTTAACAGAGGAAGAGTAAACCTGCAAAATGGGATCATAAATTCGATTTGCTGAGGAATTCTCTTAGTTTACGCAGTTCTTGCGTGGCGTAATTTTTGAGATGTAGTTTCAATTAAATACAAAAATGTGGTCTCACGGTAACGTCGTTATCTAGTAGCCAACGCGCCCAGCTCGATCCCCGGTCGGGACAAGTTTCCTGCGTGAGGTTCTTTTTTAAGTCCAAATATTACCCGAACACTATCTAGTCATCACAATCATCCTATCATATTCAGCTTCTTTGATATGAATGTGTGAGTGAATGGTTTGTGTTAAATGTTCATGATGTCTAGGAAGTGGCCCCGAATTCAGCTGATCTCTCACTTTGAAAGGTTTTTAATGTTTTTGGGTGGTCGAAAAGTATGTACATGATCCTAAGTTTAAACATCTTTCTCCCAGACAGACCGTGCCTCTGTAAGGCCCGGGTGACACGGGACACGTAAAAGTACATAAACTGAGAGTTTAAAGTAAAAAAATAAAAAATAAATAAAAATTTCTGTCATTCATTACTTATCATTAATATTATAACTATGGCAGGTAGATTTGTTGTTATTGAATCGTGGAAATGTAACCGATTTTGTTGTAGATTTGTTAAAAATGTCGTTGTTACGTTTTACTATTTTTTCTTAAGTTAGGTTAATTAGATGATTTAATTATATTATTTTTGGTCTGGACATCTTACCTCAATATTAATGTTGATTTGTTCTTGGACATGTTTCAAAACAATTCTCTGTTTTATCTTCAGCTTTCCCAGACTCAGATAAAACAGAGAATTGTTTTGAAACATGTCCAAGAACAAATCAACATTAATATTGAGGTAAGATGTCCAGACCAAAAATAATATAATTAAAATAACCTCAAAATATAACTTCCTAAAATTAAATATTAATTAGATGATTTACTTACATTTACTTTCAAATCCAATGGTAGAAAATGCCGGCAGATGAATAGAAACGTCAGAAATGGGGTTTTTTGAGGAGTGTGACTAGCTATACAATAAATAACAGATCGAAAACGAAATGAAAATATACGAAGATAACTGAATATATTCAAACTATTAGATAGAATTACACAATACAGAGATGAATGGATGGACCACATCAATATGATGGATAACAATAGAATTCCGAAACAGATTCTTCGTTATAAACCACTCAGGACGGAGACCCAGTAAAAGATGAACAGATCAATTATAACATGAGATCGGAACAGTCCTTAAGGTATAATCCTTGATGCTGCTGCTGATGATGCACAGTTACCCACATTCATTATCTATTGAGACCAATAGAAAAGTGCTCTCTCATGCTGCCTCTACTTCCATAGTTACATTTTCCCCTATAATTTTAACTGTATCTTAAGAAACTTCCATTCTTTTCTCTTTTATTATTTTTTTCTGGCTAATTCTTATTAATGTTTATCTTTAATATTCAATGCCCAAAGTTTTCATTTCGACATTTCTGGTGTTCTCTCCTGATATTGCTGTAATTGTAACCCACTTCTGAAACTGAGTCGCCTGGAAGACGGGGTTATGCTGCCCCGATGATATGAAGGGTGGTGATGATGATGATGATGATGATGATGATAGAGATGCGCCAGGAGTCCTTAATCCTAAAAATGATCGAAGGGGAATATGAATGATGATTATGATACCCATTATTATACCCATGAATCGTTTCGGCCTTAAAGTTGTCATCATCATCAACAATCATGGATTAAGCCAATGTGGCTTGTTCCGGTCTCGTAGATTCTCATTCAAAAAGTTAAATCTATATATTTTTCGGACTACCAACATTCCCGTCTCCTTTTGATTTGGAATTGAGTATAAATATTTTTATATGCGTTCATCTTTCATTCTTTGAACATGTTCTTTCCAGTTTTTTCTAGGTTATTCTATTTTATCCAAAATTTTAAAAATATTTAACTCCCTTCTAATATCTTCACTTCTTCTTATATGTAGAAGTTTGCAGCCAGCTACACTTCTCAGAAATCTCATTTCAGCTGCTTCCATGATCTTCTCTTCTCTATTAAATTAGTTATGTTTATTTGGTAGGATTATTTCTTAACAAAACTACGATAACATTTTACACCACACGGTTTTTTTAGTATTAATATAAGTACTTTTGTATATCAGTCTTCCTCAATTTAAATTTTAATTGAGGAAAACTGATATATCAGGTACTTACACTATTTTTTTAAATTACTACATAACCTCAATTGTGATTAGGGACCAACAATAAATTTTATAAATATTTACCATATGGTTTGTTATGTAATGTAAAAAAAAAAGTCATTGAAATATTAATTTTCATCGGATTTTTAGGTCTTATGGATGGACTGCTTCAAGAATTGCGTTTACAAAACATGCCAAATATTAAGGTGACATGCGTTCATCCTTATTATGCAGCAAGCAGAACCGATCTTCCTGTTAAATTTGACCTCAGGTTTGTCTTACATTATTATACAAAGAATCAAATATCTCTTATATAAATAGTGTTTCATTAGCTATATATTTTTATTCTTCTTGTAAGCCCTTGTTTCCCTCAACGAGATTTAGGCGCTCTCCCCCTACAGGTAAGAAATTGAACTATACTAATTTAGTTACACTTGTTTTCGTACAGATGTCATTGGAGCGGCCCGTGGTCAGAGTTCCGCCTCATACTGACATCTAGGAAACCAAGGTAGTACTACGACGGGAAAATTCGGTAAATTTTGCTTAGAGACCTTTTTATGCAGGATTAAGGATTTTTTACGAGCCAGAAAATCTTCAAACTCGGGACTAAAGGCTTAAATTCCCTCCCGGAGGACTTGCTCCTTGGATTTTTCCATCCTAAAAAATCCATGACCCCGGCCGGGTTTGAACCCGCGACCCTTTTAACAAAATTTTATTTGGAATGATTTCTGAGAAAAAGTAAACTATTCATCAGACTTGAGACCATCAGATTGTGTGGTTTTGAGCCAATTTCCAGCGAGAATAATTATCCCATGACTATAACAGTCTCTGGTTTTTGATGCGCAGAATTTGTTGAGATCCACTTGCACAGCTTCAATGTTTTCGAAATTTCACGCAAGAAATGGGCCATGGATCGAAACAGATGTGATCTGAAGGCGCAATATGAGACTATATGCTGGCTTTATTTGCAGTTCGACTCCTCCCAATTCCTGAATATTTTCCATGGTTATTCACGTAATATGACGTCTCCTATCGTCCTGCAATAGAACTGTATTTTGGTTAACTAATGCTGGGTACCTCCGTTACATAATTACACGAACTCGCCCCAATTGTTAATAAAGATCCGCACCGACTGCACATCCGTTTGAAACAAACTCCAAGTGAATCATACCTTGAAAATGCCAACCAAACATAAAACGTTACATTAAAAAGCGACGTTACTTATGAGACAATCTAATTAATTTTGTCTTTAAAGTCATTGTACGTATTATTAGACCTTACTTTTTATTAAGTAAGTTTGGCCGCGCCGTAGCCGAGCGGTTAAGGCAGGAAGCCTTGGCGCAGAGCTATGGGACTTGCGCTGGTTCGAGTCTCCATGGGGGAAGAAATTTTCTCATGGTATTTCGGCCAGTATGGGACCGGTGCCCACCCAGCATCGTGAGGCAATTGGGTAGCTACAATAAGTAGCGGCTCCAGGTTGAGGAACCAGCTATAACGGCTGGGGGACTCGACATGCTAACCACATGTCACCCCTACACTGGCTTTTGATCATCTACCTCTGTGATTGACACATGTGGATGTGAAGGGCCAGCAGCCGGCTGGTAAAAGGGCAACCGCTGAAAAGTGGAAAGACCCTCAATCGATCGGAAGTTTGGCCAGATAATCGTTTTGTATATAATATCATTGCACTTTTGTATTTGAATGTAATATATATTTGTCCTGGTGAGTGGAACACAAGGCCACTTGGTCTTAACTCCACTGGACTAAATAAATTAATTAATTATATATTAAGAAACTGCTTGTTCTGTTTGCTCTTAAAAAATAACAATAGAAGACCATAACAAAATCTGATGTACATAAAAATGAAATACTTTGATAAACAGAATTAATTCATTGTTGTGCTCTAGTGCTAAAAGTAGTTGACTCGCAGCAGAGGGCTCAGGTTTGATTCCGGGTAGGAACAAGTTTCCAGGTTAAGGTTTTCCCATTTTTTTTCTCTCATCTGTAAGACAAATGTTAGGGAAGTTAAGATCTAAATATTACCTAAAAATATTTGTCTACCATAGTCACCAATAGCATATTAATCTTATTATTTATGAGAGTATAAGTGAATGGCCTCTCTCGTCCAGATATATATATATTCAGAGTTAACACTCTCCTGTAAGTTAGGTCATGTCTCTGTAAGACACGAGAGGCATGGAGCACGTATGAGTATTTACCATTAAAGGCAGGTATAGAGAGATATCCCGCGCCACAGCCGTGCAGTTTAAAGCATGACGCCATGCTCTTGTTCGAGTTCCCTTGGGGGAAAACATTTTCTCATGGAATTTTAACCAGTATTGCATAGGTGCCCACCCAGCATCGTGATGAATTTGGGTATCTACAATAATTAGCGGTCTCAGAGTGAGAAAACTAGCTATAACGACTAGGGGCTCCGACATGCTGACCAGATGTCACCCTATACTGGCTGGTTGATCGTCCACCTCTGTGATTAACCCATGTGAATATTCGGCCTGCACTGGCTGGTAGGCTAAGAGCTTTTAGATCTGTCACGCCATGGAGTTTACAAGCAGAATTTTAGTACCAATTCAGACATAATTACAGTAAAAAAACTGATTATATTTGGGAAAAGATGCATGGTTTTACACTCATTCTTCCTCATATCTATGCATGCATTATATCTAATTGGCGATTCCTGTATTATTTGGTCATTTTAGTTTTAGTATTAGCTACTCCCATTACTGATCTCAAAAGAATTGTAGTACAAACATTCATGATGCCGCAAGTGACATGCTATTGACAGATATTAAAGAAGAATGAACTGGCACATAAATTGCAACATATTCATAACATGTGTATCAAAAATAGTTTTAATATTCGCAAATATGGCCATATTTCTTCATACTTCAGCAAACTATGCTGGGACCAACTCCATGATCGTTGAAACATGTATTATCTTACTCTGATATTCAAAATTATACATACCTCAACACCAAACTACTTATCATCTCGCTTCCATCTCTCACCCTATAATCACAAACTGAGTACATGATCTCACCAGAACCTCCTACTTAACATTCCACGACACAAATCCTCCCATTATTCTAATTTCTATACCGTATTCATTGATATATTCTAGAACTCCTTATGACAAGCAATTAGAGGTTTCCGGATATTAGCTTCCTTCAAAAGATATTTAAATATATTTCCGTTTTAATTGGTATTTCAGTGGATAAATCTATGATTTTTTTATGTTTCGCTTTTTAATAATATTGACTTGATTTACTTTAATTTCTGTTTAATTTGTTTAAATATTTACTTATAACTGATATGTTATGATCTTCTGTAAATTTCTTCTATATTTAACATTTTTCTCTGGTTGATTGGAACAGAAGGCCTTACAGCCTTAACTCTATCAGTTTAAATAAATTATTGATACTTTTAAAATTCATGACGAAACACCATTGTAATATTTATAATATAAATATTAAAGAAATTATTACTATTATTAATAATAAACATTATTATTATTGTTGTTATTATCATCATCATCATCATAGTACATTCACGAATTTAGGCCATTTGTTGACCTGTTTCGGCCTCAAGAGAAACACCATCCAGAAGTCTTTTGAGTGGACGTCCTGGTCTTCTTCTTCCTGCAGGTTGATATCTTAACATTAGTTTGGGTATTCTGTGATCTTCCATTCGATGAACATGTTGTATCCATCTTGACTTATAATCAGAAATTTTGTTTTCTAAAGATTCCATGTGTAATTCTTCTAAGATGTCTTCATTTTTTTTGTGATCTAGTAGTGTGTATCCTGCAGTCCTCCGAAGATATCTCATTTCAGCAGATCTGAGTCTCTGTATATCCTTCTGTTTCAACGTCCATACTTCGCTACCATACAAAAGAGTTGGAAGAGCCAGTGTTTTATACACTTTCAGTCTTGAATGCTTTTGGACTAACTGTGGCTTGAAGATAAATTTATTAACCCTAAAATTCTTAAAAATTTAGATATTTTTGCATTTACATCCTTTTCTTCTTCATATGAGATATTGCATCCTATATATGTAAAATTATTCACTTGCTCCAAAATTTTATTGTCCAGTACAATTTTACTTCTGACAGGATCTACACCTTGAAATGCCATAATTTTGTTTTTTTCTGTAGATATCTTTAATCCATATTCTTCTGTAATTTTGTTAAGTTCATACAGACCTTTCTGTAGATTATCTTCGGAATTTGCTATTATTATTTGGTCATCTGCAAACAATAGGGTGTTTAATTTTCTATTTTCTGACATTCTTATTCCAAATTTATATGTTTTGTTCCAGCAACATATTACTTCATTGATATAAATTGCAAAGAGTGTTGGGGATAGGGGGCAGCCTTGTCTCACACCACGATTTATAATTCCTTCTTCAGAAAATCTGTTATTTAATTTAATCTTTATGGTGTTGTCTTTGTAAATATTTTGTATGTTCTGCCGAAGTAAATTTGGTATATTTCTGTCTTCCAATATATTTAAGAGTTTTGATCTCTTGACTGTGTCGAATGCTTTTTCAAAATCTATGAAAGCAAAATGTGTTTCTAAGTTGAATTCTCTTCTTTTTTCAAGTAATAGTTTAACAGAAAATGCTGAATCAATACAAGATCGTCCTTTCCTAAATCCATTTTGACATTCCATAAGGAATTTTTCACTGAAACTTTTCAATTTTCCTATTATTATTATAATTATTATTATTATTATTATTATTATTATTATTATTATTATTATTATTATTGATAGTAGAGGTATTAGTTCATCTTTACAGCTTCGATATATTTCAGAATTGGAAGACTATCGCCAGACTATGTAGCAAAGCAGATTGTGAGGGGTGTGTTAGAAGAAAGAGAAGCCATCAGTGTGCCGCGGTTTATGTATTTCTGGATTTGCTTCTTAAGGTGAGGAAGAACTCATTCAATGCGTGAGAGAAGTGCACTTTAAAATTTAAAATTTGATTTATTTACAATTTCATAGTTTCAAAAGAAAGATTTTGTATTTAAACTATCCCAGAAAACAATTTCACCACATTTAAAATTAAAGGAGTGAACTTCTATAAAAAAACTTATAACAGAAATAATAGACATGCACAGTGTACTTAATAAACTGTGCAACCTGCAGATCTTAAGTGTCAAAATAGTAAGTTATTTCTTATTGAAAGAGAAAATCTCAATCATTCAATTTCTAACACATCTGAACAACCACGGTATTAGCGAATTCCGAAGGAATGAAGCTATTAGGACTGTTCTCATAAATAAATAAATATATATATATATATATATATATATATATTGTTTTAACCAAATTAGCCATGTGGCAATCAATTAAGAAAAATAAATGTCCAGTTCGTTAAACAACAAATTCAGACCATTATCATAAGTAATGCCACGAGTGATTTCCAATTTAGCTAGAGGATTTTGAAATCAAGAGTGGCATTTGTTAGGACTATTTAACGAATAAGATTAAGCTGTTTACTCAAAAATCCTTATTTAAATATAGTTATTTTTAAATATTTATACATGTAATGTAAACGGCGATGTTTGAAAACAAATGAGAAATGCTGGATTATGTTTAATTTGTTCATCACTGCAACTTGATCATATTACTTATTGCCAAATAGGTTCGCAATATTGTAAGAGTGCACCCTAGTGGAGGAAAAATGTAACACATCAAACTGTATATTAAAATCAACATTATAGGTTAATAATTTATTTTTTTCGGCAACAACTTAGTAAAATCAGTATTTAAAAGATAATTATTGCACACACAATTACCACATGTGTAGTTTCGAAGGAATATGTTCATTACTTTATATATTCAATGTATTTGTTAGAGAGTCAGTCACTGCAAAATAACGCTTTGACCTGTTCAGAATATTAAAAAAGGAGGAGCTTTCTTTATTTTGGTAATCAAAATTCGATAATTATCGAGGTGGACACGACTGCCATTGGTTGCAAAACAAAATTCATTGAAACGTGATTGGTCATTGACTCCCATTTGAGGCTTGAGTTAAATAGTCAGTGAGATTTACCTGAAATGGAAATTTTAAATTCCTCTAATGTCTGTATTTTTTTTAAATTTCTACCAACAAATTTCGGTATGAGCTATTGAAATAAAATGAGAAAGTTATTCTTTAAAATATATCGAAAGCCAAATATTAGAAATGGAGGAGGTTACCTGAAAGTAAACGTTTAAACTTAATTCCAGCAGCAACTGTTTTCCTCGCAATGCAACTATGTACATAAGATTTAATTTAAAAAAAGAAAGAAAGATATGATATATTCAGTAATCCAGCAAAATCTGACCATACTACTAAGGAATTCGTTTAGTTTTCGTGGTTCCTGCGTGACGGGAATTTATGTAGCCTATTACATTTTAAATCAAAGGAAACTGAAAATAATTGTGATATGGTGGTGGCGGTGACTGCGGCAGTAGCAGTAGTAATAGTAGTAGTATTATTTCATTAAATCGGCCTCGGTGGACTAGTGGTTATGCTCCTTTCTTCTGGTCCCAAGGGTCGCGGGTTCAAACCCGGCCGGGGTCGATGGATTTTTAGGATGGAAAAATCCAAGGAGCAAGTCCTCCGGGAGGGACTTTAAGCCGTGGGTTCCGAGACTGAAGATTTTTCAGGCTTGTAAAAAATCCTTAAGTCCGAATGAAAAGGCCTCTAAGCAAAATTTACCGAATTTTCCCGTCCTAGTACTACCTTGGTTTCCTAGATGTCAGTATGAGGGCGGAACACTGACCACGTACCACTCAAAATGACATCTATACGAAAACAAGTGTAACTAAATTAGTATGGTTCAAATTCTTCCCTGTAGGAGGAGAGCGCCTAAATCTCTGTAAAGGGAAAACATGGGCTTACAATACAATACAATTATTTCATTAAGTCGTCTCGCTGGACGTGTAGCTGGTGAGCGGCTGTTCTGACTTCGATCACAGGTTCGAATCCTGGCGGCTCAGGGGGTATAGGTAGTGGACCATACCGGAATTTTTCAGATTTTACTCGAGATTTTCCCGTTTCCCGAATTTCATCCCACTAACACTCCACACTACTCTTCTCTCACCATCATGTAATTTCAATTTCATTCATTCATTTTATATCAATTTTAATTTATCTCATGTTATGCAAAAAATAGGCTTGTTTGGTAAACCGTGATGGTTAAAATACGTGGTTGTAATTATTGTACTTCCTCATGACTCCGAGCCTGTGTGTCAATTTAGAGCACAATACAGATTGCGGTCTCTTCTCGAAGCCTTGGCTCCAGCCGAAAAAAATGGCGGTATGAGTCAGAAAAACTTCAAGACGGGAGAAAATAATACTAGTATTTGAGAATAACAAATTTATTAGGAGAATTTTTGGACCAAAGAGAGATGAACAGACAGGTGAATAGAGAACACCTCATAACAGTGAGCTTCATTATCTGTATGGGAAACCAGATATAATAAGAACATTTAAGTGTCGTAGACTGCGATGGGCAGGTCATGTGGCATGAAAGGGGAATGAAAGAAGGGCATGAAAACACTACGAAAATCATAGGGAAAGCGCCCAGTAAGGAGACCAAGAATGTGGTGGGATAATAGCATTAACCATAATTTGAGCGAAGTAGATTATACAAATGATGATTGGAAAACATTAGCTCAGGATAGAGATGTATAGTGAGTTCATGTCCGCGCAGCCATGAACCACAGATTCAATAACGCCAGTGAGTTAATTAGAGTTGTACATATTTAAGGAGATTTTTTTATAGTGGAGTTAGAACAATTTTGTTATAACTCCAAAAAGAAACTCTTTTTGTATCCATGATATGGTAACTCGTTTTCAATATCAGTTACGCATATAAAATTTTAAAATTATACATTTTAGGGAAAGAAAGCGTTAAAAACCTAACCTCAAAACAGTCCTGTTATTGTGAATTGCTTAGTATCGAAAATTTAATTGAGGTCCCCTGAAAAATAAAAAACGGAATTAGCAGGCGATGGTTCTAAACAAGCGATATATTTTTTTTTTTTTTCGGTGTTCGCTAAATAAACTAAATGAAAATTTGTACTTTTTTATATTTTTATGAGAACAACCTCATTAGTTTCATTCCTTCGAAAATTAGTAATATATTATGTCAGTAAAGAATTGGTATATTTTGCAGATGTTTGCCACAAGGAGCAAGGAAACGTTGGAGAGAAATATTTTACACTCGGGTTTGGCCAGAACCGATTCAAGTTTTGCCACAAGATAAGACCAGCCTTGAACCTACCTCGATAACTATCCAGTCAGATGCTTTTACTGACGTTCCTGCCTCCGAAGAACTTAAAGTGCACGATCCTGAAATGATACCACCTCCAAGTGACGACAAACCAATTAGAATAATCAACATGATCAACCAAGAAAGTGGGAAGCATTCTCCAACTCTGGGGATCATGAATGAATCCTTCACCAACATTCCTCAACATAAAGAACAGCAAGAGCAGGAAATGTCCAAACTTTAGCAACTATACAGTTCAATATATTTTAATATATTACAATTATTTTGTAAGACTGAGGTAAATAAATATGGCTATATATAATTTATTATATTTTTACATTCCTAGTTATTTATTCAATGTCCGACTGGGTTACTGTTGTAAAGGCATAAACTCCCTGAATACAGCTTCCATCGGAAGCGAATTTAAAGTCGTATATCCCTATTCGTTAAGTCCCTCTTACTCTACGGGTTCGAAACATAAAATGTTACAGAAGTGATAGCTTAGAAGTTATAAACTTTATAAATAGATCTCTAAGGAGAATTTTGAATATCAAGTGGCCAGAGCTAATAATAAATGAAGATCTATGAAAAAAATACTGATCAGCCATCAAATAAAAATGTAAATTCAAGAAAGAAAATGAGGGTGTATTGGACACAGATTGAGGAAATCAGTGGATGCGATTGAAAGAGAAACCTTAGACTGGAATCCATAGGGAGCAAGGAAAAGAGATTTCCTAAGAGAACATGGAGGAAAAGCATGGAAGAAGAAGCGCAAGAGTTTGAAAAAAACGTGGAAAGAAGTAAAAAGGTTGGCTAGCAATAGGAGGCAATGGAATGCCTTTAATTATACCCTAATCTCCACACGAATCAACACAATTAAGGAAATTAAGCCAGATCCTGGTTCATATATTTACAAAACGTTATGATGTTATTAACAACAGTCCTGAAATTATAAGCTTGTAAACAAAATTTCTTGGTCCTTTCGCGCCAAAATTTGAATTCCGACTCTGTTGGCATGAATAGTTAGAGAGTCATTAAATAAACTACTAACTAATACAGTTTTTTTTTTATTTCAGGATTAGTTTTGTTATTTACACAGGCATCCTCGATAAAAATGTACTTTTTTTTTCTTCCATACTTCCCGTTCTTGTGTGTCTACTCTGTCATATTTCTCTTCTTCGTGTTGTCTTGAATTCCCTTTATCCTCGTTGGCCTTGGTCTAGCACGTTTCCTTTCCCAGGAGATATCCATTTCAATATTCCTTTGTTTCTGTGTCCCTTCTTCTCATTATATGTCCATGCCATTAGTTGGATTTCTTCAATCTCTTGTAAAAGGTAAAGTGATCCCACTACAGGCCTCAAGAGGCCCTTGGGGTAGTAGGAGGTTAAGGCTCCCACTTTTTCTTGACAATCGACACTTGATGTCAGCCGGGTTGTCAGCCCTGCGTGACGGCCGCCTTTACCCCAGAACAAGCGTCTGGTACTCATTTCAGTTAGAGGCTGAGTCGACCCCAGGGCCATAGTGCCGCCAGAAGGTTTGGGTCAGTTTAAAAATCCTGACCCCACCGGGACTCGAACCCTCGACCTTCCGGCTTGTAGCGCAGTGCCTTAACCACTACGCTACGGCGTGCCCCTTCAATCTCTTGTGCAATATCCTTTCATTATCTCTCTAATTGTATTATTTTTTATTTTATCTAATTTTGATATTAACTAATAATGAAACATTAAATAAGGATCTCTCCAATGTCTATTGTCTACCTTGTACGAAAACTGACTTTCTATGTTTCTCCATTCTCCTTACATTACTCTAAGTATGAGGGTTGTTCAAAAACAAAGAATACTATTTTTGTGTCAACATAGAGCTTATATTTACTCATCCTCAGAATGTATATGATCCTCTTAAAGTAGTCTTCTTTGGACGCAAACCACTTGCGTTTCTGCAAACACATGCTGGAAACAACTTTTGACAACTTTCAAAACCGCTTCCGCAGCCTTCACTATTGATTCTGAAGATGGAAACGCCTCTCGCGAAAGGTGTATTTTCAGATAAGAGAATAGAAAAAAGGTCACATGGGACTAAATTCAGACAATAGGGAAAGTAAGAGATTCACTTTAAATTAATTTTTACAAGATATTCTGCAACGACATTTATAATTGCGGCGTCGAATTATCGTGATGCACCATCCAGCTTGTCACGCGGAAATGCAGAATTTTGCTCCTGATACGGCTTTGCAGAGTTATCAGGACATATCTATAGTATTGTCCAGTTACTGTTGTGTGTTCAGATATGCCATGCTGATAAACCATTCCATGAATTAAAAAAAGTAAGATGACCATAACTTTCCCAGCAGAAGAAACCACCTACTTTTTATCAAGGGTTGGTGATTAATGAGATTTCCACGGAGAGCTATGCTGTTTATGCTCAGTAAGAAGATTTGTTGAGACCATATCAGAATTTCAAAGCAATATATTATTCGTCGCGCATCACCTCCATTGTAGTCGTAGGATGTACTGAAATTGTCTCGAGAGGGATGACCTTGAAACTTGCACCACGTGTATATGACGCTAACACTATATTGTATGTGTTAAAATATGGCTTAAAATAATTACGGTTTGAATGACATCTGATAGAATTCCTAAGATGATATTGGAGTTGAAAATAGATGGGAAAAGAATAAAGCAAAGATCTAAAGATGGTTGGAAGAATAATATGAGAAGATATTGGGATTGAAAATACATGGGAAAAGAAGAAAGGAAATATCTAAAGATGGTTGGAAGAATAATATGAGAAGAAGTATAAGTTAACTGGGATTTATGGATGAGGATGTCCAGGACCGATACAAATGAAGAAGGCGAATTTCTCGAGTGTGACGGAATACCATTGTATTGTGGATAAATTCCGAAATAAAAATGAATGATCATTCTGTATTGAATATCACTGCTACAAAGTCACTATTTGTCTTAATAGCATTCTTTAAATCACTACAACTTGTGTTAAAAGTGGTATTTCAATCAAACTGACTCTTTTTACAACAACATATCAACCTTAGATTACTTCCCACAAACGCATAAAAATGCACAAGAGATTTTTAAAAAATCTCAAATAATTCTTCACTCAAATTACTCGCAACAATATCAAGTAAAACCGGATTAACATTGACGATATCAAGTCGTTTACCAAAGAAGATATTCCAATAACAACCTAAATGATATCCTCAAAAACAAACTCCAACTGGGGTTTGCCTTACAGCACAGAGAAATTATAAATACAATTAATTTTACACAACAAATATATTGGAAATGAAAAATACTTAATACAGGCTTTCCACTTTACAGCAGTTTGCCTTTGATTCCTGCTTTCCAGAGATTCCTGTCTTCCCATTGTCCATCTTCCATACCCCTCTTCATCATGGCATCATATATTCCCTCATACCATGCTCTTCTACTTCTCTCCCTCCTCCTTCTGCCTGGTACCATCCAATCCAACACCTGTTTAGGCCACTGGTCTTCCGGCATCCGTTGTACATGTCCATACCATTGTAGAGCTCTCTTTGTTATCCTATCGATAACAGTTTCTTGTGCATCCATTTCTTGTCTGATATATGTATTTCGAATATGTTGTAGCCTGGATATTCTCATACTTCTCCGTAATCCATCCATTTCTGTCGCCAAGATTCTTTTCTGCATCCTTTCATTTATTGTCCAGCTTTCTGATCCATATGTAAGTATACTTTCTATTATTGTCTGTATAATCTCTTTTTTTGTTTTTCTGGTCAAATTTCTATTCCATAAAAGACCATTGAGGGATCTAATCGCCTTCCTTACGTAAATAATAAATACATAAATAATAAATAAATAAATAAATGAAAAATACAAATATAAATCATATAAATTTCTATACCGTATATTTTTTAAGAAATTAATTATTATAAAACCACATCAGGAAATATCTGAACTGCGCGAAACCAAGGTTTCTTCGTACTGATTCTTGCAATAAAGACCTGAACAGCGCTGGAGAAATCAAGGAAGTCTTGATATATAGAAACAGGCTCAACTGAGCCTAAAGCTAAAATGTCCACTATTATGATGAAATATTTCTTCACCTTGACATGGTATTTATTAATTGAGTGTCAGAAGCTGCTCGCGACTTAAATTAGTAATGAAGCGTTTTACTATAGACCCCTACTTCATTTTTCATAAAAAATATTCATTAAAATAAGTGAAAGTAAACTAGACGGCTTTATCCATATACTTATTTCCATAGCACACATGCATATGTTTATCAGTATAAATTCTTCCTATAATTATATTAGTTGATTTTTATTTATAAATAAATAAATAACAATCTGCAACTACTTCCTCATAATTATTTCATATACTCAAGTGAAGAATGAAATGAAAAAAAAAGTACCAATAATTTTTTATATACTTAATAAATAAAACTATCAAAGTTTTATATGATTTTCATAAATACATTATGGATTTTCATCAAATAAACACCAAATCTATTGATTAAATAGATATTACAACCCTGTGACCTCCATTTTACAGTACCTATCTTTCAAAAATATCATCGAATTACCTCAATAAACTAAAAAGAGGGTTGAAAGGGTTGATGCTACAAAACCCCATGCTTTGGAGAGAGTCTAAATAGCTTCAAAGGACATTGGTTAATCCTGGTTTCTTCTTCTTTTCCATAGCAACCAATGTTCAAGATCCATCTTTCAACCTCCACGGTCCTCATACTCCCACTCGACCAGCACTTATAGTCCGGCTGCAGTTAGCGCGCGGAAATACGAATGCGCAGGATAAAAGTGAAAAATGCAAAAAATACAAATCGATACAGTAATATTTTTAAAAAATAATTTTAAAAATTCTATAAAAGAAACGAAATGACACTTTAAAGGCTTCACTTGAAGAGCCGCCACTGGTGATTCCGCAACTATATATTGGGTCATGATTCATGTTATTTATTTTTCAGAACATCTACAATAATTAAAACAATCTATAACTTTTTAGAAAATCGTTTTGAGAAATGATTACTATATTGCGAAGTGGAGTGGATGTGTTAGATTTCTTAATAGGGCAGGATGTCAAAACACATGTACATCACATGTGACAAGTTTTATGCATTTAAATTACACTAATACAAATGTAACATACATGTAACCTACCTTGTTCATCCCGCACTTCTACACTAGTACAGCACCTGCAAAACAAACAGAAAAAATGTAGTATTTCTTAAAGCATATTATTTTAATGTACCGATACAAACAATTGAATATATAGGCATATATATGTAGTCTATTTTAATATGTACCTGCACATGTCTCGAATACCTGGAGAAATTTGAACCAAATTTGGTACACATATAAATTAAGTTCCGGCAATGTGCCTGTAAGCGGCTAAATAACCCTAGCACCACAAGGGGATAAAGAATGACAATGACCTATGTATTCCACAGCACTTTAAGTAATATCAACCATACTCGGTACGCATATATTATTTTAATCAATTCAACTAGGTTGTAGGTTGACATTTCTGGTATTCTCTCCTGCCATGGCGTACTACTTGTAACCCATTTCTGAGGTTGAGGCGCCTGGAAGGCGGGGTTATGGCCGCTTCAATTATATGAAAGTTGATGATGATGAAAATAATGCGCCAGGAGTGGCCTTAGTCTTAACCTAAGCTAATGAAGCGAATATGATATTGATGATAATGATGGCCAGATCGTGTCCGAAAACCTTAAGTGGGCCTTAAAGTTTTCTGACATTTGTATTACGGGTGAGGAGATACCTCGAAAAAAACCACACCCAGGAAATTTTTCTCGACCGAGGGTCAAATTCGGGCCCGCTGCTAGAAAAGACAGCACGCTACCTCGTGACCACAGCGATGGACCGCATATAACTGCAAAATGTTCTTTGGGAGTAAGAGACATCTAGAACGCCTACGAGGCGGATGAGAGACTGTTAAATCTAAAAGAAATAGAAAACGAAAAACATTAGTGTCGAATTCATAGTTTTCGGGGTCTCTAAGCCCATTAGTGTCAGGCCAGGCGACATTTAGCCCCAAATTTGACCAACAGCACTCTTAAAAGAGGTGAGCAGGAGCAAAAGGATGAAAACTAAAATGAAGAACGGATCGAGAGTAATGTCGATTCCATACTTTTTGGGATCGCTTAGCTGATCAATAACAATCCAGATGGTATTTAACCCTAGCATCCCTATGAGGGTGAAGGAGGGTGAGAAGAAATGAAAAATATGATGGCCGAGATGTGTTAAACCCATAGTTTTCGGGGTCGCTATGCTGATTAGTGAACGTCCTGATGCTTTTAACCTCAAGTTTGACAGTTTGACCTTGTACCCTTAAGTGTATAAATTGACCTAGACTAGAAACGAAAACATGCTTTTCTGAATGACTTATCTGATTGGATACAGCTTCGATTACGTTTAAGCCCACGTTTGACCTCTGACACCCTAAGGAAGAGAGGTGAGAAGGTGTAAAAGATAATATTTCCAAATCCACCGAAAATAGTGCCCAATCCATAGTTTTTGGGGTCACTAAGCTGGCTGATGTCAAGAAGATTGTAATACACAAATACCCAAGCACGCCGGGTAATCAGCAAGTTCTATACAAAAATAAGAACTTACTACTTATTGATTATTACGCCTGTGTAATAACTAAAAACCTCCTATTTACCCCAAAAGTTTAATTTATTTAAATGTATTATGCGTTATCAATATTATTTTATAATATTAGGCTATATATTGCGGCTCCGTGATGCAAGCGTTCCCGAGAACGAGTCTCAGTCACCCCGTGTGGGTTTCGTGATGGACGAAACGGATCTTGAGCAGGTTTTTCTCGGGGTTTCTCCCGTTTTTCCCTGCAACAATTCCATTCCATCATTTCTCCATACTCATCTCATCCATTTCGTTTCATCTCGTTCATCTGCCCCTGTGATGGTGCGTCAGGCGTGGTCGGCCGGCACCCTTGCCATTCACAGATCTTATATAAGGAGCTTCACTCAACTAATCCCTCGACCCGATTCTGAGTTGGACACGAGTTGAGGATATAATTATATTTATTAGGATATATGTATATATATATATATATATATATGTTATATAGCAGATTTTCGCGGATGGAAGTATGAATATGAACGTTTTCTTGGGTTTTTCGCATCTTGGATTCAAGTTCGGCCTCTGGCCACTGATTCAGACGTTTCGGCATGATCCCACATGCCATTATCAAGGAATATAAGTTCGAGTCACAGGTTTAGGTATTATATAATAAAATACAGAGAGTTTTCGCTGTGGTCCGTTTCCGTTACGGCTTCGGAAACGGACCACACTGAAAACTGAAGGCATTTAACAATATAAGAACTAAACCTTGGAGGGATGTACGTCTTCGGAAACGGACCACAGCGAAAACTCTATGTATTTTATTATATAAAACCTAAACCTGTGACTCGAACTTATCATTCCTTGATAATGGCATGTGGGATCATGCCGAAACGTCGGAATCAGTGGCCAGAGGCCGAACTTGAATCCAAGACGCGGAAAACCCAAGAAAACGTTCATATATATATATATATATATATATATATATATAAAGTGATACCACTGCAAATCTTAGGAGGTTTGGGTCAGTTTAAAAATCCTGACCCCATTGTGATTCGAACCTGGACCTTCTAGCACGAAGAGTATTGCCTTAACCACTACGCTACATATACGTTGTATATTAGGAAGTATAATTCCAAGTATGAAGATTTTCAGGCTCGTAAAAAATCTCAAGTCTTAATTAGAGCATCTGAGTAAAAATGAATCAACTTTTCCTATCAAAGCAATAACTTTGTTGACTACCAGGTACCTCTTTGAGGCGCTGAGGTAAGCATTTATCACCCGCTAATATCAGTATGGAATTAAGATGTAGACTAATAAATTAACTCGCCGAGCGGTCTAATGCGGTCTAATTTATTTATTTATTGGTCATATCAGTAAAAACAAATAAATAACGCTGACAATTACATTTTCATATAATTCCGCTATGTAAGCAATTGAATCTTGTGCTTATTTTTCAAAGTTAAACACTCGTTATATAGAGTTAGTATCGTGTATGGCCTCCACGACATTCGATGACACTTTGGCACCTTCGTGGCATGCTCCCAATAAGATTCTGGATTTCCTCATGCGGGATATTCTCCCATTCCTCCTTCAGAGCATCTCCAAGTTGCTGCAGAGTTTGTGGAGCTTGATGTCGGTTCCTGACCTTCCTGTCTAGAAGATCCCACAAGTGTTCAATAGGGTTGAGGTCTGGGCTGACCGCTGGCCACTCCATTACCTCAATTTCATTCCTCCTCAGGAAATCCCTGGTGACAGCCGCAGAATGTGCCATGGCATTATCCTGCATAAACAGAAATCCAGGGCCTACTCCAATGGCAGCAGGTACTACAAGCTTTCCCAGAACGTGCTCGATATACCGGACAGCATTCAGTCGCTGGGGAACAAGTACAAGGTCCGTACGATTGTTGTACATAACTCAGGCCCACACCATTATGGAACCTCCTCCGAATCTATCAATTTCCTGTACAGCCTCTGCAGAAAATTTTTCTCCTGGCCGTCCCCACACCCTCAATCGACCATCACAACGTGTAAGACGATACCTGGATTCGTCCGAGAAGAACACAGACTCCCACTGGTTCAGGTTCCAATCACCATGGTTTTCAGCATACGTACGTCTTGCTGCCTTATGCCCATTTGTTAAGCGTGGTTTTTTAACGGGCCTTTTTGGACGGAAATTCTCTTTCCTTAATCTGTTCCTTATGGTTTGGTCTGAAACCCGGATTCCGGAAGCCATATGAAGGTCATTCTGCAGGTCTTTTGCAGTTTTTGTACGCTGTCGAAGAGCAGAAAGAACAACGCCACGTCTTCAACAATACTGACCTGTCTCTCTGTGCCTGTTGCGTAACCTGGACACCACGGAAGGAGAAACCCCAAGCTCTCTAGCCACTTGTCGCAGAGATTGACCTTGTCGTAAAAGATGTAGAGCATGATACACTTCAAACTCATTTAAATGCCTCATTTTGTCAGAGACTTCAATAAACAAGGCAATAATCAACATTCGTCACTATAGCAACATCAGGAAGCTTACCAATTAGAAGTGGCCAGTGCCTTCCAAAATGAAAAAAAAATTCTCTATATTTGTATTTGAGGTAATTTCTCTGTATTTAGGCCATGGAACTTTAAAATTTGTATCCAATGATAAAATTAATAATTCAATTTACATTTTGTCCAACTTTCAGCATCAGAGCTTTAAAAAAACAATTACTTATTGAATTTATTACAAGTGTTCCTCTAATTGTTTTGAGCAGTATATATAGTTTTCGGGGTAACTAAACTGATTTGTGACAAGGAAGTTGGGATAAATAAAAAATTCAGGCAATGGCGGATAATCAGATCGTCCAATATAATAATTATTATCTGTCGGTACATTATTTGCAAATATTAATTTTATTCGGAACTTGAAATCAGAGATAAATATACTCTATTTAGACTAATAAGGTCTATGAATAAAGAGAAATCATCTTTCGGATCAAACCCTGTAGTAGTTCACTTTGGAGCAGGGGCGGTGCGTCCTATGTGTTCATTGGTTCACTGAACCCCTAAAAAAATTGAACTTAAGCACATAGTGAATAGTTACAAAGACAAATAACGTTCTTGCATTTTTTTCAACCTGTTCCTTAAATACACTGATATTTCGAATCAGGAATGTATATTTCTCGCACAGACATGTTTCACAATATTGTGGATGTATGTTTTCTCTCTATGGTTAGACTTCGAGCGAGGTGAGAATATATTGCCTGCTTTTATGTCCCTTGTCATTGGTGTAACTGCCAGTGCTTGACGAATTCTGGCGGAAAATGACGAGTCAATCCAAAGTTTACTGTTTTGATTTATTCTTATATTGAGAGCACGTGTAACGGCAGAATAAAGTTCTTTTCAGTTTTAATACAGTACAAATAATAATAATAATAATAATAATAATAATAATAATAATAATAGTAATAATAAATAATAATATTATTACTAGTTTTATATCTCTCTAATTAATGTATTCAGATGATTCCGACGATATATGTTTGAGATTTCAAATTTGTTTATCCGTCATATTTGCTTAATTTTATACCTAATTTCAAGAGTACTGTAGTGATTCTTTAGACAGTTTAGGCAGGAGCCGCCACTATTGTGGACTAATAGTTAACTATGCTCTCTGATTCCAAAATTCAGGAGTTCAGACCCGGCCAGGGTTGGCTGATTTTTGAGGGCGTTGAACCCTGAATATGGCTTCCTTTCAAAGTGAAGTGTATATATATATATATATATATATGATGTATTATAGATTCGTGGCAAGCAGCAGAACCTCAAACATGAATTAAGAGGCGTCTAACAAAATTTCTGGTCATTTGACACCCAGACTACAATTACCATGCTAATGTCCTGTGACATTAAAGAATATCGTACGAGTAATAAAAAATTATAACAACACTGTAAGTTTATATAGGTTAGGCTACCTGAAACTATATATATATATATATATATATATATATATGACATGAAAAGAAAAATAAATGGATGAGCCGGGATTTGATTTATTTTTCTTTTCATGTCATAATTGACCCTCATTGCTAAATGTCACACACACGCACGTGCGCACGCACGCATGCACGCACACACACATATATATCTGCTTCTTCTTCTTCACTTCCTGGTTTAGGCAAGAGTTGCCTGTTCCGTCTTCACTAATAGATCTAAGACCATCTCTTGCGAGGACGTCCGACATCTCTTCTTCCTCTTGGAAAATAATGGAAGATTTTATTTGGTAATCTACTTTCTTCCATTCTTCGTACATGTTCTTTCCACTGTATCTTGTTGTTAAATATATTTTCTTTTATGGAGTAGATCTGCAGTTCTTCACGGATATCCTCGTTTCTTAACTGGTCCATTCTAGTGCAGCCTTTTACTCTTCTTAAAAATTTCATCTCGGCTGCTTGGATTTTACTTTCTTGTTTGGTAGTGGTAATCCAAGATTCACTCCCATACAAAAGGACAGGGACAGCCATTGTTATATATATATATATATAAATATTTGATGCTACAATTCGAATTGTGACATTAAGCAATGAAGGTTAAATATGACATGGAAATAAAAATAAATGCTTGAACCTGGATATGAACTCGAAATCTGAACCCTATACGTTAGTGAAGTACACACCTCACTAATGTACGGAGGTAGAGGTGTCGGGTTCAAATCCTGTTTCAAGCGTTTATTTTTCTTTTCATAAATATATATATATATATATATATATATATATATACTGTTACTCACTTTCACTATTGAACCCGTAGGCGCGGCCACTAGGCTATATATACTGCTCAAAACAATTAGAGGAACACTTGTAATAAATTCAATAAGTAATTGTTTTTTTAAAGCTCTGATGCTGAAAGTTGGACAAAATGTAAATTGAATTATTAATTTTATCATTGGATACAAATTTTAAAGTTCCATGGCCTAAATACAGAGAAATTACCTCAAATACAAATATAGAGAATTTTTTTCATTTTGGAAGGCACTGGCCACTTCTAATTGGTAAGCTTCCTGATGTTGCTATAGTGACGAATGTTGATTATTGCCTTGTTTATTGAAGTCTCTGACAAAATGAGGCATTTAAATGAGTTTGAAGTGTATCATGCTCTACATCTTTTACGACAAGGTCAATCTCTGCGACAAGTGGCTAGAGAGCTTGGGGTTTCTCCTTCCGTGGTGTCCAGGTTACGCAACAGGCACAGAGAGACAGGTCAGTATTGTTGAAGACGTGGCGTTGTTCTTTCTGCTCTTCGACAGCGTACAAAAACTGCAAAAGACCTGCAGAATGACCTTCATATGGCTTCCGGAATCCGGGTTTCAGACCAAACCATAAGGAACAGATTAAGGAAAGAGAATTTCCGTCCAAAAAGGCCCGTTAAAAAACCACGCTTAACAAATGGGCATAAGGCAGCAAGACGTACGTATGCTGAAAACCATGGTGATTGGAACCTGAACCAGTGGGAGTCTGTGTTCTTCTCGGACGAATCCAGGTATCGTCTTACACGTTGTGATGGTCGATTGAGGGTGTGGGGACGGCCAGGAGAAAAATTTTCTGCAGAGGCTGTACAGGAAAATTGATAGATTCGGAGGAGGTTCCATAATGGTGTGGGCCTGAGTTATGTACAACAATCGTACGGACCTTGTACTTGTTCCCCAGCGACTGAATGCTGTCCGGTATATCGAGCACGTTCTGGGAAAGCTTGTAGTACCTGCTGCCATTGGAGTAGGCCCTGGATTTCTGTTTATGCAGGATAATGCCATGGCACATTCTGCGGCTGTCACCAGGGATTTCCTGAGGAGGAATGAAATTGAGGTAATGGAGTGGCCAGCGGTCAGCCCAGACCTCAACCCTATTGAACACTTGTGGGATCTTCTAGACAGGAAGGTCAGGAACCGACATCAAGCTCCACAAACTCTGCAGCAACTTGGAGATGCTCTGAAGGAGGAATGGGGAGAATATCCCGCATGAGGAAATCCAGAATCTTATTGGGAGCATGCCACGAAGGTGCCAAAGTGTCATCGAATGTCGTGGAGGCCATACACGATACTAACTCTATATAACGAGTGTTTAACTTTGAAAAATAAGCACAAGATTCAATTGCTTACATAGCGGAATTATATGAAAATGTAATTGTCAGCGTTATTTATTTGTTTTTACTGATATGACCAATAAATAAATAAATAAATAAATAACCACAAATAATGTACTTTATTAATTTCATGTTTGTACCTTTATCCAATGAAAAAATATTTGCATATTTCATAGTGTTCTTCTAACTGTTTTGAGCAGTGTATTTAACACTAATACAGGTCCTTTCAATTATTTTGTATACCTTGTATGATAATATATGAGTACCGAGTTTGGTTGATATTTCTGGGTTATGCTAGAATATATCAGTGCTTTTAATTTGTTTTACACGTCACCTTCGTGCAGCCTCCCTAAGAGTGTCTGGAAAGTCTTACCCTCACTGACTCTTTTCCAGATTGTGATTAATCTGTGCACCAAGTTTGGTTCAAATTTATTTAGAGCCCCCTCCACCCCCGGGTTACCACGGGTCTGCTCTATGTCTCTATCTATATCTTATCTTTATTGAAATACATAATAAATATACAATTCGGGTACTTGAAGTGTGTTGTTGTTACATAAAATAAAAATAAAGTGTTTTGTTTGCTTGTATATGTGTGTTAATATGTGTGTGTATGTGTGTATGTGACTGTGTGTTTAGGCTTGTTTGTGTATATGTGTATGTGTGTAGTAGTAGTAGTAGTAGACTGGTGACATTTTTAACGATTCTCTTGTCTCCGCTTGTCTTCGTCTCTTCATAATTCCAAGACTCTTCTTGTGTACTTGTTGAGGGATTTGAAGGCTTCCTTCCCGGTCCAGAATGCTAAGGCGGGCGGCCATTGTGTTTCACCGATCATGGCTGCTTCCTCCAGCTCCTGCCTGAAGACATTGTACTTCGTACATTCATAGAGCACGTGGACTACGTCATCCTCTCCGGGGTTGAAACAATCACGTCGGCACGTCCTCTTTCGTGCAGTTTGGAGCGGGAGAGTCCATGACCTGAGAGGATCTGTGTGGTGTAGTGGCTGGGAGTTATCCATGTAGTCTGCATTCTTTTCTGGACTCTCGGGAAGAACTGGAATGTCTGGCGTCCATGGAGCTCCTGTTCCCATTCCAGTTGCCACTTGTCGAGGAGGTGAGAGTCGATTATTCTGCGGATGGCGTCCCTTTCATCTGGTTCGGCGTATAGGTCCGGAGTAATGATCGTTTCCTCGATGTGGACGGGAAGCCCTCTTCGGGGACGATGTCGTTGGATCCTCCTCTCTATGTACAAGTCTATTGGGAATACTCCAGCAATGACTGGAAGGCATGCTCTCGATACAGTGTTATAGGCTTTCAATAAATTTAGAACTATAATTTTTAATTGGTCTTTCAGTGTATTGATATTGATGGTTTATGATTTTATTTATTTTATTTATTTATTTTTTGCTTCCCTTATATTGACTTGAATCATCAAAATGTTAATTTTAATTTGTACAAATATTTACTTATAACATTTTATGATCTTGTGTAAATATTTTGTATATTTAATATGTTTTATATATTTTTTCGCTGGTTCGCTGGTTGAGTGGAAGAGAAGGCCTTATGGCCTTAACTCTGCCAGTTTAAATAAATTATTATTGTTATTATTATTATTATTATTATTATTATTATTATTATTATTATTATTATTATTATTATTATTTCATATAGAGCGAATAGAAGACAACCGAATTGAAAAAAAGAGCTAAAGAAGATTGACTAATGGACGGGAGAAAACAAGAGGAAGACCAGCCAAAAGATGGATAGACAGTGAATGCACATCCAATATATCTTCCTCCGAGGAGTGATTTTGGAAATAAACAGGATAAAAATCTTACAAATTATGAAGATTATTATTATTATTATTATTATTATTATCATTATTATCATCATCATCATCATTCTAAACATCATAAAATCTGAACATTGTTTGTCTTAATGCACTCTGATTAATAGTTGAAAACATGACATTTCAAATAATTCCTCGCCCTCCCTCATGACTGGTATAAAGTGTAACATTGAATGTTCTATCTGTCCCTCTCTCTCTATATTTATGTGGCCTTCAGCTGATGTACGTGCACTTCCACGGAACAGATCCAGTCGTGCAGTGTCAGTTGTCAGTTGAACTTGGTGGTCCGTGTGTGGATACTGGGAGTTTCAACGCGCGTGTAAGACAACAGCCGGTATGTAAATTACTATAAATACTTGCAGAATTATCTAGAATCGCTTGTCATTTAATAAGACATAATTGTGACATTTCAGTATTTACAAGTCAATAACTGTAAAAAAACAACTTTCATGACATGATGTTTAAGATCTAGTAAAAACATTATAATCAGATAAATTAAACCTTCTAACATAAAATATTACTAAACTAGTGAATTGGAAATTACGAATGTCAATCACTTAAAATGGCGAATACCTTTTCTTAATACTTATTTAATTTATCCATTTTGTTTCGTTTATCATTAACAGGCGGATTTCTACTACCTAAAAAATAAGAAAATATACATGTATTTAATGAGATATAATAAGAACAGTTAAGTCTCGTAGGCTGCTATGGGCAGGACATGTGGCACGTATGAGGGATGAAAGAGGTGCATAGAAGCTTCTGGTAGGAAGACCAGAGGGAAAACGCCCAGTTGGTAGACCAATAAGGAGGAGGGAGAATTATATTATTCATGATTTGAGAGAAGTGGATTATACAGGGGATGATTGAAAAACATTAGCTCAGGATAGGGATGTATGGAGAGTTTATATCCGCGCGGCCATGAACCTACGGGTTCGATAGACCCAGAGAGATAGTTACGTATATTTAATGACCTAAATAATGTTTAAATATGGCCAAAAAATGATTTCATAATTTAATGAATATATTAAATATTTTATACTAATTGATTAATTTATAGCCTATACTTTTTCCAACTTTTCGCGCCAAAGAGCGAAAGCGGGGCATATAACGGTTCGATCTTTCAAGGAATTTCTAAAAATAAAAAGCATCCTTCGAATAAGTTACCAAGCAACTTGTGACTTACTGATATTGTGTAGGTTATTTAAACGTGGCAAACGACTTATAAAAATCCCCATAATATGGCTTTATTGCAGAATTTAGAACAAATATGACCAAAACCTTAAAAGCATGAGAAATGTGAATTTTAAGACAATAAATATCACTAAATTTTCATCAGAAGACCTATATAAACATTATTTACTTACTCTAAACTCAAAATAAAGGTTTAAAAAATTACATGTCATAGGAAACCGCTCCCTGGTTATCACAAAAAAAAAATATTTCGCCATAAAACATTTAGGCTTATGAATTTTATAAGTATTGACATTATTATCATCCATATTCAAGTGCAGGGTATATACATAATGGACAAAGATAAATTTGAATAAATAATAATAATAATAATAATAATAATAATAATAATAATAATAATAATAATAATAAGACCTCTACACATATATGATTGAGAGAAATGGGCAATAACATAGAAAGTATATTAAATGTTTTAAAAGGAAGATACTGAAGAAAATTCTGTATCCAGGAAATGACAAATGGTTATGGAGTATTACATATAATAATGAAATATTGTATATTATATACAAAGAGCCGACTATAATAAAGAGTAGTCACATTCAGAGGATTGCAGTGAGCAGACAATATGTAAAGGATGGACGAACAAAGTGTAGTCATATTCAGAGGATTGCAGTGAGCAGACAATATGTAAAGGATGGACGAACAAAGTGTAGTCATATTCAGTGGATTGCAGTGAGCAGACAATATGTAAAGGATGGACGAACAAAGTGTAGTCATATTCAGAGGATTGCAGTGAGCAGACAATATGTAAAGGATGGACGAACAAAGTGTAGTCATATTCAGAGGATTGCAGTGAGCAGACAATATGTAAAGGATGGACGAACAAAGTGTAGTCATATTCAGTGGATTGCAGTGAGCAGACAATATGTAAAGGATGGACGAACAAAGTGTAGTCATATTCAGAGGATTGCAGTGAGCAGACAATATGTAAAGGATGGACGAACAAAGTGTAGTCATATTCAGAGGATTGCAGTGAGCAGACAATATGTAAAGGATGGACGAACAAAGTGTAGTCATATTCAGAGGATTGCAGTGAGCAGACAATATGTAAAGGATGGACGAACAAAGTGTAGTCATATTCAGAGGATTGCAGTGAGCAGACAATATGTAAAGGATGGACGAACAAAGTGTAGTCATATTCAGAGGATTGCAGTGAGCAGACAATATGTAAAGGATGGACGAACAAAGTGTAGTCATATTCAGAGGATTGCAGTGAGCAGACAATATGTAAAGGATGGACGAACAAAGTGTAGTCATATTCAGAGGATTGCAGTGAGCAGACAATATGTAAAGGATGGACGAACAAAGTGTAGTCATATTCAGAGGATTGCAGTGAGCAGACAATATGTAAAGGATGGACGAACAAAGTGTAGTCATATTCAGAGGATTGCAGTGAGCAGACAATATGTAAAGGATGGACGAACAAAGTGTAGTCATATTCAGAGGATTGCAGTGAGCAGACAATATGTAAAGGATGGACGAACAAAGTGTAGTCATATTCAGAGGATTGCAGTGAGCAGACAATATGTAAAGGATGGACGAACAAAGTGTATTTTAAAATCATGAAAAGGAAAATATATGAAAACAGTTCAGTTGGTAAACTAAAACAGAGGTAGTTGGATGAAATTAGAAAAGATGGAAGAAGTATACTGGAAAGCAGCAATATGGAAAGGGACGATACAAATAGAGATGCCAAGATCCGATTTGGGCTGTAGCGCTACAAAAGAAGAAATTAGTAGGCCTTTTAAATAGCCTAATTTAATTTTACACATATTCCTGATCAACGCAGCATCGAAGGCAAAGAAATCCCTTCCTTTTTAATTAATCCAACTTTAAAAATTTACTTTTTTGCATGAAGTTCATAAAATGAAATACACAGTAGAAACTAAACAAATCACATAATATTTAAAATGTCAATAATAATGAATATGTAAGATTACATTCTTTTCTATCGAAATAAAAAATCTAAAACGTATAATATATATATATATATATATATATATATATATATATATATATATATAGGCCTATATATTCAATGCCCCAGGTTGTCAACTGGACATTTCTAGTGTTCTCTTCTAGCATTGGCGTAATTGTAACCCACTTCTGAGGTTGGGGCGCACCTATGATATGATGGGGTAATGATGATGATAGTGGTGCGCCAAGAGAGTCCTTAGTCCTAAGCTTAATCTAAGGCGAATATGAATGATGATGATTGCCATATGATGTTCAAGGACCGTTTGGGCCTTAAACTTTCCTGACATGTCTTACAAGTGAGGAAAACCCCCGAAGAAAATCTCACCCAAGAAACTTGTCCCGACCGGTGACGTAAATTATGAGTCAAACGAAGCGTCCATTCCTTACTTCTCTACAAAATACTATCCACATTATTGACTAATTATTATCACAGCACTTCAACGATCTTCGTTTTTCGTCGTTTTGTGACATCACTTGGAGCTGTCCATTTTAGCGTATACTGGGATGTGTTTTCTTGTCCCTTGACGGCTAATTTCGTAGGTACATTCAGTATGGGACTTAACCAGATGATCCTAGCCTAAACGGCGGTTTCGTGTATTTGTATTTAGCTACGGATATTTGTTAGTCTAGGTGAGTGGCTCGCTTGATTTGGGCATCGTAAACTGTGTCACTGAAGAGTCTGGCTCAATTCAAGCGCTGTGATAATTAATTAGTTAATTATGTGGGTAATATTTTGTAGAGAAGTAAGGAATGGACGCACATTAGTATTAGATGCTAAACGATTTTTGGCCAAAATGAAAAATAATAAAATTAAGATATAATAACACATAGAGTTAATAATTAAAATTAAAACTAATACAAAATAGGCCCTATACACGCTTCGTCAGACTCTCAGTAACCAGAATGAGCCATTCCACTCTGCGCTGAACTCTTTTTCCTTGATTTCTTCATGCTGAGTAACTACGGTTGATATATGTTGGAAAATATGTTTTGGTGAGTAGTACGCCATTGTGAAACATGCCCTATGTTGCGTACCGTCGGGTTGTCATGTTCGAGTATAGTTTGGAACATGGTTTCAATCCGTTCTTGTATAATACTATAAATATATGACATTTTTGGTAGCTTCCTACATCTCTGTTATCCTTATGTATCATGGTGCCGAAAGTATAATTTACGCACTCGATCCCATCAGTACTTTGTTATATATATATATATATATATATATATATATATAACAATCTCCCTCTTCATCAAACTGTGCATTACTCATTATCTTCTACAGTTTCACTTGTCAGAACATCGAATTCTCTTTCACCCCATATCAGAGACTGTAAAACTATAACGTCGAAAACACACTGAAGTATTTTTTAATAAATTAACGGAAACACCTCACTACTAGAATTATTTTAAGAATAAATAAATTATTTTATAAAAATTGTTTTAGATTTATCAGTATTTTAAGTTGACGTTTTAAATATAACCTATAGATTAATTCATTATATTTTATAATAATAATAATAATAATAATAATAATACTTTATTTATTCTGGCAGAGTTAAGGCCATAAGGCCCTCTCTTCCACTCAACCAGCACAAATACAAATAAATATTCGACAAATATAGATATACACTATACTAATTATAAACAGTTAAAGATACAATAAATGTAGCAATGTAAATATCATGTACAAACAACATTTTATAGGGTAATAACAATAATGATACGATAATAATAATAATAATAATAATAATAATAATAATAATAATAATAATAATAATAATAATAATAATATGATACATTATACGGGAAACACCAATTAATATATATATATATATATCTTACACTGGATAATAATGAAGTCGAGTTTAGAGCAAATATAAATTTAGATTTCTTTTAAAAGATGACAATGTCCGGCAGCCCCTTATTTCTTGTGGTAGGGAATTCCAGTTAAATTTTCATGTATAGTAGATAGCAGCTGTTACTTCCTTTGTGTATATACCCTATTTTGCATTAGTTTTAATTTTAATTATTGACCCTATGTGTTATTATATCTTAATTTTATTATTTTTCATTTTGGCCAAAAATCGTTTAGCATTTAATTCTATTGTGCGTCCTATCATTCGGTGTAACTAAATAAGACTGCCATATCATTGACTCTAAAAAGTAGGCATGCAGAAATGATTGCCGGGAAAATAATATTGAATATAACCCAAAGGCATGAAAATAGTGCTATATGAAATTATCTTCTTGTAAGCCCATGTTTCCCTTAACAGAGATTTAGGCGCTCTCCCCCTACAGGGAATAATTTGAACCATACTAATTTAGTTACACTTGTTTTCGTACAGATGTCATTTGAGTAGTCCGTGGTCAGCGTTCCGTCTCATACTAACATCTAATTATACAATTAAAAAAAGATAAATATATAAAGTACGAAAATCACTGCAACTTCAACGCGATTGAATTAATTTAGGCCCAAGTAAAGAATTATGTCGCAAAACACAATTTAACATTCAAATCCAGTGACATGAAACGTTTGTTTGAAAATTCTTTGTCGAAAGTGATACCAGAAAATTGGAAAATGAGTGAACATGTAAAACAGTAGGAACAGTTTTATTGGGAAAAAGACGGTTTAATGGACGAAGTATTTGATCGATTTGTTATCAACCTACAAGAAACGGATAACGAAAATGAAGGATGTGAAAAGATTCTCTTCTGGATATGGAATGTATTATACCAATGTCAGTGACCCCTAAACCGGCCTCTGTGCGAAAGAGAGGGTGAGTACATGTTGCTGTTTCTTTCTAAAATCCTGCCTCAGGTTGTTCCTTTTAGACTATACCCTATATTATTTATAATGAAAAGGATCGTTCTTGGGTTTCAGTGAATCTTTGATCATATAGAACGGCACACCACTAGACACAGCATTAAAAGAAAAATATATCAGTAGAAATAGATTAAGCCTTATTTTTACTGTAAGCCTGGAGGTTTCTGAGGAGTAAAGGTAGTGAGTCACACGGGTTTCGGGTTTTCTCGGGGTACTCCCTTTTTCCAAATTTAATCCCACTAACACTAGTCACTCCTCTTCCCTCCGCCATCATGTCATTTAATATTCACTCATTTAACATCACCTTTCACCTCATCTCATGTTAGATAAAAAATAGTCTGGTTTAGCAAACTACAGGTGCTTAAATGATTGTGGTGATCTAATGGAGAAATCACGCACTTTCTCATCACTCCGAACCCATGTGTCAACTTAGGGCAGAATAGGGCCAGAGGGACGATTGTAGTTTCTCCTCGAGTCCATGGACCCAGCCAAAATAAATGGCGGTATGTGTCATGTGTATAAACACTTGATGTATGTCTAACCAGGAATGTCATAACAGACTACATATCACAGTAGAGTAGATTTCATCTTATTCATTCCATAAAGTTAGGTAATTCAGTGGACCTAAAATATGGTTGCCTTGTTAGCGTCGTAAAACCCGAACCCATCTCTATTAAACTAAAGAAAATGTGATTTTCTTATAATACCTGGGCTATGAAATTGATTTATTATAAAGTGACGATTACCCCAGCCCAACAATATGAATTTTCATTTGTCCTAGAAATAATTAGAAAATATTTAAATGTATGTCCGTCTGTATGTTTGTTTGTCCTTTATGCACTATCATTCCGTTCATCGGATTGTGATGGGGCTTTTTTTTTTCAAAATGTTCAGGAGTTTCTCCGGAAGGTCTTAGGCTATAATAGAGTTGCCATACTCAACCCTTTCATCCCTAAAAATCACCCTTTGTAAAGAAAAACGTGTTTTTGGAACTTTTTAAACGGTGAAATGACTTACGCTACCTAAACTATAACATATTCAATTCCGTGTACATTAATTTGGTGTATATCTCAAAAAATAAAAAAAAAAGTCCTCGACAGCATATGTATATCTTTTAGGGATAACTCGCAATAACAATTTTTATCTTTCAGCTTATTGGTGCCGAGAAGATCGGGATGACTAGACTCCCGAGCAAGGGTAGCAGCGCGGAGCGGGTTTTCTTTTACGGATAACTCTCAATAACCATTTTTGTCATTCAGCTCATTTATGCTAAGAAAATCGGGATAAGTAGATTCCCGGGCAACGCCGGATAATCAGCACGGGGTATATACAAATAATTATGATATAAATGTATAATTATTTTTATTTTTACTTATTCAACTAAACATAAAAATATACTTAATTTATTTAGGCGTAGCAACGCACGCCGGGTATTAGCTAGTAAACTATAATAAAGACCTGTTTCTATTACCTACTAAAAAATTAAATGACAATGATTTTAATTGTTTTAATTTTTAAAAGGATGCTTTAATTTGTCGCCAAATGGACGTTGCCGGTGTATATACACCGCGAGGAGGTAAATATATGTTGTACCACCATGTTACATAACTCACAAACAGGACAACACCGAAACAATGGAACACCTCAATTTAAAACCTACCTTCTTGGCCCAGAAGCAATTCTGTAGCGGTTCTCCGGATGTACACAGGACACGACTGTTTAACAGAACATCACCATAGATTTGGAATAGCAGAAACTCCATATTGCCCTGTGTTATCAACAAGAAGACATGGATTGTCAACATCTTCAACAATACCCTAATTTGAATGCCACCAAAGAATGCGACCGATAGGCTACGGGAAGCAAGATGCAAACTAACACGAGTCTCCTTGTTAACCACTTAATTTATATATTTGTATATATTTTGTATATTTGTATATTTCTCATTGTGTTGGGGAAATGGACAGTTAATGACAAATGAGGGAAATTTTGAAGAAGTGTCTGAATTCAAATACCTAGGAACAATAATTACAAATAGGAATGAGATACACAAAGAAATTGAACATAGGCTAAATTCTGGAAATGCATACTATTATGCATTACAAGGACTTTTGTAGCCCTTACTTCAAAGAGAGATGAACCGACAGGTGAATGGAGAAGACTACATAACAGTGAGTTTCATGGTCTTTATAAGAAGCCAGATGTAATAAGAACAGTTAAGTATCATAGTCTGCGATGGGCAGGACATGTGGAAGCTTCTTGTAGAAAATCCAAAAAAAAAACGCCCAGTTAGTAGATCAAGAATGAGGTGGGAGAATAACATTAACAATGATGGAGGGAAGTAACTTATACAGGGGATGATTGATAAGTATTGGTTCAGGGTAGGGATGTGTGGAGAGCTTATATCTGCTCGGTCATGGACGTATGGGTTCGGTAGGGTCAGTGAGTTAGTTAGTTGGGGATTTTAGGCAAATGAATGCTATCAATATCCCAGCCATCGGATATAAATTTTAATTGGTATAAGTTAGTAAATAATTATTACATGTCCACCGCTGTGGTCTCGAGGTAGCGTGCTGCCTTGTCACGCAGCGGGTCCAGGTTCGATCCCCGGTCGGGACAAGTTTCCTGGGTGAGGTTTTTTTCGGGGTTTTTTCCCCACCTATAAGATGAATGTCAGGAAACTTTAAGGCCCAAACAGTCCCCGAACACCATCTGGCCATCATTACCATCAATATAATATTCTCCTAATTAGCTTAAGTTTAGTTTAAGGCCTCTCCTGGCTCATCATTACCATCATCAACTCTCATATCATCGGGGAAGCGTAACCACGCCTTCCAGGCGCCCCAACTCAGAAGTGGGTTACAAGAACACAAGGAATGTCGAAATGACAACCTGGGTGCATTTGAAAAAATATTATTATTATTATTATTATTATTATTATTATTATTATTATTATTATATTATTATTATTATTATTATTATTATTATTATTATTATTATTATTATTATTATTATTATTATACATTTATCAGCACATTAGTTACTTTGAGAATAGGAATTCCCCTTGTTGAAAACAGTGCTCAATTAGTTTCAAAATTGTAAACGTGTTGAATTGTGATTACTCAGCGTGATTTGTTGATATAGTTAACAAAATAATATCAACCTTGAATTAAGTACAATCGTTAACGTCATTACATACGTAAGCATTGTACAATGACTGTATTACCCAAGTAAATAAAAAAATACACAGTACTTGTTCTATAGTATAATAATTCAAACATTTAATTATATTTTCACAATTACTTTATAACTAAAGAGTAGAATTTAAGTAACTACATTTACAATAATGACGATTCATTTGTTATTAATAACGCTTCCTTCCTAGAAAAGTTTTAAACTCTCTTAACATTATCTATATAATCAGATGTTAATTTACACTGAATACAACAATAATTATAATTATCCAGTGAAATAATCTTATCCTTCTTCATCGTAGTTTAACCTCTCACCTTAAAGGTAATTACTTGACGTACGCCACACGACCCTTATTTAATAACAAACTAACTTATACACCTCACTGATAGTATTCTTTTAACCATTAATAAATTCAATTATTTATGAAAATAATATTAAGATTAACAAATATTTTCTTTTGCTTTGTTTTAAATATTGTATAATCGTAAAATTAGTTTTCTATATCTCATTATTCTTTGTTGTTTATATACATTAGACAGGGACAATTTAATATGTCTTGCTTGTATACATTTTATTATTAGTTTTAGTCTTACTTTTAACTAACATTAACTGGTTGCATTATAGATCGTAATATAATAGATATTATCTTTTTGATCAAATTTTTATTTAGTATTTAATATTAGAGTTAATTCAGATTGATATATTCTGATGTAATATATGTTTGTCCTGGTGAGTGGGAGAGATGGCCACCAGGCTAAATAAATCTAATCTAATCTAAAATCTAATCTTACAGTCCCAGGAGATGTCGGGAGAGATTTTTAACTTTGTATCACACACAATATTTTTTTTGGCGACACAAGAACATGGACGGACTCCCTTAATAAGTACAATCCAGGGCCTCCTCCGAGACAACACTAACATTTAAGACTAAACACGACATTTAGTCACACATTGATACTAAAAATAGTGAATATGATAATGAAGATTGTGATGGACAGATAATGTTCGGAGACCATTTGGGCCTTAAAGTCAGAAAACATTAACTTTGTGTTACATGTGAGAAAACCCTCTAAAAAAGAACATCACCCAGAAAACTTGTCCCGACCGAGGAGAGAATCCGGACCTGCTGCATAGACCCTATGACGTAGCGAGCTATCTCGAGACCACAGTGGTGGACCTGTCAAATAATCACTATTTAAATATAGGCAAAAAAAAATAGCGAACTCCAAATGAATGAAGTTATTGGGGATATTGTTATGAAAAAATTTCTAAAAAATATTTATACATCTTCCTCGATTTTTACTCGAGAATGACCACCACAAATAAATATATAAATATGCAGATAACTCTCTGGCGGCTGTAAATTTTTGTTTTTTCCAGAAACAAACTCTGGTATATAGCAATTAATTAAGAAAAGTAAAGTTGGGTTCGTTAATCAGCAAAAATTGAACTATCAGCAGTTGGGGTAAGCTACAACCTGAAGCAAACATTTAAAAATCGCTCTACCCGGCCACAGGTTTCAATTTTTTTCCCAACGAAACTCGGTATATCCATTTTAAATAAGAAATAAAAGTACCCCCCGCTCAAATTAACGAAAATCCGACAATTAGTAGTGTAAATCAGTATTAGAGTCGTTACTTTGAAAGCCGTAATTTAAAATCCACTCTAGCAGCCGCCATGTTGTTTTCTCGTAATGAAACTATACACATTTGTTTTCTCGTAATGAAACTATACACATTATGTAAATAAACCAGCAAAATCAATATAGGCCTAGTCATTTTTCTTGCGTGACCCACTTCAGTTGAACGTATAGGATGTTTCTGTGAATAAGTCCAAAATGAGTTCAGTGTGAAGAATCGTTAAAGCATAAGCCAGGAAGTGAAGATGATATAACGATGAATTCTGTGATAATTACAAATATTTTGTTCAACTCTTGCGAAACTTGCGAGGACACAAAAACATGAGATATTTAAATCCATGTTAACAATAATTGAACCAACAACTTTTCGACTGTATAACCTTCTGTAACACTTGATCAGTTTCTACATGCCTGTCAATATCATAAAATTGATTAGGTTTTTCAAACAATGAACATGTTAGGACCCCTACCATGCAACTAGTTAATAAAAACGACCACAATATGAATATTTATAATTATGTGTTTCTATTATATAACCAGTGGCGGCTCTTCAATAGAAGCTTGTGAAGCGCCACTTCATCTGCTTCATACTATTTTCAAAATACCCCCCCTTTCTCTTTGTTTGTCTATCTGTCTGTCTCTCTCTCTCTCCGTCTCTCTCTCCCTCTCTCCGTCTCTCCGTCTCTCTCCCCCTCTCTCTCACCGTCTCTCTCCTCGCTCTCTCCCCTCTCCGTCTCTCTCCTCTCCTTCCCCCTCTCCATCTCTCTCTCTCTCCCTCTCCGTCACTCTCTCTCTCCCTCTCCCTCCTCTCCTCTCTCTCTCTTCTCCTCTCTCTCTCTTCTCCTCAGTCCCTCTCTCTCCCCTCATCTCTCTCTCCTCTCTCCTCTCCTCCTCTCTCTCTCCGTCTCTCTCTCTCCCTCTCCCTCTCTCTCTCCTTCTCTCCCTCTCCCTCTCTCCTCTCTCCGTATCTCTCCTCCTCTCTCCCCCTCTCCGTCTCTCTCTCAACTCTCCTCTCTCTCTCCCCCTCTCCATCTCTCTCTCCGTCTCCCTCTCTCTCTCTCTCTCCCTCCCTCTCCATCTCTCCATCCTTCTCTCCCTCTCCCTCTCTCTCTCCTCTCTCTCTCCCTCTCCCTCTCTTCTCTCTCCCCTCTCCTCTCTCTCTCCTCTCCTCCCCTCCTTCTCCCTCTCTCTGTCGTCTCTCTCCTTCTCTCTCCTCGCCCCTTCTCTCCTCTCTCCTTCTCTCTCTCCTTCTCTTCCTCATCTCTCTCTCCTTCTCTCTCTCTCCTTCTCTCTCTCTCTCTCGTCTCTCTCTCTCTCCGTCTCTCTCCTCTCTCCCGTCTCTCTCTCTCCTCCTCTCTCTCTCTCTCTCTCTTCTCGTCATCTCTCTCTCGTCCGTCTCCTCTCTCTCTCCGTCTCTCTCTCTCATCTCTCTCCTCTCTCCTCCGTCCTCTCTCTCCCTCTCCCCCTCTCCCTCTCTCTCTCTCTCCCCTCTCTCTCTCTCCCTCTCCCCTCTCTCTCTCCCCTCTCTCCCTCTCTCCGTCTCCCTCTCTCGTCTCTCCCCCTCTCTCCTCCCTCCCTCCGCTCTCGTCTCTCCTCTCATCTCTCGCTCTCCTCTCTCTCTACTCCTCCTCTCCCCCTCTCCTCTCCCCCTCTCTCTCATCCCCCGCCTCCCTCTCCTCCCCTCTCTCTCTCTCTCCCCTCCTCCTCTCCCCTCTCCCCTCTCTCTCCCCACCTCTCTCTCTCCTCCCCCTCTCTCTCTCCCCCGCCTTCTCTCCCCGTCCCCCCCCTCTCTCTCCCCCCGCTCTCGTCTCTCCTCCCACCTCTCTCCCTCCCCCCCGCTCTAGTCCTCCTCTCACCTCTCGCTCATACCCCTCTCTCTACTCCCCCCCTCTCTCTCCCCCTCACCCCCCTCTCTCTCACCCCCCGCCTCTCTCTCCCCCTCCCCGCTCCCCCTCTCTCTCCCCCCCTCTCTCTTCTCCCACCGCTCCTCCCCACCCCCCTCACTCCAGTCTCGCCCCCCTCTCTCTCACTCACCCCCCTCTCTCTCCACCCTCTCCTCACAATCTGGCCTCGCTCTCTCCCCGATCCTCACCCCCCTCTCCTCATCCCCACCCCATCTCTCTCTCTCCCTCTCTGCCTCTGCCCCCCTCTCTCTCCCTCTCCTCTCTCTCCCCTCTCCCTCTCCCCCCCTCTCTCCCTCACTCTCGCTCCCCTCTCTCGCTCCTCTCCCCCTCCCCCTCTCATCGCCCTCGCTCCCGATCCGCCTCTCGTCCGCCATCATCTCCCCCTCGCGCCCCTCTTCTCTCCCCTGCTCTCCCGCCCCGACTCCCCTCTCATCCCTTCCTATCCCCCCGTCCTCTCTCCCTCTCCCTGCTCTCTAATCTCGCCCTTCCTCTCTCCCCCCCCCCTCTCCCCCTCGCGTCTCTCCCCTCTCCCCCTCTCTCTCTCTCCCCCTCTCTCCATCCCGCTCTCCTCCCCTCTCCCCCTCCCCCCCTTCTTCCCCCGCTCTTCTTCCCCCTCTCCCCCCCCCCCATCTTCCCCCCTCTCTCTCCCCTCTCCCCCCTCTCTTCCCCCCTCTCTCTCTCCCCCTCTCTCTCCCCTCCCCTCCTCCTGCTCTCTCCCCCCCCGTCTCCCCATCCCCCCTCTCTCCCCGCCTCTCTCCACCCTCCCTTCTACACACCCTCGGTCTTCTCCGCCCCTCTCTGATCTCCCAACTCCCCCCCTTCCCCTCCCTTTCCCCCCTACTTCTCCCCCCTCCCCCATCTCTGAATCACACACCTTTCTTTCTTGTTTTTTGACCACATAAGAACATGGAGGGCTTCATGGGATAAATGTCCACTACAATAATAATAATATAAAGGAGCACTCAGAAGAGCATTAGTTTCGAAAATTTTACGTTCTTTTCCACTGATCACTTGTATTCACTCTTTGCTGTATTCATTAATTGATTTTGTTCTGTTTTTACACTCTGTGATATGATAAAGTTTACACTTATCACCGCACAGTGCACATCTGCAGTCTTCAGTTGGCTGGTGGAATTTTTTATTTTCACAGACCTTGTGATGAAAGCCATGTATCGCTAGACTGGTTACAACGTGTCTCAGTGTCTGACATTCTCTTGTCCAGTTTCTGTCTGTCATGGCACTGGAGGTGTAAAATTCCTCATTTATTTCCTTCCGTTTCTGTTCCCTCACTTTTACTGCTTTTTGATATGGTTCTGTAGATGGTAAGAGGAATGTTATCCTGATGTCTTCTATGAAATATGTTTCTCGCATGAGTTCATAAATTAATCTGGATGGTGCTGTTTTTCCAATTCCAGTGATTCTCTTCATGAAGCTTGCTTTCACTTTTTCTATTTTGTTGAGGTCACTGACTGTTAATTTCTGCCATATGATCTCGATTCCGTATGTAACTATGGGAGCTATCGTTGATGGAAAAGTGTCATTGCAGTGTCTGTTGTTAGTTTTGTAAGGTTCTTGATATTGTAGATCGCTTTTATTGCTGCTGCTGTTCTGTCTTGGACGTGTATGCTGAAGGATGTCGCTGTGGTCTGCATGGTGATACCTAGATATTTGTACCTGTTGACTGTCTTTAGAGGACTTCCTGCCAGTGTGATGGTATCTTCTGCTGCTCTCCTTCCCCCTTTTCTGGACGTCATATGAAATGTCTTGTCCTCATTTACTGCAAGTTGATTTTTGTGTGCCCATTCTTCTAATTTATTCACTGTTTCCTGCAGTTCTACTTTATTTTGGGATCCAATCACCATGTCATCTGCATACATTATTATAGTTGTTTGATCACCATTTATTATATTTTGGCAGTCTGCTGCGAGGATGTTGAATAGTGTAGGGCTGATGGGGTCCCCTTGTAATACCTCATTTGTTTGCTTGATGATTCCTCCGGATTCGACGTCATTTTTTATTCTTATATAGTTATATTTCATGATGTTCTCTATTGTTTTTATCAGTGGGTGTGTTTTTCCAATCATCATCTTCAGTTTCTCTATTAGAGTTTTTCTGTTCACCAGGTCGAAGGCTTTCTGAAAATCTACGAATATCGTGTAGAATTTTCCTTTCGGGTGTCTTAGCGCTTCATCTATTTGTTCACATAAGTATGCTACAGCTTGTAGTGTTCCTCTTCCTTTCCGAAAACCGAACTGGCATTCGGGTATCAGATGATCGACTTCAGTCTGTAGTCTGTTGTTGAGGATTTTGGTGAATATTTTAAAGATCGTGTTTTCTAATACGATTCCTCTATACGAGTCTGGATTTTCTTTTTCCCCTTTTCCCTTATACAAAATTTTCATTGAGTATTCCCTCCAATTTTCCGGTATCTGTCCGATTTCTAAGCATTTATTCATTAAATCAGTCCAGAGGTCTTGCAAGATTTCTACGGATTCTTTTACATGTTCTATATATATATATATATATATATATATATATATTTCTGGGCCCGCAGTTTTCCTATTTTTTCCCGAAAGGATGGCATTTCTTAATTCTGAGGTACTTATGCGAATTGGGCATTGTGGGACTTCATATTCGAGTGTTGCGTTGAATGCTTCTTCCTTTACATTCAAGATTCTTTCGAAGTGTGCTTCCCATGTCTTCATAGTGATTGTCCCAGTTGTTGGTGCGGTTTTCTTTCGTAGTGCTGCGAAGGGATCTTTCTTTGCATCTTCTGCTAGTTTGTTGGCCTCTTTTTCCAGGTGATCTGCTCTCTTCGCTTGTAACAGTTGTTTGTATGTTTTCTTTCTCTTTGCGTATGTAGCTAGATCTTCTGTTTTCCTGCTATGTTTAGCTATGTTTAGTGCTTGTAGGGTTTTCTTTCTCTCATCATAACATTCACTGTCGAACCATATTTGTGCATGACGTTGTTTCCTTTTCAAGGTGGCCAGTTGATCAGCGATGTATAACAGTTTGAGGCTTCTGTCAGTTTCCCGTCGTTCACGAGTTGTCTTGTCCTATCAATTTCTTATTTGTTTTCCATTAGCATTTGCAGGTTCATTTTTCTGGAGTGTGAGATTTGTTTCTTTTCTTTGGGCTCCTTTTTCGTATATATTTCTATGGTTGTTATGATAGGGGTATGTTTTCTTATGGGCGTTGCCGTGGAGTTCCACAACCCTTCTTGTTGAATTACGTTTATACCTTTTCCTCTATAAAGGACTAGGTCTATCGCACTAGTTCCATTGTAGGCAATGTATGTTGTGAGAGTTTTCTTATTTATCAATGTGAATCCTTCTTCCATTATGGCCTCCATTATGATTTCTGTTTTGAGGTTCTGTTTATCTATTCTGCTGTTGAGGTCCCCTGCAATGATAATGTCCACTACAATGAAAATGTCATTTCCGAGACAACACGAAGATATAAGACAAGACGTCATTCATCTAAACATTCATACTAAACACGGCTATGGGGATAGGATGATTATGACACTCAAATTGTGTTCCGGCACTATATGGGCCTATTTAAATGCAATTCCTTTATCTTGACTTAACTTCACACCTTATAGGTACAATTTACATGTCACACGTCACGCGGGTCTTACACTGGCACGACCTGAAGAGAGAGGAATTTTACTATGAATCTTAATCGCACCCTTATACAGGGCTATTCAGAAAGAAGGAAAATACTTCAAACATTTATTTCTTCCAAACTACATAAAATAGAAATACAACTCCAATATTCCTGGAAAGAGAAAAGTTCAAATTTCACTATTTTATGCAATCAATATCAGCACCATGTGTTACACGGCAATATCAAAACGATGGCTCATTTCTTGCCACATACGATTCAGCTGGTCTCTAGTTACCGAATTCACGATTGTTACAATTCTGTGCCGCAGATTTTCAAGAGTGTCAAGCATAGGTGGGATACAAACACGGTCTTTTACGTAACCCCAAAGATAAAAGTCACTCGAAGTTAGGTCGGTGACCTAGGAGGTCACCAGCGATGAAATAGATCTTCTGCTCCCCCTCCTCCAATCCAACGTCCTGGAATGGTGTTATTCAGGTAATATCGGGCTTGGTTAGAGAAATGCGGCCGTGATCGGAACTTCAAAACTTTCTCTTTCCAGGAACGTTGCAATGGTGTTTAATTTTTTTTGTAGTGTGAAGAAATAAATGTTTTAAGTATGTTCCTTCTTTCTGAATAGCCCTGTATTTTACCAAACAAGGGCATAGAATACCTCTCTAAATTATTATATATATGTAGCCTATATATATATCTATAGTATTCTGCCCGAAGGCAGGTCCTTCACTGCAATTATAGTATTTCCATGCTATGCTTGCAACTTTACTAGGGAATTGTAGGTGTGATAGCTTCCCGTTGCTTTCCACACCGCTGAAGGATGATGATGATGATAGTGATAAGGATGATGATGATGGCTATATGATTTCGGGGGCCCTTTGGGCCTTAAAGTTTTCCTGGCATTTGTCTTACAGGTGAGGAAAAACCCCGAAAAAAACCTCACCCAAAAAAACTGCCCCGACCGGGGATCGAACCCGGGCCCGCTGCGTGACAAGACAGCACGCTACCTCGAGACCACAGCGGTGGAATGTATATATATATATATATATATATGGAAAATTTTGAAGAAGTGTTTGAATTCAACTATCTAACTAACTCTCTGCCACTATCGAATCCATAGGTTCATAGCCGCGCGGACATAAGCTTTCCAAACATTCCTATCCTGAGCTAATGTTTTCCATTCATCCCCTGTATAATCAACTTTCCTTAATTCGTGGTTAATCTTATTCCCCTACCTCATTCTTGGCATACCTACTGAGCGCTTTCCCTCAATTTTTTTTCTAGAAGAATTTCCATGCCGCTCTTTCATTCCCCACTCGTACCACATGTCGTGCCTATCACAGTCTACGAGACTTAACTGTTTTTTTTTATATATGGTTTCCTATAAATATCATGTAGCTCACTGTAATGTACCTAGAAACACTAGTTACAAACAAAAATGTGGAGCAAAAAAAATACTCAATTCTGAAATCACTTGAAAGAACTCTCATCATCACGACTTCTGTGGAAAACCATAAACTGAAAATATTTCATGCTAGGTATGATAACTCATTTTAGTCCATTTGGACTTGACACTCCTTACACAGCAAACACAAATATGTATTTATTCATTTATAAATTTAATTCTGAATTTGGATAAATGACACTTATCAAGTAGGTATTAGAAATGACTATTTAACTCATGCCCCAAATGGGAGTCAGTGCCCAATCACATTTCAATGATTTTTTATTTACAACCAATCAGAGTCGTGTTTTGCATGAAATATTTATCAGTGTTATAATTACCATATTAAAGAAAGCACCTCCTTTTTAACATTCTAAATAGGTCATAGCATTATTTTGCAGTGACTGACTCTCTAAGAAATATGGCTACCAGATTGTATATATAGTGCATGAATGTCAACACGTAGCGCATACGAGAGATAATATAAAAACATTTGTAACAATTGATTATACCACAAAAAAAAAGAATCCACTGTTTGCACTTTCTTAAACGAATTATTTTCCAAGAAATGACGCAGAAAATAATAATTGATATATTTACATCATAGGACATCAGAAATTAATTAATACCTATAACGTTGGTTATAAATTTCTCCGCTAGGGTGTATTCATACAACATTGCGATCTTTTGGCAATAAATAATATTACGATCTGGTTGCAGTGATCGAACAAAAGAAGCAAATGAAACGTACCAATCGTTTCTCATTTGTATTCAAACATCGCCGTTTACATTAAATATATAAATATTTTTAAATAACTATAGTTAAATAATGATTTGTGAGTATACAGTTTAATTTTATTCGTTAAATAGTCCTAACAAATACCACTCTTGATTTCGAAATTATCATAAGTAATGCCACGAGTGATTTCCAATTTATCTAGATAATTTGGAAATCAAGAGTGGCATTTGTTAGGACTATTTGACGAATAAAATTAAGCTGTTTACTCACAAATCATTATTTAACTATAGTTATTTTAAAATATTTATATATTTAATGTAAACGGCGACGTTTGAAAACAAATGAGAAACGATTGGTACGCTTCATTTGCTTATTTTGTTCATCACTGTAATCATATCATATTATTTATTGCCAAAGGATCGCAATATTGTAAGAATGCACCTTAGTGGAGAAATTTATAACCAACGTTATAGGTATTAATTAGTTTCTGAAGTCCTATGATGTAAATATGTCAATTATATTTTTCTGCAACGTAATTTCCTGGAAAATAATTCGTTTAAGAAAGTGCAAATAGTGGTTTCCTTTTTTTTTTTTTAGTATAATCAATTGTTACAAATGTTTTTATATTATCTCTCGCATACGCTTTCTGCTGACATTCATGCACTATATATACAATCTGGTAGCCGTATTTCTTAGAGAGTCAGTCACTGCAAAATAATGCTATGACCTATTCAGAATGTTAAAAAGGAGGGGCTTTCTTTATTATGATAAACTTTAGTTGGTAAATTCTAGGCGAAACACAACTGTGATTGGTTGTAAATAAAAAAAATATTGAAATGTGATTGGTCATTGACTCCCATTTGGGGCATGAGTTAAATAGTCTAGATAAATTCACTCCTCACTTCGTGAGTCGTGAATTTATCGATAATTTGGAAATCACTCGTGGAATTACTTATGATAACAGTTGTAAATTGTACACGCTTTACTTGTTTAACTTCCTTTCAAGAGATAACTTTAATGTTTATTCCGTGTATTGGATCTCGTTAACAGGTTACTCATAATCTGAATGTCATTAAAAAATCGATCTCCTGGCAAACGAGTGTTTCAATTTCATCTATGTCTCATTTGTTATTAATTACGGTCTTTATAAATAGTAGATAAAAAAATCTGTCACTAGATAATCTAAGCGAAATCCTCAGCAAGTTGTATTTGTTGTCTGATTTTGCTACCTTACGAAATATATACAGAGTGTTGCAAAAAAAACACCGACAACGAAGCTGAGGTGGTATATTGAGATATGTTGATCATTTTTTAATAAGTTACCAATGTCCGGAAATGGTGCGTTTTCACACTATGAATAGCTAACTTCTGAAGAGTTCCGTTAGTTGGATTTCAAGACTCTATACTTGACATTTCTGTCAGATCAAGTTTTCAAAATATCCACCTCCCATCTCATTGCAGAGCGTGTATCAGCATGTAATAATTGGCGCACACGTACAAATACGCCTGGCCTTGTTTGAATTATTTCTGTAGCAGCGTAGATTCGGGCTATAAGATATATACGTAACTCTACTGGAGTCTGATAAACTGATTGTTTCATGTCGTCCCATAAAAAATAGTCGGTTAAGATCAGGTGATCTCAGAGGCCATGGGACTGGTCCCCCTCTGCCAATCCATCAACCCGGATACGTTGTATCTAAATGTCTCCTCACGTTGGCAACGAAATGAGCTGGAGCTCCGTCATGTTGTAGCCACATTCCGTTGCGAAGCCACATATTATAGGTTCCGTACCTCTGAGGTGTTGTCAAGTAATTGGTCTTCAAATCCTTCGAACTAACGTTGACCTTGAGACATAATTAACTAGTCATAGTGTGAAAACGCATCATTTCGGGACATTGGAACCTTATTAAAAAATGGTCAACTTATCTTAATATGCCACTGCACTTCCGTCGTCGGTGTTTTTTTGCAACACCCTGTATATCTCTTTTGATAATTAAATCGTATATTCAATTTACCCTATCAACCAAATACTATTCTGAATTATAGTGAATGCAGTAATTATATTAACGTAAATTGGACGTCGGCCTGTTGAAGTTCCTTGTATTATTACAGGGCATTTATTAACAGTTAATTTTTCTATCGAAAAAATCACTGCCGATAGAACGTTGAAAATGTTGCCAATAATATTTTAGTTTTCTGATTAATCTCCGTTCTTATTTTTGTTGATTAACGCACTCGATATTATTTTAGTTATTCAAATGTTACATTCAGAGAAAACAAACATGGCGCACGCTAGAACGATTTTCAAATTACGGCTTTCACTCCTAAAGGTCGAAATTCCCTTATTTTTGAAGAAATCTTTCTCGTTTTGTTTCAATTGGATATACTAAGTTTCCTTGCGAAAAATAAAAAAAATTGCGGCCGCTAAATATATATATTTTTTTTAAATCGTCCGATTTGCGGTCTCGGTGAATGCATGGCTGGCGCGCGCGGTTGTTCCAACTGAGATCCCAGGTTTGAATCCTGGCATTTCAGGATCGTATTATGGTGGTGGGTAAACTGGGATTTTTTGGGAATTTGTCGGAGTTCTCCCGCTTCCCGAATTTCATCGCATCAACACTCTCCACTCCTCTTTCCTCCCCCATCATGCCACTTCATCTTCATTACGGTAATTCATTTCATGTCACCCCTCACCTTATCTCACGTTTGATAAAATTAGTTCGGTTCAGCAAACCACTGGTGTTTAAAACATGCGGTTGTGGTGATCTAATGGGGTACACATTCATGTAGCTACTTCTTCATGACTCCGAGCCTGAGTGTGTGTCAACTTATGGCGAATAGGGACAAAGGGACGATTGTAGCCCTTCTTCGATTCTCTGGTCCAGCTCATATAAATGGTGGTATTAGTCACGTGTGTGAATGCTTGATGTATGTCAAAATCAAACACAGTATAACAGACATCATAATACATTACAATACAATACATTCCATTTATTCCGTAGATAGGAAAAGCGCAATAGACCTTTCAAGTCGCAGTGCTAGGGCAGTTTCCCTTCCAGTTTAAATAGAATAAATATAATGCTGGTTAACAAATTGGACCTTACTTTCCTTAATAGATTGTTATATCCCATGTTTTGTTCGGATAAAAACAAACATTTTGGTCTCTGGAGCGTTAACGGACATAGACATGTTTGTCATCGTCATTTTCGATGTCTACTAAGTGGGATCTACGAATATTTGTAACAAAAATATTTGATTTTCATGAGAACAATTTCAACAGCTTCATTTCTTTTCGGAATTCGCTGGAAGATACCATACTTGATACAAGTAAATATTGTACATGGAATATGACCTTAAGATTACAAAAGTTTATAAACAAGATTTAAATTTTAAAAAACATCGTAAAATGAACTTCAACATCATAATCTTGCCAAATATGTTACGTTTTTACAAGTACACAGAATGCTTAAATATCTTGCAAAATTACCTGCAGAAATTGCAAAATTACGTTAAAATTAGTATACGCGTACATAAAAAATCTGACCTTTAAGACCTGATTTGCGTAAAATTATTTATCCAGTGTGTTTATTCTGAGAATTTTGTCATTTTGATGTGTTTTCTTATTATTTTTTGCACGACATAAACAGTGTTCGGTATTTACGAATGTTATTGTCATGGATCGTAACAATGCGTTAGTAATAGTAATGGTTAATAAGAAGAAGAAGAAGAAGAATTATTATATATATATATATATAATTATTATTATAATAGTGTCACTGTCCACCGCCAAGGTCTTGAGGTAGCGTGCTGCCTTGTCATGTAGAGGATCCGAGTTTGATTCTCGGTCGGGACAAGTTTCCTGAGTGAGGTTTTTTCGGGATTTTTCCTCATCTGTAAGACAATGTCAGGAAACGTTAGAGCCCAAACGGTACCCGAACACCATCTGGCCACCATTACCATATTCTCCTCATTAAGTTTAGTTTAGATTAAGGCCTCTTCTGGCGCATCATTACCATCGTAATCACCTCTCATATCATCGGGGCAGCGTAACCCCGCCTCCCAGAAGGCCCAACCTCAGAAGTGAGTTAAAAATACGCCATGCCAGGTATGCTACTCTGGTTTCGGCTGCAAATTTGCTTACGGAAATGATTTATGGTTGGGGGAAGGTCATAATCAAATTGATATCATTACCCATGAATATTTCTACTTCATCGGCTCCTCTATACGGCCAGTTCCAGTAGTCTCAAAAATCATATATTTACCATCAGAAGCATATTCAAAACCTACTTAAATCTTCTTTCGAAAATACTTTAGAATTTTTGGCACGATGTCCAATATTCCTCTGTTTTAAAAAAGGAAACTAATTTACTGAACGTTCCATCATTTATCTCTATCATAGTTTCAAGCATTAAAAATTCGGACCACAAAATTTCCTGAGATTTTAATTTACTGATTCTTATAACAAAATAAGCCAGTACATTTTTCACATGTATATTCAAGCCTATTACTTTCAACGATTTACTGAATACATCATAAACTTACTCCTACTTTTTTCTACACTTCTTCGATACATAACTCGGCACATCCACTCATCCAAGCCTCTTGAATTTCAACGTCACTACACACATCTGATAGTTCCATAAATATACGAATAATATTTCTATTCTCAAATATATGTTCTTATGAAATGACACAGGCAACAATATTTATTTACAAATTCAGTCCTCATAATATGTAGGTATATACGATTCAATTTTCACTCTGTAACAATTAAAGATAGAAACACGAAATTCAGTTAAAATATAAATTATCGTAATATAATCATTTTTTATCAATTTTGTCGTGCAAAAATAGTATCCAATACTATTATTAAGTGTTTCTAGAAAAACTCGGAACCTCATTTCCATAAAACTCACTACAATTGTGTCGGAATATAATATGATTTTAACTAGGATATCTACTTAATTAATTCTCATATGTGTATCAAAGAAAATGTTATCATTACACATATGATTAAATTTAAATTAGCGCACTTACTAAAATCGTTATTCAACTACATGAAGAGAAATAGCTAACCTTCGAAACAGAATTTGCTCAAAGCTATGCTTCTAATGTATTTATTCTGCAGTATTTACACATTTAAAGTGGTTTCTATTATTCTATTTTATCTTGTCTATTTACTTATTTTATTATCATAGTTGTATTAATATATGTTATTTATTATATAAGTGATTATGTTTAAGTCGGGCCGCGGTAGTCTACTGGCTATGATCTTTGCCTCTACTCCTGAGAGTCGCATGTTTAAACCCTTTTTTTTAGGATGGAATCTCCGAAAGGGAATTTAAACCGTGGGTTCTGAGTCTGAATATTTTCGGACTCATAAAATAACCTTAAGCCTGAAAAAAGAGGTATCTAAGCACATTTTAATCGATCTTCCTACATGTAACTAATACCTTACTTGCCTATTAGATGTCTCATTGAGGCGGTATGCTGATCACGTGTCACTCAATGACATCTGCAGGGAAATAAGCATACCTAAATTAGCTTGGTCAAGAAACCCCTAAAAGAGAGTCGTGAAGCCAAAATGAGAGGGAAAAGAAAAAGAGTTTACATTTAAATTGTATTCAACAGTAGTTCTTGAAATGAGATCGAATGAACTAAATTCTACAATGGATTAAATATAATTAACAAGACTTTCGAATCCTACACCAAACTCTTCAAGTGCAGGACGACCTGACAATTGAAACGATATAAACAACACTTGCATGTACGAAGGATAGTACCAATGGGAACAAAATTAAAGATGGGACCACATATAGTTAGGTACTGCAAAAGTTGTAAAATACAGCAGACAATTTACAATTGTACAATAAAGGAACTAAAACACTTTGCAGTATTTTCGATGCTAACACAGAGAAATAAACTTAAACAAAACAATACACTCTTTATAAGTCCACCAACACCTGTAATGTGTGTATCTGAACTGAAATGAATGTTACTCTCTGAACGCATTACACAGTTGTATAGTAATCGGACGATACTGCGTTCCCCATATATGTATATTTGGGGACAAAAATAATTGCAGATGGTAAAACAATACTAAAACAGTAAAATGAAATGGTGTTTAATGGGATCAGAATATAATTTGTAAAACAAAAAGAAATACAATGATAAGGAATAGAATGACATAAGGTACAGAAACAAGAAATCTTGGACAATAAGTAAATTAAATTCTGCAGAAACGGATTTTGGAGGTGTTTAGCTGGAATTCATAGACGTGATAAGTTAAGAAACCGTGTAATTAAACAAAAGATGAATGTTCGAACTTCAATTGTGGATTTAAATTAAAAATCATGTAAAAAGATGACGGAAGACAGATTCCCAAGAATACTAAAATGGGTGTCAATTGGCTAAAAATAACGTGGACTGATAGTGTTATGAGCAGAATGAGGGGAAAAGGGATTTAAATATAAAGATTGGAATGACAGAGTGATTTGGATATGAATGGATGCATGAAGATGTAGTGCAACATTATGAAACCTGCTAAATAAATAATAACCTGGCGAACCCGGCCGGATTTGAACCAACGAACTTTGAATCTACATGCTAATATGAAAGCCACTTGACAATGAAGGCAGAAGAAAAGAGGAGGAAGTCTTGCAGAAAATTATTTTCCGCTGTGATGCCAGCCCTGAGAACAAACCATTTTTTATTCTGTAAGAAAACAGTTTTAAATAATTATGGAAAAATTCATGACCTTGTAACAAGTTGAAATATAGTGGCTACTTGTATTCTGAACAGCGAAATGTCTAATCTCTACAAACTTTCAAATAATTTAATTTCGACATTACATATACTCAAGTGAATAAAATGTTACTAATGAAGGAAATTGAAGAATGTGAATTCCTTTGACAGAGATCTTAAAATTCATTGCATTGAACAATTAAAATAGTAAAATATATAAATCACCCGATAAAAAAACCGACAAAACGTCCGTCACGCAGGAACCTAGTAAACTAAGCTAATTTCATAGCAAGTCGAATTTATGGTTCAATTTTCTTGGTTTACAGAATATATCTCCATTTCTTAATTAACAAACATGGCGGCCGCTATGTAAACTAATACTTCTAATAGATCAACTACGCTCAGTTTTGGAAAATATATTTCTCGTTTTATTTCAATGGTATATACCGAGCTTCGATTGGGAAAAATCGAGAATTGCGGCCGCTGGAGCGATATCTAAATGTCACACTTCTAATATATCAATTAAGCTCAGTTTTGGAAAATATGTTTATCGTTTCATTTCAATGGTAGGTATATACCGAGCTTCGATTGGGAAAAATCGAGAATTGCGGCCGCTGGAGTGATTTTTAACTTTTTTCAGATGAATCCTTACTCCTAATGGTCAATATTCCATGGGTTAAGGAATTCGACTTTACTCTGCTTAATTGATTGCCAGATGCAGAGTTTGGTTCCGAAAAAGATAGAATTGCGGACGGTAGAGCAGGAACAGACACACACACACACACACACACGCGCGTTCATTTATTTATTTACTTTTGTTATTATTATTTTCGGAGTTAGTAGGTATAATAGTTGAAGATTTGCAGTTTTTTACATATTTCCATGAAAATATTGATACATACAACATTAATTAATTTTTAAAATCCTTCAGAGCTTTTAAATTCTGAAAAGAAAGGGGTAACAGTGTTTCTGGATATTTAAAAGTAACTCATATATGTATTTGTGTTCGTGATTTTCAAAATCAACCACTACACTTGTTTATGTTTCGGGTGCCGCAGTATACAGAACAATGGCGTTGATATTACATTTTTAATTTACGCGGCATTTCAACAGACCATATTACATAGGTACAGTTAGAAGTGTAGTGGTTGCTTGTAATGTAAGTGTGTTGTGTGGAAGATTATAATGAAGAGATAGAAAAACATGAAACTCGGTCCTTACTCATCTCACGAAGAGCACAGGGGGCGCCAGGTTAAATTACCCATCCGACGGACGAATCGCTATCAACAACACCACAACGGTTTCTCAACATATTTACTGAGGAGAGGTTTGAAATGTAATTTCCGGACATCGGTGCACAATATAGCTATTACACATTGTATTCACAACCAATCGCTTAGCCCCGAGATTGAAACGTTTGCAATTAAAATTTCAAAATCAGCGGGGAATTGAATCCGGACCCATTAGAAAAAAGGGTACAGGGAAACAACCAGGTAAGTCACTTTTTTTTTTGACGAAGTGGATCTCTATGAAAAGCAATATAATTTAAAAGTGTGAAAGTCAATTATACAGTCTAGTCATGGATTTATATATGTCCAAAGTTTGGCATATAGGTAACGAAGTTTGAATGTTGTACAACTAAAAGTAGGCTTACATTTACTAGGTTTCAAGGAAATAATGATTTACCTGTTTTTTTCCCCTGTACCCTTCGATTGAAGTCTTATGAAGATGACATTAATTCAATAATTAATAAAGGTAGGGAAGAAATATCGCGATTAAACAGTATCTTGTATGATAAAGATATCACAATAAAACAAATTACAATACTTATAATGCAATTGTCAAAATGCAGAGTAATATATGACTCAAAGACATGGTGAAAACAAGATAATCAGATACATTGCATTCATCAAAAATGGAATTCTGGCGACGGTCAGCAAGGATTTCGAAAAGAGAGAAAATCAGAAACAATGTTATGAAATAAAATGTGAAAGTGCTAGGATCCCTAGTAGAAACTATCACAACAACAAAATTAAGGTGGTTTTGACATATGGAAAGGATAGTGTAAGTTAGATTAACAAAGAAGATATATGAATAGAATCGGCCATGAAGAAAGAAAAAAGAAAGGCCAGAACAAACAAATGGAATAAAGAGGTTTAGAGGAAGGGGCGTGGAAAAATAGAGAGGAATGCAGATATTTATATATAAAAATTAGTGAGTCTGTCTGTTTGTCCCTTAGGGACTCAAAAACTAATTGACCTATTTGAATCAGAATGTTTCCATCAATTAGAGAATTCTTCTGGGACAATTAACGTACACGTATAACATATTACCCTACAAACTATAGAGCCAGAGTTTTAAAAAAAGGCATCCGTGCACTAAAATCGGCATTTTCGACGCTAAAATGCTTACGGCTGCCTACATCGTAACAAAGACACCAAACTAAAGTACACCCTTAGACAAACAAATGAGTCATCAGCTGATACTATTAATCGATCGGGGAATTTCGTGAGCGCTCGCAAAAGCCGTATTCACATCAACACGTTTTCAATAATTGTACTGGGTTGTTTGCTAGTTAATGCAGTGCACACTCAAGCAACATTAAAGAGAGAGTTTGGCTTAGTGTGTTTCCGTTGTCGAGAGGTTTAATAGACATCGTCTGCGTTCCTAACCTCACGGGTTCGATTCCCGTTCTACCTTTTTTAACGGAATGTTAGAATAGCATTTTGCCTGTAATGTAGTTTCATATTTAATTTTATATTTGAGTTATGTGGCTTTAATGCACACACAACAACATAAATTAAAACCTTCTTCTAATAAGTAAATGAGGAAAGAAAATAATATCTTCTAAAATGAAAACTTTAACAAAAACAAAATCAATATCGGGTGCATGAATCCTCAGCATCTATTACTGCCCTCAATCTGCGGGGCATTGATGCAATCAAATTTCTACAGGCACGTGGATGACCGGCTAGAGCAACCCAGGTGTCTTGAATCTGTGCCCATAAGCCATATTTTGTCTTTCGTGCATCTGCAGGCCAATTAGAGTTCATCTCTATTTTCATCTTAGCCCATACATTTTCGATTGGATTCAAATCTGGTGAACAGCGAAATTTGATTTGCCTTCTGCTTTAACAATCAAATCAAATTTCGCTAAACACATTTCAGAAAGTGGCCACAATTTCAACAATATCGATAATACAATGTCAATTATACACGGAGAAAACAACAGACACAAAATTAACATTTTAGAAAAAATCAAAATTATCATGAAGGCCAAGAATACAAACATTCTCAACGAAAATGTGCCTAATGAGCAAAATCCTCTATTAGACATACAGTTAATTCAATACTACTACAACAACTCCAGAAGATGAAGCATGCATCGAAAGGCCTAGAGTGAAATCAACGAAAATTTTAAATAGTTGAGGAAGACGGTAGTATGCAAGGTAAAAATAAATAATAGTTTAAAAAAATTAAAACAACATGCTTTATTAGAAAACCGAACTAAAAAATGAAAAATAATTTTAATTTCCAACACATTAGGGATAAAATTAAAGTGGTCAACAAAAAATCATCCCCAACACAGCTAGGGATGCCTCGGTCCTTGTAGGAGCTGTGGGGGATATAACCAAATTTCAGTTCATAAAATCTTAACCTATTCATCAATCATTTCGGATGAATAATTACAGCCATACTTTTAGATGAAAATATATTACTGGTTTATTTCGTTATTTATTCAGAGTTATCTACAAAAAAATAATTTTACCGTCAAAAGCGTGGAGTGCTCTATATCAATTAATATATTTGATAATAAACACATATTGGTAAAAGTAAAGTCTCTAAGAAGAAAACGTACAAACCATAAAAAGCATCCCATGCTTTTGATGGTAAAATTATTTTTTTTTGTAGATAACTCTAGTTTTATTCTATATGTGTTTGAGATGATTTTTTTGTTGACCACTTTAATTTTATCCCAAGCGTGTTGGAAATTAAAATTATTTTTCATGTTTTAGTTCGGTTTTCTAATAAAGCGTGTTGTTTTAGTTTTTTAAACTATTGTTTATTTTTTTATTTTTTAGTTTGGTTTTCTAATAAAGTGTATTGTTTCAGTTTTTTAACTATTATTTATTTTTTTATTTTTAATTTAATTGATTGTCATAAACCGGAATCCCATGAAAATTCATCATCATCATCATCACTCCAAGGATTAGGCAATTGCCCGTTCCGACTTCATATTGCATCAGCCCAACGTCTTCTAGGTCTTCCAACATCACGCCTTCCTCTTGCTTGATAATTTCTGGCTAACAATGGATATCTCTCCTTGCTCATTCCATCCATGTGATCAATCCATTTCTGTCTGTAATTCGTGACTTTATCCAACAAAGGCTGTACTTTCAATTCTTCTCTTATATCCTCATTTCTTATTCTATCAAGTCTTGTACATCCTTTTACTTGTCTTAGGAACCGCATCTCTGCCGTCTGTATTCTATCCTTCTGTCTTTTCACTGGAGCCCAAGTTTCACATCCATACAATATTGTGGGAACCGCCATAACATTATACATTTTTATCTTGGTTTCTTTTCTAATTTTATTTTTGAATGTTCTCTGTATTGTTCCACACACCGTCTGAAATTTATTTATTTTGGAGTCAATATCTCTTTCCACATTGTAGCCAACATCACAGCCCAAATATTTGAAACTAGACACCTGTTCTATACTTTGATTTTCTAAAATAATTTTGGTTCTCACTGGATCTCTTCCTCTAAAAGCCATGGTCTTCGTTTTCCTTACAGAAATTTTTAGATCGTATAATTTACATATTTCATTTAATGCATGCATTGATTTCTGTAAGTCGTCTTCATTTTTCTGTATTATGATTACATCGTCAGCAAATAAAAGATTATTTATGCACATTTTATTATCCATTCTTATTCCTGGATTTACTAAAACTTTCCATTTATTAAAAATATCGTCTATATATATATTAAACAAAGTGGGTGATAAACTACATCCTTGTCGTAATCCAGTATTTGTTTTGATTGCATCTGTTCTTTTGAATCCGGTATCTATAATTATATTTGTGTCTTCATATAATGTCTTTATTGTTTCTACAAGGCACAGCGGGTATCCTTTCATTCGTAATATTTCCCATAATTTTTGTCTGTTTACTCGATCGAAGGCCTTATCCAAATCTATAAATCCTATGTGAGTTTCTAAGTTATGTTCTCTTCTCTTTTCTATGAGTTGTTTCAGTGTAAATTTCATTGCTTAATACTCTTCTAAAAAATCTTCTGGCTCGGATTTGAACCAGCGACCTACGGATTACTGAAATTATATACCACTACAGTCCACCGCTCTACCAACTGAGCTCTTACAACGATTGACTAAAAAATCGATAAGTCCGCAACCTATTACATCGGTTTTTATTTATTTTTTTTTTTATTTTCTGATGATTCTGGCCAGGATTTTAGAAAAAAATTATGAAATTATTGTATTGTCATGGTTCCTTTACAAGTATATAAAGTTTCAAGTCGATCCAATGTTTTTAAGTGGGTGAAAATCGTGTTCAAAGATTCCGTTACACAGATACAGGTCCGTTATATAGACAGATACAGGTAAAGCTAATATAAAGCGTGTAAAAATATATAATTTAACATTGTTATAACCTCAACAGTATAAAAAACCTTTATGAACTTAAAAAGTATAGATTAATTCAAATGTCAAAATAAAATGTATTTAATTCATAAAACATTTTAATACAAATATCACAAAAAAACTGCGTAATTAAAGGCGCGAACCTGCGATCTTCATTAACAGAAACAACGACCCCATGCTTTACAGCTGACCTGTCAGGACAGGTAGGAGAGTCTTCAGTTCATGCCACATAACATAATAGCTCAGGGACTGCACAATTATGACTAGTTTCCTAGTTTGAACCCAGCGCTGTGCCGAGTATGACTTAGAAGAAACGTGCATTCAAGCGATGACTCTTTTTTTTTTGTCGAAGGGTGTACACAGAATTGGATATCTAAAAAATAATGTACAAAAAATTCGGGGACAACACATATATATATATATATATATATATATATATATATATATATATGTCCAAAACTGTGGTTTGGAGGTAGCGTGCTGCATTGTCACGCAGCGGGTCCGGGTTCGATTCCCGATCGGGACAGGCTTCTGGGTGATTTTTTTTTTCGTTTTTTTTCCTCACCTGTAAGACAAATGTCAGGAAGCTTAGGGCCCAACGGTCCCAGAAAATCATCCGGCCATCATTATCATCCATCACCGGTGTGGAAAGCAACGGGAAGTTACCACGCTTATAATTGCTTAGTAAAGCTGCAGAGCATAGCATGAAAATGCTATGATTGCAGTGACAGACCTGCCCTCGGGCAGAATTTTTATAGAATAGGATATATATATATATTATGGATAACTCACAATAACCAATTTTGTCTTTTCAACGCATTTATGTCAAGAAGATCGGGATAAGTAGATTCCCGGGCAACGCTGGTTAATCAGCTAATTACGATATAACGTATAACAATTTTTCTTTTTACTTATTCAACTAAACATTAAAACACATTTGATTTATTTAGGCGTAACAGCACACGCCGGGTATTAGCTAGTTGGTTACAAAATCTTGAAATGGATGTAGGGAGATGTCAAATGCATTGTAAAACTTGGAAATACATAAATACATTGAAGTCCTTGTATTTAACTCAGACGTTCCTTCTTTGGCTTCATTAATGTTAATACAGAGAAAAATGTTATCGTTATAAATCATAAGTCAGCCTTGAAATATAAAGGCAAAGGAACCTAAACAAGATCTTATCTGTTGTACATCTTGCACTGACATAGTCAGAAGTATCTTTCACTTTATTGCTTAAGTGGCAGTATCACTCATATATATACTGTGTCTACAATTTATTATACCAACTTAAAAATGTCCGTCAGTCAAGAACTGCGTAAACTAAGTAAATTCCTCAGTAATTCTAATTTATGTTTCGATTTTGCTGGTTTATCTTTATTAGTGAATTCCGAAGGAATGAAACTGTTGAGATTGTTCTCACGAAAAAATAGTTTTAATTGTTATTAAGTCTTCACAGATCCAATCTTCTAGGGTATTAGATAAGTAACTGGCAACACTGTTGTAAATTAGTGATCCTAGTTGTGACCATTATAATCTTGCAGTATGTTGTTGAGCAGTCTTTGTTGTAAGCCTATAACTCTGTAATAGGCCTATTGAAAGTCTCGAAATAGAAATGTTTCGTGAATACATTCACCGTTTCTCACTTAGTAAGTTATACCGCACTAAAAAAATGTTCAGTAGAAGTTGAAATTTGCAAGTAGGCCTACTCGAACATCCACCAAATTCACCAGACACGAGCCCTTTTGATTATTACTTATTAGTAAAGATAAAACAACACCTCCGAGCCATTCGATTTCAATCAAAAGTTGATATCCATAAGTTCTAGATCGATCATTTAAAAGAGATATCCAAAAATGGTGCTGCAGATGAAGTGAGGCCGTATTCCAAGGATTGGGCAACGTATAATTGACTTGACAGGAGACAATTTAATGAAGTTTGTAAGGTCAAAAATAACAGAAAGATGTTTACACGAGGTTTATAACAGGGTTTTCTGTTATTGTTGTCATTACTTATAGAATGTCCTTGTAGTTCACACCGAAAATCACCATGACCAAAATTATATGTAAGAGAGAGAGAGAGAGAGAGTGTGTGTGTGTGTGCGTGTGTGCGTGTGTGTGCGCGCGCGCTGTATTGTAGATTTTCGCTGACATATGTATGATAAAAACATGTTTAGTAGGTGTTCCAAGTCAAAGATTCTAGGTTGGTTGCTAGTCACTACTGTTTCCGACGTTTCCACATGATTATACATGACGTTTTCAAGGACTGAAAAGTTGGAGTAATTTGTATCGGCACATGAATTTCTAGCCACTGTCTAATAGCGTGACAGATAAGTACCGCTGATGGTATGTAAGACCGACTCAAGTAACTCGAACTTTTCAATCCTTGACAACGGCATGTGGAATCATGTCGAAACGTCGGAACCAATGGCCAGCAGCCAACCTTGTATCTTTGACGAAAAGAAAAAACCCAAAAGCATTTCTTCTATATATTTTTTTTTTCTTTTGGTAAACTAACTACTGTACTTTATATTTGCATGCAGTTTTTTTTTACTGACAAAAACATACGTTTGCGAAGAAGTACGTCAATCTCTTTTGATTTTTGTTCTGCAGCGCCCTGTTTATACAAAATTTTCAACTAGGTTTATAGCTCCAAAACATCATCATGGACCCTTTTCCACTACATGATTCATCTGGAATGTTTCGCTCACTTCTTCTCAACAGTGTGAACTTCACTCTACGCTGCTGGTCATTAACAGGGCTCGACTATAGCAATCTACACTGAATTCTCACCCAGGTAACTAACCTACAGCGGTGATAGAACGTGGTCCGTTGCGTAGGAAGTCACGATGTTACCCCGATACCACAGCGGTAGACTCAAGATTTCTAATAAATACGAGTATATATATATACGTATTATTGTCCATCGCTGTGGTCTCGAGGTAGCGTGCTGTCTTGTCATGCAGCGGGCCAGGGTTCGATACCCGGTCGAGACAGACTCCTGGATGAGGTTTTTTTCGGCGTTTTTCCTCACCTGTAAGACAAATGTCAGGAAGCTCAGGGCCCAACGGTCCCCGAAAAATCATCCGGCCGTCATCACCATCCTTATCATTACCATCATGTTTCACCCGTGTGGAAAGCAACGGAAAGCTACCACACCTATAATTCCCTAGTAAAGCATCAAATCACAGAATGAAAATGCTATGATTGTGGTGAAAGACCTGCTCTCGGGCACAATTACTACGGATTTTTTACACTACGTGATTCATCTGCAATGTTTCACTCACTTCTCCATACTGTGAACTACACTGCTCACTGCTGGTCAATAATTCGTAATCTACACTGAATTCTCACCCAGATAACTAGCCTGGAGCGGTGATAGATCCTGACCCGTTGCTTAGGAATCCACGACGTTACCTCGATACCACAGCGGTGGACTCGAGATTTATAATAAATACGAGTTTATACGTATTATTAAAGCTAATTGTATCCTTAAATGACATAAAAATGTTAATTAATATATTTTTTTAATGAAGAGTTGCATTTTACATCTCATGTACCGTTCCCTGAAGAAAGTTAACGGGAAAATAGAACTTTTTTTTTGTCTCCTTTGACATTAATAAAACTGCGAATTATTTTTTTTTTTGACATGCTGTTGAAACGTTTAAGAAACACATGACATACGAACACACAAATTGACAACAGAAGTTAAGTAGACCGTGCAATGTGAGCAGTTATTACCAACATAATTCACGCTTTCTGCAGCATCCATAAGAAGCTCAGGCGAATTGCTCAATACTACCTCAGTCACACCACGTGACATTCATGATAACTAACATACTAGCACTATCCAATCCGTACGTTCATGGACGTTCGGACAAGAGCTCTCCTTTCATACATCCCTATTCTCAGTTAATGTTTTCCCATCACCTCCAGTATCCATAAAATCATGAATCTTACCCCATTCTTGGCCTACTTACTGACACTTTCCCTCTGTTTTTTCTATAAGCAATTCCCATGCCCCTCTTTCATTCCCCAATTTGCGGCAAATGCCCTGTCTATTTCAGTCTACGAGACTTAGTTGTTCTTATTATATTTGGTTTCCCATGAAGATTATTATATGGGTGCCAAACATGGACTCTTACTTTAAGGGAGGAAAGAAGATTACAAGTATTTGAGAATAAAGTACTTAGGGAAATTTTTGGACCAAAGAGAGATGAACAGACAGGTGAATGGAGAAGACTCCATACACTGAACTACATGGTATTTATAGGAAGCCAGATATAATAAGAACAGTCAAGTCTCGTAGACTGCGATGGGCAGGACATGTTGCACGTATGGGGAATGAAAGACTTGCATGGAAGCTTCTTGTAGGAAAGCCAGAGGGAAAACGCCCAGTTGGTAGACCAAGAATGAGGTGGGAGAATAACATTAACTATGATTTGAGGGAAGTAGATTATACAGGGAATGATTGGAAAGCATTAGCTCAGGATAGGGATGTATGGAGAACTTATGTCCGCGCGGCCATGAACCTACGGGTTCGATAGTGCCAGTGAGTTAGTTAGTTTATGAAGATCGTGTAGCTCACTGTTAAATATTCATCTCCATTCACCTGTCTGTTCATCTCTCTTTATTCCAAAATTGTTCCTCAGAGTTTTATTCTCAAATACTTGTAATATTTTCTCCTCTCTTAAAGTAAGACTTCATAAACAATGGCAATATGCCGGCTGTCATTTCAGATAATGAACAAATTCCTTATACCGACTGCGTTAAAAACTTGGGATTTTACTTTGATTCTAATTTAAATTGGCATGTGCAAGTAAAACAAACATCTAAAAGGATCTTCTCCATAATGCATTCCCTAAAGCGACTTAAACATTTTCTTCCTACAACTCTTAAAAGAATTTTAATCCAAACTTTAGTGATGCCGCATTTTGACTACTGTGAGTTCTACTAACTGACATAAGTGACGGATTGTCGGACAAACTACAGCGTATCCATAATATGTGTATCATATTCATATTTAATGTTCGAAAATACGATCACATTTCTCCATTATTCCACGAATTGTCATGGCTACATCTAAAAGAGAGAAGAAAATCGCACTGTCTAATTCTCCTATTTAAGATCCTGCATACCTCGATTCCCAATTATGTATCATCCCGTTTCCAGTATCTATCCTCAAACCATAACTTAAACACAAGATCACAACATAGTCTCTTGCTTAATATACCGCAACATAGGACATCACATCACTCCATGTCATATACCATCTTCACTTCTCGCAACTGGAATTCCCTACCACAAGAAATAAGCGGCTGCCGGACATTGGCATCTTTTAAAATAAATCTAAATTTATATTTGCTCTAAACTCGACTTCATTATTATCCAGTGTAAGGTATATATATTAATTGGTGTTTCTCGTATAATGTATCATATGTATATTATTATAATTATTATTATTATTATTATTATTATTATTATTATTATTATTATCGTATCATTATTGTTATTACCCTATAAAATGTTGTTTGTACATGAGATTTACATTGCTACATTTAATGTATCTTTAACTGTTTACAGTAAGTATAGTGTATATCTATATTTGTCAAATATTTATTTGTATTTGTGCTGGTTGAGTGGAAGAGAGGGCCTTATGGCCTTAACTCTGCCAGAATAAATAAAGTATTATTATTATTATTATTATTATTATTATTATTATTATTATTATTATTCCCTCTGGCGGCACTATGGCCCTGGGGTCGACTCAGCCTCTAACGGAAATGAGTACCGGAAGCTTGTTCTGGGGTAAAGGCGGCCGTCACGCAGGGCTGACAACCCGGCTGACATAAAGTGCCGATTGTCTAGAAAAAGTGGGAGCCTTAACCTCCTACTACCCCAAAGGCCTCCGGGTCTGTTGTGGGATCACTTTACTTTACTTTACTTTACTTTACTTTACTTTACTTTACTTTACTTTACTTTACTTTATTATTATTATTATTATTATTATTATTATTATTATTATTATTATTATTATTATTATTATTATTATTATTATTATTATTATGAGTCCATGTTTCGCACCCATATAACAGGGAGAACAACATTTTTATATATTGTTATTTTATAATAACATGTTTATTATATTTATAGTTTAATTTTTTTTAGAGAAGTTGGGACAACAAGTGTCCCTGTATTTCATAATAGCATCCATTTCCAGAATTTAATCTATGTTTGATTTCTTTGTGCACATCATTCTTCCTTGCAACTATTGTTCCTATGTAATTGATTTCAGCTACTTCTTCAAAATTTCTCTCATTTGTCTATAATTGTCCATTTCTATTATGTAATGTATTTCTATGTGTGAACACATATTTAGTTTTGTTGGTGTTTACTTCTAGTCCCAATTTCTTAGTGTTACTCAATAAAGTATACACGTTGGCCCTTACTATCTCCTCGCTATCGCCTAATAATACTGCATCATCAGCATAAATTAACAGATTATTAACTCCATTGAGTTGTAGGCCTTCTTCGTCCTCTAAAGATTTGATGGCACGCTCTAGTACAAAATTGAAGAGTAGAGGATATAATGTATCATCTTGCTTTAACCGTTTAATCCATTGTGAGGTATGCATGATTTATCAGAAATTTAAAAAAATAGACCTATATATTGTTATTTTTAGCGGGTTCCCAAGGAATGAAGCTATTGAGGTTGTTCTCACGAAAATATATTTTTTCAAGAGAATTACATATATCCATGGATCCTACTTAGTACACACCGAATATGGCCTTGACAAAATGTGTGTGTTTTAACGATCTAGCGGTCAGAATGAAATGGGAAAATATCACTAACCATGATTTGAGGGAAGCAGATTATACAGGCGATGATTGCAATTATACTCCATAAAGGGAAAAGTTAAATAGCATTAGCTCAAAAAAAAAAGGTATGTGGATGAACCAGCAGATTCGACACTTCGAATGAGTTACTTAATTGTAGGATTAATGTCGTCTATTTTTGTTTATTATTATTATTATTATTATTATTATTATTATTATTATTATTATTGTTATTATTATTATTATTATTATTATTATTATTAGTCCACCGCTGTGGTCTCGAGGTAGCGTGCTGCCTTGTCACGCAGCGGGCCCGGGTTCGATCCCCGGTCGGGGCAGTTTTTCTGGGTGAGGTTTTTATCGGGGCTTTTCCTCACCTGTAAGACAAATGTCAGGAAAACTTTAAGGCCCAAACGGTCCCCGAAATCATATGGCCATCATCCTTATCATTATCATCCTTACCATTATCATTATCATCCTTCACCGGTGTGGAAACCAACGGGAAGCTACCACACCTACACAATTCCCTAGTAAAGCTGCAAGCATAGCATGAAAATGCTATGATTGCAGTGAAGGACCAGCCTTCGGGCAGAATTACTATGGATGGATTATTATTATTATTATTATTATTATTATTATTATTAATATTATTAATATTATTAATATTATTATTATTATTATTATTATTATTATTATTATTATTATTATTATTATTATTATTATTATTATTATTATTATTATTATTAAGTCTCGTAGACTGCGATGGGCAGGATATGAAGCACGAATGGGGAATGAAAGAGATGCATGGAAACTTACTGGAAAACCAGAGGGAAAACGCTCAATTGGTAGACCCAGAATGAAGTGGGAGAATAATATTAACCATGATTTAAGGAAAGTAGATTATACAGGGGATGATTGGAAAACAATAGCTCAGGATAGGGGTGTATGGAGAGCTTATGTCTGCATGGCCATGAACCTACGGGTTTGATAGAGCCAATGAGTTAATTATTATCCATATGATTACGGTTTGCTACCCGCGCAATCCGTTTCTAAATAATATTACGTTTTGTAATATATTTTCTCCTGTAATAAAGTCCTACTTTTTACTTAGGTTTTTACACTTTATGACTGCACAACATAAACTATTCTTAAAAATCAAAATGTGATACTGATATCACATGACATTTTAGAAATAGTTACTTCAAACTATACTTGTTTAAAGTCAATGTATGTACATTTTTGTGGAAATTAGTTACTTTAGAGTTTAGAATCAATTAATGATAACACATTTATTGTAAGATTGGTATTTTTATTCTAAGCTTGAAAGTATTCAAATCTTGAACTATTTTGAGTTACCAAAGTTGTCCAATTTTGCACGTCATTCATTTTTTTTTTTTTTTTTTACCAACGCGACCAGGTTGTCTTTAAGTAATTTCTGACATTCTCTCCTAAGATGGCGGAATTGAAACTCCTCTTAAATCAGGGCGTCTGCAAGGTGAAGTAACATTAGCCCGATGAGTAATAGGTGCTTAAACCTAAACTTAGTCTAAATCCAGACCATGTGCAACTATAGGTATATTTCCCTTTAAGAAAAAAAGAATGTAGTCTGACCGGGTATCAAACCCGGGATTCCATGAATTTTAAGCAGAAGCTCTGGCGACAAGCACATGAGGCTGGCCAATTCGAACACAATATTCTAGTAAAACTTAATTCCAATTCAGTCAAATTTGATGCATATGCAGAATTTTGACCAGAGTGTGGAAGATTTTTCTTCCAAAAAGCAACCAGAAAATCCTCAGAAACTTATGCACATTACTTTTCTTTCGCCAGCGTATAAAGTCTTCATATTCCTGTTTAGATCGAAGGCGGGACTTTTTGGAAAGGAGCTTTAATACAAAATTATTTGAAGAGTCCCTCATGTTATATGCTATGTCGAATGAATTTTCTTAATCGTTTTGTCACTCATTTCGATTAATGTAAAACTCTAAACTTGCCTTCATGAACAAATTAATAGCGACGAAACAAATGATTATTATCGTATCATAACAACGTAACAATTAATTAATCCGTAGCCTACAAGACTTAACTAATATAGTAGGTCGTGGTTAATCCAATTATTTTGCTTCACATTCACAATAGTATATTACGATGCGAGGTTGTGAAGTGGTTTTTACAGAATTGAGGAAAATGTTTAAAAACCGAGCGATAGCGAGGTTTTTAATTTCCGAGATTCTGTAAAATATTTCACAAACGTGCGTTGTGCATTATTTTTTGCGCGATGGTGTTTTCAAAATAATAAATAATAGTAAAATAATATCTTGGTTGGAAATATTTGCGTTCGTTATAAACAATGACTAACGTTAACAATGTGGACAATGTTTATTGGTTGTAACTACAGGAGGCCGTGAGAACATTTAATTATAAAATGGCGGCAAGTACGTATTTATTGTTTTATGCTGTTTCAAATAAAGCTCAGTTCATTTAAAATGCAGTTATTTGTTTCGTATAATGTATATTAACACTACCTTTTGGATATATTTGTATGTACATCTATGTAGTATACATAGAGGGCAGTGATTTTACTTCCCACACGCAAGTATAGCTATTTTATTACAGTATGGTTATTTAGGTTGGCAACCCCGAAATGTTTTTTTTTTTTGTCTAATGCCACCAGGTTGTCTTTTATGACATTTCTGACTTTCTCCCCTGGCATTGCAGAATTGTAATCCATTTTTTAATTTAGGGGCATCTGAAAGGCGGAGTTACGTTACCCAGATGATATGATGGATGATAAATGATAATTAGACGCCAGGGGTGTTCTTAACCTAAACTTAACCTAAATTCCAGACCATGAGCGACCACAGGAATAATTCCCTTTAAGGAAAAATTCTTATGGTTTCAGCGGGAATCGAACCCGGGATCTCATGAACAGTAGTCAGAAACGCTGACCACTAGCCCATGTGGCTGGTCAACCCCGAAATGTAGGAAGTTAAACTTTCTATCATGGTCGCCATTGCTGTAAGTACGATAAAACGCAATATCACGCAAAAAGTATTATTATCGTATCATAGCAACGCAACAATTAATTAATCCGTAGCCTATAAGACTTAACTAATATTGTTGGCTGTGGTTAAACCAATATCATGTTGCTTCACATTACAAAGAATGTTTTAAAATTTTGAAATTTTAGGTAGCATAAAAAAATATATAACAAATTGAGAAAGTTTATTTTTATTCTTGGTGAGAATTTTGAACTCCCCTGCGGCTCGTTCAAAAGGTTTCTCACTTGCTTGCAAACAAAATACGCTTTCTAAACTTGTTGCATAAATAACTATTGTCTAATTCTACCAGATTGTCTTAAGACATTTATGGCATTCTTTTCTGGCATTGATGGAATTGTAACCCAACATCTGAGGTTAGGGTGCCTGGATGGGGGAGAGAACGAAACTATACGAGTAGAAAAAGTGTACTGACATACTAATTTTGTGTTCTAATACTTGTAACATCTGTTGGTCTATTTTACCCTTCCGATATGTACACGAAAAGTTCAATCAACAGGTTTGATTTTAATTTTTCTACAGTGAAGTTGTGGCCTAGTTTGTCAGCCTTTCCCTTCTGATCCTCTCTCTGTTACTTTACTATAATGTTAATACATTTCATTTACTGACAAGTTTTGACTTATCTATGGCGGGACTTTTTCTAATATAATTTGCAACATTGTGCGCAACAGTGGCACAACTCTTCCTGTCAATAACACTCTTCTAATCATACATAAGTTGTTTCAAATTGACCAATCGTGTAAATTATATAAAAAAACATACTTCTGGTTAACTTAAATTTTTTCGAAATCTCTTCACCACTAATCAATCTGAATAGTCTAGATATAAATCCTCCGGAAGGGCCTTTAGGATCCCGAGTCTGTACTTTCTCGGGTCCTTAAATGAACCTAAAGCCTACATTAGAGCATTTGAACAAAATATAATGGGCCTTTCCCATCCAAGTAATACCTTAGTTGCCTACTGGGTGTATTGTTGGGACAATGAGTTAACTACTTATGACTCACTGACATATGCAGGGAAATAAGTGCAATTAAATTAGTTTGGTTAAGTAACTTCCGAAAGGGAAGATCCTTGTCCCATATGAGAATCTACGAGTATAGACTTCACTTTAGCTAATGGTAATACAAATTCCTCCTTTTTTAGCGAACTTCGAAGGAGAGTTTACACAAAATTTTCAAATTCACTTTACTTACTTGATGTAATTTCACTGATTCTTAAGAAATAATTTGCTGCTAATAAAGTATCTTCTTTTTTCAATTAATTTGATCGTCTTTTTTTATACTCGCTGACGGTTGAACTTAGAACATCATCTTATCTTCACACTTAGGTTAGACTTACTCGTCCACACTCTGGGAACGACTGGTTGTCCGACACTCGCACGTTCTTATAGGCTCTTATGAAGACTAGGAAGAATAATCTGTTCAACAATCTCAAATTCTCCCGCATACAAAGTCAGAGAGATTGATTGTTCTAGATTCGATGTATCTGGAAACAGATTTATCCAGAAAGCACATCTAGAGAGGGCGTTTATTGACTGCACACGGTACAGTGTACACTTAGAAAAAAAAAAGAATGAGCGGCTTCAAAACGCAGAGTCCCTGTTATGACCCACTGCGCATACTCGAAGAGCTAAAGCTGTGATTCACGAGGTAACGCATTGTTAAATGTTTTAAATACCCTGTATTTTATTTTAATCGTCTTAAATAGTTAAAGAGCAGTGAAGGAGATATGCTTCTAGATATTTACGAGTGTTCGACATATATAATATTATATCAAATTGTGGTATTTCAAATAAAGTTCAACTCTCGTGCATAGTGTAAAAGTAAACAAGACAACTAGGGTTTAGACGACTAGTATCCGACGTTCGAGTAGCGTAGATCGTCAAACCAATTACGAAAAGTGAAATATATATGAGAGCCAGGTTTCAAATCCCTCGACAATAATTTGTTTTGTTATTTATATTTCCGCAAAATATACCCTATAACATTTAATTCCAGCGACGTAATTTACGTCCACTTTACACAATTTCAAGTAATATTCCGTCCTTCGTAAACTCTATAATAGCTACCGGTATAAATGTAATTGTGTGCAGTACTACGTTTTAATGATAATGCTATAAATGTATGTAATAAAAGATAATATAGCTTCATATATTTATTTATTTATTACATATTAGTGAGGAAAAAGTTTCAGCCTTAAATTAACATAGGCCTATTTAGTTTATATAGGTAAATCCAGCCTAATAATAGCCCATAGATTATGGACAGTAATAATAATAATAATAATAATAATAATAATAATAGCAATAATAATAATAATAATAGTAATAATAATGCTATAATAATAGCAATAATAATAGCAATAATAATAACAATAATAATAATAAATAATAATCATAATAGTAATAATCATAATAGTAATAATAATAATAGTAATAATAATAATAGTAATAATAATAATATAATAATAATAATAATAGCAATACTTCCAAATAGTTAGTTCGTATTTTCTTTAAGAGTGGACAGACAGAATAAAATAAGAAGCAGTATAACAAATAAAAAATTTAACCTCAGCGGGAATCGAACCTCTAACCTCTTGCACACGAAGCAAGTCATAAGGCACTGAGCTAACCGTCCGCTGGCTTACTAGGCTTAAAAGAATGCTCTTCATTGATAGCTCTACTGTGCAATTAGTTTACAGGTGTGGATCGCGCGTTAAAACTTTAAAAGATCGAGATCAAGGGTCCGGTCACTATTTTATTTTTATTTTATTTTTTTGCTAAGTGTACATCACAGTCTCATCCGTGATTTAAACATTGATAGCAGATCCAAAACGTTTAAATGGTCCTTCAGTGTACAGTATATTTCTTGAACATTGGGTCACTATTACATGCAACGACTCATTTCATTCAATTTTATAATTACCTTTCCTATTGTGTTTTATTAAATATAATTGCAGTTATTAAATTTCATATATGAATGGTTTTAAAGTTAATAATCTCTGACATATTTCCACTAATTACAATTTCCTACTTCATATATTATAATGCATTTTATGTTACAAGTTAACATCTGTTATAGCAAATCATACTTCCTTTTGTACATTGTGCAACAAATGTTTCAATACATTACATTAAAGCAAACAAAAAAACATCGGAATGTAAGATAACAAATTACTACCTTCAGAGAAATAAAATAATAATAATAATAATAATAATAATAATAATAATAATATAATAATAATAATAATAACAATAATAATGCATATTATTACATCTATATAATTATTATTGCCACATTCTTTATTATTATTATTATTATTATTATTATTATTATCATTAATATTGATATGATGATAATACAGAGACCCTTGCCATCTCAAATCTAAAAAAGTGTTACAATAATAAATAATAGTTACAAAAATTAAAACAACACGCTTTATTACTTACTTACTCACTGGCACTATCGAACCCGTAGGTTCATGGCCGCGCGGACATAAGATCTCCATACATCCCTATCCTGAGCTAATGTTTTCCAATCATTCCCTGTATAATCTACTTCCCTTAAATCATAGTTAATGTTATTCTTCCACCTCATTCTTGTTCTACCAACTGGGCGTTTTCCCTCTGGCTTTCCTACAAGAAGCTTCTATGCAAGTCTTTCATTCCCCATACGTGCAACATGTCCTGCCCAACGCAGTCTACGAGACTTAACTGTTCTTATTATATCTGGCTTCCTAAAGACCATGTAGTTCTATGTATGGAGTCTTCTCCATTCACCTGTCTGTTCATCTCTCTTTGGTCCAAAAATTTTCCTAAGTACTTTATTCTCAAATACTTGTAATCTCCTTTCCTCCCTTAAAGTAAGAGTCCATGTTTCGCACCCATATAGTATAACTGGTAGAATAATAGTTTTATATATTTTCAGTTTAACGTTTTTTGAAAGGAGTTGGGACATCAACAGTCTCTGCAATGCATAATAACACGCATTTCCAGAATTGAGCCTATGTTTAATTTCTTTGTGCATTTCATTCCTATTTGTGATCATTGCTCCTAGGTATTTGAATTCAGCCACTTCCTCAAAATTTCCCTCATTTGTCATTAGCTGTCCATTTCCATTATATAATGTATTTCTACGTGTGACCATATATTTAGTTTTATTGATATTTACTTCCAGTCCTAAGTTCTTAGTGTTACTCAATAGCGTGTGCGTGTTGTCCTTTAGCATCTCCTCACTATCGGCCAACAATACTACATCATCAGCGTAAACTAACAGTTTATTAATACCATTCAGTTGTAAGCCTTCCTCATTCTCTAAAGATTTAATGGCATGCTCTAGTACAAAATTAAATAGTAGAGGAGATAGTGCATCTCCTTGCTTCAACCCATTCTGGATTTCAAAAGTGTCTGAAAACTGTTTGCCTACACGCACCCTACTCTTTGTGTCGTTTAGACACATTCGTATAAGTCTAACTAACTTTTTAGGAATTCCGAACTCCAGCAGGATACTATATAACTTCTCCCTCTTAATTGAATCATATGCTTTTTTGAAGTCTACGTACAGTTGATGTACAGTACCACTCACTATATTCCCATTAGTTTTCTAAAATCTGTCTTATACTAAAAATCTGATCTGTTGTAGACCTGTTTCTTCTAAATGCACATTGATGATCTCCTAGAATGTCATCAATATAGGGAGTAAGTCTGCTTACTAATATATTTGTTAGAATTTTGTACGAAGTTGAAAGTAATGAGATGCCCCTGTAGTTGTTGCAATCAGTTTTATCTCCTTTCTTTTAAATTGGTACGATAATTGATTCTTTCCATTCAACTGGAAGAGCATCTTTTTCCCAAATCATACTAAGCAACCAGCGTATCTTGTCCATCAATTTTTCTCAGCCTGATTTTATCAGTTCTGCTGGGATCTCATCTGAATCTGATGCTTTATACATCTTCAATTTTTCAATCGCCATTTCAACCTTTAATGCACTTGGTTCTGCGACTAGCATTTCTGCTGTCTGTAAATTATCCTCCTCAATGTCCTGTTCTGTATGTACATTTAATAGCTGATTAAAGTAACTTTTCCATATATTTAATATACTCCTAGAATCTGCAATCATATCCCCATTTTCATTCCGAATTATGTTGTTCTAGCCTGAAACCCTTTCTTTCTCTATACTAATTCCCTGATGTAATTCTCTAATGTTCCTATTTTTTGCATTCATTTCAAGATCATTAATCTTCTCTCTCAAATATTCCCTCTTTTTACTCTTTAGTAACTTGGTGGTTTCCCGTCTAACACTACCCAATTGCTCTAAATTTACCTCATTTGGCTCGTGTAACCATTTCATTTTAGCTAGCTTTCTTTTCTTTACAATGTCGGCACATTCCTCATCAAACCATTTCTTGTTTTGCCTCTTTTTAAACAACCAATGCTTTCTGATGCTGAAAATTTAATAGTATCGCTTATAGCCTCCCATTCCTTATTTATATCACTTTCTTCTTTGTTTGCCACATTGTCATCTGAAGATTCTAGTACTTCAAATCTATTAGCAATTTTGATTTGGTATTCTTGCCGCATTTCATCATATTTCAAGTTTTTTAATTCATATTTTACAGAATCATCTTTAACGTTTGTTCCTCTCATAAGCGATAGCCGTTTGTCTGATTTTCACTCTGACCTGATGACGATCCGAGTTGCAGTCTGTCCCTCTAACTGATCTAACATCAATGATGCTACTGTGCCAGCGTTTATCCACTAATACATGATCTATCTGGTTCCGAGTTTCTCCATCTGGAGACGTCCAGGTGTATTTATGAATATCCTTATGCTGAAATGTTGTGCTCTTAACAATGAGATTCTTTGATGTGGCAAATGTGACTAATCTAACCCCGTTGTCGTTACTATCTTCATGAAGACTGAATTTGCCTATTGTTGGTTTGAATACATCTTCCCGCCCCACTTTTGCATTAAAATCTCCTAAGATAATTTTCATGTGATATCGTGAAAGGCTATCAAATAAGCAATCTAATTCTTCATAGAACTCATCCTTGATCTTGTCATCTTTATCTTCTGTGGGGGCATGTACATTTACAATTATAAAATCATGTCGTTTACCCTTTAGAATTATGTATGATACCCTATCACTAACAAACTTAATATCTCGGATAGTGGATAGGATCCTCCTTCTGACTAAAAAGCCCGTTCCAAATGCAGGTATTTCTGCACCCCCGTAGTATAATGCAAAACTTCCTGATTCCTGACTACCTTCTCCTGGCCACCTAACTTCCTGTAAAGCGACTATATATCCAAGGGCGATTTATCTAATTCCCGCATTAATATCTCTAGTGTCCCGCTATTGTATAAAGTCCTAACATTCCATGTTCCTAGGAACATGCCCCTGTGTTTGAGCCTTTGGCATGGGTTCCCTGAAGTAGTCCCCGCCCGGAGAAACCGAATGGGGGACTATTTGACCTCCGGAAAATTTTACCCCAGTTGAACCCATGTCCGCATTTCTTGACGGTTGTATTTTTACGGTGAAAGATCGTCACTCTTTCGCCCAAGGTACTTTTTTCGTCTGGCTTATCACCTTCGACCAGTCCGGCATGGAGAACCCTATCGGCAGCAATGCTACCGCCGGCATAGCTCTCAGGATCATTTAAGCACGCAAGCCACTCCACCACGACAAGGTAAAGTTAGAAAACCGAAATAAAAAATGAAAAGTAATTTTAATTTCCAACGCGCTTGGGATAAAATTAAAGTGATCAACAAAAAAATCATCTCCAACACATCTAGAATAAAACCAGAGTTATCAAAAAAATAATTATTTTACCAGCAAAAGCGCGGGGTACTTTTTGTGGTTTTTACGTTTTCTTCTTAGAGATTTTACTTTTACCAATATCTGTTTATTACCAAATATATTAATTGATATAGAAACACCCCACGCTTTTGATGGTAAAATTATTTTTTTTTTGTAGATAACTTTAGTTTTAATCTAGATGTGTTGGAGATGATATTTTTGTTGATCACTTTAATTTTATTCCAAGCGCGTTGGAAATTACTCTTTTTTCATTTTTTTAGTTCGATTTTCTAAGCGTGTTGTTTTAGTTTTTTTAACTGTTATGTATTTATTTATTTTTTAATTCAATTGATTGTCATAAACCGGAATCCCATGAAAATGTAGGCCTAATTGCTTACAATATTTTTAGTGTCTAGGCAGGAATATAATTATATATTATTATTATTATATTATTATTATTATTATTATTATTATTATTATTATTATTATTATTATTATTATTATCTAACACTATTATAATATTTTTGAATATTTTAATACAGATAAATAGTTACAGTTAATCGTATCCTTCTCATATTTTTTTGGATAAATTACAATGTCGTAAGTTTACAAAATTGTCATTAATATTTTACAGAATAAGATAAAAATGTAAATATCTTTAAATTCGATACTACTGTAGTATGAGCTAAAAGTAATACTCATAAAAAAATCCTCAGGGCCGGATTTGAACCAGTGACCTATAGATTACTGAAGTTATATACCACTACAGTCCACCGCCCTACCAACTGAGCTACCAGAGGACATAATATTAATTTCTTACAACGATGGACTAAAAAGTCGATACGTCCGCAACCTATTATACCGGTCTTTATTTTTTTTTTTGTGTCCTGATGATCCTGGCCAGGATCTTAGAAAATATTTATGAAAGTATTGTGTTGTCATTGGTCCTTTACAAGTATACAAAGTTTCAAGTCGATCCAATGTTTTTAAGTGGGTGAAAATCGTGTTGAAAAATTCCGTTACGTAGATAGACAGATACAGATCAAGCTAATATAAAGCGTGTAAAAATATATAAAATGGTTATTCTTCCAATTATAGGCCCTATTACATGGATGTGAAAAATTGTTTGTTACTTTTAGGTGGGAGAAAAAATACGAGTATTTGAGAATGAAGTTCATAAGATTTTTTTTTTATTGAAGACAACGAACAGACAAATGAATGGAGAAGATCACGTAACAGTGAGATATATGATTTTATGGGACACGACATGTAGGCCTAATAAGAACAATTAAGTATCACAGACTGCGATAGGCAGAACATGTGGCATGAATGGGGAATGATAGAGAGACACTAAAACTTTTTATAGCAAAGCCAGACGGAAAGCGCCAAATAGCAAGACAAAAATTAGGTGACGGAATAATATTAACCATGATTTAAGGGAGACAAATTATACAAGGCATAATTGGAAAACATTAGCTCAGCATAGAGATACGTAGAGAGCTTACGGCCATGCTGTTATTTACCTCCGGATTCGATAGCGGCAACTGAGTTAATTATCTAGTCACAATAATAATAATAATAATAATAATAATAATAATAATAAAATCTTTATCATAGATGGTAATATAGCCAAAAATGGTAATATAGCCAAAAATAAGTCCAGACCACTAACAAGATTTTCCTCCATTCATCCCTGTCCAATGCCTTCCTTCTCCATCCTCTTACGCCAAACATTTTAAGATCTTCTATTCCATTTAACCATCTCAATTCTTCGGCCTGCCTATTCTTCTACTTTCTTCAGTAGTGAGAGTTTTTAATAGAATTGTCTTCTGTCATTTGATAATTAGGCCAACTCAACGTAAACTAGGTATATTTATAAACTTAATAATATTAAGATCTGTGAATCAGCAATACAATTCATGATTGTATCTTATTCGCCACCTTCCAATTCCATTCATTGCACTGGTCCAAATATCGTCCTAAGTACACTTCCCTCTAAAAAATCCTGAGTTGTTCTTTATTCCTCTTCGAGAGTGTCCAACACTCACTACCATATGTAAGGGCAGATCCTAATTTTATACAAAGTAAATTTTGTCTTTTAAATGACCAAAATGGGCCTTTAATATGTTTTTGAGAGCATAATACCATATTCTAGTCATAAAATGATATTTCTTAATTATAATCGTTAGTTTAAACAATAGAGTATGTTATAAATTCTATACCGTATTTTTATGCTTTTTTAAAGTTTTATAATCCATTTCTATGGGTCATATATATATATATATCCATAGTAATTCTGCCCGAAGGCAGGTCCTTCACTGCAATCATAGCATTTGCATGCTATTCTTGCAGCTTTACTAGGGAATTGTAGGTGTGGCAGCTTCCCGTTGCTTTCCACACCGGTGAAGGATGATGGTGGTGATGAAGATAATGATAAGGGTGATGATGATAATGATGGCCATATGATTTCGGGGACCGTTTGGGCCTTAAAGTTTTCCTGACATTTGTCTTACAGGTGAGGAAAAACCCCGATAAAAACCTCACCCAGAAAAACTGCTCCGGCCGGGGATCGAACCCGGGCCCGCTGCGTGACAAGGTAGCACGCTACCTCGAGACCACAGCGGTGGACATATATATATATATATATATATATATATAATTTTATTCAAATCTATACTTTTTATATTTGTGCTGGTTGAGTGGAAGAGAATGCCATACGGCTTTAACTATGCCAGAATTAAACATTATTATAACTACAGCATGGAACTCACTTCCCATCATGTCGATCTCTATCATTATTTAAATCTAAATAAACTGATATTTTAAGTTCCACATAATTAAAATACTACTCATATAACCACTATATGATGTTAAATATAAAATTGGTACCTCACAATGTTTAATCTTCTGCATTTTAACTGGTACTGATGTTGTATAGGTTGTACAACGGGATTATGTATGCAGTTGTGTTCTAATTGAGTAGGTCTGCATTCTTTGCTTCTTTTAGAATCTCTATATCTTCAAGGATGCTGATCCTGACTTACCAGGTACCAATTTTATATTTAACATCTTATTACATAACCTCAGCGGTGCTTTAATATGCATTTTAAATGTGTTAACCACTATATTTCAGCATTTTGTATGTACCTATAAATACCCACCTATGGTGCTTTTCTTTTAATATTATACTATTTTTTGTTAGTGTTAATATTCTGCATTGTGCAGACTGTAATTTAATAATATTTTAAAATTGCAATAAGTATATAACGTTTTGTATTATTTTATTATTCGTTGTTGAGCGGAATAGAAGGTCTTACTGGTCTGAATTCTCAACCTTAAATAAAGCATTAGGATTATTATTATTATTATTATTATTATTATTATTATCATCATCATCATCATCATCATCATTAGTAGTAGTAGTAATAGTAGTAATATTAAAAATTAAAGATATGATCCCGTCTGTCTCCATTACTTTTCATTATATATTTATATATATGAACAGAATCGTCAAAAAATGGAAACAAACTTGACATGGTACAATTTCTATCAGTCGAAACCTACAATTGGATAGTCTGTTCTTCGCTGATAATTTATAGCATGTAATGAACAAAACCTTCAGTATTCTGTACATAATCTGAACAAATTCAGCGAAAAATATGATGTGGAAATCAATATTGATAAAACAAATGTCATGGCATTTTGTGAAAAAATCTGGTTACAAGAAAAATTTGCATAAATAAGAAGTTAGTAGAAAAGATCAATGAGTTTGCAAATCTTGGATATAATTTAACGTTTGTTGGTAAAACAGACTATTACTCAAATGACGTCATACTACTTTTAAATGTTATATTAATGTTTTATTAGTTTTTATTTATATTACAGCGCATTGCTAAGCTATGTTTTCGAAGTAAACAATGTAATCTAGACTACATGGTTGTATAGCTCAGTCGCATTCCTTTACGGGAATTTCTTTCCCTGGGAGTATAGTACAGTGTTAAGTAGTTTGTTGTAGGTCTTCCTTCTGGGCCGACACATCAAGTAGGCCTCCTGCATTCATGTCTCATATTCCCATTATTGAATAGGGCCCGTGGCCGCGAGGAGGGACTATAATCCTCCTTCCTACATCCCTAAGTTCTTACTCAGGCTCGGAATCATGAGCAAGCACACTGGTTTGTCCCTCCTGCTGTTCACCAAACCGAACTATCTTTACTTAACGTGTAATGAAATGAAGAGTGGTATTAAATGAATGAATGAGAAATGAAATTACATGAAAGGGAAAGAAGAGGAGTGGAGAATGTTGATGGGATGTAATTCGGGAAACGGGATAACCCAGAAGAAAAACAGAAAATCCCGTTGTTGGCCACCACCTATACCCCTATGGAACCGCCATGATTCCCAGCGGGGCAAAGAGCCAGTCTCAACACAAGTTTGTGGTGATTTAAGGGATGTGCGTGGAGAAATGTAAGAAGAATGCAGACACGCGAAATGTAGGATTTGAAGGACAAGAGAAGTTCTGAAAATGAGTTCCTTGAACAATGGCTGATTTAGAAATATGAAAACAGAATATATAAGTAAATGAGACTCAAATTAGTTCAAGAGAGAGCAGTATGAACATGAAAACTGTAATATTCGCATTTGGTAACAGGAAATTTTGTTACATATGCAGGATGCAAAGTTTGGCAACCTGTGTTCGCTCCAGTAATCATAAAAAATAAGTGTGCCAATTTCAAGCATTCGGTTACAAATGAGCATAATCGAAAAGGAAACGACATCTCGATTCGCCTCTTTAAACAATTTAAGTAGACTACACCAAGCCTTAACATGCACTCGCCGCTCTAACGTTGCGCCAAGTTAGTACTTATATATTACAATCACAGGTCTACGAATTTTATGTGCTGAAAGTTAAGATTGATACATAGTTAGATATTTAACTGATTGTTGTCTTGGTTACGCATACAAACAGTCATAAAATAGCTGATATATAGAAATACATTATATAATAGAAATTGATACCCTTAATTACTCGCGCGAAGCAATTTTTTCCGTTATGTTGAAAGACATTATTTAGTGACAATTACATTTATGAGATTCTCTGGAACTCGCCTATTCTCAAATGGGCTCTTCCAGCATGTGTTTCTGTTGTATTTAGTTTCTTGGAATAGCTAATGACGCAATTATATTTATTTTATGTCATTGTTGCTGCCTGCGGAAATGTATTACCCCGCGCGCGCCCCGCATCTGTAGAGAGTTATTTTCTATTTTCGTGCTTACAATTTGAAGTCTAAAAGAGTAAATATGAATAGAAAGAGGAAAATATTGACAGAAGATGAAATTATAGAACTGTTGGAAGCATTAGATGATGAAATTGTTGGCGGATTTTCTTCTTCATCAGACGAAGACTGTGATCAAGATTCTAACTCTATACAGAGCGCTGAAAATGATCAGGATGATATTATGTCAGAAGATGAAGATGTTCAATCGCCGGCCACTGACTAATTTTTTACTTCTTGTTGAATGTTGGCGGCATCAATGCACATATAATTATACAAGAAAATGTGGGAAGAAAGACTGTTCACCGCGACTTCCTAAAAGACCTTGGTCGGAGTCTGCTGGACAGCTATCTGAAGAAAAGGGCAACCATAAACACTTTGCCAAAACCTCTTCAGGAGAAAATAAGACATCTCACAGGACCTGTGGTGGAAGCTGAACCACTGATCATCAGAAAAGAGGGAGGTGCCACTTCTGTCCCAGGGCCAAAGACCGGAAAACAACAAAGTGATGCATCAATTTCGGCAAGCCGATCTGCAAAGATCATGTGGTGGAGTCCAGTCCAGACTGCTTTTGTGTTGAGTGAGATGCATATATGTTGTTATTATTATTTTTTTAAATCATTAAACTTTGTAATAATGTGATACAGTGTTATTAACTATGACTATTTAACTCATGTCGCAAATGGTAGTCAATGACCAATCACGTTTCAATGAATTCTGTTTTACACCAATGACAGTCGTGTTTCACCTCGCTCTTTTTCGATTTCTCTTTATCAGCTCCTACTTTTTTAATATTCTGAACAGGTTAGATCATTATTTTTCTCCAACAAATACATTGAATATAGCAAATAATGAATAGATTCAGTGATTTTACTGAGTTGTTTATTCAAAATATAAATGATTAACCTATAATGTTGATTATAATACGGTAGTTTGATGTGTTTCATTATTTCTCCACTAGAGTGCATTCTTACAATATTGTGATCCTATTTGGCAATAAATAATATGATCGAGTTGCAGTGAATATACATAACCTCACATTTCTAATTTGTTTTCAAACATCGCCGTTTACATTAACTATAGGCCTATAAATATTTTAAAACACAGGTAACTATATTCAAATAATTATTTTTTAGTAAAGAGCTTAAATTTATTCGTTAAATAGTCCTAACAAATGCCACTCTTGATTTCCAAATTCTATAGATAAATTCACTCCTCACTTCATGAGTCGTGCATTTATCGATAATTTGGAAATCACTCGTGGCATTACTTATGATTAAGATTTGAAGGCAAAAAATACACCCCGCGCGAGTCCTTATGTAGGTTATGTATGCGTGAGTAATTAAGGGTGACAACAGAGGTATATTTTGAATAAATGGGAGAATTCAAATATCTAAGAGCAATAATTACAAACAGAAATCAGGTGCACAAAAAATTAAACATAGGCTCAATTCTGGAAATGCAAGCTATTGCACATTGCAGGGACTCTTTTCGTCCCTACTTCTCTAAAAAAATATTAAACTGAAAACATAAATAAAACTGTTATTCTCCCAGTTCTACAGATGTATGTAAAACATGGACTCTTACTTTAAGGGAGGAGAAAAGATTACGATTATTTGAGAATGAAATTCTTACGAAAAATGTTGGGCCAAAGAGAGACGAACAGACAGGTGAATGAAGAAGACTACAAAAAAAGTGAGCTACAATATCTTTATACCAAGCCAGATATACGCGTAATAAGAACAGTTAAGTCTCGTAGATTGCGATGGGTATAATATGTGGCAGGAATGGGTAATGAAAGAGGGACGTGGAAACTCCTTGTAGGAAATCAGAGGGAAAGCGTCTAGTAGGTAGGCCAAGATTGAAATGGGAGGATAACATTAACCTCCATTTGAGGGAAGTATATTATACAGGATTATTACTTACTTACTTACTTACTTACTTACTTACTTACTTACTTACTTACTTACTTACTTACTTACTCACTGGCACTATCGAACCCGTAGGTTCATGGCCGCACGGACATAAGCTCTCCATACATCCCTATCCTGAGCTAATGCTTTCCAATCATTCCCTGTATAATCTACTTCCCTCAAATCATAGTTAAACAGGGATGATTGGAAAATATTATCTCAGGATAGGAATATGTGGAGACATAAGTGGGTATGAATCTACAGGTTCGATAGTGCGAATAAGTTAGTTGGTGTATAGCCTACTATGTGATTGTCCGCCGTTGCTCGGGTATTTATTTATCCCAATCTTCTTTGAATCAGTCAACTTAGTGACCCCAAAAACTATGGGTCGACATTATTCTAGGCCAATTTGGAAATATCATTTTTACCCTTCCTCGCCCACTCTTCCTTAGGATTGTTATATGTCAAACATGGGCTTGAACATCATCGAAGCTGTCACCAATCAGATAAGTTATTCCAAAAACCATGGTTTCGACACTAATCTCGGATATTTTTACTTTTCACTCCTGCTCATCCCCTAAGTATGCATGGGGTCAGACTGCAGTTGAAATGCCATGAGAAATTTCACTAATCAGCTAGGCGACTGCAAAAATTACGAATTGTTTTGACGCTGGTATTGCGAACAGCGAGTAACAAATGCACATAACCTAGTTCACTGTTTATAGTGACGTAATAACTCATAGTTCACCGACCCTCCACTCCGTCTCATTGCATGGACGCACAGTACATTTAAACATTTTTTGATGCTCATCTATACCGTCCATCGCCGTCCAATGGAGTAACTACCTTCCACTCCGGCGACCTTGGTTGGATTCCCAGCGGAATCTCCTTGTAGGAAATCAGAGGGTGTGTGTCTTGTCCTTGTGCGAAAATAAGAAAAAAAGGTTAGAAAGATATAATATAATATAATAACAAGGAGAACAGTGAAACGGGGAATAAAATAAAAAATAGAGAAAAGCATTATGCCATAATTCCGAAGTCTATTACGAAGATTACATATCAGTAAGTTACATGATCTTTACGGGAAACCAGATGTAGTAAGAAAAGGTAAGTCTCGTAGACTACGACGGTCAGGATATGTGGCGAGAATGCAGAATGAAAGAGGGGCAGTGAAACTCCTATAGGTAAACCAGAGGGAAATTTGGAAGTAGGTAAACTAACAATGAGGTGGGAGAATAACATTAAATATTATTTAATTTATCCCCGTTCGTCCGGGACGACACATGGGCGCTTCCCCTAGTGGAAAGTGTATTAACCAGACTAATTTAGTTACGCATATTTCCCTATAGATATCAACGAGTAGCATGTGGTTACTACATAGTCTTGAAGAGACATCTAGTAGAAAACTAAGTATTAATTGGATGGAGGAAGATCTGTTAAATTGTGATCAGAGGCATTTTATTCAGACTTTAGGTTCTTTTGCGAGCCTGAAAATCTTCAGATTCGGGACCCTGCCGGAGGAATTGTGCCTTGGATTTTTCCATCCTAAAAAGTCCGTCGATCCCGGTCGGGTAGAATCCGAAACTCTCGGGACTAGAGACATAACCACTAGACCACCGCGATCGACAACCATTATTTGACGGAAGTAAATTATAACTAACTCACCGGCACTACCGAACCCATAGGTTAATGGCTCTGCAGACATAAGCTCTCCATACATCCATAACCTAAACTAATGTTTTCCAATCATCCCCTGTATAATCTATTTCCCTCAAATCATGGTTAATGTTATTCTCCCACCTCATTCTTGGTCTACAAACTGGGAATTTTCCCTCTGGTTTTCCTACGGAAAGCTTGAGCCTTTGGCATGGATTCCCTGAAGTAGTCCCCGTCCGGAGAACCGAATGGGGGAGTGTTTTACCTCTGGAAATTTTTACTTCGGTGGAACCCACATCCGCGTTTCTTGACGGTTGTAATTTACGGTGAAAGACCGTCAGTCTTTCGACCAATGTACTTTTTTTTTCGTCTGGCTCATCGCCTTCGACCAATCCGACATGAGTAACCCTTTCGGCAGCAATTAATTATATTCGTACAGGGGATAATTGAAAAATATTAACTCAGGATAGGATGTACGGAGATCTTATGCCCCGCGGCCCCGGACATCCGTGTTCGATAGTTAATTATTAATTCTTCATGTACTGTAATGAAACCTGTAATGGAACTCTGTCTCAGCATTTTACTTGATAACTTGAGGGACAGAAATAAAGTTACTATAACCGCAGGAAACTAACATTTTACAGCCCAGCCTTGTCCTAAATGTTACTGTTATCCGTATAAAAATATTTACAATATCTAGTATAGCAGATATTTGTGCGTGACAAATAGTTTATTTTGGTGTGAAATTGGAAAGTATCATCCCACACCCACTTCCGTGTACAAATCTGCAAGAACACAATGGCGAAACAAATCTGAAAAATGCAATAAAACGAATTTTTGTCTTCACTTTCTCCTTGAAATCATATGTTTTATGGACGATTGATTCTCAACGTCAAATAATTCAGATATTTCACCAGATTCTTGTGATAATATTAAAATTATGTCAATATTTCCCAGTGAATTCGAGTTTAGAATGGTTTAGAAATGATAAAATAGCCGTTTATTACACTGGATTTAATAAAATATTATAATTAAGTAATGTCCACCGCTGCCTCGTACGCAGCGGGCCCAGTTTCGATCCCCGGTCGGGACAAGTTTCCTAGGTGAGATTTTTCAGTTTTATTTCCTCGCCTGTAAGACAAATGTCAGTAAAATTTAAGGACCAAACAGTCCCCGAACGTCATCTGGCAATCATAATTATTATTATATTCGCAATGTTTAGTATGAATGTGTGTGAATGGTATTTCGTTTAATGTGTTGTCTCGCAGGAGTCCCTGACATTGAGCTCATCACTCATTCGGGGAGATCCTCCATGTCCTTGATTGGCAAAAAAAAGTATGTGATCTACAGTTAAAATTACTCTCCCAAGAGGTCGTGCCACTGTAAGGTCGTGCCATGTGTAGCATGTAAACGTACCTATAAGATTAGAAGCTAAACTACATTAATACAATTGTATATAAAAACGGCCACCTAACAATTATTAGGCCAATTTCATTTGATTATATAAACCACCGCTGTGGTCTCAAGGAAGCGTACTGCCTTGTCACGCAGCGGGCCCTGGTTCGATCCCCGGTCGGGGCAGTTTTTCTGGGTGAGGTTTTATCGGGGTTTTTCCTCACCTGTAAGACAAATGTTAGGAAAACTTTAAAGCCCAAACGGTCCCCGAAATCATATGGCCATCATCATCACCATCATGCATACCATCATCATCATCATCCTTCACCGGTGTGGAAAACAACGGGAAGCTACCACACCTACAATTCCCTAGTAAAGCTGCAAGCATACTAAGCATACTTACTTACTTAATTACTCACTGGCATTATCGAATCCGTAGGTTCATGGCCGCGCGGACATAAGATCTCCATACATCCCTATCCTGAGCTAATGCTTTCCAATCATTCCCTGTATAATCTACTTCCCTCAAATCATAGTTAATGTTTATTCTTCTCCACCTCATTCTTGGTCTACCAACTGGGCGTTTTCCCTTTGGCTTTCCAACAAGAAGCTTCTATGCAAGTCTATCATTCCCCAAACGTGCAACATGTCCTGGCCATCGCAGTTTACGAGACTTAACTGTTCTTATTATATCTATATATTATTATATCCTATAAAGACCATGTAGTTCATTGTCATGTAGTCTTTTTCCATTCACCTGTCTGTTCATCTCTCTTTGGTCCAAAAATTTTCCTAAGTACTTTATTCTCAAATACCTGTAATCTCCTTTCCTCCCTTAAAGTAAGAGTCCATGTTTCGCACCCATATAATATAACTGGTAGAATAATAGTTTGATATATTTTCAATTTAACGTCTTTTGAAAGGAGTTGGGACATCAAAAGTCTCTGTAATGCACAATAGCATGCATTTCCAGAATTGAGCCTATGTTTAATTTCTTTGTGCATCTCATTCCTATTTGTGATTATTGTTCCTAGGTATTTGAATTCAGCCACTTCCTCAAAATTTCCCTCATTTGTCATTAGCTGTCCATTTCCATTATATAATATATTTCTATGTGTGACCATATATTTAGTTTTATTGATATTTACTTCCAGTCCTAATTTTTTAGTGTTACTCAATAGTGTGTGCGTGTTGTCTTTTAGTATCTCCTCGCTATCGGCCAATAGTACTACATCATCAGCATAAACTAACAGCTTATTAATACCATTAAGTTGTAAGCCTTCCTCATTCTCTAAAGATTTAATGGCATGCTCTAGTACAAAATTAAATAGGAGAAGAGATAGTGCACCTCCTTACTTCAACCCATTCTGGATTTCAAAAGTGTCTGAAAACTGTTTGCATACACGCACCTTACTCTTTGTGCCATTAGACACATTCGTATAAGTCTAACTAACTTTTTAGAAATTCCGAACTCAGTAGGATACTATATAACTTCTCCCTCTTAATTGAATCATATGCTTTTTTGAAGTCTACGTATAGTTGATGTATAGTACCATTATTCCCATTTCTTTTCTAAAATCTGTCTTATACTAAAAATCTGATCTGTTGTAGACCTGTTTCTTCTAAATGCACATTGATGATCTCCTAGAATGTCATCAATATAGGGAGTAAGTCTGCTGACTAATATATTTGTTAGCATTTTGTACGAAGTTGAAAGTAATGAGATGCCTCTGTAGTTGTTGCAATCAGTTTTATCTCCTTTCTTATAAATTGGTACGATAATTGATTCTTTCTATTCATCTGGAAGAGCTTCTTTTTCCCAAATCATACTAAGCAACCAGCGTATTTTGTAAGCATAGCATGAGAATTACTATGGATGGATGGATATAAACTTATCCCATTACTCTAGCTCGGGAGCAAACAAAATGTTGAATTACTATCTATGCGCTAGAATTGTATTATGTAAATGTTTCCTTGTCGGCCACGGTGACCCAGTAATTAAGTTCCTTCTGTCTAGTCTCGAGGGCGCGGGTTCATACCCAGCGAGCTTCGAAATATCTTTTTAGGATGAAAAAATCCAAGGAACAAGTCTTCCGGAAGGGATTTTAAACCATGGGCCTCGTATCAGAAGATTTTCAGGCTTGTAAGAGAACCTTAAGCCTAAAAAAAGAAGCCTAGCAAGAATTATTAAGACACAAATTCACAATCTTAACATAATAAGACCGAAAGATATATAATCATAACCAAAAATATAACCCAACCCCTCAAAGCAAAATTGACAGACTTTCTCATTCAAGTAATATCTTATTTGCCTACTAAATGCCTCTTTGGGTAGGTATTGTGACAACATGCCACTCAAGATATCTGTCGAAAAAATAAGCATAACTAAATTATGCTTGGTCTTAAAACGCGTAACAAAGAAGAGCTATGGCAAGATTCAAAGGACGATTAAGCCAATAAGTAGTAAAGGTTCCCTTTCCAGTCATATTTTTCTAGAGTTTTTTTTTTTTTCGGTATGGCGTGATTTACTTGCAAGGCGTTCAATACTTCAGCATAGTTGTTATTGGTTATTGTGTGGCATTGTTTTGATCTTAATATCATCTACAGTTCAAGTGATACGGGTATTGACGCTGATTGGTTGAAAAAGATGAGTAGAGGAAAACACCGGTCTGCATAGTGAGACATACAATGATGATATAAATTTCCCAGCACTTCCCTCTACTCCTGAACCAAACTTAAATCCAGAAAACCTTTTCCAACAGCTCCAAATACTCCTAACAAAAATCCTACAAAACCCTCAACTCCTACAGTCCACTGTTACACTATAATATTATCCATTATTGGAACTGTGTTAAAATAACAGTTTTGGAAAATGTTAAATAACACTGGTACACTGTTAACCAAGTTGACAACTTCAAGCTCTAAAACTTCACAAAGAAAGAATCTCAAGACGAAATTTTAAGGTCAAGAAGCTTAAGCGCAATTCCTCGAATATAATCACCACTTCTGAGCTGGAAGATGGTCATCTACACCAAAAGAACATCCTACAAGAAACGGCTTGGAGAAGACAATTGTCCAATGCTCCAACAAAATTACAAGCAACTTAAAGGCAAGCACTTGAAGGCAGGGTCATGACTTCAAAACGGTCGAAACCAACAAACCACATCATAGACACGACCGGAAGATATGCATGTATCGAATAACTAACAAACTTACTGGCACTTGGAACCTGTATGTTCTGGCCGCGTGCACATAAGCTCTCCATACATCTTTATCCTAAACTAATGTGTTTCAATCGTCTCGTGTATAATCTACTTCCATCATATCATAGTTAATGTTATTCTACCACCTCATTGTTAACCTATATATTGGGCGCTTTCATTCTGGTTTCCTTACAAGGAATTTCCATGCCCCTCTTTCATTTCACATTCGTGCCACATGTCCTGCCATCGCAGTCTATGAGACAGAACTCTACTTATTATATATGTTTTCATAAAGATCATGTAGTTTACTGTTATGTAGTCTTCTCCATTCGCGTGTCTGTTTATCTCTCTTTGCTCCAAATGTTTTTTTCTACAAACTTTATTCTCAAACATTAACACTTCCAAAATTGGACATTGTTAAAACTTGTAAAAATTGTGTGTTTATTTATATTTAATTGTGTAAGTAGATAAACTAACATTTATTTTAATGTCCACCGTTGTGATCTCGAGGTAGCGTGCTGCCTTGTCACACAGCGGGTTCGGGTTCGATCCTCGGTCGGGACAAGTTTCCTGGGTGAGATTTCTTCGGTTTTTTTTTACCTGTAAGAATAATGTCTGGAAACTTTAAGGCCCAAACGGTCCCCGAACACCATCTGCCCATCATTATCATCAATATCACATTCGCCGAATTGGATTCCGTTTAGTTTAAGGGCTCTCCTGGCGCATCATAATGAACTCTCATATATATCATAGGGGCAGCATAACTCCGCCTTCCAGGCGCTCCAATCTCAGAAGTGGGTTACAAGTACGCCATGCCAGGAGAGAATACCAGTAATGTCTAAATAACAACCTGGGGCATTGAAAAACAATTATTTTAGTTAGTAGAGGTACTAATTAAATACATCAAATGACCAATTAGAATATATCTAGTAGGGCCTACCATGATTAGGCACCGACCAATAGGAACACAGCGTTTGGTCATGTGACGTAGTTAATATCTAAATTGTGTGTATTGCGAATTATCCATTAGGCTACATCAATGAAGCTTGACCTAGATGGACGCGAAGTCACAAATAACCGGAATACCAAGGATCGGATTGATTAATTAAAGACTAATAACTAATATATATCCTCAATTTGGTCGAACTCAGGGTCGAGGCGAGCAATGAGATGATATGAAACCCCTATATTTATAGAGGTCTGTGAACTACACGGATGCCGGTCGACCACTCCTGACGCATCATCGCTAGTGCGGATGAACGAAATGGATGAGATGAGTATGGAGAAATGGTGGAATGAAATTTGACGTAGGGGAAAAGGGGATAAACCCCGAGAAAAACCTGCCCAAGCTCAGTTTCGACCACCACGAAACCCAGATGGAGTGATCGAGTCTAATAACTAATAATCATGACTATTTAACTCATGCCCCAAATGGGAGTCAATGGCCAATCACGTTTCAATGAATTTTGTTTTACAACCAATCACAGTCGTGTTTCACCTCGATAATTATCGAATTTTGATTAGCAATATAAAGAAAGTTCCTCCTTTTAGTATTCTGAACAGGGCAGAGCATTATTTTGCATTGACTGACTCTCTAACAAATACATTGAATATAGCAAATAATGAACAGATTCCTCCGACCTACACATTTTATAATTGTGTGTTCAATAATTGCGTTTTTAAATACTGATTTTACTGCGTTATTTCCTAAAAAATTAATTAATAACCTATAACGTTAGTTATAATATACATTTTAATTTTTTTTGTCCAATAGGGTGCAATCTTATAATATTGCGATTCTATTTGGCAATAAATAATGTGATCAAGTTACAGTGATGAACAAATAAAATATAACCAAACATTTCTCATTTGTTTTCAAACATTACCGTTTACATTAAATATATAAATATTTTTAAAATAACTATAGGGCCTATTCAAATAGTCCACCGCTGTGGTCTCAAGGTAGCGTGCTGCCTTGTCACGCAGCGGGCCCGGGTTCGATCTCCGGTCGGGGAAGTTTTTCTGGGTGAGGTTTTTATCGGGGTTTTTCCTCACCTGTAAGACAAATCTCAGAAAAACTTTAAGGCCGAAACGGTCCCCGAAATCATATGGCCATCATCATCATCATCCTTATTATTATCACCATCATCATCATCATCCTTCACCGGTGTGGAAAACAACGGGAAGCTACAATTCCCTAGAAAAGCTGCAAGCATAGCATCAAAATGCTGTGATTGCAGTGGATTACCTGCCTTCGGGTAGAATTACTTTGGATGGATATTTAAATAATGGTTTGTGAGTACACAGCTTAATTTTATTCGTTAAATAGTCCTAACAAATGCCACTCTTGATTTTCAAATCCTCTAGAAAAATCACTCGTGGCATTACTTATAAATTTAACAAGCTAAATATTGAATAACTACAACTACTCTTATTGATAAAGAAGATAATATTTAGTGCGGTGAAGTCAAATATCCCGCCGAGAAAACTTAGTTTAGTTGGAAGAATTAGGAAATGCCTACATAGAATATTAATCCGTTACAAGTTTTATTTTCTACAAGTGAAAAATACTTCCAAATATCTTCCGTTCTCCTTGAAGGGAATCCAATGCAAACCCAAGAGCTAACCAACCAACACTTAAAACCAAACTGGATGATCCTATAAATTATATCATCACATCCTATTCTTCGTTTAATATAGTTCCTATTAACTTGAAGAATAACATATCAACGAATCTATTCTTCTAATAACCATGTTTGAACACTGTTGAGGTTAAAATTATTTAAATTATAAACATGTTTGTACCTTATACCTCCGTATAACACACTTGTCCTCAACTATAATATTTTCAGTTATAATCTTCGTTTTATTATTAAAACTCAAAGCTTTTCGAAGACATTGCTTCATCTTCAGGAATTTTCTTGATACTGAAATTATTTATATATGTTATAGAGAATATCAAGAAAATTCGTAAAGATGAAGTATGTCTTCGAAAAGCTTTGCATTTTAATAATATAATGAAGATTATAACAGAAAATATTGTAGTTGAGGAAGAGTGTGTTATATAAGGTACAAAAAAATGTATAATTGAAACTATCAAAGAAGCTGAAACAAATATTTGAAGAACTTCTGTAACATAGAGAAGCAGCAGATAACTGGTGGGTATTCCAAATCTACAATCTTTTGGAACCCCCAAGTTAACATAACATCATGAAAAAAATAAATAATAGTTTAAAAAACTAAAACAACACGCTTTATTAGAAAACCGAACTAAAAAATGAAAAATAATTTTAATTTCCAACACGCTTGGGATAAAATCAAAGTGGTCTACAAAAAAATCATCTCCAATACATTTAGACTAAAACTATAGTTATCTACAAAAACTAATAATTTTACCATCAAAAGCGTGGGGTGCTCTATATAAATTAATATATTTGATAATAAACAGATAATGGTAAAAGTAAAGTCTCTAAGAAGAAAATGTAAAAACCATAAAAAGCACCCCACGCTTTTGATGATACATTTATTTTTTTGTAGATAACTCTAGTTTTATTCTAAACGTGTTGGAGATGATTTTTTTGTTGGCCACTTTAATTTTATCCCAAGCGCGTTGGAAATTAAAATTAGTTTTCATTTTTTAGTTCGGTTTTCTAATAAAGCGTGTTGTTTTAGTTTGTTTAAACTATTATTTATTTTTATTTTTAGTTTTAATATTTTACAGAATGAGATAAAAATGTAAATATCTTTAAATTCGATACTATTGTAGTATGAGCTAAAATAATACTCTTATAAAAAAAATCCTCCGGGCCGGATTTGAACAAGCGACCAATGGATTACTGAAATTATATACCACTGCAGTCTAGCGCTCTACCAACTGAGCTCTTATAACGCTTGACTAAGAAGTTGATAAGTCCGCAACCTATTATACCGGTTTTTATTTTTTTGATTTTCTGACGATTCTGGCCAGGATTTTAGAAAACATTCATGAAATTATTTAATTGTCGTTGGTTCTTTACAAGTATACAAAGTTTCAAGTCGACCCAATCATTCTAAGTGGGTGAAAATCGTGTTCAAAGATTCCATTACATAATTACACAGACACTTTTTTCATTTTCTGATTATTCTGACCAGGATTTAAAAAAAAAATATTATGAAATTATTGTATTGTCATTGGTCCTTTACAAGTATACAAAGTTTCAAGTCGATCCAATGATTTTAAGAGGGTGAAAATTGCGTTGAAAGCTTCCGTTACATAGATAGATACAGGTCAAACTAATATAAAGCGTGTAAAAACCCTCCTTCAACCACAATATATTTATTAATTAAATAAAATTAAAACTTAGTGTTATTTGATTTTCATAAGACTACGTTTTAATTTTATTTAATTAATAAATATAGATTTTCATCAAGTAAACACCAACCAATTGATTACACAATATATTTATTCCTTCGGAATTCGCTAATAATAAAACAGGCAGATAGTTTTTTTTTTTTTTTTGTCGTTAGGCGGTATATATTCTTGGCATCCAATTTAACATTCTCTCTCGAAAGTTATCGCTATGCATAATCTTACAACGTTCTACTTTACAACCTTCTTCTATTTATGACTGAATATTACGATAATGACAGTTCTGGTGACTGTTGTAATCCAAACATAGATGGCAGGAATGTAGTACGATAAAGAAAGCCTAATTTTACTAATACCTAAGGCGAAATGAATACCATTTTCGTAATATTTACAAATGAAAGTGCGATACAATTTCATTTGAGCTATTACCCTCAATTTCGCACAATTCAATCTACTCTCAAATATTTATTTTTATGCTAGACCTACATCGTTTAAGTATTTTTTATGTTTTATATAATTCTGTGGATATTCACCCATGTGGTCTCGGGGTATCATCGCTGCCAGGTAATCAGCGGGGCCCAGGTTCGAATCCCGGTCGGACAAGATTTCTCGATGATGGTTTTTTCTGGATTTTTATTCACCTGTAAAATAAATGTCAGGATACTTTAAGTCCCAGACATTTTCTGGTCATCAGTATGATATTCGCGAGGTTTAGTATAAATGTAAGACTGAAAGGTGTGTTTCGTCTTAAATGTTCGTGTTGTCCCTAAGGAGATTCTGGATTGAGCTGATCACTTATTCATAAATGCCCTATGGTAAAAAAGTATGTTTGTGATCCAAAGTTTAAAATCCCTCTGCCTATAGGTCGTGCTACTGTAAGGCCCATGTACATATAAGGTGATATGTTCAATTATGATACTATTAGATAATTTTGAAAATTAGCCTCTAACGGAAATGAGTACCAGACGCTTGTTCCGGGGGTAAAGTCGGTCATCACGCAGGGCTGACAACCCAGCTGACATTAAGTGCCGATTGTCTCGAAAAAGTGGGAGCCTTAACCTCCTACTACCCCCAAGGGTCTCCTATGACTCTAGTGGGATCACATACTTACTTTCACACGGGAAGGAGACATCCGTGGCATAAGTGGTTAAACACTCGCCCTGCATATCTGGATACGAGTTCGCGGCTAACGCACACAAGGTAGGCCCATATAGGCTTACTGTTATATACCGAGCTGAACAACACGCTATAGGGGAGGAAATGAACGTAAACAAACCATATGGGAGAGCCAGTACAACTGCAAGGAAGAAAACGTACACATGAATCCAGAAACGTTGACTTTCAAGCCGCCATCTCCATCTTACTGCTTTCGTTAGGGTGGGGGTAGTACGTCCCATCAAGGGCCTCTTATCTAGGATACATCTACTGATGTTTCGCAGTTCATCATTGGTTTGACAAAGCAAGAGGAAGAAAAACTTGTCCAAAAATCACTTGATCCTACAAGTCGGAACTTGATGCAACAGGACAGCTCCCTGTTCATCATAAAAAGTAATGCTAAACTGCCTATAGAATTAAACATTTAGGCACATAAACACGCGTAAATCAAATAAATAAAAGTATGTTTTAAAATGAAAGTACTTTTGACTGGACGCGCTCACTCGACTCCTGACGTCACTGCAACAACATTACCCCTACAGCTCACAAGCAAACTTTCACCTGGGTTAAGAAACAAAACAAATGTCGTTATTACAGTTCGATTAAGCATTAAAAATAATGCAACATGGGTACATTGTACAACCCCAATGCAATGAACACCAGAGATACAGACCAATGAAGATGCAAGTTGACGGGGCCATCTTAGGTTGCGGGCACGTATAACAGGCACTGTGGTATAAGCGAGAGTGGCACAGTACACTTCTAGGCATGCTGTCAGTTGTGTTCTGCTATTGTGAGTGTTCCATTTGCTTTTAGTAAGTGGAGAAGATGAACCCTGTAAATATATTGGTTAAAGTTATCGCTAACCTAACAGAATGTAAAACGTCGCGAAAGGAGCTTGAAATTGCTGATGTTAGGCCTAAGAAACAGAATCAGTTGAAGAAATTCTCTGGACATTGATGATCCACGAGATGATGATGGTGATATGCCTCATGTACAAGAATGCCAATTAGAAGAAACAATTGTCTCGTCAGAATAAGAACCGAGTACTTCACAGCATTCTGGTTCTCTTTATTGTCCGTCCCTCCAAAGGCATCCCGGGTCATTACATTTGAAGAAAAATGTAAGATAATTGAGTATTGGATTATGTCAGATACAACAAGGAACAAAAAGAAAACCTTTAACCATAGGCCATGGAGCAGTATGAAACAGAGATTCGCATGGCTAACAAACGAAAGCCGACTCTACAAAATGAAACAAGCAATTGAACAACAAAATGACGTTATAAATAGAATTAAAAGTGTGCACCGAACAATATTTGAAGAATTGTCTGCGGAGGTCTAGAAATGAAATTGTATAAGAAAGTGGCAAAAAGAGAATTGCACTCGAAACAGCTAGTGTTTTGGTAGACAGATCAAACCTACTTCAAAGCAAGTCCTTCCAGGTTACATAGGTTTAAAAAGTATTATAAGATTGGCTATCGCAAAATAACATCATATGTGACAAAGCGTCATGCACATAACATGACAGTTATTGAAAAATCAATACTAACCTTCAGACGTGACTGCACATCACATATGGACAAATACACTGATGAACAGGTTTTTAATGCAGATGAAAGTGGTTTCAATAAGGAGATGTCTTTCGGCACAACGTTAGAATGTCAAGGAACTGGGAAAGTGTATGGTGTTGTGTAATCAAAAGGGGCGACTACACACTCCTACACTATAATTCCAGTGGTGTCAAGAGCTGGAAAACAGATGCCAAAGTTACTATTGATTCTTCAAGAACATCAAGGTATTAACGCAAGAGCTGTCGAACGCATGTTTCCAGGCTAACAACCTTGTAATAAAGTGGACTACGTCGGAAAAAACGACAAAAAACGTATGGAATTCCTACAAGAATTATACCTTCCCAACTCTTCAACATGCAATCTATTGCTGTTGGAGTCATATGGTGTTCATTGCGACGGAAATATAATGAAACATCTGTTAGAAGAAGGGAACTATGACACTGAAAAAGTAGTGGTGAAAAATCATACCAACAAATACAACTAACGAGTTGCAACCTTTGGACAGATTTTTTTTCGAATAAACAAGCATATGATTCGACACATCTCCCATAATGTACCTTTTGGTGATTCTTCTTATACATTGCAGCAATGCAACAATATAATAAAAATGCAATCACTTGTTTCCAGCAGTTTCTTTCTCCAAGATTCCAACAGGCGCACCGGTATGGTTGGGGTGCTAGTTGGATTGGCACCCAGGGGTGAACAACACTTCCAAAACACAACGGAATATTGTATCCGAAATGTACAAGGAAATTGTTAAAATTGTACAAACGCAGCCATTTTGAAGTGCGGGTAGTGTACTGCAAATTTCCATTTTTTTTTTCAATGACTATCATTGTTGTGCCACATATGTTCCTGTATAAAAACAAAAAGAGAGTCTGGAAATAGGATTCGGGAAGCAATAGCATGATCACAACAACGTTTTTCATCCTGTGCGCGAACTAGTTACTGACAAAACTTAAGTTTTCTCATTGCTTAAAGCTCATGTTCTGTGCCCAGTAACACATGTGTTTATTTTAGTGGGGTAGTGAAATTTAAGGAAAAATTAATATTTTATTATACTGATTCCAATAATATTAGTTTCATTTCCATTGTTTTTACCCCAGATGAGGGTTTTCTTTCAGTATACAACAGCAGTGGGTTCCGATTTCAAGACCAGGACCATATATTCACAATCGCCATTCCATAGCATTATAGAAATTAAATCGAATAACTTATTTAAAAACATATGACTCGCAGAGGAAACACACAGCATACTGGATACACACAAATATCCTAATGACATGAATTTAGATTATGCCCAAATTATTATGATAATTTCTAAGACATGATATTCGCATGGTCAAATCAGGCCTGGATCGATACATTTATTTTTTAGAGTGTTAACATTCTGAGTAAGTTATGCTTTAATTGAAAATGGAACTAAAATCGTGGGTCTCTTATCTCCGTTCCCGGGCATTTCTCCTATAAACCATAAAATGCTCAATTCAACTACCTAGGAATAATAATTACAAATAGGAACGAGGTATAGAAATTAAATATAGGCTAAAATTTGGGAACGTATGCTATTATACATTATAGGGGCCCTTGTCATCACAACTTCTCTCAAAAAAGCATTACACTAAAAACATATCAAACTCTTATTCTCCCATTTATAGTATCTCTTACTTTAAGAGGAGAGAAAATATTACTAGTATTTGAGAATAAGGTTCTTAAAAGAAACCAGTCCCGCGCCGTAGCCGAGCGGTTAAGGTAGGAAGCCTTGGCGCAGAGCTACGGGACTTGCGCTGGTTCGAGTCTCCATGGGGGAAGAAATTTTCTCATGGTATTTCGGCCAGTATGGGACCGGTGCCCACCCAGCATCGTGAGGCAATTGGGTAGCTACAATAAGTAGCGGCTCCAGGTTGAGGAACCAGCTATAACGGCTGGGGGACTCGACATGCTAACCACATGTCACCCCTACACTGGCTGTTGATCATCTACCTCTGTGATTGACACATGTGGATGTGAAGGGCCAGCAGCCGGCTGGTAAAAGGGCAACCGCTGAAAAGTGGAAAGACCCTCAATCGGAAAAAGAAACCAAACAGAGATGAACAGACAGGTGAATGGAGAAGACTACATAAGTGAGCTACATGGTCTTTATGGGAAACCAATTTAATAAGGACAGTTAAGTCTCATTGATTGTCATGAGCATGACATATGGCACGAATAGGTAATGAAAGACCAGCATAGAATCTTCTTGTGGGAAAATCAGAGGGAAACCGCTCAGTATGTAGACCGTATACCAATAATGAGGTGGGAGAATAACATTAACTATGATTATCTTAGGTTAATTTTGCAGGGAATATTTGGAAAAACAACTCAGGATAGGGATATTGGAGAGGTCATGAACCTCCTGGTTCCATAGCGCCAATCAATTAGTTGAACCTTTTTTTTTTATAATCCACATTTCCTACAAACCATTTCCCCAAATATATACTGTATTTGCTCGCGTAATTTCTGCTCCGTGTATTTTTCGCATCCTATTTTAAGGAATTATTTTGAACTTCTTGATCGGTGTATTTTGCGCATACATTTTGCGCATACATTTTGCGTAGGGCCTACGTTTTCTTTTCAGTATAGTAGGGATTTTGCTTCCCTGAATTCCATTGTCAATTCTTACATTCCAACGTAGGTAATTTACTAGCGACTGAACTACGTGGTTAATAAAGAAACCCGAAGTCCCGCTACTTTAACAACGCTTGCCCTTGGTAGAGACAAGTTTTAGAAAAGTAAATACCAGTATTTCAGTTGACTATTAACACTTCTCATGTGCCCTTGCATTTATACTACATTTCAAGATAGGAAAGGAAAATAACAATATTATAGAGCATCATAAAAATTGAAAGTGATAAGATTCGCCGAACATTTCGGTAATCGTGCAGCAGAAAGAGAATTCGGAGTTCTAGAGTTCAACGTACGTGATTGCAAAATAAAACAAGAATTGACAGTAGGGCATTTCGTGGCCCGAAAACTGGTTAATATCCCGCAGTAGAAGATGACCTTTTAAATTATATTGAATAGTTGCGGAAACGACGGTAACGCAGTTAACACATGGCATGCTACGACTACGTACACGTGAAATTCTAAATCTTACAACATACGACGATTTACGGTATTTGTATTGTTTCATTTGTGTAATAATTATTATTGTTTATAGATTTATTATTGCTTGAATATTACTTGTATAATTCAAGATTGCCTACAGCGTTATGTTATAAATTTATAAGTGATTTCAAAAATACTGTATTCTTAATTACTATGCTAACCTACCATAATTGAGGTAACTCATAACAGGACTCTAATTTTAAAAATTCGTAATCCGTATTTTTACGCTCCCCAATTTTTCAGTGTCCAAAGTAAATTACGCGAGCAAATTAGGTATATATATGATGATCTTGAATAAGGTATATATATTCCATTTAAATAAAACAGAGATTGAATCAAATTTATTAATTTTACATATGGTTTGCATCTGCTATTGCGATAAAATATGTTGCAAAATTCATTCTTTATCCGATGTATTTCTTTAATGCATAAATTTCCGTAGGATACTGCTGTCAATTCCTTGGTAACTGATGTAACAAACGCAACACAATAAAATAACATTTAAATTGTGTTTACCTTTCATTTAATAGGACACTACTTTTCTCTTCAAACATTTATGTGTAGATTTCAATCCCTTTAAGGGAAATTATTGAGTTCTTACCTTTAATAATTTTACTTGAAATGTATGGTTTTATATATCGATAACTGACGTAACTATAGAATATGTTTTATAGAGCGAGAGTAAAATAATCTCTGTGAAGTTTTCAGTTTTATTTCAACAATCAATTAAGAATTTAGTATATGGGAGGATTTACAAAATACAAGTTTTGAGTTTCACTATTCTAATAAACTTAAGTTACTAATTATAAAAAAGTAAGGTAACTGACATAACAACTAACTTTCTATGTGGTTTGTATTAATTAAAATAAATAAATTTTTGTTACATATGAGTTTGTTCATGTTCTACAATATTTTGGTTCAAGCCACTTTAAATATTTTAATAGACTATATACAACTTTGGAAAGAAGGAAACAAATTTTAATTTTCGTGCGTTGTGTTAAATGTTAGTGGAATTCACTTGCAGCATTCTGATAATTCCCACAGCAATACTCGTGATTTGACAAGAGAAATTGAAACGTATGCATATATATCAAACATCGTGCAATGCAAAGATACTAAAAAACAACAACGGAAACCAGAGAACACCTGAGGTAACAGGAATTTAAATACATGGCGTAATCTTCAGCATAAAGAAGATGACGTTGTTGTACATAAAGAAAATACTCCAGCAAATCATTAGATCAGAAATAGGACTAATTTAACGTCTTCTGAATGGAGTGATCCCATCAAAATTCAGGCAGATGTTAGCGCGGTTCGAACCGTTCCAGGTAGATGTCAGAGCAATAAATGTTGTGGGCGCTGCCTGAATTAGCCTGAAACTCCTGCCGATATGTCTTGTGATCTTGCCCCTTCGGAGAAATTTCACGTATCACAACGCATAATAGAATATGAGGTGTGATCACTGCAACTCTTGCAACAAAACTACTCACGGTTCACTAAGAAGTTCACGGGATAGCTGGCGCGTATTGATAAATGTTTGTTATTATATTTAACAATATTTGTTTGAATCTGGTGGTTCCGGAGGGATATTGGTGGTGGGCCATACAATTATGTATTGGTTGAAACCAAAATAGAGGTATATTAATGTTAATAATATGATTCATTATTCCCGTCTCCCGAATATCATCCCACCAACACTCCTCCCTCCCCCATCGTTCGATTTCAATTCATTAATTTCATATCATATTTCACCTGATCTTATGTTAGATAAAAAGTATTCTCGTTTACCAAACCACAGGTGTTTAAATATGTGGTTGAGATGATCGAATGTGGCACACTCATGTACTTCCTCATGACTCCGAGCCTGTGTGTCAACTTAGAGCAGAATAGGACCAAAGGGAGGGTTGCAAGCCACATCTCGAGGCCATGGAACAAGCCAAAATAAATGGCAATATGAGTCATGTGTGTGAATGCTTGATGTGTGTCGAAACAGGAACATAAAAACAGACTACATATCACCGTAGATAGAGTTGATCTCATTCATTCTATGAAGTCAGGATGGACAACATAATGGATCAAAAATAAAGTTGCCATGTTAGGATTTTAATGCCCAAACCCATCTTTACTAATCAAATCTAACAATGTTTCCGCTCTTATCATTGATCACACAAAACGTTTCGAATTGGCTTAAGAACCAGATGAAGTGAACTTGGAAAAGAAGGTCATCTACGAGTCTACTATCCCTTATTACAAGGACTATTTAACTCATGTCCCAAATGGGAGTTAATGACCAATCACGTTTCAATGAATTTTGTTTTACAACTAATGACAGTCGTGTTTCGCCTCACTCTTTATCGAATTCTCTTAACCACCTCGTTATTTGTGATAAAGAAGGCTCTTCATTTTTAATATTCTGAACAGGTCAGAACATTATTTTTCAGTGAATGGCTCCAACAAAGCCGCCAGACAGATCCAAGATTTGGCTGCGCTTCAAATTAAGATATAGACAAAAAGTCCAATAATCTATGCCTCAAAACATTCAAATTAATAGGAAATATATATATGGAGCCAGTTCTTTCGAATTACACTTTTGATAATTGTGTGATCAATAATTGTGTTTTAAATAATGACTTTACTGAGTTGGTTACTAAAAAAATAAATTAATAACCTACAATGTTGGTTTATACGTAGTATACAGTTAGATGTGTTTAATGTTTCTCCACTGCGATGATTCTTACAATATTCCGATCTTATTTTAAGTTTCCCACGCCAGATGGCAATAAATAATATTATATGATCAAGTTGCACTGGATAAACAAATGAAACATAATCACACAATACTGATTTGTTTTCAAACATCGCCGTTTACATTAAATATATAAATATTTTAAAATAACTATATTTAAATAATTATTTTTGAGTAAACAGCTTCGTGAATGTATCAATGATTTGGAAATCACTCGTCACAATACTTATGATCAATACCACCTGGACACAATCTATGTTCAGGATTTATTTGCAGGCGGTAATTGATACAATACAGAGTCATTCCTTAAGAAACTAGGAAGTGGCAAATATCTTACATAAAAAAATTTAACAACCACCTGAAGGGTATATCTCCATCTTAAGAAATCATCTATACATAGTTAGTCTCCAAATCCTGGTTCTTGATTTTTTTCCCTCTTCATTCAGAATTATCTTTTCACGTGCATTCTACTCGTAATTCAATCTTGTTCTATGCATATTGTACAAATTCCAAACTTGATGTTTTGTTTCTGAATTTTTTTTAAATTGTACTCTCTTCCTTCTCTATTATCAAGAATAATTTATCACTTTTGACAGATCTTATTCTGGTAAATTTATTAAAATTTAAAAAAATATATTCATAAATAGCTAACTGGCACTAACCAACCCATAAATTCTTGGCCGCGCGGACAAAAGTTCTCAACAGACCCTTATCCCGAGCTAATATTTTCCAATCATCCCCTTTATGAATTACCTTCCTCAATACACCGTTAATGTTATTCTCCCTTTTCTTTTTTACGTATCTACTCCTAACTTTCCCTTTGGTTTTTCTACAAGAAGTCTCCACAACCCCTCTTTCATTCTCCATTCGAGCCACATGACCTGCCCATTGCAGTCTATTAGACTTAACTGTTCTTATTACATCTGATTTCCCATTAAAAAATCATGTAATTCACTTTTCTATAATCTTCTCCATTCACCTGTTTGTTCGTCTCTCCTTGATACAAATGTTCCTGAGATGTTTATTTTCAAATACTCGTATTCGTTTATCCCCTTAAAGTAAGAGTCCTTGTTTTGCATCCGTAATATATAACTGCAAAAATGACAGTTTTATATATTCAGTTTTGGAGAAGTTGAGATAACAATGCGTAACAATTCATCTACAATTGTCAAATATACATTCCTTAACTTCGTTTCATAAAAATGAAGCAAAACATTTCTAGGATATAAAAGTGGAAATATTCGTTTAAGAAAATTTAAAAAATTAGAAACATCAAAAATATATTCGGTAGGAATAGATTTGCAAATAAAATTAACAATGTTTATTTTTCAATGTAAATAAATACGTTTATGCAATGGAAAATTGTTAAATTGGTATAGAAAACCAACATTTTCTGGAAGATATATAAATTTCCACTCACGACACCCAGTTCAACAAAAAATAAGTGTAATTTATGGCTTAATTGACAGAGCGATATTACTTTCCAATAACACATTCCATAAACAAAACATTGAATTGGTTAAACATATTTTGATGGAAAATTATTATCCACAAGAGTTTATTATTCAACAAATTAAGAGAAGATTGAAAATATTGGATGACAGAAAAACATCTATAGAATTAGATAAAATAAATCTAGATGTTGAATAACAAAGCTTTCGCTTGAAATTACCTTATGTAAAAAGTTTAAATGAAGGACTGGAAAAGAAATTCAAACCATTCCAATTTGTTTTTACTCATAGTGTTCCTAATAAACTTGAAGAAAATTTAATAAAAACTGGCAAAGACAAAATAGATAGTAGTAAATTGAGAGATGATGTATACAAAATCCAATGTGGTGATTGTGAAAAGTCTTATGTAGGCCAAACAAGAAGATTTATAAGAAAAAGAATCGACGAACATAAAAAGAATATCAGTACACCAGGTGCAGAACTTTCAGTTATCAGTGAACACATAATTAATCAAAATCATAAAATGAAATGGAATGACATAAAAAATTTTACACAAAGAAAATAATTATCAAAAAAGATTAATAGCCGAAATGGCCTACATAAAAAAGAACAAAAAAAAAGCATTAAATAAAAAGATTTAAATGAATGGTGTGGAACATATGATTCCTTGCTAAAATATTTTTAATTATAAATTGAAATTTTAATTTATACATTTAAATTTGTATACATATATTCATAAAAAAAATAATTGTCATGGTGATGGTAACTATGTACAATAAATTTATAAACAACCATGTCTTAAAAATAATCTCACAACAGGAGATTGAAACGTCGACACAATAAATTTATGTTTTGACTGAGATAACGTTTATTTTTTTTTGTAATTATAATATTAATTATTCTCAGTGAAAAATAATTTTAAAAAAATAATTGGGTCTTAAAAGAATAAACCAAATTTAACCCCTGTTCTGGCGATTAACGTTAATGCATTTTTTTCACCCGTGTTCTTGTGGAAATGTTCGTAATTTCCTATTAAAATAATAATAAGTTGAGAAAAATAGAGGGAAAAGTAAAAAATTTGGAAGTAAATAGATTGTGCAGGTGTTGGAAAATTACTGAGTGATGGGTCACGTCTAACAAAAGTTCTTCTTATATATATATATAAGAAGAACTTTTGTAGAACGCTGAAGTTTATTGTTACAAAGTTGTGAGCATTTTTCAGCCGGGAACTGAAGCAAATCGCACGCGGTACTTATTGTGTTATACTTCCTGCATTAATGCACGCTCATTGCTCACAATGTCAGGTCTAACATATCCTTTCAAGCTATGTGATTTCATTTTAAAACCATTTATTATAATTCTCTCTAAGCAAGTTATTTGAAAATAAGTGGAAAGGAAAGTTTCTCTTCTATTTATTGCCGACAATTGCCCAAAAAAATTTACTTTATTATTTCTTGCTTTTTTTTTTATTTACATATATGTTACAACCCGTGTTTCACCAATGGTATATCACGGGATATTTACTGCTTTATCGCCATCGTCATTATTTAGGGCAAAATTGGTCAATTCCACAATTAACTTCTGTAATAAAAACAAATATTTCGCAATACGAATATTTACAACGATATTAAATGAAGTTATTCTATTATGTATTACAGATACATTTGTTATCTCAGATTCTCTAAAATATGTTAGTACACACACATATAAACGGTTTAACATTTAATCAATTGATTTGGCGTTAACTTGATGAAAATCCATTGTCATGTTAATGAAATAAAAATAAAACTTAAAGTTTTATATGATTTTCATAGTTTAACATTTCTTTCTAATCCATATAATATAACTGGAAGAATAACCGTTATATACATATATGTATGTCCACCGCCGTGGTCTCGAGGTGGCGTGCTGCCTTGTCACGCAGCGGGCCCGGGTTCGATTCCCGGTCGGGACAGTTTTTCTGGGTACGTTTTTATCTCTCTCTCTCTCTCTCTCTCTCTCTCTCTCTCTCTTCTCTCTCTCTCTCTCTCTCTCTCTCCTCTCTCTCTCTCTCTCTGCCTTATTTTAATATCTCCCTTTGTAGGCAGTTTTACATGCCTCAGGCTTTACCGGAACACGACAGGCTGGAAAGGATTTTCAACTCTGGATCACAAATAGTATATTACGATGCAAGTTTGAGAAGTGTTTTTTACAGAATCGAGGAAAAATGTTTAAAAACCGAGATTCTGAAAAACACTTCTCAAACGTGCGTTGTACATTATTTTTTTGCGCGATGGTGTTTTCAAAATAATAAATAATATTAAAATATATATAACATCTTAATATATAATAACATCTTTGTTGGAAATATTTGCGTTCATTATAAACAATTGACTAACATTAACAGTGTGGGCAATGTTTATTAGTTAAACAACAGGAGACCTTGAGAACAATTATTGATAACATGGCCGCAAGTACGTATTTATTGTTTTATATTGTTTCAAATAAAGTTTGGTTCATTTAAAATGCAGTGATTTGTTTCGTATAATCTACTCCGTATATTAAGGGGGGACGCGCCGTAGCGTAGTGTTAAGGCACTGTGCTACAAGCCGGAGGGTCGAGAGTTCGAGCCTCGTGGGGTCAGGATTTTTAAACTGACCCAAACCCTCTGGCGGCACTGTGGTCCTGGGGTCGACTCAGCCTCTAACGTATATGAGAACCAGACACTTGTTCTGGGGGTAAAGGCGGCCGTCACGCAGGGCTGACAACCCGGGTGACATCAAGTACCGATTGTCTAGAAAAAGTGGGAGCCTTAACCTCCTACTACCCCAAGGGCCTCCTGAGGCCTATAGTGGGATCTCTGTAAAAAAGTATGTTAACACTACCATTAGGGTATTTTCTATATATACATTGTAAGTAGTACACATAGAGGTCAGTGGTTTTACCTCTCGCACGTGGGTGTAAATGTAATATTACAGTATAGTTATTTAGGTTGGCAACGCCGAAATGTAGGAAGTTGAATTTTCAATGATGGTCGCCATTGCTGGGTAAGTACGACAAAACGCACTATCTCGCAGAAAATACTTTTTGAACTGACATGGACAGTCTTCCTGGATGAGTGATCAGCTCATGTTAGGGCCACCTCCAAGATAACACGAGTATTTAAAACATGACACTTCATTCTCTCTTTCGTTCAAACTAAACAAGGATAATTTGATATGATTATTGTGGTGATGACATGATGTTCGGGGACTATTTGGATATTTAAGTTTCTCGATATTTCCCATGAAACCTGTTCCGATCGAGGATGACAATGGGCCTACTGCGTAAGTGACAACAACGTTACCCCAAAACACCAGTCGACAATTTACTATTCATTTCTATATAGTTTCTTGCTAGTTTACATGTAAAAATATCAATTACATTTGCAATGTTTATTGATTTGTCTGTAAAAGTTGGGACCATCTTATGAATATGTATGTTTCGTTTTTCATCTATTTTCATTTCATGGATGGCACTACAGCCCATTTTGAATCCTGGCCGCTAGTAAGATATTCCTCAATTCATCCTCATCCAACGCCTTCCTTTTCCATCCTCTTACACCAAGCTTCTTAAAATCTTCTTACATTCCATCCAACTATTTCATCTTAGATCTGCCCAATCTTCTACTTACTTCAAGTTTTAGTAGTGTGAGTTTTTTAATAGGATTGTCCTGTGCCACCTGATAACATGGTCAACCCAACGTAATATACCTATCTTCATAAACTTAATATCAGGGTCTGTGAATAAGGAATGCATATATCTTATTCGCCACCTTCCATTTTCATTCACTGGTCCAAATAATATCCTAATGACTTTCCTCTCAAAACCCTTATAGAACGGTAAATTCTGTCAAGGAAGCTTTTCGTACTCTCTCTCAAGCAGTTGGAAAATTAGGTGTGGAAGTGAGAGAAGATAAGACAAAATTCATGCAAATCATCAAATGACTTATAAACATTAGAAAAGTAGAAATTGGAACTCCGTCCATAGTAATTCTGCCCGAAGGCAGGTCATTCGCTGCAATCATAGCATTTTCATGCTATGCTTGCAGCTTTACTAGGGAATTGTGTAGGTGTGGTAGCTTCCCGTCGCTTTCCACACCGGTGAAGGATGATGATGATAATGGTAATGATAAGGATGATGATGATGGCCATATGATTTCGGGGACCGTTTGGGCCTTAAAGTTTTCCTGACATTTGTCTTACAGGTGAGGAAAAACTCCGATAAAAACCTCACCCAGAAAAACTGCCCCGACCGGGGATCGAACCCGGGCCCGCTGCGTGACAAGGCAGCACGCTACCTCGAGACCACAGCGGTGGACAAATTGGAACTGTAATTTTGAAATAGTTAAAAATGTAAATATTTGGAAACTTTTATAACTAATACGCCCAGTTGGTAGACCAAGCATGAGGTGGGAGAATAACATTAATTATGATTTGAGGGAAGTAGATTATACAGGGAATGATTGGAAAGCATTAGCTCAGGATAGGGATGTATGGAAAGCTTATGTCCGCGCGGCCATGAACCTGCGGGTTCGATAGTGACAGTGAGTAAGTATAACTAATAATAATATTATTATAGAAAAATAATTTTCTTGACTAACAGATGATTTTATGGTCTTAAAAACACATTAAATCACATTTGATGAATTTAAAAACAAAATTTACCTTGTGTAAATCTCTACTAAGGTATGTTATTATATACGGTAATGAGTGTCGGATACTCTACAAAAGTTTATCGGCATAGGCTATTACAAATAGGCCTAGTTCCTTTGATATTCAGTTGGGCAACTCTCATTACCTTCATCCGGACTATGTTGAACAGCATTCTGCCTCAAACCTCTATATTTTATTTGTTTCGTCTATTTTATAAAACTGGCATATTGAAATGAGATATACTGGTAAAATGAAATAAATTTTTATTGCACATTATGGAAGACAACCCAATTATCTAAACTTTTTCAATTCGATTTTTTTAAACGCTTCCTATAATGTATATCTGTCTATATCCGTAAGTCCCCGTGTGAGCCTTGCAGGAGTTACTTAACAAAGCTAATTTAATTATACATATTTCCTTACAAATGCTAACGAGTGACAAGTGGTTAGCTCATCGTCTCAAAGTGGCACCTAGTAGGCAACTATTTTTTTCTTAGAGGCTCTAATTTAGGCTTGAAGTTCTACTAAGGGAACCTACTGATGAATTTCAATTGTTTTCATCCGATTGTTTTGAAAATGTTATCACACACATTATGTACTTATAGAAGGGTTTCTGTGAAGTTTGGTGTTTATAAGTAATTTACAATAATTTCAAAATTATGATTTTTTAAATCTATTTTTTTATATTTTCTAAAAAATGCTCCTTACGTTGCTTTTTTAAATATTCTCTCATGAAATTTGAGATTCAGAGTCTTTATGATTCCACTAAACACATTTGCTAAGTAAAAAAATCATAAAGGTAGAATACTGCTCATTTTTAATTTTTTTTAAATAGATTATTTATTATTTCTATCCACTCTCATACATTTCCATCTCAATTTTAAAGAACGCATGTGTCTTAGACTAGTACATGCATAGTAAATTTGAATTAGCATATATTGGGTAGTCTAACCACAAATTTAATTTTGATAGCATAAAAATTGCATCGTAAGGAGCATATTACGTTTTGGAAAATCTAAAAAAAAAATGGAAACAAAAAAAAAACACATTAAATTTTAGGTAGTACCACACGTGCAGGGGTATTTAAACTCTTACGCACAGATTCAATTTTGCTCCTACAATAAAAAATGTTACATGAAAATGATCTTAAACATAAAATTGGTACTGAATTTCAAAAGTGTTAATGAAAATGATCCTAAATAATCATTGTTATTAAAAAGCAAATAGATAAAAATTGCATTTTTTGTCATTTTTTCGAAAAGTTCACCATTCGGTGTCTTTAAAAATATAAAAGAAAAAGAAAAAACATTCTGCGCCGCAGGTTTAAAATCTCTTCCCAAGGACTTGTCACTTCGGTTTTTCGTCCTAAATATCCGTTGACCCTGGCTAGATTTTAACTCCCGACACTCGGAACGAGAAGTGAGGAACTTACCCCATATGTCGCCGAGGCCAGTATAAAACGTCGGTGAAATAGGGGGAAAGTTCCTTAATTCTCGTTCCGATTCTAGACCCACGGGTTCCCCCATAATATCTGGCAGAAAAGAGGATACCACTTGGCCTCAGAGCAGTGCATCTGCACCCTATGTGGGCACAACTGCGCTCAGTACCACATAATCACCTACATAGCAAGGACAAACACATTTAACGTTCTATGCAAAAGAAGACAATACGTGACTAAATTGTATAACTATATGTACACATTACGTTTAATAAATATTATTATTATTATTATTACTTTATTACTATTATTATTATTATTACTATTATTATTATTACTATTATTATTATTACTATTATTATTATTACTATTATTATTATTATTACTATTATTATGATTACTATTATTATGATTACTATTATTATTATTACTATTATTATTATTACTATTATTATTATTATTATTATTATTATTATTACTATTATTATTATTATTATTATTATTATTATTATTTATTATTATTATTATTACTATTATTATTATTATTCTTACTAATTAAATTATTCTTACTATTATTATTATTATTACTATTATTATTATTATTATTATTATTATTATTATTATTTTATCACCCAGGCCGAGCTTTCATTACACATTTATGAAAATATTAGGTTGTAATTGTCTAAATGTATACAAAAAAAAAGTAATGGAGTCCCTAATACAATACGTTCCTCGAAATTTCATAATACGCCTTACAGCCGTTTCTAAAAATTCGCGTTCAACATAATTATTTTGAAATAAATTCTGAAATTAACATTTGATATAATCAATGAAAAAAATAATTTGTTCAGTAGGTAGATTTGAAATCAGGTAGTAGCTGAAGGGAATGTAATAAAGTGTTGTTAATAAATATGAGTAGTAAAGTAATTAATAACTAGTGACAGACGCAGAAAGGTCATATGAAGGTTAAAAATTAAAAATCTGCAGAACCGGTATCTGTGTTCGTGCAAAAACCTCTTTTCATAAATTTCGCTTCGGGCACTTCTCGTCCAATAATGACGAGTCTTGACCAGTGCTGTCAAGGTTAAACCAATTCAGTAACCACATCTTCACAACAGAGTTACCAGATTAGTATTTTTTTCGCTAATAGGCGGAGTTTGCATAATATTTTAATTTAGTATTCAACGATGTATACCACAATGATCTATATAGCGTCCTTTACTCCTATGCAACGGACCCGGGTTTTATCCCCTGTCGGAACAAATTTCCTGAGTGACTTTTTCGGGATTTTTCCTCACCTTTATGAGAAATGTCAGGAAACTTTAAAGCCCAAATAGTCCGGGAACGCCATCTGGCCATCATAATCTTTGTATCATATCCAATTTTGTTTACTTTGAATATATGAGTGAATGGTGTGTCTTGCCTTAAATATTCGTGTTGTTTCGGAAGTGACCTCGACATTGAGCTAATCTCTTATCAGTTGAGGGCCTCTATGTCTTCGTAAGGTCAAAGAAGTAGTAGTAGAAGCGTAGAACACCCAAAATTGTCTTTAATAGGAAGGGGTTAAACTAAGATAGAGAGAGAATGTGTATTTACTGACAATTCATATGAGGCTTGGAGATATACAGAAAAGTTATTTAGCAGAATCCAAGCTACATAAGTGAAATTACTACTCCTGCAGAAAAGCATCGATGAAACTGCAGGCTTAACGTCCCCATCTGATGAATTAATCGCTATCAAGTACAACATACCTTCTTAACAAATGTACTGCGGAGTAATTTGAATATTATGTACGAATTTAGTGCCCTATATAAAATTAGCGATTAAAAATTTAAACTATCTTAAGACTGAAAATTTTAGAATTTAATTAATTTTAGAATTAAAATTTTCAATCTATATTAATATTTCATTCAATTAATTATATTTAACCTCTCACCTTAAAGGTACTTTTTACATACCACATGCCAACCGGACCTTACAGACCAGGAGTGGGATTTTAAACTAAGGAACACATACATATTTTTTTTGACCACACAAGGATATTGAAAGCTTCCCTAAATGAATCAACAGCTCAATGTCAGGTCTCCTCCGAGACATAACTTGAAGACGAAACACACCATCCACACACACATTCATACTTAACATGGCGAATATAATAATAATGATTATGATGGCCAGATGATGTTCTAGGAGCGTTCGGGCCTTAAAGTTTCCTGACATTTGTCTTACAGGTGAGGAAAACCCCTGAAAAAAAACATTGCTGTGGAAATTCCCCCCCCCCCACCGGGATCGAATCAAGGTCCGCTGCGTACGAGGCAATAAATTATACCATAGCAGTGGACTTTAAATGCATATAACAAAACATAGAGAACATAAATAATGAATAAATTTACTGAGAGATACATTTAAAAAAAAAGACAGGTATTCAAATGTATATATTAAAAAAAGCAAGCTAATGTCCGGCAGTTCTTAACATCTTGTAGTAGAGAGTCTAGCAAAAAAAGAATGAAAGAAAGAATGCATTGAGCTAATGAGATGCTAGCGAGAGGAAATTAGGGAATAATCAGTGCAGAAGATATTATGAACTTTCATTTCGTTTTGTTGACTAAGAAATGATACAATTAGTCTACTACCTTCACCTGAAAATCTGCACGTCACTGTGTAAGTGCTAGGAAGTGTTACACTTGCAAGAACTTCCAAAACATCTTTTGTTTAACGGAACACATTTCATACATTCAAATATAACTTGCATTAAATCATTAGAGCATAATGCAGTATTAATCACGGGATTACAATCTCCAGATTACAATTTTATTCAGATTAATTGACTGGTATTCAGGCTTACTTTATATATTGATATAATAAGTAATAATAATCAAAGGGTAATTTAGATTAAATAGGCCTAAGTCTACAACAGATTAGAATGTTTGTATAAGACAGATTAAAAGTTAAAAACGGTACAATTTTACAAGCTGAAGATGGAACATATGTTCTTCCGAAGGGCCTGCAGAGCATTTTACAACATTTAATCTAATTGGAAACAACTGAGATCTCACAATTCTCCGGTACAAATTTTGTGTTTGAACTTTTACATAGCGACCTCAAGAATAGTCCCTATTGAATTTTAAAAATATTAAGCAGATTACAGATAAAAAGACCGTCACGCCGAAACTGCGTAAATTAAACGAATTCCTCAGCAAGTCGAATTTACAGTCCGATTTTGCCGTTTTACGATATATACAATTAATCGTTTGTATCTAGTTACATTACGACAAAGCAAACATCGCTGCTCTTAGAACGGTTTTTAAATTTTTTGTTTCACGTGAAGCCCTACTCCTAATGTTCCGATTTGCTGGTTAACGAATTCGACCTTACGTTTTCAATTAAATGCTATTGCTGAACTTGGTTCTGAAAAAAAATTGCGGCCTGTAGACAAGTATAGGCCTATAGTAATCCCTTCTCCTCTCTTAAAGTAAGGGGTCATTTTATCGCAACACATATATATATATATATATATATATATATATATATATATATATATATATATATATATATATATATATATACTATTCACTGTAGTTACCCAAATTCGTCATGATGCTGAATGGACTCCGGTCACTACTTATTGGCTTCACGGTCCTTTGAATCTAGCCTTAGCCCCTTTTGATAAGAATTTCTTGACCAAGGTAATTTAGTTACGTTTATTTCCTATTATGTCATAAGTGATACGTGGTCAATATATGCCTTACCGACCCAAAGAGATATCTAGTAGGCAACTAAGCTATTATTTGGATGTATGAGGGTCGGTAAATTTTACTCCATACCTCTCTTTTCATAAGTAATATCATGAGTGATTTCCAAATCATCGATAAATAGTAATGCCACGAGTGATTTCCAAATTACCGATAAATTCACGACTCACGAAGTGAGTCGTGAATTTATCTAGAGAATTTGGAAATCAAGAGTGGCATTTGTTAGGACTATTTAACGAATTAAATTAAGCTGTTTACTCAAAAATCATTATTTAACTATAGTTATTTTAAAATATTTATATATTTAATGTAAACGGCGATGTTTGAAAACAAATGAGAAGCTATAGGTATGCTTCATCTGCTTCTTTTGTTCGATCACTGCAACCAAATCATACTATTTATTGCCAAAGGAACGCAATATTGTAAGAATGCTCTCTAGTGGAGAAAAAATGAAACACATCAAACTGTATATTAATTCATTTCTGATGTCCTATGATGTAAATATGACAATTATATTTTTCTGGATTATTACCTGGGAAAAAATACACTTAAGAAAGTGCAAAGAGTGGTTTCTTTTTTTTTTTTTTTTGGTGGTATAATAAATTGCTACAAATGTTTTTATATTAACTCCTGCAAGCGCTATGTGTTGACATCTATGCACTATGTATACAATCTGGTAGCCGTATTTTTTTACAGGCTCAGTCACTGCAAAATAATGGTCAGACCTGTTCATAATATTAAAAAGGAGGAGCTTTCTTTAATATGGTAAATTTAACACTGATAAATATTTCGTGAAACACGACTCTGATTGGTTATAAAACAGAAATTATTGAAATGTGATTGGTCATTGACTCCCATTTGGGGCATGAGTTAAATAGTCTAGAAGATTTGGTATCAGGAGTGGCATTTGTTAGGTCTATCTAACAAATAAAATTAAGCTATTTTCTCTAAAATCATTATTTAAATATACTTACCGGTATTTTAAAATACATATTTAATGTAAATGGCATAAAAAGGTTGAAAAGCACATATGAATCATGGGGTCTCACAGTAAATTTACAAAAAACAGAATATCTGGCAATAAATAGCAATGAAATAGAAAACTTAGTATTGGAAGATGGAATCCAAATAAAGCAAGTGAAACAAACTAAATATTTGGGAATGATTATGGATAACATCGAAGGTATAGGCAAAGAGAACATAAAACATAGAATTGAATTGAGTAGCAAAATAATATCATCATTAAATTCCATATGGTGGGATAAGCATATTTGGAAAGACACAAAAAAATATATTGGTAAAACATTGGTGGAATCTGTTGCAATGTACGGAAGTGAGGTATGGACAATCAATAAGTACTACAAGAATAGACTAATAGCTCTAGAAATGGATTATTTACGAAGAAGTGCCAGAAAGTCTAAATTAGAACGTGTCACAAATAAGGAAATTAGAAACAAAATGAAGCAGAAGAAAGCATAATTGAAAGAATTGAGGAAAAGGAATTAAAGTGGTTAGGACATGTTTTAAGAATGGAAGATGAGCGATGGCCGAAGCAACTATATGAATGGCATCCTAACAGAAAGAAGAAAAGAGGAAGACCAAGGTTAACATGGAAGGAAAACATGAAGACAGTAATGCAAGCTAGAGGGCTAAGCATCGAAGATGCCCAAGACCTTAGGCTTTGGAGGTTTGGCACAGGAAGACGGCAGCAGCTGTAAAAACCTGAAGATAGAGATAGAATGTAAATGGCGATGTATGAAAACAAATCATAAATGTTTGTTTCATTTCTTTATCAATGAAATTTGATCATATTATTTACTGTCAAATAGAATCGCAATCAGCGATAGCCCACTAGATCGCAATACTGTAAGAATGAACCCTAACGGAGAGAAAAAATTATTAAAAAATTGTATATTATAATCAGAATTAAAGGTTATTAATTTATTTTTGTAGTAAACAACTCAGTAAAATAATTATTTAAAAACACAATTATGAAAACACAATTATCAAATGTGGAGTTCGAAGGAATCTGTTGCTATACTCAACGTATTTGTTGGAGAGCAGTCACTGCAAAATATTGCTCTGACCTTTTCAGAATATTAAAACGGAGGAGCATTCTTTATATTGGTAAATATAATTCGATAAAGAGCGAGGTGAACACATCTGTCATTGGTTGTAAAACAAAATTCATTGAAACGTGATTGGTCATTGACTCCCATTTGGGGCATGAGGTAAATAGTCAGGTTTAATGTTCTTTTACGAGTCTGAAAATCTTCAAACTCGGGACCCAAGGAATAAAATCTCTCTTGGAGGAGTTGTTCCATGGAATTTTACCATCCTAAAAAAAGAAATCCGGCTGGGTTTGAACCCGCGATTTTCGGGTCAAGAGGTAACGAACATAACCATTAGACCACCGCGGTTCCTTACGGCCCGAAATTTTATCAGAAAACTTTTTCCTCCATGGAGACTCAAACAGTGCGTCCCATAGCTTTGTGCCAAGAACTTATCCTTAAACCGGTTTTCTATGGCATGGGACATATATCCAATGAAATCCGGTGTAATAACAGCTATCGCCGTCTTCCGGAAACCAAAGCCTAATGCTCTCTGCCCATCCACTAGTTCGGTTTCAATTCTCGAATATTCATACCTGCTTATAAGTTACTCCCTCTATCCACATCTTCCTCGGCCGTCCTTTTCTTCATCTCTCTGTTGGTATCCAATCCATAATGATTTTTAGTAATTTTTCTTCTGCCATTTTGTTAATATGGTTTCAAAATTGTAGCATTTTCTTTTATATTACATATATTATCTGGTTCATCTTGTATTCCCATCATTTCTATTTTCTCCCATTTCTTTCTTTTTCTATTTTTTTTTTATTCGGGAATTTCCAGCTGATCATCTCAAAACATCCATTCCTGTTCATAATATTCTCTTTTATTTCTCTAGTAGAGATTTGCCAAGTTTCTTAACCATATGTTACAATGCTATTTTTTTTGTAATTATATACATATAGGCCTACCTACATTTATAATTGTCATTTTCGATTTCTATTTAGCATGGAAGATATATATATAAATGAGAACACTCAATATCTTCATTCAGAATTCATTAATAATGGGATAGCACAATAAATGTTTCAATGCAAAAGTAAAGTTCAACTTTTTGATTAACTTGATCAATCTATCTATACTTTCAGGTACACCTACTTTGTTATGACTTATCTCACCTTATTAACGAGAGAGAGGGGCGATGTGTGCATATTGTAGAGCCTAAATCAAATTTAGAATCTTTTATACAAAACTAGCTAATACCCAGTGTGTTTCGCTACGCATACCTAAATAAATGAAATGTGTTTTTAAGTTTACTTGAATAAGTAAAAAGAAAAATAGTTAAAATGTATATATTGTAATTATTTTTAGATATAACGTGCTGATTACCAGGCATTGCCCGAGAATCTACTTACCCCGATCTTCTTGGTATAAATGAGCTGAAAGACAAAAATGGCTATTGTGAGATATCCGTAAAAGATAGGCATATGCTATCGTGGACATTTTTGTAGATTTTTGAGATATTCAATTCTATTTGAAATATAAAATAGATGCCTCAGATCTCAGTCGTCCTCAACTTTTTGAAGGCTGTAAGATGAAGTATTTTCTATACAAGATTCTCACAAACAACTAGTACCAATTTACATGCTGATGATGGAGGATATGTTCCGAAAGTACTTCACATCTTACAGCCTTTATAAAGTTGAGGAAGACTGAGATCTCAGGTATCTATTTTATATTTTAAATTTTACATAGTGACCTCAACGGTGTTTCGTCATGAATTTTAAAAATATTAATGGAAAGAGCAGCAATTTGGAGCCGGAACAGGCTAGTAAATAAGCCTAAACCGTGAAGAAGAAGAAGGATTCAATTATGTGTTTAATTTGGTGTATTTGTTATCGTTTAGGCAGCGTAAGCCATTTAATCGTTTAAAAAACTACTTTTTTAGTACACCGATTTTTTTTTTACCTCCGGCCCTATAGTATAGGATAATGTCATATATATTAATTCTCTAAATGATGAAAAAGAACCCATTCTAACCCGCCAAGTTGTTATTGAGTCCATAATGGACAAACAGATTCACGCTCATTTTTATATTTACATATATTGTGTGAACAGATCCCAATGCATGTGTTAGGAGACACTTCAGGATGAGGTTTCCCTCTATCTAGAGAATTGACACGAGATGTCATCCGAAATTGTCTGTCCTGCAAGATACCACCTTTATCGTAAGTAATGCCACGAGTGAATTTGTATAGAGGATTTGGAAATCAAGAGTGGCATTTGTTAGGACTCTTTTTTATTACGAGCCCCACCACCATGCCCCTGGGTTTCCTCGGGCTTAATGCCCATATCCCCAGGTCTCCTCTTGTCCCTAATTAATAATAATAATAATAATAATAATAATAATAATAATAATAATAGCTTTATTTTACCTGGCAGAGTTAAGGCCTTAAGGCCTTGTCTACCACTCAACCAGGTTTAAAAAAATACAAACAAAAAAATAGTCTTAAATCTAAATTACAATATATATATATATATATATATATATATATATATATAAACGATTACAAATTACTCTCTGCTGTTTTTATTTTGTTCATTTTCTGGATACAATTTTCGGCTGTTTGTTCTTAATACTACTTAGGCCTATATACAGTTATGTTTATATATTAATCCTTAACCTAAGTCTTAAGTCTTAAATCTACTACCTAATCTAGTAATATTTACAAGGTGTTGTTTAATCCAAGTGTTAAAACTAATACTTAATTTTCTAACTTATTGCTAGCTTACATCTAATCTCTTCTTTGTCTGCGGATGTCCTCCTCTTGGCGTTGAGTAAGGACCCATCCGATGAACCTTCTCACCGCCTGGTATGGCTGTTTTTCTGTCCAAAACCGTAGAGGAGGCGGCCAGTTCATATCACCGTTTAGTGCAGCCTCACGTAAGTCCCTTCGTCTGGTCTCATATTTGATGCATTCGTACAGGACATGTTGTACAGTGTCCAGCTCTGTTCCGAAGCAATCGCAATGAGGCGTTCGTGTGAGGCCTCTTTCATGGCTTTGAAAGAGCCGTGGCCGCTCAGGAGTTGCGTGATATGGTGACTTGTTTGTATCCAAGTTTTCTGTAGCCTTTCTTTGATGTTAGGCAGACATTCGTATGTTATGCGTTCATGTTCTGTCGCTTCCCATCGTTCTTGCCATTCCTCGGAAATACTTTCCTGGATAATCCGTCTGATGGTGTCTCGTTCATCTGGTGTCTGGTATAAGTCTGGCGTGATCACAGTGTCCCCTACTAGTATCGTCTGGTTCTGAATTTAAAGTTTTGTATTCTTTGAGCGATATACAGATCGATAGGTAGGATTTAACGAATAAAATTAAGCTGTTTGCTCACATATCACTATTTAAATATAGCTATTTTTAAATATGTATATATTTAATAAAATCGCCGATGTTTGAAAAGAAATGAGAACATGTTTGGTTATTTTTCATTTGTTCATCCAGTGCAACTATATCATATTGTTTATTACCAAATAGTATCGCAATATCAGTGCGTAATCGCTGCGCAATATTGTAAGAATGCACCCTAGTGTAGAAAAATTGAAACACATCAAACCAACATTATAGGATATTATTTTCTTAGGAATCAACTCCGTGAAATTATTATTTAAACACACAGTTATTGAACACACAATTATCAAATGTGTAGTTCGAAGGAATCTGTTCGTTATTTGCTATATTCAGTGTATTTGTTCGAGAGTCAGTCACTGTAAAATAATGCTCTGACCTGTTCAGAATATTAAATAGGAGGAGCTTTCTTTATTTTGGAAACAGAATTCGATAAATATCGAGGTGAAACACGACTGTTATTGGTTGTAAAACAAAATTCATTGTAACGTGATTGGTCATTGACTCACATCTGGAGCATGATGTTAAATAGTCCCTATAATATGCGTCTGGTACGCATTCCCATCTATATGCTGCGCAAGTCTAAACTTTTTAAAGGCAAAAGATTGGATTAGTAGGGAGAAATATGTACGGTATAGTATCTTAGTAGAATTCGGAATTACTAAATATTATGTTTATTCGATAGTGACAGCGAGTTAGATTATTATTATTATTACTATTATTATTATTGTTATTATTATTATTGTTGTTATTATTATTATTATTATTATTATTATTATTTTTATTATTATTATTATTATTATTATTATTATTATTATTATTATTATTATTATTATTATTATTATTATTATTATTATTATTATTATTATTATTATTATGATTATTTATATTATTATTATTATTATTATTTTATTATTTTTGTTTGTATGTTTTCGGAGGAGACCCTGACATTTAACTCATCGTCATCACTCATTCGAGGAGGTCCTCCATGTCCTTATGTGATCAAAAAAGTATAGGCCTATATGTGATCAACAGTATCAAATCCCTCTCCCGGCAGGTCGTTCCCGTGAGGTGTGACACATATAAAAGTATCTATAAGGTGAGAGGTTAAACTGAGTTAATGTAATTATTATACTTATTTCAAATTCTCACAATTATTCTAAAAACCTATGTTTTCAGTAGAGGTAATGAAATTTATAATTTATTTTGTTAAATCTAATTCTTCTGTAATATTGTTCTTTCCACGGATTAATTGATGGTTACTGACCTTTTACTTCTCTAATAATATTAACTTGATTCATTTTAATTTTTTTAAATGTTTACTTATAATATTTATTCTATATTATGTTTTTCTGTACTTAATATTTTTCACTGGTTGTATGGAAGAGATGGCCGTATAACATTAACTCTACCAGTTTAAATGAATCTTCATTATTATCATTATTATGTGGAAAGCAATGGGAAGCTACCACACCTTCAATTCCCTAGTAAAGCTGCAAGCATAGCATGAAAATGCTATGACTGCAGTGAAGGACCTGCCATCGGGCAGAATTACTATGGATGGATGGATGGATCATTATCATTATTATTATTATTATTATTATTATTATTATTATTATATACATATAAATATCCTCAACTTGTGTCCAACTCAGGGTCGGAATGAGATGAGATGAAACCCCTATATTTATAGAGGACTGTGAACTACAAGGGTCCCAGTCGACCATCCCTGACGCACCGTCACAGGGGCGGATGAACGTAATGAATGAGATGAGTATGGAGAAACGGTGGAATTTAATTTGTTGCAGGGGAAAACGGGAGAAACCCCGAATTATCTTCTCATTTATAAATTATTATTCATCCCTGCCGTCCCCCTTTACAAAAAAAAAGGAGTAAGTATTAAAATAATAAACTGAAAATGATAACAAATCTATTCTAGAAAAAACCTGGCCAAGCTCCGTTTTGTCCACCATGAAACCCACATGGAGTGACCGAGACTCGATCTCAGGACTCCAGCGGTGAGAGGCCAATGTCTAACAGCTTGCGCCACGGAGCTGCCTTATTATTATTATTATTATTATTATTATTATTATTATTATTATTATTATTATTATTATTATTATTATTATTATTATTATTATTATTATTATTATTATTATTATTATTATTATTATTATTATTATTTATCTATCTTCGGGTTTTTACAGCTGCTGCCGTCTTCCCGTGCCAAACCTCCAAAGCCTACGGTCTTGGGCATCTTCGATGCTTAGCCCTCTAGCTTGCATTACTGTCTTCATGTTTTCCTTCCATGTTAACCTTGGTCTTCCTCTTTTCTTCTTTCTGTTAGGGTGCCATTCATATAGTTGCTTCGGCCATCGCTCATCTTCCATTCTTAAAACATGTCCTAACCACTTTAATTCCTTTTCCTCAATTCTTTCAATTATGCTTTCTTCTGCTTCCATTTTGTTTCTAATTTCCTTATTTGTGACACGTTCTAATTTAGACTTTCTGGCACTTCTTCGTAAATAATCCATTTCTAGAGCTATTAGTCTATTCTTGTAGTACTTATTGATTGTCCATACCTCACTTCCGTACATTGCAACCAGATTCCACCAATGTTTTACCAATATATTTTTTGGTCTTTCCAAATATGCTTATCCCACCATATGAATTTAATGATGTTATTATTTTGCTACTCAATTCAATTCTATGTTTTATGTTCTCTTTGCCTATACCTTCGATGTTATCCATAATGATTCCCAAATATTTAGTTTGTTTAACTTGCTTTATTTGGATTCCATCTTCCAATACTAGGTTTTCTCTTTCATTGCTATTTATTGCCAGATATTCATTATTATTATTATTTATTTATTTATTTATTTATTTATTACATTACATGCATTTCATTGCATTATATTATATTGTAAGTTTTAATTTATTTATATACAGATTTGTAATGTTTACACATTTTTCTTTGCCTAAAGTTTTATTTTTCTTCTCCACACGTCTCTATCCATCCACTCCATTTCCTCCAGTCCTCTTGTTATCATTCCAGTTCTTATATCTTGCATCCACGAGTTTCGAGGTCTTCCATTTTTCTTCTTCCAGGTGGACACATTTCCAATGTTTTTTTTTCTGGGTAATTATAACAGTAGTAAGTAAAGTAAAGAAAACTATCCCACTACAGGCCCCAGGAGGCCCTTTGGGTAGTAGGAGGTTAAGGCTCCCGCTTTTCTGGACAATCGACACTTGATGTCAGCCGGGTTGTCAGTCCTGCGTGACGGCCACCTTTACCCCCAGAAAAAGCGTCTGGTACTCACTTCCGTTAGAGGCTGAGTCGACCCCAGCGCCATCGTGCCGCCAGAAGGTTTGTGTCAGTTTAAAAATCCTGAACCCACCGGGACTCGAACCTCGACCTTCCGGCTTGTAGCGCAGTGCCTTAATCACTACGCTACGGCGATTATAACAGTATTATTATTATTATTATTATTATTATTATTATTATTATTATTATTATTATTATTATTATTATTATTATTATTATTATTATTATTATTATTATTTGTAATTTTCTATTTTTTCGTAATATTTTTGCTCCACCAAACAGAGTTATATCAAACCATAATTCAGAGCATTTTAACATATGGTGCTGAAGTCTGGCAAATTCTTACCAGGGAAATGAAAATAATTTTAAGTACAAAAATGGATGTTTTAAGAAGATCAGCTGGAAAATCTAGAATGGATAGAATACGAAATAAAGAAATAAGGGAAATTATGGGTGTACAAGAGGAGCCGGACATCATAGACATTATAGAAAAGAAAAGATTACAGTGGTATGGCCATGTCAAAAGAATGCCAGAACAAAGATTGCCTAAAATTGTTATGGAATGAATCCCAATGGAAAGGAGAAAGAGAGGAAGACCGAAGAAAACTTGGATAGAAGGGGTACAAGCAGCTATGAATACCAGAGGAATGGAGGAAGATCAATGGATGGACAGAGAGGAATGGCGTTTGGTTTCCGGAAGACGGCGGCAGCTGCCATGATACCAGATGATGATGATGATGATTAGTATTATTGTTATTATTGTTATTATTATTATTATTATTATTATTATTATTATTATTATTATTATTATTATTATTATTATTATTTAAATTTTATAATTTTTATAAACATAGCTGATTTAAAGAATATACATACAGAAGATCACACGTACACTTACATAACATACATTCAAATTAGATTTTCTGCCAATTAAATCGAAACTATTGTCGTTTCTGAAAATATAAAACTCATAAATTTAGCTTCGCTACAAACTGTTATGATTGTACGGCATTTTTAGGACAAGTTTATGGTTACATCTATATTCAATACTAATAAAATTCATTGTTAAAACCGTTGAGGTGGAGAGTCATAAAATAATATAAGTTAAAATATACCTTCTTAGGTAAATCCGTCGTCCTCAACTTATGAAATATGTAATCTTTATGCCTGGTGACAACACCACATTAGGACCAGCAGCATCAACCATCATACTGGATGTTGTAGCTAAGAGGGACGTGCTGAAGATGCAACGGATGTTCTGAAAGGCCAACAGGCATAAAGATTACATAATTCATAAGTTGAGGACGACGGATTTTACCTAAAAAGGTATATTTTAACTTATTTTATATATCTATATTCGATCAAAACAATATACAGTAGTTATTTTTCTCGCGCGTAAATATAATGTACTTGTCAATGTTAGCTAGATACCTGTAAACAAGCTTAGTACACGAGACTCATGAGATTAAGCTGTCACAGCGTACTGCTGCATCATATAAAGTATTACAAGCCCTGACGTACTGTGACCTGAAGATCATTACTCTATGCCGAAATGAAATGTTATAGTAGCCTATAGTCGGGATCCGATCCCGGGATGCTAGATACACTTCCTATTACATCACATAGGCAATCGCAGTAACTATCACTTTATAAAATCTACTGTTATTTCGTCAGTTCCCACTACATTCAATTACACTCTATATCTCTGGGCTAAATCTACTGTATTGAGAAATGTGACTAGGCGTTACCTTGTCTATTTTTACAATCACTAACTGCAGATGTGAGGTCACGATCACATTAGAATGTAAGCAGAAATAACATCTTACACCTTCTCATTGTCTTCTGTAGGATAAGTGTCTCAAATGTAATTCCCTCGAGCAAAATTTATAATATTAATTGTATTTATTTACATACAGATTTTTAATGTTTACACATATTTTTGTGCCTAAAGTTTTATTTTCTTTCTCCACTCCTCTCTGTCCATCCACTCCATGCCCTCCAGTCCTCTTGTTTTCATCCAATTCTTATTTCTTACATTCACGAGTTTCGAAGTCTTCATTTCCTTCTTATTCCAGGTGGACACCATTTAAATGATGTTCTGGGTAACATTTCTTCTTACATTCGTCGTAAATGCCCATACCAATTTAATTGTTTATATCTTATATACCGGTAACATACTATTGAATATCTAATATTCAGTCCACCGCTGTGGTCTCGGGGTAGCGTGCTGCCTTGTCACGCAGCGGGCCCGGGTTCGATCCCCGATCGGGACAGTTTTTCTGGGTGAGGTTTTTATCGGGGTTTTTCCTAACCTGTAAGACAAATGTCAGGAAAACTTTAAGGTCCAAAAGGTCCCCGAAATCATATGGCCATCGCAATCATCATCATTCATATTCATCTTAGGTTAAGCTTAGGATTAGGGACTCTCCTGGCGCACCATTATCATCATCACCACCCATCATATCATCGGGGCAACGTAACCCCGCCTTCCAGGCGCCCCAACCTCAGAAGTGGGTTACAAGTGCGCCATGCCAGGAGAGAAACCAGGAATCTCGAAAGACAAACCTGGGGCATTTGAAAAAAAAAAAATATATATATATATATACATATAACTAATATTAATTTTTTCTCGTATGACAGTATTTATTTTTTTCTAATTTTGAACATCTTGCTGCTCTCTTTATGGAACAATAACAATAGTAATTATAATCGTTTATTTAAACTCACGGGGTTAAGGCCACTCAACCAATGAAAAACATAAAATACAAAAAAGAATTACATAATATCATAACATATAAGGTTTATAAGTAAATATTAATACAAATTAAACTAAATTTAAACTAATCAGATCAAAATGATTAGAGGACAGAAAAATCAGAAACCTTCAATTAATTACAAAAGAAAGAGATTTAAATATATTTTGAAGGAAGCTAATGTCCGCTGACCCTGAACTCTCGTGGTAAGGAGTTCAAAAGTCTAGCATTAGGTACGAAATAGGAATTAGAATAATGGGAGGTTCTGTATCATAATATAGAACTTCTCGTGCGATCGTGTACTGAAATTGTGATTGGAAGATAGGAGATGGAAAAGATAAGTAATTTGGTATAGAGATATGTAAATCTTTCATTTTGAATAGCAGAATAAGAGAGTCAATTTTTCTATAATAATGGAGATGGAGCCAGGAAAGTTCGCGAAAGTATTAAGAATTACAGTCATAACTATGAATATTGAATAGCCTTATAATGTTACGAATCATTATTAGTGTTTAGATTAAAATATTCTAGAATATGATAGGTGCTTTCTCAGGACAGTGTATTTATGAATAGTTTTCCAACATTCCCACTTCATTTGCTACACCCACTCGAAAGTGAAGAAGTCCGTCATGCAGGAATTGCGTAAACTAAAAGAATTTCTCTGTAAGCAAAATATATGCTCCAATTTTGCTGATTTATAAAACGTATTTCTATATGCTAACTACCAAGTTTCATTGTAAGAAAACAATGAATTGCATCCGATAATTTTAGTATAAAACAGATTTCTATAAACGAAATGACAATACGATGGCACTGTACATCAACTACATGTAGATTTGAAAAAACCATAAGATTCAATTAAGAGTAAGAACTTTTATGTTATAGATATATTTACATCCCCCACGCCGCCCTGGGCACGACCTGTCGGGAGAGGGACACATAAGGACATGGAGGGCGTCCCCTAACGTGTGATCATCTCTAAATGGGGACTCCTCCGACAAACATAACATTAAGACGAAATACACAATTCACACACACGCATTCATTCTAAATATGGTGAATATAATATGATGATTATAATGGCCACAAGATGTTCTATCCTTAACGTTTCCTGACATTGTCTCACAGGTGATAGAAAACTCGACAGAAAAAAAAAAACTCGTGAAACTTGTCTCGACCATTCAAACACGTACACATTCATTCTAAACATGTCGAATATATTATGATGGCCACATGATCGATGAATCATCTCGGATCGACGAACCCGTGTCAACTTCGTACGAAGCAGCTTTGTCTAGACCACAGCGGCAGACTACCTTCAACTTACATATAAGAGTGCATATACCTAATATGTTCAAATTCCGGTTAATGTGTTTATTTTTGTTTTCATGTAATATTTGTTCTTCATTACTACACACGCACACAATACATATATTCCAACGTCATTTTCGTGTGCGTACTGACAATGATCTATGAGGATTTGTAAAAATATTTCAAAAATTTTTTGGAGAACGGTCAATACTTCATTTGATTAGAATTCACTAAAACAGCAGAAGACAAAGAACATACACCCACTCCAAAGTGGAGATTTAAAATAAATTATCGGCCGGGAATCGACGCTAGGTCACCGAAGTGTATAGGCCACGCAAGGGATTTAGAACAACGTCCTTGGCGGTCAATCCAGTCGGAGAGCCTACCCAGATTGCCGAGTACTGTAAATTCCCTGCCAGACACGTGCTAACAAAACAATTTCACTTGTACTTCCTCTGAATAGTCAGTTGTAAATTTTAGTGAGAGGGACGTCTATTACATTATAAACAATAGTTCTTAATTTTAATATCTTGTATTTTTGCATCCTGTGGTTTTAAAATTGTAATGTGACGTGGATGTAAATTATTTAATAATTTTGAAGTATATTGTTTTATGTAACTTAATTCTTCTCACAATTCCGAAGTTAAAAAGGAAATTCTGTTCACAGTTAAATTTGGGACATATTTTTTAATGTTCACGTTACTAATTGGATATAAGAACATTAATAAAGGAAGAACATTTATCTTTATATAATTATTTTCAATTATCATCATCATCATCATCATCATAGTACATTCACGAATTTAGGTCATTTGTTGACCTGTTTCGGGCTCAAGAGAAACACCATCCAAAAGTCTTTTGAGTGGAATGTCCTGGTCTTCTTCTTCCTGCAGGTTGATATCTTAACATTTGTTTGGGTATTCTGTGATTTACCATTCGATGAACATGTTGCATCCATCTTGACTTATAATCAGAAATTTGTTTTCTAAAGATTCCATGTGTAATTCTTCTAAGATGTCTTCATTTTTTTTTGTGATCTAGTAGTGTGTATCCTGCAGTCCTCCGAAGATAGGCCTATCTCATTTCAGCAGATCTAAGTCTCTGTATATCCTTCTGTTTCAACGTCCATACTTCGCTACCATACAAAAGAGTTGGAGGAGCCAGTGTTTTATACACTTTCAGTCTTGAATGCTTTTGGACTAACTGTGGCTTGAAGATAGAATTTATTAACCATAAAATTCTTAAAAAATTTAGATATTTTTGCATTTACATCCTTTTCTTCTTCATATGAGATATTGCATCCTAGTTATGTAAAATTATTCACCTGCTACAAAATTTTATTGTCCAGTACAATTTTACTTCTGACAGGATCTACACCTTGAAATGCCATAATTATTGTTTTTTCTGTAGATATCTTTAATCCATATTCTTCTGTAATTTTGTTTAGTTCATACAGACATTTCTGTAGATTATCTTCGGAATTTGCTATTATTATTTGGTCATCTGCAAACAATATGGTGTTTAATTTTCTATTTTCTGATATTCTTATTCCAAATTTATATTTTTTGTTCCAGCAACATATTCAATTATTATATTTTTATTTTTTAGGATTACGTGAAAGAGGAAGAAAAATAAAACTTTGTCTTAGTTGTTGACAATGTTTTATACAAATAAATAATGCGCCAACTACACATTCCTTGAAAAATAAATGCAAGCCGGGTTAATTAAACAAAATATACTCACCGATAAAAATCACTAAAACACATTTATATGATTCATTAATAAACAACATACAAAACCTCGTAATTGACACAATATTAGCCGAAAATAATCGTGCAGTTTTGAGACTTCTACCTTACCATCACGATTTAATTACTTTGGGGAGATGTAACATAGCGGGTTGGTAGTAAAAATGTCATTTTTAAATTTAAATATTTGACCAGCCTTATTGGCTAGTGGTCAGAGCTTCTGACTACGGTTCATGGGATCCCAGGTTCGATTCCCAGTCAGACCACAGGAATATTTTCTTAAAGGAAATTATTTCTAAGGTCGTTTGTGGTCTGGATTTGGGTTAAATTCAGATTTAAAGACTCTCCTAGTGCTACATTCTCATTCGATACTCTCATAGCTTCTGGTTAATGTAACTCCGCCTTCCAGGAGCCCCAAATTAGAAAGTGCATTACAATTCCGCCTTGCCAGAAATGTGATAAAGACTACCTGGTGACATTGGGGGTGTCTGTGTGTCTATGTGTCTGTGTGTCTGTGTGTGTGGTGTGTATGTGGTGTGTGTGTGGTGTGTGTGGTGTGTGTGGTGTGTGTGTGGTGTGTGTGTGGTGTGTGTGGTGTGTGTGGTGTGTGTGGTGTGTGTGTGGTGTGTGTGGTGTGTGTGTGCGTGCGTGAGTGCGCGCGTGTGTGCGTGTATGTTTGTGTGTGTATTCGTGTGAGCATGTGCGTGCGTGCGCGTGCGTGTGTGTGTGTGCGTGTGCGTGTGCGTGTGCGTGTGCGTGTGCGTGTGTGTGTGTGTGTATATATATATATATACGTACATACATTCAATAAAGACAGCGAACGCGAGTACTGGGAGACAGATGGAAACGTGGGGAAAATAATTGAGAAGAATAAAAGTAATGATGAGGAGAGTGGTCATGAAATTTACCAAATGGGACATGGAGATGACAGGTAGAATTCGAACACTGTTAAAAATGTATATTAAATGTGAAATTGAGTGTTTATTTAAAACTTGAACAGACTGCCATCATTTATAAAAGATGTCGTGCAGATATATAGTGAATGTAACTTGCTCGCGGATAAATAAGAGCGTATATTATTTAATAATTAATCTGTTATTTTAAAAATGTTACCAGTGACTGTATTTTCACTAGGGGCATGTTAGCAATTACATGTGGTCTTATTTCTACTGGTGAGTGCAAGACTCGCATCTATGTTCCCGTTACAAATTCCATTAGTCAGGATCCCTTGCTATATCTATAAGATAGGGACTCCACCGAATGGATGACAGATGGAAAGTTTATAAAACTGTGCGCATAGCTTCGCCACTAATGACTCAATTAGTGGAAACAAAACAAGATATGACGCAAGTGAAGTTGATTGTATTTTCGTGTTTGCAGCGTTACCCAAGGTTTCATTAAGTGTCGTGCACATAATATTGTTACTAGTTTTCATTATCAAATTGCACGAAACGTATTATTACATTTATATTCAAATAAATTTACAAATTTCCCACATTATTGTTTAACCGATATAGTCCTAATCTATTTAGAGCCTGTATGTTTTGTTGTTATATATATATATATATATATATATATATATATATATATATCTACCGCTGTGGTCTCGAGGTTGCGCGCTGCCTTTTTACGCAGCGGGCCCGGGTTCGATCCCCGGTCGGGACAAGCTTCTTGGGTGAGGTTTTTTCAAGGTTTTTCCTCACCTGTAAGACAAATTCCTGTTTGTAATTATTGATCTTATATATTTGAATTCAATCACTTCTTCAAAAGTTCCTCATTTGTCATTAACTGTCCATTTCCATTATATACTACATTTTTTATGTGTGAACATATACCTAGTTTTATTGAAGTTTACTTCTAGTCCCATTCTGCAATCATTCTAAGTACAAATTCACATTTCAAATCCCTCTTCAGTAATAACAGGTGGTTCGATATTTTAAGTCAATTATAGCCTCACTATGATGGCTGTCCAGCGGTTCGCTTTATTTCCCCGCAATACAAAGATGCCGACTACCACCACTATAATAATTCTGCATGTTAATCATTGTCAAGCATTGTCAGGGCACTCGGATTTATATAAATGGACAACCATCATAGTGTGGCGATAACACCAATTCACCTCTTGTTTCCCCCAAATACAACAATGACGTGACCGACCCGTTAGTTTAGAGTACGAGAGATACACGAAGATAAAAAAAGTGATTTATGATTTTAATTGTATAATCATTTATACCAGTTAATAGGTTCATTTGTCCATTCAAATTATATTGTTTTTCATAAGTAATGCCACGAGTGATCTCCAAATTATCCATAAATTCACGACTCACGAAGTGAGGAGTGAATTTATCTAGAGAATTTGGAAATCAAGAGTGGTATTTGTTAGGACTACTTAACGAGTAAAATTAAGCTGTTTACTCATAAATCAATATTTAAATATAGTTATTTTAAAATATTTATATACGTATTTAATGTAAATGACAATTTTGAAAACAAATGAGCAACCTTTGTTAGGTTTCACTTGTTCATCACTGCAACCAGATCATATTACTTATTGCCAAAGGATCGCAATATTGTAAGAATTCATCCTAGTGGAGGAAAAATGAATCACATCAAACTTAATATTAATTAATTTCTGACGTCCTATGATGTAAATATGTCAATTATATTTTTCTGGAACGTTATTACCTCGGAACTAATACGTTTAAGAAAGTGCATACAGTGTTTTTTTCTGTGGTATAAGCAATTGCTACAAATGTTTTATATTATATCCCGCAAGCACTATCTGTTTACATTTGTGCACTATATAGCCCATACAATCTGGTATCCGTATTTCTTAGAGAGTCGGTCTCTGCAAAATAATGCTCTGGCCTATTCAGAATATTAAAAAGGAGGAGCTTGTTTAATACGATAAACTTATTTGATAAATTCCAGGTGAAACACGACTGTGATTGGTTGTAAATAAAAATTCATTGAAACGCGATTAGTCAGACTCCCATTTGGGGCGTGAGTTAAATAGTCCTTGTATATTATTCTCCTTTGTGTGGTAAATTCCAGTTACTCGTCAATACAGAACAACATAATACTCTACTCACTATTACCGATAGTGGGCCTTTTTTTTATATTAAAAATTAATATTGTTTAATTTGTTTAACTGTACTTTTCAGTTCATACGTAGAAATACATTATATAATGGAAATGGATAGCTGAAGACAAACGAGGGAAATTTTGAGGAAGTGGCTGAATTCAAATACCTAGGAACAATAATCACAAATAAGAATGAGATGCACAAAGAAATCAAACATAGGCTCAATTCTGGAAATGTGTGCTATTATGCATTACAGACTCTTGACGTCCCAACTCCTTAAAAAAAACGTTAAACTGAAAATATATAAAACTATTAATCTACCAGTTATATTATATGGATGCAAAACATGGACTCTTACTTTAAGGGAGAAAAATAGAATACAAGTATTTGAGAATAAGGTTCTTATGAACATTTTTTGACCAAAGAGAGATGTTATAATGATATTGTGAAAAGAAAAATTAATGTCTGAACCAGAAATCGAACCGTGGACCTCTAGTTCTCCACGGTTCGATTCCTGGTTCAGACATTAATTTTTCTTTTCACAATATCACTATAATATTATAATATGATTCATTATTGGAACTGTGTTAAAATAACAGTATTGGAAAATGCTAAATAACAAAGAGATGAACAGACAGGTGAATGGAGAAGACTTACATACACAACATAGAATTACATGGTCATGGTCTTTATAGGAAGCCAGATATAATAGGAACAGTTAAGTCTCGTAGACTGCGTAGAACATGTGGCACGAATGGGGAATGAAAGACGTGCATGAAAGCTTCTTGTAGGAAAACCAGAGGGAAAACGCCCTGTTAGTAGACCATTAATAAGGTGGGAGAATAACATTAACTATGATTTGAGGGAAGAAGATTATATAGGGAATGATTGGAAAATATTAGCTCATGATAGGGATGTATGGAGAGCTTATGTCCGCGCGGCCATGAACCTATGGGTTCCATAGTGCCAGTGAGTGAGTGAGTGAGTGCACTTTTTAGTTTGAGCACCTTGACTGTTTGAAGCTACTCACAGGGATCGTTGAACTGGGGATGTGAGACGATAATAAGCAATCTTCTTTTGTTGCTTTCTTATTATATTATCATTTTATTTGTAACAGGAGGAGTTTAATTGCCGCCATAACACCTCTTTCACTTATATGCCTACTTTCACAAGAAAGAAAAAAAAACAACGTATTTAGTTCTCATTTTTTAACGTCAATTGAATCTAATAATAAGTTGTCTTATTTCTTAGTTACTTCCTCATTAACCAACACTTATTAAGTGTCCTACTGACATCAGGTTAATAGAGTAGGATTTCCAATTAATTTATTTTTGATGATAATGCATAGCATTTCCTTATAATTTGTTGATGCGGAAGGCAATGAGAATATTTTTAATGACTTAGGGCACAAATATTGCGAACTAAATACGCCTTTTATTTTCCTTTGTCATTATTAGGCCTATCCGAAACATGGACTCTTACTTTAAGGGAAGAAAGGAAATTACAAGTATTTGAGAATAAAGTACTTAAGAAAAATTTTGGACCAAAGAGAGATGAACATACAGGTGAATGGAGAAGACTACATAATAATGAACTACATGGTCTTCGTAGAAAGACAGATATAATAAGAACAGTTAAGTCTCGTTGACTGCGATGGGCAGGACATGTTGCACGTATGGGGAATGAAAGAGGTGCATAGAAGCTTCTTGTAGGAAAGCCAGAGGGAACGCGCCCAGTTGGTAGACCAAGAATGAGGTGGGAGAATAACATTGACTATGATTTGAGGGAAGTAGATTATACAGGGAATGATTGGAAAGCATTATCTCAGGATAGGGATGTATGGAGAGTTTATGTCCGCGCGGCCATGAACCTACGGTTCGATAGTGCCAGCGAGTAAGTAAGAATTATTAGGCCTTCCTCTTCTTATTATTCTTCTTCTTCTTGTTCTTCTCTTGATCCTAAACTCACAGCCTGTTGGGTCATCCTTCGGATCTCCTGCCAGTTGAAATATTATCTCGTAAGAATGTTTAATTCCATGTCATCACTTATTCTTGAGACATGGTTATTCCATTTCTGCCTTCTCTTTGATACCCATTCATTTATTTGTTGAATTTCACTTTGTTCCGGAATATATTCATTGCTGATTCTATCATATCTTTCTTTCCACATTATTTTTCTGGGTGTCGTCATTTCGTGTTTCCATCATTTGTGTTGATTTGGACATTTTAGTCCTTGTTTCAGAAGCATAAGTGAGAACAGGGCATACTACATATTTAAAAATTCGAACTTTTAGTTTCAATTCTTAGGTATTTATTCCTACAAATCACATTGCTTATTATTCCTCAATCCTTGCTGCTTTGTTCGTTTGTTTCGTGATTTCTGACTGTACACTCCCATTGCTCGTAATTTATGTAATCATTATTTTCCTTTGCATTGTGACTTTCAAATATTTTAAAATGAAACCAGTAGCGTTAACTATTATATAGATATATCCATAGTAATTCTGCCCGACGGCAGGTCTTTCACTGCAATCATGGCATTTTCATGCTATGCTTTACAGCTTTACTAGGGAATTATAGATGTGGTAGCTTTCCCGTTGCTTTCCACACCGGTGAAGGATGATGATGATATGGATGATGATGGTGGCCAGATGATCTTCGGGGACCGTTGGGCCCTAAGCTTCCTGACATTTGTCTTACAGGTGAGTAAAAACCCCGAAAAATACCTCACCCAGGAGGCTGTACCGACCGGGAATCTAACCCTGGCCCGCTGCGTGACAAGGCATATATATATAGGCCTATATATAATATAAATATTCCATACATCCCTATCATAAGCTAGTGTTTTCTAATCATTCCCTATATAATCTACTTCCCTCAAATCATGGATATTATTCTCACACCTCATTCTTGGCCTACTAACTGGGCGTTTTCCCTCTGGTTTTCCTACAAAAAGCTTACATGCACTTCTTTTACTCCCCTTTCGTGACACATGTCCTGCCCATCGCAGTATATATATATATATATATATATATATATATATATATATATTCATTCATTCATAGTGTTCTGCTCAAGAGCAGGTCTTTCACTGCAAACTCAGCATTCTCCACTCTTTCCTTAATACAAACCATATATATATACATACATATTATGTGGAAAGCAACGGGAAGCTACCACACCTACAATTCCCTAGTAAAGCTGCAAGCATAGCATGAAAATACTATGATTGCAGTGAAGGACCTGCCTTCGGGCAGGATTACTATGGATGGATGGATATATTGCTATTATGTAGTAAGCCTGTAATTAATATTGTTTCGAATTCAATCTTAAATAAAAACTAAAATTCCCATGGTGCGACAAAACTTGAAAGCCCTTGATCTATTAAACGGTTGCTGACCTTACAATCACATGTGTTACTCACATAGTTGGATAACCATACAGTCAGTATAAGGATATCACGTAGTCAGCATGTCGGGTCCCCCAACCGCATATCACCTCTAAATTGTCTGGATATTCGTCAACATATGTGTTGAACATTTGTTAATTTGAGGCCAGCAACCGGCTGTTAGGTGAAGAGCCTTTTAATCCTGTCGTGCCGTGGAGTTTAGTTTCAACAATTACGGATATGACCATTTGGAACAGAAAACATTATTATTTATTTAGAACACATCATTTAGGAAATATAATAAACACCTGGCGCGACAGGCCTACAAGGCCCTTAGCCTACCAGCCGGCTGCTAGCCTCACATCCACATGTGTCAATCAGAGAGGTAGATGATCATCCGCCAGTGTAGAGGTGACATGTGGTCAGCATGTCGAGTCCCAGCCGTTATAGCTGATTTTCTTAACCTGGAGCCGCTACTTATTTTAGCTACCCAAATGTCTCACGATGCTGGGTGGGCACCGGTCCCATACTGGCCGAAATACCATGAAAAAATGTCTTCCCACATGGAGACTCGAACCAGCGCAAGTCCCGTAGCTCTGCGCCAAGGCTTCTTACCTTAACCACTCGGCTACGGCGCGTGACAGGAAATATAATATTCTGACATTTAATTTGAAATATGTTCTGATTATGATGTGGTTTCCACTACTTAAATAAAATGTAATAACAAAAGAACATTACAAATCCATTAACTAGGTTCCATATCCGGATGGTTGTAATTATAAAATTAATTTAATTTAATTGTTAACTTTTCAATCTCGTGCCCGAGAAGAATAATGAGTTACCATTTTTAATCGCTAGATTGTGCACCAGATTCCTGCATTAAATTCAAATTGCGTCCTCAGTTCATATGTTGAAAAGGCATGTGGTATTGTTGATAGCAATTCGTCCATCGATGTAGACTTTATACGGGATGAATCATAAATATGGCTATACGTTTGATCGCGTTGTGCGATGAAAATATTACCATTACAGGAAATATGAAACTACCGTTGGAAAGGCAATTATTCAAATTACAACAATGGATTAAAACAAAACAGTGTAGAACTTACGTCATTAGTCAAAATGGCGTTGAATATGCAACAGTAAATTACAATTGCTGCATGGGCAATAACGTATGCTAATGATCGTGAGGCCGCAAGACGGGAAGACGTGAGTTTAACGTAGCATTGCAGCCGTTGACTGTGGGGAAGTGGAGAAAACGACTGCTGGAAATGAGAATTATGCAGAAAAGTAAACCTTCTGGGAGGCCTCGCATTAGCACGGATGCAGAAACAACGAAGAGAATTGTGGAGGCGAACAGTTTGAAGCAATAAAGTGACTTGCTTAGTGTTGTTGTAAGTGATTAATTTTTTTCTATTGTTGTAATTTGAAGGATTCCCTTTCCAATGATAACATCATATTTCCTTTAATAATAATATATTCGTCACAAAATGCGATCAAACGTATAGCCAATTTCTGAATCACCCTGTACATGGAGACCCATTTAGTGGTTTTCGACAGAGTAGACCACGAGCTGGCTCCGGGTTTCACCTAATCTCTTCCCTTTATTATCAACTCTCATACAGCACATTTTACACGAACATATAAACATAACTTATCCTACACTCCTACCTGTACACAATACAAGAATATTGCTCGACCAACTTAAGTCTTCACGAGGTAGGCAGCTTATTCCCCACTACTAACTTGGTTGCAGTATTATTAATTTGGTCAACGACTGTTGCAGGTGTTGGTTCTTTTTAAAAAGCACTGTATTTCCGAGCTCTTCCCTTCCAGTTAAATAACACAATACATGGGACAAAAAAATGGCAACGTAATAACAGAAGGAAGAGAATCGACAGCAAATTCCTAACATATTTTCCGCGTGCTGATTTAACTTGGGCGTGTAATACATTATCTACGTAAAATTGTTTTCGAAATGGTGCATACATTTTAAATAGACCATATTAACGTCATCTATCCTCCCAACGCTAAAACCATGGCGAGAAAAGTGGAGTGGATGCCATTTGAACATACACATTACAATTTCATGAATTGTTTAATTTTTGTAATATATATATAGGCTATATATTCGTTCCTAGAAACAATAAGTTATCAAATTTTATCGTACTTCCGAGCTTTATCTTTGTTTACACGATATTACAACATTGGAAATTATTTGACATCAGTTAATACCAAAGAATTTGTAGATTGAAGGAAATACATCAACAGATTTATTCGTCTCTAAAACTGGAATGTATTACAATGGAAATTATCACATTGTGGTATCGCAAAAACTGAGGTTGCAGAACTACCTCAAAAATGAGCCACTTAAATTCTACAAGAACCCATGAAAGATATTCTATAGCATAGATTTGCCTTTGCTACATCCACTCAAATAACTGTTAGAGAGTTAGAATGAAAATCAATGGAGGAAACAAATTAACTTTGAAATGCCAGATTGACTACGTAAAGTAGCCTATCGCAAAATAGCGTAGAGTGACAGGAGTAACGAGACATTACTGCCTCGTTACCCAACTTCACTGTCTCTTGATTGGTGTAAACATATATTTTACTCCACTGCTCTGCGTTAACATCTGCTACACTCGGTCAACGTTGAGAAGTAAGATACTCTCGTTACCACCGTCCTAGTAATTATTGTTTATTTTATTTTAGTGTTTTTTAACTTTATCCACTTGTTATGTTTATTCTGTTTATTTTTTATAAACCTGAACCTATTCAACTCGTCTCCGACTCAGGACCGAGTCGAGGTATGAGTTGCGATGAAGCCCCCTACATTGGAGGTTTAAGAATTACAAGGATGCTGGCCATACACGCCTGACGCACCATCACAAGGACGGATGAAATGAAAAGAAATGAATGTGATCACTTTGGAGAAATTGTGGAATGAAATTTGTGGCAGGGGAAAGGGGGAGAAGCCCCGAAAAAATCCTGCACGGAATTAGTTTCGTCCACCGCGAAACCTACATGTACTGTCCGAGACGCGAACTCGAAACCTCAGAGCGCGGTAAGACACGAGCATCTAATCGCTTGAGCCACGAGGCTGCCTTTATTTTGTTTAATGTCTGCCTATTTTAATGAATTTATTATGTACGTTAATAGGTCTGTTATTTTGTTGAATCAATTGTATTTCAAGTGTCCTACACTAAGTTAATTAAATAAAAGATGTTTATATGCATTCCAGCACTTAAAGACAACGTTTAATAAGACTATTTAACTCATGCCACAAATGCTAGTCAATGACCAATCACGTTTCAATGAATCTTGTTTTACAACCAATGACAATCGTGTTTCACCTCGCTCTTTATCGATTTCTCTTTATCAGCTCCTGCTTTTGTGATGAAGAAAGCTCCTCCTTTTTAATGTTCTGAACAGGTCAAAGCATTATTTTTCTCCAACAAATACATTGAATATAGCAAATAATGAAAAGATTACTTGATTTTACTGAGTTGTTTACTAAAAAATAAATGAATAGCCCGTAATGTTGATTATGATATATAGTTTGATGTGTTTCATTATTTCTCCACTTGGGTGCACTCTTACAATATTGCGATCTTATTTGGCAATAAATAATATGATCAAGCAGCAGTGAATGAACATAACCTCACAATTCTAATTTGTTTTCAAACATCGCCGTTTACATTAAATATATAAATATTTTAAAATAACTATAGTTAAACAATGATTTGTGAGTAAACAGCTTAATTTTATTCCTTAAATAGTCCTAACAAATGCCACTCTTGATTTCCAAATTCTCTAGATAAATTCACTCCTCACGGGAATTTGTAAATCACTCGTGGCATTACTTATGAAAATGTATTTACTATTCAAAGAGTTATGTCACAGATGCTTATCTGTGGCAATGAACGGCGACGTAACATCCTTCTCCACGATGCCGATGCTGTCATAAATAATGTAATCATGACGTCAAAATGACTCAATATACATGCAGAGAAAGATGGCCGGGGTGAATAGTTTACGTACATTCTACAACGTAACAACAACAAATAATGACCTACTAATGAATGTTCCACACTCATGAAGTAGTAAATGTTTCATCACGCCACAGTGGTAAATCGGGTGTTTATAGTTTTCCCTCACTCGGTTGAATTGCACATCCGTGCCTTAATAAGACTTAATGTCTAAACAACATTTTAAATAAAGTAAAGTTTAATATTCTCCATAGTGACTCCCGAACTACGAAACGTTGAGAACTACAGACAAACGATATAAAAAATACTTTTTTTCTCTAAAGAAAGTAACAGTTTGTTAAATGTATTATTCAAGCACTATACTGGCGTTTGATGGCACTGGACATTAAGATTTTTTTTCTCTATTGACAGCATGATGCGCTGTACACAACAATTCAACAATGGCATTTTCAGATGCTGAAAAGTTTTTTATTTCTCGTAAGCTGGGAATGCCGCCCCAAACACTGTGGAGATTGTTGAGAAAATAATTGCATCTGAAACCGTACAAAGTGCAACTGCATCAGAAACTTAAAGATGTTAATAGAGATGTAAGATTATTTTTAGGAGCGCATAATTTTCGCACATACGGGGCAACATTTCACGTTAGTGGAAAAGTGGATCGTCATTACTGCAGAATTTTTATTGAGTATGAACAAAAGTCGCTCAAGATGAGTGATTTTCTGTCCCACGTCACATCGCAAGCTGTATGGTCCGTTTTTCTTTATCATTGATGGTATATCTTACCTTGACCTACTAGTATTTTGGTTAATGCCACAACTGAATGAGTATTCAAATGATTATCTGTTACAGCAAGATGGAGCATCACCTCACTATCACTATCAGGTTCGCAACTATCATGATCGGGTGCTTCCAGAACATTGGGTAGGACGAACAGAACAACTAGACAATATTGTCATGAAAAGTACTTCACGAAGCCAAGATTTAATTAACACTTTACATGTTGTTCGGAGTCTTACAAGGAGTTGGACTACCGTATCGATATTAGCCACATTACACACGTTGCCCATTTCGACGCACTGTAATGCAATGCTTAAAAAATAAATTATTATCCATAGCATCATATGAGCCATCAATCTACAACTTAGATACGATAGTAGTATTTGAATAATCAATGTATCAAAATGTGACTTCCGTTTGAGACACGGTGTATAATTTGAAATTCGAAGAACTAAATTTATAAGGTCAACAAATCATAATGCACAGGGTACTGTTGCAGTTCAGACGTTTAGTGTTTTTTTTTTATATCCAGTATTTGTAACTTTCCATTAATCAAGGACACGACAACCAAACCGTGACCGTCTATACGCTGCAATTTGTATCACACTTTTTTTTTTATGACCATTTAATATTCCCTCTCAGCTCCGTCTTAGCTACAGACAAATTGCTTCTCTCAAACGTCCTGATTTGAGCATTTATATTCTCAACAGGATTTTGACACTAGATCACAAGATAACAGTCTGCTAACATTACCTCTTCACAAGATGATGTACTTTATTTTCGCTGTAGCCTTTGCCTGCTTCTGGAATTATCTACTACAAGATAATATCAGTACCGAGGTTACCGGACACTTGACAATTTTAAGGCAAACTTGTTAAATTATCATAATGATTTATAATATCGATAATTTATTTAAGCTGGCATAGTTAAGGCCAGAAGACCTTCTCTTCTACTAAAGCAGTGAAAAATATAAATATGGAAAAAGAATACATAAAATCATAATATGGAATAAATAATTATAAGTAAATATGTATACAAATTAAACTATATTATGATTAATCAAGTCAATATTTTAGTCAAGCAAAAATTCAGAAACAGTTAATCCACTGAAAGACCAATTATAAAACAGAGAGTTTTAAATTTATGTCAGAAGATACAGTATAGGAATAATAATAATAATAATAATAATAATAATACTTTATTTATTCTGGCAGAGTTAAGGCCATAAGGCCCTCTCTTCCACTCAACCAGCACAAATACAAATAAATATTTGTCAAATATAGATATACACTATACTAATTATAAACAGTTAAAGATACAATAAATGTAGCAATGTAAATGTCATGTACAAACAACATTTTATAGGGTAATAACAATAATGATACGATAATAATAATAATAACAATAATAATAATAATAATTAGAATAATGGGGGATTCTGTATTGTGTGATGTGAAGTAGGAGGTTCTGGTGCGATTCTGTACTCAAATTGTGATTGGAGGATAGGACATAGAAGCAAGACGATAAGAAGCTTGGTGCATAAGTATGTATAATTTTGAATAGCAGAATAAATTCTACGGTCATGGAGATGAAGCCATCATTGTTCTTTGTAGTATTAAGAAATGTGGTCTTATTTACGAATACTGAAAATATACCTGTTACACATGTTGCAATTTATGTGCTAATACATCGTTAATGTCTGTCAATGAAATGTAGCAATAATCAAAATTCGGCGTCACGAGAGTTTACACTAGAATTATTTTGAGATCAGTAGTAAGAACATTTTCGATTCTATTTAAAGAGTGCATTATTGAAAATACCTTTTTTTTGACATTTGTTTTATTTGGATGTCCCAACTTAGATTAGAATCAAGATAGAAACCCAAACACTTAACAAATGACGAATAAGACATTGCAACGTTTTCCAACATGATGGCCGGCAGACTGATATTGTTGGAGGTGTACAATAGTCTTGGATGTCCAAGGATTATGGCTTGGGTCTTCTCTACATTGAGTCTAAGTCCAAAGTCTTTGCATCGCTGTGATATTTGTATAAGATCAGTGTTTTGTCTGTCGATATTTTCGTTGATTTCGTCAGGTTGAATTCAATGTGAATTTGGATACCTTCAGCATAAATATGTTACTGGGAATGTAGTAATGCTGAGATATCATTAATGTATAGGGAGTTTAATAATGGAACTAGAACAGTGCCCTGGGGAACACCTGATCTCATGAATCGCCAGGACGAAGAACGATTTTTAACAATGTTGAATGCTGGCGATCTTTGAGGTAGAGTTATATCACTCATGGTAATTTTCTGACAAGAGTAATGTTTTTAGTCTAGCTAATAATATGTCAGTATCTATCGTATTGAAAGTTTCACTAAAGTCTAAAAGAACTAGTGGTGTAAGTTCTATTTTGTCCATAGTTTATCTAGTGCTCTCAATAATGTCGAAAAGACTATACTTGTATGTTGTACCTTTCTAAAAGCCTGTCTAGTGTTTGTCAAGTAAGTCATGTATACAGACATAGTCAGTTAGTTGTGTGTGTATTAGAGTACATCCGTGTAATTTGTGCCGACGTGTAATTTGGGCTTTTTTAAATTTTATATTTCCAAGTTTGTTCACCCCTGATTGTAACGGGATTAGCAAGGCTATTAGCAATACTTCACCCTCTGAAACTTGTTTTATTGTATCACTCAAGGTTTCGAGGCAACGAAGAAAATATTATATTGTCCATTTTCACAAAAAGGTTTCAGTTCAAAGTGAAACAGTTTTTGGAAGGTAATGGTTAAGTCAAGTGCGTGTATTTTTAGTTAAACTGATGCAAATATTTCAAGGTACGTTTTATTAAGATTTCAAAATCATATTTACTATAATTTTTATGATACATATTTTTTTAATTAAATGATACATGGAGTGTAATTTGGGCCTCGTCTAGAGTTCTTAATCTGCATCTGAGATAGAGCATTAAATGTTTTTTAGTTTTATATATATATATATATATATATATATATATATATATTGTTGTTAAGAACTAAAATTAGTAACCTATGGTTATAATAATAATAATATAATATTATTATTATTATTATTATTATTATTATTATTATTATTATTATTTTATTATTATTAATCAAATTATTTCTACTATATAGTAGATATAGTAGATAATTATATAATAATTAACGTAACTAAAATTATTTTATTTTATTTATTCTTATTATTAAAATTACTTTACCACCAACTAAGTCACTGGCTCTATAGAACACGTAGGTTCATGGCCGCTCGGACATAAGGTTATTTTACTAATATGTTTATTATTATAGTACTTATTATTTCTACTATTTCCAACATTATTAAATTTAGTATTATAAAACGTTTATATTGTTTATTGCACGTTAATAATATCTTATGATTATTTTAATTAATCAGTTAATTTTATGTTTGACAATAAGTTAGTTCAACTATGGCTCACTGTTATTATTATTATTATTATTATTATTATTATTATTATTATTATTATTATTATTATTATTATTATTGTTAATTTATTATTATTGGTTATATCATTTAATATATATTCGACTTTCAATTTTTTAATGTATTTCTTTGATGATCTGACCTTGTGAATCCAAGAAGTTATCTCAAAAATCAAATATATTCATTATTTATCTACGTGTATTTACTTCTTGTGTTTCGATCATTGGTTTTTATGTTTCCTGTCTTGTTTTCAGAAACACAAATGAGGACAGACTGTAACTATAGATTTATAAATTCTTAAAAGAGTGAAAGTGCTATAATGTATTCTCTTACTTATATTTTTAAAATAAATCACTTAAAAAGTGATACGAGTGATTATATTTGCATGTACAACCTATAATACATCGGCCCAAATTACACGATTCCCCGGCCCAAATTACACGATCTCCGCGCAAATTACACAGAATCATCATTCATGTAAACATAATTTTTTAACAATTTCTGGAAATTATTATAAGACGTTGTTATCATAAAAGCAATCAGTACTGTCTACTATTCATCATTTATAAAATTTATAATTTTCTAAATAGAATTAAAGTCGTTACTCGAATTTTAAGTTAAATGGCCCAAAATACACGACCTTCCCCTATATATTTCAAGACCTTCGGGCAAACATAGGAGTATATTGATTGATTGGAAGTCATGAGGTGTTGATGGTAGTTTCGTTTTAGGTGAGGGTCGAATCAATACCATTTTCCACATTTTGGGTACGTACCAGTAATGATAGAAGAATGAAATATATGAGTCAAAGCCGTGTGATTATGTCTATTATGTTTCGCAACATGGTTATAGTTATATTGTCCACATTTTTGGCCTTGGATTTAATACGTAGGATCGTATTTTGAGTATTCTCAAGTATATTTTTTTTGTCCAATGCCACCATGCTGTCATTTCGACATTCTGGTATTCTCTCCTGGCATGGCGTTATTGTAACTCACTCCTGAGGTTGGGGCGCCTGGAAGGCGGAGTTACGTTGCCGCGATGATATATGATGGGTGGTGATGATGGTAAGGCCAGGAGAGGCCTTAATCCTAAAATTAATGAATATGTTAATGATGGCCAGAGACCGTTTGGACCTTAAGGTTCCCTGACATTTGCCTTACAGGTGAGGAAAAAACCCGAAAAAAACATCACCCAGGTAAACTTATCCCGTCCGGGGATCAAATCCGGGCCCACTGCATGAGAAGGCAGCACGCTACCTCGAGAACACTTTCATATGACACGAAGCACAGAAACAAGCAAAAAAAGACAACCCCTTACAACTGAAACAATTAACATTTTAAATCATTAACACAATACAGAAAAAGTTACTTATTCGCGAGGGATATGTTCGGAATACAGAAACTGTGAATATGGAATGGTAATTTGTAGAGACCGGTTGTTGTTAGGGAAAATGCCTATAATTATTTATTATAGATATTGTAAAAGTGACTTCATATAAGTTCATACGGACGACCTAGAGTTGTTTTCCGTGAAGTTCATTTTGCCTATAAATGCCTATTTCAGCTTACAATGCCTATAAATGCCTATTTGCCATTTTTCTCGAAATTGAAATGGACAAACTTCCCCCTCAATGCACTCCCATTAGGCGAAATAACATGCACCTGCTATTGTATTTTTCCATCTCATTCACTCCCGTTAAGCAAAATAGTCCTAAGCTATGCCCCATTGTATTACACTCCGGCTCTAAGGCTAGGAGAAAGTTCTATAGTACATCTTTGCTTCTTTTCAATACAAACATTGCTGAGTGACGAAAAGGGTAGATGGCTCAAGCTTTCTTTCTGTCTCACACCTGGTGCTGAAACCTTTAAGTGAGTGGCAATATTATTTTTGATGTTGGTAACACTGAATTCAGTCTATAGTCCTCATTCATAGATAGGTGCTTCAAAGACAAAGTAGTGCGACAAGTGTATGTGGCTTACTTTATTTTATTATTTACCATTAGAACAGTTGTTCTAAGATGCCTAAAGAAAGAACTACAGCAAAAGACAAACTGACCAATTTCGTGAAAGAATTTGGTGCGGAAATATTCTCAAGTGATGGTTCAATATTGTTTTGCAAAGTGTGTAACATTTCAGTGAATTCCGCAAAGAAATGTCATGTTTCGCAGCACGTATACACTGCAAAACGTAAGTATGCTCTTTGTAAAAAGGCAAAATAAGTTCCAAGTTCCAATAAGTTCATCTCTAATATATTCGTATGCTATTGAGAGCATATGTTATATTCTTTGTGTAAAGGCTGTAAAAATGTATGTTGTAGTCCATTTTTGTAAGAGCCTATTTTGAATTGTTAATGCCTATGTTAATGATTTTAGTGCCTCTGTGCCTACCTATTTTGAATTTTTTAAGTGCCTAACATCCGGAATCTAGAAATTTGTATGGGTATATGGGGAATACGTTCCAAGGTTCCAAAATAAAATAAAAATTATCAAAATTAAATCAATTTAATGAGATATTTTGAAGAAGAAATTCTTTTCCCATGTTGTGGTGACGTTTTGAAGCAGCTAACTCTCTTCATGCCCGATGTTGTAGTAACATTTTGAAGGATTAGTGTCCCAAAAAAGAATTACTGGTTCAGATTGGGTTTGATTTTCGGTAGAGCTGGAATCTCTTCTCAAGGTCAGAAGTTGGTACACTGGATAGGAAAACACTTTAAAATCACTGAAAACTGTTTCTTGTAGAAATAATTGTAAATTTATTTACTATTTAATTTCCCAGCAGATCAAGTACATATAGGTGGTATTATTCTTCACCGTCAATTAAAATTAAATTATTTTCTTTTCTTTTCTTGAATCAACTATTCTTCTTGTATTAAATATCACATTTTATCAGGAGAGCTGTTATTGCTTCTATCCTTGATGAAAGTTGTATGCAGAATGACTAGGTAATTCTTTTATAATTTTAAAGAACATTATTACATCACATGATGTTATATTTTCAATTCTATTGGTTAATAGCCCATTAAATACAAGGTTTAAATTTGATTTCTTAAATCAAAAAGTTAATTGTTTTAACATCCCATCAGAGTTTAGTATACTTTCATTTAAAAATATGAAGTTAAGCAGGTGTTCTTATTACAGTTATAACAGAAAGCTTTATAATTCTGACAACAATGACTTAACACAATTTTAAAAGCATTCTTTAGGAAGACCGTTATGTAATACAATTTATTTAATTGTTACTGAGACATTTTTATTCAACAATGAACACAATGAATTATTTATATTTTTTCTTTATTTAAGTTATATTTAAATATTAAAAGAATTTTAATATAAAATTATTAACTTTAACTTTCATATTTATTATATTAAAATCCTGCTTTAATTTTGAACAATTTCCATTAATAGAATCCCTTGTTTTGTCTTTGGATTTCTTCCTCGAATGTAATATAAGAAAAGAAAGTGAATTACAAGTTTTTCCTCAAGTGGAATATAAAAAAATAAAAACTTACGAATTACATTTATTCGATATTATTAGTACTCATAGTTTTATTTTCATTTATTTTTTTCTGTTTTTATTTTATTTATTCGTTAAATTTAGAAATAATCGTCACACACTGTATAATAGCATTTTAAGCGGTTTTTTGTTAATTTCGCGGGCGGCATGGCTGTGAGAGTCGGAGTCATGCCTTGTACGAAGACTTCGTGAGCCGTCGACTCACAGATCGGAAAGTCCGCAGAGAACTTTCCACATGCGTCTATACCTCCATACTAGATAGATCCTCCTCGAGACTTTGACAGTGGAAAAGTCTCAATTTGGCGCCGACAATGTCCCTACCCTCGCATATATAACCAGCTACTAAGATCGGAGCTGCAGTCACTCGTGTCGGAGGAATGGAAGAGTACAAGTAACTAAGTATGAGAATTAGAAGATGTTCTAAGTGAAACTATCAGCGAGTATAAAAGACATAGTAATAAAAAAAATTGTGGAGCAAAAGATTTTATTAGCAACAAATTATTATTTTAAGAATTTGCGAATTATAATTAAATAAATAAAGTGAATTTGGAAATGTTGTGTAAACATCCGTGGTGTTCGTTGAAAGAAATTCCATCCGAATCCGATGAACATTTGTGACATTTGTTTCACCAAAATATTGTAACTTAGATATGATTGTAAATTTTATCTAATCTGATTAATAGCCAAGCCCTTAAGCCTTATCCACAGTGCCAGGTAAAATAAAACTATAACAAATTATTATTGTTATTATTATATGATTATGTGCATGGAAGCTTCTTATAGGAAAACCAGAGGGAAAACGCCCAGTTGGCAGACGAAGAATGAGGCGGGAGAATAACATTAACCATTATTTGAGGAAGTAGATTATGCAGGGAATGATTGGAAACCATTAGCTCAGGATAGGAATATATGGAGAGCTTATGTCCGCGTGGTCATGAACCTACGGGTTCGATAGTGCCAGTGACTTAGTGAGTTAGATGGTTATTATTATATATATTATTTTTCGTATTATTATTATTATTACTATTATTACCATTAGTACTATTATTATTATTATTATATTATTATTATTATTGATAAAATTAATACTATTATTGGTACAATTATTATCATTTATCAGTTACCGTTGTGCTCTTGGTGTAACGTCGTAATGTCACAACGGAGCAGGTCCAGATTCTATCCCCGACCGAGATAAGTTTCCTGAATTTTTTATTTTTCCTCATCTCTGATACAAATGTCAAGAAACTTTAAGAGCCAAAATAAGCATCATTATCATATTCGCCATGTTTAATATGAATGAGTGAGTGAATAGAAAGCTTTGTCTTAAATGTTCGTGTTGTTTTGAGGAGGACCCTGGATTCAGCTGTTCACTCATTCCGGCAAGCCCTTCGTGCCATGTGTGGTCAAAAAAGCATGCGTATGATTGAAAGTTTAAAATATATTTCCCAACATGTGTCACAGTAAGGACCGCGTGGCGCGGGGGATATAAATGTACCTGTAAGAAGAGAGATTAAACCATAATGAAGAAGAAGATGATGCAATAAGAGAATGAAGCAGTAGTAGTAGTATCACTCAGAAGGTAGAATGAGGTGAGAAAATAACATTAACCATTTATTTGGATTATTATTAGTATTATTATTATTAGTGTTATTGTTATTATTGCTGTTGCTGTTATTATTATTATTATTATTAGTAGTAGTAGTAGTAGTAATAGTATTGGTAGTGGTAGTGGTAGTAGTAGTAGTAGTAGTAGTAGTAGTAGTTGTAGTAGTAGTAGAAGTGGTAGTAGTAGTAGTAGTAGTAGTAGTAGTAGAAGTAGTTGTAGTAGTAGTGGTATTATTATTATACGCCTAAATCAAGGTGATGAAGTAACAATAAAAACAGTACATTGTAATAAATATTATGACAGTAATTAAAATGTAAATTAAATATACATGAATAATAACTGCGATAATAAAACTGTGAAGGATAGTTCTGGGGAAATAATACAATATGTAGGCTCAAGAGTAGCTAGCATGTTAAGGTCAGCGAGAATATTATGGTAGGTTACAAAATATTTAATTACTCACATGAAGTCAACACTTGTGCTTAATAAAATAAGAAAGTATTCCTATAAACCGCACATTATCTTTTTCTGGGTCGCATTTCTCAGATAGATTCCAAAGGCAACAGGTACTTCGACCTAATGCAATATGTAATTTGTTTCTTTATACTTATAGCAACATTGTGAGAATTAGAAACTCGCTATAAAACATTTGAGTTTAATCATGCAATTAATTATTTATTACTAGATATTCGTGCAATGTAAAAAAAAAAAAGTCGCGCAGTAACTGCGTACACTAAACGCATTACTCAATAAGTCAAATGTATGGTCCGATTTCCCTAATATGTATTCATGAGTATACCCTAAACAACATGAATAAAGAGCAGAATAAATCCGACAATGTTAACCCTTAAATTGGCAAAACACAAATTTATTCTGTTAGATATTTGAATGTGGCGGACCGCAGTGAAAACGGAATCTTGTGTAACTGTTATTATTAGGTATATTGTATAATTAGACATACATTTAAATGGTTTAATTTTGTTCGTTTTCATCTGATGTATTTAAGATATTAAATTAACTAAACCAAATGATGTATCTAAAAGGATACATTACCAAATTAAGAGTTATCTGTAAGAAAACATATATATAAGCTGCTCTAAAAAATAGATAAAAAAGATTAATATTATTATAAGGAACAAAACTAATGGCATTTTGGGGAAACGAACATAAAAGATCAAAAATCGTAATAGACAACAAACCTCTGGAATAAGTAACAAATTTTAATTATTTGGGTTGTAATTTTACTATAAACATAAAAACTGAAAGAGACATAAATGTGTAACTATCGAAATTAAAAATGATATGCGGAACTATACATAAAATATTAAAGAATAAAACAAGAAGAGATACTAGATTGATGTTTTATAAAACATTGGCAGTTCCTGCATTACTTTAAGGGAACGAAACTTGGGCAATGACCAAAAAATTACAAAGTAGAATACAAAGCACAGAAATTAACTTCCATAGAAGAACAAAAGGCTGCACAAGATTGGATCGGATAAAGAATGAAGATATAAGAACATAGTTAAATATATATCCATTGAATTATAAAATCAAAGAATATAGAGAGAATTGGTTTACATATGTAGAAAGACTGAATGTAACAAGATTACGAAGAGCAGCATTCAGCTACAAGCCAGGAGGTTCAAGGAATGTAGGAAGGCCAGTGAAAAGATGGACAGAACAACTGTGAGGCGGAATAGGCAATTTTTGCCTAGCCCGTGAAGTGAAGAAGAAGAAGATTTTAAGGAAAAAGTTTCAAACAACCATTCTATTTAATAACCTAATTTCACCTAAAATATTCATAGATGAAATATCATATTTTAAGGAATATTATATTTTTATTAGTTTCTTTTGTTAATTAAATTGTATGATATACAATTACAATGCGAGAAAATAAATATGTGGATGCTAGATTTCAGGTTTCAAGTAAACCTTACTTCCAATGGTAGGATTTCGCTTTATATTTATTTATTTGAGAATCCCTTTTTCGTTTTACTTCAATAGCATGTGATGAGTTTCATTGCGAAAACCCATTAAGAGCATTAAAACACGTACACACTAATATGTAGGCAATAAGCACCGTGTGTATGTGTGAGAGAGAGAGTGTGAGAGTGAGATAGAGTGAGAGCGAGAGCGAGAGTGAGATAGAGTGAGAGCAAGAGCGAGAGTGAGATAGAGTGAGAGCGAGAGTGTGAGAGCGTGAGAGTGAGAGAGAGTGAGTGAGTGAGATTGAGTGAGTGAGTGAGTGAGTGAGTGAGTGAGTGAGTGAGTGAGTGAGTGAGTGAGTGAGTGAGTGAGTGAGTGAGTGAGTGAGTGAGTGAGTGAGTGAGTGAGGGAGTGAGTGAGTGAGTGAGTGAGTGAGTGAGTGAGTGAGTGAGTGAGTGAGTGAGTGAGTGAGTGAGTGAGTGAGTGAGTGAGTGAGTGAGTGAGAGAATGAGAGAATGAGAGAATGAGTGAGTGAGAGAATGAGTGAGTGAGAGAATGGGAGAGTGAGAGAGTGAGAGTGAGTGAGAGAGAGCGAGGGAGAGCGAGATAGAGCGAGATAGAGCGAGATAGAGTGAGTGAGTGAGTGAGTGAGTGAGTGAGTGAGTGAGTGAGTGAGTGAGCGCGTGCGCGTGCGTGTGCGTGTGTGTGTGTATCGTGATATTCGATGTCTATTAAGCAGGATCGATAATTAGTACACCGGCATCTGAAACAATTTCAATTTTTTAATGAGAACAACCTCAATAGCTTCATTCCTTCGGAATTCACTAAAAACGAAAGAGGTGCGATGGCTAAAACTTATAACATCTAAAACTGGCCCGCTCAGTCTCCTGAGGAAAAATGAATAGCCATGAGAAGTAAATAAATTAATTTAAGAATACCAAAAATAGGTTATGCTATCATTTTACGATAACCATGTGTGACATCCTCCATTGCCATCTGCAAGTCACTGACGAAACAACTTCAGTCCACCTTGGCTATTCGTATCCTGTATGAAAACGCGGGTGCTTCCCATCAGGAGTCTCTTAACCGAGGTAGCCTAAGTTAGTTATGGTTAAAATGTCAATGTGATATGTGTTAACCATATCGCATCAGAGAGACATCTAGTAGGCAACTGAGGTATTACTTGAATGGCTGGTTAAATGTTTCTCAGTGGCACTAATTTAGGTTTGGGGTTATTTTACGAGCCTAAAATTTTTCAGACTCGGGACCCACTGTTTAAAGTCTCTTCAGGAGGACTTGTCCCTCGGAATGTTCCATTTTAAAAATCCACGACCTCAGCCGCGAACCTCAGGACTAGCGGTAAGGAACATGACCCTACACACCGAGGTCGATATATCAACAAGTGATGCAATAAAATGGAATGCCTATAGTTGATAGATGAAGGGAAAGGGTATAATTAGTTCAGACTTTCCATTTGTTTCCTTGAACGTGAAAGACGTTACCCTTTCATATGTATTTATTTATTTAGCAGGTTACACATAATTTTCCTTAGTCCATTATTCATCTACTGTGATTCTCCTCCACATTTCCCACTCATTCCAATCTTCATCGTCCTCCCATACTGCTGTTTAAAACATCATCAATACAAGTGATATTTGGTCGTCCTCTTTTCCTCTTTTTACCAGGTAGCACTCATTATAGTATTTTCCTTGGAAATCTTGACTTCTGTCAATCTTTTAACATGACTATAAACTAACTAACTAACTCACTGGCACTATCGAACCCGTAGGTTCTTGACCGCGCGGACGTAAGCTTTCCATATATCCCTATCCCTAGCCAATGTTTTCCAATCATCCCCTGTACAATCCACTTCCCTCAAACCATAGTTAATGTTATTCTCCCACCTCATTCTCGGTCTATCAACTGGGCGTTTTCCCCTCTGGCTTTCCTACAAGAAGCTTCCATGCATGTCTTTCATTCCCCATTCGTGCCACATGTCCTGCCCATCGCAGTCTACGAGACTTAACTGTTCTCATTATATCTGGCTTCCGATAAAGACCATGTAATTCACTGTTATGCAGTCTTCTCCATTCACCTGTCTATTCATCTCTCTTTGGACCAAAAAATTTTCCTAAGAACTTTATTCAAAAATACTCGTAATATCCTCTCCTCCTTTAAAGTAAGAGTCCATGTTTCGCACCCATATAATATAACTGGTAGAATAATAGTTTTATATATTTTCAGTTTAACATTTTTCGAAAGGAGTTGGGAAGTCAGAGTCTCTGCAATGCATAATAGCACGCATTTCCAGAATTGAGCCTATGTTTAATTTTCTTGTGCATCTCATTCCTGTTTGGGATTACTGTTCCTAGGTATTTGAATTCAGCCACTTCCTCAAAATTTCCCTCATTTATCATTAGCTGTCCATTTTCCATTATATAATGTATTTCTATGTGTGACCATATATTTAGTTTTATTGATGTTTATTTCCAAACCCAATTTCTTAGTGTTACTCAGTAGTGTTTTAACATGACTACACCATTCTAATTGTTTGTCTTTTATACTATAATGTGAACGTTCATATTTTGTTTAAGAACACTGCTTATTTTATTTATTCCATAATTTCCAGCTGAACGCTTCCAAAAATCAATTTCTGCGGAATTTAATTTACTTATGTTCTTGATTTTAATTTCCATGTTTCTGCACCATAAGTCATTGTACTCCTTATTATCGCATTAAAAGTTGTTTTATAGAACTTGTACTCTGATGCTATGAAACTACATTTAATTAATTTTTATATCCCAGATTATATATATATATATATATATATATATATATGTTATAATTAAACGTTTGACATTGAGAAATACAAGCCTAGTATGACATAAAAAAAATAGTTATTGGACGGGAATTTGAACCCGGACCTCTGAATTGTTACTTCAGTGCGCTGTCAGTTACGCTATCCAAGCAAACCTAGTACAAACAGGTACCTTTCGTAATATAGAATATATATATATATAAAGAAAAAGAAATGTTTTTACTAGATTTGCTTGGATAGCGTAACTGGCTATTATATAATGGAAATGGGATAAATGAGGGAAATTTTGAGGAAGTGGCTGAATTTAAATACCTAGGAACAACAATCACAAATAGGAATGAGATGCACAAAGAAATTAAACATAGGCTCAATTCTGGAAATGCGTGCTATTATGCATTGCAGAGACTCTTGATGTCCCAACTCCTTTCAAAAAACGTTAAACTGAAAATATATAAAACTATTATTCTACCAGTTATATTATATGGATGCGAAACATGGACTCTTACTTTAAGGGAGGAAAGGAGATTACGAGTATTTGAGAATAAAGTACTTAGGAAAATTTTTGGACCAAAGAGAGATGAACAAACAGGTGAATGGAGAAGACTACATAACAGTGTACATGATCTTTATAGGAAGCCAGATATAATAAGAACAGTTAAGTCTCGTAGACTGCGATGGGCAGGACATGTTGTACGTATGGGGAATGAAAGACTTGCATGGAAGCTTCTTGTAGGAAATCCAGAGGGAAAAACGCCCAGTTGGTATACCAAGAATGAGGTGGGAGAATAACATTAACTATGATTTGAGGGAAGTAGATTATACAGGGAATGATTGGAAAGCAATAGCTCAGGATAGGGATGTATGGAGAACTTATGACCGCACGGCCATGAACCTACGGGTTCGATAGTGCCAGTGAGTGAGTGAGTGAGTGAGCGTAACTGGCAGTTCGCTGAAGTATCAATTCTGAGGTCCGGATTCAAATTCCCGTCCAAGCATTTATTATTCTTTTCATGTTATATTAGGCTTGCATTGCTCAATGTCAATAACATAAGTATAACATTGAAATAAAGAAGCGTTACTGCTAAAAAGTAAACATTCTCTTTAATTTGCTTACTTGTTATAGTGGCTAGTAGAGGGCAGTGAGACCGAGTTCCCGCTACCTCTCGTAAATAGAAAAATATATATAAAGAAAAATAAATGTTTGTACTAAATTTCCTTGAATAGCGTAACTCGCAGCGCACTGAAGTATCAATTCAGAGATCCGAGTTCAAATCCACGTCCAAGTATGTATTTTTCACTCCATGTTTTCATATACACACACACACACAGGATTTTTCATTTATAATCTAATGGGCACAACTAGCCTATTTATATACCAATATTGTTAGGTTACAAATGAAGAACCTTGTATGTAGTAGTCCATTTACTCCAGGTTTTAAGAGCCCTACTTTATATTAAGTATATTGATCTACTAGAAAGGGGCAGCCTTAACCCCCTGCTTAGGGTGTCGTAAGGCTAGTAATGCGGACACTTTGCTTTGGAGCACGTCGTAGCGTTGTCGGATAAGGCAAAACGATACACGCCGAAAGGTCGCAAGTTCAAGTCCCGGTGGATCAGGATTTTTAAACTGGCCTAAACAATATGACGACACCATGACCTTGCATCTGACTCATTCACCAACGGAAATGAGTACCAGACTATTTTCTGAGGATAAAGGCGGCCGTCGCATAGAAATGATAGCTAGATTGGCATTGTGCCGATTGTCTAAAAAGGTGAGGCCTTCAACGATTGGTGTTCGAATAGGCCTATATAGTTGTTTTTTATTCGGTTGAAAGAAAGTTCAGGTAAACTAATTTCTGTTGAATGTTTATTCGGGGTTTTACCCGGAAATCAGGAGGTAAACAGCTTGAATTCCGTTTATAATGTAGAATACTCTAAGTGCTCAACATGCTCGGTTTATTGGCATGTGGAACGAACTCTACAACGGCCCATAACGTTTCCGGACAGGGGTCCAGTCTTTAAGAATGATCAGTTTGTCATCCTGCACAACACACTAAGCGTTGTCGGTGTTTTTTTGGGGTACCTGTAGGCCTATATATCAGTCCCGCTAGATAATAATGGGTTAATATATTTCACTCATACCGACAAATCTTGTATGAATGAATATTGTATTTCAACCAATGGTCTCGATTCGTTCAATATGTAGGCTATCGAAATCTCGTTATCACCTCCTCCATATGTAATATACAGCTCCTTCATTTTTCAAATATTCTGAACAGGTCAGAATATTATCTTATAGACTTATCAACCAATTGATGCCGCCATGTTTAAATACAAAATTACAGAGACGAAATTTGGTTGAGCTAGAAATGAAGAAATAAACCAGATGTACTTAAGTGTGTTAACATTTCTCAACTTTGTTTCGATAAATAAACCCATAAACTGTAATGTGGTTTATTATTATATTACGATGCGAGGTTGGGAAGTGGTTTTTACAGAAGCGAGGAGAATGTTTAAAAACTGAGCAGTAGCGAAGATTTTTATTTCCGAGAGTTTGTAAAACACTTCACAAACGTGCGTTGTACATTATTTTTTGAGCGATGGAGATTTCAAAACAATAGATAATAGTAAAATAATAACATATTTGTTGGAAATATTTACGTTCATTATAAACAATTGGGGCACGCCGTAGCGTAGTGGTTAAGGCACTGAGCTACAAGCCGGAGGGTCGAGGGTTCAAGTCCCGTTGGGGTCAGGATTTTTAAACTGACCCAAACCCTCTGGCGGCACTATGGCCCTGGGGTCGACTCAGCCTCTAACGGAAATGAGTACCAGACGCTTGTTCTGGGGGTAAAGGCGGCCGTCACGCAGGGCTGACAATCCGGCTGACGTAGAGTGCCGATTGTCTAGAAAAAGTGGGAGCCTTAACTTCCTACTACCCCAAGGGTCTCCGGGCCTGTTGTGGGATCACTTTACTTTTTTTTTACATTATAAACAATTGACTAAGGTTAACAGTGTGGGCAATGTTAATTAGTTGAAACAACAGGAGGCCGCGAGACCAATAAGTTGTAAAATGGCTGAAAGTACATATTTATTGTTTTATATTGTTTCAAATAAAGTTCAGTTAATTTAAAATGCAGTGATTTGTTTCATATCATGTATATTAACACTACTTGTAGATATTTTTTTGTAGGCCCCCCTATATACATTGTATGTAGTAGTATATAGAGGGCAGTGGTTTTACTTCCCACACGCGGTTTGTAATATGTAATATTACAGTATAGTTATTTTGTTACAGTATGATTATGTTGGAAACTCCGAAATATAGGAAGTTGAACTTTCAATCATGGTCACCATTGCTGTAAGAACCACAAAACGCACTACCGCGCAAAAAATATATTTCGAGTTTCCCATAACAGTAAATAATATTAATAATAATAATAATAATAATAATAATAATAATAATAATAATAATAATAATAATAGTAACAGTAACAAAGAGTATAGCGTACAATATTACATGATCAAGTTGCACTGATCAAACAAATGAAGACCGTCTACACGATTCAGATTGACTTTCTACATTGCAAGTAAATATAAATATTTCAATACTGCATATTAATAATAAATTTATTCGTGAAATAATCCTAGCAAATGTTACCGGTACTCGTGTTTTAATGTCCTAACTTAAGGGTTTATCAATGATAACGAAACCATTGCTGACATTACTTATGAAAAATGTATTTGTCAAATTAAACTTCTAAAGGTCAAGTTCTTCAAATTAGCCTGATCTACTTTAGTTCCTTTATGACTGCATAGTCCTATTTCAATTTCAATTTTTGTTGTGATCATGTACTTTCGGTTTCTTTCTTTTTTTCTTTATTTTTTTTTTCCCTACATAAAAAAAGACTCCAGACCTAGAAGATCCTTCGCCTACTAGCCGGCTGTACACTTCACAACCACATGCGTTAATAACAAAGGTGGACGATCATCCAAAGAGTATAAAGGTGGAATGTGGTCGGCAAGTCGGGTCCCCAGCCTTCGTAACTCGTTTTCTCAACCTCCAATCTTTACTTAGTGCAGCTACCCAAATTCCTCACGATGATAGGTGGGTACCGGTCCCATACTGACCGACATTCCATGAGAAAGTATATTACCCAATGAGAACCCGAACTAGCGACACTCGTAATATCATTTATGAAAAATATTTGTTACATTTAGACTTCTTCAAACTACTTCGAGTTATGTTCCTTCAATTGTAGCTATGTAGTCCTGTTTAACTTTCAATTTCTGTTGTGGTCATGTACTTTCGTTTTCGCACTTTTTTGCAACATGGTTTAGTGAACCTTCATTCTGACACTGATATCCCTTTAAAAAGAACCTGTTCAATCATTGTACTAACTCTGCATAAACGAGGCCAAACAAGAATTCCTAATTAAAATTCATTGGTCATTTTCGCGTATGATGTAAGGACCTCCACGTGCCACTAAATAGGTTGATAACTGGGCACATCACTCTCAAAACAACATTCTCGTACAGTACCTCTTCAAGCTAAAAATGTTAAGTTATAAATGCCAACTTAGTGATTGATTCTTTCATACACGTGTTAAATAGGCCTACTATATTTAAACTTCAAAATGATTTCTCACAATTTTCAATTAATTAGATTCTAAAACTAATACTATGGCCTTCAAAGGAAAACAACATAAAAGCTCAAATATCAGAATAACTCGAAAATAATAGAGCAAATAAGTGATTTCAAATACTTAAGCTGTAAAAAGTAATATCAGAATAAAATTACTATGGAAGAAAGGTTATGTAAGATCAATAAAAAAAACTAAAGTTCCATGGTGCGATAGGCTTAGAAGGACCTCGCCCTACCAAATGGCATCATGTCCACATGTGTTAATCACAGAAGTGGGCGATCATACAGCCAGTATAGAGATGACATGTTATCAGCATGTCTGGTCCCCCACCCCAGATGTTGTAGCTGGTTTTCTAAACCTTAAACCGCTACATATTTCAACTACCCAAATTCCTCACAATGCTAACATAAGTATTAATGGATATGTGAAAGTTAAATCATATCTTTAGGAGTCAAACATTAAAGAAAGGTACACATTTGAAGTTTTATAAATCGGTAGCATTGCAAATACACCTATAAGGCGCAAGAACATGGATATTAACGAAAGAAGAAAAAAGACTGCTTGAAATCTCTGTGTTCAGTAGCAGGAATTCCCCGATTTGAACATAGAAGATTTGAAGAGATAAGAAACGAACTTCAAACAGAAGATATAAGCCAACATATGAAAAATTATCAAAACGAATGGATGGAACACTTTGATAGGATTATGGAAAATCACTTCTCGAAGATAGCTTTTCAGTATTATTAAAAAAGAAAGAATAGGTCTTGGTCGTCCGAGAATTCCAGGAATGAGGACAGAACTACTCCATACTCTGTTGATGATGATGATGATAATAATAATAATAATAATAATAATAATAATAATAATAATAATGATAATAATAATAATATCTAAATAAGAACAACTTCATGGTCCTGTGGTCAGAGATACTCGAGTTCGATTCCCACAGACACTTAGTTATTTATCAGCCAACGTACCATCGGGATAACCTCATAGCAGGATTTTAATATCATAATAAATATGAAAGTTAAAGTTAATAATTTTCAATTTTAAAAGTCTTTTAATATTTAAATATAACCTGAATAAATAAAAACATCTAAATAATTCATTGTTGGTTATTGTTGAATAAAAATGTCTCAGTAACAATTAAAGAAATTGCATTACATAAGTTTTTGTAAAGAATGCTTTTAAAATTGTTTTAAGTCATTGTTGTCAAAATTATAAAGCCTTCTATTATAACTGTAATAAGAACACCTGCCTAACTTCATATTCGTAAATGAAAGTAAACTAAACTCTCATTGGATGTTAAAACAATTAACTTTCTTATTTAACAAATCAATTTAAACCTTATATTTAAAGGACTATTAACCAATAGAATTTAAAAATAAATCATGTGATGTAATAATGGTCTTAAAATTATAAAAGAATTAGCCTACATTAGTTTTTCTGCGTACAACTTTTAACAAAGATAGAAGCAATAGAGCTCTCCTGATAAAATGTAACATTTAATACAAGAAGAATAATTGATTCAAGAAAAGAAAATAATTTAATTTTAATTGACGGTGAAGAATAATACCACCTACATTTACTTAATCTGCTGGGAAATTAAGAAGTGAATAAATTTGCAATTATTTCTACAAGAAACAGTTTTTAGTGATTTTAAAGTGTTTTCCTATCCAGTGTACCAACTACCGACCCTAAGAAGAGAATCCGGCTCTACCGAAAATTAAACCCAACCTGAACCAGTAATTCTTTTTTTTTTTGACACAAATCCTTCTTTAAAATGGTACTACAACATCGGCCTTGAAGAGAATTACTTCTTCAAAATGTCGCCACAACGTGGGACAAAGCAATTTACTATTTCAACCTTCCTTGCATCCCAACCTCAGAAGTGGGTTAAAATTCTGCCAATGCCAGGATAGAATGCCAGAAACGTCGTGACACCGCTAGAGAGCTTGACAGACACATAATCATACCATCATAAGGATCAATATGGCTTAGGCCTGTTGGTCTGTCCCGACTGATGTTTTAAAGCATTCGTCCCATCTTCCTGCGATTCTATTTCCTTCTGATTCATACTGCAGTAATTACGTACGAAAAATTATTATTTCCCATCTTGTTAATATGATACACATCCATTCTCTTTTATAATGTTCAATTTCTTCTCTTATATTGATCCATCCTATGGTCCTTAAAGTTCAAGTCGCGTGCTGGCCTCCTCTTTGGGGAATCTTAACCAATCCGATTCAGTTACGCTTTTTCCCTCAGATGTCATGAATGGTATATGGTCGACATCTAGTAAGCTAAGCTTGATGATTTTTTAGGCTTGCTGACCTTTTACGAGCCTGAAAATCTTCAGACTCGGAACCTACGGTTTAAAGTCTCTCCTGGAGGACTTGTACTCGGATTTTTCCATCCCAAAAATCCATCGACCCGGGCCGGATTTGAACCCATAATTCTCTTGGGACTAGAGACACTAGACCATCGCAGTCTACTTCTGTTAGCTATATTTTAAAATATGTATTTCTTTCCTGATGATGGTATCTTTCACCTGGTCTGCAAGTACATTGTAAATTAGTAATTGTATATTTGTGCTGATTAAGTGGAAGTAAGTTCTAATGCCATTTAACGTTTGCCAGAATAAATAAGACATTATTATTATTATTATTATTATTATTATCATTATCATTATCATTATCATTATTATTATCATCATCATCATCATTAATGTATAATGGTAGTTTTTCTTTAAATTTCGTCTCTGTTGCTTCTAATTTTGTTCTTTCTGATCTGTTAATGACCCAATTCTCACTGCCAAGGTGCATAAACATGGTAATTAAAATCTACAAAAATAAATAAATGAAATTCTGTTTGAAACTGGTTTTTCAGGCTAGTCCAAGATCCGGCTGCAAGATTACTACGTTCATCGAGTGTATGAACAAAATATTTTTTTTTTCATAAAAATTGTGAATTACTGAATATATTTTTGCCGAGTTGCCTATTAAATTTCTGCCGCCAGTATGTTTAACTAAAATATAATTTATTTACTTATTCGAAATAATTTGATTTACTTGTTATTAAAATAAATTATAGCCCAGTTTTCGCAGAAATTGATGTAGAGGAGCTTGAAAAATTGTGGTTGCCATTGCACACTTGGCCATAAACCTCCTCGCGGCTACAGCAGGCTGTGACACCAATCAGTAATAAAATGACGGTAAGTATGTATTTATTGTTTTATATTGTTTCAAATAAAGTTCAGTCATTTAAAATGCTGTGATTTGTTTCGTATAGTGTATATTAACACTACCTTTTGGATATATTTTTTTGTGTATATATATATATATATATATATATATATATATATATATATATATTGTACGTAGTAGGTATACATAAAGGGGAGTGTTTACTTGCCGCTGCGAAGGAACAATATAAAACAATAGGTTTACGGCCAAGTGTACAATGGCATCCAAAACTAATCAAACTCTATACATCGATTTCTGAGAACTGGATTATAATTTATTTTAATAACAAGTAAATCAAATTATTTCGAATAAATAAATGAATTATATTTTAATTAAACATACTGACGGCCGAATTGTAATAGGCAACTCGGCAAAAATGAATTCAGTAATTCACAATTTTATGAAAAAAATGTATTTTGTTCATACACTCGATGAACGTAGGAATCTTGCAGCCGGATCTTGGACTAGGTGTTTAGCTGGAACTTCTAGAAAAGATAAAATAAGAAACGATGTAATTAAACAAAAGATAGATGTTCAAATTTCAATTGTGGATTTTATAAAAAATAAAATGCTAAAGTAATGTAAAAGAATGACGGAAGACGGATTCCCAAGAAGAATACTAGAATGAGTGTCACTTGTTTGAAAAGAAGAGGACGGCCAAAATTAAGTGAGTAGCATGAGAAAAAAGGAGATTGGAATGTCAGAGAGATGTGGAGGAGTATGACATTATATTAATTTGGCGCAGAAAGATACTGTGAAACATTGTAAAACCATGCTAAATAGTTTTTGTCACTGTCATTTCCGGTATGTACTAATAAGGTTTCATGAAGATAATATGTAAATGTTTTTAATTTTTTTTCACGAGAAAACCCTCAATAGATTAATTCCTTCCGAATTCGCTATAACAAGGTAAACCTTGATCAAGTAGCCACCTGTAGTTTTGAACTTCGGATCTCGTGTACCATAACTTTTCATCATGAAGTTATCTCATTGGGTAATTCATGGCACTTAATTTGAATGTATGTAACAATAATGATAATAATAATAAATTATTATTATTATTATTATTATTATTATTATTATTATTATTATTGTATGTGAAACCTGGACGTTAACAAAGGCAGATAGTAAACAAATAGAGGCTGCTGAAATGAAGATGTTGAGAGCAATAGTAGGATACCAAAGGACCGATAAAAAGAAAAACGAAGATATAAGAACAGAACTTAATATATTTAATCTCTGTGAAAGAATAAAATGTTATAAAAATGCTTATCTTCAGCACGTATTACGAATGAATGAAGAGCACATACCAAGAAGAATGTATAATTATAAACCAAAAGAGAAAAGAATGTTGGGAAGACCATTGAAGAGATGGAAGGACCAATTCAACCTATAATGAGATCGGAACAGGCCATTGGGCTTAATCCTTTTTGTTGATGATGATGATTTTATTATAATTATTATTATTATAATTATTATTATTATTATAATTATTATTATTATTATTATTATTATTATTATTATTATTATTATTATTATTATATATGTCCACCGCTGTGGTCTCCAGGTAGCGTGCTGCCTTGTCAAGCAGCGGGCCCGGGTTCGATCCCCGGTCAGGACAGTTTTTCTGGGTGAGGTTGCATCGGGGTTTTTCCTCACCTGTAAGACAAATGTGAGGAAAACTTTAAGGCCCAAACAGTCCCCGAAATCATATGGTCATCATCATCCTTCACCGGTGTGAAAAGCAACGGGAAGCTACCACACCTACAATTCCCTAGTAAAGCTGCAAAGCATAGCATGAAAATGCTATGATTGCAGTGAAAGACCTGCCCTTGGGCAGAATTACTATGGATGGATTTGTATATAATAAAACTACTAATGACATAAAATAAATGACATTGTTTGTAGGAGAAAAAAAAATGAATTAACAACAAATAATGGTATTAACTTTCAACTCCCAATGTAAATTATGCATGAATTAATCAAATAATAAAAATTAGACATGTCAGCAATTGTCATTTTATCTAAACTACGGCTTTCAGTCTACTTTTTATCATGTTCTATATCCATTGTACAAATTACAAACTTGATTTTTATGTATTTGTATATTACCTAATTTTTTTATTTTCTTTCTCTTTTTTCAACTAATAAACTACCTCACTGGCACTATCGAACCCATAGGTTCATTGCCCAATGAATATATGCTCTCCACACATTCCTATCCTGAGCTAATGTTTTCCAATTATCCTCTGTATAATCTGCTTTCCTCAAACCATGGTTAATGTTGTTCTCCCACATCATTCTTGGTTTACCTACTGGGTGCTTCCCTCTGGTTTTCCTACAAGAAGTTTACATATCCTTCTTTCGTTCCCCAAGCGTGCCAGATGTCCTGCCTATCGAAATTTACGAGATTTAACTGTTATTACATATGATTTCCCATAAAGATCACGTAGCTCACTGTTTTTAAGTCTTCTCCATTCGCTTTTTGTTCATCTCTCCTTAAGTTAAAAATGTCCCTAAGAACTTTGTTCTCAAATACTCGTATTCTTTCCTCATCCCTTAAAGCAAGACCATGTTTCGCATCCATATAATATAACTGGGAGAATAGCAAATTTATATATTTTTCACTTTTATGTTTTTGAGAGAAGTTGGGACGATAAGAGTCCTTGTAATACATGACAACATGCATTTTCAACTATACTTACTTACTTACTCAGTGGCACTATCGAACCCGTAGGTTCAGGCCGCGCGGACATAAACTTTCCATACATCCCTATCCTGAGCTAATGCTTTCCAATCATTCCCTGTATAATCTACTTCCCTCGTATCATAATTAATGTTATTCTCCCACCTCATTCCTGGTCTACCAACTGGGCGTTTTCCCTCTGGCTTTCCTACAAGAAGTTTCCATGCACGTCTTTCATTCCACATACGCGCAACATGTCCTGCCCATCGCAATCTACGAGACTTAACTATTCTTATTATATCTGGCTTCATATAAATACCATGTAGTTCATTGTTATGTAGTCTACTAACTATACTGTGTCTTTTTGGTGGTCGTTTTTCGATAAGTTTATTAAAATAAAATAGCATATAAAATAGGTTAAAAATATAAGCAATATCGACAGATTGCAAAATTTCCTTCATATGCAAACGTTTCTCCACACATAAGGATATATATGTAACAATATGCAAGAAAATTACATCCTCCCGTGGTGTAATGTGCAAACATTTCAGAATTCCCGCACGTGATTTTCTCTTCGTGTTTTAGACATAATTAAATAACGTATTATTCAGTGTCGTGTCTTCTTGCTGTTACAACGGAGTTAATTATTTAAGAAGATCGGCTACTTTTTCGTCACGAGACTACATTTATATTTGTTCAGTCCTTACCAAGTGTTTTAAATCAATACGTAAGTACGTAGCAGATTTTCTCATTAACTCTACACTACATCTCTGGCACAGCATTTTCTTTTTTAGAATAAGAATATGTTTTATTCACAGATAAGTTTAGTACGCAGAATTGACACCTGAATGAGCAAATTCTCCTACTACAGTTCAGTTACAGAAATAATACATATGGAATATATACATTACGAAGTTTTAGTTAAAGGAAGAAGGAAAACAAAAAAATACAAATTTATGAGCCAGTTTCAAGATATAAAGTAATCCTGGAAAATTAAAAATTAAAAAACTAATGCAACGGATAATAAAATAAAAAATATAGAATATATTAATGTCAAACTAAAGAGGGTAATTAAAGACATTGGGTAATAATATAAAACAAAAGAAATTTAGGAGAAACTTTCAAAATGTAGAGCACACTCTGACACACAAAAATAAAACAATTCAAATGAGAATTATATCAAAACAATAGTTTAACAGTTTAATACCAAACTGAAGAAATTAATTTAAGACATTTTTTATTAGGAAATGTGCACTCAGTTTAGCATTAGTGGTGGGACAGGACACACACCCAGATCCAAGGTGGATATTTAAAATCTCTTATCCCGCCGGGAATCGAACCCGGGTCGCCGAAGTGGAAGGTAGGGACTGCACCCACTACGCCACGGCGACAGACAATTTAAGACATTAGGAAACAATAATATAAAAAATAAGTAAACCTACATAATTATTATTTTAAAATGTTTGAATAATATTTTTTTCTTAAAATGTGTTTGGTTTGTTTAGCTCTGGATTGCATATAATTAATTAATTTCATTATTGGGGCCTATATATCTACTTTTTATATTTTTTAATGTTTATAAATGTTATATGTACCATTTTTTATCTACTTTTTTATAGAATTTAGGTAGGACATGAAGCAAAAAGTACTATTTTTCCTGGTGTTGTAAAAATATGTATTATTCTCTTTAAATTAGTTTTTATTTTTATGAGAATAAATAAGCGATACATGCTTAAAAATTTGTTCAATTGGCACGCAGATTTCAAAATAAATTAATTTTATAGGGTAATCTAAAGCTAATGCAAGCAGGAGAGAGGATAAAATTTGCAATTACATCTCAACCGAATATTCTGTACTGGATTATCGAAATAATCAGAGTTAAGTAAACAGTACGCAATACATAAATTGGCAAATAATGATCTAAAGATGATAAATTTATTAATATATTTACGTAATCTGTTAATCAGCAAGGAAACAAGTTTGTCACATCTTAAACGTTGGTATGTTACAATAACTACATCTAATCTTCACGCCTATGGCCGCGCGGATATAAGCTCTCCATACATCCCTATACTGTCCTGAGCCGTAACTGAGTTACCTAAGACACCATGCATTTCTGCAAATCAATGGGACTTGTCCTGATTAGAATCCCCATGGGACCATGGGAAAGAAATTTCCTCATCGAATTTCGGTCAGTAATTGTCCGGTGTCTATCAAGCAGGTAAGGATTTTGAGCAGCTAAAATAAGTAGTGACTCCAGGTTGAGAAAATCAGCTATAGCGGCTGCGAGACTCGACATGCCGGCCACATGTTAGTACTATACTATCTATATGATCGTTCACCTCTGTAAATAGTACAAGTGGAAGAGAACCCTCCTCGAAACCTTGCTGATCGTATTTTGTTCTTGAGAACTGCATTATACGAGTAAATATTCATTTTTGTTTTAGGTGAATTCCATGGTAAGTGACGTAACAAATGCAATAAAATAACTCTTTTTAGCCTTCAGATAGGACATTGCTTTTTTCCCTTCGAACATATATGCATAGATTTCAATCTCTTTAATAGAAAATGTGGAGTATTTATATTTAATAATTGCACTTAAAAAGTTCTGTTTTATATCGGTAACTAACCAAACTGTAGAATGAAGTCATGTTTTACAGAGTGAGAGTAAAATAATAATCTCTGTGAAGATTTCAGTTTTATTTCAACGAATAATTGTGAATGTAGTATGTATTGGAAGAGTTATAAAATGCATATACGTTTTATGTTCTAATAAAATTAGTCACTAATTTAATAAAATAAAAGTAACGACGAAACTAACGCTTCTGCGTGCTGTAAGAATTTTAATTCAAATAAATAGCAATTCTTTGTTCATATTGTACAATATGTTTCGAAATTTTTTTAATGGTCCATATTCTACTTTGAGAAGTAGGAAACAAGCTTTGATTTTCAAGTGTTATGTCAATTTTACGTGGAATTCACCAATTATTGCTTTTATCTTTATCCCATAAAATGTTGTTTAATGAAGATATTGTGTCCTACCTTAATTAATCTCAAATTAATATTATATCTATGATTCCAATTCTTAGTTATTTTGATCCCCAAATATGTGTATTCTTCGCAATGCTGCATTATTCCTTTTCAAATAGTAAAATTAAAGGTCCTCTGATTGTACATGAGTTATACTAGGATCCCATTTGAACATGATTTATACATCTATAATAAAATTAAAGATGTATAAAGCATCAGGTTCAAATGGATCCCAGCGTAACTCTTAAAATCAGGGGGATAAAAATTGATAGAAAATATACACAGGTTGCTTAGTATGAGCAATGTGAGAGCATGTTCAGAGAATGAAAGCAGACAGAATACCAATAAATATTTTAGATTATAGATCAGAAGATAGCAAGAAAACTTGGTAAGCTGAAGAAGTGGCGGATCCGAATGTTCAACAGTTGGGGCGCCTGATAGTTGGAGTTACATATGATGTAATGGGTGATAAATGAATACGAAGCAACCAGAGAAGTCTTAAATCTAAACTTAACCTAAATCCAAGTCATAGGAGGCTACAGAAATAATTCCCTTTAAGTAAAAATTCCTGTGGTCTGACCGCGAATCGAATCAAGGACTCCACGAACTGTAGTCAAAAACTCTAATCACTTGTCCATGATCCATCCATAGTTATTTTGCCCGATGGCAGGTCTTTCACTGCAAACGTAGTATTTTCAACGCTATGCTTTGCAGCTTTATTAAGGAATTATAAGTGTGGTAGTTTCCCGTTGCTTTCACACCGGTGAAGGATGGTGATGATGATAATGATGGCCGGATGATTTTCGGGGACCGTTGGGCCCTAAGCTTCCTGACATTTGTATTACAGGCGAAGAAAAAAGCCGAAAAAAACTCACCCAGGAAGTTTGTCCCGACCGGAAATCGAACCCGGGCCCGCTGCGTGACAAGGCAGCACGCTACCTCGAAACCACAGCGGTGGACTTGTCCATGATGATAGTCCAAATGAATTATATGAGAGAAGAATGAGCTTTAAAGGCTTACCCCGTGAAACGTTTAGTATGATTTATTATTATTATTATTATTATTATTATTATTATTATTATTATTATTATTATTATTATTATCGTTATAATAATTATTATTATCATTATAATTATCATCATCATCATCGTCCTTTCAAGTATTAGGCCCAGTGGCCCATTACGGTCTCCCGCCATCTCCGAAAAGGTCGACCCACAGATCTTCTGCCTCCAGGAATGTAGTGAAGAATTTGTTTTGGTATTCTGTGACGATCCATGCGCTGAATATGGGCTAGCCAATTGTTTCTATATTCTTGGAGGTATTCAGATATAGGTACGATGTTTAACTCTCTGGCTATTGTTGAATTTCTTTGTTGGTCTAGAAGGCTATAACCTGCAGTCATTATAATTATTATTATTATTATTGTTATTAAATCAGTGAATGTATTCAAAAATACATTATGGACGCGTAAAAACACGCAGCCACTGTACACCTGATAGCCTGTACATAGGCCTATTAAATTACATGTTAGATAGCCTATAAATATGATTGAAACAAATAACTACATTCAAATATCGAATCCGTAGGCTCATGCAGCGAGGACATAAGCTGTCCATACATCCCTATCCTGAGCTCTCTCAACTCATGGGTAATGTTATTTTCTCGCATCATTATTGCCTTACTTATTGGGCGCGTTAACTCTGATTTTCCTAAAGCAATTTCCATGTCCCTCTTCCATTCTCCATTCGTGTCATATTTTCTGCTCATCTCAGTTTACAAGACTTAATATTCTTATTACATCTGGTTTTCCATACAGATCATACAACTCACCCATTATGTATCGCATTTCTTCGGTCCAAAAAAATCCTGAGTACTTTATCCTCAAATACTCGTAATATTTTCTCCTCCCTTAAAGTATGAGACCATGTTTCGCATCCATATAATATAACTAGAAGAATAACAATTGTATATGTTTTTTTTTTCAATTTAACTTTTTTTTCAGATGGGACGATAAGAGTCCTTTAAAAGCGTAATAGCAAGTATTTCCAGAATTAAGCCTATGTTTAATTTTTCTTTCTGCACCTCATTACTGTTTGTAATTATTGGTCCTAGGTTTTGAATCCAACCATTTCTTTAAAATTTCCCTCATTCGCCATTAAATGTTCATTTCCATTATATAATGTATTTCTGTGTGTGACCATATATATATAATTTTATTTATGTTTACTTCCAGCCCCAATTTCTTAGTCTTACTCAATAGAATGTGCGTGTTGAATCTTAATATCAACCGTCATCGCCTAATAACGCTATATCATTAGCATATCCAACACTTTATTAATGTCATTGAGTTGTACGCTTTCTTTATCTTCTAGAGATTTAATGGAATTTTTTTATTATAAAATTGAGTAGATAGGAAATAGTGCATATCCTTGCTTCAACCCATTATGAATTTCAAAAGTAACTAAACATATTTATCTACACACACCCTAATCTCTGCGCCAATTGAACACACCTGAATAAGTCTAATTAACTTTTAGGAATTCCGAATTTCAGTAGGATACTACAACGGGCGCATTCAGCGGCCACAGCGCTGCAAAAACGCTTTAGCACTTTATCTGCAGTATACCATTCAGCGGGCAATAAAGCGTTCTGGCAAACTTGCAGCTATTGTAGCGAAGTAAAAGTAGGCTGCGTCCATTGTGATTGGTTGTTTCATTCAGTTTAAACATGGCATCTTTGTCCATAAACAATTTATGTTTGATATACATATTTTATATTATTTATATCTGGGCATTAATATATGAGTTATTCAAGGTGGCTAACCCTATTAGACGAATGTAAGTGATATATTAAGTGAAACTAAAGACAGTGATAATTTTAAGTTTGTTATCAACATTAAGAATTTACGATTATAACCTCTTCATTGCATGTGCTATTGACGAGTCAATGTTTTCGTATTATGAAAATTATATCCCCAGATGATTATTTCGCTAATACCCGGTGCAAAGTTAATTATAATTTTTATTTTTAATTTCAAGATATATAAAATAATGCAGAATCTTATGATTGTGTTCATGGGGTCATTTCTGGAAGTTTTACAGTGATTGTCAAACCAGTTTTCTCTACAGATAAAACAAGCATTTGTACTCTTCTTTAAATGTGTAACACAATAAGAAAATTGTGGAATGGACAAAGAGATAAACTGTGTACCTTACATTTGTAATCTTTTCTGAATAAAGAGTTTTGTGAAGTATTAGCCATAAATTGAATTGAGATATTACAATATTCTAGAATTCTTATCTACATTTTACCAGTGAAGATACAAATACTGTAGTGCGATACGCATTAATAAAATTAAATTGCAGCCAGAGTTGGTTAATGTATTAACAGAAATATTTGCACTAAACGTAGGATTTAAATCATGGCTGATCCATTATTTAACTTCCAACTTTATATACTATGTCCTATCATTAAGATACTGAGAGCCATTACTTGACCGGATATGAATAATTTTCAATTTTCACTTCAATTCCCAATTTCTCGTAAAATAAAATTTTCTCTTATATATTTTAATTCAAATGCATATAGTCTCTCTTATGGGATATTGCTATTCACTATATACTACCATTAACCTTAGTGGTAAACGTTTTTCATATATTAGAAATGATTCAATGATATATTTATTGCAACATTTAACTTGACTAAGAAAGTGGCATTTCTAATGTTAGAGATTATGTTAAATAATTTCCTTAAGTATGGTGAGTGAGTAATTATTATCTATAATTAACTGCTGTTACGACAGAATTTCATGCATATATAGTTGGTAATTACATATAGTTTTTGTTTTTACTTTAGCCAAAAAATTATGGTACTTAATCTTATGACTAAGTAATATTTTCAGATGATACAAAATAATAAAATTAATCAACTATTAAGAAAACGGTATTTAAATTGCTATAAATTGATATTCATCTTTTTCATTCCTATTCCTTAACAAATTTAAAATAAAGATGAAGTATGTTTGAGATTGAAAAAAATATAATGATGCCTTTCTTTATACAATTTGTTTGGTTGCTGTACTTAGGCCATGTCTTGCACTACTTACATTAATTTTGCATATATGCCTATACTTCCTGTGTTTTCTAATGTAACCCCTAATCCTCATAGATTTAAATATAGTCCTAAAAAGTGTCAAATGTTGTGTAAGACATCACATGAATAAAATGACTGAACAATTGAATAAAATTTGTCCTACAGCCCACCTGACAATACTTTTAGTGTGGTTCTGAAATATATAGGCCCCTATTATGTGATGACGAAGGACCAAGATATCACATACAGAATTTGCAGGAGTGCCATTTTAATATAATAAAATAATATCACATTGTGTCCAACTCAGGGTCAGATCAAGAGATGAGATTAAGCCCTATATTTATAGAGGTCTGTGAATAAAAAGGGTGCAGGCTGACTACGTCTGATGAACGAAATGGATGAGTTGAGTACGGGGAAAAGTGGAATGAAATTGTGGTAGGGGAAAATTGGAGAAACCCAAAAAAAAACCTGCCGTAGCTCCGTTTCCTCTACTACAAAATCCATGTATAGTGACAAACTCTAATGAAGTTAAAAAAGCTACTCCTACTAAGGTACAAATTAATAATATTAAACTAATAATAAATATTATAAATAAGGTTCTCGAGACCCCAGACATAGATTTCCCTTCCCCAGCGGTGAGAGGAGAGCATCTAATCGCTTGAGTCACGGAGCCGCCTGATATTTTAATAATATAATATTACAATTTTTCTCGCTATAATAATATTATATTTTAAACGACCTATTCGTTAATTTCATAATTTGCATCCATTAAAATAAATCGTAAATTCTGTATATCATTATCAGTATGATTAATTTCAATAGCATCGCGTAGTAATATGAGTGATGAGCCCATGAAACAATTGAAATTTGCGGTTCCGCTGCATGCAGCGGTCCATTCAACAAAATTCTTAAATGTCCGCTGCAATGGCAGCCATTTTTGCTAAAGCGGTTCTGCAGCGCTTTTGGCCGCTGAATGCGCCCAACGTCTCGTAATTGAATCGTATGCCTTTTTTGAAGTTTACATACAGTTTATGTACAGTACCGTTATATCCCATTACTTTTCAAAAAAGGCATAAAACATAAATAGTCCACCGCTGTGGTCTCCGGGTAGCATGCTGCCTTGTCACGCAGCGGGCCCGGGTTCGATCCCCGGTCGGGACACTTTTTCTGGGTGAGGTTTTTATCGGGGGTTTTCCTCACCTGTAAGACAAATGTCAGGAAAACTTTAAGGCCCAAACGGTCCCCGAAATCATATGGCCATCGCAATCATCATCATTCATATTCATCTTAGGTTAAGTTTAGGATTAGGGACTCTCCTAGCGCACCACTATCATCATCATCGCTCATAATATCATCGGGGCAAAGTAACCCCGCCTTCCAGGCGCCCCAGCCTCAGAAGTGGGTTACAATTACGCCATGCCAGGAGAGAAACCAGGAATGTCGAAAGACAAACCTGGGGCATTTGTATAAAAAAAATTCTGAGAAGAATATTGGAAACGTAACAATTTTAATTCGGACCTATGTTTCCAGAGTCCACAACTGTGATCTAGTGGCAACGTCTTTTCCCCGCATTCAGTGGGCCCTGGTTCGATCCCCAGTCGGGACAAGCTTCCTTGGTGAGGTTTGTACTGGGCTTTTCCTCGTCTATAGGAGAAATGTCAGGAAACTTTAATGCCCAAACAGTCCCGGTCATAAAAATCATCCTTATCGTTTTCTTCTTATTTAGTACTAGCTAATGCCCGGCGTGTGCTGCTACGCCTTAATAAATTAAATATTGAGGGTTAATTAATGATATGGTATGCATTGACACAAACCAAACATGGCGGTTGCTAGAGTAAATTTTTAATTTCAATTTTTCAGGTAAACTCCCACTTCTAATGGTTAGATTTCACAGATTTTTGGAAAATACGTACCTCGGTTTACTTCAATACGATATTCCGAGTTTTGTTGTAAAACATCGAAAATTGCAATTGCTAATGCGATTTTTTAAATTTCGTTTCAGGTGAACTCCTATACCTAATGGATTTAGAACAAAATAGATAACGGCTAAACACTTGTCGCATCTGAAATCCTGTGCATACAAAATTTTCACGAAGATCGGTTGAACGGTTTAGAAGTCTATAAAGGACAACATACATATATTCGATTATATAATATAATATCCATCCATCCATAGTAATTCTGCCCGAAGGCAGGTACTTCACTGCAATCACAGCATTTTTATGCTATGCTTGCAGCTTTACTAGGGAATTGACGTGTGGTAGCTTCCCGTTGCTTCCACACGGTGAAGGATGATATGATAATGATAAGGATGATGATGATGGCCATATGATTTCGGGGACCGTTTGGGCCTTAAAGTTTTCCTGACATTTGTCTTACAGGTGAGGAAAAACTCCGATAAAGACCTCACCCAGAAAAACTGCCCCGACCAGGGATCGAACCCGGGCCCGCTGCGTGACAAGGCAGCACGCTACCTCGAGACCACAACGGTGGATAATATAAAAACAATAGAAAAACAAATGAGTAGAAATTACTAACATTTACATCGTATTGTACAATAATACTTAGAGTTTTATATGATTTTGTTTCCTTTGCGGTCCAGAATATATAAATACTTGCTTACTTACTCACTGGCACTATCGAACCCGTAGGTTCATGGCCGCACGGACATAAGCCCTCCATACATCCCTACCCTGAGCTAATGCTTTCCAATCATTCCCTGTATAATCTACTTCCCTCAAATCATAGTTAATGTTATTCTCCCACCTCATTCTTGGTCTACCAACTGGGCGTTTTCCCTCTGGCTTTCCTACAAGAAGCTTCCATGCAAGTCTTTCATCCCCCATACGGGCAACATGTCCCGCCCATACGGCAGTCTACGAGACTTAACTATTCTTATTATATCTGGGCTGGGGGACTTGCATGTAAAGACCATGTAGTTCATTGTTATGTAGTATTCTCCATTCAACTGTATGTTCATATCTATTGAGTCCAAAAATTTTCCTAAGTACTTTATTCTCAAATACTTGTAATCTCCTTTCCTCTCTTAAAGTAAGAGTCCATGTTTCGCACCCATATAATATAACTGGTAGAATAATTGTTTTATATATTTTCAGTTTAACGTTTTTTGAAAGGAGTTGGGACATCAAGAGCCTCTGCAATGCATAATGAATATATAAATAACTGGCAGAATGAATTATTGTTTCGCCAATTTAAGGTTAGGATACTCTGATCGCACGGTAAACTTAATTGAATAAGACTGTGATGGTTTTGTTAGAATTGACACTTATTGTCAACAGTCCCAAATAGTAAATTGACATTACTTCAATAACAGAAAGAAAAAAAATGGACTCCTGTTTAAATGGACTATATAAACCTAATAATATCCAGGAAGACATAAATGAAAGAATACAAAATACTAAGAAATGTTTTTTTTAAATAAATAAAGTATTTAAATTCTAAATATCCGACACGCGAAACAAAAACTAGATTGTATAAAACCCTAGCTAACACCCGGCGTGCGCTGCTGCGCCAAAAAAAAAAAAATCAATGTGTTCTTATGTTTAATTCAATAGATGAAAGGAAAACATAATTATACATTTATTTCGTTATTAATTTTAGATACCCCATGCTGAATAATTGGCGATGCCCGGAATTCTATTTATCCCTTTCTTCTTGCCATAAATGAGGTGAAAGACGAAAATTAATGTTTTTTTATATTTAGTTGAACAAGTAAGAGGAAAAATTTATAACGCAGGCTAATTGTTTTTAGATACCCCGAGCAGATTACTCGGCGCGGCGTTGCCGGAAATCTACTTATCCCGATCTTCTTGGCATAAATGAGCTGAAAGACGAAAATGTATGTGTTTTTATGTTTAGTTGAATAAGTGTAGGGCAAAATTTATATCGTAATTATTTTTCGATACCCCGTGATGTTTACTCGGCATTGCCTGGGAATCTTTATCCCGATCATCTTGGCATAAATGAGCTAAAAGATGAAAATTAAAGTATTTTTATGTTTAGTTGAATAAGTAGGAGGTACAATCATCATCATCATTATCATCCAGGGATTAAGCCTGTTGGCTCGTTCCGGTTTCATGAAAGCTAGCGAGTTAAAATTGTTCAGACCATCTTCTGTGTGGGCGTCCAACATTTCTCCTTCCGTGTGGTTTATAATTTAGAAATAATTTTGGAAATCTTTCTTCTGGCATTCTATCAATATGTTCTTTCCAGTCGTTCTTATATTTAATTATTCGGTCTGTAAGCTTGAAAATATTTAGTTCCTTTCTTATATCTGCATTCCTTTTTTTTTTTTTTTTTATCCAGCAGAGTATATTCTGCTATATTCTTAAAAATCTCATCTCAGCTGCTTCCAACCTTTGTTCTTGTCTTTTAGTGATCGTCAGACATTCTGATCCATACATCAATACAGGAACAGCCATTACTTTATAAAATTTCATTTTTGTTTCTTCTCTTGTGTTTTAAGGGTTCTTTTTAATAGTGCCACACATTAGATTAAATTTATTTATTTTGTCATTAATATCTTCAGTTTTAACATATGATAAATTGAAGCCTAGATGTTTAAAATTGTTCACTTGCTCTAAATTTTATTATCAATTACTATGTTTGCTCTTAAGGTATCATGTCCTTTAAATGCTAAAATTTTAGTTTTATTCATTGAAATTTTTAAATTGTAATTGGCACTTACTTTTCCAAATTAATAATAGTTCTTTGTAGATCATCTTCTGAACTGAAAATCACTACTAGATCATCGGCAAATAATATTGTATCCAACAGTTTATTATTTATTTTAAAATGTTTATTTAAATTAATCTGCCACTTTAACATAACCTCGTCTATATATAAATTAAAAAGAGAAGGTGATAACGGATACCCTTGTCTGACACAATGATTTATTATTACCATTTTTTATTGTTTACATTTAAAAACCATGTCTATTACAATTTTATTATTTACATATAAACTTTGTATAGCCATAATCAAATGTTGTGGAATACCTTTATTTGTCATTATATCCCATAATTTACTTATATTTACCATATCAAAAGCTTTTTCATAGTCTATAAATCCTATATATGTTGGGATGTTAAATTCTATATTATTTTCAAATAATTGAGTCATTGTGAATATACAGTCGGAACAGGATCTTCCCTTTCTGAATCCATTTTGAACATCCAATATGATATTTTCTATGATTATGTTTAAGCGGTTTTTTAAAATATTGGTATAAATTTTATAGCACGTATTCAATATACTTATTCCTCTATAATTAGAACAATCTTGCCTGTTTCCTTTTATGTATATATATATATATATATATATATATATATATATATATATAGGGTATATTTTGAATCCTGCCGATGATGGGACAAGTCCCGAAAGCGCTACAGTTAAATAATTAATTAAGTTGAGGAGACGGACCTTTCAGGTGAATATTCCATAATTTTATATTTTAATTTTGAATAATACTTCAACGGAACACATCATGAATCTTATAAAAGTTGATAATGTATTTCTTATGATTAGTTGAAGAAGTAAAATGAAAAATAATTATAAATGTATATCGTAATTATTTTAAGGTTCCCCGTACTGATTACCGGTGTTGCCCGGGTGTCTACTTATCTCGATCTTCTTGGCATAAATGAGCTAAAAGACAAAATTCGTTATTGTGAGTTACCCGTTAAATAATACCCATCTTGTGTTTCGATGCTTGCACAGGAATCTACGTATTTGTCTCGATCTTCTTGGTATCAATGAAAGACAAAAATGGTTATTGTGAGTTATCCGTAAGGGATAAACATATGCTGTCGCGGACTTTTTTTGTAGAGCTTTTTGAGATATTGAACTCTGTGTACATTCCTTTTTTTTTCTTTTTTTTTTTTTGTATTTATTATGGTTTAGGCAGCGTAAGCCATTTAAGGGTCCAAATAGCTACTTTTTCACCTTTTCCACTATAAAGGGTGATTTTTAAGGATGTAGGAGTTGAGTATTACAACTCTCTTATAGCCTATGTTCATCCCGGGAATCTCCTGAACATTTTGCAAAAAGCCCCATCAGAATCGGATCAACGGTATGGCCGCGCATGAAGTACGAACAAATAAACAAGCATACATACAAACAAACAAACATTCATTTTTATATATTAGAAGATGAATAATTAAATATGTGTTTTGTCTTAAATGTTCGTATTTTCCCGGAGGTGATCATGGCTTTGAACTGCTCTGCATCCTTGTATCGTTAATGTGATCCAAGGTTTAATTTTCTCTCCTGGCGCAATGTCTCTGTAACAACCGTTTGGCGTGGGACACGTGAAAGTACTTACAAACATTTAGGATTTAATCATTAAAATTTACTCGCATAGGAACTACCTACGTAAACTAGGCAAATTCCTCAACAAGTTAAGTTTATGGTCCGATTTTGCTGGCTTACGGAATATATAATACTTCTCTTTATTAACTATTATGTATCCAGTTTCGTTGCGAGAAAACAAACATGGTTTCCGCTAGAGGTAGTTTTAAATTTCGGTTTTCATACAAACTCCGATTCTTAATTCTTGACTGTCGGATTTCGGTGATATATATTTGGAGAATATATTTATATTTTTATTTCAATAGCATGTACCGAGTTTAGTTGCGAAAAAATTTAAAATTACTATTGTCAATAGAGCGATTTTTCTTTTATTTTCGCTTCAGATTAACCCCCATTCCTAACGATCTGATTTTGGCGTTACTTTTCCTAATTGATTGCTGTATACCGAGGTTTGTTGCGAAAAATAGAAATTGCTGCCGCTAGAACGTTATACGTAAAGTGAACCACTATAGTCTTTAGTAGCCCTTGGAGCAGTAACAGATTAAGGTTCCCATCTATTCAGACAAAAGTCCGATATGTAAGTCCGATTATCAGCCCTGCAGCTACATTTCTTCGTAAAGTTTAAAATTATAAAATGTGTATCAGTAAAATACACGGCAAGATCATAAAACATACAGACATATTGGGCCGTATGAATAAAACTGGAGGTTTTGCTTGTGAGCACAAAGTAGAGGTAGAAGTATTTGTTTGGAAGCAAAAGGTAGAAGTATAAGCATGTGCTTTGAATAATATGAATAACCTTTACCTTACACTTCTACCTTTTCCTTCTAAATAAGAAGCATGTGCTTCCCAGCCGAGCAGCCGCGCGTTTCGTAAATGAATCAGCATTCTTTACTAGAGTGCTTGTTTATGTTTTCGTTCTTTAAAAGTAAAGTATTTGTGCTGACTCCACAATGTTCAACCAAAACAGATCATAACCACGCTACTTTTATTTCCGCTCTCTCAGTGGAGTCAAAACTATACATATAGTGCGGTTTGTAAAATGGCCTTTTCTGTTTCGGAAGCAAGAAATAGTTCAAAGTCTGTAAAAAATACAATGGCATTTTTAGTTACTGCTCAAGGAAAATATACACAATTATCACAAAAATCACAAATTCCGGAAGAAAAAAGTAGAAAAACGTGTAAGCAATTCAGGAGTTAATTCAATTATTTAAACGTAATTCTGGCACGCCGATAAATTCAAACCAGTTGCCAAAGAAAATTAACAATATGAAAACTAGAACTCCAAGCGCGACAGGCCTAGAAGGCCCTTGGCCCACCAGTCGGCTGCTAGCCTCACATCCACATGTGTTAATCACAGAGGTAGACGATTATAAGCCAGTGTAGGAGTGATGACATGTGGTTAGCATGTCGAGTCATCCAGCCATATGAAAACTAGGCTGAAGAAAAGACAGATATGAACAGAAGGAACAAACTAATCTTTTTTCGCGTCCTCCTCTTATAATTTTCCCTTCAGTGAAATTTTCTTCTCCTTCGTTGTATCTTCATCATCATTGCCTGAATAATCAATATTGATGAACGCATATTTATTCTCCTACACCAGTTTGAAACCTGGATCCGCCATGAACCAAAAAAGACCTTCATTCTATCTTCAGAGAATAGCGCACCACCTCTTCTCTCTTCTGTTTCTGGCAAAAAGTAGGCAGCAATCCATTTAACATTTTCCTCGTTGAACCTCTATAATGAATTATACTCTTCCTCAGGAGGACACCGACGTGGTTTATAACACTTTTTACGGAGCACGGGGACTACTAATTGAGCCATGTCTGTATTTTGTGATGATGAGTCTGCTATCGACCAGACTTCAATTTTTTAAAGCATGTGTTTCTTAAAAGAAGCAAAAGGTTCACTTTATTCATACAGTTTTTCTGATCTTGAAGCACATGCTTCAAGGTCGAGCTCGTGCTTATTCCATGGAAGCAGATACTTTTTCCTCGATGCGTCACCGCAAGTAAAAAGTTATGCTTCATACTTTATTCATACATTCTGAAGGATATGCTTCAAAATAGTGAAGTAAAAGCATTTGCTCCACTTTATTCATACGGGCCATTATCACAACTTAAAGTTGAACCCATTCTTGAAATATACAAAATTACATAAACAAATGGTGATTATACGTTTGAAGAATGGCCAGAGAAATACTGTCCAATTTAGTACTAAAATATTGCAAGTTCGGAAACAAATCTAAGATCGACCACTTGGAATATTACTGGGTGGATAATGAAACCGGAACAGACTATTATTCCTAACAACTTAATGCTGGAGTACCTGAGATCTCACTCATCTTCATCTCGTTATAAGCGTTCAGAACACTTACCATCATCACCTGTTAAAAAATACTTCGTAAAATTCCGATTCCGATTGAGGGTCTTTCCACTTTTCAGCGGTTGCCCTTTTACCAGCCGGCTGCTGGCCCTTCACATCCACATGTGTCAATCACAGAGGTAGATGATCAACAGCCAATGATGGGGTGACATGTGGTTAGCATGTCGAGTCCCCCAGCCGTTATAGCTGGTTCCTCAACCTGGAGCCGCTACTTATTGTAGCTACCCAATTGCCTCACGATGCTGGGTGGGCACCGGTCCCATACTGGTCGAAATACCATGAGAAAATTTCTTCCCCCATGGAGACTCGAACCAGCGCAAGTCCCGTAGCTCTGCACCAAGGCTTCCTACCTTAACCGCTCGGCTACGGCGCGGGACTCTTCGTAAAGTTCAAATTTAAAAAACTTCGTAGCAGGCCTTTTCAACTGAAATTTTACATATTTGAGGACGACTGGCATCTAGGTATTTTTTTTATATAATTTTAATATATAGTAACCTCAACGGTGAGTCAAAACGATTTTTCATCATCATCATCATCAGTGGCAGCAACTTAATGGATTGAGCTTCACAAGGCTTTCTTCAGTTTTCTAACATATCTTTTAAACTTTTATGATTTTTAAAAGTATTAATTCCTTCGGAATTCGCTAATAACTAAAAATGTATTTCTTTTCAGGTTGCCATGACAACTGCGAGCACACCACACAAAAGATATGTTCAACTTCTGTACTTTGCAGTGGGGATAGTGTTGGCCATGGTACAAAGTGCTTATTCTGTTATGAAATCAACGTATCAACGACTAAGACCTCAACCAGCTAAGTCTTTGCATGGGAAAATTGTTCTGGTAAGTATTATAGTCATAAAAACACAAGAAGAACATAAGGAGTTAATATTTTCTAGATATGTAAAAACACAAAGAAACTAGGGCTGGAAGTAAATATCAATAAAACTGAATACATGGTCACACTTATAAATATATTATTAAATGGAAATGCGTAGTTAATAACAAATTAGGGAAATTTTGAATAAGTGATTGAATTCAAATCCTGTAAACAGTAATCACAAATATAGGAACGTGGTGCAGGAAGATATTAAACATGGGATCAACTATTGAAATGCATGTTATTATGCATTACAGAGAATCTTGTAACACAAATATATAAAATTGTTATTCTTCCAGTTTATACAAAGGTGCGAAACATGGATTCTGAAACATCGAAATTGCGACCCCTAGAGCGTTTCTTTTTTTAATTTTCGTTTCAGGTGAACTGCACCTAAGAGTCCGATTTTGCTGGTTAACGAACTCCACCGTACTTGTTTTTATTAATAGCTATAGGCCAACTATGGTTTCGAAAAAAAGTTTGTGGCCGCTATAGCATTAACAGACACACATACATCATGTATGTATATATATATATATATATATATGGTATGATAAGAAAAATAAATGCCTGGACGGGATTCGAACCCGGATCTCTGAGTCTGTACCTCAGTGTGATATCCATTACACCACCAGGCGAATCCAATTCAAACATTTTTCTTATATATGTATTATATTCCCCATTATTACTAGATGTCGCGAGAACTCGGTCTTCACTGCCATCTAGTAGCTGACTATAACAAGTAAGCAAATTAAAGAGAACATATTTACTTTATAGCAGTGACACTTTATCGATGTTATAATTAAATATTTAACATTGAGCAATGCAATATATATATATATATATATATATAAAATTGTTATTATCATTTTCGGTGTTTACTAGAAAAGGTCGGTGAAGATCCGTAAACTTTTTTTCAAAAATATTTACATGAGGACAACTTCCATAGCTTCAATCATTATGTAATTCGCTAAAAATCCCAGGGTCCCTAAATATTGTTATACAAAGGTTTAACTGTTCCACATCTAGTTCAATCCTGTTTTCTTTCTATTCAACACTCAAGATGTTATAACTAAAATATGATGCAATAGTAATTAAATGAGTTTATTTCATTGAACTTTATAGGAAAAAATCACTATGAGGTTTAATTTAAGATTTAAGATTTAAATTAAAGTGTTTCATACCTCACCTCATATAGAGTCTTCTTATTAAACCGGTTTCGAAGTTTGAACTGTTTCATCTTCAGTAATTTCTTGTCGACTGATGTTATGTCGATCAACATAATATAAGATTGGCACCGAAGAATGAATACAGCCTAAATAAGATAATTAAAATCAACAAAAATAAAAAAATTAAGAATAAAACAAATTATGAATTTATCATATCAAATGTAGGGATTGTGACGAAACTGACATAGGAAAACAAAAAGGAATTCGAAAACAAGGGTGAAAGAACATTTTAGAAATGTCAAAAATGGTGAAGAGGAAAAGTCAGCAGTAGCTGCTCGTGCTTGGTCTGAAAAACATCTAATTGATACAAAAGCTAGTCTAGTTAAACAAATAGAAAAACAAAAATAACTCAGGGTTTTGGAAAAAATCCACATAAAAAAAAACAAGAAAGAAAAACTTATGAACTTCGAAATTCCCGCTGATTCTGATTTGATCCGGAGGTTTATCGGTCCACCAACAGAGGGAGGAAGAAGCAGTTCTCCTGAACGACATAACATAAGTCGACAAGAAATTACTGAAGATGAAGCCGCCCATGCTTCGAAACCGGTTTAATTATAAGACTGAATATAAGGTGAGGTATTAAACGCTTTAATTTAATCCTTGAGTTTAATTCAGTTTTTTTATTATTAAATGTTAGTAAATAATTTTTGCATTTGTTTACGTATTCCCACTTTTTAGTTAGACAATATACCCATCTGCTATATATATATAAGAGACCAAAAAAATATCAATTGAAGAATTATGGAAAGTCTTCTTCTTCTTCCGAATGCAGTATTGGGTGATGATGCCCGTTCTGCGACTACAAAAACTGATCTTTCCATCGGTTGAAGGGTCTTCCGAGGTCTCTTTTGCCGTTAGGGTTGAGGTGGTAAATCATCTTTGGTAAACGGGAATTTGACATTCTCTGGACGTGTTGGAACCATTTAATCTGATAATTTTGTATATGTTCAACCATTTCCCTACTATTCCACTGCATCCTTATCTCATCACTTTTCATTCTATCCCTTAATGTTATTCCAGTTAGTGATCGGAGGAATCTCATTTGTGAACTATTAATGCGGGATTTATCTTTTGCTCGAAGTGTCCAGCATTCACTTCCGTATAGTAGAGCAGGTTTGGCTATGGTATTATGAAATCTCAATTGGATTTCTTTCCTCATTTGTTTTCCAAAATTTCTCCTAATTATACCATTTAATCTGTTATATTTTTCTAAATTTGTTTCCACATCTTTTTGATTATGAAACTGTGATATATTATTACCTAAATAATTAAAGTGTGTTACTTGTTCTATTGGTTTATTATTTATTATTATTTTTACTCTCGAAAGTTCCTTTCCAGTGATTGCCATGGATTTTGTTTTATTTTCAGATATTTTCATGTTGTATTTTTCTAGGGTATTCTGCAATTTAAACACTGATCTCTGCAAATCATCTTCATTCTCCGCTAGAAGTACTTGATCATCTGCGAAGATTATTGTTTGTATTTGATTTCCTCTACATATTTTTACTCCTGGGGGGTTTAGTTTATTTCCACTCCTGGACAATTTTATTTAGATATAGAATAAACAGTAATGGAGATAGTCCACATCCCTGTCTTAAACCTTGGTTAATTTCAAATTTATCTGTTATTTTCCCATGATCTAACTTTACTTTTATAAATGTGGTTTCATATAAACTTTTTATAGCATTTATTAGATTATTGGGGACTTGGTAGCTTTCCAATTATGGAAAGTAACATCACAAAATTAAGTACGGACGGAGATTAAATATCGTAAATGGAAATGGATTGGACACGCACTCAGAAGAGAACTAGTCAGTGAGCTCTAGATTGGAATCCACATGGATTGTCTAGAATAAGAGGATGACCAAAAATAACATGGCGCAGCACAGTAATAACAAAAATTGCACAACAAGGGAAAAGCTGAAATGAAGACAGAAATTTGGCAAAAAAGATAATCTGGCGGCGTGCTTTCACAAAGGGCCTATGTTTCCAAGAGAAGTGACAGGAACTACTACTGCTACTAGGCTTATATACCGATCGCTGCACTGTGGTCTTGGGATAACGTCGTTGCTTCTTAAACAGCGGGCATGGATTCGATCCCCAGTCGGGACAAGTTTCCTGTGTGGTGCCTTTTTTTGGGGGGGAGGTTCCTCAACCCATAAGAACAAATCTCAGGAAACTTTGAGGCCGAAACGGTCCCCGAACATCATCCAACCATCGTAATTATCATTATTATATTCGTCATATTTGGTATGAAATATATGAGCGAATGGTGTTGTTTCGTCTTAAATGTTCGCGTTGTCACGGAGGAGGCTCTGTATTGAGCTGATCGGGGAGGTCCTCCATGACTTTGTGTGGACAAAAAAGCATGTGCGAAACAGATAAAAAGTACTTATTAAGGTGAGAGGTTAAACTACGATGTAGAAGAAATGAAAGTTAGATAACTTGACTAAAATTCTATTAGGCCTACATATGTTTTATAGGACTACAGCATAGCTCCTATAGAGTGTTATTTGTATACCTAGGAGAAAATGATCCGGTCATGACGAAGATGAAGGATTTGTGGAGAATAATATGTTTTGTGTTTGGAAATTTGTTTGATCTCACTCAGAATGAACCTTTGGCCGACTCACATGGTAATGGCAATGCCACTTTTATTATTAAAAGACAATTGTCAAGTAGAAAATAAATGGTAGTTATCTTAATATCTAGACCTACAAAAGTTTCGGAAGCGCGCAAGGTTATTTATGAAATTAGATATTGCAGCAGGAACAAGGAATTTCACTTCAGGAAACCAGAATCACGCTCATTTGAACATTGCAAGGGCAACCACAATATAGTCTGAGACAAAAGTTAATACAAATCTTTCAGTGTTTAGTTAACGCGCCGTACTTAATAATAAAGGAAATAATATATATATACACCGTGATTCAAAATTGACTTTACAACTTTACAAGCTTATAGAAATGTATTTAGAAGACCTACAGAATTGGTTTAAATGTTATATGATAGCACAACTCATCAAATTTTCACCGACATAGTTTTATAGTACCTAGTTATCTCACCGCGTGCGCTAACGTAGTTCATATCAAAATGGCTGCTTTCACAGGTGCCGAGCGTGCTCGTTGTGTGTTTTTGTTCGAAGAAACTAAATCTGCGACAACTGTTAAGCGTAGATTTCGTACCCAGTATGGTAAGGATCCTCCTAGCAGGCCAACAATTTATTCATGGCACCAAACATTTGTTAGGACTGGTTGTTCTGTTAGTCATTCCAAGCATACTGTCCGTCCACGTACGGCTGAAGCTGTGGTTGAACAAGTGAGGGATAGCTTTCTCGGAGCCCTAGGAAATCAACGCGGCGTGCTTCACGTGAGACTGGCATTTCAAAACCGACCATTTGGCGCATACTACGGAGACCGTTTGCACTTGAAACCATACCGATGAGTTGTGCTATGATATGATATTTAAACCAATTCTGTAGGTCTTCAAAACTTGAAGAGTTGTGCTATCATAATATGACATTTAAACCAATTCTGTAGGTCTTCTAAATACATTTCTATAAGCTTGTAAAGTTGTAAAGTCAATTTTGAATCACGGTGTGTATATATATATATATATATATATATATATATATATATATATATACACCACGGTTGTCTGGTGGTTACATTTCGTGCATTTAGTCCCGAGAGTCGCGGGTTCAAACTCGACCGGAATTGATGGATTTTTAGGATGAGAAATCCAAGGGAGAAGTCCTCTAGGAGGGAATTTAAGGCGTAGGTCTCAAGTCTGAAAATTTTCAACCCTAAATTAGTGCCTCTTAGCAAAATTTAACCTACCTTCTCCATCCAAGTAACTAACACCTTAGTTGCCTACAAGATGTCTCATTGAGGCGATTTGCTGACTCACATGTCATTCACTGACATTTGTAGAGAAATGAGTGCAATTAAATTAGCCTTGGTCAAGTAACTCCTACTAAAGGAACAACAATGTATCCACGAGGGACGTATAGGATATATGAATATATATATATATATATATATATATATATATATATCCATAGTAATTCCGACCGAAGGCAGGTCCTTCACTGCAAACATAGCATTTTCATGCTATGCTTGCAGCTTTACTAGGGAATTGTAGGTGTGGTAGCTTCCCGTTGCTTTCCACACCGGTGAAGGTGATGATGATAATGATGATGGCCATATGATTTCGGGGTTTAAAGTTTTCCTGACAATTGTCTTACAGGTGAGGAAAAGCCCCGATATAAACCTCACCCAGAAAAACTGCCCCGACCGCGGATCGAACCCGGACCCGCTGCATGACAAGGCAGCACGCTACCTCGAGACCACAGCGGTGGACGATATATATACACACACACATTTGATTAATCCCTCCATGGTATATTTACATTGTCGTGGTGAAGGGGCTTGCATGATTAAATTTTCCCCAGATTTATGCCGGCGGTAGCATTGCTGCCGATAGGGTTACCCATGCCGGATTGGTCGAAGGTGATAAGCCAGACGAAAAAAGTACTTGGTCGAAAGAGTGACGATCTCCCACCGGAAAAAATACAACCATCAAGAAATGCGGACATGGATTCCAGTGGGGTAAAATTTTCCGGAGGTCAAATAGTCCCCCATTCGGTTTTCCAAGCAGGGACTAATTCAGGGAACCCATGCCAAAGGCTCAATCACAGGGACATGTTCCTAGAAACATGTAATGTTAGGATTTTATACAATAGCAGAGCACTAGAGATATTAACGCGGGAATTAGATAAATCGCTCTTGGATATAATCGCTTAATAGGAAGTTAGATGTCCAGGTGAAGGTAGTCAGGAATCAGGAAGTTTTGCATTATACTACGGGGGTGTAGAAAGACCTGAATTTGGAACGGGTTTTTTAGTCCGAAGGAGGATCCAGTCCACTATCCGAGATATTAAGTTTGTCAGTGATAGGATATCATACATAATTCTAAAGAGTAAATTACGTGATTTTGTAATCGTAAATGTACATGCTCCCACAGAAGATACAGATGACAAGATCAAGGAAGAGTTCTATGAATAATTAGAATGCGTATTTGATAGTCTTTCACGATATCATATGAAAATTGTCCTAGGAGATTTTAATCCAAAAGTGGGGCGGGAAGACATATTCAAACCAACAATAGGCAAATTCAGTCTTCATGAAGATAGTAACGACAATAGAGTTAGATTAGTCACCTTTGCAAATATCGAACAATCTCATTGTCAAGAGCACAACATTTCAGCATAAAGATATTCATAAATAGACCTGGACGTCTCCAGATGGCTGAATGTCTGAATGTAGTCTTGGTGGAAAGGCCCTGCGGCTAGCCAAATTAATGACAAGCGGTGAGCAATTCCTTTTGACTCTCCAGGATGTCCTAGAAAGGAGAGCCCCGGGTTCCTGCTTAAGCATTAGCCCCGGTGTAAATTAGAAAATGAATAAGTACCGATATGATAATAAATTAAAACGAAAACCATCATTCTAACCTGCATGGTAGCGACGATGTGCTCCGACTAGTATGTGAATTCGTAATTTTTGAATATGGCGCTTGTGGCCGTCAGCCAATCAGAGGCTGGTGATTTTTTGAAGCTTGATTTTTTGTATTAATTTATTAGGATATCATGTTCGAGTGATATCCATGGTGTTCTTAATGCTTGTTTAAATCTAATACCGAGATATTATTAGTTTAATTTAATTTAAAATATATTATTGTCACGAATTTGTATTAGCCATTCGCGTGGCTGTCTGGGGATGCCACGCCCCTTTTTGAAAATGTGTTATTTTGGACGATTCGAAATATATATTGATGTTATTTCGATTCTGTGATATATTATGTGGTCCATGAATGAATTTGACGTGTTTTCAATTAAGTTTGATTATTTAAAGTGCCTAAAACGCAGTCGTGTCTCTGAGCCAATCCGGAGGCTGTGTGATATTGCCACGCCTATTTTTGCGGTCTAGTCTCGCGAGTTTGTACATTAGGAGCCCAAAGTCGATCCAGAGAAGTTGTGCACCCTATGATGGAATATAGAAGTCCGAAAAAACCAGCGCCAAGTCGAAATGAAATCTTTCTCATCCTCTTTACCCGGCTCAGTGAAAAATTGGGAATGAAATTTACTGGTGGGAGCTAGGGGACCACTCCGGCATTCGCCTTCACGCTAAGGAAACCACCAGAAACCTTTAGCAGAGTGGTTATTTGAAAAAGAAATGATAATTGTATTTATTATATTTTCTAATGATATTCTATGACACAGGATGATGCCCATCGGTCATCCGTTGCGCCACGTGCCATAGATGTGTAATTTTTAAAGTTAGAGGTATAATTTCGTTAAATAGCCCATTAATTTTGAATTTAGAAAAGTTATGGGATTTATATTTACTGGTGGAATCAAGGGGCCTACTCCGATATTTATCTTAGCGCTAAGGAAACCACCGAAACCTTAGCAGAGTAGGTTTGAAGTTAGTGAGAATGATCGAAATATGGCCAAATCGGTCGGGCCTTCCAGCTTTTTAGAGGTGATTAGCTGGTTTATCACCTGTTTATAGTTAATTAGGACGGTTCTTATAGGCGAATAGCCGTCAAAATCACCTGGTATGTCGATATTCAGGAGTATATGTCAGACATTATTTGTGTCTATGCGATCTTTTACTGTGTTTGCCTACGACAGGCCATTCAGGTATTGTCTGCCTGGGTGGACGATTTCTAAAGATCACTTCTTCCATGGGGGATAGAAATCCACTACATGACTGTGTGTCGGACTTTTCGGAGGAAAGTTGAAGTCCTCCTGTTGTCTTCGGCTTTTGGTTTCCAGTAGGTTTATATTTATATCCCAACTGTCAATTTCACCTTCGCCGCAGCCCATGGTCAGGGTAAGGTTAAAGGAACCTGATCTCTGTTCCTGATTAAGTTGATCAAGAAGTTGGCTAACAATATCGCCAAATTTGTGCATGAGATTTGAGTCATGCGGATATGTTGGGCAGTTGTCCCAGCATAGGCATTCTGATGGAGTGCCTATCAATTTATTATCCTTCCTCACTGGGTTTATTGATGCCTGACACTTTTTATCTGCTCTGGGCAATATTTCAGTTTGTGTTTCCTGATCAGTAATGTATATGACATTTTGCTGATCGTCACGATTTCCTCCTCTGGCTGAGAGGGAACCGGTTTCATGTCCTGAGAGTTGAACTCAGGTTCTTTGCTATTAGGAACTCCAGTTTTCCTAGAGTTTCTATTTTTCCTTTTCCGTGATTTTTGGCTCTCAGATCGAGGAGCGGCTGGCTCGACTCTAGCTGGAGCTGTTAGTCTTTCCACGGCAGGAGCAGATGGCTCAACTGGAACTGTTTCAGACCGTTGGATTGCAGTTTGAGCTGCACGTCGATAGAGCTCTATTTTAACTTTGTAATAATAGAGTCTTCTTATTTTCAGGACCTCGCAGGCTGTGGAGTCATCCACCAAGACTGCCATAAACATTGGCAGCGGGCCTTTGGTCCTTCCGGATGTCATATTGACTACCTTCAGGGCCGTGAACCCGAGACTTTTTAGGTCTTCTTGGATCAGTGATGGATCCACGTGGGAGTCTATGCCTTTGATCACAATCTTTTTTGTAGCTATGTGATTTTTTTTGATGCCTTCGCTGTAAGGTATCTGACGCCGCTGCAGGAGCTGTACGTATTTATTATGGGCTGACAGTGAAGTTAGCCGGACCCTATTACCCACCCTGGTAACCTCACAAGTTAATGTGAGAGGGTGGTGTTTGTTGAATACTCTATTCACAGCTGCCAGTTCAGTAGAAAATTCTCTACGGATGAGCAGGGAAGGAGGTTTAGTTACGCTTTCGCGCTGGTTCGGTGTCCCTGGACCTCCGGTGGGCCCCTCGCTATTTTGCGGGGAGGCCACCGGAGGTAGAGCGACAGTCAATTTTGAACCATCTCGTAAACAGATAGATCACGTATTAGTGGACAAACGCTGGCACAGTAGCATCATCGATGTTAGATCAGTTAGAGGGACAGACTGCAATTCGGATCATCATCTGGTCAGGGTGAAAATCAGACAACGGTTATTAATTATGAGAGGAACAGACGCTAATGATGATTCTGAATTGTTTTAATTTAAAAACTTGAAAAATGATGAAGTGCTGCAAGAATACCAAATCAAAATTGCTAATACATTTTGAAGTACTGGAATCTTCAGATGACAATGTGGCAAATGAAGAAGAAACTGATATAAATAAAGAATGGGAAGTTATAAGAGATACTATTAGATTGTTAGCATCAGAAAGCATTGGCTATTTAAAAAAAAGGCAAAACAAGAAATGGATGATGAGGATTGTGCCACCATTGTAAATAAAAGAAAGCTAGCAAAAATTAAATGGCTACACGAGACAAATTAGGTAAATTTATAGCAATTGGGTAGTATTAGACGGGAAACCACAGGTTACTATAGAGTAAAAGGAGGGAATATTTGAGAGAGAAGATTAAGGATCTTGAAATGAATGCAAAAAAATAGGAATATCACAGAATTATATCAGGGAATTAGGATCGAGAAAATAGGATTCCAGGCTAGAACAAACATAATTCAGAATAAAAATGGGGATAAGATTACAGATTTCATGAGTATATTAAATAGATTGAAAAGTTAAATCAGCTATTATATATAGAGAACAGAATATTGAAGAGGATAATTTACAAACAGCAGAATCACTAGTGCATCAGAGGTTGAAATGGCGATAGAAAAACTGAAGGTGTATAAAGCATCAGGTTCAGAAGAGATCCCAGCAGAACTGATAAAATCAGGGGGAGAACAATTGATGGACAATATACGCCGGTTGCTTAATATGATTTGGGAAAAAGCTCTTCCAGATGAATGGAAAGAATCGATTATCGTACCAATCGATACGAAAGGAGATAAAACTGATTGCAACAACTATAGGGGCATCTCATTACTTTCAACTTCGTATAAAATTCTAATAAATATATGTAAGTAGACTTACTCCTTATATTGATGACATTCTACGAGATCATCAATGTGGATTTAGAATAAACAGCTTTACATCAGATCAGATTTTAGTATAAGACATATTTTAGAAAATAAATGGGAATATAATGGTACTGTACATCAACTATATGTAGACTTCAAAAAAGCATATGATTCAATTAAGAGGGGAAGTTATATAGTATCCTGCTGGAGTCGGAATTCCTAAAAAGTTAGTTAGACTTATACGAATGTGTCTAAATGACACAAAGAGTATGGTGCATGTAGACAAACAGTTTTCGGATACTTTTAAAATCCACAATGGGTTGAAGCAAGGAGATACACTATCTCCTCTACTATTTAATTTTGTACCATCGCGAAAAAAGAATGTACAAAGCAGGTTTGTGAAGTGTTTTACAGAATCTGGATTATTTAAAAACCACTTTCCAACCTCGCATCGTAATATACTATTGTGTTACGCTTTAAAAAAATCTTGTAACAAAAGAATATGCTTACATAATTCTAAAAACAATTGAATCCAGCAAAGTGGAACCACCGTATTTTCTTAGTGTTTTTTGCGTCAGATGTATTTCCATAATCCAAATAACCTACAATTTATTTTGCAAAGAATATAAAAACTAAATATATGGTCATATATAGAAATAAAGGGTGTCCCATTCAAACCTCCCACATTTTAATTAATCATAACATACAAAGTATGAGGAATTATGAAATGAGGCCGGTATTAAACGAAATAGAAACTCAAAGAATTTTCATTGCCATACATTGTCACACACTAAAACATTATATAATGGAAATGGACAATTAAAAATAAATTATGAAGCTTTTAAGAAATGGCTGAATTCAAATATCTAGGAAAAATAATTACAAACCGGAATGAGGCACAGAAAGAAATTAAACATGCATGCTATTATGCATTATAGGGACTTTTGCCATCCCAACTTCTCTCAAAAAAAAGATAACTAAAAATGTATCAATGTTATTCTTCTAGTTGTATTATGGATGTGAAATATGGACTCTTACTTTAAGGGAGGAGAAAAGATTACGAATATTTGACAATGAAATTTTTTAGAAAAAATTATGAACCAAAGAGAGATGAATGGTCAGATGAATGGAGAAGACTATAAACAGTTAGTTATGAGGTCTTTATGGGAACAGTTAAGTCTCGTAAACTGCAGGCACAAATGGAAAATAAAAGATGGGACACTTGTAGTAAAACCAGAGGGAAAGGACTCGGTAGGTAGACAAATTGAGACGAGAGAATAACATTAACCATGATTTAAGAGAAGTAAATTTTACAGGTAAAAATTGGAAAACATTAGCTTAGGATAGGGATGTATGGAGAGCTTATATTCGCGCTACCAACAACCTACGAGCTCGGTAGTTCCAGTGAGTTAGTTTATATTGGAGAAGGGTTATTGTTTGGTAAAGAGGTAAAGATTGGATTTAGTGACACTAGGAATACTGAAGGAGTTCTCCATGTGTGAGAACTTAGGTTGCTCAGGTTGGTAATCGGTAGAGTTGAGGTTCTTATCTCGGGATTCCACGAGGACTTCGTCGGGCAGAATTAATGTGTAGAGAATGTCTGGTAAAAGTAGTTTATTCTTATCTTTTATAAACTGCAAGTAATTGTATATATATGAAGTGAATTTATCTAACTTTCAGAACGAAGTGTTTTTGAGAAGTGACTTTGTTTGATCGTATACGAGAAGTGACTTGATGTAATTTTCTACGAGAAGTGACTTGATGAAATTTTACACGAGAACTGACGAGGAGAAGCCTCTCTCGCCTATAGGTAAATTAGTTACTCCCACTACCTCGATCTAGTGGACCTAAGGTCAGTGCTTAGGCACATATAACGAAACATATCAATTGAGTTAACATGCCAGCCTCCTAGTTTGATCCCGGGGCAGTGTTACAAATTTAATCATATTGGCGATGTACCCCTTCCAGAGGTTTGACCTTTAATTTCCCCCTGCGGGCTTCACGTACAGTCGGGTCACAAACCTATTGCTAGGAGGCTTGGGTTTTTTTTCTTAGGCTTGGGTTTTTTCCTAGGCTTCAGACGCTAGAAAATTGCCATATTCCCACACTTGTTTTGCTAGCGTAGTTTGTGTCAGGGTAAAACCCCCGCTTGTACATTTAGCTAATGGGTTATGGTTATCACGATAAATCAGTTAACTGGAGGCTTAGAAGATATTTCTACTCAATCTGTCGAGCAAAGGATTTTGTCATTAGTAAGTTATTATGATGTGTCAGCCACTTCCGTCTTAACAAAAGAAAGGGTTACATTACCTGAGTTGTCAGTGCCCTCTTTAATAACTAATAATTTGATTACATTGATGCTGACTTCTTTGGATCATTTTATATGGCCTTTGCTCCTACATAATAATAATAATAATAATAATAATAATAATAATAGCTTTATTTTACCTGGCAGAGTTAAGGCCTTAAGGCCTTGTCTACCACTCAACTAATCAGGTTCTACTCGCTTGCCTGATCAATTTGAATATAAATATGACGTAAGTCCAGTAACTGCTTCATTAAATGATATTATAATTTTATCTGATTATTATTACCGGTAGGGATTTATTTAGATTTACACAGGAGGCTGTGTGACTAACTTGCCACAATATTATAGAGATCTGAGAAAAAAATAAACATATATATGTGGTTTATGCATAAATGTTGGTTCAAGAATTCCGAAGAGCAAAGCCAAACTTATGTCCCTCATCAGAGATAATAATTAGGGACCAGGTTTATATACTCTAAAATTTCTGAAATATGTATACAATTATCGTTGAAAAAGTTCCAACATATGCAAATAGAGTTCATATGCGGTATTTATGAATAAACATATTATAAAATATATATTTATTGAATATAGGCCTATATTTATTGAAACACTTAACTTCGAATAGGAGTCAATGACCAATCACGTTAGAATGATTTTTTATTTACAACCAATCACAGTCGTGTTTCGCCTAGAATTTACCAACTAAAGTGTATCATAATAAAGAAAGCACCTTCTTTTTTACATTCTGAATAGGTCATAGCATTATTTTAAAGTAACTGACTCACTATGAAATACGGCTACCAGATTGTATATATAGTGCATGAATGTAAAACATATCGCATGCGGGATAAAAACATTTGTAGCAATTGATTATACCACCAAAAAAAACACTGTTTGCACTTTCTTAAATGTATTTTTCCCATGAAAATAAAATTGTCATATTTACATCATAGGACATCAGAAATGAATTAATATACAGTTTGATGCGTTTCATTTTTTCTCCACTACAGTGCATTCTTACAATATTGCGTTCCTTTGGCAATAAATAATATATTTGAAGAGAAAAATTTTCGCCTAGACCGGGACTCGAACCCGGGACCCTTGGCTTTCCGGGCCAAGTGCTCTACCAACTGAGCTACCGAGGCGCGTTACGATCTAGACGCAAATTTTTCTCTTATGTACGTTGTAATTCCCTCGCGCCAAATGCTTGAAACCATAGCTTCTATCTTTGCAAATGGCGACTTCTTAGTTAAGAAGACATTTATTGGGAATTTAACACTACTTTTTGAAGCCAGTAGGGCTTCTATAGACGATTTTATTATTAATTTAACACTTCTCATTGAAGGATAAATTATATTTGAAGAGAAAATTTTTCTCTTCAAATATAATTTGTCCTTCAATGAGAAGTGTTAAATTAATAATAAAATCGTCAATAAATAATACTGGTTGCAGTGACAAACATAAGAAGCAAATGAAGCGTACCAATCGTTTCTCATTTGTTTTTAAACATCGCCGTTTACATTAAATATATAAATATTTTAAAATAACTAAATTTAAATAATGAATTGTGAGTAAACAGCTTAATTTTATTCGTTAAATAGTCCTAACAAATGCTACTCTTGATTTCCAAATTCTCTAGATAAATTGGAAATCACTCGTGGCATTACATATGATAAATAAATGAACTGAAATAACCGTGTAGTTGCCATAATATATATTCAAAAAAGCTATGAGAAAGTATTCATATTTAATTCTACAAGCTGTTTCCTTTCTGTTATAGTTTAAAATAACCGAACTCCCCTCTAAGGAGATATTTTCGAATGAAATTTCTTCCAGTATGGGAACGGTGCCCATCCAGCATCGGGTAATTTCAGTAGTAATAATGAGTAGCGGCTCCAGATTTTGAATATCTGCTATAACGGCTTAGGGAACCGACATACTGACCACATAAATGTCACCCCTATACTAGCTGGACGATTGTCCACATTTATGGTTAGCATATGTTGATGTGAGGTCAGCAGCTGGTTGGTAGACCAAAGATATTCTAGGTCTAGTTTTCTAAATGTTTTACGTTTTTTTTCACAATTATTAGTCTCCTGCAGTTATTTTTATGCAATAGTAAGTTCTCTGCACTTATTTTCTTTACAAAAAATGTTGGAAGAAGAACTAAAAAGGGGGAAAATATATTTTGAGAACCTGTAAATATATAAATATGCCGCATTCTTATTATTATTCGAAATGCCTTAAACCATGAAGTGATTATTATTATTATGATTATTATTATTATTATTATGAGTATTATTATGATTAGTATTATGCTTATGATTATTATTGTTATTATTATTACGATTACGATGATTACGATTATTACGATTATGATTATTACGATTATTATTATTATTATTATTATTATTATTATTATTATTATTATTATTATTATTATTATTATTATTATTATTATTATTATTATTATTATTATTATTATTATTATTATTATTATTATTATTATTATTAATAATAACCTCCTGGAGTCAGGGAAAATATTTATACATGAAGGAGAAACATCTACAACCAGAAGATTGGATGTACCGACAAAATTGGCTATTGGGAATCGGACGATGTTGCAGACATTAATCAAACGATGGTCTATCTATCTATCTATCTATCTATCTATCTATCTATCTATTTATTATTATTATTATTATGTTAGATTTATAAAAATTGCCAAAATATGCACTTATATGCAACTTAGAACTGTGCTTAACAAAGTCTGTCATGCGGAACAGTGTAAACTTTTTATAAGAGAATTCCTCAAGTTGAATGTATGGTTCCATTTTGCTGGTTTCCATAAATACTATCTTATTTTAATATAACTGAATTTAGTTATTAAGTAAAAAAGCTTAAATGATTTTATGTGAATATGTACAGGGTATATTGAAATTAATAGTGCAAACTGAAACGATTGAAAATATACGATAATAGAAGCAAAAAAGTTCTAGTAAACATGAGTCCGCAAATGAAATATATGCGAGATAATTGCAAATATGTGGCTACAAGTCGCCACTGACTTCATTAAGAAACATCGTCCTATAACCATCTATAGTAATTCTGCCCGAAGGCAGGTCTTTCAGTACAATCATAGCATTTTCATGATATGCTTTGCAGCTTTACTAGGGAATTGTAGGTGTGGTAGATTCCCGTTGCTTTCCACACCGGTGAATGATGATGATAATGATAAGGATGATGATGATGATGGCCATATGATTTCGGGGACCGTTTGGGCCTTAAAGTTTTCCTGACATTTGTCTTACATGTGAGGAAAAACCCTGATAAAAACCCCACCCAGAAAAACTGCCCCGACCGGGGATCGAACCCAGGCATGCTGCATGGCAAGGAAGCACGCTACCTCGAGACCACAGCAGTGGATATATATATATATATATATATATATATATATATATATATGATGTAAAAAATCCGTATACAAACTTTGAGAGTTTGTAGAGGAGGTAAAATAAAACTCTTTTGTTATGTGAAAAAAAAAATTGGCAGGTTCTCCGTTTTCCGCTAGAGGTCCTTGTAGGTTGGATGATTTCACCAAAAAAATATAAGATAATTTCCTCTACCAAGTCGGTGAGTCAGAAGAAACAGTCTAATCAGATGATCGTGAACAATACCAGCCCACACATTTATGATAAATATGTGTTGATGATGGAATACACGAGTTGCCTTAGGATTCACATACTCCCAGACATGGTTATTGTGGATGTTGCATAAATAATTACTGTGTTTATCCAGGGACATGAACACTACTGGCAGTAATGATGGCCTTCCAATGTCAACCAATTAAACATGTTACATACCAAGCAGTCAAAACTACAGTGAACGGTGGCCTAAGGGAAGTCCAGCGTCAAATCCTTCAAGGACCCCTAGCGGAGTCCTCTACAAATTCTCAGTTTGTATACGGAATTGTTTAAACCCTATGAACTGTTAAACTGAAGAAACTCAATTTCTGATGCCAACTTATTGAATAGTTTCGAATTTCGATGAGAACAAATCATGCTTAACTCAAACTTATTACCTATTTGCATATTGTTGAATAATTTGACTCCAATTTAAATATCTACCTAATAATTTTAATTACTTTATTAATATACAGGTATTTGATAAATTAAACTAATGTATCTTATAGGGTGCATTGCTAATTTAAGAGCTAATTAAATACAATGGTATACATTGCGACGAACCAAACATGGCGAGAATTAAGAGTCAATTCTTAATTTCGGGTTTCAGGTAAGCCCCTACTTCTAATGATGGGATTTCACTGATTGTTTAATAATATTTTAATAGCATATTGTGAGTTTCGTTGTGGAACATAGAAAATTACTACCATTAGAGCGATTTTTAAATTTTCGTTTCAGGCAAACTCCTATAACTTAATGGTCGATTTGCTGACTATTTAACTCATGCTCCAAATGGGAGTCAATGACCAATCACGTTTCAATTAATTTTGTTTTACAACCAATGACAGTCGTGTTTCACCTAGCTCTTTATCGATTTATCTTTACCAGCTCCTTCTTTTGTGATAAAGAAAGCTCCTCCTTTTTAATATTCTGAACAGGTCAGAGTATTATTTTGCAGTGACTGACTCTCCAACAAATATATTGAATATAGCAAATAATGAACATATTCCTTCGAACTACGCATTTGATAATAATTGTGTGTTGAATAATTGAGTTCTTAAATAATGATTTTACTGAGTTGTTTACTAAAAATAAATTAATTATCTATAATGTTGGTTAAAAATATAATATACACTTTGATGTGTTTCATTTTTTCTCCACTAGGGTGCATCCTTATAATATTGCGATCCAGTGGATTATCGCTGATTGCGATCCTATTTGGCAATAAATGTGATCAAGTTTCAGTGAATAAAGAAATGAAACACAACTAAACATTTCTGATTTGTTTTCAAACATAGCCATTTACATTAAATATATAAATATTTTAAAATACCGGTAACTATATTTAAACAATGATTTTTTTGAATAAACGAATTAATTTTTTTTTGCGCTGTGGTCTCGAGGTAGCGTGCTGCCTTGTCACGCAGCGGGCCCGGGTTCGATCCCCGGTCGGGCAGTTTTCCTGGGTGAGGTTTTTATCGGGGGTTTTCCTCACCTGTAAGACAAATGTCAGGAAAACTTTAAGGCCCAAACGGTCCCCGAAATCCTTATCATTATCATCATCATCATCATCCTTCACCGGTGTGGAAAGCAACGGGAAGCTACCACACATACAATTCCCTAGTAAAGCTGCAAGCAAAGCATGAAAATGCTATGAGTGCAATGAAAGACCTACCCTCGGGCAGAATTACTATGGATGGATGTTACTCGTGAATGTATGGATGATTTACAAATCACTCGTTACATTACTTATGATAAATGAACTCGGCCTTACTTTTTTCATTAATTTATATATGCCAAGTTTTGTTTCGATTAAACAAAAATTGCTGCTGTTAGAGCGTTAACGGATATATATATATACACACACACACACACGTTTCAAAAACGTTTAATGAGAACAACCTGAATAGCTTCATTCCTTCCGAATTCGCTATAAAAGTATTAATAATGTATAAGATTTAGGATCTCGAAAACAATATCCAGTCACCGCTGCGCTGTGATTTTGGGGTAATATCGTTATCTCATTCGCTGCGCGCAGGGCGAGAAAAAGTTTCTTGGGTGAGATTTTTCCAGGGTTTTCTTCGCCTGTAAGACAAAATTTAATGTCGGGAAAAATTTTAGGTTCAAATAGTTCCAGCACATCATTTGACAATTTATACTCATCCTAAGCGACTGGAAGCTTTTGAGATGTGGATATGGAGAAGGATGGAACGTATAAAATGGACAGACAAAATAAAAAAAAAAGATGTGCTAAAGAGAGTGAGTGAAGGAAGAACAATGCTAGAACTCATAAAAAAGAGGAAAAGAAATTGGATTGGCCACTGGCTAAGAAGAAACTGCCTGCTGACGGATGCCCTAAAAGGTATGGTCAACGGAAAAAAGTGAGAGGCAGAAAATTACATCAGATGATAGACAATATTAAAATAAATGGCTTGTATGCGGAATAAAAAGGAAAGCTGAGTTAAGGAAAGAGTGGAGAATGCTGAGTTTGCATTGAAAGACCTGCTCTTGGGCAGAACACTATGTATGTTTATCACGTTCGCCTTGTTTAAGTATGAATGTGTGAGTTAATTGTTGTATCGTCTTCTATGTTCGTGTTGTCTAGAAGGAGACCCTGCATTGAGTTGATCACTCATACGGGAATTCTCTCCATATCCTTGAGTGGTCAAAAAAGTATGTGTGTGATCCAAAGGTTAAAAAAGAAACCCTATCTCGACTGACATTGCCACTGAAGGCCAAAGACCGGATGGCACGGAACACACAAAAATTCCTCAGATGGAGGGAGAGGTTAAATTAGGAATAATAATGAAAAAAACAATAAGGAATTACACAAAAGCCGATCCTTAATTATAATATAGAGTTTATTGCTCTTTCTTGTTATATAATGATTGAGACAACCATTTTAAAACTAAACCTGAAGTTGGGGAATTCCCTAGCCAATTATGTAATGACGTAGTAAGGTCAAACACCCACTAAGGAAGTTTCATTCTCATGACAATAAATTACAACTTGCATCCACTCGAGTAATCACTTCATCCGCAAAAACTGGATTTTAAAACCCCGCCCTGCCATTAATCTCCAACTTACATCTGTACTTATCTCAAGCAGAAGAAGGATATAAATGATTTTTTTTTATTCTGGTAGAGTTAAGGCCTTTTATTCCTCACAAACGTGAATGTGCATATTTACAATAAAATTATATATTATTTATTCCTCTTTGACTTAACGGCTCTTAGAGTCTAACTTCAGCCCCCATTCTGGGTTATCTTGACCAATGTGATACATTTATGCTTATTCCCCTACAAATGTAATGAGTAGCATGTGGTCAGCATGAAAGACGGTTAAATTTTGCTCAGTGGCCACTTTTTCAGGCCTGAGATTATTTTATGAGTCTGAAAATCTTCAGACTCGGGACCCACAGCTTAATGTCCCTCCCAGAGGAGTAGTCCCATGGATTTTACAATATACAAATTACAATAAATATTAAAGCAGTCATTAAAAATTCCAAAGGATAATGCATGTAGCCTACTCAAGACATTTTAACGCTAAGCATGTAATTATAATAATAATAATAATAATAATAATAATAATAATAATAATAATACAATAAATTAAACGGGAAACACCAATTAATACATGTACAATACACGTAAAGGTAATAGCAAATAATATAGGCCTAAATGTATATTTCTTTTAAATGATTCTAACGTCCGGCAGTCCATCATTTCCTGTGGTATAGAATTGCAGTTGCGGGAAGTGGTGATAGTATAAGACATGGAGTGATGAGATGTCCTATGTTCCGTTATATTAAGCAATATATTATGGCGTGATTGTGTGTTTAAATTGTGGTTGGAGGATAGATACTGGAATCGAGAGGCTAAATAATTGAGAGTCGAAGTATGTACACACTTAAATAAGATAACTAGACAATGTATTTTCTTCTATCTTTGAGATGGAACCATGACAATTCCTGGAAAAATGGAAAAATGTAGGCCTAATAATATTTTCAGATATTAAATATGATCTGATATACACCTTATGAATATGCTGCAGTTTGTCTGTCGCTAAAATCGTAATGGTCAAAGTGTGGCATCACTTTGAATTGCAGTGAAAGTGATAAAGGAGTTGAAGAAAGGATAGAATAGGAAAGGAAAGAAAAGATAAAAGCATTAAATTGTATAAGGATAGGAAAACGGTGGAGGGAAGAATGAAAGAATATATAAAGAGCAGCCCATAAAATGAAAGAAGAATGATAAGACGAAGAGAAAGAAATAAATATAGCCTCAGTGAAAGAAAAAGCAAAACAAGAATAAAAAGGAAGAAAACAAGGGAATGAAGAAAAATAAGGTAAATAAAGAAGGAGGAAGAGAGAAAAAGTGGAAAAGAAGAATGAGGAGAGTAAAATGTTCAATGAGGAAAGGAAGAAAAGGGTGTAAAGAAAAAGAGAAAACAGAAGTAAATCAAGAAAAACAAGGACAGAGAGAATAAGAAAAAAGAAGAGAAGATAAAAAATTGTAGAAAACGAGGGAAAACGAAAAATAAATATGAATAGAAAGGTCCTTATGATAACAATAAGAAAGAAAAGTAGGAGATAGATAGATAGATAGATAGATAGATAGATAGATAGATAGATGGAAAGCTCTGCGGCCATCACTTAAGTGTTGGCGGTGAGCGATCCATTTTGGTCCTCCTTAATAGGTAGAACCCCGGGTTCCTGTAAAATACATTAGCCCCGGTTTAAATTTTGAATTTAATTTTGAAGTTAATTAGCAGAGTGAAGTCGGAAGCGGACCTTTTGGGGTTCTATTCCAGCATTTGCTCTTTGGATTGAGGGAAACCGCTTAAAACCTCAATCGGAATAGTCGATCACGCGGGATCTTGCCAAGTTTGGCTTTCGGATGACTCTATATTGGGAGGGCATCCAGGCTTCTCTTTATTTAAATATAATGTGCGTACATTTCAGATTATTACAATTAATCATACAATTATGGTAACGTGCATTTTTAATTTTTTTTTTGTATTCTTCAGTTGTTGCTGTTCTATCAGTAGTTGTCAGGTGATGTCAGTTTCTCTGGAACTGGTGGGATGAACCTGTAGCAGTAAGATTAGTTATTAGTTTTTAATTTGTTGTGTTAATATATTTTATTAATGTACATTATATGCTAATGTTATAATTGTAATTGAATAATTGTGTAATGTGTTTTTTTTGTGTGTGTGTGTGTGTGTGTGCGTGCGTGTGCGTGTGCGTGTGCGTGTGCGCGTGTCCGTGTGCGTGTGCGCGTGCGCGTGTGCGTGTGCGCGTGCGCGTGTGCGTGTGCGTGTGCGTGTGCGTGTGCGTGTGCGTGTGCGTGTGCGTGTGCGTGTGCGTGTGCGTGTGTGTGTGTGTGTGTGTGTGTGTGTGTGTGTGTGTGTGTGTGTGTGGTGTGTGTGTGTGGTGTGTGTGTGTGTGTGTGTGTGTGTGTGTGTGTGTGTGTGTGTGCCCTATCAGCTTTCACTGGTCAAGTGTTGTCCAGGATCCATTTTGGACGCTTGTGTTTGTTGTTGGCTGTTTCATAGGTTCCCAGCGATGCCACGAGTGGATTATCATGGCCTACACATGTATTATAAAATTAAGAGCCATGCGTTTAATATACTCCTCGATTGTTTCTATAACCGTGTTGATCGTGTAATATGTCAACTGGTGTTACACGCGGTAGTTTTGTAATCATATATAATAATATTTGTTTTGAAAAACTTGCAGTTTCTTTATGTGAGTTCTAGCGGCGTGTCCCCATATGGGGCTTGCGTACGTGAGTTACTGGCCTTAATAGTGCCTTGTAGAATGTTAGCCCTGTGTTTATTCGAATTTTGTTATGGTTATTTAAAATAGGGTATAGCAGCTTCAATGTCCCACACGCTTTGCCTAAGGTATTTTGGATATGTTGTTTAAACAGTAGTTTTTTGTCGAGTGTTACACCTAAATAAATGGCTTCGTTTTTCCACTAGATATTGTGTCCATAAAGACTTAATTGTGGGGGCATGTATCGATATTGAGAATACCTTTTTGTATAAAGAACTGCTTGGCATTTATCTACGTTTATTTTTATTCTCCATTTTTCCAACCATGGTTCGAGAATATTAAGATTATTTTGAATCTGTCTAGACGCGTGTATTGTTCGGGAGGATTGACTAGTGATTAGAGTGTAATCTGCATACATATATAGATGAGTGTTGTTATGTCTATTGTCATGTGGAATATCATTTATGTATATATTGAAAAGTGTAGGTCCTAGAATACTGCCTTGTGGCACTCCACTATAGACGGGCCGCAGGGCGGATTTTGAGTTATGGAAAGCAACTTCGAATTGCCTATTGTTTATATATTTAGCTATTAAATGAATTATTCCGTCATCTAATCCTGTTTCGACCATTTTCCGTAGTAGGCCGTGATGCCACACTCTGTCGAAGGCTTGTTTTATATCTAAGTATAATCCAATCGTGACACGATTTTCGTTGAACCCTCTAGTGATATGTTCAACAAGTCTCATTAGCTGGGTTACTGTGCTATGTTTTGGACGGAATCCGTTCTGTTCATCCCGAATTACATTTAATTGTTTTAGATTGTGATTAAGGCGCTTACATATAATTTTTTCAAATACCTTACTCATTGTGTTTAATAATGTTATCGGGCGATAATTTCCTGGTTCTCTAGGATTTTTCCAGGTTTGGGGAATAATATTATACGCCCAGTTTTCCATGTTTTTGGGAAATACTTCATTTCGAACATAGCATTTATTATTTTTGCTAAAAATGCATATCCGATGTTGGGTAATTGTTTCAGCACTATGTTTTGTATGCCATCAGGGCCAGGTGCATTTCTATCGGGAAAGTGATTTATTAGCCATTTGACTTCTGAGACGTTTGTTTTTCTGATTTGTTTATTGGGTATTCTATTTAGAAATTCTTGGATCATTGTTTCCGTTTCCCTTGTAAATTGCGGGTTATTCGGAGGGTCATGTGGTACAAAGGTTCGCTCCAGATGATTTGCAAAATGCTTCCGCTTTTTCCTGATCTGTGACGGCTTTCCCGTTAGGCAAGATGAGAGGGGGATATGTATCCGCTTTGTGTGTTACATTTTTAACCATGTTCCATGTTCTCGGCATGTCCTTAGTATCTAGACTGCCGATTACATTTACCCAGGTGTCTGACATGAATGTTTGTATAGCAACCTTGATTCTTTGTTGCAGATCATTCATTTCTTGCCTGTATTGCAAGTTATTGTGATGCCTTTGCCATTTTCTTCTTGCATCGTTCCTTTGCCTAATTAGGCGTAGGATATGATCTGGGAGATACGGCTGGTTGGTTCTAATAGATTTTTTTGGAATATTAGTGTTAATAGCCGTATTTATGCTATTTGTTAGGCTGTCTACCCCCGTGTCAATATCATTAGGCGTGTTTAATGGTCGATCTTGTAATGAATTTTCAATATCTATTTTTAATTGGGTCCAGTTTGCTATTTGTAATTCGGATTTGTTTGTTGTTTGAACTCTGCTTGGTCTTCCTCTTAGTGTAAGGCGCACTGGGAGGTGGTCTGATTGGAGGTTATTTTCTACCGTGATATCACAGGGAATGTTAATATTTTTCATTAAAGCGATATCAAGAATATCTGGTCGAAAATGTATGTTATTAGGGTAGTGAGTGGGCTTATCTGGTGCCAGGACTTGAAAGCTCCTATTGGAGTCGTAAAAAAAATCCCCTGAGTTTGTTGCCGGCCCTATTACTTGTTTCTGCAGCCCCAATCAGTATGCTTGGCATTTAAATCGCCAGCTAGTATTATATTGTTATTTGTTCCTATCAGATTTTCTATATCATTTATGTCTATATCTCCTGGAGGATTATAAGTACAAATTAGTGTTACCGTATGGCAGCCAATTTTAAGTCCAATGGCTACGCATTCCGTCCTATTTGTGATGGGTAAGTCGACTAGGTTATGTTTGACGGTTTTATGTACCAAGATGGCCACACCACCGCCTTGTCTATTGTTTCTATCCAACCTATATGTTGAATAGTTTCTGTTGTTGAATTTTTCTCTATCCGTGAGGTGAGTTTCCGTTATTAGTGCTATGGGAATTTTATTTTTGTTTAAATAGTGTAGTAGTTCTGCTTTTTTATTACGGATGCCTTGAGCATTCCAGAATAGGATCCCAGTTCCCCTACTACCCATGATCAGTAGAAGCTCAATAGGGTGCTGACAAAGCGTGCAGCTACGTGTGGCAATACCCTAAGGGTGGGCTCTCTCCTCAGCGTGTCATATGCATCGTCTAGTGCATCAAATACCGCTGAGATGAGACCATCCTCGTGTATTGAGTGACTCTCACTCCTGTCGTCTGGTACGTTGTTAGCGTCCCGACGATCTGGGAGTGGACTATCACTATGTTGGTTATTGATTGGTTCAGTAGGACCTTTACTATACTGTATCCTGGCTTCCCACATCTTCCGCTGCTCCAGGAATCTGTTCCGCTCCTCTCGCAACTTTTGCCACTCGGCTCTAAGTTGCTGAGTTTGCCTAGAAAGCAGTCCCTGTTGTTGCTGCAGTTGATGCTGAACTCGTCGGATTTCCAGCATTTGTGGGTCCTCTGATTGTGTGGGCTGGTATTGTTGCTGCTGGTGTTCTTGGGTATTATTATTGGGTCGAGCTTCAGGTGCTGGAGCACGATCCCGAGGCTCTTGGAGCCTTGTGGGCTGCGGCTGAGCCTGAGTTCTGGGATCTCTTTGGACCGCCAGAGAATACTCACGGTTCTCCGCCTCCCTCATGACTCTCTCGCCCGTTCTCAGTGCTTGCAACGCCTGTTCTCTTTGTGCTTGAGGAACGTGTTGTGGTGTATTATTGGGTCTGTTAATTCGTCTGTTTTGTATTGGCGTTCCTCGTGCTCTTTGTGGCGTGTGTGCAATGTTGTTTTGTGTAGTGTTGTTTCTGCCCCTGTTTCTAATGGAATTCATCACTGCCTTCCTGATTGGGCACTGATTTGAGGTTGCTGTGTGCGACCCTTTACAGTTTGCACAGCGTGGTGCGCAATTCGGAGGCAGTCTGCAGTCTGTGTCTGGGTGTGAATCAGCACAGATCCTGCAGCGTGGCGAGGCCATACATGATTCCCTGTAATGTTGGAATTTTAGGCAATTTTTACATTGCACTACAGGGTCCCTATTCCTGTATGGTTCTACCAGGACTGAGTAATAGCACAGACTTCTTAGAGATAGAGGAATAGAAAATAAACTCAAAATAGAAGAAGTCAAGAAAGAACAAGAAAGTGACTATAACCCACTAGGGCACGGATGTCCACCTGTGTCTACCCTACATATGCCAATGAGCAGCGACATATTTATTCTTCGGTCGCTGCCATGAATGATATAAGCATGACATCAAAATGATACAATATGCTTGCAGTGAAGGATGGCCAAATAAGTGTAAGTACATTCTACAACTGACAACAACATAGAACGGCCTAGTAATGTCTGTTCGACAATGATACGTAGAAAATGTTTCATTACGTCACAACGGTAGACGGGGGATTTAAGTGTCCCCCTTATTCGGTTGAGTTGCGCATCCATGCACTAAGGTTGTTTTATCCAATTTGTAAAAAAGATAGTTTTTTTTTTAGATTGTGATGTTCCTATATACGGTACTCATAAATAGTATACTGAAATAGGACAACAGACCTAGAAGACCTTGACCTTCCACCCGCATCCACATGTGAGGGGGGCGATCATCCAGCCAATAGAGGGGTAACATTTAGTCAGCATGTCGGGTCTTGCAGCTGGCGCAGTTGGTTTTCTCAATATGATCCGCTACTTATTGTACCTATACAAATTCCTCGCAATGCTAGGTGGGCACCGGCCCCGTACTGACCCAAATTCCATGAGAAAATGTCTTTCCCATGGAGACTCGAACCAGGGCAAGTTCCGCATCTCAGCTATCAAGAACTGATGCCTTAAACCACTCGGATACGGCGCGAACTCCAATATCTGTTGTCAACCACAACAAATAAGACATAAAGAGCTTTTGCACATGGGATAAAGTCGCATCTGTTTACAATGCCAACATATACAATGCCGATAATAATGGTAACTCAGCCTATATCTTGAGTAAATAAACAGTATCCTTCAGTGGCGGCTATTCAGATAAAATAGTGGCGCCACTGCGCTTGTTATTATTACTTCTTCTTTACTTCCTGGTTTAGGCAAGAGATGCCTGTCTGTTTTTTAAAATCGTAATTTTATTTACCGATTTCGTATTTTGTCCACTCTTATCTTGCGTGCTCTACCTGTCATTGGCTTGAATTGCTTCACTGAATGCCAGTCACGTGGAGGCTGAAAAACGAAGCTATAATTTTCTATCTCAAAAGCAACTGCAATGTGTGATCTCTCAAAATCATGGCGTTCTGTAGCATTAAGCATAATTTTAACTTCCTTTTCAGCTTTTGAACTGATTAAATTACATTTTATAAGTACAGTACAGTGCCATAAAGTACAAGCCACAGGGATTGTAACATTCGTCGGTTCTTAGATTATTTTTATTATTATTCGCTTCAATGTATGAAAAAGTTTTGAATGGAGTGGTTATACGAGTAATACGCCTATCAAATTGCGTGTAGCTATTTAATAATGCCCGTTAATATAACTGTAGATAAAACCTCATAGTGACAAACAAGTGGATGTATGCTACAGAAATTATATGGACAAAGCCTCAGTTGTTAAAATAGTTTGATTTAATCGACATGATGTTGCATCAGCTTTCACCACAAAATTGAGGACGCTAATGCTTGAATAAGAAAATATTTTAGGGAAGCCTCTACTTTCGTCATTTTTATGAGAATTTTTCTAACAGAAAATGAAGTATAGTAAAAGATGCATGTATAAATTCCTTAATTTAAAACAAATAATTATATTTAACATTTTAATCAATTAAAAATATTAATAAAACAGAATTTTAATTGCCTAATGGAGACATGGGTACTCCCTAGTGAGAATATCTTGATCAAGGCTAATTTAGTTAACTCTTATTTCCCTACAGATGCCAGTGAGTTACATGTGGTCAGCAAATTCCCTCAATGGAGGCATCTAATAAGGATCCAGGGTATAACTTGGAAGTGAAAGATCGGTTAAATTTTGCTCAGAGGCACTAATTTTAGATTTGATGTTCTTTTACGAGCCCGATAATCTTCACTCGCGACCCATGACTTAAAATCTCAAAATCTCTCTCGGAGGACTTGTCATTTGGATTTTTCCAGCCTAAAAATCCATCGACCAAGGCCGGGTTTGAACCCACGACCCTTATGACTAGAAGCAACGAACATTACCATTATACCACCGAGGCCGATGTAGTAAAAGAGCTTCACTAATAATTTAAGTCATAAATTGCCATTGGTCTCCTTACTTTAGATCAACTCTGAACACTATATAAATTTCAAGATAAAAGGTTTTCTAGTAGTCTTTTCCCCAAGAAGAGTCCCTGTAATACACAATAGCATGTGTTTCCAGAGTTCAGTCTATTAATTTATTTTTACAAACCATTCCTGTTTGTAATTATTGGTCTAGGTAGGCCTATTTGAAATAATACATATCTATCACTTGAAAATTTCCCTTATTTGTTGTTAAGTGCCACATCATTCATTGATTATATTTCTTTATGTGACACGTATCAATTTCATTGGTATTTTCTTCCAATTACAGTGTCATAATGTCATTTAATAGCATGTGTATTTTCAATTTTAGTAACCTCTCACTATCATCTAATAATACATCATCAACACATACCAAGAGCTGTATTTATTGATATAGATATATCATTTCATCAGGATAAATTATATCTTTTTATATATTTTTATCACTCCATTGATGTTGTATATCTATTATGTTATATTTTTATAGCCTCTCTCTTCTTCTTCTTTTTTTGATGGTTTAGGCCGAATGGTCTGTTCTGGTCTCATTCCATCTATGTCTTGGTCGTTCAGGATCTCCCCCATCCTCTGGTTTATATGACAGAATTATTTTTGGTATTTGCGACTGGGTTGGTGTCCTGTCCATCTAAAACAATCCTTCGCTCAGAAGCCTCCTCACATAGGATTTTTATATCTGATGCATATTAATCTCTTGTGTCCTGTTAAACTTTGTTTGTAATGGTAAACTTAAATTTTAAGCAAATCAATAAAAGAACATTGAATTGTATGCCCTCTTTATCCTCCAATGATTTGATTGAATGCTCTAGTACAAAATTGAGTAATAGAGAAGATAGTGCAATCTCAATGCTATAACCCATTGTGATTTTAAAAAATATTTTAAAACTGTTTGTCATCCTCACTCTACTCCTTTAGACATGTGTGAATAAGTCTAACACTTTTTAGGCAATCCAAATTTCAGCAGCCGATATTAACATTTGCCACCTTCCTACTTTATTACATCATATGTCTTTTTGAAGATTGACACACCGTTGATGTAAAGTGTGGTCATATTCCCTTTTTTATCTTCCTAATTTTTGTTTCATACTAAAAGTGTGATCTATTGTAGGGATACATTCCTATCAAATTAAAATTAATGATCTCCTATTATGTTGTTTACAAAATACAGGGAGTAAGTCCTACGGAATACTAATATATTTAAATTAAAAATTTTATATTAAGCAGAAAATAAAATGAAGTTGCCCTATAGTCTGGTTAGTAGCATAGTTTGTTCGCCTTTTCTAATAGAGTGATATGATTATTTTAATTAATTTTAAGGCAGAATTGATTACAAAACCATATCTATAATAAAAGAGATACTGGTATTTACATGTTAGTAATTATTCAATTTTGGTTCATAGAGAAATGCCGAGAAACATAGAGAATACATTTATCGAAGAATAAAATTAAATTTTTGATGACAAAAATGTTTGCGTCAACTAGAATTATGATTTATACAACGAATTAATTACAAAAATAATTAGATAAAATACATTCATTAAATAAAAATAGAAACATAGTTTTATTTTATTTTCATATTTATTATATAATTCCGTGAACAGCTTGCGCCTTCGGTACTAACAGACAAACTGTACCTTCTTCAAGACCACTGATTTACCAAATATGATTGTGTCTATCCACTGATCTAATCACAATATCATAATTTGTTTTTAACATGTCTGAAGTAGCTGACTCAGTTTCCGAAACAGCTGTCAACTGAATTAATAAAATAAATATGAAAAATCAAAAAAAACTATGTTTTATTTTCTCATTAATTAAATAACTATGGATTTTCAATCAAGTAAAACACCAACTCAATTGATTAATCAGATATAAGAATTATATAATATATATGAAAATCAAATAAAACTATTTTTTATTTTATTTAATTAAATAATAATGGATTTTCACATCAAGTAAACACCAACATCAAGTGATTAATAAGATATATGTTCATTTTTCAAGATATCAAGCAGCTGAGTCATGATCTAAGGTTCGACAGCTGGCCCTTGAATTCTGGAGACATGGCTGCACTGTTGTGTGTGTGGATACAGACCAAAATGCTAACAATCTCACAGCTCATGATATTAACACCCGGGTAAATACAAACAATAAAATAATATAATTACCAAATATTTTCACATATTCCTCTCATTCATATATATATATATATATATATATATATATATATATATATATATATATATATGTCCTTTCTAATTTTATTATTCAAGCATTCAAAACATACACTGTATCCACAAATATAGTATCATACTTTAAACTACTACATCGCTTTGGATAATCGTATCTAAATTAAATTGATGACAATCAAAAGAGAAACTCAAAATGTTTTTGCTATACTTCATAGACATTGAATGTGGCCCCCACGAGTGGCGCTGCAGGCATTCACATTTAACCTGTCTACTAAATATCCAACAATGAACCCATATGAACTATGAAAAACATGATTAAATTTAGTAGTTTCTGTGTTGTTGTCCATTTTCCATTGTTAACATTCACAAAACTTTTTGAGTTTCTCTTTTGATTGTTACCAATTTCAGTTAGATACGATTATCCAAAGCAACGTAGTAGTAGTTTAAAGTATGATACTATATTTTTGGACACAGTGTATATTATTCATATATATTACATTTCCTTTCCCTTTTATTTTAAATAGATTATCTCTTTAGACATAGAATAAACTCTTTATTCATGGAATAAACATGTATATGAACTCCAAACTTTTCTAAATTGGAGTAACATCTTTCCTAAATTGACTGATTCAAACATAACTGCAGTATTTAATATTTAAAGAAGTAACACAAGAAGGTTTATTTTAATTATTATGAGTTAGGTTTTTGTGCAATTTTCAATGCTTCATTCCCTTGTATTCCACAATGGGCTGGAATTCATTGTAACACTATATGTTTACCGATTGAGGGTCTTTCCACTTTTCAGCGGTTGCCCTTTTACCAGCCGGCTGCTGGTCCTTCACATCCACATGTGTCAATCACAGAGATAGATGATCAACAGCCAGTGTAGGGGTGACATGTGGTTAGCATGTCGAGTCCCCCAGCCGTTATAGCTGGTTCCTCAACCTGGAGCCGCTACTTATTGTAGCTACCCAATTGCCTCACGATGCTGGGTGGGCACCGGTCCCATACTGGCCGAAATACCATGAGAAAATTTCTTCCCCCATGGAGACTCGAACCAGCGCAAGTCCCGTAGCTCTGCGCCAAGGCTTCTTACCTTAACCGCTCGGCTATGGCGCGGGACCGCCAAGTTTACCAAGTTTCTCAATAGTCTGAATCATGTTTTGTATTTCTAATATTTTTCCCATTTTTGGTTACATGGTTAATACTAAGGCATGAGTTTTTTTGGGAATCTGACAGAATGACAATATTTTTGCAATGTTGTAGCCAGGGGGTGGGGACAATGTTGTTAGCTAAAGCGATGAGATTAATGGAGCTTCCAATTTCAACCAAGTCAAAGGGATTAGTAATATATTCTTCCAGCGTGTTTAATAAAAGGAGAACACCTGACATGTTCCACCTACGCCACTCATAGCCTCAGCTAAGAGAGAAATGCCATCTGCAAGTAATGTATGTCCAGTTTTCAGAAGATTAATTTGTGGGTGATATTTTTCGATACCAATACTTTTGCCTCATCAGGGGATATATCTCTTTTATTAATAGGAGCATTTAAGTTTAAATTGTGTTCAATGACAACATTATCAATTGGGTTGATATTCTCTTTATTTTCTAAGATCTCAGTTATTATAAAAGATGAAACCAGAAAAAAAAACCCTTATGAGGCTTGATCCATGAAGCTAATGATGATGATGATAAAAAATGGTGAAATATGTGATAATATATGCTATTTCTTACAGGCTTGTGCCTATATATTGGACTAGGCAGGTTAGAAATTATGTTCCTTGCTTCTAGAACCAAATGTCACAGGTCTAAATTTGACCAAGGTCAATGGATTTTTTTAGATGGAAAATTTGAAGGAACAAGTCTTCAAGAAGGGTCTTTAAGCTGTATGCCCCATGTCTGAAGATGTTCAGGCTTGTAAAAGAACCTCAAGACTAAATAGAGCCTCTGAACAAAATTTAATTGATCTTTCCCATCCAAGAAATATCTTAGTTGTCTACTACATGCATCTTTGAAGTGATGTGTTAACCATGTGCCACTCACTGACATCAGTAGAGAATAAGCATAACTAAATTATGCTTGGTTTAGTAACTCCCAATAGGGAGTGCACTTGTCCCCACATGGGGTTATATAGGTATAGACTAGACTAACTGCCTATATGGTGAAAACTTTAAACTCATCTGACTGATAGTTGATTTCTGGAAGTTTGTGTCAAAAATTTAATGTATATTTCTTAATAGAGAGTTTTTATTTTGCTAGCATCATCGCAATCTACAGAATACTGAAGAAACAAAGAAGGAACATTGTATAGCTGCATATGCATATACATGTGATGTCAGAGATAGGAACCAGGTGGTGACATTGGCAAGCAGAGTGCAGCAAGATGTTGGTCATGTGGATATTTTGGTAAACAATACAGGAATAAAGCCTTTGTTACATGTTGAACCAGCAAAGGCAGTGGATGTTGTCAATGTAAACTTGTTGTCACACTTCTGGGTGAGTCATTACACTATTCTAAACATGTAATATTTCTGTAATCCTAATCACCACTACTATTCCCTTCAGCATCGTCACCAGACTTAGGATTTTAGAGCAATTTTCAAGATGAAAAAGGTTCTGGAATAAGAAAAAAGTGGAGGAAAAGGTGCTCCTTCTTTATAGCCCATAACGGTTATTTATTTTTAAAAAAGGGTAATAGTAAAGAAGGGTAAAGCAGGGGATTTTTTTTAACCCACTGCTGTAATCTAGTGGTAATGCAATTACGATCTCAGAAGAAGTGGGTCCTGGTTTGATTCTCCAGTCAGGACAACTTTTCTAGGTGAAGCTTTCTTTTTTTTTTTTTTCCTTCTTCTGTGATTTTTTCTCAATTGAAAGACAAATGTCTGAAAACATTAAGGCCCTAATAGTTCCCAAACACCATCTAGCTGTCACATCATCATATCATATTTGCCTTTATTATGAATATATGAGTGAATAGTGTGTCTTGTCTTAAATGTCCATATTGTCTTGGAGGTGTCCTGGCATTCAGCTGAACACTCATCCAGGAAGGCCCTCTGTGTCCTTGAGTGGAAAAAAAAAAATATGTCTGTGGTTCTGTGGTCAAGAGTTTAAAATCCTCTCCTGACAGGTCATCTACCTGAAAGGCTCATGTAGTGCGGGGCATGTAAATGTACTACAAAGGGAGAGGTTATTAAAGTAAGGAGAGCAAAGAAAGAAAGTGGATATTTTTGTAGGATGATTTAATATTTATTTCTAAAATTGTTGTTAATAACACTGAGCAACAAAAAAAGAAACTTTTTTTTGTCTCAGAAAGAAAAATATGTGATTCTGATAGTATTTTTTCTCCTGAATTCAAATATGATATCGGTTTTTCTCCATCATGCAAGGTTTCCGAGAGACAGGAATTTATAATTTCAAACACTTTAATATTTTTCTACATTCATAACTACACAATATTCGAACATTCGGACTCACCTAGAAAGTAAGAAATGACGATTTTCTGCTATATTTCGCTTGTGGACCATCCCTCTTGATGGTCCAACAATAATCGGCCAGCATATTAGGATTCAATTTGCCTTGATCTCTCTTTTCCATAGCTAAAATCTCCTGAGTTAGCTCATTTGATTTTTTTTACAATGGACAAATGGACAAAAAAATGTTTATTAAAAAAATAATTATTTAAATCCATTAATTGAAATTGAAATAAAAAAAACTGTGGGTGATGGAGAAATTCCAAATGCATATTTGAAAACACGATAAAAAACTGCATTAAGTATGACTATTAGTACTGATGAGACAAAAATCATGTTGACGAGTGTAACCAGAGTGTATAGAACAAGTCAGTGAATTAAATTACCTCAGTTGTAATCTCTCCTACATAACCTCCAAGGGTGTTGACACAAAATTAGTCAAATTCCAACAGATTTTAGGTATAATAAAATCAATGCTGCTAAGAAAAGTCAGACAAGGGAAAATTTTGAAATTCTATAAAACAAGGCAGTCCCAAATTTTTCATATGTATCAGAAACGTGGATTTTGACATCAAATCAACTCCATAGAATACAAGCAGCTGAGATGAGATGGCTACAACCCCTAATGGGTATCATAAATGAAATGTTGACATCCAAGAAGAACTGAACAACACAGCCATCATTGAAATTATAAACGTTTATCTTTAGGCATCCATGTTATGTATCTAAATATCTTGATAGAATACTTACAAAACTATTTACCTACAGCCCTAATGGGAGGAGAAATCTTGAAAGGCCAAAGAAGAAGAAATGGAGATACCAGCTTACCTGAGGCAAAACAGGCCAGATAGTTTGTTTTTTATGAATAATTAAAACTATATTATATAAAATACATTATTAAGTAAATTAAATACTATATTTCACTATATTGGTATTAATAGCTCCAACAGAAACAGATTTACAGTATTCTATACACAATTTTAATATAATTGCAAAAAGGTACAATATGGAAATCAATACAAAGAAAAATAAAGTGATGGCCTTTAGTGGGAAATAGTCTAAGTGTACCGAAATCAAGTTTTCGATACATGGATTACGTCATACTGCGCAACCTATATGTCATCGTGCCTCCATTTCTTCTGTGAACTTAGTGAACAGTGCCAAATTCTCTCCTACATACTCCCCCTTTCCTTTATGCGCCGTGTTCTATCGCGCATCCTCCTCTCTCCTAGTGAACCCTCAAATAAGCTGCGCTTACTAACATCAATGTCATCATCTGTTTATTAATCAAGGGGTCAAGTCGATATAGGTCGGAGGAGCTTGTTTTGTTTATTGGTCCCTTAAGCCAGGGTAGGGCCACAAGGACCGTGTACCCTAGCCATTGGCAGAACTAGTGTGTGTGAAAGAGAGTACGTATGTTTCATTATTATTGTTTTGTTTAGATGACCGATAAGGTTATTGTTTCTTTTCTCAATTTATTTTTCAATGTCAAACTAATTATCTTTTATTATTTGAATGTTATATTTGACTGTTTTTTTTTTGACTCTTATTAAATATAAGTTACCAGCTTTTAGTTAACTTCTGTCTATTGATTTAGTAGCTAGTCATGTCAGATATGTGTATAAAGTTCCAAAGGTTTCTCAAGCGAATATGATTTCCTCTTTCCTTGAAACTTCCACGATTGTAATCTGTATAGCTTACAATATATTACATGCTTAACAATTTATTGAGGAAAGGTGAATTAATCTTTGCTTTTTATGGGCCCGGGTAAAGATATGTTAATTTGAGCAATCTATGTTCTCAACTCAAGGTAATTATCAACAACATTGGTACGATCCAGCACCGACGCAGTGCATAAGAAAAATTTTTTGGACGATGAAATTTTAGAATGAGTAAATGAATTTAATTATTTGGATTATAATTTAACATTTCAAGATGATGCTGATATATCAAAGAAAATCACAAATTTCACAAAAACAATGGGGATAATTAACAGTATAATGAAACCATCTTTATTACAAAATAACACAAGATTATGGCTTTATAAGTTTCTTGCAAAACCAGCATTAAGATATGGTAGGGAAGCATGGACAATACGAAGAAGAGATGAAAGCCTAATAACAGCAAATGAGGTGTGATTTATGCACCATACAACAGGCTATACAAAGTGTGACATCCAAAAAACCGCTGGCTGGAAAATTTCTCTTTGAGACCAGGCCACAGGACTTAATACTTGCACGGATAATGATGATGATGATTTCACTATATAAAAATAATTAAAAAGTAACACAAAAAAGATGAGACAACATCTCATTTGTTGGTTTCTTTTGGAGAACTCTAATTTGACTTACATAGAAAAGGTATGCACCTAATAATCCTAAACCTAGTCATCAACATATGCCTCATGATACCAAACAGGCATTAAAATGAATTAATAAGCAGAACAATGGTCAAAGTTGATTTAAATCAGGATTAAACCGACCAAATGTGATCAAAGACATTAATGAGAATCAGCTGTGAAGAGTGATAAAAGTTAACACTTATATTACTGATTCTAATTACCTGACATTATCAGTGGCGGCTCTTGTTTTAACAAACTGGGGGTTCACTTGGCTATTATTAAAATTGTCTTTAATTTAATACAATGCAAAGATCGAAGAGTTTGTTCAAGTAGTAGCATTTGAGACTTATATTCATATGGTCTTGCGTTGAAACGTTAGTGTCAACCAATCTGACTAAAGACTTTCTCTTGGATATCCTCAATTGCTAAGGCAATTGCTGGCTTGGAATTTAATTACCTGGACCCAATTCATCATATTCACAATTTCAAGGTTTCATTAAAAAGTAAATAATAAGTAAATAGATGCTATGTGACATTACATGTTAAAAGCTTCTATAAATAACAAAAAGATTAAGCATAAGCGAGAATAAAGTAAAAGTAAAGTGATCCCACAACAGGCCCGGAGGCCCTTGGGGTAGTAGGAGGTTAAGGCTCCCACTTTTTCTAGACAATCGGCACTTGATGTCAGCCGGGTTGTCAGCCCTGCGTGACGGCCGCCTTTACCCCAGAACAAGCGCCTGGTACTCATTTCCATTAGAGGCTGAGTCGACCCCAGGGCCATAGTGCCGCCAGAAGTTTTTGGTCAGTTTAAAAATCCTGACCGCACCGGGACTTGAACCCTCGACCCTCCGGCTTGTAGCTCAGTGCCTTAAAAGTACTTAGGAAAAATGTTGGACTAAAGAGAGATGAATAGATAGATGAATGGAGAAGACTACATGACTTTAATGGGAAGTCAGATATAATAAGAACAGTTAACTTAAGTCTCATAGACTGCAATGGACAGGACATGTGTCATGAATGGGGAGTGAAAGAAGGGCATGAAAAAATCATAGTAGGAAAGCCAGAGGGAAGGTGCTCAGTATGTAAGTCAAGAATAAGATGGGAGAATAACATTAACCATGATTTGAGGAAAATAAATTATACAGAAGATGATTAAAAAAAATTAGCTCAGGATAAGGATGTATGGAGAGCTTATTTCTGTTTTGCCATGAACCTATGGGTTCAATAATGCCAGTGAGTTATTTTATGAAGCATAAACAATTTAAAAATCATGTAAAATAAACACCATTGGAACAAATTAAACATGTTTCTCTTGCCATAACAGTACTAAGAACACAGGACTCTTGGATTGACTCATTAGTTTCCACCAGAATTTATGTATCACTGGTTATTCCACCACGGACAAGAGACATGAAAATAAGCTATTTTCCCTTACATCTCACAACTATTTGAACATAACAAACTGGTGTCAGGGGGTTATAAAGAGAAAATACACTTCTAAAGCGTGCCTACTTGAGATTACTGTGGCAGAAAATGAACAGTTAATTCAAACTATCTGGTTATTTAAGTAACTTGCTAAATAAAGTACAAATACACTGTTTGTCATTACAACTTTTCACTATATTTAATGAAATAAATGTTTCTGGGGATTCAGTGAACCATTGAACGTATAGGACGTGCCGCCCCCGGAAGTTATTACAATTTGTTGTGCTAATTAAGGGTATTTTTAGCTTTTGCCACATGCACATTCTAATCCTGATCTTTACGACTAGTAACTTCCTAACAATGCTAGTTATCTCCAAGAATAAACAAATGGACACTTTTCATCTAGCAACTATGTGAAAAATTTGTGTTAAAATTTTAGTTTTTGCATCTGAATATCTGTGCATGGTGGGCTTTCAGTTAAAATTCCTGTTTCAGATGGTGCTTGCTTTCTTACCAAGTATGGTTAAGAGAAATGAAGGACACGTCGTAGCCATTTCATCTGTTGCTGGTTTATGTGGACTAGCAAATAAAGAACCACATTCTACCAGTAAATATCCAGCAGCAGGTATTTAATAATTATTCCATGATACTATTAGTTTTCAGGTATTTTGAAATTCACAATGGGTTATAGTAAGGAGATGCGCTATCTCCTCTGTTATTAAATTTTGTTCTAGAGCATGTAATCAAATCTTTATAGAATAAAGAGCATGTACAAACAATGGTATTAATCGCTTTTGGTATATGCTGATGATATAGCATTATTAGGCAATAGTGAGGAAATATAAAAGTCAACACACACACACACATTCATCAAATAACATTAAGAAACTGTTAATATCAATAAAAATAAATGTTTGATCAGACATACAAATAGTGATGGCTGAAAAATAACATAGCAGTTACTTTGTCACAGTAAATGCAGAATAAAAATAACATGTTATCAAGTAACGAAATAATGAATAATGAGTACAAACATTAAATTCACCAAAGAAATAGAAGACAATAAACAAATACCTTTTTTGGATCTTAAATTGGTCAGAAACGAAGAAAAAAGAAAAATTGAATTCAAGATTCATAGGAAAGAAACTCATATGGAAAATTTTGTACAATAAACAGGGTTCAATCCAATTGGACATAAATTAGCAGCATTAATAGTTTAACTCATAGATTGGTAAACTTACCCTTAAACGAAGAAGATTTCAAACATGAGAAAAAACACATAATCAAAGTAGCAAGAGAAAATGGGTTTGATGAAAAAATGGTACATAAAAGGATAGAGAAGTATAAAAAACAAAAAATGATAAACAGAAGTAATCTTGAAAAAGAAGAACCACCTATGAAAAAATATAAGAAATTCACATATCACCCCTGGGTACATAATAAATTTCAAAATATATTTGAGAAGTTTAATATTAAATTACTAAGATTACTTACTTACTCACTGGCACTATCGAACCCGTAGGTTCATTGCCGCGCGGACATAAGCTCTCCATACATCCCTATCCTGAGCTAATGCTTTCCAATCATTCCCTGTATAATCTACTTCCCTCAAATCATAGTTAATGTTGTTCTCCCACCTCATTCTTGGTCTACCAACTGGGCGTTTTCCCTCTGGCTTTCCTACAAGAAGCTTCCATGCACATCTTTCATTCCCCATACGTGCAACATGTCCTGCCCATCGCAGTCTACGAGACTTAACTGTTCTTATTATATCTGGCTTCCTATAAAGACCATGTAGTTCATTGTTATGTAGTCTTCTCCATTCACCTGTCTGTTCATCTCTCTTTGGTCCAAAAATTTTCCTAAGAACTTTATTCTCAAATACTCGTAATCTCCTTTCCTCACTTAAAGTAAGAGTTCATGTTTCGCACCCATATAATATAACTGGTAGAATAATAGTTTTATATATTTTCAGCTTAACGTTTTTTGAAAGGAGTTGGGACATCAAAAGTCTCTGCAATGCATAATAGCATGCATTTCCAGAATTGAGCCTATGTTTAATTTCTTTGTGCATCTCATTCCTATTTGTGATTATTGTTCCTAGGTATTTGAATTCAGCCACTTCCTCAAAATTTCCCTCATTTGTCATTAGCTGTCCATTTCCATTAGCCTATATACTGAATTTCTACGTGTGACCATTTATTTAGTTTTACTGATATTTGCTTCCAGTCCCAATTTCTTAGTGTTATTCAATAGTGTGTGCGTATTGGCCTTTAGTATCTCCTCGCTATCGGTCAGTAGTACTACATCATCAGCATAAACTAACAGCTTATTAATACCATTCAGTTGTAAGCCTTCCTCATTCTCTAAAGATTTAATGGCATGCTCTAGTACAAAATTAAATAGTAGAGGAGATAGTGCATCTCCTTGCTTCAACCCATTCTGGATTTCAAAAGTGTCTGAAAACTGTTTGCCTACACGCACCCTACTATTTGAGCCATTTAGACACATTCGTATAAGTCTAACTAACTTTTTAGGAATTCCGAACTCCAGCAGGATACTATATAACTTCTCCCTCTTAATTGAATCATATGCTTTTTTGAAGTCTACATATAGTTGATGTACAGTGCCATTATATTCCCATTTCTTTTCTAAAATCTGTCTTATACTAAAAATCTGATCTGTTGTAGACCTGTTTCTTCTAAATGCACATTGATGATCTCCTAGAATGTCTTCAATGTAGGGAGTAAGTCTGCTTACTAATATATTTGTAAGAATTTTGTATGAAGTTGAAAGTAATGAGATGCCCCTGTAGTTGTTGCAATCAGTTTTATCTCCTTTCTTATAAATTGGTACGATAATTGATTCCTTCCATTCATCTGGAAGAGCTTCTTTTTCCCAAATCATACTAAGCAACCAGCGTATTTTGTCTATCAATTTTTCTCCTCCTGATTTTATGAGTTCTTGCTGGGATCTCATCTGAACCTGATGCTTTATACATCTTCAATTTTTCAATCGCCATTTCAACCTCTAATGCACTTGGCTCTGCGACTAGCATTTCTGCTGTCTGTAACTTAACCTCCTCAATGTCCTGTTCTGTATGTACATTTAATAGCTGATTAAAGTAACTTTTCCATCTATTTAATATACTCCTAGAATCTGCAATCATATCCCCATTTTCATTTCGAATTATGTTTGTTCTAGCCTGAAACCCTTTCTTCTCTATACTAATTCCCTGATATAATTCTCTAATGTTCCTATTTTTTGCATTCATCTCAAGATCATTAAATTTCTCTCTCAAATATTCCCTCTTTTTACTCTTAGTAACTTAGTGGTTTCCCGTCTAATACTACCCAATTGCTCTAAATTTACCTCATTTGGCTCGTGTAACCATTTAATTTTGCTAGTTTTCTTTTCTTTACAATGTTGGCACATTCCTCATCAAACCATTTCTTGTTTTGCCTCTTTTTAAACAACCAATGCTTTCTGATGCTGACAATTTAATAGTATCTCTTATAGCCTCCCATTCTTTATTTATATCAGGTTCTTCTTCGTTTGCCACATTGTCATCTGAAGATTCCAGTACTTCAAATCTATTAGCAATTTTGATTTGGTATTCTTGCCGCATTTCATCATTTCTCAAGTTTTTTAATTCATATTTTACAGAATCATCTTTAGCATTCGTTCCTCTCATAAGCGATAGCCGTTGTCTGATTTTCACTCTGACCAGATGATGATCCGAATTGCAGTCTATCCCTCTAACTGATCTAATATCAATGATGCTACTGTGCCAGCGTTTATCCACTAATACATGATCTATCTGGTTCCGAGTTTCTCCATCTGGGGACGTCCAGGTGTATTTATGAATATCCTTATGCTGAAATGTTGTGCTCTTAACAATCAGATTCTTCGATGTGGCAAATGTGACTAATCTAACCCGTTGTCGTTACTATCTTCATGAAGACTGAATTTGCCTATTGTTGGTTTGAATATATCTTCCCGCCCCACTTTTGCATTAAAATCTCCTATGACAATTTTCATATGATATCGTGAAAGGCTATCAAATAAGCATTCTAATTCTTCATAGAACTCATCCTTGATCTTGTCATCTTTATCTTCTGTGGGGGCATGTACATTTACAATTATAAAATCATGTCACCCCAAAAAATAACTACAGTTTAAATAAACTAATAAAAACCAACAAAAATGAAAAAACTGATAAAAATAAAAAGTCAGGAATATATCAAATTGAATGCATGGGTTGTGAAAAGATATATATAGGGAAAACAAAAAGAAACCTAAAAATTAGAACCAAAGAACACATAAGAAATATTAAAAATGGAGAAATTGAAAAATCTGCAGTTGCTGCTCATGTTTGGTCTGAAAAACATAATATAAATTCAGACACTAAATTATTAAAACAGTTAGAATATACAAAAGAGCTGACTATTTGGGAAAAAATTATATTCAGAAGAACAGAAACAGAGTTATGAATTTTGATATTCCGATGGAGGGTGACCTTGTTTGGTGGTTCTTTGGCCAACCACAGGATGGAGCTGACATCGACATCCAGGTGGTGCAACATAATGCAACATAAATAAAACTAGTCTGGGAAAGCTGACGATAAAACAGAATTGTTTTGAAACATGTCCAAGAACAAATCAACATTAATATTGAGGTAAGATGTCCAGACCAAAAATAATATAATGAATAATGAGTTGTGTGGGAAATCGTGACCTCCAAATATGTTAAATTGTTAAATGTTACTATTCTAGTTAGTAGTTACTGATGCCTTCCACCCCATCCGAGAGCACATCGCATGACACGGAAGGTGGGGAGGAGAGCACAGGATTGTGGGAAACGAAACATGTTTAAAAGTTGACACTTCAAACAGAATAACCATATTCTTTATGGTGCCAGATTATCAAATAAACTGTAAACTAATCTGATCTACATTAACTTGGTCATTTTCTCACCTTAATTTCCCCATTTTTGCTCATCTAATGAAATAATATATCTATAGGTAGATTACTGCCATAGAATAGCAATTTGTTATTTAAATATTTTAGGTTATGTCTCCAAACTAATCTGTTCAGATTCAATAGATTATCTCTTATACTTGAAGAGAAAAATTTTCGCCTAGACCGAGACTCAAACACAGGACCTTTGGTTTTCCAGGCCAAATGCTCTACCAACTGAGCTACTGAGGCGAGTTGCGATCTAGACACAAATCCTTCTCTTTATACGTTGTAATTCCCTCACGTCAAATGCTTTGAAACCGTTGCTTCTATCTTTGCATATAGCAACTCTTAGTTCAGAAGAGATTAATTGGGAATTTAACACTACTTTATAAAGCCAGTAGGGCTTCTATTGATGTTTTTATTATTAATTTAACACGTCTCACTGAAGGATAAATTATATTTGAAGAGAAACATTTTCGCCTAGACTGAGACTTGAACCTGGGACCTTCGGCTTTACGGGCCAAATGCTCTACAAACTGAGCTACCTTAGGATTTGCCTCGGTAGCTCAGTTGGTAGAGCATTTGGCCCGGAAAGCCAAAGGTCCCAGGTTCGAGTCTCGGTCTAGGCGAAAATTTTTCTCTTCAAATATAATTTATCCTTCAGTGAGAAGTGTTAAATTAATAATAAAAACATCAAGATTATCTCTTTATTAACTAAGTTTGTGTCCTAGTTCTGAGGGTTAAATTTTGGAAAAAACCCTTAATCTATCTAAGTCATTCCATGCCTCCTCTTCTATTGTTTCCATCCATTCAACCCCTCTTTTCTCAAGATTCTTTTCAGCCAATCTATTGATCTCTCTTCCCTACTATTATTCAGAGATCTTGCAGCTGAAGTCGCCTTTCTGTTCCCAATCTCAACCTACTCTATCAAGGACATTTTCTTCTTGAAGTACCTCTGAAGAAATAACTAATTTGACTTTTATGTACCATGATTTTCTTGATCTTCCACAAAGACCTCTTCCACCTGGTGTCTTTTGAAAGATTATTTATGTTGTCATTGTTGTGGCATCCTCATCAGGTATATATACCAATTTAACTGCCTCTTTTCAATTCTATCTATTCCATTCTCTTCTACGACTTTCGTCAATCTTCTAATTTCTTTATTCTATATTCTTTATAATCATTGTCTCTGCTCTCCTAATCTAAATTCCAGTACTTGTTTTGGTATCCTTCTGGCATTCATTCTTTTAATATGGTCATATCATCTCATTCTACTATCCTCCATTTCATCTTGTATTTTATCTAACTTCAAAATCCCACATTTCTGAAAGGGTTCAGAATTTGAATTATAACTGTTCAAGGCTAGAAAAAATGGTGATGTACAATTCAGAATTTATAAAATAAAGCAAAATATCTTAGAGATAATTCCGATAATTTTAGCAGAATTATCACTAAGGTATTTTGTTTTATATGTTACGAATTTCTGCAAAGATACACCAACTCCATTAATTAAATTAATAATTGGAAATTTTTTTAATAACTATTCTAAAGAGTAGCCAAATTTCTGTTGAATGACAGTTTTTGAAGCTGAATGCAGGCTTTCACGGCCGGTAATCATAATGTTGTGTGATTCCGGGTTCTGTGGCCGTGGTCCATAGTTGGTGTTGATACCAGACGTTTCGCCCTCAACTGCGGAGGGCATCTTCAGTGGCGAGTGCTTCTAGGCGTGTTTCCTGGTCGGAAGATCTACTTAGAGTGAGCTCTGCTGACGTTGTGGACGTTGTATTGATACTAGTGGTGGGAGCAGGGTGAGTGAGCGTGGCTCTTGCTGATTGGCTAATGGTCGTCTCCTTGTTGTCCCTAGTGTTGATGCATTTATTTTCTAGTGTATGGTACCAGGCCTTAGGCAATTTGATACCTTCCTCTTTTCTGTTAATATTTTCTTTATGCTTGTATATTTCTATAGCCTCTCGGTATAATCTAGGGAAATAGTAGGAAGTTGTGGCTAAAACTTGTGTATCATCGAAAGAATCTGGTGTCCATTCATAATGGCATGTTCTGCTACAGCCGATTTATCCATTTCTCCTTGTCTGCAGTTTCTTTTATGTTCAGATAAACGGGTGGCTATACTTCTTTTCGTGGTCCCTATGTATGGTTTACCACACGAACAAGGAAGTCGATATACGCCGCAAGTGGAGAGAGGTGGCCGAGGATCCTTAGCTGAGCGAAGGCAGTCTTCTATTTTTCTTGTAGGTCTGTAAACTGTTTTTATGTTGTATTTTCGTAGGAGTTTTCCGATACGATCTGTGACTCTTTGTACATATGGTAAGTAGGCTATGCTGGTTGAGGGCGTGTTATCCATTCTGACGTGCTGTCTTCGTGGATGTATGGTTTGTCTTATTTCCTTGGATGTGTAGCCATTTTTCTGGAAACAATTGAACAGATGGTGTTGTTCTTGTTTAAGGTGTTGTGGTTGGCATAACTTAGTCGCTCTGTCGAACAGTGTCTTAATGACACCTCGCTTTTGTCTTGGATGGTGGTTAGAGTCTTTGTGCAGATATCGGTCTGTGTGTGTAGGTTTTCTGTAAACTGTATGTTGAATTTCCCCATTGCCAGTCCTTATTATTTGAACATCCAGGAAAGGAAGTCTTCCATTATCTTCTTTTTCCATAGTGAACTGTATTTTGTTGTGTCTGCTGTTAAGGTGTTGAAGGAAACGTTCCAATTCTTCACTGCCATGTCTCCATACTACGAATGTGTCATCAACATAGCGAAACCAATGTTCTGGAGACTTGGGAGCTGTTTTTAGTGCTTCTGTTTCGAATTTCTCCATGAAAAAGTTCGCTACTACTGGGCTTAGAGGACTGCCCATGGCTACTCCGTCGGTCTGTTCATAGTAGCTGTTGTTCCATTGGAAGTAAGTAGTAGTTAGTACATGCCTGAATAAATTGGATATTTCTTCTGTGAAAATCTGTCTAATGTAGTCCATGGTCTCATTTACTGGCACCATGGTGAAAAGGGAAACCACATCGAAGCTAACCAGTATATCTTGAGATGTTACGTTTATATTCCGTAGTCTCTCAATGAAATGTGTCGAGTCTCTGATGTAGCTGTCCGTTTTTCCAAGGAGTGGTTTCAGAAGTCCTGTAAGATGCTTTGCCAGTAAGTAGGTCGGGGAACCGATGGCACTGACAATTGGCCGGAGTGGAATGTTGTTCTTATGTATTTTTGGAAGGCCATAGAGTCTTGGAGGTTGAGCTTCGGATACGCGTAATTTCTTCTTAATTCCTTCTGGCAAGGACGATTGCTTGATAAGATTGTTGGTTTTTCGAAGAATACCGGATGTAGGGTCTCGCTTGATAGGTTATATGTATCTGGTGTCAGAATCTCTATTATTTTCTCTTTGTATTCGTGTGTATTCATAACAACTGTAGAGTTTCCTTTATCGGCTGGTAAAATAGTGATATTATTATCATTATTTAAAGTTTTTAGCGCTAAAAACTTTAAATAATGATAATAATATCACTATTTTACCAGCCGATAAAGGAAACTCTACAGTTGTTATGAATACACACGAATACAAAGAGAAAATAATAGAGATTCTGACACCAGATACATATAAACCTATCAAGCGAGACCCTACATCCGGTATTCTTCGAAAAACCAACAATCTTATCAAGCAATCGTCCTTGCCAGAAGGAATTAAGAAGAAATTACGCGTATCCGAAGCTCAACCTCCAAGACTCTATGGCCTTCCAAAAATACATAAGAACAACATTCCACTCCGGCCAATTGTCAGTGCCATCGGTTCCCCGACCTACTTACTGGCAAAAGCATCTTACAGGACTTCTGAAACCACTCCTTGGAAAACGGACAGCTACATCAGAGACTCGACACATTTCATTGAGAGACTACGGAATATAAACGTAACATCTCAAGATATACTGGTTAGCTTCGATGTGGTTTCCTTTTCACCATGGTGCCAGTAAATGAGACCATGGACTACATTAGACAGATTTTCACAGAAGAATATCCAATTTATTCAGGCATGTACTAACTACTACTTACTTCCAATGGAACAACAGCTATATGAACAGACCGACGGAGTAGCCATGGGCAGTCCTCTAAGCCCAGTAGTAGCGAACTTTTTCATGGAGAAATTCGAAACAGAAGCACTAAAAACAGCTCCCAAGTCTCCAGAACATTGGTTTCGCTATGTTGATGACACATTCGTAGTATGGAGACATGGCAGTGAAGAATTGGAACGTTTCCTTCAACACCTTAACAGCAGACACAACAAAATACAGTTCACTATGGAAAAAGAAGATAATGGAAGACTTCCTTTCCTGGATGTTCAAATAATAAGGACTGGCAATGGGGAAATTCAACATACAGTTTACAGAAAACCTACACACACAGACCGATATCTGCACAAAGACTCTAACCACCATCCAAGACAAAAGCGAGGTGTCATTAAGACACTGTTCGACAGAGCGACTAAGTTATGCCAACCACAACACCTTAAACAAGAACAACACCATCTGTTCAATTGTTTCCAGAAAAATGGCTACACATCCAAGGAAATAAGACAAACCATACATCCACGAAGACAGCACGTCAGAATGGATAACACGCCCTCAACCAGCATAGCCTACTTACCATATGTACAAAGAGTCACAGATCGTATCGGAAAACTCCTACGAAAATACAACATAAAAACAGTTTACAGACCTACAAGAAAAATAGAAGACTGCCTTCGCTCAGCTAAGGATCCTCGGCCACCTCTCTCCACTTGCGGCGTATATCGACTTCCTTGTTCGTGTGGTAAACCATACATAGGGACCACGAAAAAGAAGTATAGCCACCCGTTTATCTGAACATAAAAGAACTGCAGACAAGGAGAAATGGATAAATCGGCTGTAGCAGAACATGCCATTATGAATGGACACCAGATTCTATTCGATGATACACAAGTTTTAGCCACAACTTCCTACTATTTCCCTAGATTATACCGAGAGGCTATAGAAATATACAAGCATAAAGAAAATATTAACAGAAAAGAGGAAGGTATCAAATTGCCTAAGGCCTGGTACCATACACTAGAAAATAAATGCATCAACACTAGGGACAACAAGGAGACGACCATTAGCCAATCAGCAAGAGCCACGCTCACTCACCCTGCTCCCACCACTAGTATCAATACAACGTCCACAACGTCAGCAGAGCTCACTCTAAGTAGATCTTCCGACCAGGAAACACGCCTAGAAGCACTCGCCACTGAAGATGCCCTCCGCAGTTGAGGGCGAAACGTCTGGTATCAACACCAACTATGGACCACGGCCACAGAACCCGGAATCACACAACATTAGTTTTTGAAGCCTTTAACTATTACCCACACATGTCTCACATCCACATCTGTCAATCATGTAGATGGACAATCATTGGACCAATGTAGATGTGGCATGTGGTCGGCACAACAGAAAACCCTGTCATTATAACCAAAATCCCATGAGAAAATTTCCTTCCAGATGTGGACTCAAATAAATCCATGTCCTATATATAGCTCTGTGCCAAGACAGAATATTTTAGACTGCTCAATCATTGTACTCGATAGCAATTTAAATCAAACAATCAATCAGAGCTTTTCAAACCAAGACAGTTTCTAGCTACACTCACAAATATATTCCATTAATATCTGTCTTGTTTTGCTGTAATATTCTCCCCTAAAAGGAAGAGATCATTCTTATGTATTCCGTTGTTGGAATCTTGATCTTCTCATAGGCCTCTTATATACTGGTTTGTTCTCTAGCACACTTGAGAAGTCTTGTTTGATCTCATCTTAAAATGTGTCATAACCATTTTTGTTCTCGTACTTATAATGAGCCATAAATAATGTGTGGAACATAGAGCTCTCAGAAAACTGCTCCCTCTTGATCTGTTTTTGGCTAACTCCTTTATCTCACTCCAATTTTGATTTAATTCTTTGCTTCCATGAAAATTGTGTATTTCCATTATTAATTGTGTATTTCCATTTATTTTATTTTGTAATTTTTAATTGCAAAGAATGGTATTTAAAGATTTTGTTGATTTCCCACTATTATTCTAATTTTATTCCATAATATTGTTATCTATAATTATAATGATTTAAATAATGAATATTAATTTTTTTTCAGGATTTATGAAAGCTCTCTCTAAGGAAATGAGGCTGGACTCACATAACATCAAGTTCACCTGTGCATATTCATACTTCGTGAATAGTACAACAGATTTACCAGAACAACTTGATCTCAGGTAATATTTAGACTAGGTAATTAATCATAAACAATCATTTTTGAAGAGAAAAATTTACACCTAAACTGGGATTTGAACACAAAATCTTTTGTTCTACGTACTAGTGTATTGACCATTATGCTACCTGGCTGTAACATTCCAAACAGATATTTTTTCTATCTCTTAAATAATCGCATGTGCATGCAGCAGTGAATCATTCTTCACCATGCAAAGTGGCTGCTTACAATTCAGGAAGATATTGAGAGGAATTATTTCCTTTATAAAAAACAACTAAATAACTCACTGGCGCTACCGAACCCATAGGTTCATGGCTGAGCTGACATAAGCTCCCCATACATCATACCTTCTTTATTCATTATTATTACTATTATTACTATATACCTCCTAGCATTTATAATAATTATTACAGCTATAAAAGTAGTATTAAATCCTATCAATTTCCTGAATTAGAAGCAGCCATGTTGTGTTGTGAATAATGCTTCACTGCTACAAGCACATGGGATTATTTAACCCATTCACCTCAAAAGATGAGCTAGACTCACCGGATATTAAATGGACTTCAACTCAGAAGACGAGGTATACTCGCTGAACTCTGCTGTTACATATTTTGCCATATTTTGTACATCCCTTGGCAGGGTAATCTTTTTTAACATTTATGAATAGTGTAGGAATGTGTTTTTTCCTTCACCCTTATTGTGATGTCAAGTACCATTACTTTTGTTTGTTCTGAATGTCTGAAAATAGACAATATAATTTAGGGTAACTTAAATCTGGTTTCTGGGAAAATTCATTGAGCATTTAAACCTGAAGCGAAAGGGTTAAGAGAGCGAAAAATGTCTGTCTAAAGTGTGATGCCCAGATAGCATAATGGTCAGTACACTAGTACATAGAACTGGAAGAACATTCAAGGTACGTTTCAGCATGCAATGTTGACAGTTCCCCTGTCAGAACAATTATTACACCAAAGAGTGTCAAACAGACAGGATCTTTATAGTAAACTAGAGGGAAAACCAATCAATAGGTAGACGTAGAATGACATGAGAGAATAACATTAGCACTGATTTGAGGGAGGTGAATTATACAGGGAATAATTGAAAAAATTAGTATGGATAATCATTATAAATTATTTATATTTTACACCTCACTTCATACATTTTTGTACAAATCCAAGACCAGTTTCAAAAGGCCTTCCTTTTATTGTCAACTTGCATCTGACTGTTGATTGAATGGTTGGCAACCCTGTAAGCCCATTCTTCTTCCCTCTGTTGGAGAGAAGGATAAAATTATGAATTTTTAAATTCCCAGGGAAAAGGATTTGATTTGGAAATTCGTCTGTCAACCAAGGATGGAAGCAGAATGAGTTTACAAGATTGCTAACAGTCAGATGCCAGTCAAAAATGAAAGTAAGACCTTTTTAAACCGGCCCTGGGTTTGTACAAAATAACAAGGTGAAGGGTAAAATCTGATTCATTTACTGATTATTTAAATGACCTTATGTTACTTCCTAAATATATCAATTAGTATGGATGTATGGATAGCTCATGTCTACTTGATCATAAATATCTGGATTGATATTCCAGTTAGTTACTTTCTTAAGCCAATGAAGTAAATTAAATAACTGTTATATTAAGACCTGTCTCGCAAAGGTCGTCAACAGGTTGATCTGTCTGATTCATCCGAGGCTTGGTTTGAGACTTGAAAGTAAATGTAAAATTTACATGGATAGAATACTCCAAGATTGGCGACAGATGAGACATGGTTCTATCCAAATTAATAGAAACCATAAAATAGACTCTTTGCTTTTTGCAGATGATTTGGTATTAATAGCTCCAACAGAAATAGATTTACAGTATTCTATACCAATTTTAATATAATTGCAAAAAGGTACAATATGGATATCAATACAAAGAAAACTAAAGTGATGGCATTTTGTGGAAAATACCCTGTACCTAGCAAAATTGTTTTGGATGATGAAATTTTAGAACGAATAAATTAATTTAATTATTTGGATTATAATTTAACATTTCAAGATGAAGCTGATATATCAAAGAAAATTACAAAGAAAATTTAAAAAAAAACAACGGGGATAATTAACAGTATAATGAAACCATCTTCAGTACAGAAGAACACAAGATTATGGCTTTATAAGGTTCTCGCAAGACCAGTATTAAGATATGGTACTGAAGCATGGACAATATGAAGAAGAGATGAAAGCCGAATAACAGTAAGTGAGATGCAATTTATGCACTGTACAGCAGGCTACAGAAAGTGGGACCATAAAAGAAATGAGGAAATTATGGAAGAGTTGGAAGTAGAACCCATTCTTCACCATATACAAAATTACCAGAACAACTGGAAAGCCCATCTTCAACGAATGCTGTCTCATAGAATTCCAAAAGCCATACTTCGCTACTGCCCCCAAGGCAGAAGACCGCTGGGACGTCCAATAAAGCACTGGATGGAAAATTCCTCTTAGAGACCGTAACAGGCCACATGGCCTAATACTTGCATGGTTGATGATGATGATGATTAAGACCTGTCTGCTATAATTTGTTAGCTTTCTGGATAGATACTAGGTGGTCAGAGAAAAATACAACAGTGCTGATACCACAGACATTAAAGCCTACTTCCTTCATAGTTTCACTTTGTATATATTTTGTGTTTTGTCAATTATTATATTATTTTTCACATACTTTGTATTTGTATTAAATTACATTACCTATTTTGTAAATGTATTTGCCATTGTGCAGCTAATAACTTCAGTCAAATGTCCCTGCATTAAACTAATCAGCAGGTCCTATACCTCTGTCCCATCTCCAGATTTCGATTGCCATATCTCTCTGTCATTTCAATTGTCTTCTCCAATTGCATTGTCTAGCATAGCCATTCTAATTCCTTCTCTCCATTGCATTGTAGATCTTCCTCTTATCCTTCTGTTCCGTGGATTATAAATCAAAGTTCTTTTTTACCATCTACCCTCTTCCCCTTTTTCATATGACCATACCATAATAACTGCCCAGTTTCCATCCTCTCGCACTTATAAAAGTCCTTTCAGTTTGTCTTCAAATTACTGCATTTGGCACATGTTTAACAATCCTGCATGCTCTCCTTAGGAAGTTCATTTCCACTGTCTCAATTATCCTTGTATCTTTCCCAGAGAGTTGCCAACATTCAGACCCATATTATAATACTGGTTCCACTACAATGCTACATATACACTCAACTTTGTGTTAATGTTTATTCTACTTGAGTATAACACCTTATTTAAAAGAAAAGAAAAATAGTTTTCTTCCCTTATTGTACTTGATTGCATATGTCCTTCTGGATTATTCCCTCTGCTAATATGTTTTCCATATACTTATATTCAAATAAATAAATAAATGTATTTATTTATATAAATTAAATTAAATAATAACTAATGACACTGTATATTGCAGAATACCTGAACTGTCTCCTGAACATGCAGCTATTGAAATTGTAAATGCAGTTCGACATAACATAGATACCATTACTGTTCCTAAGAGTCTACTCTTCTGGTTAAATGTGTTCAGGTGCGTATATTGTTAATTCAAATTTTTCTATCACTGCAAGATTGAATACCACATCAGAAAAGTTGAATTATAATAAATTAAGGGTGTCAGGTGAAAACTAGAGTTATTAAGGCATAATAACAAAGATGATGATGTAACAGCTCTATTCTTGTAAAATCTTTAAAGAAAGAAAGCTGTGAAGAGAGGTAAAAAGTAACCCATAATCAAAATATATTTTTTGTATTAGTTAAGGATACATTTAGCTTTGAAATATATGGCATATTTTTATATATATTAAAACCATTCTGTCTGAATTAACTTTTAAATAATAGTAACCATATTGGTACACATTCTCAGGTACAACTTGAGGCAGAAGTTAGATTAGGAGGGAAGAGATCAAGAGGTCAGCTGAGATATAGATGGGAAGAACAAATTACTACTACTAATCAGAATCAGACAGTGTTTGAGATGGAATAAAAAACTGGGTTGGTTGAAGCTTATACCATGCTGACATAAGTAGCAAAATGACAAGAGTGAAGTGATTAAGATAATACGGGGTGGACTTTTTAAGTTTAATTCCTTATAATTTACTACAACAATATTTCCGTAATCATCTGTATATATTATGGTGAAATTAAACGTTTCTTACCTCTCCTCATATAAATCTTCTAAGTAGATCGCAATTTCGAGACCATAACAGCCTCATCTTCAGTACAATCTTGGTGACTGATGTTATGTCGATTGGAAGAAACTCTTCTTCTTCCCTCTGTTGATGGACCGATGAACCTCTGGATCAGGTCAAAATTTGCGGGAATTTTGATCCAGAGATTCATCGGTCCACCAACAGAAGGAAGAAGAAGAGTTTCTTCCGATCGACATAACATCAGTCGCCAAGATTGTACTGAAGATGAGACTGTTATGGTCTCGAAATTGCGATCTACTTAGAAGATTTATATGAGGAGAGGTAAGAAACATTTAATTTCACCATAAATTAAATCCCATAGTGATTAATTCCTATAAACATTTTACGTTACCTTCCTCACAGTTCAGCCTAAAAATTTGCAATTATTCATTAATTGCAAGTCAGATAAGTTAAATATCTGTATATATTGTTTAATTATTCTATTATTTTGTACTTACTTTGTAATTTGTTTTAAATTACACTACCTACATTGTAAATATCTTTGCCATTGTGCAGCTAATAACTTCAGTTAAATATCCCTGCATTAAATCAATCAATCAAGCAAGGGACCTATAGCTTTTCCCCATCTCGGAAGTAGTTTTACAAGTATAAAATAAATGAAATATTTTGAAATCAACACACCTATAAACTATAAGTTAACAGTACAAAGAAAACATTTTGGAATGATGTTAATAATGCTAGTGTGGAGAGATTATGTCCACATGGCCATAAACCTAGAGATTGGATAATGCCAGTGGGTTAGTTAATAATACTAAGAAGTACCTGGATGCCATTCTGCCCCACCTGAAGCACTGGAAATCAAAGATATAATTTTTTAATTGCAAGTTACTTTTTACCTCTCTTAAAAATTGTCTTCCATTGATTGAGTTTTTCTTTAAATGGACAAAAATAGCCATTCCCAATTTTCCCCAACACCTTTCAAATCAATCAGTACTACACTTTACTCCATTAATTTTTATTTATCTAAAACTTTTTTTTTTATTTAATGCAGGGCACTTCAAATTAATACACTTTATTCACCCAAATATATCTATAACATGTTTGGGGAATATATTACTCCGATCATTATTCAGATAGGAATTCCAGGAGAATGGAGATCTAAGGGAGTCCTCTTACAAGATGATTTTGAGAATGATCTGGTGGATCTTGGGGTACGAGGTCAGAGGAGAAAGACAAGAGACAGGACAACTTACGATTAAAATTGTTAAGGAGGCCAAGACTCCACATGGGTTATAGTGCTATGGAATAAGTAAATATTGGTATCATCATTCAAATCAAGCTGATGATTGGAGTAAGATTTCTCAAAAACATGTTCTAAGATCAAGGTTGGAAAAATTTGTCCAATGGTTTTAACTATAGTTTTGACCAGCTTTAATTATCACTTATACATCACGATACCCAAACAAAAATAAAATTCTAATGAAGACATGAACCGCATAAATTTAGGATATTTTATTTAATTTTTATGAAATTCAAAAATCACTTATAAATATTTCAGAACACTGCCTCAAGATGCAAGAGATGTTTGGAGGGATTTATTTCATACGAGAGCTGTACCAACAGAACTGCCAATCCCTCCCACATACATGATGCAAGTCCCAAGTGAAGGTATCAAGACATGAAGCCCATCGGCATTGGTAACAATATCTATCAATACCAAAAAGTGACACAAACAGCCATGCTGGTGAACAACATGCCTTTGTAAATTTTAAAATATTTATATTGAAATGGTATTTATGTGAATCAATTCTCTGGATCAGGAATCTCATTGTTAGTGGAGAACAGTTTGTGTTTATGGATGTTTATTTTAGAACAGACTGATACAAAAAGCAAAAGCTTTTAGATAATTGATAAGTAAAAGCATAAAACTGTGTACTGATTCTATAGAGGGTCAGAGATCAAACAATAGTCAATTTTTATAAAGAAATTATGTTATGAAATGTATTTTTAAAAAATAATAAATTAAATACTCATGATTATATAGTTTGTTGTCACTAGGCGCTGGAATTTTTGCCCTTGTCTCCTATGGCAGAGTATTCATCATCATTGGCTCAACAAAGCAGATCTCTGCCTCCTTATAAAAAAGATTTCCAGACTTTTCTATCTCTGGAAACCTGCCAGCAATTCTTAATCCTTAGGAATTTAACATTCTCTTCAACCCCATCCATCTATCTCAATTTTGGTCCACCAACTTTCCTTCTATTCTCCATCTTACTTTCCATTATCCTTTTCACCATTTCCTCCTTCTCCATTCTCTGGATATGTCCCCCCCCAACCTTAGTCTTGCCATTCTAAACTCTGTAATAATATCTTAGAGAGTCATAGAGTTGGGAAAGTTCTTTATTTAACTTTATACTCCATTCTCCTCAATCCTTGATATTTCTCAAATATCCAAAATCTAGTCATACTGTATCATCTATCATCAGTACCCAGATCTCTGCTCTATACATCAATACTGGTTTTGTTACTGTATGTAGAGTCTTATCTTCATTTCACGTGTGTTTTAAATTTAAAATACCAGCTGTTTCTGAATGAATATCGGTGTTTTAAGTCTTTGTAGTATTTAGTACATTTAGTGTACAATTATAAATAATACACCAAATGAAAGACCAACTCAAACAGTTTTTGCTACCAGTTTTCAATGTGAGCACTTTTCATCACATGACTTGCATCGAGTCGATAAGCGAGTTTGTCCCAAACCTTGATCAATGTGTCTGGAGTAATTGTTACAACAACTGCTTCAATCCTCTATCTTGAGTCAGATAGGTCGGCAGAGGCACATACACATGATCCTTTATGAATCCTCAAAGGTAAAAATCGCATGGCACAAGATCTAGTGAATGTGGAGGCCATGCGAAACAAGCTCTGTCATTCGGCCAATCCAGCGGTTGGGTACAGTGTCGATTAACCAATTGCATATGTCCTGATGCTAATGAGGCAGCACACAATTTTGCTGCCAAATAGGAATTTCTCTGGTTCACCTTCTTCCAACTGAGGAAAGAACCATTGTTCTAACACATCAAAATAAGAAGCACCAATTAAAGTTGCTTCACCGAAAAAGAAAGTCCCATAAATGTTCCTCCAGGATATGGCACAAGGAACATTCAACTTAGGGGAGTCTCAGTGCAACTGTACTGTCTTGTGGGGATTGCATGTGAACATTATGCGTGTTCACATGGCCACTTAGGTGAAATATCGATTCATCACTGAAGATGACAAGATCCAGAAAATCTTAATCATCATGCAGCAACACTGCATTTGTGAAGTTGGCATGTAAACCGTTGTCCAGTGGTGAGGCATCAATGGAAGCGCTGGAAGCGGTGCTTCCCTATAATTTTTGCAAAAATTAATTATTTTTAATTTATTAATTCCTATGTAAAGAAATATATTTCATTATCATTTTACTCGAAATAATTTGTAAGTTAAATCTGTATGCTAGTGTCATCCATCGGTGTTTTTTTCCCAAATTACATCTTCCGTTCTCATCTTAGAGCTTGATAGTCTAGCTGGTATGGTAGAAAGAATATGTAAAGTTTGTTAACCTCAGTTTGTATTGAAGTAGAAAAGTTTTATTCAATTTAATTTAGTTTTAATTGTTTATAGTATGTAGTTGTATGTTATTTTTATTGTGACCTTGTCACTAGACAAATAATGAACTTTCAATAGTGTTTCTTGTAACTTATTCTGCATTTTGTCATGAGTGACTGAAATATAATAGAATCAAACTAGTGAGGTGCTTCCAGTCCTCTCATCTCAGTAGTTCTACTGCATATGTTCAAATTAAGTTGGAGTAGCATCGATGACGCTGTAATATGTGACTGCTCTATTGAAAATTTTTTACAAGTTTTACCCATTTAATTCACTTTCATTCCTAGTCAAAATGAAATTACTAGAAAATGATAGACCTACACATTCTCTCACTGAATTAATTCTAAATCTGAAGGTTGTAAAGTTTTCACACAACATTTTAATCCAAGAATTAAATTAATGTTTTTATTACCCCACCTCATATCCTTTTTCTTCTGTACTGCAGTTTCGGAGCTTATATCTATCGTCAGTAGCCTCTGGTCGACTGGTGTTATGTCGTTTCTTGGCGGTTTTCTTCTTACTTCTATCGGTGGACCAATGAACCTCTGGATCAGGTCAAAATTTGCGGGAATTTCAAAATTCATGAGTTTGTCTTTCTTGTTTTTTTGGATGTGGATTTTTGTCCCTTTAGGAACAAGAAAGACAAACTCATGAATTTTGACCTGATCCAGAGGTTCATCAGTCCACCGATAGAAGTAAGAATAAAACCGTCAAGAAACGACATAACACCGGTCGACCAGAGGCTACTGACGATGGATATAAGCTCCGAAACTGCAGTATAGAAGGATATGAGGTGAGGTAATAAAAACATTAATTTAATTCTTAAATTAAACCTCATAGTGTTCTTTCCCTGTGAAAGTTAAATAAATTTCAAACTAAATTCATATCGAACTATTGATTAGTTATGTGATTGCAATAATCTCAGAAAAATTGTTCTGCTGACATGTCTTATTTTCACATGAAAAGAATGTTTGGAACAAGACATATTTTGAGGATTTAAATAATTTTCATAAAACCCAAAATAGACACAAACTCTCATTTCATCACATAACAAGCCTTAAGCAGTTGAAACAGTTCAGCAAAACTAGAATTGAATTATGCCTACATCTCTTCCTTATATAATCTAGTAATTTTTGGTAAGTTTTTTTTTATTATGGAGCTTCCCTTGTCCCCAAATTCACGCCCCACCACTGCTGTCGTTTGTAGGCTTTAGAGCTTGTAGCAACTGCAAATTATAACAACGTAGTCATAAGCGTCTCCTTAAAATTTTTCACACAGATGTAACTGGAATTGCTAATTCACAATTAGCCTTCTGAACTGAATTCTTAGGGCTACATGTGAAAGATTCTCACTCTTTCAACACATTCTTCAGTGACTCTTGGTCGTCCCATACTCTTCCCTTTGCACAGACAGCCTGTGTTTTCAAACTGATGATACCATCTAAGGATGTTATTATCACTTGGTGGATTGTAATTGAACTTAATACAGAAAGCTCGTTGCACTTCAAGTACAGATTCAGTCTTTACAAAATATAAACACAATAATCTTTTTTTCTCACTAGTTGTCATCTCTGCTACTAGCGCTTTCTAATGGCACACAAAGGAAACACTGCATGTACATGTGTTTGTACAAAACTGTTCAAGTTGCTCTTTTATTTTATGTATTATTTATAATTGTACATTAAATGTACTAAATGCTACAAAGCCTTAAAACACCGATATTCATTCAGAAACACCTGGTACTATAGTAATCAAAAATGACATTTATGAGGGGATATTAATGGAATTGAATTCAGCTCTAACCAATGGCGTAGTCAGACTATTTAGGCCTGGCACATCTCCTCACAGCACTGCCACTGTTAACTCTTATTCACAGAAGTCTTATTTAATAACATACAAAATAATGATAAACTTCATTAAAAGATATATATATATATGGTACATACATCCAAAACCAGTATAAAAGTTGTAAATACATCTGTCAGTGATGTTAAATATAAAGAGAGATTGATAGAAGAGTTAGAAGTGATAGAAGCTGTAAAGAAGTTTAATAAGAGAAAAAAAAAAGGCATCGCTGGACAATTTAGCTTGCCGATGAGTACTCTATCAATGATAAAAAAAAATTAAACTGAAATACTGAAATTAAAATTACAGACTATTATAATTTTTTTTAAATCACCCACTTAATTATTATGTACATAATTTGATTTGATTTTAATTTTGATTTATTTTCATTTGAATGCACATACATGAGTCATTACATGTTATTTTCATTTTACATATTTAGTCTAATAAACATTACCTCTGTAACAATTGAAAAAAGAGTTGTGCACATGTTGCAACATATAGAAAATCATGAGAATCCAATTGTTCACAATATAGGGCGTATGCTACAGCAACGTGCTGTACACCGAAACATATTCACCAGAGACCCCGATGACGGTCCACTTATATGATACCTGCTACGGTAATGAACACATAAGCCGCAAGACAGCAAGGCTAAGGAACAAAACCCCTACTGAATAAACACAATGGTGTTTGGCCGCCAAGGGACCTCAACTGGTTCCCAAAAAGCGGCACACTGGGCAATGCTAGTCATTGCCACAAAACAGTCAGTCAGTCACCCACTTAATTATTATGTACATAATTTGATTTGATTTTAATTTTGATTTATTTTCATTTGAATGCACATACATGAGTCATTACATGTTATTTTCATTTTACATATTTAGTCTAATAAACATTACCTCTGTAACTCAGATTTTTATTTGCTTCACCTCTGTAACTTAAAGTCCTATAGCATAAAACCTAAACCTCTCTAAGTGGAAAACGTAACTTTAAAAATTCTCTAAGTTAAAATTGTTCGTAAGTCGAAAACTCTATAACTTGAATTCATTTGCATGTCCCTTGAATTTTGACTTATAGAGGTTCCGCTGTATTTAAAATGAAATGTTCTTTTATGTAAATATATATGTTTTCTGAAATATCTAAAAAATATGTATTATACCATGTAATGTGGACAAAAAGTAAAGTTAAATGTGTTTTAGCACTCTAAAAACTCTAATTTATAAACGTATAAAGAAATTTATATTTAACTAACATAAAAAACAAGAATGTACTTACACAGAAATCCTAGCCCTGCTTATTATTTTGAGAGAAAAAGGAATTACATTACTACATGCTATACAACAATGTGGAATGCAAAGAAAAATGTTGTGCTTCCTTCGGTGACAATTATATAAATAAATATATATATATATATATACCATCCATCCATAGTAATTCTGCCCAAAGACAGGTCCTTCACTGCAATCATAGCATTGCTTGCAGCTTTACTAGGGAATTGTAGGTATGGTAGCTTCCCGTTGCTTTCCACACCGGTGAAGGATGATGATGATGATGATGATGATGATGATGATGATAAGGATGATGATGATGTTGATGATGGCCATATGATTTCGGGGACCATTTGGGGCCTTAAAGTTTTCCTGACATTTGTCTTATAGGTGAGGAAAAACTGCCCCAACTGGGGTACGAACCCGGGCCTGCTGCGTGACAAGGCAGCACGCTACCTCGAGACCACAGCGGTGGACTATATATATACATTATATTGTAATAGAAACTTTTTTTTCTCCTCTCATTAATATCAGCTGTATCTTTTGTTCTAATTCATGTCCCATATTTGAGGTTGCATCTTTGATCAAGAGTCTACTACAATCAAATTCCCTTTACATTCCTCTGTGTAATATTTTCTCCTACTTTTTTCCTTTTCTTTCAACATCCCCTTAGAACTTCTTCATCTATTTGGCTCTTTTCTCTTACTTTCAATTTTAGACTCAACTGTGATAACACTGGTCTACATACAAACAATGGATATTTTTTTCTGCTGAGTTAGATATTATAACTAATCATATCTAATTAGAAGTCACTAATTTCAAATATCTACTTAGGAACTCTCTATCGTGTATAGCAGGATTTTAATATCATAATAAATATGAAAGTTATAGTTAATAATTTTGTATTTTAAATTCTTTTAATATTTAAATATAACTTGAATAAAGAAAAGCATCTAAATAATTCATTGTTGTTCATTGTTGAATAAAAATGTCTCAGTAACAATTAAAGAAATTATATTATTATGTAACAGTTTTTGTAAATAATGCTTTTAAAATTGTTTTAAGTAATTGTTGTCAAAATTATAAATCTTTCTGTTATAATTGTAATAAGAACACCAGCTTTACTTCATATTTTTAAACAAAAGTAAACTAAACTCTGATTGGATGTTGAAACAATTAACTATTTGATTTAACAAATCAAATTTATACCTTATATTTAATGGACTATTAACCAATAGAATTTAAAATTACCATCATGTGATGTAATGTTCTTTAAAATTATAAAAGAATTACGCTAGTCATTCTGCATACAACTTTCCACAAAGACAGAAGGAAGAAGAGTTCTCAAGATAAAATGTAATATTTAATACAAGAATAATTGATTCCAGAAAAGAAAAGAATTTATTTTAATTGATAGTGAAGAATATTACCACTTAAATTTACTTAATCTGCTGGGAACTTTACGAAATAAATAAATGTGAAATTATTTCTACAAGAAATAATTTTTAGTGATTTTAAAGTGTTTTCCTATCCAGTGTACCGACTTCCGACCCTAAGAAGAAAATCCGGCTCTACCAAAAATCAAACCTAACCTGAACCAGTAATTCTTTTTGGGACACAAATCCTTCTTCAAAAAAAAAAGTTACGACAACATCTGGCGTCCAGATTTGAGAAGTTATCCTCTTACCACAATATTGACACTAGGTCACAAGATAGCAGTCTGCTAACAATTCCTCTTCATAGCACTTCCTCCTATTCTACTTCCTTCACAGTAGCCTCTGCCCGCTCCTGGAATCTCCTTCCTCAAGATATCAGGGGTTGCCGCACACTTGGCACCTTTAAATCACGCTTATACAGTTACCTGTTGCCTAATAATTAATTTTTCTCTATTTATTTAATTTTATACTATGTCATTAATCTTTTCCTAGTTTTTTTATATATCTTGTACATATTATATATTTAATTCGTTAAATTTAGAGTAAATCAAAATACATTTATTTAAATGTATTGTATTCATAACTTGTAATCGTTTATATATGTATTGTAATTTAGATGTAAAACTATTTTTTTTTTTGTATTTTTTTTAAACCTGGTTGAGTAGTAGACAAGGCTTTAAGGCCTTAACTCTGCCAGGTAAAATAAAGCTATTATTATTATTATTATTATTATTATTATTATTATTATTATTATTATTATTATTATTATTATTATTATTATATTATTATTATTATTATTATTATTATTATACTTGCATAGACGTAAATATTGTAATTGTGGCGTAGATTTGTCATTTGCTGTATTTTTGTTTTATTTTCGGAACCAAAGGCGCATGTAGCAATCAATTAAGAAAACGTAATTCTAGTTCATTAACCAGCAAAATCGGACCATTAGGAGCTGGGTTAACTTGAAGCGAAAATTAAAAAAAAAATCGATCTAGCAGCTGCAATTTTCGATTTTTTTGCAACGAAACTATGTACATGACATTGAAATAAAACGAGAAAGTATTACTTAAATGCCATCATCAGCATCATGTAGATTGCAGGGAGTTAGGTCATTGTTAATATTTTTCGATCTTAAATTAGATGTCCATTAATCTTTTCGATCTTCCTTGCTTTCTTTTACGGTCCTTACATAGTGATTCCCATTTTTGTTTTCTCACAACGTAATTGTATACATACGATTTAAATAGCAAAAGAAAGTTCTATTACCTACGTAAACGATTAATTCTGACCATAAATTCGACTTTTTTTATGAATTACCATAATTTACTCAGCTTCGCATGACGAACTTTTTATGTTTAATTTTGTTTAATTGCAATTGGGAATCGATCTTAGCAGTGAGACGCGATTAATAAAATCAACAAGTTCGTCACGCAGGAAATGAGTAAACTGAGCAACTTCAGTAAGTCAAATTTATGGTCCGATTTTGCTGGTTTTCGGAATGTAAGTCATCTTTCTTTTATTAATTAAATTGTAAGTATACAGTTATATTGCAATAAATCAATCAGGACTTTCTTCGTTTCATTCTAATAGCATATACTCATTTATGTTAGAGGTTGAATCGACTTCTGGGCCATGGAACCACCTGAAGGCATAGGATAATTTAAAAATCCTGACCTTTTTCATAGAGTAATACAACATACAAATCCGGCCTCTAGTAATAGGAAGTTAAGTCTCGTGGACTACAATTGGCAGGATATGTATTACGAATGGGGAATGAAAGAAGGGTATAAAAGTTTGTAGAAAATACGTAGGGCAGGTGCCCAGAGAGTGGACCAAGAATAAGGTGAATTATACAAAACATAATTGAAAAACACCTCACTACAGGCGTATGTGTGCACGGCGAGGAATATCCAGGTTATTACAAGTGAGGAATGGAAGAGGGGCATGGAAGCTTACAAAAAGGCTGAGTGTCAAGAATAAGGTGTGTTATGAATGAGGAATGAAAGAGGAGCATGGAAGCTTTACAGATAAAGCCGAGACACGGTTGATGAATGAAAGAGGATCATGGAAGCTAACAGATAAGGCCGAAACATGAATGGGGAATCAAATTGGGACGTGGAAGCTTAAAAGCCGACGGTAGGCGCGCAGAGCGGCCGAAGAATAAAATGAATTATACAAAACTTTGGAGAACCGTTCGCTATAGGTACAAATGCAAGGATAGGATTTTGCTATGTTAATAAAATGTCATTAACTTACTAAGTAGATAAACACAGAAAACTTCCATTGGGGATGTTTATATTAAAATACAAAATATTATTTCGGGACAGCGCGAACGCAGTCCCGAATACCAAAAATTACGCACCCGAGTTACCCAAATTTGGGGCAATCGCAGGGGTCAATCCAACCACAGTGGAATGGAAGGGCCTCACCCTGGAGAACCGCCTTCTAGACCACGGTAACCCCTACGTCAGGTAAGTAGGCGGAACACGATTTCGCGCCCCTACTAGTAACTTTCAAAACATGAATTACTTTAATGTCAACTTGGAAACTTTAACAACTATAATTTACTTTAAACGACGTATATATAATCCTATGTATGGAATAATATAAAAATATTCATAGTTACTATATAGTTATATTTAAAAGAAAGTTGTATTGCTATGGATCCCAGGGCACTGTCCGATTTTCGGCAATGAACAAGCAGATACATTAGCAAAGAAAGCCGCCATGCTACCCAACTGCTTCAAATCAGAGACATCATACCATTCCTCTAAACTCTACATAAAGAAGCAGATCAAGAAACAATATATCATGACGTTAGAAACAAACAACGCAACAAAGCCCTGGAAGACCTCCATATATAACATGCCTGACCGGCCAAGACAAGAAGCTGTTGCGAAGTTCCGCCTCCAAACTGGACACGATATTCTTGCCAAACATATGTCTCGCTTTGGAATACTTCAAGCGCCCACCTGCAATCTCTGTAATCTGGATGAAAATATGGACAGGGAACACTTAATGCGCTGCCCGGCTCTTCTCAGTACAACTGAGACCGGAAAATATTGGGAAGCCAGAACCATGATTATGAATCAGATGAACAAATGATGTTATCTCAATGTTCGAATGCCATTAGATAAAATAAAAATAAATAAATAGTTATATTAAAAATTTACTAAACTGTTTTTTGCTCTTGAATAAATGTATATCATCATCGTCTATCATCACGGTTCAGACCATTTCTGATCTGTTCCGGCTCCATATTATAGTTGCTCTCTCCATCTTTTAAATGGTCGTCCACGACTTCCATGTCCTCGTGGATTGTAATCCAACATCCCATAAGTATTCTCTCTTCACTCATTCTACTAACATGTTCAAACCATTTATTTCTACATTCTTCTATTTTTGTTATACACTAGTTATATGTAATTCTTCACGAATATCTTCACTCCTCCGTTTGCCCTGTGTTCCCCGGGAATCTACTTATCCCGATCTTCTTGACATAAATCAGCTGAAATACGAAAATGTATATGTTTTATGTTCAGTTAAATAAGTAGGACGGAACATTTATATCGTAATTATATTTAGATACCCCGTGCTGTTTACCCGGCGTTGTCCGGGAATCTACTCCTCCTGATATTCTTGGCATAAATGAGCTGAAAGGCAAAAATTAATGTATTTCTTATGATTAGTTGAATAAGTGATATGATAAATACTTATAAATGTGTATCATAATTATATTAAAATTGGACAAGAATCTACTTATCTCGATTTTCTTGGCATAAATGAGCTAAAAGACAAAATACGTTATTACGAGTTATCCATAAAAGAATGCCCGCCATGTGCTGTTTAGCTTGCACAGGAATCTATGTACTTGTCTCAATTTTCTTGGCAATAATGAAAGACAAAAATGGTTATTGTGAGTTATCCGTAAGAGATAAACATATGCTGTCGGGGACTTTTTTGTAGAGCTTTTCGTGATAATCAATTCTGTGTACATTAATATAGTATATTTTGTTATGGTTTAGGCAGCGTAAGCCATTTAAGCGTCTAAAGAGCTACTTTTTTCACGATTTCCACTACAAAGGGCGATTTTTAAGGGTGTACTACTACTTCATCTAATATATAAAAATGAATGTTAGTTTTTTATTTGTTTGTTTGTTTGTTTGTTTGTTCGTTCGTATTTTATGCGCGACCAAACCGTTGATCCGATTGTGATGAGTTTTTTACAAAATGTTCAGGAGATTCCCGGGATGAACATAGGCTATAAGATAGTTGAGATACTCAAATCCTACACACTTAAAATACACCCTTTGTAGTGATAAACGTGAAAAGTCCCTTTTTACCCTTTAAATGCCTTACGCTGCCTAAACATTAGCTAATATATATGCTATATAATATTAGCTAATGTTTATATATATATATATATATATGTGTGTGTGTGTGTGTGTATGTGTGTGTGTGTGTGTGTGTGTGTGTGTGTGTGTGTGTGTGTGTGTGTGTGTGTGTGTGTGTGTATTGATTTAATAAATAATATATTTTCGCTACGCAACATTTAAAGTTTTATTAAAAATATTAATTTCGTAAGAACGCAATAACAAAAATATTGACGTAATAATAACTTCCGTTGCGGAGCAACACCACTGTATGTGAAATTGAAAAAGTAAGTTTTTAATTTGAATTTAATAAAATATAAATATTTCACAGATTAAATCTATTTATAACCGTACATTTGTGGAATGAACAATGCGCAACCCTTCCTTTATCAGGTAAATACTAAATACATTTTGAAATACCATATTTATCATAGATTAAATGTTTGAAAATATAAAACGAGTTGAAAGCTAACTGCTTACAAATTAGAACAAATTTAAGTCTCTTGTAATCTTGTAAGCCCATATTTCCCTTAACGGAGATTTAGCCGCTCTCCCCTTACAGGGAAGAATTTGAACCATACTAATTTAGTTACACTTGTTACCGTATAGATGTCATTTGAGTGGTCCGTGGTCAGCGGTCCGCCTCATACTGGCATCTAGGAAAACAAAGTAGTACTAGGATGGGAAAATTCGGTAAATTTTGTTTAGAGGCCTTTTCATTCAGGTTTAAGGATCTTTTACGAGCCTGAAAATCTTCAGACTCGGGACCCACGGCTTAAAGTTGCTCCCGGAGGACTTGCTCCTTGGATTTTTCAATCCTAAAAAAATCCATCGATTTTATTTGAAATGTTCTGTTTTATATATTTTTAGATAAGAATATGTTATTCTAATAACAAACGTAACATTGAAATAAATATTATTCCTGCTTGTAATTATATATATTCTCCTATCTTCCGTATTTATTAAAATAAATCGAAAATTAATGTGTTTAAAGGACGTATTTATGACAAACATAAAAAAAAGTGCTAGAATCTCGGCTGCTGTGCGACCTCTAGTAATAATAACAATAATAATAAATATCAAGCATTTGTATTTAAAATTCCTTTTTAATATTTAAATATAATTTTTAAGAAATCATTTATTGTTTGTTTTAGTAAGTTTCTTGTTGAGTACATTAATTTTACTTACATAACGGTTTCTGTAAAAAGAATGCTTTTGAAAAATTGTTTTAATTGAAAGTTATATAGAAAAACATACATCTTTCTATATATATATATATATATATATATATATATATATATATGCACTGGCTAATAGCCGGGCTGCGCTGCTACGTCTAAATAAATTAAAATTAATGTGTTATTATGTTTAGTTGAATAAGGGGAAAAATAATTATAAATTTATATTTTTTAGACACCCCGTACTGATTATCCGGTGTTGCCTGGTAATTTCCTTATGCCAGTCTTCTTGACATAAATGAGCTCAAATACGAAAATTAATGTGTTTTATGTTCAGTTAAATAAGTGGCAGGAATCATTTATATCGTAATTATTTAAGGATACTCGGTGCTGTTTACGCGGTGATGTCCGGGAATCTACTCATCCGGATCTTCTTGGCATAATTTATTGAAAGACAAAAAATAATGTATTTCTTATGATTAGTTGAATAAGTGAAATGATAAATAATTATAAGTGTGTATCATAATTATTTTAAAATTGCACGAGCATCTAAATATCTCGATCTTCTTGGCATAAATTAACTAAAAAAACAAAATACGTTATTGTGAGTTATCCGTAAAAGAATACCCGCCATGTGCTGTTAAGCTTGCACAGGAATCTACGTACTTGTCTCGATTTTCTTTTCGTCAATGAAAGACAAAATTGGTTATTGTGAGTTATCCGTAAGAGATAAACATATGCTGCCGCGGACTTTTTTTGTAGAGCTTATTGACATACTTAATTCTGTGTACATTACTTTTGTATATTTGTTATGGTTTAGGCAGCGTAAGCAATTTAAGCGTCCAACCAGTTACCTTTTTCAAGTTTTCCACTACAAAGGGCGATTTTTAAGGGTGTAGGAGTTGAGTATCACAACTCTCTTATACCCTATGCTCATCCCGTGAATCTCCTGGACACTTTGCAAAAACCCCATCAAAATCGGATCAACGGTATGCCCGCGCAGAAAGTACAAACAAACGAACAAACAAACATTCATTTTATATATTTGATAATAAGCATTTTAATAACTTACTTAATCTTAAATGAAAGTAAATAAAAACAAAAAACAATCTAACTTACGTAGAAAACAAATCAAATGCATTTAGTCATTATTTAACCAATCAAAAATAAAATAAAATTAACGTCATGTTGTTTACAATTATTATAATAGAAGGATAGAAGCTCTCTCCAGACAAAATTTAATAATATTTTCTTTAATTGAAGAAAATAATTTATATATCACCTGCATTTACTTAATCTGCCGGGAACTTAAGAAGAGGAGAATCCGGCTGTACCGAAAATTGAAGCCAACCTGCCCTAACGTTTTTTGGGACGTAAATCCTTCCTCTTCACTACAATATATATATATATATATATATATATATATATATATAAATTACGTGTCACGTTGTTTGTCCGCGATGAAATCCTAAACTACTGAACCGATTTTAATAAAATTTTGCACACTGTGTGCTGTTTGATCCAACTTGAGACCTACGGTTGTTTATAACTAAATTTATAGTCGCATTATTTTTTATTGCAAATTATTTGTTTATTATTTAACAAAGAGTTATCATTATCTGTGAGTTCCATACGATTCTAACAGTTGGCCGTGTAAGGTAATTGGTTTATTATTTAACCAGGTGACTATGCTTTTTGTTGCAACCGCGAATTTCAATTGAATTACAAATATTGATTATTTCATAATTTAAGTGTGTTCAGTGTTTATTTTATTTTCAATATATTGATAATAGTATTAATTTCGTGTGTATTAGTTTTAAGTAATCTGGCTGAAAGACAGCAACTTAATTTAAATTTAACTGGACCGAGAAGGGACATTGAACAATATGGCGAATCAGTTCTAGAGACCATGAATGATAAGATATCAAGTGAATTTCCGCAAATTGGTATAGGCATATGTGACATAAATCTTACATTTAAGAAGAATGTCAATTTAAAAACATATGATGGCCCTAAGGAACGGAATAACAGAACTGTAAGTAAGTCTGTTAGTTATAATAACATGCCTAATATCACAAAAACAATCTCCATGCCTCAATTAAATGAAAAATAAGATGACTATAATATATCACAAGATGATATTACTATACAGAGACGTCTTGATGATGATGAGAATCCAAACTGCCAACAAGTTCGTAGAAAAAAACGAAAGTATAATGAAATCCGCAAGCCTCCTCAAAATATTGCATCAATAAATGTATATAATCCTTATGATACACTTATGGATGATACTGAGAATGCAGACAACATAAATTCATCTCAATCAACAAAACCACTTCCACATAAACCACCACCCATATTTATACCGGGGGTAGTTAACGTACCAGAACTAAAAAAATTGTGTAAAACAAAAGCTTTCTGATTTAGATTTCTCACTTAATTTACTACAACATAATTTAACGTATACCTTAGCCACAGCAACGCGAGGCCGGGACTTCTATATATATAAAACAAAGTCGGATTAGTTATACTATTTATAACTCAAGAACGGCTGGACCGATTTTTATGATCTTTGATTTGTTGGATTTGTTTCCGCCCCGAATAGCAGATAACTATTAAAAATTAAAACATCGGAAAAATTAACGTAAAAATATTTAAAGGCGATACGACGTTCGCCGAGTCAGCTAGTATATATATATATATATATATATATATATATATATATATACATACTACTTCATCTAATAGTATTTGTTTGATTGTTCGTACTTTATGCGTAGCCATACCGTTATCCGATTGTGATGGAGTTTCTTGCGAAATGTTCAGCAGATTCCCGGGATGAACATAGGCTATAAGAAAGTGAGATACTCAACTCCTACGCCCTAAAAAACACTTTGTAGTAAAAATTTTAAAAAAGCCCCTTTTTTTACCTTTTAAGTGCTATACGCTGCCTAAATTTTAGCTAGTGTGTGTGTGTGTGTGTGCGTGCGTGCGTGTGTGTGTGTGTGCATTGATTTAATAAATAATATATTTCCGCTACGCAACATTTAACGTTTTTTTTAAATATAAATTTCGTAAGAAATCAATAACAAAAATGGTGACGTAATAATAATTTACGTTGCGGAGTAACGCCACTGAATGTGAAATTGAAAAAGTAAATTTTTAATTTCAACTTAATAGAATATAAATATTTCACAGATTAAATCTATTTATAACCGTAAATTTGTGGAATGATCAATGACTACTCTTCCTTTATCAGGTAAATACTAAATACATTTTAAAATACCATATTTAAAATAGAATAAATGTTTGAAAATATATTACGTGTTGTAAGCAAACTGCTTACACATTATAACAAATTTAAATGTAAAATTAAAAAAATGTTCTGTTTTATATATTTTTAGATAAGTATATATTATTATAATTACAAGCGTAACATTGAAATAAATATTATTCCTGCTTGTAATTATATATATATATATATATATATATATATATAGTCCGTCGCTGTGGTCTCGAGGTAGTGTGTTGCTTTGTCACGCAGAGGGTCCGGGTTCGATCCCCGGTCGGGGCAGTTTTTGTGGGTGAGGTTTTTATCGGGGTTTTTCCTCACCTGTAAGACAAATGTCTGGAAAACTTTAAGGCCCGAACGGTCCCCGAAATCATATGGCCATCATCATCCTAACCATTAACATCATCATTATCACCATCCTTCACCGGTGTGGAAAGCAACGGGAAGTTACCACAGCTACAATTCCCTAGTAAAGCTGCAAAGCACTGCATGAAAATACTATGATTGCAATGAATGACCTTCCCCGGTCAGAATTACTATGGCTGGATTAATATATATATATATATATATATATATATATATATATATATATATATATATATATGTTCCTCCTATCTTTCGTATTTTGTAAAATAAATCCAAAATTAATGTGCAAAAATGACGTGTTGTGACAAACATAAAAAAATGAGCTACAATTTCGGCCGCTGTGCGACCTCTCGTAATAATAATAATAATAATAATAATAATAATAATAATAATAATAATAATAATAAATATGAGAAGTATGTATTTAAAATTTCTTTTTAATATTTAGATATAAATTTTAAAAAAAATTCATTGTTTGTTTTCGTAAGTTACGTGTTGAGTAAATTAATTTTACTTAGATAACGGTTTCTGTAAAAAGAATGCTTTTTAAAAATTGTTTTAATTCAAAGTTATGTAGAAAAACGTTCTTATATCTATATTTTACACACACACACACGCATATATATATATATATATATATATATATATATATACTGGCTAATACCCGGCATGCCCTGTTATGCCAAAATAAATGAAAATTAGTGTGATATTTTGTTTAGTTGAATAAGTAAGAGGAAAAAAAAAGAATTATAAATTTATATTTTTTTTAGATAGGCCTATACCGTGCTGATTACCTGGTATTGCCCGGGAATCTACTTATCCGGATCTACTTGACATAAATTAGCTGAAATACGAAAATTGGCGTTTTTTATGTTCAGTTAAATAAGGGAAAGGGAACATTTATATCGTAATTCTTTCTAGATACCCCATGCTGTTTACACGGCCTTGTCCGGGAATCTACACCTCCCGATCTTCTTGGTATATTTGAGCTGAAAGGCAAAAATTGAAGTATTTCTTATGATTAGTCGAATGAGTAAAATGAGAAATAATTATAAATGTGTACCATAATTAATTTAAAATTTAACGAGCATTTACATATCTCGATCTTCTTGGTATAAATGAGCTAAAGGACAAAATACGTTATTGCGAGTCATCTGTAAAAGATGTGCTGTTAAGCCTGCACAGGAATCTGCGTAGCCTAATTGTCTCGATTTTCTTGCGCGTCAATGATAGACAGAAATGGTTATTGCGAGTTATCCGTAAGAGATAAACATATGCTGTCGCGGCCTTTTTTTGTAGATCTTTGTTAGATATTCAATTCTGTGTACATTAATATAGTACATTTGTTATGGTTTAGGCAGCGTAAGTCATTTAAGCGTCCAAAGAGCTAATTTTTTACGTTTTTCACTACAAAGGGCTATTTTAAGGGTGTAGGAGTTGAGTATCACAACTCTCTTATAGCCTATGTTCATCCGGGGAATCTCCTGAGCATTTTGCGAAAAGTCTCATCACAATCGGAACAACGGTATGGCCGCGCGTAAGTACGAACAAACAAACAAACAAACAAACATTCAGTTTTATATATTAGATACATAATACTACTACTACTACTACTACTACTACTACTACTACTACTATTTCATCTAATATATAAAAATGAAGGGTTTTTGGTTGTTTGTTTGTTTGTTTGTTTGTTTGTTTGTTTGTTTGTTTGTTGTTCGTACTTTATGCGCAGCCATACCGTTGATCCGATTGTGATGGGTTTTTTGGAAAATGTTCACGAGATTCCCGGGATGAACATAGGCTGTAACAGAGTTGAGATACTCAAATCCTACACCCTTAGAAAACACCCTTTGTAGTGAAAAACTTGAAAAAAAGTATTTTTTTACCCTTTAAATGTCTTACGCTGGCTAAACATTAGCTAATATATATGTGCGTGCGTGCGTGTGTTCGTATGTGCATGGGTGTGTGTATGTGTGCGTGTGTTTGTGTATGTGGTTTTTGTGTTGTGTGTGTTTGTGTGTGTGTGTTTGTGTGCTTGTGTGTGTTTATGTGTGTTTGTATCTGTGTTTGAGTGTGTGCTCGAGTGTGTGTATATGTGTCTGTGTTTGTGTATGTGTGTTTGTATGTGTGTGTTTGTGTATGTGTGTGTGTTAGTGTATGTGTTTGTGTCTGTGTGTGTTTGTGTATGTTTTGTGTTTGTGTGTGTTTGTATGTGTGTGTTTGTGTTTTTCTGTGTGAGTTTGTGTGTGTGTTCGTGTGTGCTTGTGTGTGTTCGTGTGTGCTTGTGTGTGTTCGTGTGTGGTGTGTGTGTGTTTGTGCGAGTTCGTGTGTGAGTGTGTGTTTGTGTGTGTGTTTGTTTGTGTGTGTGTTTTGTGTTTTGTGTGTTTGTGTGTCTGTGTGTGAGTGTGTATCTGTGTGTGTCTGAGTGTGTGCCTGTGTGTATGTGTGTGTCCATGTGTGTGTTTTTGTGATTGTGAGTGTGAGTGTGTGTATGTGTGTAAGTGTGTGTATGTGCGTGTATGTGTGTATGTGTGTGCATGTATGTATATGTGTGTATGTGATTGTGTATGTGTGTGAGTGTGTATTTGTGAGTGTGTTTGTGTATGTGTGTTTGTGTGTGTGTGTGTTTGTGTGTGTGTATTCGTGTGTATGTGTGTGCTTGTGTGTGTTGATGTGTGTGTGTTTGTGTGTGTATGTGTGTTTGTGTGTGTATTCGTGTGTATGTGTGTGCTTGTGTGTGTTGATGTGTGTGTGTTTGTGCGCGTTTATGTGTGTTGATGTGCGTGTTTGTGCGCGTACGCGTGCGTGCGTCTTCGCGTGCGCGCGTTCGTGTGAGCGCGTGTGCGCGCGTATGTGCATGCATGAGCGTGTGCGCGTATGTGTGTGTGTGTTTGCGTGTGCATGTGTAAGTGTGCGTGCACGTGTGTGTGCGTGCGTCCGTGCGTGGTTGCGTGTGCGTCCGTGCGTTTTCGCGTGAGCGTGCGCGCGTGCGTGTGCGTGTCCATGTGTTTGCGCATGTGCGTGCGTGCGGCCGTGCATGTGCGTGCACGCGTGTGTGTGCGTGCGAGTGTGTGTGCGTGCGGGTGTTTGCGTGCGTCCGCGCGCGCGTGTGTGTTCGTGTTTTGGTGCGTGTGTGTGCGTGCGTGTGTGTGCGTGCGTGTGTGTCCGTGTGTGCTTGCGTGTTCGGTGCGTGTGTGTTCGTGTGCGTGCGTGTACACGTGTGTGGGTGCGTTTGTGCGTGCGCGTGCGCGCGATAATTAGTGTATGTGTGTGTTTGTGTGTGTGTGTGCGCGTGCGTGCATGCGTGTGTGCGTGTGTAACAATAATAATACAAATGGGAATGAGATGCAAAAAGAAACTAAACATAGGCTCAGTTCTGTAAATTCCTGCTATTATGCATTACACGAACTTTTGTCATCCCAACCTCCCCCCTTCCCCCCAAAAAAATTAAACTGAAACTATATAAAACTCTTATTCTCCCAGTTTCTCGTATATTATATCGATAGAAACACGGACTCATACTTTAAAGAAAGAAGAAAATATTACGAGTATTTGAAAATAAAGTAATTAGGAAAAATTTTGGACCAAAGAGAGATGAACAGACAGGTGAAGAGAAAAAAACTTCATAACAATAACCTATAACATTATCTTTACGTTATGGAAAACTAGATATAATACTAACAGTTAAGTCTCATATACTGCGATGGGCAGGACATTTGGCACGAATTGGGAATGAAAGAGGGGCATGGAAACTCCTTGTAGGAAACCCAGAGGGAAAGCGCCTAGTAGGTAGACCAAGAATGAGGCAAAAGAATAATATCAACCATGATTCGAGGGAAGTAGATTATACAGGAAATTATTGGAATACATTAGCTCAGGATATGGATGTACGGAGGGCTTATGCTCGCGTGGCCAAGATCTATGGGTTCGATAGTGCCAGTAAGTAAGTTAGTTGTTTAATATATACATATATATATGTCCATCGCTGTGGTCTCGAGGTAGCGTGCTGCCTTGTCACGCAGTGGGCCCGGGTTCGATTTCCGATCGGGGCAGTTTTTCTGGATGAGGTTTTATCAGGGTTTTTCCTCGCCTGTAAGACATATGTCAGAGAAAACTTTAAGGCCCAAACGGTCCCCGAAATCATATGACCATCATCATCCTTATCATTATCATCATCAACATCATCATCATTCACCGGTGTGGAAAGCAATGGGAAGCTACCACACCTACAATTCCCTAGTAAAGCTGCAAGCACAGCGTGAAAATGCTATGATTACAGTGAAGGACCTGCCTTCGGGCACAATTACTATGGTTGGATATATATATATATATATATATATATATATATATATATATATATATGAAAAGAAAAATGAATATATTTTTTTTTTTCGGAACCAAACTTGACATAAAAGCAGCAATGCATAAAAAAAAGTAAGACGAGTTTGTTAAACAGTAAAATCGCACCATTAGGAGCATTAGGAGTGGGGGTTATCCTGAAGCGAAAATTAAAAAATCTCTTTGGTCCAAAAATTCCCCCAAGAAAGTTATTCTCAAATATGCACTAACCTATACTTCGAATTAAAATGTCTTTGTAAATCTGCATGAAGACGAGGTTAAAATATAAAAATAATTTTAATAGAGGTGCACGCCACTGAAGCAGATAAAATCTTACGGTAAACTTCATTTGAACTTAGATAATAACAAGAGTGTCCCCTCTCTTGAGACATGCGCAATCTGTTCTTCTTGTCTTGCAGCGTAATGAATCTTGAATGAAATCCACAGCCTTCTATATCGGTTCTATATAGTCCATAGTATAAAGTAAAACCGGTAAAAACAGTTCGTGTCAACAACATGGTGGACTCTGATCTCATGAAACCTCATAAAATGTGCTTCTTTAATTGGGTGAAATAAATGTTTTCGTGGAACAAACGTCGAACCAAAAATCCTGTTAGGTAAGTAAGTGTTTATTTTATGTGTTATACATCGCCTACTCTCCGGCACTGTAGCCGAGCGGTTCAAGGCACCATGCCTTGGTGCAGAGCTACGTGATTGCGTTGATTCGCGGCTCCATTAGGAAATAAATTTTCCTCGTGGTATTTTAGCCAATAAGAGACCGATGTCCACCCAGCATCATGACGAATTTGAGTAGCTACTATCCGCTATGGCTACAATAAGTAGCGACTCCAGGTTGAGAAAACGAGCTATAGCCTGATAACTGACCACATGTTACTGGCGGATGATCGTCCACCTCATGAATTAACACGTCAATGTGAGACAGCAGCCAGCTTATAGTTCAAAGGCCTTCTGAAACGTTCTAAAAGTGTCGCGTCATGGAGATAAACATTGTCTATTTCTGCTAAGTACCGTTAGTTTATTGTAATATCAGGGGATGTTAACTTCCTCATCTGATTTCACTTTCAATGAATATAATAAATATTTATGGAAAATCATATATAGTAAGAACAGTCAAGTATCAAGATTGCGATGGGCAGAACATGTGGTACAAATTGGGAATGAAACAGGGGCATGAAATTTTCTTGTACCAAAACCACAGTAGGTAGGCCAAGATTGAGATGGGAGAATAATATTAATCATCATTTGAAAGAGGCGAATTTTACAGGGAATGATTGGAAAACAGCTCAGGATAAGGATGTATGGAGAGCATTGGCCGTGCGGCCATGAACCTCCAAGTTTTATAGTGTAATTGAGTTAATGTGTTGGTTAATCTAAGGTCGATTATATCATTGAATAAGTTCCATGTTATTTAATCAAGTTCTTCTTCTTCTTCTACTACAAGGTTTAGGCTATGCAGCCTGTTCCGGCAAAGTTAAAAGTGGAGTCCATCTTCTACGTGGTCGGCCAACATCTCTCGTCTGGGATTATACAGGAAGGTTTTCTCCTTCGCTTTTTAGTAATAGAAAATTCATCTGGCCGCCTTACAAGGGCTGCGCAGATATAGTTGGGTGGTGGGATTGCCACCTTACAGCCTCCCAACTTGCTTCAGCTTTGTTTTTAGGGTGCCTTCCCTTAGGTAGATTGCCTTCTCTTCGGCTCTGAGCTCTACCTGCCCATTATAGCCGTCCAATCTGGAACAGACGCTATGCTGATTTTGGTTCACCCCGGGTATTTCATTTACCCGGTACCACCTATATATAGGAAGCATTCCTCTATCCACCACCTGTGGAGGCGCCCGATGGTGGATCAGCAACCCCTCACGGGTTAATGCTGTTAAATAATTTACAATTTTATTCCTAGAGACAGAATACAAAACCCAGTAACAATAATTGCCCACGATGTGATTTAGTGGTAATGTCGTTAACTTAGGTGCAGCGGCTCCGATCGGGTCAAGTTTACTGAATGAGATCTTTTCTGTGTTTTTCCTTTCATGTAAGGTAAATTCCAGGAAAATTTAATGCCCAAATAGTTCCCGAACACCATATGCCCATCACAATCACCTATACCATGTTCGCCCTGTTTAGTGGGTCAATAAATGTAAGAGTGAATGTCTTGTATGAAATGTTGATTTGTATAGGAGGAAGTTATGTCATTGAGGACAGAGACCCCATGCCCTTGTGTGATAACAAAATCTCCTACCAACAGGCCGTGGCCCTATAAGGCTCGGATGGTGTAAAATTACGTACAACGGGAGAGGTTAAAAAAACGGTAAAGAAAGAAATTAACAATAATTAGAAACAGGGATGTGGTACAGTAAAAAAATAAATAAATAAAAATACGCTCAACATTGGAGAGCATTCTATCATGCATTACAGGTACTCTTGTCATCCCAACTTTTCTAAAAAAAATCTTAAAACAAAAATACAAAATACAATTATTATTCTTCCTGTTATGTTGGACCAAAGAGGGATGAACAGACTGGTGTGAAGGGAATAGACTACATAACAGTGAGCTACATGATATTTATACGAAACCGGATGTAATAAGAACTGTTAAGTCTCGTAGACTGCGATGGGCAGATCATGTGGCACGAATGGGAAATGTAAGAGTGCATGGAAGCTTATTGTAGGAAAACCAGAGGGAAAGCGTCCAGTTGGTAGACCAAGAATGAGGTGAAAAAGTAATATTAATCATGATTTGAGGGAAATAGATTATACAGGGGATGATTGTAAAACATTATCTCAGGATAGGGATGTGAGGAGAGCTTATGTCCGAGCGGCCATGAACCTACGGGTTCGATAGTGTCGGTGAGTTAGTTAGAGTTCTAAATGGATGCAAACATAGATTTTTACTTTAAGGGAGGAGAAAAGATTACGAATATTTGAGAATAAAGCTCTTAGGAAAAACTTTGGACCAAATAGAAACGAACAGACAGATTAATGAAGAAGACTACATAAGTCAGCTGTGTAATCTTTATGGGAAACCATATGTAATAAGAACAGTTAAACCTCGTAGATTGCGATAGGCAGAACCATAAATTGGGAATGAAAGAGAGGCATGGAAGCTTCTTGTTGGTAAAACCACCCATTAAGCAGGCGAAGAATAAGGTGAGAGAATAGCATTAACTATGATTTTAAGTAGGTGAAAAATACAGGGAATGATTGGAAAACATTAGCTCAGTATAGGGATGTGTGGAGAGCATATTCCCATGCGGCCATGAACCTCCAGGTTAGATAGTGCCAATGAGTTAGGGATCCTCAATGTGTCATACATCTCTGCGACAAGTGACAAATAAACATCGGCCTCGAATTTCCTCAACCTAAAATTTAATTCGCCTTGGTAGGGATAGAATTCACGAAACTTAGGTCCAGTTACGAACGTTGCTACCCCAAATTACTTTAAAATGTTCGTTCTAATTAGTGCAAATTTATTTTATAATTATCCACCTACATTTAATATCTTATTTAACAGGTTTCACATCTTTCTGCCCCCCCCCCATTACCATTCTCCTCATTTCTGTACTAGTCTTTTCCAAAATCTAACGTCCAAACTTTTTTTTTCCCCCTCATACTGTTTAAGACATCATCAATTCTTTTCCTGTTAAGTTTAAGCCATTCTAGTATATTTCTTGAAAATCTGTATTCTGTAATTCTCTTTGTATCACCTTGCCATTTTATTAGATTTTTTATGAAATCCAAATAGAAATTTGAGAATGTATTTACTAAATTAAATTATACAAATAAGAGATATCAGTCGGGTTTTTAATCCTGCGAAACGCTCGCCCTTTCCCCATAATATTCGTCTGGTATTCATTTACGTTAGAGTCTGGGTCAACCCCAGGGTCATAGTGCCATGAGGGTAAAGTCAGTTCAAAGATCTTAGACCCATCGGGGCTCGAGCCAGTGACCTTGCTGCATGTAGCTTATTGCCTTAACCATCTATACTAAGGCGTGATCATTATACAGTTCATGACACTTAAAATATAGAAGACTAATGCCTTAACGATGTTAACGACATCCACATTTGTCAATGGTGTCATTAAGCTTATACACAGGTACAGGGGTGATATATAGTCATCGTTAGTCGTATAGTTGTATAGTCGCCGTTATAACTCTCTTTTTTTTTTCTCAACCTGGAGCCTCCACTTGCATTAACTACCCAAATTTCTTAAAATGCTAGGTGGGCACCGGTCCAAATACTGGCCGAAATTCGACTAGAAGTCTTACAATTTTTATGTCCCTCGTTGTAGGCGAGTGGTTTAAGGCATCATGCCTTGGCGCAGAAGTAAGAGACATGTAGAGGTTCGAGTTCCTTGAGATGCCCACCCAGCATTGTGAGGAATTTGGGTAGTTAATATATATATATATATATATATATATATATATATATATCCACCGCTGTGGTCTCGAGGTAGCGTGCTGCCTTCTCACGCTGCGGGCCCGGGTTCGATCCCCGGTCGGGACAGTTTTTCTGGGTGAGGTTTTTATCGGGTTTTTTCCTCGCCTGTAAGACAAATGTCAGGAAAACTTCAAGGCCCAGACCAGACGTGTCCAACCTTTTTTGGAAAAGGGCCACCGTCGTTAAGTTAAATTGATTTGCGGGCCACATGATCAGATTTCTTTACCGTATTAAATAGGATCTAAGATAAACCAATTAATTTAAATATAAAATAGCCAATATATTGTGATGTTGTTTTTATCAAAATATTAATCATATAGGGGCCTATTAGTGAAATTATTTTTAAAAATTAAATTGAATCTATTTTGTCATGTATAATCTAATTCTGAAATATAAATTGGACGTTTTCTTGCCGCTACACTTAGAAGTCATAATTAACACTTATAAAACTCACAGAATTAATTATATTCTTCAAACCTCTCACTAACACTGACACTACAATGTGAGCAAACAACTGCAAACTGAAAACTAACTTGAAATGTACAAAATGTAACGATAATAAAACATCAGACACACACTCGCCTCTGAAAGTAGTAACCGCGCGGTCAACAATGCACGGAGACTTCGTAGCGATGCGCGGTAATTAGGATCATAAATAAAAATGAGGGCTGTTGTTTCTTAAAACGGATGTGATTTCTCCATGTTTTGAGTAAGAGGATGAGTAGGATAAACTTTTGCAAACACATGTGTTGGAAACAGAAAAAATCTTGCTATTTCAAATTTATCTTATACCAAACAGAATTACTTATTTCATAAATAATATTAGACTATACCTTACAAATATCATTGCGGGCCGCATGCGATGGGATCGAGGACCGCGGGTTGGACACACCTGGCCCAGACGCTCCCCGAAATCATATGGCCATCGCAATCATCATCATTCATAATCATCTTAGATTAAGCTTATGATTAGGGACTCTCCTGGCGCACCACTATCATCATCACCCATCATATCATCGGAGCAACGTAACCCCGTCTTCCAGGCACCCCAACCTCAGAGGTGGGTTACAAGTACGCCATGCCAGGAGAGAACACCAGGAATGTCGAAAGAAACCTGGGGCATTTGCAAGTATATATATATAGCCTATATATATATATCCATCCATAGTAATTCTGCCCGAAGGCAGGTCTTTCACTGCAATCATAGCATTTTCATGCTATACTTGCAGCTTTACTAGGGAATTGTAGGTGTGGTAGCTTCCCGTTGCTTTCCACACCAGTGAAGGATGGTGATGATGATGATGATGACGATGATGGCCATATGATTTCGGGGACCGTTTGGGCCTTAATGTTTATATAGGCTATATGGAAGTAGACAGGATGGACGAAATAAATGCCGGACAGGTCGAAGGTGATAAGCCAGACAAAAAATTACCTTAATCGAAAGAGTGACGATCTTTCACCGTAAAAATACAAGCGTCAAGGAACGCGAACATGGTTCCACTAGAGTAAAAATTTCAGAAAGTAATGGATTTTTACTTTAAGAGAGGAAAGCAGATTAGGAGTATTTGAGAACAAAGTTCTTAGAAAAATATTTGAACCAAAGAGAGATGAACAGACAGGTGAATGGTGAAGACTACATAACACTGAGCTACACGATCTGAGAAAACCAGATATAATAAGAACAGTTAAGTCTCGTAGACTGCGATGGGCAGGACATTTGGCACGAATGAGGAAGGATATGGAAGCTTCTTCTAAAAAACCAAAGGAAAAATGCCCAGTTGGTAGACCAAGAATGAAATGGCAGAATAACATTAACCATGATTTGAGAGAATAGATTATACAGACGAGGATTTGAAAATATTAGCTAGGGATAGAAATGTATGGAGAGCTTATGTCCGCGCAGCAATGAACCTACAGGCTCCATAGTGCTAGTAATTTAGTTATATATATATATATATATATATATATATATATATAGTCCACCGCTGTGGTCTCGAGGTAGCGTGCTGCCTTGTCACGCAGCGGGCCCGGGTTCGATCCCCGGTCTGGGCAATTTTTCTGGGTGAGGTTTTTATCGGGGTTTTTCTTCACCTGTAAGACAAATGTCAGGAAAACTTTAAGGCCCAAACGGTCCCCGAAATCATATGGCCATCATCCTTATCATTGTCATCCTTACCATTATCATTATCATCATCATCCTTCACCGGTGTGGAAAGCAACGGGAAGCTACAACACCTACACAATTCCTTAGTAAAGCTGCAAGCATAGCATGAATGCTATGATTGCAGTGAAGGACCTGCCTTCGGGCAGAATTACTATGGATATATATATATATATATATATATATATATAGAGAGAGAGAGAGAGAGAGAGAGAGAGAGAGAGAGAGAGATAGTATAAGTTCAACCCCGGCCGAGATCGATGGTTGTTTCAGGCGGAAAAATCCAATGGATATGTACGGATATTATATATATATATATGCTTATAATGCACATACGAGAATTTTCAACATCTTTAATTTTCAATAATCCAAAATTCCATTCACAAAGCTTTTAATTATTTCAAAGACGTCGAACGTATCGATATTATGTTCATCCCTCAGCTTAAACATAAAAATGTCTAAATGCGTCATGTTATGTTGTTTATAGGCATGTTAGTTCATGAAAATAACATGGTTAGAAACATCTGAATACACCCCTTAACAGTCGATCCAAGTTACAAGGAAAATGAAAGGCGATACTGAGAAAATAGCATAAAGGAAGTTGTATGTCTATTAGAGTCCCAGTGACCTAGAAGATTCCAGTTCAAGTCGAAGTCAGTACAACAGAGTTGGAATGTCGTTCTACCAAATACGTAATGTAGCAAGATCCATTATAATAATACAATATATATAGTGTTATTAAATTCAATACCCAAAACAACGATTTTGTTATATGATCATGGCTTTTTTAACTAATCATTGAATAAGAAACCAGAAATTGTGCTAACTGTACAGGTTTATTCTATGCCACCGTGCCACCAAGTGAATATTTGATCGGAAAAAAGTGACTGTTAGCGTCGTGTTGGCCAATGTGATAACATATGTTCTCGCCAAGATGTTTGCTCACATATAAGGAGATTGTATCCCAAGAGTCCACCTAAATTAATGGGCAAGTTTGGATGAGAATATAGGCAAGTTAGATGGGCAAATTAGAGTGAGAAAATGGGCGAGTTAGTACACCTGATTGCTTTAGCGTTCACTTGTTTGTTAGCGGGTTTTTGTGATAAGTGAGCTTCACTGTCTGAGCAATGACTAATACTCATTTTGCTTTCAAATATGCTGATTTTAGGTTACTTTTAGCTCAACTTCTCACTTTAAGACTTTTTCACTTTTTATCTTTGGGAAAATAAATCAACATGCCTGTATATATTTGTCACAGATAAAATTATTCGTATACTGCAACAATAAATTGTGTTTTTCCGTTTTTTATTTCAATTTATATTTGTGGCATGGTAGCATAGATTCCCACACTAATCTACAATATTGTAGTGTACCTTATGACTATGGCTAAGATTTTTATGTAATATTAACATGCAAAATATGTACATATTTATTAAATATCATTATGTAAAATATGTAAGATTATATAAAAAATTTTAAAATATGTAATAGTAAATACGTTAAAATGTAATTTTATATAAATTTATACTAAACTTTAACTTTAATCAACTTTTATAAGATTCATGATGTGTTCCGTTGAGGTTTATTCAAAATTAATATAAAATTATAGAATATTCACCTGAAAGGTCCGTCTCCTCAACTTAATTATCATTTAACTGTAGCGCTTTCGGGACTTGTCCCATCATCGGCAGGATTCAAAACTGGTGTTTCACTGAAGATCTGGTAGAGGGGGTTGCATGTATTTGGTTCGTTTTCGTTTATCAGGCTGTCGTTGTGAGCTGCTTTCATGATTTCCATCTCTTCGAGTACGTTTATCTTCGCTGGATTATTTTCTCTGTGCATTACTGTTAGGGTGTTTTCAATATTTAACATGCGATGTCCTTCATGGATGACGTGTTTTGCATAGCTTGATTTACCTTCTGCATGAATGAAGTCTCGAAAATGTTCTTTGAATCTGATGTTAAAACTCCTGTTTGTCCTTCCTATATAAAATTTGTTGCAGTCCTTACATGTCAGTTTATAAACTCCTTTGCTGTTGAAAATGTTATTTTCTTCAATGTTATTGTTTATTATGTTGTTTAATTTGTTATTGGTTCTGTATGCTATTTTTACGTTTTTATCGGCTTTCTTTAGTGCATTGGCTAATTTTGTCGTTTCTTTTCCTGTGTATATTAAGGACATCGCATGTTAAATATTGAAAACACCCTAACAGTAATGCACAGAGAAAATAATCCAGCGAAGATAAACGTACTCGAAGAGATGGAAATCATGAAAGCAGCTCACAACGACAGCCTGATAAACGAAAACGAACCAAATACATGCAACCCCCTCTACCAGATCTTCAGTGAAACACCAGTTTTGAATCCTGCCGATGATGGGACAAGTCCCGAAAGCGCTACAGTTAAATGATAATTAAGTTGAGGAGACGGACCTTTCAGGTGAATATTCTATAATTTTATATTAACTTTAACTTTAAGATAGGTCAAATTTGAAGGAATGGACAGTTTTATACTTGACAATGTGGTAAGAAGGATGTTGTCATGTTTATTCCACTATAGGTCTTGGGGATATTGGGAGTTTGAGGCTCCCATCATTTTTTATACGCTGGGTCGAACCAAGGGTCATGATGCCGCCAGAAGATTAAGCAGTTTAAAAATCCTGACCCCATCGGGTCTCGATCCTCGATTTTCCAGCTTGTGGGATATTGCCTTAACCAACTATACCATGGTTGATTTCTACTGTTTAATTCATAAACAGAGTAGATCGTTTAGGTTTTAAGAGATTTTGCTACTTGGAACCCTATACTCAATCAAATCTTCAGAGTGTTCCTGTATCTATGTTTATTGTGTTAAGTAAATGGAATTCTTCTTTGACCTTTTCTAACCAGCTTTTGTATAAGTTGGAAAAACAGTATCAATATACAATCACGTATGTGCGTTTTTTAATGTAAATAAATATTGTCACAAATATTGTTTTAAATTGTTTTCTTCTTATGCAAATATTTTTTAATTAAGAGGCATAGTATGTAATTGTACATAAAAATCTTTAAAATATGTAAATATATGTAATTGTGATCAAATATGTAATGATAAATTTGCATTTATGATAAGTAATTTTCTAATTCGTGGACATTTATCAATTTTACCCATGTGTAAGCAAAGGGAAAGAATATGTAATTAGCTAATTACATACAAATCCTAGCCTTACTTATGACACTCATATTTCAAAGCCACTTCACTTTGTAATCCTTTACAAAAACTGTTCAAAAGTGCGCCCTCCTGATTCAACACAACCTTTGCAACGGCGTGTCGCTTCATGTTTGTATGCGTTCGAAGACATCGGGCACGTGTTGTACAATCAGCAGTGCAAAGACCTGAGCGTATGTTCTAGCTCCGATTCGATTGTCATCTATGGAGTGATCGGAAGCGCAGAATCTTCTCCTTCGCAGAGAAGTCCGCCACCTCCAGGCTGTTTTAGGGTCTTATAAAGTCCCTCTTCAGCCCATGTTGTTGGAATTAAATCGAGGAAAACTATCGTTGCTGTCGGTTTCGCATTCTCAAGCCTCAGAGTCTCACAGCCGAATGACATTTCGCAATTTCTGACAAGGTCGGGACAAAGGATGCTCGATGCTGGTGTCTTCTCGTCGATCGCGAATGCCAATGCCAAGAGGAGAACTGCGACCGCCGCGGGTGAAGTCCAAGTCCCAAGGAGGCGAGGAACCCTCCACGCCCACGGAGTCCCCTCTCCAATGCGAAACGACCCTTCTCATGTTAAGCTGATAGGTAATTGCGATAAATTTTGAATTTTCAAGAATGTTAAAATTTTATAATTGGAGAATTTATAAAAAATTACTGGTGGGTATTAGGAAACCACTCCGACATTTGATTTTGCGCTGAGGGAAATCTCCGAAAACCTTAGCAGAGTGGCTTGAATTTAAGAAAATATAATTTAATATTATCAGCAAATTTAGAAAATAAAATTTGGAAAATTATAATTTAATGAATTTATTGTCGAAATTATCAGCTTCTTCGATTCTAAGGCGTATAGCCGGCGAAATTACCATTTGGAACATCTATTGATTGTCATCTCAAACACCAAGCTCTTAAATTACCCCCCCCCTCACACACACAAAAGTCGTAAGGTAGGGAGAACGAGAGACCATCCAATGGGCCACCACGGTCAAACCACTTCTCTCTGAATTTGCAGTTCAGAGATATTTTCGGATTTTACGAGAGTGTCATAAGTGATAATTAACTAACCCGCTGACTCTATTGAACTCGTAGGTTCATAGCCGCGCGGACATAGGATCACCATACATCTCTATCCTGAGCTAATTTTTTTCCAATCATCTCATGTATAATCTACTTCCCTCAAATCATGATTGTTTTTTCCATCCTCATTTTTGGTCTACCAAATAGGCGTTTTCCCTCTGGTTTTCCTACAAAAAGTTTCTATGCCACTCTTTCAATCTTCATTCCTGCCACATGTCCTAACCATCGCAGGCTACGAGACTTAATTCTTCTTATTAAACTGGTTTCTCATAAAGATCGTTTAGCTCACTGTTATGAAGTTTTCTCCATTCGCCTCTCTGTTCACCTCTCTTTCGTCCAAAAATTTTCCTATTATTATTATTATTATAAGCCTATGTTTTCCCTTTACAGAGATTTAGGCGCTCTCCCCCTACAGGGAAGAATTTGAACCATACTAATTTAGTTACACTTGTTTTCGTATATATGTCATTTTGAGTGTTCCGTGGTCAGCGGTCCGCCTCATACTGACATCTAGGAAACCAAGGTAGTACTAGGACGGGAATATTCGGTAAATTTTGCTTAGAGGCCTTTTCATTCAGGCTTAAGGATTTTTTACGAGCCTGAAAATCTTCAGACTCGGGACCCACGGCTTAAAGTCCCTCCCGGAGGACTTGCTCCTTGGATTTTTCCGTCCTAAAAAAATCCATCGACCCCGGCCGGGTTTGAACCCGCGTCTCTCGGGACCAGAGGCAAGGAGCATAACCACTAGTCCACCGCGGCCGACAAAAATCTTTTCCTAAGAACTTTATTCTCAAATACTCGTATTCTTTTCTCTTTCCTTAAAATAAGAGACAATGTTTCACAACCATATAATATAACTGGTAGAATAACAGTTGTATAATATATCTTCAGTTTAACGTTTTTTGAGAGAAGTTGGGACGATAAAAGTCCCTGTATTGTATAATAGCATGCATTTTCAGAATTCAATGTAATTTCTTTGTGCATCTCATTACTAATTGCAATTATTGTTCTTAGATATTTGAATTCAGCCACTTCTTCAAATAGTCACTCATTTGCCATGAACCGTCCATTTTCGTTACATAATGTATTTCTATGTGTGAACATATTTTTAGTTTTATTGATGTTCATTTCCAGTCCCATTTTCTTAGTGTTATTCAAAAGTGTGTATATGTTGGCCCTTAGTATCTCCTCGCTACCGCTTAATAACACATCATCAGCATAAATTAAGATTATTAAGTTCATTGAGTTGTAGGCCTTCTTCATCCTCTAAAGATTTGATGGCATGTTCTAGTAAAAAATTGAACAGTAGAGAGGATAGTGCATCTCCTTGCTTTAACCTATTGTGAATTTCAAAAGAATCTGAAAATTGTTTACCTACACGCACCTTACTCTTTGTTGACTGTTTCTTCTAAATCGACGTTCATCATCTCATATTATGTCATCAATATAAGGAGTAAGTCTGCTTAAAAATATATTTGTTAGAATTTTGTACGAAGTTGAAAGTAATGAGATGCACCTGTAGTTGTTGCATAGCTGTTCCATTTTTATTCTTTACAGTATAAAGCCCGGGACACACATATCCGCACCGTGTCCGTACTGCATTCTCCCCGAGCCGTCTCCGCAAGTGTCGGTGATGGAGATGGAAGGCCACACTGTTCCGCGTGGATTCGGCTCAATACGTTGGTCATGTTGAGAAGTTTTACCAACTGTGAGTTAGAAATGATGACATTAGCACTGGAGGAAGAAGATATTAATTTGAGGCGAAATCGTCGCCGAAGAGGAATGTGGGTCCATAATGCGTGGAAGAAAAGAGGCGTTGAAGGGGAATTTGTCTCGCTGCTGCTCATCTGATGTGCGATGACACAAAGTTTTACGAATATTTTAGAATATCGATGTATACATTCAATCAACTGGAACGGAAACTAGAGGAGAAGCTGAGGAAACAAGACACATTGTGGAGACAATCAATAACACCTAGAGAACGTTCGACAGTATGTTTGAGGTATGTAAACATTCATAAAATAATTCGCACCGTGTCCACATAAAAACTAAACTCAAATAGTTTGACGCTGTGCGGTCGCGGTGCGGGCCCGGAGGGGTGACACGGAGCTGGAAAGGTGTGGTGGACTGACTGGTAAACGTTCATACGTTTACTTTTTCTCCGTGTGTCGTCCAACACACGGCCGTCATGCGGTACGGACACGTTGCGGATATGTGTGTCCCGGCCTTAACACATGGTTGGTTATGACTATACGGTTCAAGTCGAAACGTCGTAGTTCGAATCCCGACGTAATTCAAATTCCTCATTGGATATTCATAACATATGTACAACTGAGAATTTATAACTGTCTCACCGGCACTATTGAACGCGGAGTTGGATGACGGAGAAGACATAAGCTGTCATAACATCCCTATTCTAATCATATCCTGTACAATTCACCTCCCAAGAATAATTATTTGGTTAATTGTTAATGTCTCATTCAACCACTTACTGAGCGCTTTCTCTCTTGTTTTCCTCTAAGATTTTCCATACCCCTTTTTCATTACCCATTCGTGCCACGTGTCCTAGCCATTATAGTCAACGAGATATGTTATTCTGGTTGGTTTTCTACATTCAATTGTCTATTCATCTCTCTTTGGTAAACAAAAATCCTTAGAACTTTCTCAAATAGGTATATTCTCTCTCAAATTAAGAGATCATTTTCAGCATAATGATTAAGATATACAGAGTGTAACAGGATCTCACCGACAAAGTGATAGGGAAGATAGGCCATGCAGAGAGGATAATTTTCGTGGAGGAACATAGTCGCAATCAAGTCGTTTATAAGTTATGCGCAGATGAAGGTGTTCACCCGTAAGGGTCGGAATTGAATACAAACGTATAATTTTATTGAAAAAGACATGTTTTTACAATAAGTGCTCAAACAGTTGACTCTGTGCCTCATTGCATGTTTGATAACGTCGCATCAACGATCGCCCAGCACGTCTCCGATCATGGCAGAATTCTTTTTGACGTCGTCAAAACACTTATTGTTGGAACACTTATTGTTGGAACACTTATTGTTGGAACACTTATTGTTGGAACACTTATTGTTGGAACACTTATTGTTGGAACACTTATTGTTGGAACACTTATTGTTGGAACACTTATTGTTGGAACACTTATTGTTGGAACACTTATTGTTGGAACACTTATTGTTGGAACACTTATTGTTGGAACACTTATTGTTGGAACACTTATTGTTGGAACACTTATTGTTGGAACACTTATTGTTGGAACACTTATTGTTGGAACACTTATTGTTGGAACACTTATTGTTGGAACACTTATTGTTGGAACACTTATTGTTGGAACACTTATTGTTGGAACACTTATTGTTGGAACACTTATTGTTGGAACACTTATTGTTGGAACACTTATTGTTGGAACACTTATTGTTGGAACACTTATTGTTGGAACACTTATTGTTGGAACACTTATTGTTGGAACACTTATTGTTGGAACACTTATTGTTGGAACACTTATTGTTGGAACACTTATTGTTGGAACACTTATTGTTGGAACACTTATTGTTGGAACACTTATTGTTGGAACACTTATTGTTGGAACACTTATTGTTGGAACACTTATTGTTGGAACACTTATTGTTGGAACACTTATTGTTGGAACACTTATTGTTGGAACACTTATTGTTGGAACACTTATTGTTGGAACACTTATTGTTGGAACACTTATTGTTGGAACACTTATTGTTGGAACACTTATTGTAAAAACATGCCTTTTTCAATAAAATGATACGTGTGCAATTGTTTATATTCAATTCCGACCATTACGGGTGAACACCTTCATCTGCGCATAACTCATAAATGACGTGATTGCGACTATGTTCCTTCACAAAAAAATGATCCTCTCTGCATGGCCTATCATCCCTATCATTTTGTCGCTGAGACCCTGTTACACCCTGTATATCGCACTCTGGCAAGAATAACGTCACAACTAAAAAAAACTCATTTTCCAGTACATGAAAGAGGAAGTTCATTACATCACAGTTCAAATAGTTTAGGAATAGATACTGTAAGTTATATGTGCAAATTGTACCTTCATTAGTTACGAATTCAGTTATTGACTTATTTGATAGGGTTTAAACAAATTGTGTTGTTTTGAATTTGGGAATAACTCGGATTCGTCCATTTTTAGTTGTGACGTTTATTTATATATATATATATATATATATATATATATATATATATATACAACTTTCCTCATTAGAGGACTGCCTCAAGGACAAAGTGATACAGACAATTTTTGGAATTGATGAAATACATTTTGTAAATACATTTAAAAACATTCAAATTGTAGGCATAATTGAAGTATACATACTATAAAGTAGAAATTTTGTAAATATGGTTTTTTAACATTGAAATTGATCCTCTAATGGCAGCTATGGCAATTCTAGAAAGATACACCCTGTCCAAATCTAAGGAATCCCAAAATTTAGCTAAGAATCCTGGTATAGTACCTCTTGCCCCGATCATCAATCCTGTGACAGTTATACTATCTAGTTGGTATTTATCTTTGTAATAGTCAATTGTTGGCTCATATATGGCTTTCTTTTCACAGTCAACTTCCTCAGGTTGGCCACTATGAGTCACAAAACGGATTGTGGGATCTAATATCATACCAATTTTAGAATATGGTCTAAATGGAATAATATCTATTCGTCGGTTACTTCCATTAGTGGCCACACCATGAACTTCCTCATGAAATGTGTATCCATAATCTCGCAAGGCTTCTGCCATCATATTTTGAATAGTGTGGTGCCGAATGTTTCTCAGTGATTCTTCAAACTGACAAGCCCCAAGGACGTGTGCAAGGGATTCGTGCTCTCTGCGACAACGTCTACAGAGGGTATCGTCCCTAGACCTGCCCGGCAAAGAACGCACCGCCGATACATTGGCTTGCATTTTAATCGCTTCTCTCCATTCGGAACAAGACAATTCCTGATGGTCACGAATCCATTGATTTGCCGGTGTATATTCATTGTAGAGAACAACGCCTTTTCCTTTATGAGGAAGTTGACTCCAGAGAACTGCTTCTTTGTCTCTTAGTTGTTTCCTGAGTTTCCTTGCATCTGGTAGAAGACTTCGAGTATTAATATTGATGTCACTTGGTCCAATGTTAAGGTCTCTCACACATTGTAAACTTTCCTCTTTTAGGTTTCGGAGAGTAGTAATGTATGTATTATTGTCTTGGTAAAGGATGTGGCAAATGTTTATATGCTGTAATTTTGTTTCCCACGCTGCACAAAATAAACCAAGTCCTTTATTCCGACGTTCAGTATATAACATGTGATCAGGGACATCCATCGGAAGACGTAAAATTTCTTTAAGTCCACTTCTCAAAAGTTTATCACAATTCACTAAAAATGTTTTTGGTATTTGATTTGGTGGTACTATTTGAAACGGGTAAATTAGAGTTGGAGATATGGAACAATTTAAAACTGTAAATTTCTCATCAGGCTGTAACAGCGGTGAAGCAATGATAGTTTCAATATTACCCCGTAATTTAGTAAGGGTTTGCTTAGAATCAAAAGGTATATGATCTGAAAAGCTGACACCTAAGTAACGAATAGTGTCAGTGATTTTATGGGTACGAATCGCATGTCCATCAAATTGGAGATCTTTTTCACATAGTTTACCTTTCTCGATTGAAAGCACTGCTGATTTGGAAACATTAATTTGAAGGCCTATTTCTTGAAACCTCTGTAGAACAATTCTTGTCAGTTCACTGGCAGCTGCTACATCTTTCTCTATAATCACCGTGTCATCAGCAAAGCTCATAATTGTTAGATGAGGTTGATCCGGAAGTAGTAGATAACCATATTGACTTTTTATTGATTTTTCTGAGAGTTCATCGAGAATATGATTAGTTGCAATGTTGTATAAGGATGGTGATAACGGAGAACCTTGTAGAACTCCTCGATTGATAGTAATTGGTTTAGTTTTATTTTGATAGGTTTCAATCTGAGTCGTGTTTCCTTCCTGGAGATTTAATGTTAATTTTGATAATTGTTTTGGCACACCGACAGTTTGTAATGTGTTCTTTTCATCAAGTAAACACCAACTCAGTTGATTGTTCTTAAGATGATTATGTCCTATATTATCAAAGGCTCTACTTGTGTCCAAAAAAAACTACACATGCAGACTCTTTCTTTTGTTTTGCTTATTGTAAGATGCTATTTAGGATAGGTTATTAATGTGTGTGCCTGGAGAATTTATGAAACCTCTCTGGTGTTCATTGAAGATTATGTAACTACACAGGCGTTTATTAAGGACTCTCTCGATTACTCTCCGAACTACTGAACAAATGGTTATAGGACGCCAGTTTGAAAGTTCGTTTTTATCGCCGCTCTTATGAATTATACAGTTCGAGCTTTCTGGTAATACTGGTGGCACAATTCCTGAAACTAATATTCTTGTAGCAATTAGAGATATGATTTCAGCGGCGACATTGTTTTTAATTGCTCTTACAATTACATGATCTGGCCCACTGGCAGTGTCTATTGAAATTTTCCTAGTAGTCTCAATAATTTCATTTGTACTTATAGAAGTGTCAAATTTTTCATCTAATTGAACAGCTGCAACCTCACCTAGTTTGTTTGGGTATTCTCCTCGAATAAAGTCATTGTGTGTAGAAAATAAATTTGAGAAATATTCATGTAATGTAGGGCAATCAATAGAACATAAAGTATTGTCTCCTTGAAATACTTGTAGGAGAGCCTTCCGACGTTGTTTGTAAAAATAAAATTGAATCAGCTGATACCTATAATCATTTTCCCTCTTTAGTCTATTTCGTTTCGAAGCTCTTTCAGGATTAGTAGATGTTTTATAAGTTTGTTGATTGTTTACAGCTATTTTCTTTTTTCGTGTATCAAAATATCTTCTAGCAGGATGTTTGGAACCAGGTAAAATATGAACTGCAGATGCTAAGGAAACGAATTCTGGAACCAAATTATTAAACTGAAAATCATCAAGTTCCACTAAAAATTTCTCCTTCCAAGTGGCTATTTGTATTTGATATTCACTTAAGTCATGCTTCGAATAATTTTTGGGATCATCAATATGGGTGGAGTTAACAATTGCTTGAGGAGATTTACCTCCACGGTTTACCAATTTATCTCGGTATTCTATTAGATGTGAACGACTTATATGAATTTTTAGTCCTCTGTCATTTTTTTTATTTTTACCATAATGTTTACATACAGTTTGATTATTTATGATTTCCTATGTTAATTTATCATTTGCAGCCATTTTATATTGATGTATCGAGTCCTGGTCAGAAGGTGAGTAATGTAGATATTAAAATACGTAGATGAGTCCATACAATAAATAAATAAATCATATATAATGAAAATATGAACGTCTCTATATCGTTGGTAACGCTCAACAATCATTAATAATTAAATATTTGTATAAATATTTAAGATTTCAAAATTTCCTCAATGTCTACGACGGACAACTATATTTATTACAAATAACTATTGGGATATGCTATACAAACCGTCGCACAAAATTTTCATTCTTATTTCTTATGCCACTTATGCCCTAAACACTTTTAAAACATTTTGCAACCCTTTTAAACACGTTTTAAACATCTTCCAATGTTGCAACGATCTTTTTTTTTTATATTTATATATTTACGTAAAACATGGTCGTGCTACATTGCTTACTTGCTACTTTCTGCTATTTTCCCTCCTCTTCGTATGTTGTTCCAACGTTGCCACCATCAACAACCCAAAATACTCCAGATGTTGCCAACATCACTTCCACGTTCCCTGGATTTCACCTACGTTAGAGTAATTGATTTGTGTTACAGTAATTGATTTAGGTTTGGTTAGCTTTTAGGTCCCTTGCTTTTTAAATGTGTTTGATACGTAAAATAAATTACCTCTTCATATATGTTATTCTATGAAAAATTCAAAATGTCGGACGGTTACCACGTAAAATCATATTTCTACTAGTTCATTTCCTGTTAATTATACATTTTTAGACAAGTTTTGGGAATTTTGTGTCAATGTTGGTCATACTGATTTCACATACATACCGCCAACTGCTGGAGGTTGCATTTATCTTTCTGGGATTACATGAAGCACTAGCGCATGCGCACTGGGATTCTATAGAACTTAGAAAAATGTGTGTGCGACGGTAAGTATAGCTTATCCAACTATTGTACAACAGGTGTGGCAGGAAAACTTTGCACTCTAGATATTGAAGGTCACTCACTCTTCTTGGTCAATAAAAGGCGTTAATAATTATATTTCTCACTTGCACTATGTTATTACTAATAGTGTCGCCACGTGGTCGCACGAGGTGAATTCTTCGCTTTATGTACTTTATATTACTATAAATCCGAAAAATAAGAGTGTTGTTAGTTCAGTCCGTTAAATTACTGAGAACTAATGATGTTATAATATGTGTAATAGTACGATTTGTCCTCGATAAAAATTGGATTAGGTAGTGTCACCACGTGATCGTACGTGGTGAATTGTTCACTTTGTTTACGTTATATCACCATAAATTTGAAAAGTAATAGTGCTGTTTGTTTATTTGGTTTAATTATTGATAACCAATGGTATTATGATATGTGTATTAGTACTAATTGGCTTTGGACTAGAATTAATGTATAGTTTCTTTTACGCACAATCGCGGTTCACTTTTTCGCTTTATTAATGTATAGTTTCTTTTACGCACACGCATGGTTCACTTTTTCACTTTATCGATATAGTTCTTTAATACGTTATTGACGTAAATATTAGAGTGATAGAGTAGTTCAGTTGGTTTAATTATTGAGAACTAATGATGTTATAATATGTGTAATAGCACGAATTGTCCTCGATAAACTTGGATTAGGTGGTGTTGGTACGTGGTGAATTGTTCGCTTCGTTTACGTTATATCACTATAAATAAATACGAAATAAATAAATATATATATATATATTTATTTATTTATTTATTATGTGTATACATTAGGTGATTCACGATAAGTATTACAGACTTCTAAAGGTTATAGATGAGACTTGGTAGATTCAGGTTTGATGAGGAACCCACATCACGAAACGTACCATTTCGATGTAAAATACGACGAGGTTTGAAGATAGGAACAAAATGAGCTGATATCGCGTATCTTGTGTTTCAGAATAAGTAGAACAGACTTTTAGGGGTTGTTTTACAAGTGTGGTTCCGTGTGAGGACCATGTTGTTCGTTGCGTAAATTGTACCTGCGACGCATGTTTTCATACACATTCCCTACAAGATCTGGTATGTGTTCAATAGTTCCTGCTGCCGCCAGAATTCGTGCTAGATCTTCATCCGACTCGATAGGTGTAGTACAACCCCAAGAAATCTGTAATACTTATTCTGAATCACAAGACACACCATATCAACCCATTGTGTTTCGATCTTCAAACATATTTTACATCAAAATGGTATGTTTCCGGACATGGGTTCATTATCAAAACTACCAAGTCCCCTCTACAGTCCCTAGAAGTCTGTAATACTTATGTGAACCATCATATATATATATATATAAACTGTCGACTAAAAAAGGGTCAGAGTCCTATAATGTATAAAAGTTTCCTTCACTTTAATTTGTAATAAAACTGATTTGTTTTTGCATTGTGTTTATTTACAAATTTTATCGTTTTTATAAGATTATATTATTGATGTCCACCGCTGTGGTCTCAAGGTAGCGTACTGCCTTGTCACGCAGCGGGCCCGGGTTCGATCCCCGGTCGGGCAGTTTTTCTGGGTGAGGTTTTTATCGCGGTTTTTCCTCACCTGTAAGACAAATGTCAGGAAAACTTTAAGGCCCAAACGGTCCCCGAAATAATATGGCCATAATTATCATCATCATCATTCACCAGTGTGGAAAGCAACGGGAAGCTATCACACCTATAATTCCCTGGTAAAGCTACAAAGCATAGCATGAAACTGCTATGATTGCAGTGAAAGACCTGCCCTCGGGCAGGATGGATATTATAGATTTAACTAATTAACTCACTGGCACTATCGAACCTGAAGGTTCATGGCCGCACAGACATAAGTTTTCCATACATCCCTATCCTGAGCTAATGTTTTCCAATCATTCCTTGTATAATCTTCTTTCTTCAAATCATGGTTAGTTATTCTCCCACCGCATTCTTGGCCTTCCTATTTGGTGCTTTCCTTCTGGTTTTCTAGAACAAGTGCTTTCACCTCTGATTTTCTAGAAGCTTTCATAGCCCTCTTTCATTCTCCATTCGTGCTACATGTTCTGCCCGCCGTAGTATACGAGACTTAACAGTTCTTATATATGGCTTCCCATAAAGATGGTCACTGTTATGCAGTCTTCTCCATTCGCCTGTCTGTTCATCTCTCTTTGGTTTAATCACTTTTTGTAAGAACCTTATTCTCAAATAAGTTACTCGTAATATTTTCCCCTCCCTTAAAGTAACTTTGACATTAATGCATAGAACTGATTTATTTAGAACATATTTTGGGGCATCTCTTGTATCGGTTGTTGAATACGTAAAATCTTATTAGACACGTAATCTGGTCGAGACCGTCAAAATGCAAATCCTACGTTGTGATAGCTACAGACGCGGACTGATTTCACGTATTTGATTAGAGTTATACTCTTTCCACCATTTCCGTGTGTTATCAGTAGATGCCGGATGTTAGGGAAAATGCCTATAGTTATATATTACAGATATTGTAAAAGTGACTTCATGTAAGTTCATATCAACGACCCTAGAATTGTTTTCTATGAAGTTCATTTTGCCTATAAATGCCTATTTCAGCTTATAATGCCTATTTGCAACTTTTTCTCGAAATTAACTCAGTATTTCAATTAATTCAATTGAAATGGACAAACTTCATGTCACAAATCATTTCATAGAAGTTTTCAAGTGTTCTTTTTATTAATTTCCTTAGAATACTTTAGGATAATAGTGGCAATAACTAGCAGCTAGATGATTTCCCCCTTAATGCACTCCCGTTACGTAAATATTGTATTTTTCCACCTCATGCATTCCCATTAAGCGAAATAGCCCTAAGCTATTTCCCATTGCATTATGCTCCGGCTCTGAGGCTTGGAGAAAAGTTATTTGCTTTTTTTCAATACAAACATTGCTGAGTGACAAAGAGGGTAGATGGCTCAAGCTTTTTTTCTCTGTCTCACACCTGGTGCTGAAACCGGCAATAGTATTTTTGATGTTGGTAACACTGAATTCAGTCTGCAGTCCTCATTCACAGACAGGTGATTAAAAGACAAAGGTAAGTGTATGTTTTCACTTTTAAAACAGAATTTTTTTAAGATAGCTAAAGAGCGGACAACAGTAAAATACAAACAGACTAATTTCGTGAAAGAATTTGGCGCGGAAATATTCTCAAGTGACGGTTCTGCTCTTTGTAAAAAGGCCAAACAAATTCCAAAAGCATCTCTGATATCTCCGCATGCTATTGATAGCATATGTTTATATTCTTAACGTAAGACTGTAAAAAGGTATGTTGTCCATTTTTGTAAGAGCCTATTTTGAACTTTTAGTGCCTATATTAATGATTTTAGTGCCTTTTTGCCTGCCTATTTTGAATTTTTAAGTGCCTAACATTCGGACTCTAGTTACCACCAGGCAGCGCATTCTCGTTCCCGAACGTATAGAAGATCAAGCAGTTTCTTCTTGTGCATTTGTTACGTCACGTGAATGTACAAGCAAATAGATACGCGTAGACGAGTCATATTCTTGGTAAATAAAGACGCTCCATTGTCAATGCTGTTTATGTAAACCATCAAGTTATCTGTTGTTATTATGTACCGAACTATACCTTTGGTAGCGTCCTCAATTAACACAAATACGTGTATTACATGTGTCACTTAATGGGGTTCAAATCACTTATAGTGAGACAGTAAAAATTCCAGTAGTATTTATGGATACAAATTTAGTTTTGAATAAACAAATAAATAACATTTGCAAAACTATCTTCTCAATAATACACTCATTAAATCGTATAAGAAATTGTTTACCGTTTACTCTGAGGAAAATGTTAGTAGAAACACTTGCAATGCCCCATTTTGATTATTGTTATACTCTTTTTACTGACCTAAATGCTGTTCTTACCCAAAGACTTCAATGTGTTCATAATTCTTGCATACGTTTTATTTGTGGTATACGCAGATTTGATCACGTTACACCATCCCTGGAACAATTGTCATGGCTTCATCTACAAGATCGTAGAGCCACCCGTTCCCTATGTCTTCTCTATAAAATATTACATCATTACCTTATTATTTATCACACCGCTTCACTAGACTCTCTGATACACATAAATTAGATATCCGATCCCTCGAGCACAGTGTCCTTAAATCCCTCCTCATCACACTACCTATTATTCGAATTTTTTTACAATTTCTCTTGCTAGAACATGGAATTCCCTTCCACCCTATGTCAGAGACTGCCAAACTTTACCATCTTTCAGAAACAAATTGAAAATAAAATTACTAACAGAAACAACTCACTAATAATACTTTTTTTTAATTAATAACTTGTTTTTTCATTATTTAATAAAAATAGTTTTAAGATTTGTAAATATATTTACCTAATGCATTGTATAATAAGCGATAGATTAATTCATAATAGTTTATTACTTTCTTTGTATATTTTTTCTTTCTTTTTATGTATAGTAGATTCGAGCTGTTATTCCTTTCTGTATTCATTCTATCATTAATTTAATTTTAATTGGATTTAATTGTATTGAATTATTAGACATTATTATTAAATTTGACAGATATTTCATTGTTTAGTATGACTATTATTGTAATTTTTTGTATTTATATGTAACATATGTTTGTCCTGGTGAGTGGAAGAGAAGGCGACATGGCCTTAATCCACCAGGCTAAATAAAGCAAACATTCAGGGACACAGTTTGAACCCTTGAAACATCCAAGCTATACTGTCGATAACTTTCCTGACTTGTGTCGGAACGAAAATGCGCTGCCTGGTTATCACCCGCTTAATCATAACTAGTTAGAAAAGTTTACTCTCCGTAAGAATTGTCAAATTCCGTGAATAAGACTGAAATAGGCCGTCTGGTGGATGCGTGGCTAGTGCGCATGGTTCATCCGACTGGGATCTCAGATTCGAATCCTTGTGGTTCCGGAGAGGTATTGGTGGCGGGCCACACCGGGTTTTCTTTTTCTGGGTTCTCCCGTGTTCCGCATTTAATCCCACCAGCTCTCTCCATTCTTCTTCCTTCCACCATTGCGACATTTCTTTTCCTATCATTCATTTCTTGCCACTTTTCACCTCATTTCATATATTTGGTAAAAATAGTTTGGTTAGCAAACCACAGATGTTTAAAATATGTGGTTGTGGTGATCTAATGGGGTACACACTTATGTACTTCCTCATGATTCCGAGCCTGCATTTCAACTTCTTTATTTATTTTTTATTAATTTTACCTCATGGAGTTAAGACCGTAAGGTCTTCTCTTCCACTTCACCAGGGTTAAATTATACATATAATAACAATTATGAATTATCTACATGATTAATTATACATAATATATATATATAGGCAGGCTACACAATAAAAAGTTGACAATGGAAAGACAAAAACTGCAATAATAATAATAATAATAATAATAAATCTATAATTTGATTAAGTAATTGGCTTGGTAAATCAAGTTCAAAATATAAAGGAATAATAAAAGAATATATATCAGACAAGAAATGGATGCAAAAGAAACTGTTATCGAAAGGATAACAAAGAGAGCTTTACAGTGGTAAGGACATGTACAACGGATGTCGGAGGACCAGTGGCCTAAACATGTGTTAGATTGGATGGTACCAGGCAGAAGGAAGAGGGGGAGAAGTAGAAGAACATGGTATGAGGGAATATATTATGCCATGATGAAGAGGGGTATGGAAGAAGGGCGATGGGAAGATAGGGATCTCTGGAAAGCAGAAATCAAGGGCGAACTGCTGTAAAGTGGAAAGCCTGTATTAAGTTATAAAAGAATACGTGGAATACGGTTATATATTATATTGTCTAAGGAAATATGTAATGAGTTTTTTCTTGAACTGTTTTTGAGTCGGGCTTAAGGCTCTATAGGGCCAAATGAAGACATTGTAACCCCTCCTCGAGGGTTTTTTTGGCACAGCGCAAATAAATGGCGGCATGAGTCGTGTGTGAATGCTTGATGTGTGTCGAAACTAGAAACACTAAAATACATTACATATCACACAGGAGATTTCATCTCCTTCATCTTTGATGGGCAGGACATGTGGCACGAATGAGGAATGAAAGAGGTGCATGGAAGCTTCTTGTAGGAAAACCAGAGGGAAAACGCCCAGTTAGTACACCAAGAATGAGGTGGGAGAATAATATAATCCATGATATGAGGGAAGTAGATTATACAGGGAATGATTGGAAAACATTAGCTCTGGAGAGCGATGTATGAAGAGCCATGAACGTACGGGCTCAATAGAGCCAGTGAGTTAGTTCATTCCATAAAGTAGAGATGGATAATATATCATCTATATTACGGTATGGGCCATAAGGTCTGTTCCAAAATCCAATCAACTTGTACCGCCATCTTTTTGTAGGTCTTCCTGGGTTCCTTCTTCCGCAAGGATCGTTGTTGTATATTGTTCTGGTAATTTATTTGTCATACGCTGTATATGTCCCCTCCTATTGACTAGATGTCTTATTATGTCCACAATGTTGAGCATTTTTAATTCAGATCTAATATGGTTAATACAATGAACATGAAATAAGGTTGACTTGTAAGGTTTTCAAAATCCGAAACAAAATGTACTAATTTAATCTAATAGCGAAATGGAAGAATTAATAATACAGTGCTACCACCTAATCTTAACAATTGAAAATAAAATAAAAAGTGAGTATAAAGCACATCTATATTCGATGCTTGCCAGTTTGATAACAAATAAAATATGTATGAACTGTTTGCCGATGATCAACTGGTTTTAGCGCAAGACAAATTTGATAAGGAATTCATGATAAAAAGGTTGAAAAACACATATGAATCATGGGGTCTCACAGTAAATTTACAAGAACAGAATATCTGGCAATAAATAGCAATGAAAGGGAAAATTTAATATTGGAAGAAGGAATCCAAATAAAGCAAGTGAAACAAACTAAATATTTGGGAATAATTATGGATAACATTGAATGTATAAGCAAAGAGAACATAAAACATAGAATTGAATTGAGTAGCAAAATAATATCATCGTTAAATTCCATATGGCGGGATAAGCATATTTGGAAAGACACAAAAAAATATATTGGTAAAACATTGGTGGAATCTGTTGCAATGTATGGAAGTGAGGTATGGACAATCAATAAGTACTACAAGAATAGACTAATAGCTCTAGAAATGGATTATTTACGCGGAAGTGCCAGAAAGTCAAAATTATAACATGTCACAAATAAGGAAATTAGAAACATAATGGAAGCAGAAGAAAGTATAATTGAAAAAATTGAGGAGAAGGAATTAAAGTGGTTAGGACATGTTTTAAGAATGGAAGATGAGCGATGGCCGAAGCAACTCTATGAATGGCATCCGAACAGAAAGAAGAAAAGAGGGAGACCAAAGTTAACATGAAAGGAAAACATGAAGACAGTAATGCAAGCTAGAGGGCTAAGCATCGAAGATACTTTGGAGGTTTGGCACGGGAAGACGGCAGCAGCTGTAAAAACCCGAAGATAGATAGAGATGAACTGTTTATACATTAGTAGGCCTATACAGATAGATAGATCATCGATTGATAAATGTTTTTGATATCGTCCGATTCCTAATAGCCAATTTTGTCGGTATGTTTTAGTATATTATCGATGGTTGGCAATGAAAACCAAGTAATTCCATTTTCGTAAATTTTACTGGAATAACAAATAACTGTTTTAAATAATTATGAAAATTGATAAGCAATAGTTCCCACATACTTTATTACAGAATACAAGTCAAGTTATCAATAAATTTGAAGTCCGTGTTCTCAACAGGTTACGCATCACATATTTCTGTGCTGACTACCGGAGTTACGTGCTTTTCAATGACTGATGGAGTTACGAGGGTTTCAGTGACTACCGTCGTTATGCTGGTATTTGAACAAAGTCTTCAAGTGTTAAAACTAAAATTTAGCATTTTTTTTTTCAAATAGTTACTATAGGCCTGTATGCAGTAGTTGAAGTTGGGAGAATAACATTAACCGTGATTGGAGGGAAATGAATTATACAGGAAATGATTGGAAGATATTAGATCAAGATAGAGATCTATGGAGAGAATATGTCCGCGCGGTCATGAACCTATAGGTTCGATAGCACCAGTGAGTTAATTATATGTAGTGGTTAGTAAAATAAATACATGTGAAAAAATATCAACATAACCTCCCAGTGGATTAGTAGTTATTTACATTTTTATATAGTCTACTGGTACTCGGCCGCGGTGATCTCGTGATTGTTCCTTGTCTCCAGTCAGAGGGTCGCGGGTTCAAACCCGGCCGGGATGGATGGATTTTTTAGGATGAAAAAATCCAAAAAAAGAGTCCTCCGGAAGGGTATTTAAGCCGCGCGTCCCGAGTCTGGAAGTTTGCAGGCTCGTAAAAGAACCTTAACCCTGAATAAAGGGACCATTAAACATAATTTATAGCCTTCATTATCCAAGTAATACCTTATTTGACTACTAGATGTCTCGTTGAGTCGGTATGCTGACCACATGTCATTCATGACATTTGTAGGGAAATAAGCGTAACTAAATTAGCTTGGTCTAGAAACTCCTAACAAAGGAGAGGCTATGGCTAGACTCAAAGGGCCATAAAGTCAATATAGGCCTACCGGTAGCGAATTTTTAAAGTGACGTACTGTTAAATTGAGTTTTTACATAAATCAATGTTCTTGTTAGTTTTGGAACATTAAACAGTTATGTAACCAGTCCTTTTCGCTTTTATTATAGAAAATGTATATCAAGGATTATAAAAATGTCAACTCAAAAATTGCCAAGTGGTATTTTTTTTATTAGCAGATGCACAATTTAATCACATTAGTTCGTGGGTACCAACATGTCAATAAATACACATGTGCTTACAATACTTTAGTGTTATTTGACTATACCAACTGGACCAACTACGGTCAAAGGCTATGTTTACTTAATTTAGCTCATATCTGAATTGTGAAATATGTTGTATTATTTGATGACTGCTTTCAGCTTTATCTCTAACATATTTATTCCTAGTTCAGTACTTTCCATGTCTTTCATAGTTTGATTTTATTTCCAACGAAAAACGCATTCTGTTTAAAGTATTAGTTAAAAATAAATGTTTAATCTTCGAATTTAATTCACTCGTCCCCGGGAAAACCAAGTCAAATAAGTCAATTTTTTTCATTTTGTTAATGGTTACTGTTCTTTATGCCGCTTCAATTGGTAATAAAAAGGTAAGTCAATTCTTCATTCCATTAGCTATAATAGGCAATTTTTGTTTTGGGTAAGTCCGAGAGGGGGGCAAGTTCACTGGGGAAAAAACAAATATGTCGATCTATCTTGTTTGTGCCAGTTTCGACTTATATATCTGTTTTTTTCCCAGGGATGAGTGAATTTCATGAGTTATACAGCAGGGTACACTAAAAGTGGGATTACAAACGGAATGATGATGTCTTGAAGGAACTGCGTTTAGAACCAGTCATTAAGTAGTCTGCATATATGAATACCAAATTTACGCAAATCTTAAGAATAATAAATAATACATTAAAAGCTAAATTAGTACAAATATCCACAAGAATAAAAATACATAATACTTTGGCATTACCCTCACTTTTATATGGAAGTGAGATTTGGACATTAAAAAGAGACAGGAGCAGAATCAAAGCAACAGAAATTAAATTTCTCAGAATGACAGCAGATCGAGAAATGAATGAAGACATTTTAGAACAATTAGAAGTAGAATCAGTAGATCAAAACCCTCAATACATATAAATTAAACTGGCTAGATCATGTAAAAAGAATGGATAATTAAAAAATCCCAAAAAAATGATGCAATATAAGCCCAAAGGACATCGTTGACCAGAAAGACCTGTTAAAAGTCTGCTAGATAAACCGAAACAGGTCTACAAAGGCCTAAATTCGTGACAGATGATGATAAATACCAGAACAACTGAATGAATAATTTGCGACAAATGAGTTCATATATATATACTCGGACCAACGGATCTGTGCCCCTGTAGCGCTGGCATCGTTCTTCAAAAAGTACACGTCGGTTCTTACACCATTCCACCGCGCTCCCCTTCCACTACGTCAAATAGAAGCCACTGTAACTGACCGAGTAGGGACGTTGCCAAACTTCCCCCGGTGTCAGGCTCTCGAATATTGAATAATGTAAGGTTAGTTATTACTTCTTCATATTTAATTTAAGTAGGTCTAATGACACTGATTTCTACGAGTAATGGATGTAATTATAATAGTGGATATTTGTTGGTTAAATGGAAATTACGTGAAGGGAATCTACATATGTTGTTTTTAAAGATACATGTGTCGTCATAAATATTTCTCCTTCACCTCATTGTCTTATTTGGTTAGATTTGGAACGTAATCTTGAAGTCCTAACAAAATTATAAAATTTCAGGTATGAACACACAGTCATGTGCCCTCCTTCTTTCTCATCCGGACTAGGGACCGGCTATGGCGAAGTTACTACATGCTACGATCTTATTTACGTATTATATAACATATTGATACTATACAGGAATTCTAATTTATGCTTACGAATTAAGCTAATGATAATAATCTACAATTTACATACTATATAACATAACATACTGATACTGAATTGAAAACACTGGACTGTGAGTGCAAATAATATCCAGCAAGAAAGCTCAAAACTGTGAGTAATGAGAGGGGAGAAAGAGAGAGATAGAAAATAGAGACAGGCAAGAATGCAGGGAGGGAAATGATTTACCGAGGCAGAAACTGAATTAGTGTTTAGTTCGCATTTCTTATGGGGGCACAGATCCGTTGGTCCAAGAATAGTTCCCAAAGCCATGCTTCGTTATTGTCCAACAGGGGAAATATCTCTGAGCCGTCCAAAGAAATCAGTGATATCGTATAACAGGCCTCTAGGCCCAATACTTGTATGGATGATGATAATGATTTAATTCTAGCAAATTCCGAATAAATGAAGTCACTGAGGTTGTTCTCATCAACAGATTTTCTATTAATTTTAGAAATCTTCATCGATCCTGTCTAGTAGATACCAAAAATGACCACGACAAAAATTGTGCTTTTAATGCTATGGCAGCCACAATTTTCGAAATATCACGAAATCAGACTATTACAAATAGCGGTTTACCTGAAAGCCGAAAACTGAAATTCTCTCTTGCGGCCGTCATTTTTTTTCTCGCAACAAAACTTAATTCCGTACATAGGACTTCATTAACACAAGAAAAACATATTCCATAAAACTAACAAAATTGGGCCATAAATTCGACTTGCTGAGGAATTCTCCGTGACGTACTTTTATTATTTATTATTATTATTATTATTATTATTATTATTATTATTATTACTATCGCATTCATTACGTTAACATTCGGCTTGACAAAAATGCAGTCTTTGTTATTGCTCACAGCCAACAATTGACATTTAAGGAAATCTTTTGAAGAAACGACCGAATTTAGCCTACTCCTTGAGAAGTCTTCAAGATCCCAAACAATAAGACAAATAACTTGCATATTATTGACGGCGCGGCGGCAAAAGTTGAACACTCATCAAAGTGTATGCCAATGTTAATCTAATAATGGGTTCATTATACCAGCAATATTGATTTATCTTCTAACACTATCGAACCCGGACATTCATGGCCGCCCGTACATAAGGCTCTCCATACATCCCCATCCTGAACCACTGTGATTTTTTTTCATTTATTTCCTGTATAATTTATTTCCCTCAAATCATGGTTAAAATAATTCATCCACCTCATTCTTGGTACATTTACTGGACACTTTCCCTTTGGTTTTCCTACAAGAAGTTTTCATGATACTCTTACATTCCCTATTCGTGCCACATGCACTTCCCATCACAATCTATGACACCTACTTCTTCTTATGCAAACGTGCCTAATTTCGCAATATTCTTAATTTCGCAATATAATTTTCTTCAGAAAGTAAAGAAATTTTGACGAACATTTGAAATAGTTTACTTTATCCATCAAAGAGCTTTTCCTTAATACCATGGAATTTTGTTTAATTTTGCCATCTAGAGGAGTTTCCATTAACCAGCCCAGAGAGTATAAAGTGGTTAGATTTTCTGTAAGTGTTGGAAGTTCTTTGTGCAGCTGCTTAACCCATTCGCCTCAAAAGACGAGGCAGACTCGCCGTCAGTTCAATGGCCTTCAACTCAGAAGACAAGGTATATCGTTTAACTCTGCTGTTATATGTTTTGCAATATTTTGTACATCCCTTGTGAGGGTAGTGTTTGTTAACATTTATGAATAGTAGAGGAATGTGTTTTGACCTTCACCCTTATTGTGATCTTAAGTACCATTATATTTTGTTTGTTTGGATGTCTGAAAATAGACAATATTATTTACGGTAACTTAAATTCAGTTTCTGGTGAAATGCACTGAGCAATTAAACCTAAAACGAATGGGTTAACAAGATATTTATACAAAATACTTTTACTAAATGTAAGGCAATTTTTGCATAAATATAAATAGGTAAGATTAACGAATTTAGTTGTATAATCAAACTCTTAAAAAATTATCAACAGCCCATAAATAGTTTAATTTGTCAAGATCCCCCCCCCCGGAACGTGTTTTGTGAGCCTAGAGAGATTGGCGGCAGCATTTGTTAGCCGAACTATCTTGACATATTTATCTTAGAATGCACTCATTGTGTGTAGGGTTGTAGGCGAGTAAGGGCTTTGTACAGTTATGTTTCCGAATACTCAGGGGTATGCAAAACATAGCTGAATTAAAATACAAATAAACTACTAAATTTGCTAGAGAGAAATAAATATATCTATTTCAGATTAAAATGAGGAGGAATAGAAAGGAATATAGGACTCAGGAAGTTGCGGCAGGGTGGTCTATTTATAAGGCGTCTAAGGTGTACAAAATTCCGTATAATACGTTGAAGGACCAACTAATATCTGATCCTGGTGACGGCACGAAACAAGGTCTAGAAAAGATAGGCAGGCCATTTGCCCTCTCTTCGGACGAAGAATTGAGACTAGTGGATTACATAAAAAATATGCAAGAATTTGTGTTTGTTCTGTTAGCATCTGATGTTAGGCATTATGCTTACAAACTGATAAAAAATTCCCCATTTAATAAAGAGATACAGAAGGCTGGATGGAAATGGCGACGCTCATTTAAGGAGCGTCATGTGCTTGTCCGAAATTTTATCAATTTCCCGGGCAGCCGCAACGACGAAAAAAGCGATAGAGGGTTTTTATCACACCCTGGAGCAGGCTCTAGACAAAGGAGGTTTTAGAAATAATCCACAGTTCATCTGGAATCCCGATGAGTGCGGGTTTCGTTAGTAGTAAAGCCCAGCAAAGTTGTTTCACCCAAAGGATCTAAAAGGGTTCAACAGCAAACAACTGCTGAAAGAGGCGAAACGACGACGGCCCTACTCAATCTGAATGCTGCTGGACAAGCAGGGCCGTGCTTGATAATATTCAAAGGTACAAGAAATGTTCAGGAAGATATAAGGAATAGTGATCCAACAACGTCAGTGGTTGCCGTATCCAAGAATGGATGGCCAAATTCCTACCTCCATTTTGTTGCACGTATCCCATCTCGTCGATCTATCCTTTTAATCCTGGATTCCCATACCACTCACATTTGCCTAGAAGCCCTAAAAGTGTCCATTATAACAGAATTATTTTCCTAACATTTCCCTCCCACACAATATGTGTGCTTTTTGTCCCATGAAAACTATGTGGAGAAAAAAGTAAAAGATCTTCTCAAATCTTGTGGATACAAACCGACAAGAAAATATTGCATGCCAATCTTCAACAGTGTGTTTCAGGAAACGGCGAACATGAGCAACATTTTAGTGGCTTCATGAAGACTGGAATCTACCCTTCAACAAAGATACTCTTCCTGAAACAATTTTTTGTGCCTACTACTACACATGTTTCAGCAGAAATCGAACCACCAAATCCTCTACCTCTAACTAACCAATAGAAGTTCGACGAGGAAAACATCTGCTCAAAGGGCTCGAATTTTTTACGACAGACCTGTTCAGCAGATGCTGGAACTTCTGGAGAAAGTGGGCTTGAGACTGCTCCTACCAAAAACAATAGAAAAATAAAAACCACTGACATCTGCCAATCCTGTGGACGTTCTTCAAGAATGATAAAAAGGGGAAACGTGCATCCGATGTCTGGATTGGTTCCATGAGCTGTGGCAGGAGCTTATGCATTATGAACCAGACTTAATTTGCCATGGTTGCACAGAGGATGAGTAATAATCCATTTCTCTTTGTTTTGATTTTCTCAAATATTTTCTCCTTTCTTCTGCCTCCTTGAATTAGATCGTTGATCTGTTTTCACATCAAGATATTGAGTCCTTCCATCTCGTTGCGGGAGGGCCAACGTTATTTCTCCTGTTGGTTTGTAATTGTGTAAAATGTGTGGAATTCTATTTGGCGACATTTTTTCATTGTTTGAACAGATTACTTATTGATATTTTTATTTGTAAGATTTAATGTTCCTAATTGATTTCTTATATCTTCATTTTATTTTTTATCTATGATTGTGTATGACCTGCCAACCTGCTATAAATTTAATTTCTGTTCTTTGTGTTTCTTTCTATCTGATTTATTAATTGTCCAATTTTCACAACTATTTGTTGCATATAGTGTGGTATTGTTTTGTAGAATTAAAATTGTGTAGATCATCATCATCAAGCAGTCAAAAATAGACATAGTGTCGTGTTCCGATCTCATTATCCAACGTGTACTCTTCTAAGTAATTCCAGGCTAGAGAGATTTTTTTAAATGTTATTGTTCCATACACGTCATAAAATCTATTTTATTTATGACATATATCTGGGCAGTTAGGCCTATACACATTAAATTATATGTAATCAAAGTTTATCAACTGTTATGTTGGTTTGTTAATATTTATTGTTTTCATATTATGTAGTTAGTTCTTTTGAAGGGTAATCATCATCATCTTCCTTCCATGTAATAGGCCTGGTGGCCCATTACGGTCTCTTGCCATTTTTTGAGTGGTCTTCCCAAAGATCTCCTTTCTCGGGCATGACAATTCAAAATCTGATGAGGGCAAGATCGATCCATATGCTGAAGATGCAGTATCCAATTATTTCTATATGTAGTTATATGGTCCATAACCGAAGTGATTTGAAGTTCTTGAAGGATTTTTTTTTCTTTTTGTCTAACTTTGTGTATCCAGCTGTTCTTCTCATGAACTTCATTTCGCTAGCTGTTATTCTGCTTGTATCTCTTTTGCATATAACTCGAGCTTTGCTAAGGTTTTATAAGCTCTTATTCTTTTAAGGGTATTGTCTTGTTTTATATATTGTAATTGAAGAAAATCAATATTTAGTTTAATTGTATTAACTGAAAATAAAACTATATAAAAAATCATACATTTAAATAACTGAACCTTGTTATGGATGTTTCTATTATTGATTTAACACTTCTCACTGAAGGATAAATCATATTTGAAGAGAAAAAAATTTGCCTAGACCGAGACTCGAACCCGGGACCTTTGGCTTTCCGGGCCAAATGCTCTACCAACTGAGCTACCGAGGCGAGTTGCGATCTAGACGCAAATTTTTCTCTTATATACGTTGTAATTCCCTCGCGCCAAATGCTTTGAAACCTTTGCTTCTATCTTTGCAAATGGCGGCTTCTTAGTTAAGAAGACATTTATTGGAATTTTAACATTACTTTATAAAGCCAGTAGGGCTTCTATTGACGTTTTTATTATTGATTTAACACTTCTCACTGAAGGATAAATTATATTTGAAAAGAAAAATTTTCGACTAGACCGAGACTCGAACACGGGACATTTGGCTTTCCGGGCCAAATGCTCTACCAACTGAGTTACGAGGCGAGTTACGATCTAGGCGCAAATTTATCTCTTTTCTCTTATATACGTTGTAATTCCCTTGTTATGAACCTTATGTCTTTCCTTTATTTAAAATTTCCTTTCTGTAGCTTTCCCCTATTATGATATAAGCAATTTCAACAGAATTAGTAATAATTATAACTATTGTAAAATTAGGGAGGGGTATTGCAAAATTAGGAATAACTGCATTTCCCAATAAATGGTAAATAATTAAAATATTAGAAACATTTAAAACTCAAAGTATACATTATCTAAATGAAGAAAAATTATGATGATGCTAGCTAATATTTTTTTGTAAATATTTATACAGGTTAAAAATGTACTTGATATATAATATACTGCAAAATTGGGAACACTTGCACATAAAGATCATATAGAGTCTATTCCATTCACCTGTTTGTCCCTTTTTTGGTCCAAAACTGATAAATTTATTCCCAAATACTTGTAATCTTTTCTCCTCCCTTGAAGTGCAAGTCCACAGTTTGCATTCATATAACTGCGAGAATAACAATTTTATATATTTTCAGTTTAATTTTTTTGAGAAAAGGTGATACAACAAGAGTGTATTACATGCATAATAGCATGGATTCCTTGAACCCATGTTTGATTTCTTTCTGCGCCTAATTTCTGTTTGCAATTATAGTTCCTAAGCATTTGGATTCAGTCACTTCTTCAAAAATTCCTTTAATTTTTCATTAACTGTCCATTTGCATCATATAATGCATTTCTGTATGATCATATACTCCAAGCGCGACAGGCCTTGGCCTACCATCCGGCTGCTGGCCTCACATCCAAATGTGTTAATCACAGAGGTAGACAATCATCTACCAGTGTAGGGGTGACATGTGGTCAGCATGTCGGGTCCCCAAGCCGTTATACCTGGTCTTCTCAACCTGGAGTCACTACTTATTGTAGCTACCCAAATGCCTCGTGATGGCTGGGTGGGCACTGGTCCCACACTGACCGAAATTTCATGAAAACATTTCTTCCCCATGGGGACTCGAACCAGCGCAAGTCCCATAGCTCTGCGCAAAGGCTTCTTGCCTTAACCACTCAGCGTTGGCGTGGGACTGTAGGATCACATATTTAATTTTATTGATGTTTACTTCCAGTCCCAATTTATTAGTGTCAAATAATAAAATATATCTTGGCTTTTAGTATTTCTTAGCTATCGCCTAATACTACATCATCAGCATTTACCAACAGCTTAACATTATTATTATCATTATTATTATTATTATTATTATTATTATTATTATTGTTATTATTATTATTATTTATTGCTGTTATTTATTGTTACTTTTGTTGTCCCAATTCCTTTCAAAAAACATTAAACTGAAAATACATAAAACTATTATTCTACCAGTTATATTATATGGGTGCGCAACATGGACTCTTACTTTAAGGGAAGAAATGAGATTATGAGTTTTTGAGAATAAAGTTCTTAGGAAAATTTTTGGACCAAAGAGAGATGAACAGACAGGTGAATGGAGAAGACTACATAACAATGAACTACATGGTCTTTATAGGAAGCCAGATATAATAAGAAGAACAGTATAGTCTAGTAGACTGCGATGGGCAGGACATGTTGCGCGTATGGGGAATAAAAGACTTGCATGGAAGCTTCTTGTAGGAAAGCGAGAGGAAAACACCCAGTTGGTAGACCAAGAATGAGGTGGGAGAACAACATTAACTATGATTTGAGGGAAGTAGATTATACAGGGAATGATTGGAAAGCATTAGCTCAGGATAGGGGTGTATGGAGAGCTTATGTCCGCGCGGCCATGAACCTACGGGTTCGATAGTGCCAGTGAGTAAGTAAGTAAGTTATTTATTGTTATTGGTGTTGTTTTCACAGATTTTAATAAGCTGGAAACGATGTTGCTGAGGATATATGGGTTACTGATACTAACCTACGATGTGGTCGCTCTCTTCTTCTTCCTAGTGACATCACTCATTGAATCAGCATATCATTTGTTCTCCCCTCCTCAACCAAAAACATTAACAAAAGATATTGTTCTGGTGAGTTTATCATTAAATAATATACAGAGTGGAAGTAATATAAGTGCACATAATTCAAGTACGGATTTTTGTGGTAAATATAATCAAAATATATTGTACATATTGGTCTGCAAATGTGCAGTTTTCTTAGAAAAAATATTTTCATACACAAATTTATCTGTACATTACTTTATGATGATGACAAATATTGGTCTGAGATACACTGAGGAGACGTAAAGTGAAACAACTTTTTCTTTCGGTATTTTTTGGTCCCACAAATTAAAATAAAAAAATTGAATTAAATATTCTGATTAATATTGTACAACAGAAAATTGACCACATTGCAGTGTTGTATTATATATTTTATTGAAAAATACAAAAGGAAAAACTTGTTTAATTTCATGACCCGTATGTACTGTGTAAAACTCAGACCAATACTCACCATCATTATAAAGTAATGTACCTATACATTGTTATGTGAATTTTTTTTTCTGCAAAAACTGTACATTTGTGGTCCAAAATGTATAAGGCATTTTGATTTTGTTTACCACAAGGAATTCATACTTTAAATGTGTGCACTTATATTCCTTCCAACCTCTTTAATTGATATTATTCCTATTATTGTGGATTGTCTATAATGCAGATACAGTCTCTGCCATCAAATAACTGCATTCTAACCTCTCTTCATCTGATCAGTCTATAACTGTATCAGTGGAAAGTTTAAAAATATAAAAGTTTGTAGAAAGGAGCAGTGATTCTTAAAAAAAATAATTTAAATTTATTGAAATTTTAACAGAACATTTATGCACCATGCTTTATTAAATTTTATAAGAATATATATGTCATTTGATTAAGTTTGGAATTCTTAAAAAAGTTAGTCTTTAGAATGTGTGTAAATGGCACAAAGAGTAGGATGCATGTAGAATAAAATTCACAATGGATTAAAGCTATAAGATGCACTATCTCCTCTACTATTTAATGTTGCACTTTTTAGAGCATGCCAATAAATCTTTAGAGAATGTACCAATATACAAGAAGGGCAATAGAAGAGACGCAAAAAACTACAGAGGACTAAGTATAAATAACACATTATATAGAATATTTATGAAGTTATTAAAAACAAAGTAACAAAAAGATATTAAAGACAAATTAGAACATCAAAATGGATTCAAACCAGGAAGGTCATGTGTTGACAATATATTTGCAATACAACAGTTAATTGAAAAATGGACTGCAGTTGGAGAAGAAACCCATTTGACAATGATAGATTTAGAGAAAGCTTATGACTCAATTCCGAGGAACAAATTATGGGAAGTATTGGAGAAATATAATATTGATAGAAACCTAATAGAAATTATTAAACATATCTATAAAGATAACTCCGCTTATGTTAAAATTGGAAATATAATGTGTAATCCTATAAAAACCACAAAGGGATTGAAACAAGGATGCAGTCTATCACCAATTTTATTTATGTACAATTTATATTAATGAAATGGAAACAAAGCTGCAAAGGTATGGGGATCCCAATAGGCAACAGATTTTTGCTGACATTACAATTTGCCGATGATCAACTGGTTTTAGCGCAAGACAAATTTGATATGGAATTCATGATAAAAAAGGTTGAAAAACACATATGAATCGTGGGGTCTCACAGTAAATTTACAAAAAAAAACAGAATGTCTGGCAATAAATAGCAATGAAAGAGAAAATTTAATATTGGAAGAAGGAATCCAAATAAAGCAAGTGAAACAAACTAAATATTTGGGAATAATTATGGATAACATTGAAGGTATAGGCAAAGAGAACATAAAACATAGAATTGAATTGAGTAGCAAAATAATATCATCGTTAAATTCCATATATTGGGATAAGCATATTTGGAAAGACACAAAAAAATATATTGGTAAAACATTGGTGGAATCTGTTGCAATGTGAGGTATGGACAATCAATAAGTACTACAAGAATAGACTAATAGCTCTAGAAATGGATTATTTATGCAGAAGTGCCAGAAAGTCAAAATTAGAACATGTCACAAATAAGGAAATTAGAAACATAATGGAAGCAGAAGAAAGCATAATTGAAAGAATTGAGGAGAAGGAATTAAAGTGGTTAGGACATGTTTTAAGAATGGAAGATGAGCGATGGCCGAAGCAACTATATGAATGGCATCCGAACAGAAAGAAGAAAAGAGGGAGACCAAAGTTAACATGGAAGGAAAACATGAAGACAGTAATGCAAGCTAGAGGGCTAAGCATCGAAGATGCCCAAGACCGTAGGCTTTGGAGGTTTGGCACGGGAAGATGGCAGCAGCTGTAAAAAACCCCGAAGATAGATAGATAGATAGATAGAAGAAGACCTACAACTCAATGGTATTAACAAGCTGTTACTTTATGCTGATGACTTAATGTTACTAGAGACGACAGTGAGGAGATGCTAAGGGCAATACCACACTCTATTGATTAACATTAAAAATTGGGGCTGGAAGAAAACATCAATAAAACTACATATATGGTCACATCTAGGAACAATAAATGCAAATAGAAATAAGGTGCACAAAAAAATAAAACATGCTCAATTCTGGAAATGCATGCATTACAGGACTCTTCCTGTCCTAACTTCTGTCAAAAAACATTAAACTGAAAATATATAAAAATGCTATTCTTCCAGTTATGTTATATGGATGCAAAACATAGACTTTTACTGTAAGGGAGGAGAAAACGTTAGGAGTGTTTGAGAATAAAGTTCTTAGGAAAATTACTTATTTTAGGAATCCACACTATGAGGAAAATGTTTAACTAGAGAGATATAAACAGACAGGCATAGGAGAAGATTGCATAGTGACCATCTTTGTGGGAAACCAGATATAATAAGTTAAGTTTCATATAGTACAATGGGCAGAACATGTGACACGAATGGGGAATGAAAGATGGGCATGGAAACTTCTTGTAGGAAAACCAAGGGAAAAGTGCTCAATTGGTAGGCCAAGAATAAGATGGGAGAGTAAGATTAACCATGATTTGAGGAAGAGGATTATCGGGAAACATTAGCTTAGGATAGGGATATATGGATAGCTTATGTACATGTGCTCAAGAACCTACGAGTTCAGTAATGACAATGAGTTAATCATCCGACTTAGCCTTCTCCACATCTCTATCCTCCCACTATTTATAGTTCTGCCTCAGATGAGCTGGCCTCTCCATCGCTGTTTTGATCTCCCATTATAAGGTCTGTAAGCAAACAGTGTTTGAGGTAGTCTGCACATGATATGTGCCTGTACAGTTATCTCGAAAAACTTTTATGGTTTCAGAGATGGCTGTTATGTTTAATTCTTCTCGGATGTCAACATTCCATTTATGATAAAATAAAAGCATAGTCCGCTAGGGTGTTATCAGTCTCATCTTAGCCCTTCTGCCCTTCAATTGATTTGATGTTAATGACCATTACTAACTTAAGAAGTTCTAAACATTCAAATTTGGCATCAGTACCCTTGGCTCCATGGCACAAGAGGTTAGTCATCGCCTTACACCTCTAGGTCCCCAGTTTGCTTCCAAATCGCTCCATGTGGGGTACGTGGTGGACGAATTGGAGTCATGGCAGGTTTTTGTCCAGGTTTCTCTTTTTTGCCCTGCTAAAAAGTAATTTCACCATACTTACATCATAAATAGCTTTGTTCCCTTGTTGCATTAAGATGTGTTTCAGATTGCAGGAGCAGCTCATGGTCTTGGCAAAGCTCTTGCGGCTGATTTTACAATGCATGGTGCGACAGTTATATGTTGTGATATAGACACCAGATGTAATGAAGAATCAGCGGAATCAGCAGACTCCTTGGGATATGGAATTGCTCATGCATATGCCTATACATGTGATATTACTAAAAGAGAACAGGTTAGACACACATATTTTACATTTATCAGTAAACAGCATGAATTTGTTCAATAGTGACAGTCCTGGAGGACTGGTGGTTATTGTTCTTGTCTCTGGTTCTAATGTTAGCAAGATGAAACAAGTAGGAATAGATTCTTTTCTAGGCTTAAAAATCCTGTTATGGCTTCCCTTGGAATGGAAATAAACCTGTGAGCCCTATGTCATAGATTTATAGCATGTAAAAAAATTTCAAGCCTGGAATAAGAGGTCTCTCAGTAAAATCTGTCCGCTCTTTCAGACTCAATTATTAATTTCCATTAATAATGACCATTAAGTACCATTAAATTATATATATTTATCATTATCATTATTATACTGACTTAGGCTTTCACAGCCGGAGTTATTATGATGATCTTGTAGAAGATTTCCAGGCTGTTGGCTGTGGTGTTGAGGCTTGTAGTTCCCCGACGTTTCGCCAGAGACTGCATCTGGCATCCTCAAGGGTTGTCTTGAGACTGGCAATTTTGTCGACTACCTGCCCTATTTATACATTTATATATACAGAGAACACGTTACGGATAAATGTATAAATAGGGCAGGTAGTCGACAAAATTACCAGTCTCAAGACAACCCTTGAGGATGCCGGATGCAGTCTCTGGCGAAACGTCGGGGAACTACAAGCCTCAAGACCACGGCCAACAGCCCGGAAATCTTCTACAAGATAATCATTATCATTATTATTGTTTCTGTTTTATTCTTATTGTTGTTATCATTGATATTATTGTTATTATTGTGTTCAGTGCAAACAGATTGTCTTGCAATATTTCTCGAATTCTCTCCTGGGATTGACAGAATACTTCTGAGGTTTGGGGGTCTGGAAGGTGAAGATGAGTTATCCCAATGATATGATATATGATAACAAAGCTTCAGGAGAGTCCCTAAACCCAAATTATGAATCATGGGCAACTACAGGAATAATTCCTATTAAAGAAAAATTCCTGTGAATGAATAAGTCATTTCTTATCTTACCTCATAGTTTGTTTTCTTAACATAAACTATAAGGTAAGATAAGAAATTACTCATTTATTCATCGAATTAAGAACCTTATAATGTTATTTCCCATATCTAACTATGAAAAATTCCTGTGTTCTCTACGAGAAACTGACATGGAACATCTTGAACTGTAGTTGGAAGTTAGGATCTCAAGACCCAGATGCTGTTATGATTATTACTTTTATTATTAACAGAGACCGGAACTTTGACAGAACGCCTTTTTAAATGTGTTAAATCTGTCATCAATTTGAGAGTGAATCTGTATGAATTATACCTTGGTAATTAAAATGCCACAGTTTTGCGTTGCCTTTTTAAATATAAATGCCTAATTTACAAAATAAATGCTTTTTGTTCCCTTTATTTGATTATTTATCTATTGCTTATTAATTTACTATTAAAAATTGTCGATAGGCATTTTAATTTATTTCTATAACCGTTACAATGAAAGTGATTTCACCGAATGTATTATTATTGTCCTTCAGTCAGTTCATAATTATTCTCTTCGCAACAATGAGTACTGCCATGAAAAAATAATATAAGTAGCAAAAAGCATTTTAATTACTGCATGTGTTTATTTGAAAAGGCATCAATGAGTGTGGGTCTAACTTAATTTTTCTTTCAGTTTTCATTGCGACATTATTGTAGCTAGCAACAAGATGCCGAAATTCAGTGTTCCTTTAAGCAGTAAAATGCAAAGTGATGTTAGTACTTTTGGATCCAACATATTTTGCACTGACAGTAGCGTACTCACATGAAATACGAAAAGAAACATTTTATATCATAACATATCAGTACAATCAAAAAAAAAAAATTCACTTTCCAAGGCTACTGGGAAGAAGATTTCTTTCCTTCCAACAGTAATTGCAACATCGAGTCGAAAATCTCAATTTGTAAATTTTTCTTATTGCCCTTTTTCCTGACTATTTTAGCTATTTATAATGCCTAAACTTCCGGTCTCTGATTATTTTTAATATTATTTTTATTAAGTTATTATATTTATTACTATTATTAACATTACTATTATCATTATTCTATCTATCTCTCTATAATGGTGTAGCCCAGTGTTGAGCCATAGCCTCTCCTTTGTTAGGAGTTAATAGATCAAATTAATTATATTATTTTTAGTCTGAACATCTTACCTCAATATTAATGTTGATTTGTTCTTGAACATGTTTCAAAACAATTCTGTTTTATCGTCAGCTTTTCCACTGGAAAAGCATGTTCAAGAACAAATCAACATTAATATTGAGGTAAGATGTTCAGACTAAAAATAATATAATTAAAATAACCTCAAAATATAACTTCCTAAAATTAAATATTAGATCAAATTAATTTTAGTTACCTTATTTGTCACAATTTCACAATTATTATTTTATTATTATTATTTTCCTATTATTTTTATTATTGCTATTATTACTATTATTATTACTATTATTTTTAAGGATTTTCTCTACATTACAGTAGTTATCCTTTAGCCCAAATGTATTTTGCTCTGCCACAGATTTCTATCCTTAGCATCTTGTTCTTTGACGTCTCTGATGATCATGTTTCTTCTCAATTCATCCATCCACTGCTCTCTGAGTTTCCACCTCCTCCTCCTGCCTTCAGCATTCCAATCCAGCATCATTCTTGGTATTCTATTACTCTCCATCCTCTTCAGATGTCTACACCATTTCAATCTTCATTGTTCTATTACTTCTGTAATATTATGTTTAACATTAATTATTTCTCTAATTTTCTGATTTCAAATTATCTTCTTTCTTGATTTTCTTGATGTCCTTCGCCAAAAATCCATCTCTATTATCAATTTTTTTGCTTACTGTCTACCTAAAGTCCAGGTCTTTGTACTTTGTACTAATGATTTAAATATCAATATCTTGGTTTTATTTATATTTTTACATATCACAAATTTAACATTCCAATTACTTTTCTTCCTTCACTAATTCTTTTCTCAATTTCACTATAACTGTTCCCATCTGTTTCTAAAATTGATCCTAAATATTTGAATTTTTCAACTTTCTTAATTTTCACAATATTATATTGTTATTATTATTAGTAGTCGTTGCGAAGAATTCTTCTTAAATAAAATTATTTTCACAGGTTTATTATCCTTATATTAGGGAAAGTGAGATGGGCACAAATTTGCAAAACATGCTATTGGTGTCATCTTAATGTAGAAAAGGTGAAGAGCCAACTGCCCTAATAATAACTTTTCAAGATTTTTTATTTTGAACACATTTTTGTTTTGCTCCTCTACACTTTTGTCCCATACGTTTTCTAAAGGTTTTAACTGTCAAAACCCATAGGGTCTGCAAATTATTAAAATCTTCTTGTCCCCTTTTCCTCGAGAAAATATTCAATTCACAATGAGGCGACAGCTTTGCTGTTAATTGAAATGCTTATATGTAGGGAAATAAGTGTAACAAAATTAGCTTGGTCTAGAAACTCCTAACAAAAGGAGAGACTATGGCTACCCTTAAGAGAACCATGAAGCCAATAAGTAAGATTTATAGTATTTCATATTTGAAAAGCAAAATTATATGCTCAGATTGGGGCTTGAACCCAGGACCTTCGGCTTTCTAGGCCAGTACTCTACCAAGTGAGCTACCTGAGCAAGTTCCAATCTAAATGCAAATTTTTCTCTTATATACGCTGTTAATTCCCGTGCACCAAATGTTATGAAACCTTTGCTTGTATATTGCAGATGGCAGCTTCTTTATTAAGAAGGCATTTATTTGAGAATTTTACATTATATTATAAATCCAGTACAGCTTCTTTTGATGTTTTTATTATTCATTTCATGCATCTCACTGATGGATAAATCATATTTGAAGAGAAAAATGATACGCTCAGACTGGTGCTTGAACCCAGAACCTTTGGCTTTCTAGGCCAATACTCTACTGACTAAGCTACCTGAGCAAGTTCCCACCTAAATGCAAATCTTTCCCTTATATATGTTGTTAATTCCCATGCACTAAATGCTCTGAAACCTTTGCTTCTATCTTGTAAATGGCAGCTTCTTTATTAATAAGACATTTATTTAGTAATTTTACCTTATATTATAAAACCAGTACTGCTTCTTACAGTGCTCTTAGTACAAAAAAATCTGTATGCACAGGATGGGCCTCCATCTAATTTGGGTAATTTACTAGAATACAGGATTGCATGTATGCCAATTTTTCCTCTCGACATTAGTCGAGCAAAAATAATTTCTAATAAAAATTAATAAATGAATGGAAAAACTAAAGGAACTCACAGTCTGGGAAAAAATCCACATCCAAAAAAACAAGAAAGATAAACTCATTAATTTTGAAACTCCCACAAATTTTGACCTGATCCAGAGGTTCATCGGTCCACCGATAGAAGTAAGAAGAAAACCGCCAAGAAACGACATAACACCGGTTGACCAGAGGCTATTGACGATGGAGATAAGCTCCGAAACTGCAGTATAGAAGAAAAAGGATATGAGGTGAGGTAAAACATTAATTTAATTCTTAAATTAAACCTCATAGTGTTCTTTCCCTGTGAAAGTTAAATAAAAAAGAATGGAAGTTTGAAAATAAAGTTCTTAAGAAAATTTTTAGACCAAAAATAGAACAACATATAAGCAAATGGAAAATATGCAGTTATATGTAACTCAAAACTATGTTTAACAAACTCAAGAGTCTGTCGAGCAGGAACTGTGTGAACTAAGAGAATTCCTCAGCAAGTTTAATTTACAGTCCAATTTGCTGCTTTACAAAATATATACTACTTTTCTAAATTGAAGAAACATACTTTTGATGCCAGCATATTTAAAAATGTCAGACTGCATTGAAAACAAATCGTGCATAACCATAAGTTATTTTCCGTTTTCATATTGTTGTATAATTTAACTGTTTAAATAATATCTGATGATTAATTTTCCATTGCTTTATTAAAAATATTAAATCAAAATAATGATATATTATAGGATATATTGCTAATTTACAGGTTAATTAAATGATATAGTATACATTTCCTATGAACTAAACATGGAGGTTGCTAGAGTCAATTTTTAATTTTGGGTTTCGGGTAAACCCTCACTTCTAATGATAGGATTTTGCTGATTTTTGGAGAATATCTTCCTCGGTATTTTAATAGCATGTACTGAGTTTTGTTGTGAAATATCAAACATTTCGACAGCTAGAGCAATTTTTACATTTTCATTCCAGATGAATTCCTACACCAAATGGTCCAAATTTGCTAGTTAACACCTTACTTTTAATTGCTATATGCCAAGTTTGTTTTCAATGAAACAATAATTTTAGCTGCTAGAGCATTAAAAGACATACACACACACACACACATATATATATACCGTATAACTATCTAATCCAATGGCACTATCAAACCCATAGATTCATGGCCATGTGGATATAAGATCTTCATATAACCCTATCCTAAGCTAATGTTTTCCAATCATCCCATTATAATCTACTTACCTCAAATCATGGTTGATGTTGTTCTCCCACCTCATTCTTGAACTACCAACTGGACGTTTTTCCTATGTTTTTTCTACAAGAAGCTTCTTTGCCCCTCTTTCATTCCCCATTCATGACACATGTCCTGCCCGTTGCCAGAATACTTTTTTTCATGGTCATTTTTGGTATTTACTAGATAGAATCGGCGAAGATCTGTAAATGTTTTTCAAAAATATTTTCATGAGAACATCTTCAATAGCTTCATTCCTTTGGAAGTCACTAAAAAGTTGTTATATGTAGCCTATAGATAAGTAACATATAAGCTTATAGAGTTAAGTCCTGGAAAACAATATGCAAATGCATAAAAATCAAGTCCGTAAACATATCAAGTGTTAATATTTAATTTTAGGAAGTGATCTTTTGAGGTTATTTTAATTAAATTATTTTCAGTCTGATCATCTTACCTCAATATTAATATTGATTTGTTCTTGGACATGTTTCAAAATAATTCTGTTTTATCGTCAGCTTGTCCAGACTGGTTAGATTTATGTTGCACACCCTGGATGTCAATGTCAGCTCCATCCTGTGGTTGGCCAAAGAACCTCCAAACAAGGTCATGCTCCGTTGGTATTTCAAAATTCATAACTCTGTTTTTGTTCTTCTGAATATAGATTTTTCCCCAAATAGTCAGCTCTTTTGTATTTTCTAACTGTTTTCATAATTTAGTGTCTGAATTTATGTTTTTCAGACCAAACATGAGCAGCAACTGCAGATTTTTGTATTTCTCTAATTTTAATATTTCTTATGTGTTCTTTGGTTCTAATTTTTAGGTTTCTTTTTGTTTTTCCTATATATGTCTTTTCACAAAAGATATTTGAGACGAAAAATAACTAAAGTTTAAATAAACTAATAAAAACCAACAAAAATGAAAAAAACTGATAAAAATAAAAAATCAGGAATATATCAAATTGAATGCATGGGTTGTGAAAAGATATGTATAGGAAAAACAAAAAGAAACCTAAAAATTAGAACCATAGAACACATACGAAATATTAAAAATGGGGAAATAGAAAAATCTGCAGTTGCTGCTCATGTTTGGTCTGAAAAACATGATATAAATTCAGACACTAAATTATTAAAACAGTTAGAAAATACAAAAGAGCTGACTATTTGGGAGAAAATCTATATTCAGAAGAACAAAAACAGAGTTATAAATTTTGAAATACCGACGGAGCATGATTTTGTTTGGAAGTTCTTTGACCAACCACAGGATGGAGCTGACATTGACATCCAGGGTGTGCACCATAAATTTAACCAGTCTGGACAAGCTGAAGATAAAACAGAATTGTTTTGAAACATGTCCAAGAACAAATCAACATTAATATTGAGGTAAGATGATCACACTGAAAATAATTAAATTTAATATCAAGTGTTAACTTCCCAAAACTCCACTGTATTAAAGAGCTTACTCCTAACATTACAACAATTTAATAATTGCAGGTAATGGCAATGGCAGCGAGAATACAAAAGGAAATAGGTACAGTAACTGTCATAATAAACTGCTGCAACCTGCCTTCTCCAAATATTATCTTGGAACATACTACCCATGATGCAAAGAAAATATTCAATATTGCTGTCCTATCACATTTGTGGGTAAGTAAATTCCTATCACTCTGCCACAGTAATGTGATGGTTATGTTTTTTGCATCCAGTTCCAAGTGTCACAGGTCCAAATCTGGCTGGTATTGATGGATATTTATTATGGAAAAATCCAAGGGACAAGTCCTCCGGAAGGGACATTCAGCCATGGGTCATGACTCAAGAGTCTGAATATTTCCAGGCTCATAAAGGAACCCCAAGCCTGAAAAAGAGATACCTCTGAGTAAAATGTTAACGATGTACTCCATCTAAGTAATATCTTAGTTTGAACTCTTATAAGAAAAAATCACTGAGATTTAATTTATGATTTCAATTAAAATGTTTTATACCTCACCTCATATACAATCTTTTAATTAAACCGGTTTCAAAGCTTTAGGCAGTTTCATCTTCAGTAATTTCTTATCGACTGATGTTATGTCAATCAGGAGAACTGCTTCTTCCTTGCTCTGTTGGTGGACCAATGAAATTCTGGATCAAATCAGAAATTTCAAAGTTCATTAGTTTTCTTTTCTTCTTTTTTTTGTATGTGTTTTTTTTTTTTTTCCCCAAATCATGAGTTCTTTTTGATTTTCTATTTGTTTAATTAAATTAACTTTTGTATCAATTAGATGTTTTTTCAGACCAAGCATGAGCAACTACTGCTGACTTTTCCACTTCACCAATTTTGTCAAAATGTATGTAGAAAAAACAAAAAGAAATTTGAAAACAAGGGTGAAAAAAATCTTAGAAATGGTAAAAAATGGTGAAGTGGAAAAGTCAGCAGTAGCTGCTCATGCTTGGTCAGAAAAACATCTAATTGATACAAAAGCTAATTTAATTAAACAAATAGAAAAAGAAAAAGAACTCATGGTTTGGGAAAAAAAAACATATAAAAAAAAAAGAAAAAAGGAAAACTTACGAAATTTCCAGGTATTCTGATTTGATCTGGAGGTTCATTGTTCCACCAATAGAGGGAGGAAGAAGCAGTTCTCCTGATCGACAAACATCAGTCAACCAAAATTATGACAATGAAGCTGCCAAAGCTTTAAATCTGCTATAATTAAAAGACTTGAAATGAGGGGAGGTATAAAACATTTTAATTTAAATCTCAATATCTTAGTTTCCAACTAGATTTCTCATTGAGGCAACATGCTGACCATGTCACTCACCTCATCTGTACAGAAATAAGCAGAACTAAAAAAAAATTGGCCAAGAAACCCCAAAAGGTTGGCTGAAACTAGGCTCAAAGTTCCATGAAGCTAAAGAGGTAGGAAGAAAGAAGGTTCCTATCAAACACACAAAGGTATAGAGGGTTCAGGAGCTATGGATTGCAAGGTCCCTTGGTCCTTAGCTAATGGCACAAGAAAATACCTTGACTAGTTCTAAGTAGGCTTGCTACCTTTCGATAAGCCAAAAGATGGACATTTATTAAACGTAAGCAAATTTCAGGTTCGTAATCCCATATACAGATTTATATGTGAAACAATTCAGTATTAAATAATAGAAAGTCATGTTCATCTTCAGCCATAACCAGATGCTTGTTCTGGGGGTAAGGTGGCCGTCACACAGGGCTGACAACCCGGCTGACATCAAGTGCCGATTGTCTAGGAAAAGTGAGAGCCTTAACAACAGTCGGAGTTATGGCTGAAGATGAACATGACTATGTTTGAAATCGCGATATCATGGAAGCATGAATCCTATGAGGTGAGTTGTTTAAACAATATGTTCTCCGATTAATTTTAATGATTATACCTCATAATGTTTACTTCCCAACATTAATTTAATAGAATGGATGGTTGTTATGAGAGAGGCTAAGGTCAAACTAAAAGGACTGTCATGCCAATGATGATGATGATGATGAATAATTATATTTAGGCCTAAAAACTGTATTGTTTCATATTGGAAAACAGACATAACTATAGTATGACATCTTTTTTTTTTACTGAGTGGGAGTAAATAATAATCTTTGTGAAGTTCTCAATTTTATTTCAACAAGCATTGTGAATGTAATGTGTGTGTGTGTGTGTGTGTATGTATGTATGTGTGTATGTGTATATATATATATATATGGTATGATAAGAAAAATAAATGCCTGGACGGGATTCGAACCCGGATATATATATACACACACACACAAACACACGAGTTATAAAATACATGTATTGAGTTTTACGTTCTAATAAACTATTTATACAAAATAAAGGTAATTGATGTAACAACTAACGCTTTTAATTAAACTAAATAATGATTTGTTACATATGAGTTTGTTTATATTGTACAATATTTTGGCATATAGGCACTCGGAAATCTTTTTAATAGGCCATATACCACTTTGGGAAGCACAGAAGAAACTTTAATTTTCATGTGTTATGTCAAATTTTACATGGAATTTACCTATAAAAATGTAAAGGATAATTAAACTCTTATCTATTATTTAATATCATATCTATTAGTATGTTCTGATATATTTTTGTACAGTTTGGTTTTAGGTTAATTGTAGTGAACTTAATTATGTTTTTGTGTAGATTCTACAAGCATTTCTGCCAGGAATGAAGAAAAAAAGACGTGGGCACTTAGTGATGATGTCATCACTTGCTGGTCTATCAGGAGTTAATGAACTGCTGCCCCTTTCATCAGCACAGTTTGCAGTACAAGGCATAGCTGAATCTTTGAATGAAGAACTAAGGTTTGGTGGTTACGGTAAAAACATAAAAGTTACTCTAGTTCACATTTATCCACTCATCGTACCATCTGATATGGCTGACAGCATTCAATTCAGGTATGTACTTCTTCCAAAATTATTCAGCAATTTTTCCCTCCAGTAGTCTCCATTTTCCCAATCTTATTGCCACTTATATTTTTGTAAAGTTTAAAGTGATCCCACTACAGACCTCAGGAGGGCCTTGGGGTAGTAGGAGGTTAAGGCTCCCACTTTTTCTAGACAATCGGCACTTTATGTCAGCTGGGTTGTAAGCTCTCTGTGACGGCCACCTTATCCCCAGAACAAGCGTCTGGTACTCATTTCCATTAGAAGCTGAGTCAACCCCAGGACCATAGTGCCGCCAGAAGGTTTGGGTCAGTTTAAATATCCTGACCCCACGGGACTCGAACCCTCGACCTTCCAGCTTGTAGCACAGTACCTTAACCACTATGCTATGGAAAAACTAAGTCAATATTTTCTTCAGCATGACAATTTCTATTCCACAACCTGCTACAGAATCCTTGAATTCTCTATTCTTTTAATGTGTCCACACAACTACTCTCTGTACGTTACATTGAGTGTAAAATGTGATGGTCCCATGGATAATTTGATCTATTATTTTATTTTCTTAATTGACAAAGTACTGCCTTCAGACCACTTTTCCATGATAACTATTTTCTGTTAGGAAATTACGAACTGTGGAATCACAATTGATATTTCTGATACTGATTAGCATTTATTATGCAATCAAGCAATATTAGGTTCTTCTTCTGTTGATCTTTTTTTTCCTTTTCTTCTTTTTTTTATTCAATGCCACCACATTGTCATTTCGACATTCTGGTCTTATCTCCTGGTATGGCATTATTGTAACCCACTTCTGAGGCTGGGATGCCTGGAAGGCTGAGTTACGCTGCCCCGATGATATATATGATAGGTGATGATGATGGTAATGATGTGCAAGGAGAAACCTTAATTTCTAAACTTAATGAATATTTTAATGATGATAATGAAGGCCAAATTATGTTCGGAGACCATTTGGGCCTTAAAATTTCCTGACATTTGTCTTATAGGTGAGGAAAAACCCCGAAGAAAACCATCAGTTAATAGCTTCATTGCCATACACCAAGCATTAGACAAGAACATGTAGATGTGAGGATAGCAGTCAGCTAGTAGATCAAGAGCTTTTTAGACCTATCACAACATGGAGTCTTTTACTTGAAACTTTGTATACTTGTAAAGAACCCGTGACAATACAATAATTTCATATTTATTTTCTAAAATCCTGGCCAGAATCATCAGAAAATCAAAAAAAGTGTCTTTGTATTTATGTAACAGAATCTTTGAACACGATTTTCACCTACTTAGAGACATTGGATTGACTTGAAACTTTGTATACTTGTAAAGGACCCGTGACACTACAATAATTTCATATTTTATTTCTAAATTCCTGGCTAAAATCATCAGAAAATCAAAAAAATTAAAACTGGTATAATAGGTTACGGACTTGTCGGCTTTTTAGTCAATTGTTGTAAGAGCTCAGTTGGTAGAGCGGTGAACTAGTGCTATATAATTTCAGTAATCCATAGGTCGCTGGTTCGAATCCGGCTGGGGTGGATTTTTTTTTTAGAAGAGTAATACTCTTAGCTCATACTACAATAGTATCGAATTTAAAGATATTTACATTTTAATCTTATTCTGTAAAATATTAAAACTAAAAAATAAATAATAGTTTTAAAAAACTTAAACAACATGTTTTATTAGAAAACCGAACTCAAAAATGAAAAATAATTTTAATTTCCAACACGCTTGGGATAAATTTAAAGTGGTCAACAAACAAATCATCTCCAATACATATAGAATAAAACTAGAATTATCAACAAAAAGAAAATTTTGCCATCAAAAGCATGGGGTGCTTTTTATGATTTTTACATGATCTTCGTAGAGACTTTACTTTTACCAATATCTGTTTATCATCAAATATATTAATTGATATAGAGCATCCCACGCGTTTGATGGTAAAATTATTTTCTTTTTGTTGATAATCTAGTTTTATTCTATATGTATTGGAGATGATTTGTTTGTTGACCACTTTAAATTTATTCCAAGCGTGTTGGAAATTAAAATTATTTTTCATTTTTGAGTTCAGTTTTCTAATAAAGCGTGCTGTTTTAGTTTTTTAAAACTAATATTTATTTTAATTTAATTTAAAAACTCTGTTTAGTTGATGTGTGACATCAATTTATTTTATTTTGTTTGTTACAGGCTTCCAAGTTATTATGGTATTATTAGTCCTGCTGCTGCATCAAAGCTGATACTTGATGCTATAAAGCGTAATTACTTAGAAGTTAGTATTCCTGGATATCTGCTTTATATTGGCAAACTTGTAAGGTAAGATATGACCAAATATACATAAGCTTGAATAGATATTGTTCTTCATCTAGTTTCATGTCCCCATTCTGGGGGCTAAGTTTTGGACAAAAGTTATGTAGGTAGGAAATAACACTATGAGGTTTATTTTAATTTTGTTGAGTTGTTTCTTAACTCCCTCGCAGATCCGGATTTCGTCACTGTATTTGTGAAATTCTCAATGCTGTTCATGTTCACAACTGACGTCCAACGGTCTCCTCTCCTGCAGACTGACCTCCATGCCATCTGATGGCTGACTGATGAACTTCCAAATTTGTAAGTTCGTCGGTCAGCTATCAGATGGCGCAGAGGTCAGTCAGCAGGAGAGGAGACCATTGGACGTCAGTTGTGAACATGAACAGCATTGAGAATGTCACAAATACGGTGACGAAATCCGGATCTGTGAGGGAGTTAAGAAGTATGAGGTGAGTCAAGAAACAACTCAACAAAATTAAAATCTGGACAAAAGCCTTCATTTATCTGTCATTCCATGTCTCTTCTTCCATCCATTCAATTATGTTTTCTTGACACTTCGCACACTATATGATGAAGCTCACATAGCAAATTCAGTAAGATAGTACTTCAAAAAACCATATTTTCATCAACAGTTTATATGAAAGAAAAAATATGCAGATGCTAGGGCAGATATTTTTATACAATGAATACTTGTAGCTAAAACCTCACTTTCTTATTTATTCTACAAAAAGAGAACATTGTTAAATATTTCATCATCATCATAGTACATTCACGAATTTAAGCCATTTGTTGACCTGTTTCGGCCTCAAGAGAAACACCATCTAGAAATCTTTTGAGTGGACATCCTAGTCTTCTTCTTCCTGTAGGTTGATATCTTAACATTTGTTTGGGTATCCTGTGATCTTCCATTCGATGAACATGTTGCATCCATCTTGACTTATAATCAGAAATTTTGTTTTCTACAGTTTCCATATGTAATTCTTCTAAGATGTCTTCTTTTTTTTGTGATCTAGTAGTGTTGTTAAATATTCAAATATTAAAAATATATCACCTCACCTCATAACAAGTTTAAAAAAAAAAATTAAAAGTTTAATATAAAATTAGCACCTAAAAATAGCTTCAATAGAATAATCAAATCCAACAAAAATGAGAAAAGGGAAGAAGAAAATAAATTAAGTGATTTATCCAATAAACTGTGATAAAAATCTACTAAGGGAAAACAAAGAGAAATTTGAAAACCAGAGATAAGAAACATCTTAGGAATGTTAAAATTGGGAAAGTAGAAAAATCTGCAGTAGCTGCACATGCTTGGTAAAAAAAAACATCAAAATGAAAGAAAGGCTATATTAATAAAATAAATAGAAGATCATTGACCTAGAAAGCCAAAGGTCTTGGGTTCAAACCCCAGTCTGAGCATATAATTTTTCTCTTCAAATATAAATAGGAAAAAGTTTACATTTAAAAAATGAGGAGAAATTAATGAATTTTGAAATTCTTGGGAAATATAACTTGATTTGGAGGTTCATCGAAAGAAGCAGTGTATCATGAAAGAACAGTCATGAAAATACTGAAGATAGAAAAGTTCTGAAATTGGTCCAAAAAAGAAGGCAAAATATGAGATGAGGTGATATTTAATAAAAATTATTTATTTTGGTTTTTATTGTGTTCCAGAGTTCTGCCGCGAAAAGCAATATTTGCTACACGAGAACTCCTCAATACTGGTGTTGATTTTAGCTGAAATGTGTGCGCATGTGAGAGACATTTGTAAATATTAATATTTATGTCCAGGTTTTGTAATTGTGTTTTTCAATCATAAAATTTTTTATAAATGTTCTTTTTATTGTCCCATTTACAATATCGTATTCAATGAAACCATTTTCAAGTCATTTTCCTATCTTGATTCAATTGGAATATTGTAAAATTAAGTATTACAATGTACACTTTACCCAAAAGAATGAAACAATCACAAATATAAAGTACTGGATTCTCAAGATTGCACATGCCCGAACTCTGCAAGCAAGTGTTCAAGAGAGTGCATTTCTCTCTCTAGCATCAGAAACTTGGACCATGTTGAAATCTGATGAGGATTTATTAGGGTGTTTTGAAAGGAAGATACTCAGATCCATTTTTTGGTGCTGTGAAAGAAAATAATGTATGGAGAAAGAGATATAATAATGAATTGTATAATCTATATAATCAGCAGGATATTCCGAATTTTGTTAAAATTAATAGATTGGCCTGGGCTGGACATATTCGTATGGACAGCGAAAGGATTTCAAAAAGAATTTAAAATGAGCAACCTCAATGTGCCAGAAAAGTTAGAAGACCTACATTAAGATGGGGGGGATAGGATAATTCAAGACATTCAGGCTTTAAAAATAAAAAACTGGAAGAATGAAGAAGCTCAGGACAGTGAAATCTGGCATAAGCTTCTGAAGGCGGCCAAGGCCCACATGGGGCTGTCAAGCCATTGATGATGATTCTCATTCTAACATGAAAAACTTGAAGAAAAATACATTAAATAATATGTGGAGCATAAAATTAAGACATTTTAATATATTTTATTAAATGGTATATCCCAAATTATAAAATTTGTAACTGAAATGTGCTATGGTCAACTATGTAAAATATCTGAAGATGGAATATGTTCCAAAGCCTATGATCAAGTTTTTTAAACTGAAGTATCACTTGGTTAAGAATGACTGAGATCTTAGGTAAATATTTTGTAACTTCAATCTTTTATAATCTCTCAACACTGGTTCAGAATGTAAACAACTTTTAAAAGCATTTTCATATTGTTTAATAATTTTGTTAAATATTAACATGTTTTAATGTTTTAAGTAAATTTGTACACTCATACTGAATGATAAATTAGTTTTTTTAAGAGAAAAATGTACGCCCAATCTGGGATTTGAACCCAAAATCTGTAATTCTCTGTCTAATGCATTGATCGTTATGTCATCTGGGCATCTCTATTGAAGTGAGATGCCTGATAGCATAACAGTCAATGTACTACAGTGACATTCACTTGACTTGCAGACACTGCATGTGCAGCACGAGTTGATGACTCAATGCTTGCAGTCACTTTTCCTGCTATCGACCACAGGTCGACTGAAACTCACTGTAGTATGTACAATAGAGATTTTGGGTTCAAATCTCAGTTTGGGCATAATTTTTTCTCTTCAATAATTGATTTAAAAGTTTATTTAAAAAAATTAATATGCATGTCATGGATATGAACTCATGGAGTTACGTTTTGTAGTCAGATGCTTTGGCTTAGAGCCACCATGATACTCTACTGCTCTTGAAATTCTGTATATGTAGTAACATCATACGTCTTCCTGGCATGTTTACATTATATAATTAGACTTAAATTTGATTAGTTCAGGAACAATTAAACAAATTGACTCTTCTATTATTTATATTTCTTTATGGGATCTTTTTTTTTTTCTTATTTTCTTGTTCAAGGAAGTAAAGTTACTTCCAAGTATTGTATTTTTCGGTCAAGGTTCAGACATAAATTACTCTACTATTTTTTTTTTAATAGATCATGTAAATAACAAAATTATGAGGGTAGGGGAAATATTCCATCTTTGATAGATCACAAGACATCCTGGTTGCCAGTTTCTCTAACCCTGATGCTACATTATGTAGTAGCTAATGCTCTGGAGTTAACAACAAAGTTATTCTCCTTGATGCTATATTATGAGCTATGGAAACAACATAACGACAATAGCTGGTGTTGTTTTGCAGACATATGCAAGTTGCTGAGGGAATGATGTTGCCTTGTAAACAGGGTAAGGAAACTGTTTTCATCAACAATATTTAGCCCATTCTTTTTTTGAATAAGTTACAGTTTTTTAACAATTCAAGTCTTAACTCATAGTATACGGCCATTTCAAAGTGGATTTCTCCCAGGGAAATTAATTATAAACAAAATTTTCACCTTGAGACATGTCTTACAGAAAGCAATCGAGTTTGATTTTAACACGCACCATTATTTATTCATTTATTTGATTCGTGAGAGAGGGGGGGCTACCTTGTACCATAGTTGGTTAAGGCAATATGCTACAAGCCAGCAGGTCATGAGTACGAGTCCAAGTGGGGTCAGGATTTTAAACTGGACCAAACCTTGTGGTGGTACCATGGCCCTGGGGTTGACTCACTCTCTAACAGAAAGAGTACCATATTATGTTTTGGGGGTAAAAGTGACCATCGTGCAGGATTGATTGAACCTTAATGTTCTTCTACGGGCTGCTATGACCTGTAGTGGGATCACTCTTCTTTTACTGATTTTAGGGCAGCTTATGACAGTATAAACAGGGAATGTTTATATTTAGCCTTGAGAGAGATGAGAATCCCTAAAAATCTAGAAAGGATGAAAATGAGAAGCAGTATATCAGAGCAATTAACCATAAAAAGACAAGAAGATGCTGGCTCTGGGTAAAGTAGTAAAAGGTGCTAATCTGTTAACTAGAAGAATCTTCTATAAATCAGTGCAATCATAAGCTTATACTGAGGGTGTAAAGTGACAAGATCCCAAAGGGCTTTAGAAAAACTATTTATAGCCCTAGAGCAGGCTGGTAAGAACATGAAACTGACTTCAAAATTACAGTGGCAAGTAATACTATGAGGTAATTTATAAATTGAGCCGATTAAATATATTTTCATCTCACCTCATAAAGTTCCATGTTTTCACAATACTGAGTTGGAGTTTTGACTGACGATTGAGGTGAAGGCCTTTGAAACCAATGCACATACAGAAAAATGCATGATCTAGCTGGACAAAATTAATGACATCCCTCCTATTAGACACATTTTCACAAAACTTCACACAGTTGTTAACCATTGCATTTTATAAACGTACAGAAACTCCCATTACTTTCGTTTGAAAAAGACCATCCCTTATAGGAGGGTGAAATTTTACTAAATATATAATTGCATTCCTATTAAACATATTTTCACAACTTCACACATTTGTTAATCATTGCATTTTCTGCATGTATAGAAACTCTCATTACTTTTGTTTAAAAAAAAACCACCCCTTACAAGAAGGTAAAATTTTATAAAAGATAGAATAGCTCTCCCTTTAGATATAATTTCACAAAACTTCACACATTTCTTAACCATTGCATTTTCTGCTTGTATAGAAACTCTCATTACTTTTGTTTAAAAATACCACCCCTTACAGGAGAGTGAAATTTTATAAAATTTACAATTGCTCTCCTATTAGACATAATTTCATGAAATTTCACACTTTTGTATAACCAATGCATTTCTGCATGTATAGAAACTCTCATTACTTTTGTTTGATTTAAAAAAGCACCCCTTACAGGAGGGTAAAATTTTATAAAGTTTACAATTGCCCTCCTATCAGACATAATTTCATGAAACTTCACACTTTTGTATAACCAATACATGTTCTGCATGTATAGAAACTTGTTACTTTTGTTTGAACAAACCACCTCTCACAAGAGGATGAAATAAAATTTACATTTACATTTGCTCTCCTATTAAACATATTTTCACGAAACTAGAACATTTCCCCATTTATAAATAATATTTGTCACTTAAGTCACCTGGAATACATTTTAATACATCCTCTTATACAAGCACTAATCTTTGCACTGTATGATCTTGTAGAGGAACCTCAGCTCTGCTCTCTGTTATCAGGAAAACACTGTTGTTTTACTTGTGAAATTATATGGTGGGTTTAGGTTAGCACCTCTTATCTTTACTGTAGCCTAAATATGAGTGTAATCATATCTTCCTAACCATAAATCAACAAAATGTACCATAGCTTCTTCTTAAAGTATAGGGATTTAAAGTTTGGATAGAGCATGGTACCATTGCCCTCTTCATCTTTTTTAATCTTCATGGTGATATATTTGTGGAAAGCTTCACTATTTCAGCAATGTCCTTTTTTCCACTCTTCCTTAGACACTTCTGAGTAGCATAAGTAATTTTATCTGGAGATATGTCTGACATTAGTGGAGATACAGTCCTTGTCTTCGTTCTCTCCAAACTTTTACTAAAATTTTCTTGGTCTTCCTTGTTTTTTACTTAATGCTATCAATTAATATATGTAGGTTTATATATACATGTATAATAACTGATAGTTTTTTCTTTGTAAATATTTAATTTGTCTACTTGCCTTCCACTTCGCAATTAGGATTAAAGTAAACGCACTCACCTTACGTTTTAAACATTTTTCTATCTCAGAACAGCATTTATTTATTCTAAATTTCTCTAAAATATAATAGAAAATCTCTTTAACACCACTTGGTAGTGGATCATTTAAAGTTTGTCTATAAGTAGTAAAAGTAGTTCATATTTTGTGATTTTCACACAGTCCTCCGAATCACTAGTATGAGTGCAAGCACGACTCCCTGTAAAGAAAAGCACTCTATTTAAGTAAGTGATTAAAAGTGATATCTATTTTTGTTTGTATAATAATCTAAATGAGTGTAGAAAACATCCTAACATAGAAAGAAAATTTGGACCAGGATATATTCTTTTTATAACCCTTGTCCAAATCCTATTCTTTGATTGTAATTTTATGTAATTACAGTACTTTATAAAATTCTTCATAAATTAATAAAAAATTAATACAAATAAAAATAATTAGTGTATTATGATACAGCATACTCCCTAATACAGAAACCATGCAAACACATCACTCACATGATGAAGTGACACGAATACTGCGAGCAAATAACCAGGGGAAAATTTTTTATCTTTCAAGGACTTTGTGCACATGGCATTCTGAGCGATAACTTTCGTTGGCTGTAGCGAGAATGCCATTGACAGTATAATCAAAACAAGCATACAGTTTAAAACTTTGATTCATATAATATATGTTTCACTACCTTTTTCACATTTCGTAGTAAGTTCAAAAAATAATTTTGTCCAGCTCGATTTTGCATTTTTCCGTATGTGCGATGTCGTGAAAACACGAAACTTTATGAGATGAAATGAAATAAACATTTAACAGACTAACAAATAAGTTTGGTCTGTATTCTTCTTACCACATATAGTTGTTTCTTTTAGACACATGCTTTGAAATATATGTCTAAAAGAAACAACGATACGAGGTAAGAAGAATACAGACCAAACATATTAAGTAAATTTGAAGAGGAATTTTTCTCTTTAAATATAGTTTGTCTTTCAGAGAGAGGTATTAAATTAATAGTAGAAATATTATTAAGAAAAACCTCAGTTTTGTATTTTTATTGCAGAGTGCAGTTTCCACACTGTCTCACATTGTCAATGCTTCCTAACTGTTGAATTTGCGGTTGGAGATCTTGTATTCAACAGTTAGGAAGCACTGTCAATGACAGAGTGTGAAAACTGCAGTCTGCAATAATACTACAAATATGAGGCAAGTCAAAACAGTGTAATCCATATTAATTAAAATAAACCTCATAGTGTTACTTCCTTTAAATATTAAAACCTTATAATGTTACTTCCTACTGTATTTTCAAATTTAAGACTCAATTTATAAAATGGAATTGATTGGTAACCAGTCTAAGAATAAGTATATGTCTGCTGATGAGAAGGTGGTTGGTTCCTGGTGTACTGCATTCATATAAGCTATAAATTCTATTTTTTTATAGATGGACAATAGTCATTAATCTGTATCTTGCCACTACTTCTTTCTCTGACATTTTATAGTTTATTAAAAAAAAAAAGTGATCCCACAACAGACCCGGAGGCCCTTGGGGTAGTAGGAGGTTAAGGCTCCCACTTTTTCTAGACAATCGGCACTTTATGTCAGCCGGGTTGTCAGCCCTGCGTGACGGCCGCCTTTACCCCCAGAACAAGCGTCTGTTACTCATTTCCGTCAGAGGCTGAGTCGACCCCAGGGCCATAGTGCCGCCAGAGGGTTTGGGTCAGTTTAAAAATCCTGACCTCAATGGGACTTGAACCCTCGACCCTCTGGCTTGTAGCTCAGTGCCTTAACCACTACGCTACGGCATGCCCCTTTATAGTTTATTAGGCAATCTAAATTCATATTGGACCTTTATCTGTAATGGCATTTATTTAAAATTGATTTTTCCATTTTATTTTTCATTAAGGTTTGAATTCTTGTGATTTCAATATGTGATTAGTTGATTTTTCTTTTGCTAGTTTATTAAAATGTTGTAGTCAATGCAAATGGTTGTTTTCATGACCTCAGGAAACATATGTCTCAAATACAGAAAGAGAACAATTATAATATATAGGGCATTAGTGCAACCAGTGTTAATATATGCTTCTGAAATTAATAGGAGCTGGAATATTCATGACTCACCTCATATTTGCAAATTTCTTGAAGATCAAGGTATCAATACGTTATACCTTGGTCTTCAAGATATGAGGTGAGTCGTGAATATTCCAACTCTTATTAAAATAAATCTCATAATGTTACCTTCTTTAAATATTAAATATGCTTCTGAAACTTGACTATTGACAAGATATTATGAGAACTATGCATTTTAAAAGAAGAATCTTCAGACATTCTGGTTCAGTAGAAGATGGAGTATGGAGAAAACAATATAATCAAGAAAGTTGAAAGTTCTTAAGTTGAGAAAATGAAAGACTGTGTCAAATATGACATACAGAAAAAGAATTGAAGGATTGTAGCGCTGAACAGACAGGAATGGCGGGACTTCAGAAGGAGGCCAGAGTCACATAAGGCTGTTGTGCCACTAATGAATAAAATCTTACCTTCTGATAAACATAAGTTTTGTGTAATGATGCTGTTAAATCCAGGAATTAAAATGAAATGACTCCAGCAATAGGATAGAGATAAATATGCAAGTACATAATTTAACATCTCAGAGAAATATAAATTTTTATTCCTTCATAAAATATATTAAATAATTCCTTCATTATATATCTATACAGATAAAAAATAAATACACTTTTTTTTCAACCATAGATTGCCAAGCAAATCTAGAAGTTTCCACAGAAGTCTAATAGAGTAATATCACATATTTTTAAGGGTGTGATATATTACCCAAAATTATTACTTTAGTTGGGGGACAGCATCCCCCCCAAATATTTTCATTTCCTTATAATTTACTAAACAGTATTACTGGAACCCTACATACTTAATTATTTTTGTCAAAAAGTCTATAAAAACTCATTTTATATATGTATGAAGGCTACAGGGAAAGAACAGATAAGTCACTTTTTCCTTGAGACTTAGAAAATGTACCTTTAGTTACGTAACATACATAGTTTAATATAATAAATTTTGGAATTTTTACATTATGAGGTTTTCTTAATAAGAATCATATATACTTCCATACCCTATGCCAAACTTTGGTCATCAAAAAGAAATAAGAATATAGTAAGTGATCACTTTCTTTCTTCAAATAATCCTGAGGTATATAAACCCAAGACTAAACTGTTTCTTTTATTGTTTCACACTTCTAAATGATAGTACTTTCCATAGAGAATCTTATAAAACCTCAAACTCCATTTGACAAAAAAATGTTACTTACCTGATTCTTTCCCTGTTCTCTTCATATGTGATCATGTCAGGGAAAAGAGGCTGTAAGTAATAAAAATTAAATTTCTCTTTATAGTGTATTTTAATTCAATATAACATTCTGCTCATTTAAAAGAAAAGAATGAGTGTTCTAAGTAAACGAAAAAAAATGGATTTGTAACAAATTTGAAGTCCATTACTTGAAAAAAAAAATTGGAAATTATATAAGATTTACAGCTCAAAGTATTCCCAGTACATTTGCAGATTATGTAAAGCATTCAGCATGCATTTGAAGAGAAAAATTATACACTCAGACTGAGGTTTGTACCCAGGACCTTTGGCTTTCCAGGCCAATACTCTACCACTGAGCTACCTGAGAAACTCCAATCTAAACCCAAATTTTTCTCTTATACACTGTTAAATCCCAATTGCCGAATGCTATGGGCACTTGCTCAATCATGCAAATGGCAGCTTCTTGTTTAAGAAGACATTTATTGGGAATTTAGACACTACTTTATAAAGCCAGTAGGGCTTGTTTTGATGTTTTTATTATTAATTTAACATTTCTCACTCAAGGATAAATTATATTTGTAGAAGAGACCAGCCTTTCTGCTAAATATTGGAGTGCAAGAGAGTGAATGGTTTCATTATCAAGTGCTCAACATTAGATACCAACCAACCATATTTGAAGAAAAAAATTATACGCTCAGACTGGGGTTTTGTCCTGGGTTCAAACCCAAGCCTGAGCGTATAATTTTTCTCTTCAAACATAATTTATCCTGCCATGAGAAGTGTTAAAACATTAAGTATGTAGTTCAATATTCGTTCTAACAGATGGCATAAAAATCTCAAAATTTATTTTTTTTTGCCCACAGCACTTTTTTAGTTGCCTACATAAATATGGTTTGTGATTTAACTGATGATTTCCCTGGCACAATCACATATAACTTCTTTGTGGAAGCTCCTATATACATGAATCCTCCCAAATATTTTTTCCCAACTAAAACCACTGCCCCAAATCCTTCAAATTATTGATTAAAAATGCAAAAATATTTTTTTAACAAAAGTACAAGGATTTTTTTTGTTTGTGTGTGTGTGTGTGTGTGTGATAGAATCCATACTAAGATTTTCTTTGTGCTTAAAAAATCTATCAGTCTCAACAGACCTTTGATCTACAGTCCAGCATAGTGACAACTAACCACTGAGACTGACAAAAATTTATTAATAGAGGTGCCAACCTTGATTTATTAGATTTCCCACCTTATTTTTAAAAATTAGATAATCTCAGGTATGGTAAAGAGCGAATAATTTGTGCTCACTACAGAAGGTGTCCTTGAGTAAATTCTGGCCATGTAAGAGCTGGAGATATGTGGTTTAAATACTGCTCCCCTTGATTCTTGCTTGGTTCTTCAACCAGTCAACACCATATTGATCCTTCTCTCCTGTGATGTCAGAGCAGCACTATGAGCTACTCGACATCAATTGGTATGCAACTAGTGGAGCGCTTAGACCTTCCTATTTGCAGTGACAAGTATTTTAGTGTGATGTATCTGATTGATAAATAAAAAAAAGTGATACAAAATCAACCAAAAGTAAAGTGGCAGTTAATTCCTCAACTGGGCATTCTGCCCGGTCCTAGTGATCAGTGTTATCAAGGTGGGTTTTTGATTCATTACAATTTATCGTACATGTGTTTTCCTAGCAATTGGTGGCAAGTGTGTTTATTGAAACTAGTGTAGTTGTACGAACTAAGTCTTAGTTTCTAAACTAAGCAATGGTATCTATGCCGGTTATTGATGAGCCAATGAGGTTGGCAGAAGAGGATATCTGAGCCCTCACACTATGGAAGAATGCTTCCAACAAATTTGAAGATCATATAACTAAATTTAAATACAAACAAAAACCAAATTTTGCAAATGAGATCCATGAAATTCATGGTAACTTCAATTTAATGGTGGTGATCCCACAACAGGCCCGGAGGCCCTTGGGGTAGTAGGAGGTTAAGGCTCCCACTTTTTCTAGACAATCGGCCGCCTTTACCCCCAGAACAAGCGTCTGGTACTCATTTCCGTTAGAGGCTGAGTCGACCCCAGGGCCATAGTGCCGTCAGAAGGTTTGGGTCAGTTTAAAAATCCTGACCCCAACGGGACTTGAACCCTCGACTCTCCGGCTTGTAGCTCAGTGCCTTACCCACTACGCTACGGCGTGCCCCCAACTTCAATTTAATGACTTATCTTAATACTTATGATGAGTTTGAGAGATCTGGTACAGCTATTGACATCACGACGGAATGTCTAGATCGGCTCAAGCAAATTCTCCAAAGCGAACAGTCGGGTATTCCTCTCTTTCTCGCTCTGAAGCGAGAGTTGAAGGCATGTGCAGTTGAATTTCAAATGCACTGCTTCATCTCTTGCAATAAAGGTGACTCAGACACTGAATCAAAAGAAACTGAAACTAAACAAACTGAAGAAAGAGCAAAATATCTCAAAGATACAAATGATACAAAATCAAAAGATTCAAAGAAAAGGAAAAATAAAAAATCAAAAACTAAACCAGTAATACTAGTAAAATTAACAAAAGAAACCATCAAAATGATGGTCCAAACAAACCGATCTAGACAACCTGAGGTGACACCAGCCATAGTCCCAGCAGTTGAAACAACTAATCGTTTTTCAGCACTTGCTGAAGCTAGTACTTCAACTGCTGGTACTTCCTCACAGGTAGGCCCATCTGAAATGGAAGTTGATCCTTCAACTTCAATGACTAATAGACCAGTGCCTCCATGAGGTAATGACACCGTGGGACAGAAACCCCCGCCAATTACTGTAATTGGCCATGAGGATCTGTTCTGCATGAACAGAGAGTTGAAAACACTCTTAAGCGGAGATCTTAAAGTAGTCAATACCAGGGAGGGACTGCAATATTACACTACCTCAGTGGAGGACTTCTTTAAATTAAAAGAGTATTTTACTTCTTTAAATAAGGAGTACTATACATTTCAAATGAAAAAAGAAACTCCACTGACAGCAGTATTAAAGAGGCTGCCTTCAGGCACCCCAACTAATGAAATTAATTGTAAACATTGTGAAAGGATATAAATAGGAAAAACAAAAAGGAATTTAAATACAAGGTTAAAGGAACACTTTAGAAATGTTAAAAATGGAGAAACAGAAAAATCTGCAATAGCTGCACATTCAAAGTTAAAATTGGGAAACACATTATGAGGTTTATTTAACTTTCACAGGGAAAAGAACACTATGAGGTTTAATTTAATAATTAAATTAATGTTTTTATTACCTCACCTCATATCCTTTTTCTTCTATACTGCAGTTTCGGAGCTTATCTCCATCGTCAGTAGCCTCTGGTCGATTGAAACTCCCGCAAATTTTGACCTAATCCAGAGGTTCATTGGTCCACCGACAGAAGTAAGAAGGAAACCGCCAAGAAACGACATAACACCGGTCGACCAGAGGCTACTGACGATGGAGATAAGCTCCGAAACTGCAGTATAGAAGAAAAAGGATATGAGGTGAGGTAATAAAAACATTAATTTAATTATTACATTATGAGGTTCTTAATTAATAAATTAATGAGTCATTTTAACATCTTACCTCATATTTCATGTTTTTCAAACTCGGTAACTATAGTTTTTTAAAATGATTGTCATTCATTTTCAACCGCCATTATGACTACCGGATATTCGTTGGAATCTCCCTCTATAACGTTGCCAACACCAGATGGCAGAAAAACACAGAATAGAAACCAAAACAAAATTACTTAAAGAATTGGAAAAACCAAAGGAACTCACAATTTGGAAAAAAAATTACATAACTATGAATTTTGAAATACCCGGTGATAAGGAGAAGGGAATGATTTGGAAGTTCATCGGTCAGCCATCAAATAGCGCGGAGGTCAGTCTGCAGGAGAGGAGACCGTTGGACATCAGTTGTGAAGATGATACAGCATTAAGAATGTCACAAATGCAGTGAAGAAACTCGAGTCTGAGAGGGACTTAAGAAGTATGAGGTGAGTCAAAAACAACTCAACATAAAATAGACCTCATAGTGTTATTTCCTACCTACATAATTTAATACAGCGTAATTATTCTTCTTCTTCCTTTCATGTGATAGATCTAGGAGTCTGTTACTGTCTCAATCCAATGTTTCAAGGGTCTGCCCAAAGATGATAATTATTCGAACAGATTAAACCTGCTTCAGAAATATCATTTTCAAATTCATAACATTTGAAAACAGGAAAGAGGATGATAATTTAGCTCTCAGTAAATCTCATTAAAAACCATTTGCCATAAAACAGATTTTTTTTAAATTCTGTGTTAAACAATTTATTAAATTTTAACATCCAGTTGTGACTCTAGGCATAACTGTTGTAGATTCTAGTATTATCAATATCTATATATTATTTTTAAAAAATAACAAATAGAAATTCTAATGCTGTCTCTCCTCTGCTGTTCAATTTTCTACTTGAGCAGGTAATCAAATCTTTAGATGATAAAAGAACAGGCATAATTAATATGGTACAAATACATTGTTGGTATACATTGATGATGCATTATAATTAGGTGATCTGATAATAAAGTTCTTAGAAAAAATTTTAAATCAAAAAGAGATGGACAGGTGAATGGAGAAGGTACATAGCAGAAAGCTACACATGATATTTATGGGAAACCAAATGTAATGAGAATGGTTAACTTTCATAGACTGCAATATGCAGGACATGGGGAATGAAATAGGGGCATGGAAACTAATATGACAGTAACCATGATTTGAGAGAGGTGAATTATATAAGGAATGACTGGAAACCATTGGGCTGAGGATAGGGATGTATGGAGAGCTTATGTCCGTGCAACCATAAATCTCTGGGTTTGATAATGCCAGTAATTTGTTATTAGGCAATAGCATTATATTTATGAGTTATAAATATGGTACACAATTTCTAAAACATTTAAAAATGAATGACTGAAGGTATAAGTGTATTTTGAATTGATTATTTATTAATCAAATTTCCTGTGTAGGCCTAACCTAAAAATATAAAAACTATGTTAAATAGTTTAATAGCCATACCATATTAAATTATTTACTTAGATTTCTTTTTAGTTAAGGCATAAACCTCACACAGAATACCAATAATAACAGTAATAATCAAACATAAAAGTCATGATGTCGTAATTTTGTCTATTAATTTTGAGACAACGGTAGGAATTTCCATTTGAGGATTTTCACAAATATATAAAATTAAATATTACAATTGAAATAATCATTAGAAAAAATTTTAAAATATTGTAAATTTGAAAAATGAAACCCTAAGAATAAAATTTGACAGGAGTTTATGAAGTTATTAAAAAAGTCACATCACAGGTTGTAAAGAATAGCCTAAATTTATTGCAGAAATATTGTACGCCTACATAATTGAGAGCGTCCATATTCAGTAAAAATTTCCTCGTTATTTATTTTTGATTACTGCATCTTACTTTGTAACCATGTAATTACAGGTATTTTTGTTTCTAAAATTTATTTTAGAAACAAATATATGCATTAGTCAGCAGTTGTCTGTTATAATACGCCTCAGGCAAGTTAGAAACATAGAGAAATGCTTTGGAAAGCATTGAAAACAAGTATTTTTGTTACCAACGTTGACGGAAAAATCAAATGAGTCAAGTTCATGCTTCATTGGGTGAGAAACTCACTAATTCAATCAATGCATGTTCTCACGGAAAACTCAGCTCACCAGTGATTGGAAGTAATTGAAAAGCGACAAATGTCTTTGCATGGGGCCTTACACTATTTTACCTAATTGTGCAACAATTGAACTTTGTGCTTTTCAACACTGAATTCAAGAGAGAAGATATGGTGAATCAACATTTATATCTTTACAGACTTTTTTCATAAATTGTTAATAACTGATATTCAAAGTAAAATCACTATTGTAACATACTTACTAAATATGGAAGTAAAATTAAATATGTTAGATTCACTTAATTTGAAGAATTAATTAAAAAATTTCAAACTTTAATGTTTCTTTGAAAATGTGCTCAAAATAGTACATTTAAATTAAGTTATAGCAAAACTCACAAAACTAGGCATTCAAAACAATATGTTAAACTTGATCATCCAGTTCCTCTCACAACGTTTCTGTGCTACAAAATACAATGACAGTACTTCCAAATTCCGACAAATAAAAATGGGCCTCCCTCAAGGTGCAGTACTAAGTACAACCCTGTTCAATATCTACATCAATGATCTCCCACCAGCTATATCAAACACAGAAATAAAGACAGCTCTTTTTGCAGATGACATGATTATGTGGACATCTTCCTCACAAATAAAAAAATCTAAATTTTCTATAGAAAAGGCTCTTAACCTATTCGAAAAGTGGACCCACAACAATTTAATGGCCATTAACACAGACAAAACAACGCTTCAAACATTTAGCTTGAAGAAAAAAATCCCAAACTAAATCTACAGTTCAAGAAAACAAACCTGAGACAAATAAATTAAACAAAATATCTAGGAACAATTTTTGATTCAAAATTATCTTGAAGAAAACATATTGAAACAGTAGTAAACAAAGCAACGAAAAGATTTTCAATCTTAAAAAGATTAGCTGGAGCAAAGTGGGGTAGTAATCGCTAGACTCTGAACACAACGTATAAAACATTCGTCAAGCCAATACTTCTATACAATGGGGAGGTAATAATCACAGCAAATAACTCGAACCTGAATCGCCTAGAAGTATGCCAAAATCAGGCTTTACGGCTTATAACCGGCGCAGCTAAATCAACCCCAATCACAGCAATGCAAGCACTAACTCAGAACCCTCCAATATATCTAACTTTAGAGGAACAGGCAATAACAAAACATGAAAAAATGTTACGGTTAACAACATCAAAATGGGGTAAAAAGACAGTTCAACCAACCAAGTTGAAAACACAAACAAGTTTCTTGTCCAAAGTAACGGAAATAAAAACAGATTTGAATCTTCCTAAATCTAAAGAAAATATTTTGATCAGAGATAACCCTCTTACTTTTGAACCAATTAACATTCAGCTAAATCTAGAAGAACCAGTTACAAAATCTGAAACTCCCACGCCTGTACTAAAAGCTCTAGCATTAGAAGCTGTGAATAAGAGATATCCACCAGAAGAATGGTTACATGTCTACACAGATGGATCTACTATTGATAACAACTCAGGATCAGGAATTACATGTGCATTATTTTCATTTTATCTACCAGCAGGATACCACACAACAAATTTTGATGCAGAAGTAACGGCTATTCATATTTCACTCCAACCATTACTATACATAAATAAATAAATTTCAAAATGCTGTCATACTCTCTGATTGTAAGGCAGCAATATATGCAATAAATTCACACAAAATGAAGTCAATACAAATTAAAAGTGCTACAAAATGATTTAACAACTCCAAAAACTACAGAAAAAAATTCAATTGCAATGGATACCTGCACATTGTGGAATTGCTGGAAATGAGACTGCTGATTTTCTTGCAAAAAAAGGCTCCAATCTAATTCAGAATACTACTAAAAGCTTACCTTTCACATCCATAAAAAGGATAATTAAAAACAAATATAAAATCAAACAAAACAAAGACCTATGTAATAAAGCCAAAGACAAAAAATGGAATGGAATTAATTTCGAATTCAGGAAGTCGAAATACATAAAGAACGCCTACATTTAGATAAAAGTTTTTGCGACCTTGCAATTTGTTGCACTGTGCAATTAAAACATTTTATCTATTCATTCTTACCTCTTATAGCCCTAGTTGTTTTTCTCGAACATATGTTTCAGGGCTCCTTAGCCCCATCGTCAGTGATTAATTGCTGGTAAGAATGAATTGAAAATTTGTTTTAATTATAGTATATAAGAATTTGTTGTAAAATAGTTTGTAAGTTATTGTTTGCTGTTTGTCTTTTTTCTCTTCGGCTTCCCAGTATGTTAAATTTAATAATTAGAAGTGTGTTTTATCTCATTCATGCACTAAATTTACCCAAGGAAAAAGAGAAAAGAGTTTAAACATGTGCATTAATTTTTTTTTTAACGGTCATATGCTTATTGTATCTACTTCTCGTAAAAAACTATACTCTTACATAACTATGTATTAACTTTGTTTCATTTATGAATGCACATCTTTTCAACTATACCGAATATATTTTAATATTTTCAAAACTGTTTCAAGTCTAGCTTCTCATCGAGAGTTCAAATCTAGGCTCGCTTCAGTTGAGTTGAAATCTAGTCTTTTTCTAGTGTAACTATCCTTCAAGTAAAAAAAAAACAGTTAGGATCTATTTCGAATTAAGTACAAAGTTTAGTCTTCTTTTCAAGTCGGAAAGACACTGTATTTAGTTACTCCTAAAGTCGGTATAGTTATTCTAAATAAACCGTTTTTTTTTTTCAAGATAAATGAATTTAATGTATCGGCTACAATAAATATACCTAAAAGAAAAAATATAGACTACATTATCAAAGAAAAAAGTTTATAGTATCATTCATTCACCCCGTAGGAGGCATCACAATCTATGGTATGGGCGCCGATATAGAAGCCTCCGAAAATGTTAGGGACGGATCTAAAAAACCCTAACATGCTTCACAGGATACCACCGAGCAGAACATTCACATGATTGCACGCCATTAGAAGTCCATAAGCAGATATCTTGCAGTAATGAACAGAGGAGCTTCACAGGATACCATCGAGCGGAACATGCACATGTCAGCATGCCATGAGGAGTCCATACCCAGACTTCGTATACTGATGAACACAGGAACTTCACAAGATAATATCGGGAGGAATGCTCATTTGACTGCATGACATGAGCAGTCCAAACGCAGACATCGTACACTGATGGACACAGGAGCTTCACAGGCTACACATCGAGAGGAACGTTCACATGACTGCATGACATTAGGAGTCCATATGCAGACATCCTAGAATGATGAACAGAGGAGCTCCACAGGATACCATCGAGCAGAACGTTCACACGACTGCATGCCACGAGGAGACCATATGAAGACTTAGTACACTGATGAACACAGGAGCTTTACAGGATACACATCGAGAGGAATGTTCACTTGACTGCATGCCATGAGCAGTCTATACGCAGACTTCATACACTGATGAACAGAGGAACTTCACAGGATACACATCGAGCGGAACGTTCACATGACTGCATGCCATGAGGAGACCATATGAAGACTTAGTACACTGATGAACACAGGAGCTTTACAGGATACACATCGAGAGGAATGTTCACTTGACTGCATGCCATGAGCAGTCTATATGCAGACTTCATACACTGATGAACAGAGGAACTTCACAGGATACACATCGAGCGGAACGTTCACATGACTGCATGCCATGAGGAGACCATATGAAGACTTAGTACACTGATGAACACAGGAGCTTTACAGGATACACATCGAGAGGAATGTTCACTGACTGCATGCCATGAGCAGTCTATACGCAGACTTCATACACTGATGAACAGAGGAACTTCACAGGATACACATCGAGCGGAACGTTCACATGACTGCATGCCATGAGGAGACCATATGAAGACTTAGTACACTGATGAACACAGGAGCTTTACAGGATACACATCGAGAGGAATGTTCACTTGACTGCATGCCATGAGCAGTCTATACGCAGACTTCATACACTGATGAACAGAGGAACTTCACAGGATACACATCGAGCGGAAAGTTCACATGACTGAATGCCATCAGGAGTCCATATGCAGACTTAGTACACTGATGAACACAGGAGCTACACAGGACACACATCGAGAGGAACATTCACATGACTGCATGCCATTAGGAGTCCATATGCAGACTTCGTAGACTGCTGACAGAGGAGCTCCACAGGATACCATCGAGCGGAGCGTTCACATGACTACATCCCTAGAGGAATCCATACACAGACTTAGTACACTGAGGAACAGAAGAGTTTCACAGGATGCCATCGAACGGAACGTTCACATGACTGCACGCCATGATCAGTCCACACGCAGACTTCATACACTGATGAACAGAGGAACTTCACAGAATACCATCAAGCGGAACGTTCACACGACTGCATGCCATGAGGAGACCACATGCAGACTTAGTCCACTGATCAAAACAGGAGCTTCACAGGATACAGAGGAACGTTCACATGACTGCATGCTATTAGGAGTCCATATGCAGACTTCGTACACTGATGAATAGATGAACTTCACAGGACACACATCGAGCGGAACGTTCACATGACTGCATGTCATGAGGAGTCCATATGCAGACTTAGTACACTAATGAACACAGGAGCGTCACAGGATACACATCGAGTGGAACGTTCACATGACTGCATGCCACTAGGAGTCCATATGCAGACTTCATAGACTGATAAACAGAGGAGTTCCACAGGATACCTCGAGCGAAAAGTTCACATGACTACATGCCAGGAGTCCATACGCAGACTTAGTACACTGAGGAACACAAGTGCTTCAGAGGATACCATCGAAAGGAACGTTGACATGACTGCATGCCATGCGCAGTCCATATGCAGACTTCGTATACTGATGGACAGAGGAACTTCACAGGATACACACCGAGCGGAACGTACACATGACTGCATGCCATGAGGAGTCCATACGCACACTTAGTACACTGAGGAACAGAAGAGCTTCACAGGATTCCATCAATCGGAACGTTCACATGATTGCACGCCATGAGCATTACATACGAAGACTTCGTACACTGATGAACAAAGCAACTTCACAGCATACACGTCGAGCGGAACGTTCACATGACTGCAAGCCATGAGGAGTCCATACGCAGAATTCGTACACTGATGAACACAGGAACTTCATAGGACGTACATCCAGCGGAACATTCACATTACTGCATGCCATGAGGAGCACATACGCAGAATTCGTACACTGGTGAACACAGGAACTTCACAACATACCATCGGGCGGAACGTTCATTTGACTGCATGCCATGAGGAGTCCAGACAGAGACTTCGTACACTGATGAACACAGGAACTTCACAACATACCATCGAGCGGAACGTTCATTTGACTGCATTCCATGAGGATTCCAAACGCAGAATTCGTACACTGATGAATACAGGAACTACACAACATACCATCGAGCGGAACGTTCATTTGACTGCATTCCATGAGGAGTCCATACGCAGAATTCGTACACTGATGAATACAGGAACTTCACAACATACCATCGGGCGGGACGTTCATTTCACTGCATGCCATGAGGAGTCCGGACGGAGACTTCGTACACTGATGAACACAGGAACTTCACAACATACCATCGGGCGGAACGTTCATTTGACCGCATTCCAAGAGGAGTCCAAACGCAGAATTCTTACACTGATGAATACAGGAACTTCACAACATACCATCAAGCCGAACGTTCATTTGACTGCATGTCATGACGAGTCCAAACGCAGACTTCGTACACTGATGAACACAGGAACTTCACAACGTACCATCGAGCGGAACGATCATTTGACTGAATGCGATGAGGAGTCCAAACGCAGACTTCGTACACTAATTAACATAGGAACTTAACAACATACATCGGGCGGAACGTTCATTTGATTGCATGCCATGAGGAGTCCAAACGCAGAATTCGTACACTGATGAACACAGGAACTTCACAACATATAATCGAGCGGAACGTTCACATGACTGCATGCCAAGAGGAGTCCATACGCACACTTAGTACACTGAGGAACAGAAGAGCTTCACAGGATACCACCGATCGGAACGATAACATGACTGCACGCCATGAGCAGTCCTTACGCAGACTTCGTACACTGATGAAGAGAGGAACTTCACAGGATACACTTCGAGCGGAACGTACTCATGACTGCATGCCATGAGGAGTCCACACGTACACTTAGTACACTGAGGAACAGAAGAGCTTCACAGGATACCATCGAACGGAACGTTCACATGACTGCACGCCATGAGCAGTCCATACGCAGACTTCGTACACTGATGAACAGAGAATCTCCACAGGATACACATCGAGCGGAAGGTTGTCATGACTGCATGCCACGAAGAGTCCATATGCAGACTTAGTACACTAATGAACACAGGAGCGTCACAGGATACACATCGAGAGGAACGTTCACATAACTGCATGCCATTAGGAGTCCATATGCAGACTTCGTAGAATGATAAACAGAGGAGCTCCACAGGATACACATCGAGCGGAAGGTTGTCATGACTGCATGCCACGAAGAGTCCATATGCAGACTTAATACTCTAATGAACACAGGAGCGTCACAGGATACACATCGAGAGGAACGTTCACATAACTGCATGCCATTAGGAGTCCATATGCAGACTTCGTAGACTGATAAACAGAGGAGCTCCACAGGATACCTCGAGCGAAAAGTTCACATGACTACATGGCAGGAGTCCATACGCAGACTTAGTACACTGAGGAACACGAGTGCTTCACAGGATACCATCGAAAGGAACGTTGACATGACTGCATGTCATGAGCAGTCCATACGCAGACTTCGTATACTGATGAACAGAGGAACTTCACAGGATAGACATCCAGCGGAACGTACACATGACTGCATGCCATGAGGTGTCCATACGCACACTTAGTACTCTGAGGAACAGAAGAGCTTCACAGGATACCATCGACGGAACGTTCACATGATTGCACGCCACGAGCAGTACATACGAAGACTTCGTACACTGATGAACAAGGAACTTCACAGGATACACGTCGAGCGGATCGTTCACATGACTGCATGCCATGAGGAGTACATACGCAGATTTCGTACACTGATGAACACAGGAACTACATAGGACGTACATCCAGCGGAACATTCACATCACTGCATGCAATGAGGACCACATACGCAGAATTCGTACACTGATGAACACAGGGACTTCACAACATACCATCGGACGGAACGTTCATTTGACTGCATGCCATGAGGAGTCCAAACGCATACTTCGTACACTGATGAACACAGGAACTTCACAACATACCATCGGGCGGAACGTTCATTTGACTGCATTCCATGAGGAGTCCAAACGCAGACTTCGTACACTAATTAACACAGGAACTTCACAACATACATCGGGCGGAACGTTCATTTGACTGCATGCCATGAGGAGTCCAAACGCAGAATTCGTACACTGATGAACACAGGAACTTCACAACATACCATCGAGCGGAACGTTCACATGACTGCATGCCAAGAGGAGTCCATACGCAGACTTAGTACACTGAGGAACAGAAGAGCTTCACAGGATACAATCGATCGGAACGATAACATGACTGCACGCCATGAGCAGTCCTAACGCAGACTTCGTACACTGATGAAGAGAGGAACTTCACAGGATACAATTCCAGCGGAACGTACTCATGACTGCATGCCATGAGGAGTCCATACGCACACTTAGTACACTGAGGAACAGAAGAGCTTCACAGGATACCATCGAACGGAACGTTCACATGACTGCACGCCATGAGCAGTCCATACGCAGACTTAGTACACTGATGAACAGAGGATTTTCACAGGATACACATCGAGCGGAAGGTTGTCATGACTGCATGCCATGAGGAGTCCATACGCAGACTTCGTACACTGATGAACACAGGAGCTTTGCAGGATACACATCGAGCGGAACGTTCACATGACTGCATGCCATTAGGAGTCAATATGCTGAATTCGTAGACTGATGAACAGAGGAGCTCCATAGAATACCATCGAGCGAAACGTTCAAATGACTCCATGCCAAGAGGAGTCCATACGCAGACTTCGTACACTGATGAACACAGGAACTTCATACGATATACATCCAGCGTAACATTCACTTTACTGCATGCCATGAGGAGCACATACGCAGATTTGTACTCTGATGAACACAGGAACTTGACAACATACCATCGGGCGGAACGTTCATTTGACTGCATGCCATGAGGAGTCCAAACGCAGACTTCATACACTGATGAACACAGGAACTTCACAACATACCTTTGGGCGGAACGTTCATTTGACTGCATTCCATGAGGAGTCCAAACGCAGAATTCGTACACTGATGAACACAGGAACATCACAACATACCATCGAGCGGAACGTTCATTTGACTGCATGCCATGACCAGTCCAAACGCAGACTTAGTACACTGATGAACACAGGAACTTCACAACATACCACCGAGCGGAACGTTCATTTGACTGAATGCCATGAGGTGTCCAAACGAAGAATTCGTACACTAATGAACACAGGAACTTCACAACATACATAGGGCGGAACGTTCATTTGACTGCATGCCATGAGGAGTCCAAACGCAAAATTCGTACACTGATAAACACTCGAACCTCACAACATACAATCGAACGGAACGTTCACATGACTGCATGCCAAGAGGTGTCCATACGCAGGCTTAGTACACTGAGGAACAGAAGAGCTTCACAGGATACCATCGATCGGAACGATTACATGACTGCAGGCCATGAGCAGTCCTTACGCAGACATCGTACACTGATGAAGAGAGGAACTTCACAGGATACACTTCGAGCGGAACGTACACATGACTGCATGTCATGAGGAGTCCATACGCAGACTTAGTACACTGAGGAACAGAAGAGCTTCACAGGATACCATCGAACGGAACGTTCACATGACTGCACGCCATGAGCATTACATACGAAGACTTCGTACACTGATGAACAAAGCAACTTCACAGGATACACGTCGAGCGGAACGTTCACATGACTGCAAGCCATGAGGAGTCCATACGCAGAATTCGTACACTGATGAACACAGGAACTTCATAGGACGTACATCCAGCGGAACATTCACATTACTGCATGCCATGAGGAGCACATACGCAGAATTCGTACACTGGTGAACACAGGTACTTCACAACATACCATCGGGCGGAACGTTCATTTGACTGCATGCCATGAGGAGTCCAGACGGAGACTTCGTACACTGATGAACACAGGAACTTCACAACATACCATCGGGCGGAACGTTCATTTGACTGCATTCCATGAGGATTCCAAACGCAGAATTCGTACACTGATTAATACAGGAACTACACAACATACCATCGAGCGGAACGTTCATTTGACTGCATTCCATGAGGAGTCCATACGCATAATTCGTACACTGATGAATACAGGAACTTCACAACATACCATCGGGCGGGACGTTCATTTCACTGCATGCCATGAGGAGTCCAGACGGACACTTCGTACACTGATGAACACCGGAACTTCACAACATACCATCGGGCGGAACGTTCATTTGACTGCATTCCATGAGGAGTCCAGACGGAGACTTCGTACACTGATGAACACAGGAACTTCACAACATACCATCGGGCGGAACGTTCATTTGACCGCATTCCAAGAGGAGTCCAAACGCAGAATTCTTACACTGATGAATACAGGAACTTCACAACATACCATCAAGCCGAACGTTCATTTGACTGCATGCCATGACGAGTCCAAACGCAGACTTCGTACACTGATGAACACAGGAACTTCACAACGTACCATCGAGCGGAACGTTCATTTGACTGAATGCGATGAGGAGTCCAAACGCAGACTTCGTACACTAATTAACATAGGAACTTAACAACATACATCGGGCGGAACGTTCATTTGATTGCATCCCATGAGGAGTCCAAACGCAGAATTCGTACACTGATGAACACAGGAACTTCACAACATACAATCGAGCGGAACGTTCACATGACTGCATGCCAAGAGGAGTCCATACGCACACTTAGTACACTGAGGAACAGAAGAGCTTCACAGGATACCATCGATCGGAACGATAACATGACTGCACGCCATGAGCAGTCCTTACGCAGACTTCGTACACTGATGAAGAGAGGAACTTCACAGGATACCCTTCGAGCGGAACGTACACATGACTGCATGCCATGAGGAGTCCAAACGCACACTTAGTACACTGAGGAACAGAAGAGCTTCACAGGATACCATCGAACGGAACGTTCACATGACTGCACGCCATGAGCAGTCCATACGCAGACTTCGTACACTGATGAACAGAGAATCTCCACAGGATACACATCGAGCGGAAGGTTGTCATGACTGCAAGCCACGAAGAGTCCATATGCAGACTTAGTACCGGTACACTAATGAACACAGGAGCGTCACAGGATACCCATCGAGAGGAACGTTCACATAACTCGGCATGCCATTAGGATTCCATATGCAGACTTCGTAGAATGATTAAACATAGGAGCTCCACAGGAGACACATCGTAGCTGAAGGTTGTCATTATTACGCATTCCACGAAGAGTCCATATGCAGACTTAGTACACTAATGAGCACAGTAGCGTCACAGGATACACATCGAGAGGAACGTTTCACATAACTGTCATGCCATTAGAGGTCCATATGCAGACTTCGTAGACTGATAAACAGAGGAGCTCCACAGGATACCTCGAGCGAAAAGTTCACATGACTACATGGCAGGAGGAGTCCATATGCAGACTTCGTACACTGATGAACAGACGATCTCCACAGGATACACATCGAGCGGAAGGTTCTCATGACTGCATGTCCTGAGGATTCCCATACTCAGACCTCGTTCACTGATTAACACATTATCGTCGCATGATACACATCGAGCGGAACTTTTCACATGACTGATTGCCATTAGGAGGCAATATGCTGACTTCGTAGACTGATAAACAGAGGAGCTCCACAGAATACCATCGAGCGAAATGTTCAAATGACTGCATGCCAAGAGGAGTCCATACGCAGACTCAGTACACTGAGGAACAGAAGAGCTACACAGGATACCATCGAACAGAATGTTGACATGACTGCACGCCATGAGCAGTCCATACGCAGACTTCGTACACCGATGAACAGAGGAACTTCACAGGATACACATCGAGCGGAACGTTCACACGACTGTATGCCATGAGGAGACCATATGCAGACTTAGTACACTGATGAACACAGGAGCTTCACAGGATACACATCGAGAGGAACGTTTACATGACTGCATGTCATTAGAAGTCCATATGCAGACTACGTACACTGATGAACAGAGGAACTTCACAGGATACACATCGAGCGGAACGTTCACATGACTGCATGCCATGAAGAGTCCATATGCAGACTTAGTAAACAGAGGAACAGCAGAGCTTCACAGGATACCATCGAACGGAACGTCCACATGACTGCATGCCATTAGGAGTCATATGCAGACTTCCTACACTGATGAACAGAGGAACTTCACAGGATACACATCGAGTGGAACGTACACATGACTGCATGCCAATAGGAGTCCATATGCAGACTTAGTACACTGAGGAACAGAAGAGCTTCACAGGATACCATCGAACGGAACGTTCGTTTGACTGCACGCAATGAGCAGTCCATACGAAGACTTCGTACACTGATGAACAGAGGAACTTCACAGGATACACATCGAGCGGAACGTTCACATGAATGCATGCCATGAGGAGTCCATACGCAGACTTCGTACACTGATGAACACTGGAACTTCAAAGGAGCGGAACGTTCAGTTGACTGCATGCCATGAGGAGTCCATACGCAGAATTCGTACACTGATGAACACAGGAACTACACAAGATACCATCGGGCGGAACGTTTATTTGACTGCATGTCATGAGGAGTCCAAACGCAGACTTCGTACACTGATGAACACTGGAGCTTCACAGGACACTATCGATTGGAACGTTCACAAGACTGCACGTCATGAGGAGTCCAAATGCAGACCTCGTGCACTGATGAAGAGAAGAGTTTCACAGGATACCATCGAGGGGAACGTTCACTTGACTGCATGCCTTGAGGCGTCAATATGCAGACCTCGTGCACTGACGAACAGACAAGCTTCACCGTATACAATCTAGCGGATCGTTCGCTTGACTGCACTCCATGAGAAGTCCATATGCAGACTTTGTGCTCTGATGAACAGAAGAGCTTAACAGGATACCATTGAGCGGAATGTTCACATGACTGCATGCCATGAGGAGTCCTATGCAGACCTCGTGCACAGACGTACAGAGGTGCTTGTCAGTATACCTTCTTGCGGAACGTTCATACGGCTGCACGCCATGAGGAGTCCATACGCAGACTTCCTGCACACTGATGAGCAGAGGAGCTTCACACGTTCCCATCGAGCGGTACACGTACCCACACAAATACACACACGTCTGTCTCTATACTTCATTTATAATAAAAAGTAGCAGCTATTATTAGGTTTGCACCCTCAAGAAACACTTTTTTTAGCTACGTCATTCATATATATATATATATATATATATCGTATGGGACAATTTTTTTCCACATTATACAATATTCCGCATTGTAAAAACAAAAATTATTAACCAATCTTAGATTATAGAATACCGTATGTCGTTTTACGTACCTTGGATTAATTGTAGTTCCTCTGCCATTGTTAAGTGAAGTATAGTATGTATGAGCAATTTCGACGGTAACGCAGAAAAAAGAAACACTCCGTTTCGTCAGCGTTAAAAATGTCTCTTAGGCGCGTATCCTGAAATTAAGTATGCAGCTTCGGTTTCCACTCACTAACTATACTTTCGTCCACATCCTTTGATTTCCCGCAAATTTCATTCCACACTATGTTGTGTCGTCTTTTGAAATTGTCCAGCCTACCTTAAGATACCTTAAAATCGTTATTCTCTAGGGATGCAGCAACAGTTAGAGCTTGACTCAGGAGCATCGGTCTGGAAATTTGGAGATTTTTTTATCGTGCACTTGTAAAACAGTCCCAAACTACTTCCTTGATTTCTTCATTTGTTTTATTTATTTACTCATATTTATTTATTTATTTATTTATTTATTATATTTTTGCTTTCCTCTTCGTTTGATCTTTTCCTTGCATCCAACCATTTTTTTTTTTTTTGCGTTTTAAAATGGCATAAACTTGGGTTTTCCACATTTAAGTTTAGTCATTATTTCGCGTACTGAGAGTTTGTTTTTCTTTACCTTCAATCACTTTCACTTTTCCGTTTAATGACAATGATACATACGATGTAGCCATCTTTATTCTGGAAATTCAGAACGCTACCTGTGAAAGATCCGCACACAATCGGTCTCAGATCTTAAAACTAATTTAAGATTTTACAGGTCACTGGTTATTTGTAAGACAGATGTTACACGCCAAATATTTGTTAAACGAACCTGTATTTTGCGTAATGGGTGGGCAGTGAGGCCTAAAGAAAATTTCAGATATAGATAGAAAATCTACTTCACCTAGCGGCAGAAATCATCCCTTATTGTAATTTCGCCTAACAGGAATTCAATGAAGTGAAAACTAATTTATTTCTCTTTCAGTCTTTCCGCCTTATAAGTATTTTTTCATGAATTTTGTAGAAATATCCTTTAGTTTCCGCGTTGGACAGATTCCATTTTATACTAATTAAATACACGTAAAATTAACATTACTTCGCCGGGACCAATAAATTTGTTCACATTGGACAGATTTCCGCATTATTCACGTTCCGGATTAAACACGTTTTACTGTGTGTGTGAGTGTGTGTATATATATATATATATATATATATATATATAGAGTATAATACATATATAAGAAAAATAAGTGTTTGAATTGGATTCGCCTGGTAGTGTAATGGATATCACACTGAGGTACAGACTCAGAGATCCGGGTTCGAATCCCGTCCAGGCATTTATTTTTCTTATCATTCCATATATATATATATATATATATATATATATACACACACACACACACACAGAGTATCTCTAAAGTCACTATCCATTTCAATGAAGGAGGGCAATGATTGAAAAATCAATGTTATTGTGAAGTTTTACACATATTCTACTGCCTTTCTAAGTGACCGTCATCTAGGTGAAAACACATACTTCATCTTTCAGCTGTGAAACGAAATGTAGACCTTAACATTTAAACAAAAAAAAAAGGCCTGCTACTTCAGTGATACGATTCCATAAATCAAGCAGACATAGGGCCGCATGCAAATACATTAGTGTCTGGTGAGCTAAGTTTTCCGTGAGTACGTGCAAAGTTCGAATTAGCGAGTCGCTGACTGGTGATGCATGAATGCATGAAAGTAGTTTTTTTCGTAATATTGGCAAGAAATTACCCAGAATTCTCAGCGATAAAACCACTTCCGTTATTTTCGTCTGCTAGAGGAACGCATTTACGCTTGCGTCCCGCAAATAAAACCATATACGACGTCTGCGTCGCGCGATATTACGCCGATTCTCCTGTTCTTCCAGTTGAATTCTTTGGTAGACTCTATCAAATTCCTCTTCTCCGCGTATACCGAAAACATGATCGTAGTATTCAAGGTCCGACTTCTTGGATAAAACAGCAAGGTTTCAAAGTACATCGGTTCCTATCGGGTTGCTCACGATTCGTTCTCTGCAAAGTCACCTCGCCAGGTAGCTTAGGAATTTCGACTATTATTATCGCATGAACAGATTTTTCAGTACGCAAAAACGCCTTTGGATGCAACTTTCTCAGCAGAGAATGACTTTTACGGTCTAATGCATTCATAGATACGACCCATAATATGGATGTTTTTGTAGAGTTAAACATAGAATTTTCCGCATTGTGTTGCAAGAGGCATTCAATTCCTATTGAGGCATCAAGTTGATGTGTTCAGACTATCACTGGCAATTTGAACCTGCTGCAGTGTTTCTGCTGATATGCATGGTCGTGTCTCATCGTCATCATACACACTCCTGGTACACTTAAATTTGTTTAAAAGTTGATGAATATATGCTTTTGTTAGTGCTGGCATACAGAATTTATAGGTAAATTTAGCTCTGGCACCTTTGTATGACAATCTACATACCTGTACACAAACAAATGCAACCCGTTCCTCTGTACTAAACATGTTGCACTAATCTAACAGTGTATGCAAAGAAATGAAAAAAAATATTAGTGTTTTCATGGAAATGAATAGTGACTTTAGAGTCACCCTGTATTATCCCTACACTGGGTGAAGATAGAGACATGTGGATGCAAGGACACCAGATAGCTTGTAGGTCATGAATGTCATGCTACAAATAAAAAAAGATAAACACACGTCCCTTTTCCAGTGTTTTTTTTTTTTGCATTTTCAAAAGTTTGATGAATTGTTTTCAATGTCATCCATTGTATTTGTCCTATTCCATATATTTTATCACTGATCAGTGATCTGTACAAATAACTTCACTTTATTTTTTAAGTTTACAGTTCAAAGATTGAGTTTAATGAAGGGAAAAGGGCACTGAAAATTTGATCTTCCTTTTAAATTCTCCAATACTGTTTTTTGTGCACTGAACATGGGATGTTTTAGACATTTACTCTGATATTGTTTTCATCTGTATTGTATAAAGATAGGTCAGAAGAAGAATGTAAATTAATGTTTGGTTACATAATGAAATCAAATCAATATCATGAACAATAAAGGTAATTCCACAGTTAGCAGTTTCCTAAGGAAAAATGTTTTCTATGAAAGAATGGCCCGAATGAAGTACTTGTCAGTTAACTAACTCACTTATTCTATCGAACCTGTAGGTTCATGGCCACGCCGACATAAGCTCTCCATACATCCCTATCTTGAGCTAATGTTTTTCAATCACCCCCTGTATAATCTACTTCCCTCAAATCATGAATAATGTTATTCTCCCACTTCATTCTTAGTCTACCAACTGGGCTTTTTCCCTCTGGTTTTCCTACAAGAAGCCTCCATGCACCTCTTTCATCCCGCATACATGTCACATGTCTTGCCCATCACAATCTATGAGACTTAACTGTTCTTATAATATCTGGTTTCCTATACATATTATGTAGCTCACTATTATGTAGTTTTCTCCGAGGCCATGTTTTGCATCCATATAATATAACTGGGAGAATAACTGTTTTATATATTTTCAGTTTAATGTTTGTCCGTTGAAGAAAAATACATAAATTAATCAAATTTCCCACTTTTTACATTCACCATATAATTCCAATTCAATTTCAGTAAGTTAACAAAACCTGACCTGTTGCCAGTTGAAAAAATATCAGTTGTAGCCAGATTTGACTGATCTTTAGATTAGGACATTCCTATTATTTTCTGTACAACATTCTTAATTCACTGTTGCTTTACATACTTTTACCATTTAATAACATTTCGTATTTTAAACATTTTGCAATGATTCTTAAAACATGTTTACAATTACTAAATACTTATCTATGTACTCAAATTGCACTATTTATCTCTCAATAAAATTCTACATAATTGCAGTGCACATGTGCAAATGTTTAATGTAAACTTCCACTTGATGATAGGACATGTGTGAAAATGGAGTGACTATTAATTCTAAGCCAGATTTCAATAAATTAACTTCATTTTGTTACGTTCTGATGGTACAAGTTGGTGTTTATTAAATAATAAGTATGCAATTAATTTTGTTGGGTTAGGAAGAGAGATGTTGGTGTAAGACCATTTCTTATAAGTATTCATAAATTATGGGGAATAACATTATGAGGTTTTTGAAGTTAATAATTAACAAAAACTGAGTCAAAAAAAAGAGGTGAGATAATACTTAGTTTTTATTAATTAGCAGACCCAGCAGATGTTGTCCTGCCCGAACATTCAACTCTCAGGCTGCGGAAAGGCTACTGTCTTTAACAGGGAGGAGACCCTTTAATTCCTTCCATCGAAGGCTTAAAGGAACCGACCTGGACAGTAACCTAGTGTCCAATCCCTCACCTTCTCGTGGTGCAGCTGTTAGTAATCATGCTTATGCATGATGAACGAAAGGGAAGGGCTACTCACCAATAAGCACTGGTCAGCTTGGTGAGTTTCTTTTTTTTGACCGAATTGGTATTACTTCTTCTTCCCATACCAATTCCCTCTTTCAACTTTTCTATCCAGTCTCCCTTGACTGACCTCATGTTTCTTTTGACCCTGATGGTATTAGAGTATTCGAGGCCTAGGGGTTCATTTCTCCTTCCTTCCTATACCTACTTTCTCTCTACGGGTGACGTAACCACCACATGTGGTGCCTACTACTAAATGGTTACAACTAGTTCATTGTACTCCAATACAAACATGAAGCCAATCCATAACTACAAAAGTGGAAAAACTTAATAAATTGCAGAACCAAATCCTCCGTCTGATAACAGGAGCCGTTAAAAACACACCAATCACTGCCATGCAAATCTTAACAAATAACCCAAACATAGTATTTGAAATTGAGAAAACATCAATCACACAGTAGGAAAAATTTTTAAGGCTACCCCATAATAACTGGACCCAAAGAAAACCACAAGTATGTTTAAAATCTCAGCAAAGCTTCTTAAGCATAGTACAAGAAATCAAACAGAAATTGCAACTTCCACATTCAAAAGAAAATATGCAGATGAGAAACAAACCTCTAGAATTTTTGGAAATTGAATATAACCTTCATTTAACAGAAGACATCAAGAAATCTGAAACTCCCCCATATATTTTAAAACAAATGTCACTGGAAATAATAAATCTAAGATACCCTACTCCTGAATGGATACATATTTTTACAGATGGCTCCAGCCTACCAAATGACGGTGGCACTGGTGCTGGTGCAGTATGTCCACTTTTTTCCTTTTATTGTAAACTAAACACAAATTCAACAAACTTTGATGGCAAAATTCTAGCAATTTTCTTAAGTTTACAAAATCTTTTATATCACATCCAAAAATTTACAAAAGTTGTAATTCTATGCGACTCCAAAGCAGCCATTCTCGCTATAACACGAGACACAACACCCAAAAGCATCAAAATTATCGAATGTCACAAAATAATAAAACAGTTATCCCGTCTACATAAAAAAGTTGTACTTCAATGGATTCCGGCCCATTGTGGAGTGACAGGCAATGAAATAGCCGATTTTCTGGCCAAGAAGGGTAGCAAAATTGTTTCAAACCCAACTTCTACTCCAGTTTCCTTTCACTCTATCAAAAGAATTATCTCAAATAAATATATCAATAAACTTAGAGAAGAATACACAACCAAAACATCTGGAAAGGAATGGGAAAATCTACAAGCTTATGACATTACTACATTACAAAGAAAATCTGCAGTAGCAACATTCAGACTGCTAACGGGACATGACTGCCTGAATAAACACCTACACAGAATTGGCATAACAGATTCACCTAAATGCCCTTTTTGCAATTTAAATGAAGATATGGAAAGAAACCATCTCCTCCGTTGTCCAGCTTTTGTAGAAGAGACCAGCCTTTCTGCTAAATATTGGAGTGCAAGAGAGCGAATGATTTCATTATCAAGTGCTCGACATTAGATACCAACCAACCAACATTCAATTCTCATGACACAGCTGGACGATAAAAATGTTACTTTTTTAACATAAAATTCACTAATTAATAAGTTTGCCAAAAAATTCTTCACTGCCATCTGTTGTGGCTCAAGAAGTGGAATATATCAGTAACGCAGATGACTACACATCTGATATAAAAAATTCCTATAACCCGATTGCAGCGCCACCTACCAGGTCCAGTTGTGAATCTAAACCATCCAGAGACCCACTCAAAAACACACACAAAAAATTTCATCAAAATCGATGCAGTCATTTAGGTAGATTTAATGTTGGGTTTCCAAGTAATCCTTCACTTCTAATTGTCGGATAACGCTCACTTTTGGATAATACCTACCTTGGTTTATTTTCATAGGTTATACTGAGTTTCATTAATTTAAAAAATGGTGAAATCCAAAACAAATCAAAGCGTCGAGTACATAAAGACACTAATTAAAACAAAATTGAATCCAGTTGAGATGAAAGTCGGAATAAACTCATTTAAAGGCTTAAAAAATGGTCAACTGATGATAGAGTCGAATAATAAAGAAGAAGTTGAAATTATCTGTAGGAATATTAACGAGAAATGTGGAGCGGAAATTGAAGCTAATACCACAAGATCGAGAAATCCTAGAATTATCATATTCAACATTCCGGAAGAAATTACAAAGGAAAATATCGTTGAAGCTACTACAATGCAAAATCGGGAAATGAAACAATATGAAATGGATATGCAACCTAAATTTGTTTTCGAAGACAGGAGGAAAAATAAAAATTTGATTCTTGAAATCAGTTCTGGTGCAAGGAAACATATTTTAGACAGAAAATTGAAGATTGGATGGAACATGTGCGGGTAGGACGATTACATAAAAGTGGGTCGATGTTTTAAATGTTGTAAGTACAACCACCGTGCCCAAGAATGTAGGGGATTACAAACATGCCCAAAATGCACCCAAGACCATCTTCTAAAAGATTGCAAATCATCTAAAGAAGAGTATAAATGTATAAATTGCCTAAATTATAAGAAGTATAACAAAGATGACACAATTAATGTTAACCACTCAGCACTAGATGCAAACTGCCCGTGCTATATAACAGCTGTACGACGGTTCCAACAGAACACAGATTACTAATATGGATTTACACACATTAAAATGCATACAATTCAATCTACAACATTTGAGAACAGCTACCAGCAATCTCGTGCAGCTGATCGAGGAACAGAAGTCCAACATAGCTTTTATCCAAGAGCCCTATACAATCAACAATAATCTTGCAGGAATACCTTCATCGTTCAAGTCCTTCACGGGCGGTACCAGAAGAAAAAGGGCAGTTGTAATAATTAACATTAAGGATATTGATGTTATAACAATTAACCAATTTTCGGATGGAGATTGTGTCTTAATTGAGGTGAATCATCAAGGTGTAAAATTCTATGCCGCTAGCATGTACTTTGACATGGAGAAAGACATAGAAGAAGACATAAGAAAGTTGGAAAATATTTTAGACCATATCAAAGGCAACGGTACAATAATTCTGGCGGATACAAACGCCCGAAGTAAATTATGGTTCGATGCTGTTAACAACCAAACAGGAATTACTTTACAAGACTACCTCACAGTGAAATCTTTACATATTGTGAATGAAGATACAGGAGTTCCGACATTCGAGAATGCTCGAGGACGAAGTTGGATTGACCTAACAATCAGTAACGGCAAACTACTCAGATATGTAAATGACTAGGAAATTGACACTGAAGAAAGCTGCGCCGACCATAAAATCATAACTTTCACGATAGGCGGTGTGATTCCAACCACTGAAAGCACTTTTAAAATGTTTAGATATATAACGAAAAATGCAGATTATGAAAAATTCGAAAATCTTCTGGCAGCGAACATCAGTTCAGAATTTATGTGCAACAATAGAGATGATCTGGATGCTGAGCTTAGCCGCAGAATTAACAGTGAAGCGAACCCTGAAACCCTAATAGAAAAAGGATATTATTGCCTGATGGAGGCCTGTAATCGCACATTTAGGTGAAGTAATGGGAAGAGGCAGGGAACTAGAGGCAAATCTGTTCCATGGTGGAATACACAACTGTCAATATTACGGAAGAAGGTGAACGCTCTTAGGCGCCGATACCAGCGAACTGTAAACAATGAAGAATTAAGACAACAGAGAAAGATCCAGTATCTCGAAGGCAATAGACAATACCAAGCAACAATAAGAACGGCTAAAATAAATTCCTGGAAGGAATTTTGCAGTATTACTGACGGATCCAATCCTTGGAATGCTGTCTACAAACTGGCAGCAGGTAAACTTAGAGGCCAAAACTCGTTCACAACGCTTCAGAAGGAAGACGGCACATATACCATCGATTTAGCCAGCACATTAGATCATATGATTGACCAGTTTGTTCCAGACGATAACAACCAGGATGATAGCGAGCACCATCAGTTACTTAGGAGACAGGCATTAGAACCTATTAATACACCGGACGACGCAGAATTCACACAAAAGGATATACTACATGTTTTAGAAAGCTTCGACTCCAAGAAGGCACCAGGAGAAGATGGCCTTACGAGCGACATACTGCTTAGAGCATTCAAGCTACTACCACTGTTCTTCACTGCTGTATATAATGCATGCCTAAGAAAGGGTGTCTTTCCAAAAGTATGGAAACGATCAATAGTAATCCCGATAATAAAATCAGGACAAGAAAAAAAGTGAAAAAGTAACAAAATTTCGACCGATTAGCCTATTAAATGTAAGTGGAAAAGTTTTAGAAAAGTTAATGATTAACAGAATACTACATCATGTGCACTCAAAAAACCTCTTCAATTCACGTCAGTATGGATTTATGCCGCAGAAATCTACAATAGATGCTGTTATGGCAATGAAACACTTCGTGGATCAAAACCTCCAGCTATACAGATTTGTATCATTAACAAGCCTAGACGTGAAAGGAGCATTCGATGCCGCTTGGTGGCCTAGTATCATGGGCAACCTACGCCAAATGGAGTGCCCCAAAAATTTATTCCAATTAACAAAACAATACTTTGAAGACAGATCAGCGAGCTTGTGTTCTAATGAATATAGATTAGAAAAAGCAGTGAAGAAGGGTTGTCCTCAAGGATCATGCTGTGGTCCCGGCTACTGGAATGTTTTGTATAACTCATTACTCAATCTAGAATTCTCTCAGCGAACAGAAATTATTGCGTTTTGCAGACGACTTGCTGATTATGACAAAAGGGAAAAGTACAACAGAGACTGAAAACTACACAAACCAAGCCATAAAAGTAATCGAAAACTGGGCAAAGCAAAACAAAATCCAATTTAATGAATCTAAATCCAAGGTGTTGCTCGTTACCAACAAGAGAAATGTGCGGAATGAGAAGATCGAAATTTACCTAAACAACAAACTTTTGGAACAAAGGAGTTGAAATACCTTGGAATCTACATAGATAAAAAACTGAAGTTCGACAAACATATTGACCACATATACAACAAAACAATTAGTCTCATACATGCCCTATCAAAATCAGCAAAGCTCAATTGGGGATTAGGCCATAAGGCACTGCACACTATTTACACAGGAGCAATAGAACCAATTCTAACATATGGAGCACCAGTATGGGGGAAGGCAATAGAAAACAACAGGAATCGAATCAAACTACAGAGAATTCAAAGATTGATAAACATTAAAATCACAAAGGCATACAGGACAATTTCTTATGATGCTTCTTGTATTATAGCCGGGATACAGCCAATAGACATAACTATCGGTGAGAAAGCTAAACTGTATGAGGCAATTCATGGAGGAAGAGAGTATGATGCTCCATTAGAACCGAAGAACTGGACTCACCCAGCTGAGATGGTACACGTTCAAGATATGGAGGAGGATAGAGAGTACTCTCATGTGGTGTACACAGACGGTAGTAAGACAGACAACAAGGTGGGAGCGGCGGCAGTCATATTCCACAATGGAATGCTTATTCAGCAGGTTAAATACAGGTTAGGAGGAGCATGTTCAAACAACCAGGCTGAAAAATTTGCAATCTTGAAGGGTCTGCAGGAGCTACTAAATATAGAAACAATGAAAGAAGATGAAAGAACAGCTGTCGTGTACACAGATAGCAGAGTGACACTATCCTTGCTAAAAAACAACACCAAGCACAACTCCATAATTGAAATGATAACAGATACAGTAAGAGAACTGGAAAACAAACATTGGATTATTCATTTTGGCTGGGTTAAAGCCCACATAGGAATAGCAGGGAACGAGATGGCGGACCAACTAGCAAAACAAGCATCGGCAGACGAACAAACAGAATTAATATGTAGCATCACCCCAAAATCAAACATCAAAACGGAGCTAACACAATCAGCTGTACAAGAATGGCAGAGAAGATGGGACAATACGAACAAAGGAAATATATTGTTTATTTTTTATCATTTCACTCACCTCATACTTCATTTTATGAAGTATGAGGTGAGTGAAATGATAAAAAATAAACAATATTAAAGAACCTCATAGTGTTATTTCCTATCTACATAACTTAATAAAGGAAATATAACTAAAGCCTTTTTCCCATTAATACAAGACAGATTAAAACAACAACTACCAATCACTCCAGAATTCACTGCAATAGTAACAGGACATGGCAAAACAAGATCCTACCTTCACAGATTTCACATAATAGACAATCCTACATGCACATGCAATAGAGCAGACCAAACCGTAAACCACTTAATATATGACTGCCAAGATGTAAAACAACACAGAATGGAATTGATAAATGCTATAAAAAAGAAGTGGAAACACCTGGCCAGCCACAAATCAACAACTAGTAACTAAGCATTTACTAGAACTTAGGAAGTTTATTCAGGCAATAAAATTACAAAAATTGTTAATGTAAATATGTAACATAGTATATAAAAATGAGATGATTAGATTTAGAATTACGTACACTAAGTAAAATTGTAAATATTATAAATATAGAGGATAGTATAGACAATAGTATATAGGTAAGACATAGTAAAATGTATATGTAAATATGTATATACTGTTATGTAATAACATAATATAAGTCATTGATGTATTATATTAAAACAAAGCATGTAATATTACTCTGTAATGGGGCATGCTGAGGAATTAATAAAGAGAAAAAAGAAAAAAAAAAAATACTGAGTTTCATTGTGAAACATTGAAAAATGTGACCACTTCAGGTGAACTCCTACACTAACGGTTTTAGAAGGTCCAATTGTGAATGTAAACCTTCGAGGGACCCATTCAGACACACACAAAAAATTTCATCAAAATTGGTCCAGTCATTTAGGAGGAGTTCAATGACATACACATGTACAGGGAAATTATGTATACAAAGATTAACTTTTAAACATCATCATCATCATCATCACTCCAGGGATTAGGCAATTGCCCGTTCCGACTTCATAATGCATCAGCCCGTCTTCTAGGTATTCCAACATCACGCCTTCCTCTTGCTTGATAATTTCTTGCTAACAATGGATATCTCTCCTTACTCATTCCATCCATGTGATCAATCCATTTCTGTCTGTAATTCGTGACTTACTTTTAAACATGTTTGGTAATTTATTGCAAAGGTTGGTTATACCAATTTCACATACATTGATAGAAGTTACATTAAGCATTCACACATGTGTACTGATGATTCTGTGTAACTTAGAAGAATTCATTGAGTAAGTGAACATCAAATACTAAAGTTTTTCCCCAGATTGTTTGCACAAAACATACAGTATTTAATACCACAATAATTATCCTAACAAAAGTTGACTATTTGTTAATTTTTCTTTTTGTCTTCATAAACTTTACATGGTTGTGTGTCAGTTTTATAAAATGGAATGTCCATTGTAATTGTAGGTAAAGAGAAGCATGGACAAATTGGAAGACAACACTGAGAAATGCACCATCTGCCTATCAGAGTTTGAAGATAATGAAGATGTGTAGCAGACTGCCATGCATGCATTTGTTACACATTGACTGTGTGGACCAATAGTTGGCCACCGATAAACAATATCCCATCTGTCGCATAGACAGACTCGTATCAATAATGATACACCATCCACCTAACAGCAACTCTCGTGTCTAGGCAAGGACTGATCTGTCTTCTCAATCAGTCTGTCTAGTCTAGTTGTAAAAACATAGATGTATGAGGTAAGAAGAATTCACAATTCATTTGATTCTTAGTTTTCTTACTGTTGAATGAACAGATCAATTTGTTTATTTTTTTCTCCTTTATTACATATTTTTACGAGTAGTTTATCATCTGTGGATGATGTCACATGACGCCATCTTCAGATGACAGTATATAGGTGGAGCTTGTGGTTTTCTTTTTAGTAATTTTTTACTCTTGACGAGTACACCCTATGATGCCCTGTTCAAGGGCAAAACCATGTAAAGTAAAAGTAAAATAAAGTATCCCACTACAGCCTCAGGAGGCCCTTGGGGTAGTAGGAGGTTAAGGCTTCACTTTTCTGGACAATCGGCACTTGATGTCAGCCAGGTTGTCAGCCCTGCGTGACGGCCGCCTTTACCCCCAGGGCCATAGTGCCGCCAAAAGGTTTGGGTCAGTTTAAAAATCCTGACCCCACCAGGACTTGAACCCTCGACCTTCCAGCTTGTAACGCTGTGCCTTAACCACTACGCTACGGCGTGCCCCTCAAAACCATGTTTGGGATCAATTTGGGTATGTTTTTGTCTTGTTTTTATCACTTTTACTGTATCTGTGATTTTGATTTGTCAAGTCTCTATCCCAGATTGATTGCTAACTTTTATCACTAAGGTACATTATTTTATTTTATATTTCTATAGAAATAAATGTCGACACCTAATCAGTAATAATTACTTAGTTAAAGGGGAAAACAGAGTTTTAGCTTGCTACAATTTTATCTGAACAAGAAATCATGTCTCTCATGACACAGCTGTCTGGAGACTGAATAATGTGAAATGTGAACTTGAGATACATAAAAATTGAATATTAAAAATGTATCACCCTGTCTCATATTTTATCTTCATTTTTAGACTTATTTCAGAATTATTGCATTTTCACAACAGTCATCAAAATTTTGAGAATGAAATAATTCCAAAGTGGCCTAAACAGAAGACAAAAAATGAGATGAGGTGATACTTTTTTAATATCATCTTCCTGACAGGTTATAGACCTCGAAGGACTGTTACGACTTTTTTTTAATATTTAATCATTAATACCTGATAGCATTGCTTCCTACCAAGTTTATACATAAAAATGTTTATGCTTGTGATATATCAACAGAAGTAACAAGTCACTGACTTTATTTTTGAGTGCTAAGAGCGTAAAATGTATCTTTATATAAAAACAATCTCTTCTAAGATGAACACAGATCCAGATTTATTATTAGTGCTAAAAATGTGGAATTTTCATCAATATACCGTATTTATGCATATATAGGGTGCGTACATGTATAGGTCACACCCAAGTTTTGCGATAATAAATTAGGGAAAAAAATATGTTTCTTATATTTTCGCTAAGAGTCAGTGCAAAAGACAGAAGTAGACCTACATCACTTTTAAATCTGGCAATGTTGTAAATTCCAAACCTTTTGTTCCCGGCTATGTAACGGTATATTCAGGCTGCGACTCAGTCATTAACACAAGGGTAAAAATGACGGTCAGTTGGTAGGTACGGTATTCATTGTTATTCCTGTTCACTGTGTGTAAACAGGTTGGTGCAGAGCAAGTTGTATCTCCAAATTCAAGCTACAAGTGGTGTGCTACACAGCAGAACACGGAAATAGGACAGCAGGAAGAAAATTTGATATGGACGAAAAAATGTGCAACGGTGGATCCAAATAAAACATGCACTTAAAAACATGTCACAACAGCAAAAATCTTTCAGTGGAAAGAAAGTGAAATATCCACAGTTAGAAAGGGTTCTCCTGGATTATGTATGAAAAACAAGGGCAGATGGATTTTCTGTATCTGTTGAAATGATACAGTCTGAAGGCCTTAAGATAGCCAAGAATATGGAAATCTCGTGCAATTAATTTAAGGCAAGTTACGGCTGGTCAAGGCAATTTATGACATATCACGACCTTGTAATTCGACGGAATACATCAATAGCAAAGAAACTTCCCGTTATGTATCAAGTTGTCTAGTTATTTCATGTATAAGCCACACCCTATTTTTGGAACTTAATTTTAGGTAAAAAAGTGTGGCCTACCATATACACATGTAAATATGGTAAAAACTCCTGATACGACAGGCCTACAAGCTGGCTGCTGGCCTCACATCCACATGTGTCAATCACAGAGGTAGATGATAATCAGCCAGTGTAGGGGTGACATGTGGTCAGCATGTCGAGTCCCCCAGCCGTTATAGCTGCTTTTCTCAACCTGGAGTTGCTACTTATTGTAGCTACCCAAATGCATCACGATGCTGGGTGGGCACCGGTCCCATACTGGCCGAAATACCATGAGAAAATTTCTTCCCCCATGGAGACACGAACCAGCGCAAGTCCCATAGCTCTGCGCCAAGGTTTCCTGCCTTAACCACTCGGCTACGGCGCGGGACGTAAATATGGTACATATAAAATAATATTCTATCTTTAGAAATGTTTACCTTTTCTGAAGCTATGATATTCTGTCCAGGCACAAATAATATTCCAATTACTACACTCTCAGTATAAAACTGGATATTTACCCCAATATAAAAATAATAAGGGTTCTTTATTATTTAAACATAAGTATATTTATTTCTCTTTGGAATGGAGAAGATTATAATTTGCAATCTACTTGGAATAAGAATAAGATGAATTTAGATAATTCAAATTTTTTATAAGGACAAAAAATTCAAACATGCCAATCTGAACTGTTAATATAGTTAGATCTATTACTAAATAATTTTATATCCAGTAATATTTGAATTATCTGAATTGACATTTTTACATAAATAATTAAATGGGATTGAATGATTTGGATAGGAGTCAGCCAATTGTAGCCTACTCCTTCCTTATCATTGACCAATCAAAAAGCTCCCAGATTATAAGATGAATACTGAATTTTTCCTAGAAGAAGAAAAGAGAGCTACAGTTCTCAAATGGAGTAAGACGTGTTTAATAAAAGGTCATTGAGAAATATGAAAATTTATGTCTCTTTCTCCATATTAGTGAACCAAATGGTTTTAAAGTGTTAAAAAGTGATATGAAAGTATAAATTTTCGTCACCAAGTGTATAATTTATTCATAAAATAAGAACAAATCTTTGTGTACAAATGACTGTTAGAAACATCCTCCATTATACAGGGTGGACCGCTCGAATGGACCTAATTTCAATTGCTTGTTACTGGCAAACGGTTGAAGATAGAAACTTAAAACAACGTTCATAGTACAGAAAAACTCACCAAGTTTCGAATCCTGTCGGTAGATGGCACAAAGATACGTTTCTCGTTCTTAGATTTAATTGTTTGTGAAAATGGCGACTCCGCAGATGAAAGCGCAAGCTGTTTTGTGGTATGCGGAGTTTAAATCAATCATTAGAGTTCAAAGGGAGTTCCGGCGTGTGTTTAACCGTGATGCTCCAACTGCTAGAAGCATAAAGAAGTGGCGTGATACATTATTAGCTACAGGATCTGTGTTGAAGAAGCATGGTGGTGGTCGCAGAGCATCCGATGAAATGGTAGCAAATGTTCAAGCCGCATTTGAGCGAAGCCCCCGGAAGTCATTAAGAAGAGCTTCGCGGGAACTTCAAATACCAAAATCGACATTACAACGGATTGTCCACAAACGCCTCAAACTGCACGCATATAAAGTGCAGTTAGTGCAACGTCTGGAGCCGAATGACATGCCGAAACGAGTGGAATTCGCCAATATGATGCTGGACCGTCTCGGCGCTGATCCTGACTTCATGACCAAGATTTTCTTCTCGGACGAAGCCACTTTCCATTTGTCAGGCAAGGTAAACCGGCATAATGTGCGGATCTGGGGATCGGAGAATCCTCACGCTATTCAAGAGCATGTTCGTGATAGTCCGAAGATGAATGTTTGGTGCAGTTTGTCACATAATAAGGTCATTGGACCGTTTTTCTTCGCCGAGAAAACTGTTCGTGGTACCACATATCTTGACATGCTGGAGCAGTTCTTCTTTCCACAAATTGAACAACTGCAGCCTAACATCGTTTTCCAGCAAGATGGTGCTCCTCCCCACTGGTCCAATGAAGTTCGTACGACTTTGGACAACATTTTCCCTGGCCGTTGGATTGGTAGGGGAGGACCAATCGCGTGGCCCCCGAGATCTCCCGATTTAACACCACTGGATTTCTTTCTCTGGGGCTATGTCAAAGATAAAGTTTACACCACCCCAGTCAAAGACCTTCGTGATCTTCGTGAGCGCATCATAGAGGCTATTGAGAACATTCCAGAAGACATACTCCAACGTACTTGGCAAGAAATTGTTCATCGCTTTGATATCGTCACAGTGACTGCTGGGGCTCATATAGAGATGTGGTGATCTGGATATCAAAACTTGGTGAGTTTTTCTGTAATATGAACGTTGTTTTAAGTTTCTATCTTCAACCGTTTGCCAGTAACAAGCAATTGAAATTAGGTCCATTCGAGCGGTCCACCCTGTATAAAAAAGTGATTTACTTATACATAAAAGTAAATTCAGTGATTTGAGCCATGATTTTCAAAGTTATTCATCATTATATTTATCATATATAATATTGATATTTTTCTTTAAAGTAAATTTTTAATAACCGATGCCTTATTAAAGTTAATTATCCATTGATTAGTATTCAAATAATACTATACAAGATTCAACAACATTTCAGTGAAAACTTTAATAAACTCATATTTATCTTTATTATTAATAAGTGTTATTTCATAATAAGAGAAACTTTCCTACACTCCCCTGAAGGGATTCTCTAATGCCATGGCAGGATATAGCATTTTTGACTATTATGATCAACTAACTACAACCCTGAGAAAATACTGCGTTATGTTGATGCACAATGAGGAACCACAACATGGACACTCATCCAACAAAAAACCCACTATTAAGTAACATACTGTAAAGTTATAACTGGGCAACATTGGTTGGCTCACCTTTATGAACTAAGGGTCGAATGTTTGAACGCATTAGACAGTAAAAGGCATTCTCTGCTGATAAAGTTTTATCCAAACACATTTTTCTTACTCAGAAATCTATTCACGCGGTAACAATTGTAAGCTACCCTGACAAGGTACCTTAAGATCGTAGCTCAAGATATAAACTTATTTGAAAATCCCGAAGGAAACCGATGGTAACCAATGTAGTTTGAAACTTATCCAAGATGTCGGACCTTGAAGACTTCAATCATGTTTTCGGTATACGCGGAGAAGAGGAATTTGATAGAGTCTACCAAAGAATTCAACTGGAAGAACAGGAGAATCGGCGTAATATTGCGCGTCGCAGACGTGTTTGTATACGGTATTATTTGTGGGATGCAAGCATAAATGCATTCCTCTATAGCAGACGAAAATAACGGAAGTGGTTTTTATCGCTGAGAATTCTGGGTAATTCGTTGCCAATATTACGAAAACGTCAACATTCATGCATGACCGGTAAGGCGGCCGTTAATTCGTTCTCAGCTCACCAGTGATTGGAAGTAATTTGAGTAGAGACTAATGTATTTGCATACGACCCTAAGTCTTATGACAAGAATAATATCTATCTTAAACATCTAGTGTGGAAGTAATAATTAATTGTATGTAAGATTGATATTGGTGTATTTTAAAACTCCAAGTTCCAATAAGCCTAGAAGTTCTTGCCTACCAGTCAACTGCTGGCCTCACATCCACATGTGTTAATCACAGAGGTGGACTATCATCTGGCCAGTATAAGGATAACATGTTATAGATGCTTTTTCAGCTGGAGTCTCTATTTAATATAGTTAACCAAATTTCTCATGATGCTGGGTGGGCATCAGTCCCATACTGACCAAAGTTCAATCAGAAAATTTTATCCCTGATAAGTCCCGTAGCTCTGAACCAAGGCATCATGCCTTAATCCATTCAGCTACAGCATGGCACAAAGATAAAGTGATCCCACAAAAGTCCTCAGGAGGCTCTTGGGTAGTAGGGAGTTAAAAAAAAAAATCTCCTGACGCGACAGGCCTAGAAGGCCCTTAGCCTACCAGCCGGTTGCTGGCATCTCATCCACATGTGTCAGTCACAGAGGTAGATGATCAGCCCGGGTGACATGTGGTCAGCATGTCGAGTCCCCCAGCCATTATAGCTGGTTTTCTCAACCTGGAGCTGCTACTTATTGTAGCTACCCAAATTCCTCACGATGCTGGGTGGGCACCGGTCCCGTACTGGCCAAAATACCATGAGAAAATTTCTTCCCCCATGGAGACTCGAACCACCACTAGTCCCGTAGCTCTGCACCAAGGCTTCCTGCCTTAACCACTCGGCTACGGCACGGGACAGTAGGGAGTTAAGGCTCCCATAACTTTAGACAATCAACACGAGATATCAGTCAGGTTGTCAACCTGCTCGACGGCAGCTTTTATCCCTAGAACAAGCATCTGGTATGTATTTACATTAGAGGCTAAGTCAATCCCAGAGTCATTGTGCCACCCAAAGATTTGGATCAGTTTAAAAAATCCTGACCCCACTAGGACTTGAACATTCAACCTTCCAGCTTGTAGCATATTGCCTTAACCAACTCTGTCATGGCATGCCCCACAAAACCCATTGCTGGATTCTGGCATCAATTTCTGTGTCTTGCAGTTAAAAGCAGCAAGTAATTTTTTTGGACATGGCTTTGGTATATCACAACACTTCTCTGTGAGAAATTTCAAGGTAGGTAGGTATTAGCATGCAATGATAGACAGTTCCCTTGTTAGCTTTATGAACTTGTCATACAGATGGAAAAGCCCAGAATTTGAATTGTTCTTATATTGCTCTATTTTATCCTCAACCTGGAGCCGCTACTTACTGTAGCTACCCAATTGCCTCACGATGCTGGGTGGGCACCGGTCCCATACTGGCCGAAATACCATGAGAAAATTTCTTCCCCCATGGAGACTCGAACCAGCGCAAGTCCCGTAGCTCTGCGCCAAGGCTTCCTACCTTAACCTTAAACATCAGTTTAAAAATAATTAATTCATTCCTGATATCTTCACTTTTCTTTTTATCCATAAGCATGCAAGTGACTACATTTCTTAAAAATCTCATTTCTCTGTTTCTATAGTTTTATCTTCCTTTTTACTTAGTGTACAAAACTCACAATCACACAACAAAAGGACAATTGTTATCTTGTAGAACATTAGTTTAGTTTCTCTTCTGGGGTATTTTTATTGTGACACATATAAAGTTCAATGTATTAAGCTCATTAAAAAGTCATCTTTTTTAAAATAGTAGACGTCAGACACTAGATAATTAAAACTATTCACTTGTTCAATATTTTTCCATTCAAAATTTTGGCTCATGAGTAGAGCGAGGATTTTTATGAAATTTCTTATTTTAAACTATTAGGGTCGTATGCAAATACATTACTCTCTACTCAAATTACTTCCAATCACTGGTGAGCTGAGATAGAATTAACGGCCGCCTTAACCGGTCATGCATGAATGTTGACGTTTTCGTAATATTGGCAACGAATTACCCAGAATTCTCAGCGATAAAACCACTTCCGTTATTTTCGTCTGCTATAGAGAAATGCATATATGCTTGCATCCCGCAAATAATACCGTATACAAACACGTCTGCGACGCGCAATATTACGCTGATTCTCCTGTTCTTCCAGTTGAATTCTTTGGTAGACTCTATCAAATTCCTCTTCTCCGCGTATACCGAAAACATGATCGAAGTCTTCAAGGTCCGACATCTTGGATAAGTTTCAAACTACATCGGTTCCCTTCGGGATTTTCACATAAGTTTATATCTTGAGCTACGATCTTAAGGTACCTTGTCAGGTAGCTTTACAATTATTACCGCGTGAATAGATTTCTGACTAAGAAAAATGTGTTTGAATAAAACTTTATCAGCAGAGAACGCCTTTTACTGTCTACTGCGTTCAAACATTCGACCCTTAGTCAGAGAACACTCAGACAAAATATCTTTACATTTTATCTATAGAATCAAATAAGACCAAAATATGTTTTCATATTTCATAATATTTTGGCAAAATGTTCGTTCATATTTTAGTAAAATTTTAATATTTCTTCATATTTTTCAATTTTTTTAAATAAAATTTCTAATTGGTCAAAAACATTTTTGACCTGACTAGTTATGAATTTTTTTGACAAAGTAATATGGCAGACAGGTGAAAATTTCTCAGTATTCAATCCAGAACAAGATAAATAGATTTGATAAAAGAAAATAAGTGAATACGGAGACATGGTAAGACCAAGTAGAGGATTTTGTCCGAAACTACAGAACAAGAACAGGGGTCTACATGAATAAGTAGAACAACAATGTTAGAATAACCACAGGTAGCAGTCAGTTCCTTTTTGCTACCTAAGGGCAGTCCTTATTTTGTGAATGGATTACAGTATTTAAATGTAGGAAAGACTGCTGCGCTAAGAAATAAGGTCTTAATCCACAGTTTATTCCGATTGAGGGTCTTTCCACTTTTCAGCGGTTGCCCTTTTACCAGCCGGCTGCTGACCCTTCACATCTACACGTGTCAATCACAGAGGTAGATGATCAACAGCCAGTGTAGGGGTGACATGTGGTTAGCATGTCGGGTCCCCCAGCCGTTATAGCTGGTTCCTCAACCTGGAGCCGCTACTTACTGTAGCTACCCAATTGCCTCACGATGCTGGGTGGGCACCGGTCCCATACTGCATACTGGCCGAAATACCATGAGAAAATTTCTTCCCCCATGGAGACTCGAACCAGCACAAGTCCCGTAGCTCTGCGCCAAGGCTTCCTACCTTAACCGCTCGGCTAAAAAAAAAAAAAAAAAAAAAAATTCTTGTAGGTAAGGCCAATATTATTCTCACTTATTGAATGGAGAAAAGAGTAGTGTGGACAATGCGCATAAAGTGTCGAACAACAGTAGTACAAGTGCAAAATCTTCAAGTGGAGATAACGATAAGAAAGAGCAGGGTGACAAAATGGCAGAGCAGGGTATCGCTAGTGTAAATAGTTCGAGCTCTAAGAACAAATCTGTTATTGATAATAGTGAAAGTGAACAGAAATCGTGTTCAGGGAAAGGGGAAGTCGGGGACGTAGCGCAGAATCAAACCAAATCGAAGCAGGAAAGTAGAGAAACGGGTAGTAACGGTAGTGGTAATATACAAACAAAAAAACAAGTGGAAAAGACGTGAAATATTATATCATGAACAAATATTTTTATTCTAGTTATTAAGATATTTAAAGAAAAAAGTCTGTTTTAATCCAATATAATACAGTTATTATGTATGTTGCCTTCCACATGACTGAGTAGTCAGTTGCACCTGTTATTTAGAGCAAAAATCTATAAGATTCTCAAATTAATAGAAGACGGTTGTGAAAAGAGGTAAAAAGTAGTTGGTATTAAAAAAATGTGTATTTTTACAATGATGTACTTGGTCATACGAGTTTTGTAGGAGGTCTAATATGGTCCTAAGAAGTCTTGCATAGTTGTACATTGTTATACATGGTTTACAAGGTTGTACAATAACTTTCATGGTCATATGAAGTGAGGTTGTACAAAATCATATGATTTTAATTACTTGACATAACAATTTTTTGTGTTAATGAAAGATACACTTAGCTTTAAATATATATATTTTTAAAAAATGTTTATATATCTTAAACCATTCAGTTTGAATTTACTGGTATTTAATAAATTTCCAAAAATTATCCACACTGGTGTGCTTTTTTCTGGAACTGCTTGAAGTAGAGCTATGAAATTTTCAGAATTTTTATCAGCCTCATGGGCTAGTGGTCAGTGTTACTGACTACTGTTCATGAGGTCCCAGGTTCAATTCCCAGTCAGACCATAGGAATTTTTTTCTTAAAGGGAATTATTTCTTTGGTTTGCCCATGTTCTGGAAAAAAGGTTAAGTTTATATTAAGAACTCTCCTGGTGCTTCATTATCATTTATCACCTCTCATATCATTGGGGTAATGTAACTCTGCCTTCCAGGTGCCCCAACCTTAGAAATGGATTACAATTCTGCCAATGCTAGGGGAGAAAGCCAGAAATGTCATAAAAGACAACCTGGTGGCATTAGACAAACAAACAAACAAACATCAAACTATCAAATATAGCATGGTAAATGTTTGCTCCCATAACATGATATGGCATGGAGCATACTTTTTGATTGTACAAAGCAATTCTGACAGACAGGCGTTAAAAAACATATCAAATGTAGGAAAAGCTCCTAACTGTGTATTACGAACAAAATTGATAATTGGATTGTTCAAAGCACAAGTAGACCAAGACTAGATACTGTGCTTAGCCAATTTCATGAAAAAAAACTTCTTCTTCTTCTTCTTCTTCGGCTTTCCCCCACTTATAGGTTTGCCGTCTTCAGTTTCCATTTATCTCAATCATTCCAATCTCCCTCTCCCAAATTCCTATCATCCATTATGGTTCTGACATAGGTTTTCCATTTCCATCTTGGTCTGCCACGTTTATTTCTTCCAGGGGTGACCACTGGTATATATTTTTTGGCCATCTTTCATTTTCCAACTAAACTAAAGTTAAAATAATTCTGACTACATTTCACCATGTTCATACGTGTAGTTTATAGGATTACAAATAATTGTGATTGCAAAGGCAGTTTTGAAATACTCCCTAGAATTACTTGTGGATTAATTCATTTTAACATCTTGTTTTTTTTTCAAATATAACATACTGGACTTGGTCTACTTGTGTTCCGATTCATCCAATTTAATGTTATTGTGGCATTTACAGAAACTTGAGTTCAATATCTTTATGCAAGGTAAATAGCAATCATACAATCTAAATTTTGTCAGTAGCACATTCGATGGAAGCATGTTTGTTTTGGTTACTATGTTTTGTTTTTTTGTTTATGTTTGGATTTCGTAATTAAATATCATTGGATAAATTAATTGATTGTGTTTATGTATATAATATGTCCATCGCTGTGGTCTTGAGGTAGCGTGCTGCCTTGTCACGCAGCGGGCCCTGGTTCGATCCCCGGTCGGGGCAGTTTTTCTGGGTGAGGTTTCTATCGGGGTTTTTCCTCACCTGTAAGACAAATGTTAGGAAAACTTTAAGGCCCAAACAGTCCCCGAAATCACATGGCCATCATCATCATCCTTATCATTATCATCATCATCACTATCATCCTTCACCGGTGTGGAAAGCAACGGGAAGCTACCACACCTACACAATTCCCTAGTAAAGCTGCAAGCATAGCTTGAAAGTGCTGTGATTGCAGCGAAGGACCTGCCTTCGGGCAGAATTACTATGGATGGATGGATGTATATAATCTTCCAGTATTAATTTATTAAAGTAAAGTGTCAAACTTGTAGCAGGAATCAATAGGCCCAAAACTAAAATGTACTCAAACTGATAAATAGCACTGACTGAGTAAAATCCCAAGAAAGAAGTGAGGAACACGTGGAATATTACCAATACATTTAATAATGTTATACAACACTAGGGCCTAACTGCAATAATAATAATATACTATAAAAAGCCGATAAAGGATAGAGACATATACATGTGTATTATACCAAAAAATAGGGCATAAATATTCACCCTTTAAATGCGGATTGAAATCTCAATCCAAATATACATAAGTGTTTTATAGATAAAAAACTGAGGAAAAAATTATTATAAAATGACTATTTCACATCAATATATTTGTCATATATTTGTCAAACAATGAAGTCACACTTACGAAATCTTATATAATATCAAAAACAACTTATTAGTTTCAACTAAATAGGAAATTCTTACGAAACCTTATATAACCCAAACACATTAGGACAAGAAGTTAAAAACACCTTATATAACATGGCCATGAACATACTAGGAATATTACTACAGATGGGGCAAGAAAATAGGGCTTCCATTAGCTTTAGGGGATGGTGAAAGGTAAAGATAATCATATAAAAGCCGGGATTTTTTAGTGGAAAAGGCAGAACAGCAGCAGGACCGATTGCGGTCCCCCCAGCGGGGTCCAGCAGGACGGTGGCAACTACATTGGTAATATGTATCATTTATCATTCTTTGGTCATTTTCAGACTTAGAATTAAATATGGGACCAAATGGTCCAAGGAACTTAGAATAACGAACAAAGTTGAATATTTTAAAATGATTGTTTCTCTCTCTCTGAATTTTAACACTTTAATATTTTGAATCCCTCAGGGGTCCTCATCTAGGGGATATGTGGATGGCGACCACAAGGTGCCCAAGCTGAGCAAAACATTTCTTCCACTTACTTGTGTTTTGCACTCTTTTAACTTTACTATCTAACCTCTCTTGGTTAACTCTTGTTTTTTTCGACTCCGACGCTATTAGGGCAGCCGAGGGCTAGGAAGTCTTTCCTTTCTTCCATTTCTTCTTTCCTTTATTTTCTTTTCTTCTCCAGAAAAGCCTGACCAGAGGCTATAAGATGGCAGCCCCATCACTGGTCTTGCCTTCCTTTGGCCAGCAACCAATTGAAGGGACTATTATTATGCTTTCAAGTCTTATATGAGAATTTCCCAGAAATTTTCTATAGGATCGTAACAGGCCTTGGCCTGATACTTGGAAGGAAGAAGAAGAAGAATATTTTTTACGTTTGACAATGTGGCGATTTCAGCTGGCTTTAATAAATTGTTTATATGTTATTGATCCAATATCTCTTTATGTTTGACTTTATTTTAATAAAATATGTTAATTTTTCGTTTACTGTGTTTTAACATGTTTAAATGTAGAACTCTTCCTCCAAAACCAAGGGCATCCGCTCGGGCCAAAGACCACTCAAACAATAGTGGTCTCCACGCTATCAATACGCAGGGGCTTAACAGACCTGCCGCGTAATAAATAATGACTGGAAAGCACACTAATGTGCATAGGAGTTCATTACCAATACATTTAGGAATCCAAACGAATGGTGCCTGACCTGTGCATTTTGAGTGGGGAAGATGACTCTATGGGAGGAGTCATCGCCCTTATAAGGCAAGGACACATGACAAAACTTCCTCACACACTCTACAGTAATCAGCTCTGCGACCGTCCTAAATTCAAGAAAATTAGTAATTTAGAGAATTTTAAGTATTCTGAAATTTGAACGTGATATTAAACACATGCGGACTTAATAAACTCATTGACTCCACTCTGAATATCAAGTGAAATATAAATGTTTTCTGTAAACTAATGGTTTGAAATTATGATGCTCTTGAAGTTTGAAATTAATTAAAAAGCTGGAGTAAGAAGTTTAATTATTTATAATTGTACAAACATTATAAATCCCTGAGATCTCATCAACCTACCGTGAACGAACCGGCACAAACTACAGGCTTGGGAGGCCTTTGGGGTAGATGGATGTTGAGATTTCCACCTTTCTAGAAAATCTCTATAGGATATCCACTGGGTTGTAGGGTTGTAGGCCTGTGTGAGGGCCGCCTTTGTCCCCAGATCATGTGTCTGGTACTCATTTACATTCAGAGCTAAGTAGATCCTAGGGCCATGATGCCACCAGAAGGTTTGGTCCAACTAAAAACCCTGACCCCTTTGGACTCAAACCCACAACCTTCTGGCTTGTAGCATGATTCCTCAAACAACTACACTATGGGTTGCATGCAAATACATTAGTCTCTAAAATTCATCGGAGAACATATTGTTTAAACAACTCACCTCATAGGATTCATGCTTCCATGATATCGCGATTTCAAACATAATCATGTTCATCGTCAGCCATAACTCCGACTGATGAAATTCTTCGGCCGTCAACTATTCTATTGTCGCCATCTTCAGTGCTGCCATCTATGGTTGAATTTATGAACTTCGAAATCAATGTAATTTCGTTAGGGATATCAAAATTCATTGATCTATTTTTGTTTTTCTGAATGTATATTTTTTCCCAAACTGTCAATTCCAAAGGTTTCTCTACTTGTTTTAAAAGTTTAGCTTCTCTTCCAATTTTATGATGTTCTAATAAACTATGTACGGCAATTGCAGATTTTTCAATTTCACAATTTTTAATATTTCTGAAATGTTCTTTTGTCCGAATTTCCAAATTCCTTTTTGTTCACAATTTATTTGATAAATTCCAGATTTCTTACTATCTGGAACATTGACTTTTTTATTGGTACTTAGAAGATTACCCAGACTAAATTTATTTATTGGTGCCAAAGAAATGTTGTATTTGTCAAAAATTTTTTGAAATTTCCTATGCATTTCAGGATGGTAAGTAATTTTCTTGTATTTTTTCTTTTCTTTGCAATTTTGTAGAGTAGTATATTCATTAAGTCTTTTATTGTGTTTGAATTTCTTCAACTTATTTATAATTAATAAACAATATGTTCTCCGATGAATTTTAATGATTATACCTCATAATGTTTACTTCCCAACATTAATTAAATATAACATTAGTCTCTACTCAAATTACTTCCAATCACTGGTGAGCTGACTCACTGTGAGCAAGTGCAAAGATTGAATTAGCTACCCACAAACTGGTCATGCACGAAAGTCGTTGTTTTCGTAATATTGGCAAGAAATTACCCAGAATTCTCAGCGATAAAACCACTTCCGTTATTTTTGTCTGCTATAGAGGAATGCATTTACGCTTGCGTCCCGCAAATAATACTGTATACACGCAATATTACGCCGATTCTCCTGTTCTTCCAGTTGAATTCTTTGGTAGACTCTATTAAATTCCTCTTCTCCACGTATACCGAAAACATGATCAAAGTCTTCAAGGTCCAACATCTTGGATAAAACGGCAAGGTTTCAAACTACATCGGTTACCATCGGTTCCCTTCGGGATTCTCACGATAAGTTTCTATCTTAACCTATGATCTTAAGTTACCTCATCAGGTAGCTTACGAATTTCAACAATTATTATCGCATGAATAGATTTCTGAGTAAGCAAAATCGTATTAGGATAAAACTTTCTCAGCCGAGAATGCCTTTTACAGTCTAATGCATTCAAAGATTCGACCCTACAACATGATCCATTAAAACTGCTTCATATCATGATCATGATATTTTATATTGGGTCAGAATTAATGAAAAACCAATTAAAATGGCAATACAGTGAAAATCTTTATTTCTTGAGCTACAAAAAGGTCTTTTTGTCTCATTTGTGTGCTGGTATGTACACCTATAAATTATATAGAGCTTGTGTATATAAATATATGTAAAAAGTTAAAAATAGTACCTTCATAATATTTCTGTGTCTTCATTTTCGTATTTTGTTATTATGATATCATATTTTAGTATAATTTTCTTCATATAATTCCTCACTCTACTCATGAGATACCTAGTTCTTTAAAAGCTAAAACTAGTTTTCTTTTTTGATATATTAGGAGCATGATTTTTTAAAATACTACTTAATTGAAATTTGGCATTCTATAAATTATTCTCAGAGCTAAATTTATTTAATTTTTGCATTTCTGCAATGTTGCCAAGGTAAGAAAATATGTCTTAATCTTACAGGTAAATAAATAAATTTAATCTAATCATGTGTTTTTTTACAGATCGTTGATATAATTTTAAATGAATTATAGAATAATTATCAATAATGAAATGGTCAAGTGGCTTTCTCATAATTATCTTCACTGAATCGGATGTTTATTAAATGTAATTGTTGAATGTTGTATGTTCATGGGAACATGATTCAAATTTGGAGCTTTTATGTAACTATCTGTGTAAGTGTGTTTGTTTACAAAATCTCATAATAAGGAGGAGAAATCCATAATATTTATGTTGGCACCCCATCTTTTAATCATATAAATGCAGATACAGAGACTAAATTTAACTGATTTGAGTTCTAACTAGTTACCTTCAAGCGAGAGTATATCTTATTAAGACCTACAAAACCATCAATTCCAACCTTAGCACCTGCTACTTGACATCCGAGGAATATACAATCCTGCAGAGAGAATCCCCTGGACAGACCGTACAGAGTTGTAGCACAGAATGTATCACCAGCACCCAGGGTATCCACCACTTTGTTTGGTGGAAATGCCGGTGATTGGACAAATGTTCCATCGTGTGCCCTAGCCATCGCTCCACGCTCACCCCAAGCACTGATGATTGTTGCACTGAGAAATAAAACAAAATCTACCATATATTCTACTGTTTTTTCATTATTTTTTTAGAATGGGAAAATTACACTTTAGAAATATAAAAATGGTGAAATTGAAAAATCAGCAATAGCAGCAGATAGTTTATTAGAGAATCATTGAATTGAAAAAGAAACCTAACTTTTGAAACATCTATTTAAACTTTTGGAATTAACAGTTTGGGAAAAGATATACATACATTAAAAAAAAACCATATTAGATCCATACTTTTAGAGCTTCTGGACGAACCAAATTTGATTACAAAGTTCTTCAAGTCAACACCAGATGGCAGTTTAGAAAATGACCAGCATAATGAAGAATTGACAGTTGTGACAAGAGCTGAGGTGGGAATGATGATTCCCGATACTGCGTTTCTGTGTTAAATAACATACATGTATGAGGTATGAAGAATTCACAATTCATTTGATTTTTTATTAAGAAAATCTCATAATGTAAAAATTCCTAACTTTATTATATGAAATTACACATTGTTTGATATAAAATAAATAACCAATCAATATTTCCATGGCAAAGTATTGGCCTTAGTGGTTAATCCTGAGGGATTGAAAAATCCTAAGAGTAAGACCACAGGCAGGACTCTAGGCTATGGATTCTAATTTTAAGATATTTAAACTCATAAAAGAATCTCTCCACGGTGCAACAGGCCTTCAGCTAGTGCTGGCCATACATTCATATATGTTAATCACAGATATGCACAATCAACCAACCAGTTTAGAGGTAACACGTGCTCAGCACGTCAGGTCTTCAAGCCATTATAGCTGGTTTTCTCAACCTGGAGTCAATATGTATTGTAGCTACTAAATTCCTCATGATGCTGAGTGAATATTGGTCCCATACTGGCCAAAATTCCATGAGAAAATTTCTCCCCTCATGAGGACTCGAACAAGCATAAGTCCTATAGCTCTACACTAAAGGTTGATGCCTTTGAACTGCTCGGTTATGGTGTAAATCTCAAGCCTAAATTAGAACCTCAGAGCAAAATTTAATTGGTTTCCCATCCAAGAAATATCCAGTTGCCTACTAGGTGTCCCTTTGAGGCAATGAGCTAACCAATTGTCACTCTGTAGGAAGAAATCTCGAACTATAATGGCATAGCCCAATGTTGACCCATAGCCTCTCCTTTGTTAGCAGTTACTAGATCAAGTTAATTTAATTAACTTATTTCCTCATAGATGTCATGAATAGCATGCAGTCAACATACCGACTCAACAAGACATCTAGCAGGCAACTAATGTATTACTAGGATGTTGAGATCAGTAAATTTTGCTTAAAGGCTTAAGGATCTTTTATGAGCCTGAAAATCTTCAGACTTGGGACCCATAGCTTAAAGTTTCTCCTAAAGGACTTGCTCCTTGGATTTTTCCATCCTAAAAAAATCTATCGACCCCAACCAGATTTGAATCCATGACCATCAGGACCAGAGGCAAGGAGCATAACCACAGCCGACGTAGGGAACAAAGCATAACTAAATTAGTTTGGTCAACTCAGTCCTGCAAGGAAGGACGTACATTTGCCCCATGTTGGGATGTATGGGTGTAGACAGACAGGGGAAACTGAATACAGAAAGAAAAATAATCTGATTACTATATCATTAAGATGTTTGTGTTGTCTTAAGTTAGATCAGATCATTGACTAGTTTCCATTATGTTACAATATGAGCATTTATCTTAAGTTTCGAATCCTCTATCCCGGAGGAATTTAAGATGACACCATAGAATCACGTCAACATAGCCAGCAAATTCCTTTAATATTGTTTATTTTTTATCATTTCACTCACCTCATACTTCATAATTTATAGCAGACCCAGGGTTTCTTCACGTAATTCGTGACATTGTCAATGCTGCGTCATGTTCACAACTGACGTCCAACGGCCTTCTATCCTGCAGGATAGAAGGCCGTTGGACGTCAGTTGTGAACATGACGCAGCATTGACAATGTCACGAATTACGTGAAGAAACCCTGGGTCTGCTATAAATTATGAAGTATGAGGTGAGTGAAATGATAAAAAATAAACAATATTAAAGAACCTCATAGTGTTATTTCCTATCTACATAACTTAAATTCCTTTAAGTTGACAATTCAGTTCAAACCATAATTCATATCTATTAATATAATAAATTTGGGAATTTTTACATTATGAGGTTTTCTTAATAAGAATCAAATGAATTGTGAATTCTTCTTACCTCATACATCTACATTTTTTAACACAGAACTGCAGTATCGGAAAAAATCTTTTCCAGCCTCAGCTGTTTTCACGACTGTCAATTTTTTTCTTTTGCCGGTAATTTTCCAAACTGCCATCTGGTGTACTTTTGAAGAACTTTGTAATCAAACTTGGCTTGTCCGGAACCTCAAAGTTCATGGTTCTAGTATGTTTTTTTTGAATATATATTTTCCAAACTGTTAATTCCAAAGGTTTAGATACATGTTTCAAAAGTTTTGCTTCTTTTTCAATGTAGATTCTCTGATAAACTATGTGCTGCTCTAGCTGATTTTCCAATTTCACCATTTTTTATGTTTCTGAAGTGTTCTTTTTGCAAGTTTCTAAGTTCCGTTTTGTTTTTCCTAAATATACTTTATTGCAATATTTGCAATTAATTTGGTAAATTCCAGATTTTTTATTGTCTGGAGTGTTCATTTTTTTATTAGTTAACAGAAGATTACCCAGGCTGAATTTGTTAATCGGAGCCAATGTTATATTAATTTTTTTTTAAACCTTTTGAAATTTAATGGGAAATTTTATAAACAAATTTCTTGATTGGTAATGGGAAATCCAATTTTTCCATTTATGGGTTATCTTGAATCTTGTATCACCAATACTTACCCTTGAATTTTTAAGTGTTGGTCTTAGAATTTACCAGTACAATCTAATATTTACCATTACAGTGCAATAAAACCTCCAAAATATCTTATTATATATGTTAATTTTGAACTTTTACCAAGCGATGTTTATAAATCTTGATGTGAGCTGGTAAAACCATATTAATTTAATAAAAAGATCTACTAAGATTTGCATATTATGCAACATAACAGAAGCTAACCTAAGAGCATAAAGAAACCTAAGGTATACCATATTAACAATATTGGGACACATCATTGGTCAACTTCTGAATTTTGCAGGTGGTAGCAGGAATCAAGTCTTGCCTTATAAGACAGGCGGGGATTCATGAGTTGCAACTATGAGTCAGAAAGGCCCAGTGGGAGTTTTCCAGATGTGTCTTTGCATCACTTTCCAGATGGATTGGTCTCTCAACATTTTGATTTGAGAGAGATTAAGACTGGGCTTCCATATAGCTCTGATCCTTCATTGATAACCAGTTGCAGCCAGGAAGTGGACCAGTGAAAGTGATTTGTAGATCAACAAGGGAGAAAATATTGCAAGATTCAGCTTCCACATGTGTAAATAAGTAAACTATAAGATACGAGGGCGGATTGGAAAGTGACGCACAATAATTTTTTTCTGCCTTGGTATTGCAGCTAGAATGTTGAAATTTCACAGAGATATAGCTTGAAGTTTTCACTACAGATGGTATTTTTTTCTCAGGTGCACCTCTTGCGAGAGAAGCTTGAACTATGCAACAAAGATGGCGCGCATGCTATAGTCGTCCACCTGTGAGGGACGGATCGGATCGGAAAAGTAACGCACAATAATTTTTTTTTAAAAGTTTAATAGTAAAAAAAAGGAAAAAATCACAAATGAACTTACATCTTTTACCTACTTTTCGACATAGTCACCAACTTTCTCAACACATTTTTCCCATCGTGTTACCAGTTTCAATATGCCCCTGTTCGTAGAAGTCCGTTTGGTTGGAGTGTAGCCATCTGCGCACTGCTGATGCCTGCTTTGTTTCGGGCGTGTAGTGGTACGCCCACGACTCATCACCTGTGGCGATTCCTTCCAGAAAGTCATGTCCTTGTGCAGTGTACCGCGTTAAGTGGTCCAAGCTTGCCATCATTCGCTGGCCCTTGTGGTCGTCTGTCAGGTTCTTAGGCACCCAGCGAGCACTAACTTTACGGAAGACATTGCTACGGTCCATACAATCATCCCCATACATGCCACGCATGTCCCTGTGAATTTCACTGGGTTTATGCCCTTTGCCCCACAAAAATCGAACAACACTTCTCTGTTCCTCACAGGTGGACGACTGTAGCATGCGTGCCATCTTTGTTGCATAGTTCAAGCTTCTCTCGCACGAGGTGCACCTGAGAAAAAATACCATCTGTAGTGAAAACTTCAAACTATATCTCTGTGAAATTTCAACATTCTAGCTGCAATACCAAGGCAGAAAAAAATTATTGTGCGTTACTTTCCGATCCGCCCTCGTACATTGTGTTTGTGAGAGACCAAAAACAGAATAATTATATGTACTTATACAGTGAACATTCTGAAGGAAACAAAGAAGATTGGGTAATTTTGTGTAAACTAGTGTGAAGTTAAATTAAAGAAATTCTATCTGTCCCAACGCCACCACATCTAGTGGCAATATATATAGTTTTTAATCAGAAGAAAGTATATATACATATTCCTCGGGTCAATATACAACAAAAGTTTATCTTTTTATAAAATGAGTTAGAGAAATATTTTTACATCTCACCTCATATGATTCCACGCTTTCACAGGGCCTGTTTCAAGGGCCATTGCCCCTATTCTCAGCTGTAACTCCTATTCTGACAGAATCAGAATTTTGGTTGAGGATAGGGGTAACAGTCCTTGAAACCGACCCTGTGAAATCATAGAGTCTTATGAGGTGAGATATAAAAAAAATTATCTGACTCAATTTATAAATTGTAAATTATTCCACAGTATTACTTCCCATCGTAATTTGTATTAAGGAACAAATTTATCTATATTTTGCACTATAATCCTCTTAAGTGGGATACCTATTTACATTCTGCATAAAGAATAACAATACTTTGATGTTTTTATTATTAATATCATACATCTCAATGATGGATAAATCATATTTGAAGAGAAAAATTATACGCTCAGACCGGGACTTGAACCCGGGACCCTTGGTTTTCTAGTCCAAGTGCTCTACCATCTGAGCTACCTGAGCAAGCACCGATCTAAACGCAGGAATTACAACATATATAGAGAAAAATTTGCGTTTAGATCGGTACTTGCTCAGGTAGCTCAGATGGTAGAGCACTTGGACTAGAAAACCAAGGGTCCCGGGTTCAAGTCCCAGTTTGAGTGTATAATTTTTCTCTTCAAATATGATTTATCCATCATTGAGATGTATGAAATTAATAATAAAAACATCGAAAAAAGCCGTACTGGCATTTATAATGTAATATATAATTCCCAAATATGTCCTCTTAATAAAGGAGCTGCCATTTGCATAGATAGAAGCAAAGGCTTCAAAGCATTTGGTGGGCAGGAATTACAATGTATATAGAGAAAAATTTGCATTTAGATCAGTACTTGTTCAGGTAGCTCAGATGGTAGAGCACCTGGACTAGAAAACCAAGGATCCCAGGTTCAAGTCCCGGTCTGAGTGTATAATTTTTCTCTTCAAATATAATAACAATACTTACTTATGTTTTGTATCTAAAGCTAAGTTTCTCAGAGTTTCAGACATGGTAGTGCATCCACGGAACTCCGCAAAATCCTTACTGACAAACAGGACGTCTGCCATGGGTATAAGATCCTGTGCTGCTGCTCGAGGCTTCTCAATCTCCAAAGAGACAGGGAGTGGTTTGTGCCCCAAACCATAGCCTCTGTCTTGTTCTGAAGAATGACTCTCATTCCACATTTCTACCCATTCTATCATAGGCGTTACTTCTTCCACATTACGGCCCTGCAAAATCCATGATATAACACTTCATTGAAAAATTAAAAGCCTTCACCTTTTTAGATACTCTAGCAGCTCCAATGTTTGTCATTTTTTTAATTAGCAATTAATTAATAAAAATGAGTCCCATAGAATGACATGGTACAAATGGGAATGAAGGAGAGGCATGTATGAAAATCAGAGGAAAGCACGCAGTAGGCAGGCCAAGAATGAGATGGGAGAATAACATTAACCATGATTTAAGGGAAATAAATTATACGGGGAATGATTGGAAAATATTAGCTCAGAATAGGGATGTAAGGAGAGCTTTTATGTCTGTGTGGCCATGATCCTACAGGTTTGATAGTGCCAGTTAGTTAAGGTCGAATTTGTTAACCAGCAAAATTAGACCATTAGGGCTGGGGGATAAAACTTAAGCAAAAATTTAAAGAACATGTTAGATCTGTTATATTTGAAGAGAAAAATTACAACGTATATAACAGAAAAATTTGCATCTAGATCGCAACTCGCCTCGGTAGCTCAGTTGGTAGAGCATTTGGCCCGGCAAGCCAAAGGTCCCGGGTTCGAGTCTCGGTCTAGGCGAAAATTTTTCTCTTCAAATATAATTTATCTTTCATTGAGAAATGTTAAATTAATAATAAAAACATGATATGTTAGATCTGCATTCATCTTACCTCACATTTCGTTGTTTCTTGTAAGACATGTTTCAAAGCATCTCTGCTTCATCTTCAGTCTGTATTAACTATTAATTATTAAATAGAACCTCATAACGTTACTTCCTAATGTATTTTCATAAAAACTTTATAAATTGATCTAGCATCTGCATTTTTCAATTTTTTGCAATGAAACTTATTACATGCCATTGAAATAAAATGAGAAAATTATTCTACCAAAATCAGCAAAATCCGATTATTAGAAGTTTGCCTGAAACTAAACAATTAGAAATTGCTCTAGCAACCGCCATGTTTGTTTTCTTAAAATATGTAAGATTTATATTCTATAAAGCAGTAAAATCAGACCACAAATCTGACTTGCTGAGGAATTTGCTTAGTTTATACAATTCCAGTGTGATGGATTTTTGCAGTGTTTATTTTTATTACATTAATGCATCATTTACACTACAATCTTACAAATTCTGTAACTTTACTTACTTCAAAATGAATCCAACCATACTGAGACAGATCAAGTTTCTTGAAGTCCTCCAATGTGAGCTCAGGTAAGTTCTTATTGGAATGTATGATGGTGCGAGAACCTGTGGTCAGACTGCTGATCACCACAGATATCGGAGTATCACAGTTATCATAATAAACACAGTTATCTATGTTTATGTTGTGTGCCTTGAAGTCGTTCATCATGAAACTGAAAATAACAAGGCCAGATATTTTCTCACACATAATAATAATAATAATAATAATAATAATAATAATAATAACAATAATAACAATAATAATAATAATAGGGGTTATTTTATTTATTTAATATATATAATTTTAATATTTTAGTTTTTAATATTCAATGGAAATCAGCTGATATATTGTTAGTATGAATATTGAGAATTTCATATTTTTTCATGTATGTAAAAAAAAAAATTGGTAGCTGAATAATTTAATTGTTGAGAAAAATTTTGTGGTTCTAAGAAATTATAAGAAAAATATATCTAATTTTTAAGAATTTTAGGGTTAATAAATTCTATCTTCAAGCCACAGTTAGTCCAAAAGCATTCAAGATTAAAAGTGTATAAAACACTGGCTCTTCCAACTCTTTTGTATGGTAGCAAAGTATGGACGTTGAAACAGAAGGATATACAGAGACTTAAGGGTCGCATGTTTGGACGCATTAGACAGTAAAATGCCTTCTCTGCTGAGCAAGTTGTATGCTAATACGATTTTGCTTACTCAGAAATCTGTTCATGCGATAATAATTGGTTAAATTTGTAAGCTACCTGCGGAGGTACCTTACATGAGCAACTCAAATTAAAATCCCGAAGGGAACCGAATGGGAACCGATGGTAATCGATGTACTTTGCTGCTTTATCCAACATTTATCCAAGATGTCGGACCTTGAAGACTTCGATCATGTTTTCGGTATACACGGAGAAGAGGAATTTGATAGAGTCTACCAAAGAATTCAACTGGAAGAACAGGAGAATTGGCGTAATATTGCGTGTCGCAGACGTGTTTGTATACGGTATTATTTGCGGGATGCAAGCATAAATGCATTCCTCTATAGCAGACGAAAATAACGGAAGTGGTTTTATCGCTGAGAATTCTGGGTAATTCGTTGCCAATATTATGAAAACGTCGACTCTCGTGCGTGACCGATATGTCAGCCGTTAATTCGTTCTCAGCAATTGCTCACGGTGAATCAGCTCACTAGTGATTGGAAGTAATTTGAGTAGAGAGTAATGTTCTAACATACGACCCTTAGATCTGCTGAAATGAGATACCTTCAGAGGACTGCAGGATACACACTACTAGATCACAAAAAAATGAAGACATCTTAGAAGAATTAGACATGGAACCTTTAGAAAACAAAATTTCATATTATAAGTCAAGATGGATGCAACATGTTCATCGAATGGAAGATCACAGAATACCCAAACAAATGTTAAGATATCAACCTGCATGAAGTAGAAGACCAGGACATCCACTCAAAAGACTTTTGGATGGTGTTTCTCTTGAGACCGAAACAGGTCAACAAATGGCCTAAATTCGTGAATGTACTATGATGATGATGAAGAAATTATAGAATCAGTTATGAATTTGAATGGATCTTTGAAATATCAACTGACATTTTTACATTTAAAAGAGATTGGCTAACTTGAATATGAGTCAAGAAATAAGTACTCATAAGCCTGGTTATTTTGACCAATCAGATTTGAATATTATAATTTGAAAGAAAGAATTGTGGGAGATATTTCCAAATCTAGAGTCTACTGGTAATATTCATGGAGGCAAGACCTACAAAAAAACGGTCACCCATGATATTGTGTAATTTCATTTCATTTAAAACAATATGAAAAGTGACTCCAAGTGCATTTAAATATATATGCTGTTAATTTCAGCTTGGAATATAAATAATTTTGAGTCATTTTATATTTTGACGGTTGTCAAAATGGCAGTTTTAATAGTTACCAATAACGGTCATTCTAGTAACTGATGGATTAAAATCATTCTACAAGTTTAATTTATTGTCAAAGGAACTGATATTTATGAATAAAATTCACAGGTTTTATTCACAGTTAATAAAGTGACTTGATTTAAGGTGAAAACCTATTTTTCACATTCCCTGTGTTCCTCTTACCGGAGTTTCAAGCCGTGGCAGAGTTGAGGTCGAACCCAGGACTTCCTATAACGAGAACCTACTACAAGGAACAACAAATTTCCTCCCTTATATGACACTTACAACGTGGTGCACATCAACAAGGATACAAATCTTTTACTTTAAACAACAGGTCACATTTTAACACTGGTCCCAAGGTTTGCAGGTTCAAACCTAGCCAGGGTTGATGGATTTTTTAGGATGGCAAAATCTAAGGAACAAGTCCACTGGGAAGGATTTTAAGCTGTGGATCCAGAGATTTTCGGGGTCGAAAAAAAAAACAAGCATACATAGTGCCTCTGAGCAAAATTTAATAAGCCTTCAACATCTAAGTAATACTTTGGTTTCCTACTTTAGTCCATTTTTTTGTAATGAAGTAAAGATCTGCCATTATTTTCAAACTGTACAACCTCCCCCTTCTAAGGCAGGGTTTGTAATATTGGAAGTTTCACAACTAACTGTATTGTAGATTCAGGTTATAATATCCATGCTCAAAATAGCTGTATATATGTATATATACTATAGCTGCATAAGAAATATTGAAAATGTAATTTCTAGGGCATACAGGAACTGTACATTCCAACTACAAATGTGGATATCTTGACTATGGGGTAAACAGCAATCACTCACCCTGTAGCCAAGGTCATCTAAACCCCACCCACCCTCTTCGTGTTGAAACAAATTGACATCTTTACTTCCTTAGAAAAAAAACAGACTACAGATCTCTCCTTGAGGTGATGTACTAACCACATGTCACTCACTGACATCTGTAATGAAATAAGTATAATTAAATTAGTCTGGTTAAGAAACTCCTCATTAGGGGAGCATCCATGTCCCAAGTGGGATGAACGAGGATCAATCATCACTAGGGAATTTTTCTATGAGAACTATACAATGCTCATTTAGATATAAATGTATTTTGGCAGAAAAGGATCTTAAATAGGCAACTTTGTGGTTGCATTTATTTGCATATTTTGGCATTTTTTTGATATATTGCATTTTTTGTGGATTTTCTAGCATACTAGTGCTTATTTCAACTACTCAATCATACTATTTTGGCAGTTTTATGCGTTTTCTCAAAGAAATGTGCATTTTAAACATAATTTACTTTATATTTGAAGAGAAAAACTTTTGCCTAGACCGGGACTTGAACCCGGGACCCCCGGCTTTCCGGCCCAAGCGCTCCACCAACTGAGCCACCGAGGCGAGTTACGATCCAGACGCAAATCTTTCTCTTATGTACGTTGCAACTCCCTCGCGCCAAATGCTTGAAACCATAGCTTCTATCTTTGCAAATGGCGGCTTCTTAGTTAAGAAGACATTTATTGGGAATTTAACACTACTTTATAGCCAGTAGGGCTTCTATTGACGATTTTATTATTAATTTAACACTTCTCATTGAAGGATAAATTATATTTGAAGAGAAAAACTTTCGCCTAGACCGGGACTCGAACCCGGGACCCCCGGCTTTCCGGCCCAAGCGCTCCATAATTTACTTTCACTGTCGCTACAAGTATAAAAATTGACTTGAACTTACATTTTAAGAAATGAGAAGAGGTTCTACCTTCCCACATTCCAAATAATTGTACATAGGACTCGTTTATAGAAGTCAGGAGTTCAATTAGTGGAGCAAAGGAACCTAGTGAAAACTGTAGTAAATTATCTAGAAAAAGTGAGTGGGGAAATGGGAAAGGATGTATTGAAAAAAAATTGTAATGGTTTTGAGTCAAAATAAAAGATTTGAAACGCTGTCATCAATAGCTGAAGTTCTGTCAGGTGAAAATTATTATGTAGGAGAACTACCAGGGGACTTACAATCCAGTGATATAGTTTAATTTAAAAATTCATCTTTGGTATCGATAGAAGTGGAAAAGAATTTCTAGATTTACAGGTCATTATTAAGAGACAATCAAAAATTGTTCTCCTTCGACAATCTACTGTAGTTGTTTGTTGTACATTGCAATGCAGGACTAAAAAAGTGAACACCTTATATTTACCTGCAAATGTGAATTTCATAAATATCATTATTGCATTATTATAAATTTTAGTGCATTTTTTGGTTTTGTTAGTGCATTATTGTATTTTTATAATGTTTTATCCTGTATTTTATTGTGCATTAATTAAATTGGTACGGACACATTAGAAGAATGGAAGAAGGAAGACTACCTAAGATAATCATGGATTGGAAACCACAGGGAAGGAAAAAGAAGGGTAGACCAACTATTACGTGGATACAGGGAATCAATGCAGCTAAGAGGGAATGGGAAATAGAAGAAGATATATGGATGAACAGACAGGAATGGAAAAATGTGTAGTTAACTGTGAACATGGGTACCGGAAAAATGTATATTCATTGTAAAAGCCGGAATAATAAAAAAAAATCCTTGCCCTAATCATCACATATATGGCTATGGAATCTGTATGATCAATCTCACATTCACTAAGATCCTCCACTGATCCCTTTCTCAGTCAACTAAATCCAGTTATCCGCAATATCCAGCCCCCCCTAAGATCCAGCCAAACATTATCCTCCCACCTATATCTAAATTAACTAACTCACTGCATCTACTAAACCCGGAGATTCATGAACCATTCATACATCCCTATCCTGACCTAATGCTTTCCAATCATTCCCTGTATAATTCCCCTCTCTCAAGTCATGGTTAATGTTATTCTCCCACCTCAATCTTGGCCTACCTATTGAGTGCTTACCCTCTGGTTTTCCTACAAAATATTTTCATGCCCTTTTTCTATTCCCCATTCATATCACATGTACTGTCCATCACAGTATATGAGGTAATATTTTCCAATTATTCCCTTAAAATTTACCTCCCTCAAATAATCAAAAAAAGGTATAGTAATCCTGCTTACAGGCCTTAGGCGGCCTTTCAGATAATAAGAGGTTTCTAGACAATCGGCACAGTATGTCAGCTGGGTTGTCAGTCCTGCGTGAAGGCTGCAATTACCACCCCAAACAAGCATCTGGTACTCATTCCTGTTAGAGTCTGAGTCAATCCCAGGGTCGTGGTACCACCAAAAAGATTATGCAAGTTTAAAAATCCTCATTCTACCAGAATTTGAATTCTTGTATTGTATTGTCTTGTAGTGTACTGTCTTAACCAATTGCATTAAGCTGTGCCCCTCACTCAAATCACGTTTAATATTATTCCCCCATTTCATCCTTGACCTACCTACTGGTTGCATTCCCTCTAGCTTCCTACAAGAATTTCCATGCCCCTCTTTCATTTCCTACTCATGCCACATATACTGCAAACTGCAATCTAAAAGACTCAACATTTTTTATTACATCTGATTTCCCATAAAGATCATGTAGCTCACTGTTATGTAATTTTCACCATTCATCTGTCTGTTTGTCTCTCTTTAGTCTAAAAATTCTCCTAAGAATTATATTCTCAAATACTCAATCTTTTCTCTTCTCGTAAAATTACAGCCCATGTTAACTGGAAAATTAACTGGAAGAATAACAGTTTTATATATTTTTAGTTTATTGTTTTTTTAGAGAAGTTGGGATGGCAAGATTCCCTGTAATGCATAATAGCATGTGATTCCAGAATTGAGTCTATGAATAATTGATTTGTGCATCTCATTCCTATTTGTAATTATTGTTCCTAGGTATCTGAATATTGCCACTTCATTGTTTCCTGATTTGTCATTAACTATCTATTTCCATTCCCACCAATGCCCAGACCTTCTTGATGTTTTCTGCTCTACTTCTCTCTTTAACTTGATAACCCTGACATTAGGATAATGTAAATTATTCGATTCCACATTGTCAAAGTAAAAGTAAACTTTTGTTTGAAAATACAATAAAGTAAAGTATTCCCACTACAGGCCTCAGGAGGCCCTTGGGGTAGTGGGAGGTTAAGGCTCGCACTATTTCTAAACAATCGGCACTTGATGTCAGCCGGGTTGTCAGCCCTGCGTGACGGCCGCCTTTACCCCAGAACAAGCATCTGGTACTCATTTCCGTTAGAGGCTGAGTCGACCCCAGGGCCATAGTGCCGCCAGAAGGTTTGGGTCAGTTTAAAAATCCTGACCCCACCAGGACTTGAACCCTCGACCTTCCGGCTTGTAGCGCAGTGCCTTAACCACTACGCTATGGCATGCCCCTTGAAAATACAATAGGAAGTAACATTATGAGGTTTTACTTAATAATATGTTTGGTCTGTTTAATTCTTACCTCACATGGTTGTTTCTGTTAGACATATATATTTCAAGACATATTTGCCCCGTCTTCAGTTTGTACAGACTGATTTTTTCCCAAGTTGTTGGCCCTGGATCTCAATCTGCTCTCAGAACTTGCTAATCAGGTTCCTGTCCCTGGGAATTTCAAAATTCATAATTCTCTCCTTATTCTGCTGTATGTACATTTTTTCACATATGGTGAGTTTATTTGTTTTTTCTAACTGTTTTAATAATTTTGTGTTTAAATCTATTTTGTGTTTTTCTGACCAGACGTGAGCAGCTACTCCAGATTTTTTTCTACTTCCCCTTTTTTTTTACATTTCTTGTGTGTTCTTTGGTTATACACAAAATATATTTAAACACAAAATTATTAAAACAGAAAACACAAACAAACTCACCATATGGGAAAAAAATTTACATACAGAACAACAAGGAGAGAATTATTATTTAACTTTAATAGGAATTAATCACTATGAGGTTTAATTTATGATAAAATAAAATGTTTCCTACCTCTCCTCATATAAATCTTCTAAATAGATCGCAATTTCGAGACCATAACGGTCTGATCTTCAGTACAATCTTGGCGACTGATGTTATGTTGATCGGAAGAAACACTTCTTCATCAGTCCACTAACAGTGCTTCTTCTGATCGACATAATATCAGTCGCCAAGATTGTATGAAGATGAGACTGTTATGGTATCGAAATTGTGATCTACTTAGAAGATTTATATGAGGAGAGATAGGAAACATTTGATTTTATCATAAAGAATGATGAATTTTGAAATTCCCAGGGAGAGGAACCTAATTAGCAAATTCTTTGGACTACAGAAAAAGGGAGCTGGAGTCAAGATCCAGGGTAGACAACTTGGGAAAAATCAGTCTGTACAAACTGAAGATGAGGCAAATATGTCTTGAAACATATGTCTAACAGAAACAACCATATGAGGTATGAATTAAACAGACCAAACTTATTATTAAAAGTAAACTGTTCAACTATAGGCCTTAAAAACCCTTGAGGTAGAAGATCGAGACTCCCACATTTCTAGATAATTGGTACAAAATGTTATCTGGTTTGGCAGCCCTACATGACAGCTGCATTTACCATCAGAACAAACATAGGTACTCATTTCCATTAGAGACAGAGTCAACCCCAGGGTCACTATGCCACCAAAAGGTTTAGGTTAGTTTAAAAATGTTGATTCCATTGGAATTTTAAACCTAATGGCTTGTAGGATATTTCCTTAACCATCTACACTATGTCATGCTCATTGTGAAGTTTCTTTTTTTCTCGATTCTCAACACTTATGGTACTTAGGATCCTATATTTTTATACTTTTTGCTTGTTTCCATCCCATCATGTAATAGTCGATCTTTTACACTCTATCAAAATGACACAATATCACATTTTATAATTAAAAAAATTTGTTCTTAATCAACAGTTTATTAAACATGGAGAATCAGTAAATTGACACCTCACCTCAGTTTTTTTTATTTCTAATGCCACCAGGTTGTCTTTTATGACATTTCTGGCTTTTTCTCCTGATATTGGCAGAATTGTAATCCATTTTTTAGGTTGGGGCACCTGGAGGGCAGAGTTACTTTACCTCTATGATATGATTGGTGATAAATTATGATGAAGTGCCAGGAGAGACCATGGGCAACCACAGGAATAATTCTCTTTAAAGAAAAAATTCCTATAGTCTGACCAAGAATTGAACTCACGATCTCATGAACTGAAGTCATGAAAATGCTGACCACTAGCTCATGAGGCTGATCTCTCAGAATTTGTAATTTCTTGAGAACATTACTAATAAATTACAATAGGAAATAACATTATGAGGTTATTTTTAATAAATACGGTGAATCTGGTATATCTTACCTCATAAATATTTGTCTTTCATTTAACATGTTTCGATATGCTGTCCATATCATCGTCAGTTCATCCAGACTGCACAGATGCACCAGATTCACTTTATTTATTTTACTTCAGAACATGTTTCAGATGATTTGCCTTCTATCATCAGGGTTAAATTGGTGATTGACAATCTTATAGCTTGCTACCTCTTCCCTCTTTTTTTCTACAATCGACCTACAAGATCACCAACCATCGATTCAATAGTCAGAATGACAGAAAGTAAAGCTTCTGAAACATGTTGTCAAGAATTCTACAAATTTTGAGGTGAGATGTCAATTTTCCAATTCTTAATGTTTATTTAAAATCCACATATGCTACTACCTAAAACATCAGTTAACAATTAATTGTATCCACCGCTGTGATCTCAGGGTAGCATGCTGCCTTGTCACGCAGCGGGCCTGGTCGGGACAGTTTACTGGATGAGGTTTTTATCGGGGTTTTTCCTCACTTGTAAGACAAATGTCAGGAAACTGTAAGACCCGAACGGTCCCTGAACATCATATGGCCATTGCAATCGTCACCATTCATATTCACTTTAGATTAAGGACTCTCCTGGCTCACCACTATCATCATCATCATCACCCATCATATCATCGGGGCAACAAAACCCCACCTTCCACGTGCCCCAACCTCAAAAGTGGGTTAAATTATGCCAATGCCAGGAGGGAGCACCAGAAATGTCCAAAAGGACAACCTGGGGCATTAAAAGAACAATTTATTGATTTTATTCCTAATGAAGAAATCTAAGTTGTGTACTCATTAAGAATGACTATTTAACTCATGCCCCAAATGGGAGTCAATGGCCAATCACGTTTCAATGATTTTTGATTTACAGCCAATCACAATCATGTTTCGCCTAAAATTTACCAACTAAAGTTTATCATAATAAAGAAATCACCTCCTTTTTTAACATTGTAAACAGGTCATAGCATTATTTTGCAGTGACTGACTCCCTAAGAAATACGGCTACCAGACTGTATATATAGTGCATGAATGTCAACACATACCGCATGTGGGAGTTAATATAAAAACCATTTGTAGCAATTGATTATAACACCAAAAAAAGAAACCACTGTTTGCACTTTCCTAAATGTATTTTTTCCCAGAAAAATATAATTGTCATATTTACATCATAGGACATCAGAAATTAATTAATATACAGTTTGATGTGTTTCATTTTTTCTCCACTAGAGTGCATTCTTACAATATTGTGTTCCTTTGGTAATAAATAATATGATCTGGTTGCAGTGACAAACAAAAGAAGCAAATGAAGCTTACCAATCGTTTCTCATTTGTTTTCAAACATCGCCATTTACATTAAATATATTAAAATTATATTATTATAAATATATATATTAAATTTGGGAATTTTTAACATTATGAGGTTCAAATTCATAAGAATTAAATTAATCGTGATTATTTCATAATAAATTGCCAATACTGCAGTGCTGTATTTAAAGAAATATAGAAGTATGAGGTATGAAATAATCACGATTAATTTAATTCTTATTATAAATATATTAAAATTATTTAAAATAACTATATTTAAATAATGATTTGTGAGTAAACAGCTTAATTTTATTTGTTAAATAGTCCTAACAAATGCCACTCTTGATTTCCAAATTCTCTAGATAAATTCACTCCTCACTTCGTGAGTCGTGAATTTAACGATAATTTGGAAATCACTCGTGGCAATACTTATGGCAAAGCATTTTAAAAGAGATCATACATGACAGTATTTGAAAGATTTTCTCAAAAATTATTTAAATATTTTTTTTTAATATTTCATTTGGCTCCATGCCATAAGTGATTAGACATTTACCCTTCACCTCTAGGTCTCAAGTTTGTGTCTTAATCATTGCATGTCGGGTTCAAGGTAGACAAATTAGAGCCAGTGTAAGTTTTTCTCGGGGTTTCCTCCCATTTTCCCTGCCAAAAACTTAATTCCACCATTTCTCCATGCTTATATCATACTTTTTATTTCATCAAATTTAATCTGCCACTATGATGGTGTGACAGGCCTGATCAGCCAGCATTCATGTATATCAGGGATCTTCAATAATAGAGGCTTCATCTCCTCTCATTCCTCAATCTGGCATTACACCTGACATGAGGAAAGGGTTTATTATCAAGATATGAACACATGGGACATGTCACTTGTTCCAAATGCAATTATCTGAAAATTAAATCTAATATTTGGATAAAATTATATAGTAAAGTGATCAAGGCATTAGGAGGCCTTGGGGTAGTAGGAGGTTAAGACTCCCATTTGTTTTGACAACTGACATGAGATGTCAGTAATGTGTGATGCCCACCTTTACCCCCAGAACAAGTATCTGGTACTCATTTCCATTTGAGCTGAGTTGATACAAGGGCCATGGTGCTGCCAGAAGGTTTGGGTCAGTTTAAAAATCCTGAACCTACGGGATTCAAACCCTCGACCTTCCAGCTTGTAGTGTATTGGTATAAAATTATACTACAACAAAAACTTACTCAAGATGCTGCTGTTTACTTAGTGTGCCAAAGAACTCGCAAGGTACTCCTAACTGTGACAACACTGTGCAGTTGTTAGAAGCGTTACCTCCACGCTGCCATCGCATTGAAATGCATCTGGAATAAATAAATATATAATGACATCTTTCATTCAAGTTAGAATATTATTAAGCTTTTTAACAATAATAATAATAATGTTTTATTTATTCTGACAGAGTTAAGGCCATAAGGCCTTCTCTTCCACTCAACCAGCACAAATACAAATAAATATTTGACAAATATAGATATACACTATACTAATTATAAACAGTTAAAGATACATTGAATGTAGCAATGTAAATTTCACGTACAAACAACATTTTATATGATAATAACAATAATAATACTTACGATAATAATAATGATAATATAATAATAATAATATAAATATGATAAATTATTCGAGAAACACCAATTAATATATATACCTTACACTGGGTAATAATGAAGTCGAGGTTAGAGTAAATATAAATTTAGATTTCTTTTAAAAGATGCCAATGTCCAGCAGCCCCTTATTTCTTGTGGTAGGGAATTCCAGTTGCGAGAAGTGAAGATGGTATATGACATGGAGTAATGTGATGTTCTATGTTGCGGTATAGTAGACTACATTGTGATCTTGTGTTTAAGTTATGGTTTGAGGATAGATACTGGAAACGGGATGATAAATAATTGGGAATCGAGATATGTAGGATCTTAAATAAAAGAATTAGACAGTGCGATTTTCTTCTCTCTTTTAGATGTACGATTAAGGCAACAAAATTTATTATTCACAGTTTTATTTTAATCTCTGTATAGAAAAAAAATCAACAGAAATATTAAATTAAACCAAGTGGAATGATTTTTGATAGAAACAGTCAGCTTATATATACACTTTTTTATGGCATGGCAGGCTTGGCCTACTAGCAGGCACATCCACATGTGTTAATTACAGAGGTGGACAGACATCCAGCCAGTATAGGGGTGACATGTGGTAGGCATGTCAGGTTTCCCAGCCATTACAGCAGGTTCTCTCAACCTGGAGCTGCTACTAATGTAATTACCCAAATCACCCATGATGCTGAGTGGCATTGGTACATATTGTCCAACATTTGAAGAAGAAATTTCTTCCCCATGGGGACTCGAACCAGCAGAAGTCCCCTAGTTCTGCACCAAGGCAGGATACCTACTTGTCAAAATCCCATGAGAAATTTTATTTCAAAATAGGATCTTAGCCCTCTGCATGCCATGGGTAAAATCTCTTGTATTAGAAATTTAAATTGTATCCGCCGTTGTGATCGGCTTTGCAAGTAGTTTAAGTATATTGTCTGGCAGGTAACGGACAGAAGCATCAGAGCCGATCTAAACAGCTCATCCTGTAGCTCTGCACCAAGAATCATGCATAACACAACTTGGCCACGGTGTGAGACATTCTTCCTGATTTCCATAAACTTATTTATTTATTTAATATATATAATAGTGAAACCTGAAATTACAAAATTTTATTGCGGTACTACAACTGCATAAACCTGGTGTAAATGGGATATTTATGTTAGATCAGCTAATTCTAAGGATGACATCTCTCTTCCCTACTATTTTATTTAATTGTGATTATAAATTTGTTTATTCTATGTTTTCTACAATCATTATTTTAAAACTGTTTCTAGTAGACATGAAGTTTCGTCCATCCACTTACCAGGTAGGAGGTCACACATCTCCTGCTAAGTAAGCTTGCATGCATTTCACAAATTGTTACTCACCCTTCTTACAGAAAACGTTGTAGAAGACATTGTACATAGTGTCCATTTTACCTTATGCATGTTCTGCACCTTCTAAAGAAATTTTCTTTCACACACAATTGTTCTCCTAACCTAATGGATATAATTATATTTTTAATATCTTCTTTTGAAAAAGGAAAATACTTATCGACCCATATTTGAAAATGGTACCGGGTGAATTTCATCAAATATAGAGCTACAAAACCCATATAAGAATGTTGATATCAAAATGAGAAGAATGGAATGACTAAAGTCATCTCAGGATTAATGATGACAGAGAGCCCAAGATTACTTTAGATGCCAAAGTAGTTGGAAAAAGAAGAGTTGGAAGATCATGACTACTACAATGGATGGATTATATGAATAATGACATTAGACAATTTGGTATTAAAAGATGGAGAATAAAGGCTCAAGACAGGCAGGAATGGAAGGAGGTGATTAGGGAGACCAAGCTTAAACTCAAAGGATCGTAACACCAAAGAAGATATCTATTTATATCCTATGACTGGAATGTTGATAACAATCATCTACCAAAAATCCTTAAACACAATGAGAAATACGCAAAAAATATATATATAAATATACAAATTAAATGTTAAACAAGAAGACCCGTGCTAATATTTCATTTAGCATCTTGCTTCCCAGTATCAATCACATTTATTGATGACATTCAAATTAGGGCCTTGTTGAAAGTGTTGTCAATCCATGTCTTCTTGTCGAAAACACAGGATACAACACGTAGTTTGTGGTATTCCAAACTTAAGGAGATGTTTGTTAGGCAGTCAAGTCCTTTGTGCAGCCGGAAAAGTGCTACAGAATTCCTTCTGGGACAATTGATATGTTTCACTGTTTCTGTGATGTCCTGTTTGTGAGTTGTGTAACATGGTGGTCATTTAATATTTTCCTTAAGTATCATTTAACAGTGATATGAGATGTCTATATTTTGTTAATTTAGTGTGGATCAGTTAATTTAGTGGATATTAGTTTTTTAAACTTATTTTTAAAAAATCACTAGATGTAAGACCTGGGAGGCCATAAACTCCGTCATAGTTAAATATGGGAAATAATGTCGGTTGAAAATGAGAGAGATCATTCTCTTGAAAACTAGTTCCCATGTTTAAAAAAACATAAAATATGAGGTAAGATGTGAAAAAATGACTCATTAATTTACCATAAACTCCTGTTTATAACGCTGTCTCCAAATATCTGACACACTTCAGTCATGGATTCTTGTCCAAGTATGAAGTATTATGTTATATTAAATTCATGTAGGTTGTCTGTTGGAAATACACTAAGAGACACTACATACTCGTCAAATAGAGGTCCTAAAATGTGACTGATGAATGTTTTACTAATTATTGTTTCTTGATAGAAAATTGGTCCAATAATCCACTGATGGTACACCACACCCCTACTTTTGCATTGTTGCTATACATTTCCAACAAGACAAGAGTGTACTGCACATGAATCCATGACTAAAATGCACCAGATATTTGGAGGACAGAATTATAAGCAGGTAGTTATAGTCCACCAGATTCCCACCTTCTGATTTTCATTTATGGGAAAATCAGAAAATAACTAATTCACTGGCACTATCAAACCCATAGGTACATGCCCATATGGACATAAACTCTCCATACATCCCTTACTTTAAGGTAGCTAATGTTTCCTAGTCATTCCTACATAATTTACCTCCCTCAAATCATGGTTAATGTTATTCTCCCACCCCATTCTTGCCACCTATTGGAAACTTTTCCTGTGGTTTTTCCTTCAAGGAGTTTCCATGCCTCTCTTTTATTTCCCATTTTTGCCAGATGTCCTACCGATCACAATCTATGAGACTTATTACAACTGGTTTCTCATAAAGATCACATAGCTCACTGTTACATAATCTTCTCCATTCACCTGTCTGTCTGTCTCTCTTTGATCCAAAATTTTTTCTAAGAACTTTACTCTCAAATATTCAAAATTTGTCAAAAGAGTACCAATCTTTCATGTAAAAATGCAATCATCGTCAAGAAATGTACTGGGGGCTAAAACTAATGTTCAAAAAATAAACCCTGTATACTAAATGAACTAAAATAAATGTTTTTCTTCTTCTTCATCCAATCAAGTCTTAGGCCTATAGGCCTGTTACAATCTCACTGACGAATTTTGTATCCAGCGTTTCCTTGGACGGCCCAGAGATCACTTCCCTGTTGGACAATAATGAAGCATGGCCTTGGGAACTCTATTCGTCGCGCATGATTAATCCAGTTGTTCTGGTATCTATGTACGTATTTAATGACCGGTTCTAAATGTAGTTCCTTCAAGATATCATCATTTGTGATCCCATTTGATCTCATGAATCTCATTTCACTAGAAGTTATCCTGCTCTCTTCTTCTTTCCTCAAAGTCCTTGCCTCACTGACATAGCAGGTCTTGCTAAGGTTTACAAAGAATAATTAGATCCATTACAATAGAAGAGCGGCACCATGGCCCTGGGGTCGACTCAGCCTCTAACTGAAATGAGTACCAGACACTTGTTCTGGGGGTAAAGGCGGCCGTCACGCAGCGTTGACAACCCGGCTGACATAAAGTGCCAATTGTCTAGAAAAAGTAGGACCCTTAACCTCCTAACACCCAAGGGCCTCCGGGCCTGTTGTGGGATCACTTTACTTTTTATATTAGTAAGCAGACTTACTCCCTGTATTGATGACATTCTAGGAGATCATCAATGTGCATTTAGAAGAAACAGGTCTACAACAGATCAGATTTTTAGTATAAGACAGATTTTAGAAAAGAAATGGGAATATAATGGTACTGTACATCAACTATATGTAGACTTCAAAAAAGCATATGATTCAATTAAGAGGGAGAAGTTATATAGCATCCTGCTGGAGTTCGGAATTCCTAAAAAGTTAGTTAGACTTATACGAATGTGTCTAAATGGCTTAAAGAGTAGGGTGCGTGTAGGCAAACAGTTTTCAGACACTTTTGAAATCCAGAATGGGTTGAAGCAAGGAGATGCACTATCTCCTCTACTATTTAATTTTGTACTAGAGCATGCCATTAACTCTTTAGAGAATGAGGAAGGCTTACAACTGAATGGTATTAATAAGCTGTTAGTTTATGCTCATGATGTAGTACTACTGGCCGATAGCGAGGAGATACTAAAGGCCAACACGCACACACTATTGAGTAACACTAAGAAATTGGGACTGGAAGTAAATATCACTAAAACTAAATATATGGTCACACGTAGAAATTCAGTATATAATGTAAATGGACAGCTAATGACAAATGAGGGAAATTTTGAGGAAGTGGCTGAATTCAGAACCTAGGAATAATAATCACAAATAGAAATGAGATGCACAAAGAAATTAAACATAGGCTCAATTCTGGAAATGCATGCTATTATGCATTGCAGAGACTTTTGATGTCCCAACTCCTTTCAAAAAGCGTTAAGCTGAAAATATATAAAACTATTATTCTACCAGTTATATTATATGGGTGCGAAACATGGACTCTTACTTTAAGGGAGGAAAGGAGATTACGAGTATTTGAGAATAAAGTTCTTAGGAAGGTTTTTGGACCAAAGAGAGATGAACAGACAGGTGAATGGAGAAGACTACATAACAATGAACTACATGGTCTTTAGAGGAAGCCAGATATAATAAGAACAGTTAAGTCTCGTAGACTGCGATGGGCAGGACATGTTGCACATATGGGGAATGAAAGACGTGCATGGAAGCTTCTTGTAGGAAAGCCAGAGGGAAAACGCCCAGTTGGTAGACCAAGAATGAGGTGGGAGAACAACATTAACTATGATTTGAGGAAAGTAGATTATACAGGGCATGATTGGAAAGCATTAGCTCAGGATAGGGATGTATGGAGAGCTTATGTCCGCGCGGCCATGAACCTACGGGTTCGATAGTGCCAGTGAGTAAGTAAGTACAATAGAAGAACTAATGCATGTGAAAGAAAATTTCTTCAGAAGATTTAAAATATGTGTAAGAGTAAATGGACAGCACATACAGCATCTTCTATGAGCAGGTGAGTACCAAAATATGTATAGGTAAGGTTTAACAATTAAATTTATATATTAAATTTGGGAATTTTTAACATTATGAGGTTCAATTCATAAGAATTAAATTAATTGTGATTATTTCTTACCTCATACTTCTATATTTCTTCACTTACGAAAGTAAAAATTGACAATCGTGAAAACAGCTGATGATGGTGACAAGAAGTTGCCAATACTGCAGTGCTGTATTTAAAGAAATATAGAAGTATGAGGTAAGAAATAATCATGATTAATTTAATTCTTATTTAACAATTAACTTGGGAGAGCAAGCTAGCTTACTTGGTAGGAGACACATGGCCTCCCACCCAGCATGTGGGGCAGGCAAGCTTCATTACCATATGAATCAGATCACAATGTAAATACAGTACCATATGTGTGTCATAATTTTATTTAAATACTTTGACACAACATACCTTTTTCTATTCATTAAAACAAAATCCAGCTATTCTATGCCAGGTATCAGTCTGTAAATCTTGCAATGGACCACTAGTTACTAACTATATTCATACATGTCAATAGCATATTGAATAACATCCATGCTATCGACATGCCAACATATTTCTTCACGTCAATGAACAACATGTTAATATTACGTTAGTCATTTTAAACTAGGTAAGTAAAAGTCAATAGAAACTGATATGTTCCAAAGATAATATGATTTTTTTAGGGGGATTCATCGCTTTAACTTACCTCATATATTTTCAAAGTCCTATAGGACAACAGTGCGCATGTGCCAGAGTTTATAGAGCCAGCAATAACCCACCATCGAACCACATGTTGATTATCATCCTTGCCACATATTGATTATTATCGATATCATACTAAAGTTTATACAGCTTACGCTAGATGGCAGCACATCACTATGAAATTTAAATGTCCAATCGTTGCAATAAATCCCCAAATCTACGTTAAAAAAATATACTAATAATATTAAAATTACCAAATGTTTATTAAAAATGGGTGTACACTTACTTATCACTGCCTAATGCCATTCTAACCAGCGATAGAAAAATCATAGACTACGTAATATACTCTGTGGAGAAAATAGCAGTTAGCATCACAATATTGTCTAACAGTGTCATAATGTGATTTGAGTATTTAAATAAATACTTAAAAATTGTCAAATAATGTTATAAAAATTGTTTTGAAAAAGTTTAAAATATTAAATATATTAGTAAATGTAGAAGAAAAGCTATAATTCACAACAATAAACTGAAAAATGAAGGGTAAGTCATTCTGATGAATAGCCTTTTTTAGTTTAGTTTTATGTCAACTTCTTCAATTGTAAAGAATTTATGGCATTTCTTTTGGAAAAAAAAAAGAACATTATAAATATTCCTCAGGTAATTATTCACATTTTAAAAATACTACAGGAAGTAACATTAAGAGGTTTATTTAATAATTAAGGTATTTGGCCTGTGTATTTACCTCTTATGGTTGTTTTTTTGTTGAACATATGTTTCAAGGCTTCTGAGCCCCATCTTCATCTTGTCAGACTCCTGTAAGAGGTAAGAATACACAGACCAAACATCTTAATTAATTATTCACATACTGCTACAATGTTTTTATTTTAATATACCGGTACCAGTATGTAGGTAGACTGATACCTGGTACACAATTCAACAAAATCCTACAATCCTACCTTGTATCTGAATCTTCTTCAGGGAATTCTTTTACTACTTGTATTATATCTAGACATGCCAGTCCAACACAAAGAATTTTCTTCTCTTCCAAATTTGAATCAGATCCTACACCTGGTATGTGACTTAAAACACTGCCACAAACTTCTCTTAAACTACTCATCATATTTATTTTTATCTTCTTAATCAGTCTTCTTTATCACAGATCACCAAACTGAAAACAAAATTGAAATTAAATTACAATATCAGTACATACCGTTTTTTCAGATCTTCTTTTGGGAATTCATTTAATTTTGTAATCACATTCACTTTAGTAAATCCAACACACAATATTTTCTTTTCAGTCACAATTTGAGAAATATTATGAATCATTTTTTTTTTCTCAATTTGTAAAAAATTGTTACAAATCTAGTATACTGTACTCTGAATGAAAACAAAATTATGTAGTATTTAGTATGTGACAGTTCAACATATAAGATAAAAATTATTGCAGGTATAAAGCAGTATTTAAAAATTGTTTACTTACTTCAGGAAACATGTACAAATGACCTTACAACCTTGTTTATAATCATTACATAGTCTGAAGTTCAAATGACACAAAACACATGTTGTCATGCTAAAAAGATAGGGTAGTATTCTTCTAGTAGTTCAAACAATTGTGTACAGATGGCGCAAGCAACAGGGAAAGACTGCTTTGACATCTAGCAGGTGAAAGCAGAATTAACAACTAAGTAAATTAACAGTACAAAAAAAAGTTGAAAATGAAAATAACCACAGAGTATTTAACATAGAGATAGGTATTTAATGGAAGATACCGGTATTGAAATTTAAAAAATATAAAAATTAAAATTAATAAAATGAAATAATATTAAAAATAGAACAATGAAACAAATTAACATAGTATAAAAATTAAAAAAAAAGTTTTCTGCAAATATGATTCCAGAAAGTTGTTTTATCCTAATGGAAAAAATAATGTTATCTATCAATCATAACTAAAAAAAAAATTGTAAAAGGGAAACTTTTCTAAAGTTCAATCCTGGTCCATAATGATTGGCATAAAAATCACTGTAAATAATAAATTTTATATTGAAAACGCATCTAGTAGTGATGGGCAGGACATGTGGCATGAATAGGGAAAGACATGCATGGAAGCTTCTTGTAGGAAAGCCAGAGGGAAAACGCCCAGTTGGTAGACCAAGAATGAGGTGGGAGAATAACATTAACTATGATTTGAAGGAAGTAGATTATACAGGGGATTATTGAAAAACATTGGCTCAGGATACGGATTTATGGAGAGCTTATGTCTGCATGGCCATGAACCTATGGATTTGATAGTGCCAGTGAGTTAGTTGGTTATTGAAAACGCATAGTTATAGACACTGAACTTCAAAATACAATCAAGTATATACGGTGTGTCATTTTTCTCCTCAACATACTTTTCCTAACAATATGATTTGGTGGTTTATGCAGGAACAGGAAACATTAGAGAGGTTTAGGTTATGTTAGGGGAGCTCCCTCTAAAGAATGCATGGGTAATTAGTGATTAAATTGTGAATTTGATCCCAACTAATTAACTCACTGTTACAAAAAAATATGACTATCCAAATTGGAGGTTAATGGCCACATCAATATAAATTCTCCATAAATACCTATCCTGAGCTAATATTTTGTGTTCATTCCATATACAATTTAATTCTCTCTAATCCCTTTTGATACTATTCTTCCACTTCATCCTTGGCCTACCTACTGCACACTTACCCTATGGTTTTGCAACATGAAGGTCCATGCCCCTCTTTCATTCCTCATTCAAGCAACATTTCCAGCCAATCAAATTCTATGATATTTAACTGTTATTAACACTTATTTCACATAAAGGTCAAATAACTCATTCCATTCACTTATCTGTTCATCCTTCTTTGGTTAAAAAATTTTCCTAAGAATTTTATTCTCAAATATTCATCATCTTTTTTCCTCCCTTAAAGTAAGAGAGCATTTTTCATGTCTATATAGTATAACTGGAAAATAAAAATAATTTTATATATTATTAGACTAATATTTTTTGAGTGTTTAAATTACCTACTTTATAATAACATCCATTTTTAGATTTGAGCTTATGTCTAATTATACAACAAACTACCTGACAATGTTAAAATATACCAACACAAGAAATTTAAAAAATACATTTAAATGTATCTCAGTTCCTCGTTTGCCAAATGCTAGTGATGGATATGATGAATATTTTGAATTATAAATTAAATTTCTCTCCTTGTATATGCTCCTTCTCTTTATTTATTTATTTATTTTTTCATGTGCTTGGAAGCTGTCTAGAACAACAGAGATCAAGACACAAAATCCTTCTGTGAAAGTGTGAGTACCATATATCAATGATAATATTCATTATTAACCTTTTCACTGCTGAGATATTTCCAGCCTTTAAAATCCTCCTTGCTCAATGCAGGGAGAAATATTGAAAAAGTTTATTTAGGTTCCTAAGAGATGGCAGTATATGCCTGCTTAGTTTGAAAGCAATGCAATACGTATTATATAACTAGCAGGCATTTGAAGTTGAGAATGGATACACACACCCATAGCATGGCAAGCATTTTCTTTGCCAATGCATATACCCATTCGTAGCAGTGTAAAGGTTAATATTCAATTGTATTAAGTATAGGTTATATTAGTTCACTTTATATATTTTTTTTTATTAGCATGAACAAAAAGATACACTATCTCCATTATTATACAATTCCTAGCTAAGTTACAGTTGTACTGTAACCAAATTTCCATCATTAGGTATTACTCTGCCAATCCCATCTATTGGAGGAACTGTGGTACTACTTTCACCTGCCATATAACTAAATTGTATATGGAACTGTCAATAATAGAAACATTGATATTTTAATCATTAATTTAACACTTCACACTTAAGGATAAATTATATTTCAAGAGAAAAATTTTTACCTAGACCGAGACTCAAACCCGGGACCTTTGGCTTTTCGGGCCAAATGCTCTACCAACTGAGCTACCAAGGCGAGTTGCGATCTAGACGCAAATTTTTCTCTTTATATGTTGTAATTCCCTCGTGCCAAATGCTTTGAAACCATTGCTTCTAACTTTGCATATGGCAGCCTCTTAGTTAAGAAGACATTAATTGGGAATTTAACACTACTTTATAAAGTCAGTAGGGCTTCTTAACTAAGAGGCCGCCATATGCAAAGATAGAAGCAACGGTTTCAAAGCATTTGGCGCGAGGGAATTACAACATATAAAGAGAAAAATTTGCATCTAGATCGCAACTCACCTCGGTAGCTCAGTTGGTAGAGCATTTGGCCCGAAAAGCCAAAGGTCCCAGGTTCGAGTCTCGGTCCCGGGTTCGAGTCTCGGTCCAGGCGAAAATTTTTCTCTTCAAATATAATAGAAACATTGTTCTTAGCCAACACCATATTTTACGGGAAATAAGATTGAATACAAGATAAGATGGTACACCAATTATAATTAGTAATTTCCTCCATTTTTTATTTATTTATGACAAAAAATTTAATACATGTGCTTATCTAATCAGAAGGTCATACTTTTACCCTGGTGTCGACAGATATCCTTTACTTACGATTTCATTATGAGCAGAATTTATGTTCCATGCTGACATACATGTAAATTTTCCTTATTTTTTTCACCATATCCTGAATAGCTAATGTGGGATACTTTTTACTAAACTGTTTGAAAACATCAAAATAATTTGTTTCTCACCGTTTTTCAAAGGCTTTCCATTCTAATTTTTTTTAGAAATTCTACAGAAGTGGTCATTTTGAAACAATTGAATTTCCAATGTATTGTACAATGCTCATGCTTATTTAATCTATTAAAATTGTAATTACATATTTTAAGAATCTCCCTTATAACTTGTGTAGGCATGTGCTAGATGAAGAATATTTTATTTTGTTTATTTTGAGTGTTATAATGAACTACATTTTTTTACACACCAAAAGATAAAACATTATTTGACCAATAAAAATGCAATCATATATCTTAAAACATTTTGTCTGTTCATTCTTACCTCTTAGAGTTGTTTTTGCCGAACATATGTTTCAGAGCTTCTTAGCCCCATCGTCAGCGATTACAGACTGAATTTCCTCATGTTGTCAGCCCTGATTCTTGATTCCTGCTCTCTTTGCTTCTACTTCCTATTGTATATTAAAATAAATCAAATATCTGTTTGCTTACAATACAACTGTAAATTAGCTCAGGATTAGTATATCCTATTTTGTAGTAGAGCATGCCATCAAATCTCTAGAGGATGAAAAAGGCCTAAAATTCAATGGTATTAATAAGCTGTTAGTTTATGCTGATGATGTAGTATTATTAGGGAATAGTGAGGAAATACTAAGGGCCAACATGCACACTGTATCGGATAATACTAAGAAATTGGGGCTGGAAGTAAACATTAATAAAACTAAATATATGGTTACACATAAAAATGCATTATATAATAAAATGGACAATTAATGACAAATAAAGAAATTCTGAAGAAGTGATCAATTCAAATAACAAGACATAATATCTAAAAACAGGAATGAGGTGTACAAGGAGATTAAACATAATGCTCCCAATTTTAACTTTGAATAATGCTCAATTCTGGAAATGCATGCTATTATGCACTCTCGTCATTACAACCTCTCCCAATAAACATCATCATCATCAAGGATTAGACCTGCTGGTCTGTTCCGATCTCATGTTAGAATTGGTCTATCTATCTTTTACTGGATCTTCCAACATAAACATTAAACGGGAAACATATAAAAACTGTTATTATCCCAGTTTATATTATCCATCCATAGTAATTCTGCCTGAGAGTAGATCTTTCACTGCAATCATAGCATTTTCATGCTATGCTTTGCTGCTTCTTCTCCTTCTTCTTCCTTTCATGTGATAGACCTAGTGGTCTGTTACGGTCTCAATCCAGTGTTTGAAGGGTCTGCCCAAAGATCTCTTGCCTGGTGGCTGGTAGTTTAAGATTTGACGTGGTATGCTTGTTCAGCTCATTCTTCTTATGTGAAATTTCCAGTTGTTTCTGTATTTTTGTACATATTCCATGACTGATTCTGTTTGTAATTCATTGAGAATCTCAGAATTCCTTTTATATACTGTTCTTGAGTAACCTGCAGTGAGATTTCCATGTTGTAATTTGTTGCAATTTGGTGAAAAGAGTGGACTGAACATTGTAGATCATCTTCTGGATTCGCTATAAAAACAATGTCATCTGCAAATAATAGGGTGTCTAAATTATATAATCTATTAAGTGGTATACTGCCATGTGGTTGTAGTCTCCATTCTTTAATAACTGAATGGAGACTACAACCACATGCAATCATAGCATTTTCATGCTATGCTTTGCAGCTTTACTAGGGAATTATAGGTGTGGTAGCGTCCCGTCGCTTTCCACACCGGTGAAGGATGATGATGACAATGATAAGGATGATGAATGATGGCCGGATGATTTTCGGGGACTGTTGGGCCCTAAGCTTCCTGACATTTGTCTTACAGGTGAGAAAAAACCCCGAAAAAAACCTCACCCAGGAGTCTGTCCCAACTGGGGAATCGAACCTGGGCCCACTGCGTGACAAGGCAGCACGCTACCTCGAGACCACAGCAATGGACTAGTTTATATTATATGGATGCAAAACATAGACTCTTACTTTAAGGGAGGAGAAAAGATTATGATTATTTGAAAATAAAGTTCTTAGAAAAATATTTGGACCAAAGAGAGATGAACAAACAGGTGAATTGAGAAGACTACATAACAGTGAGCTTCATGATCTTTATTGGAAACCAGATATAATAAGAACAGTTAAGTCTCATAGACTGCGATTGTCAGGACAAGTGGGGAATGAAAGCGGGGCATGAAAATTTCTTATAGGAAAACCAGATGGAAAGCACCCATTAGATAGTCCAAGAATGAGATGGGAGAATAACATTAACAATGATTTGAGGGAAGTAGATTGTACAGAAAATGTTTGAAAGACATTACCTCAAAATTGTGCTGTATGGAGAGCTTATGTCTGTATGGCCATAAACCTATGGGTTTGATAAGGCTAATGAGTTAGATATTTAATTAAACATATCTTAATTCCTAAGCTTTGGGCACAGGAAGATGTTTTATCACATTGTAAACCTGTTTATAAATAAATATCTTAATTTCTCATTTGCCATATAATAGTGATGAATACTAAAAATTATAGAATTAAATTTCTCTCCTTGTATATTACTCCTTCTCTTTCTTTTGTTTCATGTGCTTGGAAGCCATCTGGAACTACAGAAATCAAAACTAAAACAAGCAAAAGATCCTTCTGTGACAGTGTGGATACAATATATTAATGATAATATTCACAATTAAGTCCACTGCTGTGGTCTCGGGGTAGCGTGCTGCCTTGTCACGCAGCGGGCCCGGGTTCAATCCCCGGTCGGGACAATTTTTCTGAGTGAGGTTTTTATTGGGGTTTTTCCTCACCTGTGAGACAAATGTCAGGAAAACTTTAAGGCCCAAACGGTCCCCGAAATCATATGGCCATCACAATCATCATCATTCATATTCATCTTAGGGTAAGCCTAGGATTAGGGACTCTCCTGGCGCACCATTATCATCATCATCACCCATCATATCATCGGGGCAACGTAACCCTGCCTTCCAGGCGCCCCAATCTCAGAAAGTGGGTTACAAGTACGCCATGCCAGGAGAGAAACCAGGAATGTCGAAAGACAAACCTGGGGCATTTGAAAAAAAAAAATATATTCACAATTAATATTCAAATATATTAACATTAGGTTATATCCATTCATTTTATTACTTTTTGTTATTACCACGTAAGCATTAGGCATTAATTCCTAATATTATATTTGAAGAGAAAAATATACCCTAGACTAGAGTTTGAACCCAAGACCTTTAACTTTATTTGCTAATGCTTGGTCATCTGAGCTATTCCAACATAAGTGCAAAAAAAAAAAGTCTAGAATAGCTCAGATGGCAGAGTATTAGTGTATAAAGCTAAAGGTACTAGGTTCAAACCCTAGTCTAGGTGTATATATTTTTTTCCTTCAAATATAATTTGTCCTTTAGTGAGAAATGTTAAACTTATAATAAAAACATTGATCCTAAAATTATGTACGTTATTTTAATTTGCATTTCTTTATTACTCTTTGAACAAGGATTCTATCGTATTCTATTCTATAGTAATTCTCCCTGAGGGCAGGTCTTTCACTGCAATCATAACATTTTAATGCTATGCTTTGCAGCTTTACTAGGGAATTATAGGTGTGGTAGCTTCCCGTTGCTTTCCACACCGGTGAAGGACGATTATGATAATGATAATGATGGCCAGATGATTTTCGGGGACCATTGGGCCCTAAGCTTCCTGACATTTGTCTTACAGGTGAGGAAAAACCCCGAAAAAAACCTTACCCAGGAGCCTGTCCCAACCAGGAATAGAACCCAGACCCACTGCAGGACAAGGCAGAACGCTACCTTGAGACCACGGTGGTGGATATTGAACAAGGATGATACAATGGCTTTCATGTAATTCTTTATCCTAACAAATTTCTATTCTATTCTGTTAACCCAACAGCGTGGGAGGAGCTGTAGGAGGATTCCTTGTAATGGCATTTAAATTTGTAAACAAAATTACCCAATTTGAAAATGAGTTACGTTATTAATAAAAGGGTAATCTTTCCTCTACAAAATTATATTTAATCATTTATTTAGTGAACCTTTTCCGAAATATAAGAACTAGTTCCAGTAAAGAAATCATGTGGGCGGTGCACATCACTCCTTGCTGATGGGTTAATAATGTATTTCTACAAGTGATCATATATTTAGTTTTATTTATAATTACTTCCAGTCCCAGTTTCTTACTTAGTGTTATTTAACACTTAAATATATTATAGCCATGTCCTGTGCTGTATTCGAGTGGTTTAAGGCATGATATCTTGGTGAAGTGGAAAGCAACGGGAAGCTACCACACCTACAATTCCCTAGTAAAGCTGCAAGCATAGCATGAAAATGCTATAATTGCAGTGATGGACCTGCCTTCGGGCAGAATTACTATGGATGGATCTTGGTGAAAAGCTGCAGGATTTGCACTAGTTCAAGTCACCACGAGGGAAGAATTTTCTCATGGAATTTCAGCCAATAAGTGTCCTGTCTTGGTGTAGAATTAGGGGAATTATGTTGGTTTGAGACCCAAAGGGGGAAGAAATTTCCTTTTGAAATTTCAGCTCGCATGAGACCAATACCCTTGCATCATGAAGAATATTGGTAACTCCATTAAGTAGCAACTTCAGATGAGAAAATCAGCTATAATGGCTGGGGACCTGATATGCTGACCACATGGCATCCTTCTACTGGCTGGATGATTGACCACCTCTGTGATTAATGCATGTGGATGTGAGATCAGCAGGCAGCTGGTAGACAAGGGCTTTCTAGACTTATCATGTCACTAAGCTTATTCAAAAATTTCACAACTAGCCACCACTGGTTCAGTAACATTAATTTGTATTCACTTCACTTACAACCAATGATTAGAGAGATTATGTCAAGGTCAAATTGTTTCATATTTATAGACATTTAATATAATGTCTGTACATTAATATGTTAACATGTTTATTAAGTAGATAGCCATGTTAACAAGGGTCAATGACAGTCTATGTTCATAAGTATGTGGTCAGTGAACTTTGTATAATACAAGGTCATTAATATACATAGCTATCATAGCAAGGGTAGGCAGCTCTGTGGTTAGATGCTCAGCCTTCACCTCTGAGTGCTGAGTTTCCATCTTAGTCATTCCATTTGGGGTTCATGTGTATAAATTAAAGTCAGGGCAGGTTTTTCTCAGGGTTTCTCTCATTTCCCCTGCAAAATATTTCATTCCACAATTTTTTCATACTCATGTCATCTATTTCATTCCATATTATGATACATGTTGTTGTTTTTTTAATGGCGAGATTTGACGCTTAAGTCATTTTCTCTCTGGCTTCCCAGTACAAGCGAACAAGATCCTTAGAGTGTTGTGCAGTTGGATTTAAAGCTGGACAGACTAGAAGGTGGTGTTTGTCCATGATCAGGTCCGGGTCTTTGCATATGACACATCTGTCGGATTGTAAAACTTGTATTCTGTGGAGGTGGTGAGCCAGGCAGTCGTGTCCTGACATCAGTATATTATGATACATTGTTGGGCGGCTTTTGAAATTTGCAGGCAGTGGTAGGAACAATTCTCCTTATAAGGTAGAAGGGGATTGCATTGCAGAGACTCTTGATGTCCCAACTCCTTTCAAAAAATGTTAAACTGAAAATATATAAAACTATTATTCTACCAGTTATATTATATGGGTGCGAAACACAGACTCTTACTTTAAGGGAGGAGAAAAGATTATGAGTATTTGAAAATAAAGTTCTTAGAAAAAATTTGACCAAAGAGAGATGAACAAACAGGTGAATTGAGAAGACTACATAACAGTGAGCTTCATGATCTTTATTGGAAACCAGATATAATAAGAACAGTTAAAGTCTCATAGACTGCGATTGTCAGGACAAGTAGCATGAATGGGGAATGAAAGCGGGGCATGGAAATTTCTTATAGGAAAACCAGAAGGAAAGCACCCATTAGATAATCCAAGAATGAGGTGGGAGAATAACATTAACTATGATTTGAGGGAAGTAGATTATACAGGGAATGATTGGAAAGCATTAGCTCAGGATAGGGATGTATGGAGAGCTTATGCCTATGGGTTCGATAGTGCCAGTGAGTAAGTAAGTAAGGTAGAAGGGGATTCATGAGTTGGAGGGTCATGGTTAATCTAAACTCTAGACTATGGGCAACCAAATGAATAATTCCCTTTAAGGAAAATATTCTTGATCTAACTTGGGATATCATGAACTGTCGTCAGAAGCTCTGATCACAAGATCATGAGGCTGCAATAATTAAGAGAAGGATTTGAATTAAAATTCTTTATAAATTAAATAAAAATAAAACGTAGTTTTATTTGATTTTCATATTTATTGTATAATTCAGTGACAGCTGTTTCGGTACACTGTACCTTCTTCAGACATGTTAACAAATTATGAATTGTGTTCCAACTGATCTAAGCAACAATACAACAATATTTATTTAAATTTTTTTAATTTAACAAAGGGGATTCATTCAAATCAAGTTGAGAATTTAACAGTTTTTTACTACTTTTAAATTTATTAATTTCTACAGCCTCCAAAAGATCTAACTTCTTACCCTTATCACAAATATGTAAAATTTCAAAATTTGGATCGAAACAATGATTAAATTGGAATAGGTGGTTAGCATATTTTGAATTTTCAAATTTTCTGTTATATGCTCTCATGTGTTCCTTTATCCGAGAGATAAAAGGTTATATATAGACATTGTCACATGTGCCACACTTCAATTTATATACACCTGATAATTTTTCTTTTCTTTGTTTTGGTTTTATTGTTTTTTATTATATTTTGTACATATATAAATTGAAATGTGGCACATGTGACAATGTCTATATAGGACAAACTGGTAGACCTTTTATCTCTCGGATAAAGGAACACATGAGAGCATAAACAGAAATTTAGAAAATTCAAAATATGCTAACCACCTATTCCAATTTAATCATTGTTTCGATCCAAATTTTGAAATTTTACATATTTGTGATAAGGGTAAGAAGTTAGATCTTTTGGAGGCTGTAGAAATTAATAAGTTTAAAAGTAGTAAAAAACTGTTAAATTCTCAACTTGATTTGAATGAATCCCCTTTGTTAAATTAAAAAATTTAAATAAATATTGTTGTATTGTTGCTTAGATCAGTTGGAACACAATTCATAATTTGTTAACATGTCTGAAGAAGGTACAGTGTACCAAAACAGCTGTCACTGAATTATATAATAAATATGAAAATCAAATAAAACTACGTTTTATTTTTATTTAATTTATAAATATGGATTTTCATCAAGTAAACACCAACTCAATTGATTAAAATTCTTTATACCTCACCTCATATCCAGTCTTCTAACTATATTGGTTTCAAAACCTAGGTGGTTTCATCTTCAGTAATTCCCCGGGAATTTAATTTAATTCAGAGGTTCATCGGTCATCAGCAGAGGGAGTAAGAAACAGTTCTCTTGAATGACATAACATTGGTCAAGATAATGGGTGTCCCAATTAGAACGCCGGATTTTAATGCACAAAGTAAACTATATTTGAAAGAAATTACATATATTTATACATGAGCACAAAGGGTTTACGTTCCGATTTAAGTATGGAAAATGACATCTGACATATGTCCATCACGAGACGCTCTATAGCTAGTGACTCTGTCTATGAAATTTGTGATTACTTTTGCACAGTCTTGCGTTGACACGTCAAATTTCCTGCTTCAGGTCTTGTATGGTTCGGGGATTGTGTTCATAAACCTTTGATTTGATAAACCCCTAAAGAAAGAAGTCACATGACCTTGGTGGCCAGTTTTGGTCACCTCTGCGCGATTCCGGCCTAAGAGCACGAAGCCTTTGAACATTTGAGCATAACACACACCATTCTGGTAATGAATTTTCACAATTAAAACTCATTGTTCAGCAGTATAACACTCCATATCTAGTAATTGCAACAAATATAGAAAACAAAAAGTGTAGGTAGAGTGCTGCCAACCTCATAGTAAAAAAATGGCTGCCAATTCAAATCTGGCATTCTTATTGGGACACCCTATATTACTGAAGATGAAACCATCTAGGTTTTGAAAACCAATATAATTAGAAAACTGGATATGAGGTGAGATATAAAGAATTTTAATTTAAATCTTAAATTAAACTTCCTAGTGATTTTTCCTATAGAATTTCAATTTAAGAGAAGGATATTAATCAAAATAAAAAGAAGGTCTGAATTAAAATAATAAATGGAACTAGTTTACATATAAATTATATATTTATAATAGGAAATGTACAAGGCAACATTGGATAAAAAAAACTCTCAAAGATTAATTATATTGAAAAGAGTCACAGACAATTAGGCTGGTATTCAAAAACCAAGCTTGCTAGGCCATGCCATCTTCATCTTCCATAACCTGAGGTCCTCATCTTTCAGTAGTTCTCTGAATTTTTTTAAAAATAAATATCTTGTTAGCACATGATGTTGAATAGAGTGAGCCAGTTAGAGTAGGTCTGCATGACCCACATAATTAACCACGGACAGACAGGCTGAGAGTCGCTCTTCACGAAAAGTTTGGTTCTTGAAAACTGGGCTTAACCCTTCACGGGTGAAAACCCATATATGTGCCGCTTGTCCTTTCCCTCGTGGGCGGAAACCCATATATAGATCGGAAAAATACATCCTACTTTGCCGGCAGTTCTGGTCCACATAGTTCCATATATTTTTCAAGAGATGGCAGTAGAATGTTCTTTCTACCATTCTGAGTGGGCAATTCCCTTTTTAATTCAGTTATGAATATTTTTTTCTGAGGTAATCAGTGGAGTTCTTGGGTAGTGCGTCATTACATATTACGGTGGTTTATTCTTGACATATTTATCTTGTTTTTCTCGGTAAAATGGCAAAAAGAAAACTGAATACAAGTGAGGAAATAGAACAAGTAGTGAATGAAAATGGTAGTGAAGTTTCAGAATTGTCATTTAGTGACAGTGAAGGCAATTCTTACGAAATATCAAGTAGTGAAAGTGAATGCGAGAGTGACATAAGTGGCACTGCCAACAATAGTGCACCTAGCTAGGTAGAGGTAATTTAGATCCCAGTTCCAACTTCTAATAAACATCAAAAAGTTCTATGGAGAAGAAAAAGACAATTTATTTCTGTGAAACTTGTTTGTCAAAACCTGCTCTACATCCAGATGTGTGTTTCAAAATTTATCATACATAGGAGAATTTTTAGGAACAAAAACTCTCCACTCTTATTTTACATCATTCTTGGAAAAATAAGAAACCATCAATATAGGCCTACCTATATCAGTTATGAATATTCTTCCTTATCTAGGTGCACTATTTACATTATTTTTATTATTATTATCATTATTATTACCGGTATTTTTATTCTTATTATTATTTATTCATATTGCTATTATTATGAGTATTTTGTGAAGGAACTTTTCATACAATAACTTACTAATACGAACTGATCAAAAAGTGTACAGTTAAACAGGTCAGTGAGATACCATTTTTGCAGTGACATTATTTACATAAAATAATAAAATGTCATTTTGAAGCACATCAGTGATGGATATCAACAAAAAAAACAAGGTATATGTTGTTTTTATAAGTAAATGCACAATTTTATTAACATTTATATGAAATGAATTATTTTCAAATTTTACCTTTCGCCCTGGGCCATAAAAATCGTCACCCGAGAAGTGTTAATATGGAAATCAAATGTCACATGGCATATATCCATGTGATAGTAAAATTCTTGCCATACTCAGTCTAGCATGTTGACATCTATTGATTCAATGTGGAGATTTTAAGTGTTATTTTTAACTTTGATGCACAATAATTGCAGTAACATAAATTTTGAGAGTTCTATGTCCAGTATTACCTCATGTGTTTTTCTACCATAAATGACATCTTTATAATACATACATAAACCAGTTGCATTCATTTCTACTTATCCTGTATACTCCACCTGTAAGAAGAAAAAGGAATTTGAGTTCTTTTTGTTATTGCTCAAAGGTATTGTTGTATCACAAATTCAAGTAAATATGAATATTGATGGTGGGCAATGCAAACCTCATAACTCCATTGTGGTAAATTTTACAGGAGAAACAAATAACTGTTTTAAATAATTATGAAAATAGACAAGCAATAGTTCCCACATATTTTATTACAGAATACAAGTCAAGTTATTAATAAATTTGAAATCAGTGTTCTCAACAGGTTATGCATCACATATTTCTGTGCTGGCTACTGGAGTTAGGTGGTTTTCAATGATTGATGGAGTTATGAGATTTTCATTGTTTTTATTATTGATTTCATACAACTCAATGATGGATAAATCATATTTGAAGAGAAAAATTATACGCTCAGACTGGGACTTGAACCCAGGACCCTTGGTTCTCTAGACCAAGTGCTCTACTACCTGAGCAAGTACCAATCTAAATGCAAATTTTTCTCTTTATACGTTGTAATTCCTGCCCACTTGCTCAGGTGGAATTTTTCTCTTCAAATATGATTTATCCATCATTGAGATGTATGAAATCAATAATAAAAACATCGAAAAAAGCCGTACTGGCATTTATAATGTAATGTATAATTCCCAAATATGTCTTCTTAATAAAGGAGCTGCTATTTGCAAAGATAGAAGCAAAGGCTTCATAGCATTTGGTTGGCGGGAATTATAATGTATATAGAGAAAAATTTGCGTTTAGATCGGTACTTGCTCAGGTAACTCAGGTGGTAGAGCACTTGGTCTAGAGAATCAAGGGTCCCGGGTTCAAGTCCCGGTCTGAGCATGTAATTTTTCTCTTTAAATATGAGATTTTCATTGCTTACTGTCAATATGTAATAATAGAGCCATTCTAACTAACATTTTTTTATTTCTATAATACAAGTGTATTTACAAATGCAATTATTTTCCAAATTGTAGAATACAATTGAACTTCTAAATTGTCTCTAAAAATGCTTTGGTAAATGGTAACAGGGAGTGAAACAACTACAATGACATCTGTAGTCAGTTTCAGATGATAATCGTCAACAATTGACATTTGATATACGTCCTTGTGACAAATACTGTTAAAGGTCACTAAGTGTCAATTGACTCCTCTAATCAAAATATTAACAAGCGTATGACTATTTACAGATCAATGAACCCTTAGCTTATTAATTTTTATACTACTGCTAGACAAGTAGACTCTTCAAAGGTAATAGATATAACTTCAAGAATTGTTGCCATAACCACATCTCATTTTATTATATAAATTCTCATCTAATGTTATGTGGGGGATATTTTAGCACTTGAAACTGGGAATTCCTATGGTTTTAAAAAATTGCAATTAATTTCTATAGGTGCTAAGTGCACTTTTCTACAAAGTAAAATGATAATTTCACATGACCTGTTATCCATGTCATCAACATGGCCTGTTCTTCTTAAGGACTCTAGCCTCAACTTGACTAATGACAGATCCCCACTAATTCCAGTCTAGAGCCTTTTTGCTCCATCTTTTCATTCTCAGCTGCCATAGGTCTTCTTCCACATTATCTGGGTCTTACTCTCCTTCTACCATTTCCTTCTTTGATAATCCTCTTAATCATTCTCTGAACATGTCCAAACCATTTTAACCTCCCAAATTTTATAAATGCTACAATATGTACTTACTCAGTCCAGTCCCTTTATATCTCATTAAATGTGAGGTTTTATTGAGAACTTTCCCATTCTTTTCTAATTTAGGTCATCTTCTTGGTCTTTTCCCAGGTTATTTACAAGTTCCTGTAAAATATCATTCCATATTTTCCATAGTCTCCTTCTAGATCTACTCTCACTTAGTTACCAATTCAGCCTTCCATATTTAAACAGTAAAGGTAAAGTGATCCTACTATAGGTCTTAGGAGATCCTTGGGGTAGTAGAAGGTTAAGGCTACCACTTTTTCTAGACAATCGGCACTTGATGTTAGCCAGTTTTTTAGTATTGCATGATGGCTGCCTTTTTTTTCCATACTTACTATATTATATGTAAATTTATACACTGATATTAAATGATAATTTAATTTTTCTCTTAAAAAAATTATTTATCATTCAATATGAGTATATTAATTTACATACAACATCACAATAATAACTTTATAGCTATAATTGTAGTATTATTAATCCTATCAAATCTTATAGCAGAAAATTATGCGTGTTTAAAGAGCGAGTATTGTGAAGGAAATAAAAGAAGATTTGGAATTTTTGTGTAGACATTTGTGAAATTAAATTAAATAAACTTGGCCTGTAACCAACATCCATGACAGTACTTTATATCCCACATGGTCCACCAGGCATGTTGAAGATATGGAAGACAAGTGGTGAGAAATTACCGATGAGTTTCCTGTAGGCCATAGGTGATTAAAAATAGTATCAAATTAAAGTTTACATATAATCTGCAAAAGTTTATAAGAATCTAAAAGGAAATCACAAGATTGAATATGGCGGTCTGTATAATTTTGATGAAGGAATAAACACAGAGTAGGATTATGGATTGAAGACAGAGGACCAGAGATGGGAACAATGGAGCAATATTTTCTTTCAGGAATGGGCGTCTAGTCAACCTATTATTTATTAAAAATTCATGGGTAGTGACATTATGAGGTAAATATCCACAGAATACAAACATAAATCAGAAACTTACACCTTATCTCATAAAATATTTTATGAAGAGACACTGGCAGGATTACTACATTAGAGCAAAGAGTAGCAAGAGCTTTCTCTGCAGGCAACAGTAGGTGACATCACAGCTTGCTTATGCAATGGGAGTGTACAGTGATATATAAACAGGGATGTTATTCTCCTTTACAACATAAAAAGACACCAGGTTGACTACTGCATTCATGGTTCAGATCCACCAATGTTCATTCCATAGCTCCAAAGATCATTGCTTCCAGAATGTGTTATATGCATATAAGTTTATACCATCTATTTATGTTTTTATTATTAATTTAACACTTCTCACTGAAGGATAAATTATATCTGAAGAGAAAAATTTTTGCCTAGTCCGAGACTTGAACCCGGGAAAGCCAAAGGTCCTGGGTTCAAGTCTCGGTCTAAGCAAAAATTTTTCTCTTCAAATATTATACCATATATATTTGCATAATTCATGCACCACATTTTTTTTTTTTAATTTGTTCATAAATTTTATTTTTTACAAATATTCAGTTTGACAGATAAAATAGAAGAGTTTAGGAGAAAATGGTATGAACATGTCTGCAGAATTGATACCAACAGATTGTCTACCAAAAAGTATGAACTTTTTGAACTGAGAGGAGGAAAAAGATATCAGGCATACCTACGAAAGAGATGGAAACAGCAGCTATAACACTTGGAACCGGAACGAACCAGTAAGTTTTAATCCTTGATAGAAGAAGAAGAAGACAAAATAATTTTTTTTTTTTAGTTTTCAACTGAACTTACTTTACTACCCTATCATATTGAGTTGTGGCAGTACAGAATTTCCTTTAATAAGTTTTAATGTGTTATAGCAATCAGTAGCAACTGTTAGAGTGGTAGGGGGTTCTTAATCTGGCATTCATGCAAAGGCCATCAATTATCTTTTGTACTACTAACAGCTGGTATTCTCACAGTACAATCCTTTCCCCCCCCCAAATAGCATAGTTTTCAAAATCCTGGCACAATAAATAAGGAATTTTAGGAATGTTCTATGACTGAAGGTATAAGGTATAAAGACAAGCTCTGGCCTTGTATATGTAAGAGCGAGGGATGCAACTGAGAATCAGGGGTGGGGTAAAAAGCAAATGACTGCCCTTTTTCTTGGCTTGTACCAATGATGAACAACAAGACCAACACCTCTGAAACTTTTCTTGCATAAATCATGCAACCACCTTACAGATCACAAAAATATGGTAAAGAAAAGTTAAATATTCTGTATATTTATACAATATGTAACATAAAAGAAATCACTGTTAAAAACTAGGTGAAAATATCGAGGAAAAGTTTCCAAATAGATCCCTACTTAATCATAGTATAACATGGCATCTTGCAAACAAATTGAAAGAAACAGGGTCAGTAACAATAAAAAGAGATCTATAAAAGTCCAGAAGAAAAGCTTGATCAGATAGGTGCTAGACTTTAAGGGTCGAATGTTTGAACGCATTAGACAGTAAAAGGCGTTCTCTGCTGATAAAGTTTTATTCAAACACATTTTTCTTACTCAGAAATCTATTCACGCGGTAATAATTGTAAAGCTACCTGACAAGGTACCTTAAGATCGTAGCTCAAGATATAAACTTATGTGAAAATCCCGAAGGGAACCGATGGTAACCGATGTAGTTTGAAACTTATCCAAGATGTCGGACCTTGAAGACTTCGATCATGTTTTCGGTATACGCGGAGAAGAGGAATTTGATAGAGTCTACCAAAGAATTCAACTGGAAGAACAGGAGAATCGGCGTAATATTGCGCGTTGCAGACGTGTTTGTATACGGTATTATTTGCGGGATGCAAGCATAAATGTATTCCTCTATAGCAGACGAAAATAACGGAAGTGGTTTTATCGCTGAGAATTCTGGGTAATTCGTTGCCAATATTACGAAAACGTCAACATTCATGCATGACCGGTAAGGAGGCCGTTAATTCGATCTCAGCTCACTAGTGATTGGAAGTAATTTGAGTAGAGAGTAATGTATTTGCATACGACTCTTAGATATTTAGTACAGTAAATTGGAGTATCTGTGTCCAATGTTAGGAAAGTGACAACATTTTTGGGAATAAAAGCCTATCAAATTTTGGTATTCAATCAATCAGCACTGAAGAACTCATGTGTGTCAGTATAAATTTTATAAGAAGATCTGAAACACATATGGGTGCAAATGGAGTATATTTTCAACATCTGTCATCATCATCATCTTCTTCAAGGTATGGGCCTGTTGGCCCGTTCCGCTCCCCGGCACACTACATGCCGCAGGTGCAGGTCGTCCTTCCAACGGCGTTTTGGTCTTCCTACATTTCTTCGGCCTAGAGGCCTATAATGAAGCAGCTGTTTTGATAAACGATTATTTGGCATTCTTTGTATATGTTCAAACCAATTACGTTTATTTGTGTGTATTTTCTCGTTTATATTATAGATTTGTAGTTCATCTCTGATATCTTGACTTCTCTTTTGATCTCTTAGAGATACACCTGCAACTGATCTGAGAAATCTCATTTCTATTGTCTCAATTTTATTTTTATCAGAGATCGTTAAAGGCCAAGTCTCAGACCTGTATCTTCTTATTGAACCACAATATCTGTTGAAATTTCCCTAATTTCTTCTCCATGTCCAAATTTTGCTGGTATGATATCATGCATCCCAGATAATTGAAACAAGTTACTTGTTCAATTATGTTTGCTCCAATTACAATTTTTGTCCTTTTATGCTGAGTTCCAATAAATGCCATTGACTTTGTTTTCTCTGTTGTAAGCAAAATAAGTGAAAATACTGAGAACATGAATGAAAGCACTTCAGATACACAGACTGCTTCATCAGGAGGTGAGGCATGAACACTGCAGTAAAGCTGGTGCCATTTTCTGTTGTAATAGAGAATAACATCCCTATGCATACAAAAAAATAAAACATTTAATTCAAGTTGCAGTTTTATTTTGTTCTTTTATGTTTGTTATAAATCATTTATCATCAATTATATTTGTTTGTATTCTCAAATCTATTTTTTAATCTTTAAGAAACTTCAGTTTCTTTATATAAGTATAAAATAATTATGCAGAGTGCCAATAAAGTCCCTGTACGTTTCAAAGAAAATGTAAGTGTAGTTAATTTCTGATATAATTAAGTCCAAAGAAGATACATTCAAATGTTTACAATTGCTAAATGAATTACAGTGGTGGAGTGCTGTTTAGATGTAAGTAGCTAACTGAACTGGAGAGGGAATTTCAGAGAAAGTATTACAAAGAAGCACCTATGAAACTCGATGTTCAGCAGATTGTGAACAGATTCAGACGTACAGGGTATGTATGTGATAAGTAATGCATTGGATGACCTGTGGTCAGTTCTCAATTGATGCTGGGGATTAGGGATAACACTGAGATAAGTAAAAGTAAAGTAAAGTATTCCCACTACAGGCCTCAGGAGGCCCTTGGGGTAGTGGGAGGTTAAGGCTCCCACTTTTTCTGGACAATCGGCACTTGATGTCAGCCGGGTTGTCAGCCCTGCATGACGGCCGCCTTTACCCCAGAACAAGCGTCTGGTACTCATTTCCATTAGAGGCTGAGTCGACCCCAGGGCCATAGTGCCGCCAGAAGGTTTGGGTCAGTTTAAAAATCCTGACCCCGCCGGGACTTGAACCCTCGACCTTCCGGCTTGTAGCGCAGTGCCTTAACCCCTACGCTACGGCGTGCCCCCTACACTGAGATAAGTTCAAAGGCATTTATTTGCAGGATGAGTCAAGAGCTGAACATTTGAAAGAGCAAAGTGAGGACAGGGTGCCTGATATGAATGAGTTCCATTCTAAATTATGACAATAAGAGCCTATCAAATAAATTAAATTGATGATTTCTGTGTCTTGTCATTAATTAATTTTGTGTTGCGATGGAAGGCGGACATGTTCAACTGCACTAGCTGTAATACTTCTTAGGTCCCACTATACACTACACCACATAAAGTTAAAATCCAAAATTATGAATGACAATAGACTTCAAACTGTGGCCAGTAACAAAAAATGGGAATGTCTAATAAAGCATACTGATATACCAAACATACCAAGAAAAACAGAAGTAGCACATTTTAGGATGACAACAGGTCACGACTTGCCTGGCAAAACACCTTCACAGAATCAATGTTCTGCCTTCACCGAAATGCATTTTATGCAATCACCCAGATGAAGAAATGGACGAAGGTCATCTGAACAATTGTATCGCTGTCAAACATGAAGATTCTAAGACCTCAAAGTATTGGAGAACAAGACTGCTAATGACTTCAGTGTTAGATGCAGCACATTAGACAACAACATACCTAAATATTATGTTTATTGTGCCGCTAAAAGTTGGTATCAATGAAATGTATGGAGATTTTATGGGCACTCTATTAATCAAATATATAATCATACAGAAAATTATATTTTGTAATTTTAATGTGGAAATAAGTGTAATAAATGTTCTAAAAAATTATAATAAATGTGTAATTTCATACATGTACTTTATAATTTTAGACTTCTATATGCTGTATGTTTAGTAATCCATGCCACTGATGAAGACTCTATCCTAATGATGGAGTAGAGCAAAACCTTGCCAGTGACTGGTGCATAGTTTGCAATTCATATTTATATTTTAACCTGTTAGCTATTATATGTTAATTTTACAATGTTTACAAAATTTGTTCCTAAATTTAACAATCTGTCTCAGTCATTCTAATGCTTACAAATTATTATTGTAGATTTGCATTACAATTGCAACAAATGTCACATATTTACATGTACTTTAAAAATGTTAATGTCTTGTATAAATGCATAATTGGATTCAACAATATTTCCTTACTTAAAAAGTAAAAGTTTGAATAACAATTCTATTGACAACCTTTTAAATATTTTCAGGAATGAGATATAGCAGTTTTAACAATTTTACATTATTGTTTAAACATTCTAAACCATGGTCCTCTTGATGACAAATTTTTGTTTCTTTTTAGTTTATACCACAACAATAAAATTTGGTGATGGATCCCAACCATCAAAGAAATGTACTACAAAATATAATGTACTACACCATCAGTCTGGGTGTACAAAGTTACATATCAACATCATAATAATATCCTTAAAGCTTAAAAATGATGTTAATCCAATCAAAAAGTCTTCTTGAAGTAGAAGCAACTCAATTGCATTGTGAATGGTGGTTCGCCACTACAGAGAAGCAGAATTACAAGAGAATAAGAGAGAGCAAAAAAAAAAAGTCTAACAATGTCTGAGTAGCAGAAGTAGTTAGTGGACCCATACATAAAACTAGAGGCGTTTGGTTCAAATCTCAATTCAGGTAAACAAAAAAAATCTGTTTAAAAAATAATACTATATAAGCTTGTATTTTTTTAATCAATTGAGTTGGTGTTTACTTGATGAAAATCCATATTTATTAATTAAATAAAAATAATAAATAAGTTTTATTTTTATTTAATTAATATATATGGATTTTCATCAAGTAAACACCAACTCAATTGATTATTTAATAAAAGCTGAGACAAGCTTCTTGGTGATTTGACTGAATTATATCTTAATAAATATGAAAATCAAATAAAACTAAGTTTTATTTTTATTTAATTAATTGTATTTTTTTATTATAGTGTGATCATTTTACTCAATTTTACAAATTTTAAATAAATTTAATAAAATTACTATGAGAAGTAACAATATGATGTAAATTATCAATTTTATAAATTAAATTGAATATTTTTACATTTCACCTTATAAAACATTTGTAATTTTCACTGGACCAGTTTCAGAATGCATCTCCTCTATCATCAGCTAAACTCCAACTGTTGAAATTGTGCTGTCAACACCAACATTCCAACTGCCACCTGGTGTGAATTGGATGAACTTCAAGATCAATCTTGCTTGCTGGGAACTTCAAAATTCATGGATCTATATTTGTTCTTCAACCAGCCTCATGGGCTAGTAGGCAGCGTTTCTGACTACAGTTGATGAGGTCCCGAGTTCGATTGCTGATCAAACCATAGAATTTTTTCCTTGAAGGGGATTGTTCCTGTGGTTGCCCATGATCTGGAATTTAGGTTAAGTTTAGGTTTAAGAACTCTCGTGGTGCTTCATTATCATTTACCATCCATCATATATTCAGGATAACGTAATTCCACCTTCCAGGTGCCCCAACCTAAGAAATGGATTACAATTCCACCAATGCCAGGGGAGAAAGCCAGAAATGTCATAAAAGACAACCTGGTGGCATTAGACAAAAAAAAAAATATTTGTTCTTCTGAATGTATATCTTTTCCCAACTGTCAGTTCCATAGATTTCTCTAAATATTTTAATAGTTTAGTTTCTTTTCTAATTATGTGATTCTCTAACATACTATGAGCTGCAATCGCTAATTTTTCTATTTCATCATTTATAATATTCCTAAAGTGTTCTTTCATACGAGTAAATATAGATCCATTAATTTTGCTCCCAGCAAGATTTGATATCAAAGTTCATACAAAGTGGCAGTTGGAATGTTGGTGTTGGCACCACAATTTCAAAAAAAAGGAACAGTCCGAGTTTAGCTGATGATGGAAGAGATGCCTTCCCAAACTCAGTCCAGTGAGAATCACAGATATTTTATGAGGTGAGATGTAAAAATTTCTTATTAATTTATCTAAATTTAAATAAATAATTTTATTATAAAAACTCTTACAATTTGATTTGGTTCATCGTGTTGTTATTTAGTGGACAGGGTAGAGTTATATGGACTTGATAACATTCTTTCCTTATTTGTAGAGATTACAAGATTTCAGCAAAAAATTTCTTAGGAAAAAATTGATCAAAAGAGAGACAAGGGGAACTGGAGAATACTACATAATAATGAGCTAATGATTCTATAGGATCTTTATAGGAAACCAATGTAATAAGAACAGTTAAGTGGTCCGTCGCCATGCCGTGCCGTTCCCTATCTTCCACTCCGGCGACCCAGGTTCGATTCCTGCGGGGTGGGGATCTTAAAAAATCTCCACTTTGGGTCTGGGTGTGTGTGCTGTCCCTAATGCTCACCTGAGTGCACATTTCCTAATAAAAAAAATAAGAACAGTTAAGGCTCACAGACTGCAATGGGCAGGACATTTGGCACAAATGGAGAATGATTGAAAGTATGGAAACTTCTTATATGAAAGTCAGAGAGAAAGTACCCAATAGATGGTCAAATATGAGGTGGGAGAATAATATTAACTATGATTTGAGGGAGGTAAATTATACAGAGAATGATGAAAATCTTAGCTCATGATAGGGATGTATGGAGAGTCATGAAAATCTGGGTTTGTAGTGCCAATAAGTTAGCAGTTAGGCAACAAATCAATGTACCAACAAATCAATGTACTTGACTTGGGTCAAGCAGTAATGTTTGATACTTGTATTCAGGAGATCTCAGCTCAAAACCCAATGTAAACAAACCTGATTCAGGTTTTTTTCTTTTTCTTTTTTCTGATGGTCTAGGCAAATGCTTGGTATATTTTTAGGAGAAGAAGCTTAAATAACAAATCCAATTGACATAATACTTCAATAAGAAAGGGCTTAAGTATTAAAAATAATATTTGAAGAAAAAAATTATATGCTCAGACTGGGACTTGAACCCAGAACCTTTGGCTTTCTAGGCCAAAAAAATAAGTTTTATTTTTTTATTACCAATAAATAATGCAACATAGTTACAAATTCTGGAACATTTGTACTCCATAATTTCAATGCCGTAAAGAAACAAGAATTTGTTTTCAAATGGACGATGGCCAGATTTAATATCACAATGTACAAACAAAGAAAAATTATCATTATTATGAAATTCAAATGTTTATAAAATATGAAGGGTACAGGGAAAGAGTCAGAGAAGGCACTTTTATATTGAGGTGTCATTAGATTCTCCATGAAAAGCACTATCATTTACAAGTGTGAAGCAGTACATATACAGTTTAGTCATGGGTTTATTTATCACCAAAGTTTGACATACATGTGAGGAAGTGTCGTACAACTAAAAGTATATTTTCTAGGTTTGAAGGAAAAAAGTGACTTACCCAATTTTTGTTTCCATGTACCCTTCATATGACCAAGTCATTTCTAAAATACTGGTAGTACCTATGTATTGTATTAGTGAATCAAGATCTATTTCATTCTTGAGTAAAAGTTACGACTTACATATTAATTTCTACAAATATCTCAATTAACTTGTACATTACAATATTTGGTAATTATGAAGAAACAATGCATGAATAATATAATAATCTAATAATAAAGGTAATCAATGGTAAAGAGAAAAATTTCTGCATGAATCAGAAATTGAACCTGATTCAAGTAGAAATTTTTCTCTTTATCATTGATAACAATATCTAGCTGAGTACATTAAATTACTTACTTAAATCATAGTAATAGTTTTAGTTACTTAATTGAGCATAACTGAACTGCTAGTTCATTAGTTATATGACTATGACATAATTTGAATTTTTTATATATCAGCATTCAAATGTTTAATTTGTGGAGATGCCTGAATGGCTGTCTCAGTATATGCGTGGATAGTGTGTGTGGCTATCCTGAATGGGAACACAGGTTTGAATCCTGGGGTTATAGAGGGGTAATTACTTATTTAATATACCAACTTTTATGATATTCATTGATTATCATAAAGCCTTCGACACAGTAAACAGAATAAAATTATGGGATATCTTACATAATGCAGGAATACCCAAGCATTTAATTCAAGCGATTCAAAGCATGTATCATAACACACGAATTCGAATAAAAATAAATAATCAAATCAGCAAATCAGACAGACTAATATCCCAAGGTGTAAAACAAGGCTGTCCACTTTCCCCTCTTCTATTTAATTTATATATGAATGAAATCATAAAATTATGGCAAAACGAATCACAATCACACTTTATGATTGATGGTCGACCCCTCAACACATTAATGTATGCAGATGATCAAATAATATTGGCTACTTCTGAAGATCACCTACAAAGAGCAGTACATAGATTGTCAAATATAACGCAAGATTATAATTTACAAATTTTGGTCAGTAAGACAAAAACTATGGCGTTTCAAGGGAAAATACCGATACGAACTAAAATTGTTATTAACAACAATATAATAGAACAAGTTAATAACTTTACTTATCTTGGCTGCAATCTTTCCTACGACACATGTAAAGACATAGAATAAAATTGGTCAAATTTCAAAAACTTATAGGAACAATAAAAATCATTCTTTTCCGAAAAGTACGTCCAGATACAATTCTAAAATTTTATAAAACATGGCTCTTCCAACTCTACTTTATGGTTCTGAAACCTGGACTCTTACTACAGGTAAATTAAATAGGATAGTAGCTGCAGAAATGAAGTTATTAAGACCTTTAGCGGGTTATACGCTTTATGATCACATACGTAATGAAGATATCCGCAAAGCTCTCAACACACCAGCAATAACTGAAACCATTCAAAAATATCAAAATAATTGGCATGAACACCTTCTGAGAATGCCAAACAATAGACTACCTCTGCAGCTATTGAACTACAGATCCACAGGGTGAAGAGACCCAGGAAGACCTAAGAAGAGATGGAGGGATCAATTCCTTTCCTGAAGCGGAACAGGCCAATGGCCTAATCCATGACTGCCATTGATGATGATGAATTACTTATTTTAGGAATTCTCATTATGAGGTATATCTATTAAGGTAGAATTTTTTATCAGTCACCTCATATTGATGTTCTTATTTGACTATAAACTAGTTTTGGAACATAGTTTATAGTCAAATAAGAAGAACAATATGAGGTGAGTGATAAAAAATTCTACCTTAATTATAGAGGGGTATTAGTGATGGCCATGCCAGGATTTTTCAAGTTTTTCTCTGGTTTTAATGTTAAAAGATTCATACTGTTACAACTCTGCCCAGATATCCAGAGGTCAGCACGAGCATAAAAAACAGCATCCAACATTCTGTCAATCATTCACAGTCAAGTCTGCGACAAAGAAACACCACCTAGAAGCACTCGTCACTGAAGATGCCCTCCGCAGTTGAGGGAGAAACACCAGTTATAGACCATGGCCACATAGCCCCGAATCTTTTAACATTATGATTACCAGCTGTGAAAGCCTGCATTCCACAATTTTCTCAAGTTTCTTCCGTTTCCCAAATTTCATCCCACCAACACTTTTTATTATACCTTTCCTCCCCTTTGTGTCATTTCATTTCTCATTCATTATTTTAATATCACCCTTCACCTCATCTCATATTAGGAAAAATAGTTTGGTTGGCATCCACAGATATAGAAAATGTGTGATTGTGGGAATCTAGTGGGATGGCCCACTAGGATGCTGGCTCATGACTCTGAGCAATAAAAAAAAAGGGGTAGAAGGAGCCAACAGGAGAGTTGTAGTCCTTCCTTGCAGCCATGTGTCCAACCAAAAAAAAAAAGTGAGTCTGTCAATGTTGTAATGGAGAACAAGCATCATGTTAGCTAACATGATAATACATTTCTGCTATCAGATTACAGTTTTTTAATATTCTTATTCACTCATTACTAAGTCCTATACCCCACAACATTTCATTAGATGAGAAAATCAGTAAGTACACCAGATTAGTTTACAGTTTAATGGATAATCTGGAGCCCCATAAGGATAAATTGGATTTCTGTTTGAAAAAGTATATTTTCAATTGTACATATGGTTATTTTAGGCTATTATATTAAGGTTACCTGAACTTCTCATTCAATTTTAAGGCAATACTTATATTTTTTCGGGGAAAAATATCAATATACATATATATATATATATATATATTTTCATAAGGTAATTATTAATACATTGCTATAATAATTTGTTTGCTTTTCATTTTTTTATTTAAATTATGTAAACATACTCCTTGGAATACTGTCCCTGTATTAAATGATAAAGAATTATTAATATGCCTACATGAGACAAAATAGAGTCATAGAATTGTGTTGGCTTTTTATGTTTAAGAAGTCTTAAAACCTAATCGATCTAACTTCAAACCACCCAATAATCTATGTTAGGGGGGAAAAAAACGACAAATATGAAGTTAAAGTGAGTTACTTTTGTTAGCTTTTTTAAGTTCAAGACCGAGCTACATGTTAATGTGAGGTAAAATGCAAATTGACAATAATTAAAAGATAGTCATCTTAAAAATGATATAATTTAGTTGACAATAGTTTGTTACTCACAGATTTTAAACACTGTTCACTAGATAGTTCAAATGAACTAAACAAATCCTTATATTATATTGATTCTTATATTGTTCATACATTGTTTCTTTAAGATATGAATTAATGGATTAATATATTTTCCTCATTAATCTATTTAGAGATAATCTAGACATATATATCAACTTTTGATGGCCATTTATTTTATTATTTTATTTCATTATCATCAATAAGAGTTTGTTGATATAATATTTTTTCATGATTCTAAAACTTTACCATTAGATGAGTAAACTTTTATTCTATCAATCCTTCGCATTACAGAATTGCTCTGTAAACTAGATTTCAGTTGTAACTGTAACTTTATGAAGTGTTGAAATAAATATGATTATTAAATTGTAATATATTTTTTGCACGATAGTGTATTTTGTCGTACAGCAATTGTGACCATGATTGAAAGTTCAACTTCCTACATTTCGGGATTGCCAACCTAAATAACTATACTGTAATATTACATTTACACCCATGTGCAGGAAGTAAAACCACTGCCCTCTATGTTTACTACGTACAATGTATATATAAAAAATATCCAAAAGATAGTGTTAATATACATTATACGAAACAAATCACTGCATTTTAAATTAACTGAACTTTATTTGAAACAATATAAAACAATAAATACATACTTGTGGCCATTTTATCAATAAGAGTGGTCTCACAGCCTCCTGTACTTTCAACTAATAAATATTGCCCACACTGTTAATGGTACTCAATTGTTTATAATGAACGCACATATTTTCAACAAAGATGTTATTTATATTATTTTTGGTCTAGACATCTTACCTCAATATTAATGTTGATTTGTTCTTGAACATGTTTCAAAACAATTCTGATGTTATTATTTTACTACTATTTATTATTTTGAAAACACCATCGCGCAAAAAATAATGTACAACACATGTTTGTGGAAACCCAGAAATTAAAAACTGAGCGATAGCGAGATTTTAAACATTTTCCTCAATTCTGTAAATACCACTTCCCAACCTCGAATCGTAATATATTATTATAAAATGTACAATTTTTTTTCAAAACAATAGGAAGCAATAGAATTCTCATTAATCAAGTTATAAACAATCAAAACCATTCATTTTCTGAGAAATTCTAAATTGAAATTTCATTACGTATCTGAAACAACCTACTTTAATAACTGTTACATTATATGTTAATATTCATTTAAATCACAATTGATAAGAATTTATTGCTTCAGTTTATTTCATCCATAAAACACAATATAGAAAACTATTAGGCCTATATCTGTTTAGGCCTACAGATGTCTTTAAAATTAACACATTAATTGAAACATCCTTCTAAAAATTTATTACAAAGAAAAAATGAAATTGGATTTAACTTGTGGTACTCAATAGTAAATAATTTATACTCCTAGAGAATCAGTCACATGGAAGTACAATATTTTTATACACATAGTTGTAGGGCATGTAGGACATTTTAAAATGACTGTCCACATATTTAAAAAATCATAGTCAACGTTCATAAATACTCAATGCAGGAAATAAACCTACTTACATTTTATTTAAAAATGTTCTTCAAAAACCAGGTCAGTAGCAATAAAATTCTAGTCTGGGCATGAAAGGGCCAACAAATTTTGCTAAGAGACCCCCAGTTTCATGCTTCACATTTTTTATACATTCTATAATCATTAGTTTTGTAGTTTCCTTTTTTTTTTATGTTATTATAAATGGTATTTGGTTTTTTATGACAAATACAAATTGTAAAATAATCTTGGTCAATTGAAATTTTCTAGTGCATATTACTCTTCGTCAATACTGATAAGATTTTTCATAAAGGAAGATATTAAAATTAAAATGACACGACCAATGACTTTACTTCCTTTCAAAAGGAAGCAAATTTATTTAGTAAATTCTAAGAAAATTTTATATTTATTATATAATGGAAATGGATGTTAATGAAAATGAGGGAAATTTTGAAGAAGTAACTGAATTCATATACCAAGGAACAATACTTACAAACAGGAATGAGGTGTACAAAGGAAAATAAACACACCAGTAAGCTCAATTCTGAAAATGCCTGCTATTATGTATAAAAAGACTCCACTTCTCTCAAAAAAGATAAACAAAAATTATGTAAAATGGTTTCTTCTTGTTATATTATATGGTTGCAAATCATGGACTCTTACTTCAAGGAGGAAGAATATATTATAAGATTAACTAAAATTACAGTGAGAAGTAACACTATGAGACAATTTTAAATTTATTTAAAAAGATATGAGTTTAACTTTCACAGGGAAAGAACACTATGAGGTTTAATTTAAGAATTAAATTAATGTTTTTATTACCTCACCTCATATCCTTTTTTCTTCTATACTGCAGTTTCAGAGATATATCTCCATAATCAGTAGCCTCTGGTCGACCGGTGATATGTGATTGTTCTTGGCAGTTTTTCTTCTTACTTCTATTGTTGGACCAATGAACCTCTGGATCAGGTCAAAATTTGCTTGGTCTGAAAAACATTTAATCAATACAAAAGCCTAGCCTAATCAAACACACAGATAAACAAAAAGAACTCACAGTCTGGGGAAAAAATCCACATCCAAAAAAACAAGAAAGATAAACTCATGAATTTCGAAACTCCTGCAAATTTTGACCTGATCCAGAGGTTCATCGGTCCACCAATTGAAGTAAGAAGAAAACCGCCAAGAAATGACATAACACCGGTCGACCAGAGGCTACTGATGATGGAGATAAGCTCCAAAACTGCAGTCTAGAAGAAAAAGGATATGAGGTGAGGTAATAAAAACATTAATTTAATTCTTAGATTATTAGTATTTGAGAATAAAGTTCTTAGGAAAAATTTTGTACTAAAGAGAGGTGAATGAAGAAGACTAATTAATAGTGAGCTACATGATGTTTATGGGAAACTGGGCGTTATAAGAACAATTATTAAGACTCTTAGGCTGTGATGGGCAGGACATCTGGCGCAAATGGAGAATGAAAGTGGATAAGTAATTATTGTGACTGAGTATGCGGCCATAGTAGGATTTTTTCTACCATTGATTTTGAAAAATAATTAGGCCTACCTGTCTTCTTTCACTTATTGGTTCGTTTTTTTCTCTGTAATTTATCTGTGCTAATCATCTTCCATAACCAGATTTCAATTGCAGCCAGTCTTTTTATGTCAGGACCCAACTTTCACAGGCATATAATAGCACACTCCAAATATAATATTTTATAAATTGTTTCCTCTTCTCTGTACTTAAGCTTTAATTTGTGAATACATTTTCATGATGGAACAGCAAAAAAAATTATTATTAACATGTTAAATTAGTTTTTTAAGACTAAAATTGTTGCCTGAACCATGATTTGAACCCAAAACATCTGATTTTATGCACCAGTACACTAACCATTTGTTATCTAGACATCCCTGTTCAAACACAATTTTTTTTCTCTCTTATATAATTCAACTTCTCCATAGCAACCCAATTGGGTTGCTTGTAATTCAACAAGATTTTATGATGGGAATATTAATACTACTCTTATAGCTGTAAAGCTATTATTATGATCTTATATGTAAATTTATATACTTGATAAATATATATATCTTTTAATCTGAGTGTATAAATTTACTTAGAACATCATAATAATAGCTTTACAGCTGCAACAGTAGTAAATAAAGTATTATTGAATTACAAGCAACTCAATTGCTTTGTGAATGAATGTTTCATTCTACTGGGGAATTAGATTATTTGAGAGAGAGAAAAATTTGTGTTTGGGCAGGAATACCTGGATAACACAATAGTTGATGTGCTGATAGATAAAAGCAGATGTTTTAGGTTTAAATCCAAGTTCAGGCAACAATTTTTCTTTTAAAGAAATATTTATTGATCAATCTGAATATATAAAATTTACATAGAACACCAATAAATAATATATGATGAACAAAAGAATCGACCTCCCTTACAGAGGACTAGATAAGGTGGTGGTGATAAAATAATATTATTAATAATAATAATAACATATATGCCTGAAGAGAGTCTTGTGTGCCAAAATACATATTTATTGTATATACTAGTGAGACAACTTCCTTTCTTTCAAGAACTGAGACTACACCAGTGTACAAGGAGATATTGCAGAGCTTGGAGAGGAAAAGAAGAGAAATATGGGAAGAATTATACTCAATAGATGCCATGACCTCATGCAAATGGATGCATATGATCAGCAACATCTAATGACAAGATTCTCAGTTCATGGTTTTTACCACAAGGCATGCTAAAACAAGAATCAGATTTCCAGTGTTTATGTATTCTCTACAGCAAAGAGTGTCAAAGATATCATGTTATGTGATGCAAAACATTGGTTGGTAATGTTCAAGCATATTGGAGTTGTCGCTTCCAGCAGTAATAAGAGATCTACAGCTGTTAAGTTTCAACACATATCCAATGCAGTGATTTCTTCTCTACAAAATAGGCCTACACAATTAGGAGTAGGAAGGGTGCAGATAGGGCAGCCAAACAATCATGTCCTGTATATAATCAAAAGAGAGTAACAACTTTTAATTGTGCACATTCTGGAATTACTGTTTTTTATGAAACAAGGTTTGAAGACAGAGGTCATTAACACAGTTTGCAACAACAAATGAAAAATAAAAAAATGTATATTTCCATTCATTATTTCTTCATTTAACAAGGGAAATATATTGAGGATAAAATTATTATTTGGATATAATTTCTTCCAACTTTCAATTTTATGCTACAACAGTCACATCATCTTCTTGGTCTTCCCCAAATACTCCTTCTGGCTGGTGCCTATTGAAAGATGTTTTTAGGTTATCATTGTTGTTGCATCCTCATTATGTGTACAAACCATTTTAACTCCATATTTTCAATTCTATCACATTTTGCTATGCTTCCATCTGTTTCCTAATTCCTTCATTCCAGATTCCTTGCAATTTTGACACCACTTTGCTTCTTATCGAGTAATCCATTTCATCTGCCAAAAGCTTACTTTTAAATTTTTAATTTACAACCCATACACCCTTGATTGAGAAGGATGGAGATTGGGAACAGAAAGGCAGTTTCAGCTCCAAAATTCCTGAATAATAATAATAATAATAATAATTCTTAACATAGGTCCTAAATATATAGCTACATGATAGATCAGGGGTCACCAATTAGATTTCATGGAGGTCCATTTTCAAAGTAGTAAATTAAGTCGAGGTCCGGAACCACATTTGATTAAACATATAAAGATTTTATTAAGTAGTTAATATTATAAGGAAATAATTTAAATTGGTATGAATTGCATAAATTGAACAAAATAGATGGTAAATATTAATAGGATACAGCACAGAAGTACATAGGTTATTAATTCTTGTATTAATTACTTTCACTTGCAAATTAATATTATTACTTTTTTGTAAGACATGTTTCAAACCATCTCTTCCCTACAATCAGTTGGTACAAATAGGCTGTACCAACTGATGATGGAGCAGAGGTGCTTTGAAACACGTCTTACAAGAAACAACAAAATGAGGAAGATGACAGCAGACTCAATATTATTAATATTTATCGTGCAAGCTCTTGGATAACTTGTCAATTAGAAACTGCTCTGTCTATGTTCTGAAAAATAACTTATGGAATGATTACTTTAAATGCAGAAGGGAACCAATATAAGTCAGTATAAGGAATGTTTAATACTCTGTGATGAGTTGTGTTTATGTTTACCTTTGCTGTTACACATTGCAATATTGTTGCGTGTCTCTAAAGATCACAATAGATATCATGAATAAATTCTAAAAACTTAGAGTTTAAATATCAACATAACTACCAGGTGCTTGTAAAGTAGTGAATCCCATGAATACTATTCATAAACAGACATTTAAATATAGGAAATTACATAACAGAGCTCCATGATCTTCATACGAAAATATGTAATAAAAATTAAGTCAATTATATTGGGTATAATAAGGTAGCAGTCACAGTTCTTGAATGAAAGTATCTTGAGACATAAGATCATCTTCAGGTATATATATTTTATCATCACATCACTCTCCTTATGGTTCTTAGCAAAGATTCTACTCAACAGATATATATATTTCAACAAATAAAATATAGATATTTGATAAGATTACATACATTCAAATTCACAGCAAATATAAATGAAAACAAAGGAAAATAAAATTTTGACAAAAAGAAAATCTTGGAATGTTTAATGGAAAATGTGGCAAGACATAGAATTATTCCAAAGAAATTTTAAACATAAACTACAGTTATAGAAGTGAAAAACATTTTATTCTACAAAATCACTATAAATCAAAGAAAAAAACTTTGATACTAATGTTTACACAAGTATTGCATTGTTGTTGCAGTTTTTGATTTGTACACTGATCAAATTGCAAGCCCAGAAATTTTGTTTTTAAGGTTATAGGAATATCTTTTATCTGTTAAATTGAAAAACTGTAAAACCTTTAAAACCCACCAATTTCAGTGGAATATGAATCCATGATCAAATTTAATCACCCTTATGTTATCAATGTTTGTATTGGAATGAAGAAATATAAGTAATTTAAGACATTTAACAATAATTACACTTTCAGTATCATTCTGCATGCTCCCTAGATTAATCAATTCTATTTCATTTATGCCATTTTTATATTACATGTTTATAATTTGTCATAGTAGCAACAATACCTACTAAAATTATTATTGTAATTAGGGCCTGGAAGTTTTAGACATTAATTTGATTGAAATATGGAGGCAAATAGGCACTTAAAATTCAGGAAATATGCAGTAAAAATAACCATTAAAATTTATGAAAATTGGCATTAAAATAATGAAAATATGTAGACCTAACTAATATTTGAAGATAAATTTAAAATAAAAACATCAAACATTTTTACCAGTAGGCATATTTAAAATTTAAAAAAAATTGGTAGGCCTACTAATGTAATAAGAACTCTATGGTTGTTTTATGTTGACTATTTTCAGCTTTGGTTTATCTATGACGCAAAATGCCAGCGCAAACCATCATTGTAATTGCTCCCCTTGTTTTTTAATGCATGTAGTTTCTCTACAAAGCAGAGCGGTGGTGCGAGAATTCTATGCTGACGTGATGCGTCATGTATTTGAACTACTTGAATTTTGAAATCATTTTGCTGGCGTTCCAAAAGAATACAGAAGCTATTATCCACACTCATTGGTGTAATCACTAAAAACAAACAAAGATTTTATGACAAAATGTCAGCAAAACAGTGCTTATTTTGTAATTTCAGCAAATTTAACGACAAAACTTTTATTAGTTTTGTTGCAAATAATTGAGTCTGTATGATATGAGCATGATGGAGTACAGGGATATACAGAAAAAAGATTTATTGTGGCTTGAACTTGGCCAAGAAATAAATAAAAGCTATAAATACTGTATCTTTGGGATATAAATTTCGTCTTCTATTAAATTCATAACATGATAAAACTGCTCAGGTGAAAATCTGAAGTATTTTAAAATTTGATATACCAATCACATGTTTATTATGAACTTAAGACTAATCATCATCTAATTTGTTCTTTTATTTTTCCATACAACATTCTTATGATGCTGTTGCTCTAGGTACTTTTTCTGTCTTTACTAATATTTCGTACTGTTTTAAATGTTTTGCAATGGTACTTAAAACTTTTAAAAATAATTATTACATATTTCTTTATGTATGCAAATTAATATTTTTCCTCTCAATGATTTTTGAAAGTTCTATAGAATTGAAGTGTTCATGTGCAAATGCTTATAAAATTAAATCCACCAGATGGCAGGACATATGTGTGAATGACCAACATTCGCAATTAATTCCAAAACATATTTTAAGAAATAGATGTTCCTCACTTCATTTTGTTAGGTTCTGATGGGTCAATTTAGTGTACATCAGATTAGTTTAAAGTTTACTAAATAACATGTATGTAATTTATTTCATTAGGTTACACAGGGACAAGTTTGTATATATCAATTTTTTATAAACATGTTTGGAAATTTATTATGAAAGTTGGTCATTTTGATTTCCCATATATGTGGTACCATCTAGCAACAATTCCATAAACATAAGCGATGGACGATATGCACTTCATGTGAAACCAGCATCACGCCGAGCATAAAGCACCGATGATACACGTAGTGCAACATACGCTGTATAATAAACCAAAGCTTAATACATATCTGCTCACATTTTAGTACTTTCTCTTAATATTTTTTTTTGTTACATGACAATTTTTATTTTTATTTTCAACCATCATACCCAGTCTCCTGTCAGACATAACATTTTTTATAACAGGACGGTATTGTTCCACTTGTACCATGATGACGTAAATTTTTTACTAATGTGACGCATTATTGTAGACTCTGGTTGTGGTTATGAATACGTTCTGTGCTCGATCCTCTCCTAATTTACCCCCTCCTAGTTTCCCCTTCCTTATGTCATTGATGCAAGTTTGGATGTGCAAGGACTGATTTCTGCAACCAGAGGCCTTTGATAGTTAACAGTTGGAGTCAATCTTTCCATTCATCAAGTTCGGAAGGGATTGAAGAAGTGATCCCTTGTCAAGGACTGTTCATTTATTTCAAGAAGAAAGCTATTAAGAAAAACTTTATTTAAGTTGGGTGTGTCTGAGAATGTAACATTATTATTGTTATTCAATACTGACGATTGTTCCTATTTTGTTTCATTATATATATTATGTCCAGCTGCTGTGGTCTTGAGGTAGCGTGCTACCTTGTCACGCAGCGAGCCCCCAGGTTTGATTCCCGGTAGGGGCAGTTTTTCTGGGTGAGGTTTTTATCGGGGTTTTTTCTCACCTGTAAGATAAATGTCAGGTAAACTTTAAGGCCCAAATGGTCCCCGAAATCATATGGCCATCATCATCATCCTTCACCGGTGTGGAAAGCAACGGGAAGCTACCACACCTACAATTCCCTAGTAAAGTTGCAAGCATAGCATGAAAATGCTATGATTGCAGTGAAGGACCTGCCTTTGGGCAGAATTACTATGGTTGGATATATATTATGTTTACATTTGATTCATTTTCAAACAGCTATATGTATAATTTGTCCATTTGACTCAATCAATTATATTCATTTGTAGTTAGGCTTATATGTCTTTTCTTTATAGCTTGCTTAACTGTTTCAGTCTAAATTTAAACTTAAGTTTTGAGTGCTTATATAGCGGTTCCCTTCCCTCTCATGATATACATAAAGTATATCGTCAGTAAAGTTAAGCATGATTAGACCTCTCTTTATATTATGCTGAATAATACACTAGGGGTGGTTTATAAGAAAGATTAATTAAGTCTGTGTTTAGGACCAAGCTGCAAACTGCGCGATAGCTTGTGTCTCCCACAAGTTGATTTAGAAATTATGATAGGTTCTGTTGATAATATTCAAGATACAGAACTATATAGAAACAGTGACAATAAGCAGCAGAGTAGACTGCAGATACAGATGTAGAATGGGGATACGGATATAGTAAAAGTGGGGCCTGTGCACACTGGCATTGAAGTGATTAGAGCAGACTTAAAACTTATTATTGTTAATCAATCCAAATCAATACTAACAGAAATTTTATCCTTCAGAAAATCACAAATGGATATTCATACACTTATTTTATCTTAATAATTAAATGAATCTCATAATGTTAAAAATTCCCAAATTTAATATATAATTATTTTATCTTCTTTCCATTGATTAATTTTAATGTACAAAAAATAGTAGAAAATATCCATAAAAACTCATAAAAGACATTAAAACTTCCAAATGGGCAAAATAAGTCAAAATAAAAACTTGCTCTATTGTTTCCAAATGTATAGACCAGGGGTCACCAATTAGATTTCATGGAGGTCCATTTTCAAAGTAGTAAATTGAATCAAGGTCCGGAACCACAGTTGATTAAACATACAAAGCTTTTATTAAGTAGTTAATATTATAAGGAAATTATTTAAATTATGTTATGGGTATGAATTGCACAAACCTAAACAAAACACATGGTAAATATTAATAGGATACAGCACAGAAGTACACAGTTATTAATTCTAATAATTATTAAGAATTTTATGATAAACTTAACATATGCTGAGAGTAATATTTCAATTTTTCACTTCACAAATTTTGCGTTTTTCACGATACCAGGTTTCAAATGGAATCTCGTTCATCTTCAGTCAAATCTCCAACCATAAGCAGTACTGCCAACCGAGCCAACAATAATACTATTATGAAATAAATTTTTGTACAAATGGTTGTATTCGATGTTTACAGGTTTTAAAAATTTGTATTAATTCAATATTTAACCGGTCCAGAAACTAAAGCCCCAGGGTCCGGATCCGGACTGTGGTCCACCAATTAGTGACCCCTGGTATAGACAGTTCTATATAACCATCCAAAGAGATTTTCGCCTAACTTCCAGGCTCTAGTGATTAATAAATGTATTTCTATCAAACATTTTAATTCATGGGCATGCACTTCTATATAATAATTCTTACAAGATAATAATATTAAAAATTGTCTCAAACTTATATATAAAATAACTTAGACAAGTTATTTTTAAATCAATAGAGATATATAAATCTTTGGAATTAATACATTTATGGTGTCAATCAAACAGTATAAAACTAAATTATTGTTAATAGGCCACTTAATTTATATTTATAAAAAAACACTTAATTTATATTTTATCTGTAGTTTCACATGTTCTTACAAAATGATTTTCATGGTAGTAATAAAAAAAAATTAGCATTGAAATGCATTATAGATGTTAAATCTCTAGGTACACTTACCCAATAATGAAATGAAACACTTGCAAATGGAAAGTACTAGGTTCCTGAGAATATGCAAATCCAAGCTCTATAAGCAGGCAACAGAGTGTATAATGAACTTTTTTTTTAGGAATAAATCACTATGAGGTACATTCAGTTAGGTAAAATTTTATCACTCACCTTATATTTTCTCCTTTTTTTAAACTAGTTTCAGAACTTTACATTTCAGTATTTTCATGACTGTTGTTGTCATAATGTCGGTTGAAAACGAGAGAGATCCTTCTCTCGAAAACTAGTTCCTGTGTTTGAAGAAACATAAAATATGAGGTAAGATGTTAAAAAATTACTCATTAATTTACGAATCACCAGTATTTGCATATATAACCATAGAACTCTACTACCTCCCATATCTTAAACAAAAAGGTTTTTTCAGTGGAACAGATCTTTAAACTTCTAACAGTTCAACATTTCAAAATTGCCGACTGTGTTATCATAAGCAATGCCACAAGTGATTTCCAAATTATCGATAAATTCACGACTCACGAAGTGAATTCATCTAGAGAATTTGGAAATCAAGAGTGGCATTTGTTAGGACTATTTAACAAATATCTCACAAATCATTGTTTAAATATACTTACTTACTTACTTACTCACTGGTACTATTGAACCCGTAGGTACATGGCCATGCGGACATAAGCTCTCCATACATCCCTATCCTGAACTAATGCTTTCCAATCATTCCCTGTATAATCTACTTCCCTCAAATCATAGTTAATGTTATTCTCCCACCTCATTCTTGGTCTACCAATTGGGCGTTTTCCTTCTGGCTTTCCTACAAGAAGCTTCCATGCATGTCTTTCATTCCCCATACGTGCAACATGTCCTGCCCATCGCAGTCTACGAGACTTAATTGTTCTTATTATATCTGGCTTCCTATAAAGACCATGTAGTTCATTGTTATGTAGTCTTCTCCATTCACCTGTCTGTTCATCTCTCTTTGGTATTGTTTAATTATAGTTATTTTAAAATATTTACATATTTAATATAAACGGCGATGTTTGAAAACAAATCAGAAATATGAGGTTATGTTCATTCACTGCTACTTGTTCATATTATTTATTGCCAAATAAGATCGCAATATTGTAAGAGTGCACCCAAGTGGAGAAAAATTAAGACACATCAAACTATATATCATAATCAACATTATGGGTTATTCATTTATTTTTTTAGTAAACAATTCAGTAAAATCAAGGAATCTTTTCATTATTTGCAATATTCAATGTATTTGTTGGAGAAAAATAAAGCTTTGACCTATTCAGAACATTAAAAAGAGGAGCTTTCTTTATCACAAAAGCAGGAGCTGATAAAGAGAAATCGATAAAGAGCGAGGTGAAACATGACTGTCATTGATTGTAAAACAAACTTCATTGAAACGTGATTGGTCACTGACTAGCATTTGTGGCATGAGTTAAATAGTCATAGAAATGCATTCATCCGTGACAGCAGCCAATCATTACATGACCACCTCATAACCCTCCTGCTTACAAACTCAAATGCTCCTGCAAAATATTTTTTAAAAAATTGTAAGTTCTAAAAAAAAAAGAAAAGGAAAGAAAGAAAGAAAGAAAGAAAGAAAGAAAGAAGGTATCGCATATGGTATATGGTTTCAGTTCAAATTTAGTTCATTGTAATTATTAATGAGTTGAATATTTTGATTCACCTCATATTTCTTGATTTTTATGCAAACCAGCTTTTGTCACTTCTTCAGACATTGTTGATGCTTCCAACTGACAACGTCGCGCAGAAGCAACAAAACCTGGTCTGCATAAAAATCAAGAAATATGAGGTGAGTCAAACTATCTGACTCAATAAAATTAAAAGAAACCTCATAGTGTTATTTCCTAAATATATTAAATTAGTTCATTGTTTTCTATGTTTTTACTTTACATTTATCACTCACACTTATGGACAAATTAATATTTGAGAGAAAAGAGAGATAAAAGTTTCCATTCAAAATGAAATGCCCAAGTAGCACAGTAGTTTAGTGCCCTATGCTCCACAAGGTGCAACAGGAATTAAGTCAAATAAGTAAGTTAATACTGTATTGTCCACTGCTGTGGTCTCGAGGTAGCATGCTGCCTTGTCTCGCAGAGGGCCTGGGTTCGATCCCCGGTTGGGGCAGTTTTTCTGGGTGAGGTTTTTATCGGGGTTTTTCCTCACCTGCAAGACAAATGTCAGGAAAACTTTAAGGCCCAAATGGTCCCCGAAATCATATGGCCATCATCATCATCCTTCACCGGTGTGGAAAGCAACGGGAAGCTATCACACCTGCAATTCCCTAGTAAAGCTGCAAGCATAGCATGAAAAAATGCTATGATTGCAGTGAAGGACCTGCCTTCGGGCAGAATTACTATGGATGGAATACTGTATTAATAAATTTATCACAATTGACATAACATACAGGATAATAAAAAACCAAGTTACTAAAATTTACCAGCCCCCCAGTGGTGTAGCCAGACTAATTATTACAGATTTTAGAAAGTATGTGACACATCTCCTGACAACACTGCTGCCATCAATTCTCATTCTTGAAAGTCACATGCAAAATTATGATAAACAATAATGCAAACCACACATATTCAAATGCTTCATAAAATGAAGGAGATTTCCTAGCAACAAATATGTGATGGATGATCCTCCAACGAATCCCAACATTTTTCCCTCTCAATGGATAGAATTGCTATATTATAAAGCCTTCTGCTTGATATGCTTGTCTTAGGTCAGTATTCAAGATCCAAGCTCTCTAGGCCATGTCATCTCCATCTTCCGTAAGCTGAGGCTCTCATCTTTCAATTGTTCCTGGAAACTTTTTTTAATAAATATTTGTTGGCACATGATGTTGAATAGAGTGAGCCAGATAGAGTAGGTTCTGCATGACCCACACAATTAACCATGAAGAGACAGGCTGAGAGTCGCTCTTTGCAGAGCTTGGTTCTTGAATACAGGCCTTAGTGCAAGTTTTTATATGATATAATGCTATATTAAACCTACTTCTGAAGAAATAAACCGAGAATGGGATAATATAAAAGAAAGCATTGATAAAGCAGCATATGAGGCATTAGGAACAAAATATAAAATATATAACAAGAAGGGTTTAAGAATATGGAATGAAGAATTAGAGAGGATAATAAAAGATAAAAAAGAGGCTTATCACAAATATTTACAGAATAGAACACTAGAATTAAGAGCTGAATACAAACATAAAAGTGCAATAGCCAAAAGAGAAATTAAAAAAGCACACAAAGTCAGTTGGGATAGATATATAAGCAGATTAGAATATGATATACATGGGCAGCAAAAAATAGCCTATAAAGTAATGAAACATCTAAATAAAGAAGAAAAAGATACAATACAGATCAATGTAATTGAGGAGAAACAATGGGAAGAACATTATAAAAAACTGTGGTATAATGAAAATAAAATAACTAAAGATAACATATATGAGTGTGAGATAGGAATAGATATGATAACAATGGAAGAATTAGAAGAAGTACTGAAAACAATCAAGAACAGAAAGGCAGCTGGAATAGACGGAATTAGTATGGAATTAATAAAATATGGAGGAATTTTTTTTAAACTGAAATTATTACATTTTTTTAATTTATGTTGGAAACAAGCAACAATACCAGAAACCTGGACAACAGCAATAGTACAATCTATTTTTAAGAAAGGAGAACGTAAATACTGCAACAACTACAGAGGAATAAGTATTTTAACTGCAGGCTATAAAATATACTCAAGAATCTTAACATTTAGGTTAAAACAAATAGCAAAGGTAATGTTAACAGAAGAACAAAGTGGATTCAGAACAGGGCGTTCATGTATGGATAATATATATACGATAAAAGAGTTTATAAACAAAAGAAGAGAATATAACAAGGAAACACATATAGCTTTTATTGATTTTGTCAAGGCATTTGATAAAGTAGATAGAGGAAAACTGTGGACAATTTTAAAAGAAAAAGGAATTCCAAAACATTTAATAGCAGCTATAAAGAGTTTGTACTGGAACACAAATTTTGTTATAAAAACTAGAAATGAAGTAAGTAAAAATAAAATTCATACTAATCAAGGAGTTAAACAAGGATGCAGTATCTCTCCAGTTTTGTTTAACCTATACATCAATGATATATAAAAAAATGGAACAAAGAAGAAGAAACAAATAAAGGAATAAAATTAGATAAAACACACTACTTGAAAACATTATTATACGCTGATGACCACAGGTAAATAATAGCAAATACAGATAGACGAACTTCAGAGGATTATTTTTAAACTACATAATATATGTGAACAATGTAATCTCAAAATATCCATAGAAAAAACTAAGGTAATGGCATTCCAAGGGAAAAATCAAATCAGATCGAAAATAGGTAATAGGAAACAAAATCATAGAACAGGTGAACCATCTCAATTATCTAGGATGTGACCATTTCATTTAATTATGATAATGATATAAATAATAAAATAGCAAAATTCCAGGGAATATGTTGTACGATTAAAACGAAGCAACTAAATAAACAAAACAACAAGAGAGACCCTAACTGAAAATTTATAAAATGTTGGCAGTACCGGTACTGCTCTATGGTTCAGAAGCCTGGATACATAAAAAACAAGACCTAAGTAGGATAAACGGCAGCAGACAATGAAAATTTTTTGAGATCTGTTAAAGGTGTGCACTAAGGAAGACAGAATCAAGAACCACAGAAATAAGACAGGAACTTGAAATATTTGCAATAAACTGATAAAATGGATATCATATAAGACAAAAATGAAGCAAACACATAGACAGAATGAATGAAGATAGATATCCAAAACAAATAACAAAAATACAAACCTAAAGGCACCCGAGATGTGGGCAGACCTAGAAAGAGATGGGCTGAAGTTGGAAACGGGTCAACAGACCTAATCCATGAATGAAGATGATGATGATGATAATGCTAAAAATCCTTTCTGAAAATTCTGAAAATGCAGTTATGATGGGACATATAAGTATAATCTGTAAAAACATGATTAGGTCCTAGAAACTGAAACTCATGCTCAAATTAATAAAATTGCTATGGGAAGTAACAATGTGAGGTAAATTATCTTCTTCCTTCCAAGTATTAGGCCAAGGCCTGTTACAATCCTATAGAAAATTTTCCCTCCAGCGTTTCATAGGACGGCCCAGAGAAGGTAAATGATCAATTTACATAATTGAATAATTTACTCAAATGTGAAAAATTAAAGAATACCAATAATAGAGTGTAATCTCATTGGGATGCCAGGAGACAAATTATGTAAAGCTTCAGTGTCTGCCATTAGAAACCAACCAACCAACCATAATTAAATTTGACTTTTTATACCTCACATCATAAAAAATATGTCTGGATCAGAATTTAGCTGATGAAAGAGGGAATTTTTCCATTAATTATATTTGAGTTGCATATTTTGACTCACCTCATATTTCTCGATTTTTATGCAGACTTTCATCACTTCTGTGCAACGAAACTAGTCTGCATAAAAATCAAGAAATATGAGGTGAGTCAAAATATGCAACTGAAATATAATTCAAATAAACCTCATAGTGTTATTTCCTACATATATTTCATAAAATTGACTATTCAAGTTGTAATGAAAACAAATAAGAACTGTAAAAACAACTGTTAACAAGATGGGGTATCAAAAATTCAATAATTTAATAAACATTTTTTTTGGAAAATGAAAATAAAATCTCATATAGCTGAACAAAACAAAATCCAATGTGAAACCAAGATATAGAAGACATTGCTAGAACCAAATACAATACCAAACAGGCCCCGATCAATTGCAGTTGTATCATTTCGTTTTGAAACTGGTCATCTACATAAAATTAAGCTACTAAACTCTCCACACTGCATAGAATGCAATAACACAAATACGATAATGAATAAGGATCACTTGATGTTCTGCGCTGATCTTCAGAAAATAGTTGGAACACCATTCCAAATTGCTGAATATTATTGGGAAGCCCGCAAGTGAATGATGACAAATCAAGAACTTGAGAACATTTGAATACTACTACTACTACTACTTTTCGAAATTAAAAGATATTTTAAATTAAAATAAATTAGAAATAAAAGAGCTGCCAATATAAAATTCATAAATAGATGTTTGGAATTGGAAATTACATCAAAATTTGTCAGAAAAATTATCAAAAACAATAATAACCATCAAAAATTTTTGGAAAAGAAAACTTGGAAATTAGAAAAAAATAAAATAAAAAAATAAACATTATGCCACAATAAATAAAATAGACATTGAACTTTACTTTTTACACCTAAAATTAACAAAACAATTTTCTATTACTAATCTTGGTGAGAATCACATATTTTTATGAGGTGAGGTGTAAATTCATGGTCAATTCTTTGTAATAATTGATTGTTAAGGAGGCTATGGTCAAACTCTAAGGGCAGTCACACCAAATGAAGAAGAAGATGCTTAATTCTTTGGGTGGACCTTGGTCACATGCCAGCTATTGCACTAATGGCATGATATTGACACATCGGTAAATATGTTGTTTGACACTTTGTTTTACCTATCAAGAATATTTGTTTCATGGTATTGGACAAATTATGCCTATTATTACTTTTCATGGCAAGACATAAATTCTGGAACACCATTTCTCTTACTGCCATTGCTCCACATATGAGCAACAACATTGTACCACTCCCCTAGACTAGTTGTAACTGTCAGAAATCCAAAGATCTGTTATTTCCACTCTTCATTTTATTCCTTCATAAAAACACAAAATTTGGAAATTTAAAATTTCTTAAAAAAGTATTCTGGCATGAACTTGGTTAAATAAATCAAGTAACATAATATCTGACAAATATGGTATAATTTATAGTTAATTAAGTTTTTTATTACTAGATCTTTTAAAGGAAAATGAATTAAATAATTGTTAATATTATTCGTTTTTAACATCTTAATGATGAACAAATTATATTTGAAAAGAAAAATATACACCTAGACCGGGGTTTGAACATAACTATGTATAAGAGAAAAATATGTATTTAGATTGGAGGCCTAGGTAGCTCAGATGGAAGAGCATTGACATAGAGAGTCAAAGGTCCTGGGTTCAAACCCTGGTCTAGGCGTATATTTTTCTTTTCAAATATAAATAATTGTTATTTACAATTTGGGTACCTACAAAAGTAGTAGCTCCAGGTTGAAAAAACAGCTATAACTATTGAGGACCAGACATGCTGACCACATGTTACACCTATACCAGTTGGATGATTCCTGTGATAAACACATACGGATGTGAGGCCAACAGCTGGGATGTGGACAAGGGCCTTTTAGGTCTGTCACATCATGGAGTTTAGAGCTTTTTTATATTTTTTGCCACAAAAAATAATTAATGAAAATAAAATTGTGTGTAGAAAATCTTATGTAACTCTTAAGAAAAGCAATATCAATTTGGATTTACAAACTTTTAAAATTATTTTACAAACATTCTAATAAATACATATTTTTAAATAACTCTTAATGGAAAATAATTTTTTTCAGGGGAAAAAATTTTCGTCTGAAATGGAATTTGAAAAAAAAATGAGTTTAATGCACCGGCATACTAACCATTGTGCTATCTAGGCATCCCTGCAAAAACTTAAATTTTTCTCTCTCTTTTATGACCCTGCTTGCTGGTAGTGACGAACCTAACATTCACAATGCAATTGGGTTGCTTCTTATTCGAGTAAACTTTACGATGAAATTAGCAGGGTTATATAAGAGAGAGAAAAAAATTTAGTTTGAACAGGGATACCTGGATAGCACACTGGTTAGTGCATCATTGTGTAAAACTAGATGTCTTGCGTTTAAGTCCCAGTTTAGGCAAAACTTTCTTCTTTTCAAAAAATTAATCTGAGTGTATAAATTTACATATAACATCATCTTAATGAAAATTTGACATAAAAATTGTTTATAATCAAATTGTACTTTTACTTAATTGAATAATTTAATGAAAAATTGCTGATATTAGCACCTTTCAAGGTAACTTAACAATCATTACTGCAATATTTTTTAAAGATTTACATGATTTTTAAAGATTTTCTCAACCTGGAGCCACTACTTACTGTAGCTACCCAAATTCCTCATGAGATTGGATGGCCATCAATCCCATACTACTAAAATTTCATGAGAGCATTTCTTCCCCCATGGGGAGTTAAACCATTACATGTGTCACAGCTTTGTGCCAAGGGTTGATATCTCAGACTGCTTGCGTACAACACACTTGACTAATAAATTAATGTAATTTCGAGGTCATAAAGAAACAAAATGACATCTAGATTTCCAAGTTCACGCTAACAATTGGACCATATTCTGCAAAAAAGGAATCAACCCTCAAATTTGAAATATATGAGCTAATGCTATATTATTGCTCCTCAAGTATCTCTCCTCACCCTGCAAAAAAGATCCAACTCCACCACCCGCATTTTTATGCATCCCACACCAAGGAAGTATGTAAGAAAACACTGGACAGAATATGTTACATTTATTTTTCTGCAGAAAGAACCAAAACAACAATAACATGTTTGGAAACCTCAAAACTACTAAAAAAGGGTTGAGTCATCATCTTTATCATAAAATAGAAGCTCGTTGAGATTATGTTAGTTCGAAGTAATAAGTAAATTTTTTATTTGCAAATTTTTTGTATGACACAGTTAATAACTTTTTGTTTAAAGTGCATTTTTCTAAGTTCAGGTTAATTATGGATTTTGTCCTTTTTGCCAGAATACAGTTCCAAACAGGCTATAGTAATTATTACCTTTTATTTAGCATGATGTATATTCAATTTATTTATTTTTTTAATTTATTTACTTCCTGCAAGAAGAATTTCAATAAATTTGTTGTCAAGTTTTGGAATGTTTAATAATATATACATTGCTAATAAAAAGTATACACAATCTTTTTAAAATTATTGCATTGATATCTTCAAATTGCATTAAATATATCTACATGAACATTATTTATCAACAAATTTAATTCAAATTTAATAAAACATTTAATGGAAATAACACTATCAGTTATTATTATCAATATTATATAAATATGAAAATTGGAAACTTTAAACCTCATCTCACAAAATATTACCAGACATGTTTTGATAACATTTCACTTTTATCCTCAGCTACATTCCAACAATTTGAATTGAGTTGTTAATACCAGCCTGGAGCCACTATTTCCTCTTGCCACCTGGTGGAGGTTGAAAGAAGTTCCTGGTGATCAAGATATGATCTTGATTTGACCCACACCAGATAACAAGAGGAAAGCTGGGGTTAAAGACTCAATTCAAACAGTCAGAGTGTAGATGGGGATGAAAGCAAAGCTTATGAAATATATCAGGTATGAAAGCATATCATGAGGTTCTATTAGACTTTTTAAAAATTTTTCTGGAGAGCAAATTTAAAGTTTGGAATAAAGACAGGATTTATAAAATTTTCATTAGACCAGCTATAACATATGGTGCTGAGACATGGACTTTAAAAAATAATATCTATGATCACATAGCCATAGCCTGAAAGAAAGATTCTGAGAAGAATTTTTGGTGCAGTCAAATGTGGGAATATGTGGAGAAGCAGATACAACAGTGAGCTGTATGAACTATATAAAGAAGTAAACATTCCATTCCATAGTGTTTTGCCCGAGGGCAGGTTTTTCATAGCATTTTTATGGTATGCTATGCTTTGCAGCTTTAGTACGGAATTGTAGGTGTGGTAGCTTCCCATTGCTTTCCACACCAGTGAAGGATGATTATCGGGAACTGTTGGACCCTAAGCTTCCTGACATTTGTCTTACAGATGAGGGAAAACCCTGGAAAAAAAAAAAAAAAAACCTCACCGAGGAGACCGTCCCGACCAGGAATCAAACCTAGGCCCACTGCGTGACAATGCAGTACACTATCTGAAGACCACAGCGGTGGACTGAAGTAAACAAAATAACACATATTAGACTGTCCAGGTTGAGATGGCTGGAGCATGTGAATCGAATCAAGATGAATAGGAAAGTTAAATCCAATTTTGATAAATATCCAGAGGGAACAAGATCAAGGGGTCAACTGAGATCAAGATGGTGGGACTGTGTGTGGTGGGATCTGCAGAGGGCAAAAATGTGATATTGGTGACAGCTGTCAAGGGACTGGGATAAATGGAGAGAGCCATAGAAGAAGCGACGGTCCATCTGGGCTGTTGTGTTAATTAAGAAGAATTAACGCAGGATAAGGTGTGTATATAGTAATGATTGACTGCTCAATATGCAGATATTATAAACATTATGGACAAAACATCTATCTATCTACAATGGTGAAGCCCATTGTTGAGGCATAGCCCCTTCCTTTATAAGGAGTTACAAGACCAAATTAATTTTCAGTTAACTTATTTGCTTATAGATGTTATGAATGGCATGTGATAAACACACCAACTCAATGAGACATATAACAGGCAACTAAACTATTATTAGGACATTGAGGTCAGCAAATTTTGCTTAGAGGCATTTTTATTCAGGCTTAAGAAACTTTTACAAGCCTGAAAATCTTCAGACTCGGGATCCACAGCTTAAAGTCCCTCCCAGAGCACTTACTCCTTGGATTTTTCCGTCCTAAAAAAGCCATCAACCCCGGCTGGGTTTGAATCCATGACCCTTGAACTAGAGGCAAGAAGCATAAGCACCAGTCCACCGTGGCCGACAGACAAAACATGAATATTAGTTATACAAATGATTCTTAACAACTGAACTATTTAATATAAAAAAACAAGAAAAATAAAAAAAAAATAGATAGAACACTTCATTTCTAACCTCACAATATTTTATGAGGTAAGGTGTAAGGTTTCTAATTCATGAATTAAATTAATATTTTTAATATCTCACCTCATATCCTTTAACCTTCTAGACTGCAGTTTCGGAGCTATATCTTCATCTTCAGTAGCCTCTCGTTGACTGGTGTTACGTCGTTTCTTGGTGGATGTCTTCTTCCTTCTACCACCAAAAAACGACATAACACTGGTTGACGAGAGGCTACTGAAGATGGAGACAGAAGGAAGAAGAAATCGCCAAGAAACGACATAACACTAGTCGACAAGAGGCTACTGAAGATGGAGATATAGCTCCGAAACTGCAGTCCAGAAGATTAAAGGATATGAGGTGAGATTAAAAATATTAATTTAATTCTTAAATTAAATCTCATAGTGTTTTTTCCCTGTAAAATTAAAATTTTTAATTCATATTTATATAATATTGATAATTCAATTCAATTTATTCCTAACAACTTCATTTAATATAAAATACTTTTATTTATATTTTTAGAATTTACACTATTTTTCAAACAAAAGTCATTATTTGATTAAATAAAATTTTCTACAAAAATCAAGAAATTCTACAAAAGGATAAAAATATGTAAAACAAAAACATTGTAACAATAATGATAAACTTCTATATAAACTTAAAAATATAAAAACACATTTTAAACTTATAATAAAACAATTTTAAAAGTATAATATGTTAATATAATTAGATTTTTAAAGTAGTGGTAAGAAGTTTGGCTTCCACAGCCATTGATGCCATGGAAACGACAACACAACAAATTAAGTGTACGTTACTTAATATAATCTCTTGAGGCATCATCAGTATCACAATAATTATTTTACCAGTGCTGGTATCTTTACACGCTTGCAGTGAAATGAAAAGCACTCATGTCTGCTTAACAGTGCATGTGACAGTGTGAGTTAACAAATAAAAATAACATATTTGTGTAAATACTACAAAATCTATTTGTGATTTAAACAAATAACTATCATCAGTCATTTTTGTGAATTTCAGCAAAAATTTCTGAACCTGGACCAAATATGCCTGTAAAATACTGCATAAATATACGACACATGTATTGTTCCTGGAAAAATGGTAAGAAGCCCTCGAGGAACCCAATGTGACCACCACGAGCAGTTATCACTATGGCCACATTCTTGGAATTGTTGGCTTCCTCTACTGGAATTGCTGTAAAACAAAAACAAGGTGTGTGAATTAAATTAAATTTGAGTTGTATTTTGACTCACCTCATATTAATATAAAATATGAGGTGAGTCAAAATACAACTCAAATTTAATTAAAATAAACCTCATAGTGTTATTTCCCACATACATAATTTAATTAAGGTGTATGAAATTATTAAACACAATAAACATTTCGTAGAAATCCTAAAAAACCAACACATATTATATTAAATAACTTTAGGAAATGGGGACAAGAAGTAAATATTAATAAAACTAAATGTATGACCACACATAAAAATGCATTATTAAATGGGAATGGGTACTTAATAACAAATGAGAGAAATTTTGAACAAGTGGCAAAATCCAAATATCTAGCTGTTATAAATAGGATAACTAGGACCAGATATTTTTAATTAGTTATTTAATAGTCTTATTAAACCATTAAATGAAAGTTTTAAGGAAAATCGCAGAAAAATAGTTGAGAGAGAAAATTTGCAGCTCTGTTATTAGAGAAGAATGTGAAATTGAACCTATAAACCTCTGGATAAATGATAGAAGACTAAATTGGAACTATCACATAGATAGAATGGAGAACAGCAGACTAGTGAAGAAAGTACGTGACTGGACACCTCAGCAGAAAAGGCCTTTAGGAAGACCACAACTATGATGGAAGGATGTCACCATATCCCGGACCTGTAGTGAATGAACAGGCAACAAGCTGCCGGCTTTCATGTGTAGAGGAAGAAGAAGAAGAAGAAGAAGAAGATTAAACTAGGAAAATATATGATACAAAACCCTCATGTTATAGGAAATATTAGTTTGGGATTCATATTCATGCAGTAACAGGATGTATATAAATATTCCCAGATACTAGGACAAGGTGCCTCAGGCTACCCTGGGAAATGTAGCAAAACTTATATTTGAAGCTGATATCTGACATAGAACTATGCTGAAGCTAGAGCAAGAAAGTAAGTAGATTGAACACTGCCTCAGAATAGAACTTTAACAGTTAGGGCTTCAGAGGGAGGAATAAAAGACTGGTCAGAAGATGAACGAAGATCTGTCTGTCTGCAGAACAACTTTAGGTAAGTCTGCACCATGTTATTTTTGATAGGATTTTGGGTGCTCTGAAATGAAATCAAAAGGGTAAAATTTCGAGAACTTGTAGCTTGTGAATAGGAAATGAAGCATACCAGTATCTTCAGAGTCTGCCATTAGAAACAAATCAACCTATTGCATCACTGTAGATTTAGTAGTTTGGTAGTGACATTATAAAACTTCAGAGACAATGTTTCAGGTATACTTACCTTCGAGAGGCTGGAATGGATCATCTGCAGCACTGAGGCACAAAAATGGAACTTGTATTTTGTGTAATTTGTCATGGATAGTTGCATCTGTATAGTAATCTTCTACATCTTTGTAACCAAACTGTTTAGTTGTGTAGTGTGAATCAAATTCACGTATTGTCTTGCTCTGCAAGATAATACATACATTCTTATTAAAATATATTCAACATTAAGCATGTAAAGTAGTCAGTTATAGACAAAAGAGGAATTAACATATAGACAGAATGAGAGAGGAATGATATCCACTACAGCAAGGAACTATAAAGCAAGAGGACGATGAAATATTGGATGTCATAGAAAACGATGGGCTGGCATCTTGTAAAAACAGAATGCACCGTTTAGGTGCTGGATCAAACCATTATTGTTGATAACTATTTTGATTGGAAAGCATAGATTGTTCAAATTGTGACATCTTTGCCCGGGCCCATAGAGGCAAAGAGGAATTCAACTTTCTTTACTCAATTCTCCCAATACGTAATGTTTTCTGAGTTATACAATACAATCGTGGAAGCTTTGGGATAAAGGAACTAACTCACGCTTGAGCAAGCTTTTGGAATTTGATTTTGATATCTGACTTATGCTAACTACTGAATGAATAGGCATAAGTAAAAAAAAGCACAACTAAAGCTTTTAATGTGAGTCAAAATATAGTCAGATATAATATAAAGATAAATAAATAAATATTCGATTTACAAAGAAAAGAAATCATAATAGATCATCTATACAAAAAGAAAATATGATATAAATCTACATACATACATTATCACTCACTCTAGTCCAGCCTCAGGTTGGGGGAAATACTGTCCTAGAGTCCCCACCCTGGCTTACTGAACTAAACAAACAAAACCAGCTCTCCTGAGCTGTTCTGACCAGACTCCAATGGTGACTAAGTAGATGATGATTCAATGTTACGAAACACAGCTATTTATGAGAGTTCACAGGGAGAGGGGGAATGCGCAATAGCACAGGGTGCGCACTAGGAAAGGAAAGGATAGATAGGAAAGCATTTGGCACTGTTCATAAAGATGACACTCGAGATGGAGATGCGATGACGTATAGTTTTGCGCAGTAAGACGTAATTCCTGTACCGAAATGTCCATTTCAGTACAAGAACATGCAATGGCCTAATCATATTTGAAGAGAATAATATATCAATGTTTTTATTATTCATTTCATACATCTCAATGATGGATAAATCATATTTGAAGAGAAAAACCTGGGTTCAAGCCCTGGGTCTGAGCATAAAATTTTTCTCTTCAAATAAGAAAAATATATGCCTAGACAGGGATTTGAACCCAGGCCATTTAGCTTCATATATTAATGCTCTGCCACTGAACTATCCAAAGCCTCTAATTTTAATGCAAATTTTTCTCTTATATATTTCAATTTCCGAGAGGACCAAAGGCTTGTAAACTGTTGCTCAAAATGGAAATGGTGGCTTCTTATTTAAGAAGACTTTTAATAGGGTTTTTTGTCCTGAGTTCAAACCCAAGTCAAGATGTAAATTTTTTCTCTTCAAATATAATTTGTCCTTCAGGGAGAAATGTCAAATTTATAATAAAAACATAAAAAATGGCCTAATTGTTAAAGTGATGATGTTGTAAAGTATGTTTGTAACAAATATAGGCTCATTCATGATTGCTGTAGTAAATTAACTCACTGGCACTAATGAACCCAGAACTTCATGGCAGCACAGACATAAGCTCTCGATACATCCTTATTCTGGAGTTAATGTTTTCCAATCATTCTCTGTATAATTTATTTTCCCCAAATCATGGTTAATATGTTGTTGTTGTTGTTTTCAAATGCTGGGCCTTGGCAATGAAGCCATTAGCGTTCTTGCTCTCCAATATTTCTCTATGGTGGATCCAACAGGTAATACTTCACAGTCTTGGAGTCTTGGTTAATATTATTCTCCTATCTTCTTGACATATCTACTGGAAACTTTCCTTCTGGCTTTCCTACAAGAAGTTTTCATGCCTCTCTTTTATTACCCATTCATGCCACATATCCTGCACATTGTAGTCTATGAGATTTAACTGTTTTTATTAGTTCTGGTTTCTTATGAAGATCATGTAGCTCACTGTTATGTAGATCTGACCATTCACAAATCTGTTTATCTCTTTTTGGTCCAAAAAAATTTCCTAAATACTTCATTCACAATTACTTTTTTTCCTCCCTTAAAGGTTTTTTTTTGTGTCTAATGCCACCAGGTTGTCTTACATGACATTTCTGGATTTCTACTCTGGCATTGGCAGAACTGTAATCCATTTCTTTGGTTGGGGCACCAGGAAGATGGAGTTGTTACCCAGATGATAGAGAAGAGACTATGTTTTGCATCCATATAGCATCGCTGGAAGAATAACAGTTTTTTTTACTTTAATGTTTCCTTGAGAGGAGCTGTAGTGATAGTTTTATTATTTAATGATGTTCAGATCATTAGCATTGCAATTCAAATCTGGGCTTGATAAAGGACCAACAAACTTTCTTCAGAGGGTTTTTACTTTAGGCTTGAGGTTCTTTTAAATGTTGTAAATCTAAAAGATAGGAACCACAGCTTGACATCCCTGCCAAAGGAAGTCATACTAAGGATTTTTACACCCTGAAAAAAATCCAACGCTTTACTAGGTTTGAATCTGTGAACACTGGGACCAGAAGTGTTGGATGAAAACAATGCAATTAACTATTTTTATTCATAGTTTAATATGGGACCCTCAGGGGTCCCCATCTAGGGGATATGTGGATGGTGACCACAAGGTGCCCCAGCTGAGCAAAACATTGCTTCCACTTACTTGTGTTTTGCTCCTTACTTTTATCTTTAACCGATCTGGTATTTCTTCCTTTCTTCCACTTACTTATACCAGACTCTTTTAACTTTACTATCTAACCTTTCTTGGTTAACTCTTGTTTTTTCGACCCTAATGCTATTAGGGCATCCGAGGGCTAGGGAGTCTTTCCTTTCTTCCATTTCTTCTTTCCTTTATTTTCTTTTCTTCTCTAGAAAAGCCTGACCAGAGGCTATAAGATGGCAGCCCCATCACTGGTCTTGCCTTCCTTTGGCCAGCAATCAATCGAAGGGACTATTATTATGCTTTCAAGTCTTATACGAGAATTTCCCGGAAGGAGGGAAAATTTTCTATAGGATCGTAACAGGCCTTGGCCTAATACTTGGAAGGAAGAAGAAGAAGTTTAATATGGGAATTAACATTATGAGGTTCTTACCTCATAGTTAATATTTTCTTAAATATGGGAACTGCTGTTTTTCAAGAGGAAACATCATTCCAATTTTCAACCGACATTATGACTACCAGATTTTCGTTGGAATCTCCATCTGTAACGTTGCCATCAGGTGTCGATTTGATGAACTTAGAGATCAGGTCCCGTTCATCAGGAATTACGAAATTCATGGATCTAAATTTGTTCTTCTGAATGTATATCTTCTCCCAAACTGTCGATTCTGAAGGTTTTTCCAAATGTTTTAAATTTAGACCTCTTTCTCTTGTAGAGTCTGCAATAAAGTATACATAGGAAAAACAAAAAGGACACTTGCACAAAGGAACACTTTAGAAATATTAAAAATGGTGAAACTGAAAAATCAGCTATTGCAGCACATAGTTTGTTGGAAAGTCATAAAATTGAAAAAAGAGGCCAAACTTTTAAAATATTTGGAAAAAACCTTTAGAATTGACAGTTTGAGAGAAGATATTTCAGAAGAACAAATTTAGATCTATGAGTTTCATAATTCCTGATGAACGGAACCTGATCTAGAAGTTCATCAAATCAACACCAGATGGCAATGTTATAGATGGAGATTCCAATGAAAATCCGGTAGTCATAATGTCAGTTGAAAATGGGAGGGATGTTTCCTCTTGAAAATTGCAGTTCCCGTGTTTAAGAAAACATAAACTGTAAGGTATGATGTAAAAAAAAAAGAATCATTCATTCATAACTATCTTTACTTCTCCCTTTATAGGTAGGGCTTTACAGGGGCCCAATCTGTCACAAGAGGATTTTTAATGCAAGTAACTTTATTCCAATAAACATGTTAAGATGGGAAAGTCGTGTATTGTAAATGAATAACAGAGTTCTTGAAATTGCCTTCCAGGCTGAATGGATGCTACTCAACATTTTGTCTATTGCTGCAGTAGATATACTCAGGAGACTGTACTTGCCCTCTGTGATACCTGCAAACTGGTTGGATGCTAGAAACACTCCCACTATTTATAGGTGGATGTCTATTGACATCATTTTCTGTGTGGTTCTTGATGGTTTCTTGATTAGCTGTCGATAGAAGTAGTGGAGACTGTCGTTTGCTTAGTTCTTGTTCCAAATTTTATTTATTTAATTTTTCTCTTCAAATATAATTTATCTTTCAGTGAGAAATGTTAAATCAATAATAAAAACATCATTAGAAGCCTTACTAGCTTTATAAAGTAATGTTAAATTCCCAATAAATGTCTTCTTAACTAAGAAGCCGCCATTTGCAAAGATAGAAGCAATGGTTTCAAAAGCATTTGGCGAAAGGGAATTACAATGTATATAAGAGAAAAATTTGCATCTAGATCGTAACTCGCCTCGGTAGCTCAGTTGGTAGAGCATTTGGCCCGGCAAGCCAAAGGTCCCGGGTTCGAGTCCTGGTCTAGGCGAAAATTTTTCTCTTCAAATATAATTTATCTTTCAGTGAGAAATGTTAAATCAATAATAAAAACATCATTAGAAGCCTTACTAGCTTTATAAAGTAATGTTAAGTTCCCAATAAATGTCTTCTTAACTAAGAAGCCGCCATTTGCAAAGATAGAAGCAATGGTTTCAAAAGCATTTGGCGAAAGGGAATTACAATGTATATAAGAGAAAAATTTGCGTCTAGATCGTAACTTGCCTCGGTAGCTCAGTTGGTAGAGCATTTGGCCCGGCAAGCCAAAGGTCCCGGGTTCGAGTCCCGGTCTAGGCGAAAATTTTTCTCTTCAAATATAATTTATTTATCTTTCTTGATTTTTCTTTTTTTTTTATTGAAGGAATGTTTATGCTTGTAGATTTCAATTGAATCTCTGTGTAATCTTTTGTGGTAAAGATGTGTTTTCACTAGAATATTGGTTTCTTCAAATTATATCACATGCTCTATTTATGTATTGATGTTCTATCACTGTCGATTTTTCAGTTTGTATTAATCTGCAGTATCGGCTGCGGTGGACTAGTGGTTATGCTCCTTGCCTCTGGTAGGGTCGCAGGTTCAAACCCGGCCAGGGTCGATGGATTTTTTTAGGATGGAAAAATCTACGGAGCAAGTCTTCTGGGAGAGACTTTAAGCCATGGGTCCCGAGTCTGAAGATTTTCAGGCTCGTAAAAGATCTTTAAGCCTGAATGAAAGGCCTCTAAGCAAAATGTACTGAATTTTCCCGTCCTAGTACTATCTTGATTTCCTAGATGTCATTATGAAGTGGAACGCTGACCACGGACCACTCAAATGACATCTATACGAAAACAAGTGTAACTAAATTAGTATGGTTCAAATTCTTCCCTGTAGGGGGAGAGCGCCTAAATCTCTGTTAAGGGAAACATGGATTTACAAGATACAAGAAGATTAATTTGCAGTTCTGTTTGTGTTCCTATAGTCTTGTTCTTATTATTCTTTTCTCTCATAAAATCTGAACCATGGCCATTCAGCCCAAAACACGATTTCAAGAATTTCAAGAATCAAGACACCATCCATGAAAGCCTATAAAAGTTATATGAATAAAAGAGTATTCACAAACAATATTCACTTCAAATCCTGGTGAACCGTGAGGATGTAACTCACAAAGGAGCTATCAATATTCTCATATATAAAGGATAACATCTTATTATTTTAAAAACAGTTCAGGAGCAGGAATAACTTGCATTGCAATAATATTAAACAATAGTGAAATTAATCAGATGTTACACCTCACCTCATATTTTGTTTCCTTTCCTGGACTACAGTCTAGCCGTTCTAAAATCTGGCATGACCACACCTACCCAGGACTGCTGCACATGCTTTACAAAACAAAGCGATGTTATCAAGTCAGTATGATCTTGTGTGGTGGACGAATCAGTTGGAGTATTATTACAGTGCGGTGTTATCTGTGAATTTAAGCGTCATTATGCTGCAGAGGATACGGAAGACTATCAATTCGCAAACCAGAGAAACAATTCTTAACGTTAGAGATTATTAATTAAATTTGAGTTGATTTTGACTCACCTCATATATTTTGATTTTTATGCAGACCTAGGTTTCATTGCTGACTTTGCTACATTCTCAATGCAACACAACTGCCGTCTTGCAGTTGTCCTTCCTGCAAATTCATTTCTGCACTCTCTGTTGGCTGACTGATGAATTTCCAAATCAATCCCCTCTCCTTTTCACAGGGAATTTCAAAACTCTTGAATATGTAAATTTTCTCCCAAATTGTGAGTTCCTTAGATTTTTTTAACTGTTTAAGTAATTTTGCCTTAATAAGAATTAAATGAATCATTAAAAATTCCCAAATGTATTAAATTTAATTTTGCCTCAGTTTCAATTCTGTGTTAAACAAAGTTACTTAAACAGTTAGAAAAATCTAAGGAACTCACAATTTGGGAGAAAATGTACATATGCAAGAATAAAAAGAAAACCATGAATTTTGAAATTCCCGGTGAAAAGGAGAGGGGATTGATTTGGAAGTTCATGGTCAGCCATCAGAGAGCACAGAAAACAATTTGCAGGAGGGATAACTGCGAGATGGCAGTTGTGTTGCATCGAGAATGTCGCAAAGTCAGCGACAAAATCTAGGTCTGCATAAATATCAAGAAATATGAGGTGAGTCAAAAACAACTCAAATTTAATTAAAATAGACCTCGTATTGTTATTTCCTACCTACATATATTTATTAGTCACTGCTGTGGTCTCAAGGTAGCGTGCTGCCTTGTCACGCAGCGGGCCCGGGTTCGATCCCCCGGTCGGGGCAGTTTTTCTGGGTGAGGTTTTTATCGGGGTTTTTCCTCACCTCTAAGACAAATGTCAGGAAAACTTTAAGGCCCAAACGGTCCCCGAAATCATATGGCCATCATCATCATCATCATCATCATCATCATCATCATCCTTCACCGGTGTGGAAAGCAACGGGAAGCTACCACACCTACAATTCCCTAGTAAAGCTGCTAGCATAGCATGAAAATGCTATGATTGCAGTGAAGGACCTGCCTTTGGGCAGAATTACTGTGGATGGATATATTTATTAGAGATTATTTTGAAAAAGAATGTGAGAACACTGGTAGTAGTACAAGGGTATACTTGGCAATACTGCAACATTCTCTGTAAATGTGACGTGATCTGTTGTCCCATAACCTTGATGACAATAACTAGTCAGCTGATCAAAAGTCGTCGTGTAATTTGCTACTGGTTTTTACATCGACTCTACTGTAGTTTCAAGGTACTTTCCTCATATTCAACTAGCATCTGACTGTAACCAATGGTAAAGAGAAAAATGTTTGCCTAAACTGAAATCAGTCTCATGGTCTTTGTGGCCAGAGCTTCTGACTACAGTTCATGAAGTTCTGGGTTTGATTCCTGGACAGACCATACAATTTTTTAAACCTGTACTAACGAATGGATCTGAGACATGGATCCTAAGCAAAAATGATGAAAAACTCTTAGTTTTTTCGAAAGGAAAATTTTTAGAGCATATTTGGTCTAATAAACATTGATGGAGGATGGTGTATAAGATATAACAAGGAGCTATATGATCTGTATAAAGATATGGACATTGTCACATATATCATAGGACTGAAATGGGCAGGGCATGTGATAAAACATAGCGATCACTTGCCTTTATATAAAACACTTGCTGCAACTATGGAAGGGAAGAGACTCAAAGGAAGACCTAAACTTAGGTGGGAAGATGAAATACTAAAGGGTGTAAAGGCTCTAGATGAAAGAAATTGGTAAAGGCTAGTTCTTGATAGAGAAGCTTGGTGGGAATTTCAGAGGAAGACTGTAGCCCAAAGATGGCTGATTGCATCAACTATGATGGTGATGATAATGATCTGGGAAATGAATCCCGAACCTTCAGCTTTATGTGCTGATGCACTTCCACTGAGCTATTCAGGCCAATTTGATGTTTTTCTGACCATGCAAGGGCTGCTACTGCAAATCGAAAGAAAGGGTAAATTAATAAACAAATAGAAAAACCGAAAGAGCTCATGGTTTGGGAAAAAATCTACATTAAAAAAAAAACGGATAGGAGAAATGAATGAACTTTGAAATTGCCAGAGAAAATGATTTCATTTTGAGTTCTTCAGTAGACCAAAAGAGGGAGCAGAAGGTGGCTCTTCAAGACAACATAACAATGGTCATGAAAATACTGAGGATGGAACTGAAGAAGGTCCCAAAACCGGTAAAAGAAGAAGAATGAGATGAGGTGATAAAATTTTACTTAAATAATTAACTTTGTTTAGAAATGATATTGAAATGAGTGTTTTCATACTGGTCATAATTGGAAAAGTTCTGTGGACATCCATATCTACAAAAAACCTCCATGGCACTACAGGCCTAGAAGGCTATTGGCCTTTCAGCTGGCTACTAGCTCACATCCACATATGTTAATCACGAGGTAAACGATAATCCAGCCAGTGTAGGAGTGACATATGATGAATGTTGGGTTCCCAGCTGTTATAGATGGTTTTCCCAACTTAGAGCTACAACTTACTGTAGCTACCGAAATTCCTTACGATGCTGAGTAGGCACTGGTCCCAAACTGGCTGAAATTCCGTAACACAATTTCTTCCCCCCTGGAAACTCGAACCAGCGCAAGTCCTGTAACTCAGTGCCAAGGGATCTTGTCATAACCACTTGGCTACGGGTAACATCCATATTTACAACTATATAGGAATTGATTCCTTACCTTTAAAACATCTTCTAGATTCCAAGGTCCTTGTGGCACTTTGTCACGCTTTAACCTATAATATAAACATCATTTCAATTTTTCCCAATATAGTGTTATTTTTTATGTTTTTATTTAAATTGATCACTTATATTGAATGACAAATTAATATTTTAAGAGAAAAATCTTCACCTAAACTGGGATTTGAATCCAAGATCCTTAGTTTTCCGCACCAACGCTTTTAAAATATTAATTTGTTCTTCAATATCACTGATAAATTTGAATAAAAACATTTAAAAAAATAAGCTTTAATATTTTTATTATTCACTAGCTAATACCTGACATGTGCTGCTACTCATAAATAAATGTTAATGTGTTTTTACCATCAGCCGTACACTGTTATGCTTACCCGGGAATCTGCTTATTCCGATCTTCTTGGCATCAATGAAAGACAAAAATGGCTATTGTGAGTTATCCGTAGAAGATAATCATGTGCTGTCGCAGACTTTTTTGTAGAGTCAAAATAGGGACTTTATTTCATGTTTTTCACTACAAAGGGTGATTTTTAGGGGTGAAGGGGTTGAGTATTACAACTCTCTTATAGCCTATGTTCATCCCCGGAATCTCCTGAACATTTTTCAAAAAGCCCCATCTCAACCGGATGAATGATATGGCCATGCATAGAATATGAACAAACAAACAAACAAACAAACAAACAAACAAATAAACAAACATTGATTTTTATATATTGGATTACATACATCTCAACAATGGATAAACCACATTTGAAAAGAAAAATTATAAGCTCAGACTGGGCTTGAACCCAGGACCTTTGGCTTTCTAGGCCAATACTCTTATCGACTGAGCTACCTGAGCAAGTTCCAATCTAAACACAAATATTTCTCTTATATACACTGTTAATTCCCACACACCAAATGCTATGACACTTTTAGCTTTAATTGCTAAAAAAGTACTGTTAAGAAAATTTAAATAAGCAGTTATTGATAATAATATTTGAAGAGAAAATTTTTAAATTTGAAAAGAAAAATTAACGCCTGAATTGGGATTTGAATCCGAAACCTCTGTATGCTGGTGTGCTAACCATTACACTATTTCAGGCTTCCGATGCAAACATTAATTCTTCTTCCTCATGTACAATTCTCTTTATCATCAGAAGTAAACAGTTATCATTACCAATGCTATCTGGCAGCTTCTTATTCAAGAAGACTTTTAATGGGATTTTTACTCAACTATTATAGCCAGTTAAGCTTATAATATCACTTTTTTTTAATTTATCACTCAATTGTCCGTCAATGTTAGTGATAAATTTTAATAAAAACATTAAATTGACAATAATACTTATATATACCATATAACAAATGATAATAATAGGCTTATGGCTGTAATCAAAGCTTATTACGCATATTGTTTATTTTTTATTTCACTCACCTCATACTTCATAACTCCTAGCATATCCAGGGTTTCGTCACATCCTTTGTGACATTCTCAACAGCATTAAATATTAAAAAACCTCATAATGTTATTTCCTATATACATAACTTATTACGTATATATAAAATTGTTTAAGTTATCTCTTCTTTCAGAGAAACTAAACTGAAATTTATAAACCACTGGTGAGACCAGTTGTAATATATACAACCGAAATATGGATACTAAATATAGAAGATATAATTGCATTTTATTATAGACATAGTATTATTTAAATTATTTTGAGTCTGTGAAGTCTTACCTCAATATTAACACATTGGTGACGGGCCACGGAGATCTCCGTGTTTAAATGGCCAGCGCTAGACGACGGGCCACGGAGATTTCCGTGTTTACGTTTTCTATGGTTTTCCAGCCTCTTCACTTTTGAAGGAGCGTGCAATTTTGTTTTTTCTCATTGTGAAATAAACTATAGTTGTTTGTGTACCCCTCTCTTCTCTTTTATGAAATTGTCAACTTTACAGAAAGAGTTGTTTACAATTTTAAGACAGATGGCTGGTGAAATATGGAATTTTAGTGCCAATAGTTAGGCGATTACGGGATATGTATGTAACCTGTAAATATATGTTGCAGAGGGGAAAAATTAGAAGAAACACTATTTTGCGTTCTGGAGTCGAATTTATATCTGTGGCATCATGTGTACCAGAATAATTATTATAAGTGTGGCTAAAGCTAAAAATTTGCTCGAAAGAAAGACTAGAGTTTCTGAAGCAATAAAGATTAACAGAGGACTTCCAAAATCATTTGTGGAAGCAGGAAATAAACTCAAACCAGGAGAATATGTGTTTTGAAGTAAGGGGGACCTTTTGCTACAAACATCGAAAGATAAAAGAGACGTAAGAATGGTTAGCACATTGCATCAGGCAACACGAGAATGGGAGGGGTAAAGTTGTAAAAATGCCCTATTGAAAAATTCAAAATAACAAGTATGTGAAGGGTGTAGACAGGGCTGACCAGTACCTATCATATTACTCCATCCTTAGAAAAACAGTGAAATGAAGCAAGAAAGTTGTATTGTGGCCTGTGAATTGTGCACTCTAATGCTTTTTGGGTCTATAAATTTCAAAATCCTAACAACAATATGTCAAACAGAAGTTTTTTGCTTGAAACAGCCTCTTGTTTGGCAGTCGTAAAATTAGGAACAGATGACAGGAAAGAGGAGGGAAGACAGAGTGAAAAGGACACCATGTCAAGACCCACCAAGAAGGCTGAGACATATAGAAACATAAATTAACACCAACTGTGTCTGAAAAAAAAAAACCTTCCAAACCTTGCCACGTTTTTAGTGAACACAAGAAAAGAAACTAACTACATATGCTCTTTTTGCCCTGTGTCTTTAAATAAAGGGAAATGTTTATAACGCTATCAAACCCTCAATTTCTACTAGAAGGTCTGATGAGAACACTAATAAAGATTTACTTATGCAATATTGTTATTGACTGTAAATATATTGATGTAAAAATCACACTGTGCTAGCGCGGTTTAAAATTTAAAAGTCCACGCTACTGACAGAAATGTCCGGTCCAGCAGCGGTGGATGGAACGCACAGCAGTCGGTCACCAATGTGTTAATGTTGGTTGGTTGGTTGGTATCTAATGTCGAGCACTTGATAATGAAATCATTCGCTCTCTTGCACTCAAATATTTAGCAGGAAAGCTGGTCTCTTCTACAAAAGCTGGACAATGGAGGAGATGGTTTATTTCCATATCTTCATTTAAATTGCAAAAGAGGGTATTTAGGTGAATCTGTTATGCCAAGTCTGTGTAGGTGTTTATTCAGGCAGTCATGTCCCGTTAGCAGTCTGAATATTGCTACTGCAGATTTTCTTTGTAATGTAGTAATGTAGATTAGCTTGTAGATTTTCCCATTCCTTTCCAGATGTTTTGGTGGTGTATTCTTCTCTAAGTTTATTGATATATTTATTTGAGATAATCCTTTTGATAGAGTGAAAGCAAACTGGAGTAGAAGTTGGGTTCGAAACAATTTTGCTACCCTTCTTGGCCAGAAAATCGGCTATTTCATTGCCTGTCACTCCACAATGGGCCAGAATCCATTGAAGTACAACTTTTTTATGTAGACGGGATAACTGTTTTATTATTTTTTGACATTCGATAATTTTGATGCTTTTGGGTGTTGTGTCTCGTGCTATAGCAAGAATGGCTGCTTTGGAGTCACATAGAATTACAACTTTTGTAAATTTTTGGATGTGATATAAAAGATTTTGTAAACTTAAGAAAATTGCTAGAATTTCGCCATTAAAGTTTGTTGAATTTGTGTTTAGTTTACATAAAAGGAAAAAAGTGGGCATACTGCATCAGCACCAGTGCCACCGTCATTTGGTAGGCTGGAGCCATTTGTAAAAATATGTATCCATTCAGGAGCAGGGTATCTTAGATTTATTATTTCCAGTAACATTTGTTTTAAAATATATGGGGGAGTTTCAGATTTCTTGATGTCTTCTGTTAAATGAAGGTTATATTCAATTTCCAAAAATTCTAGAGGGTTGTTTCTCATCTGCATATCTGATTTGTTCTTGAACATGTTTCGATTAGTCTTCTAATCATCTTCAGCATCATGGCCAGACTGGTTGGATTTATGTTGTAAACCCTGGATGTATTATTTAATTATTTTGCAGCTTAATTTTTTATTAAATTAATGACTAAATTAAAATGCTTCATACCTCTCCTCATATCCAGTCTTCTAAGTAGATTGTGATTTCCAAGCCTTGGTGGCTTCATCTTCAGTACTTACTTGACGACTGATGTTATGTCGATTGGAAGAACTACTTCTTCTTTCCTCTGTTGGTGGACCAATAAACCTCCAGATCCAGTAAGAATCCGTGGGAATTTCGAAGTTCATAAGCTTTTCCTTCTTGTTTTTTTTTTAATTAGACTGGCTTTTGATTCAATTAGATGTTTTTTGGACCAAGCATGAGCAGCTACTGCTGACTATTCCACTTCATTTTTTGACATTTCTAAGATGTTCTTTTACCCTTGTTTTCAAATTTTTTTCTGTTTTTCCTATATAAATTTTGTCACAATCCCTGCATTTGATCTGATAAATTCCTGATTTGTTTTCTTCTTCAACTTTTTTATTTTTATTAGTTTTAATTATCCTCTTTAGACTGTATTCATTCTTCGGTGCCAATCGTATATTAAACTTTTTGAATTTTTTTTTTAAACTTGTGGTGTTTCAATGGATGGTAAGCTTAATTTTTGTTTTATTTTATGCATTGCTAACAAAATTTGTTTATTTTTTTAAAATAATCCTAAATATTCAAAGTTAAAAATGGGAAACACATTATGAGGTTCTTAATTAATAAATTAATGAGTCATTTTTACATCTTACCTCATATATCATGTTTTATTTTGAGTCATAATGGCGGTTGAAAATGAATGACAAGATCATTTGAAAACTATAGTGTTTAATAAAACATGATATATGAGGTAAGATGTAAAAATGACTCATTAATTTATTAATCCTAATTGTACCTATAAAAATACATATGAAATTACAATATACATATTTTGAACCTAATATTATAGTAACTAACTTACTAGTATTATCAAACGTGTAGGTTCATAGCTAAAAATAGACTTCTTGCTTTTTGCTGATGATTTGGTATTAATAGCTCTAACAGAAACAGATTTACAGTATTCTATACAGAATTTTAATATAATTGCAAAAAGATACAATATGGAAATCAATACAAAGAAAACTAAAGTGATAGCCTTTTGTGGGAAATACCCTATACCTAGCAAAATTGTTTTGGATGATGAAATTTTGGAACGAGTAAATGAATTTAATTATTTGGGTTATAATTTAACATTTCAAGATGAAGCTGATATATCAAAGAAAATCACAAATTTCACAAAAACAACGGGGATAATTAACAGTATAATCAAACCATCTTTAGTACAGAAGAAAACAAGATTACGGCTTTATAAGGTTCTCGCAAGACCAGTATTAAGATATGGTAGTGAAGCATGGACAATACGAGGAAGAGATGAAAGCCGAATAACAGCAAATGAGATGCAATTTATGCGCCGTACAGCAGGCTACACAAAGTGGGACCATAAAAGAAATTATGAAATTATGGAAAAGTTGGATGTAGAACCCATTCTTTTACCAAATAGAAAACTACCAGAACAACCGGAAAGCCCATCTTCAACGAATGCCGTCTCATAGAATTTCAAAAGCCATGCTTCGTTACTGCCCTCAAGGCAAAAGATCGCTGGGATGTCCAAAAAAGTGCTGGATGGAAAATTCCTCTTTGGGACCATAACAGGCCACACGGCCTAATACTTGCATGGATGATGATGATGAGGTTCATACCTGCACAGACATAAGTTCTCCATACATCTCTATCCTGAGCTAATGGTTTCCAGTCATCTCCCACTTCCCTCAAATCAGGTTTAATATTATTCTACCACTTCATTCATCCCTGCAATGCATAATAGCATGCATTTCCAGAATTTAGCCTATGTTTAATTTCTTTGTGCATCTCATTCCTGTTTGTAATTATTGTTACTAGCATTTGAATTCAGTCACTTCTTCAAAATTTTCATTTGTCATTAACTGTCCATTTCCATTATATAATGTACTTCTATGTGTGACCATATAACCTAATTATAGTAACAGTACATAAATAAATGCTAAATTCCAGGGAGTCTTATAAGGTGAACATTTTTAAAAATAATTTCAAATCAAAGTGAGGTTGCAATATAAAAATCAAAATAACAATATATATATATATATATATATATGAATATAAAAGTTTTCTTGGGTTTTCCACATCTTGGATTCAAGTTCAGCCTCTGGCCAATGATTCCGACGTTTCGGCATGATCCCACATGCCATTATCAAGGAATGATAAGTTTGAGTCACAGGTTTAGGTCTTATATAATAAAATACATAGAGTTTTCGCTGTGGTCCGTTTCCGAAGACGTACACCCATCCAAGGTTTAGTTCTTATGTAGTTAAACATCTTCAGTTTACAGTGTGGTCCGTTTCGGAAGCCGTACACCCATCCAAGCATCGATCACACACCATGTTGCCCAACCGTGGTTTTCTTCATATCTTCTTTGTTGTTCTGGGGATATGAAGAAAACCATGGTTGGGCAACATGGAGTGTGGTCGACGCTTGGATGGGTGTACGGCTTCCGAAATAGACCACACTAAAAACTGAAGATGTTTAACTACATAAGAACTAAACCTTAGATGGGTGTACGGCTTCGGAAATGGACCACACTGAAAACTGAAGGTATTTAACTACATAAGAACTAAACCTTGGATGGGTGTACGTCTTCGGAAATGGACCACAGCAAAAACTTTATGTATTTATTATATAAGACCTAAACCTGTGACTCAAACTTATCATTCCTTGATAATGGCATGTGGGAGCATGCCGAAACGTCGGAATCATTGGCCAGAGGCCGAACTTGAATCCAAGACGCGTAAAACCCAAGAAAACTTTCATATTCATACTTATATCCGCGAAAATCTGCAATATAACATATATATATATATATATAAAACAATATTTTAGAACCATCCACTACAATAACTTAGAGGTAACATTGCCTTAAACATAGTGGCAACTGAGTTTGATTCCCAGTGGGGACGAGTTTCCCAGAATAGGTTATTTCATAGTTCTTTCATCACCTGTAAAACAAATGTGAGGATACTTTATGGCCCAAATACCCCGATCATCCCAATAATCCTTATCATATTTGCCTCATTTATTATGAATATATGAGTGACTGGTGTTTCTTGGCTTACATGTTGTGCTTTCTCAGAGGTGACCTGGGATTGAATTTTTCACTCATCCAGGAAGGTCCTCAATGTTGTTGTGTGCTCAAAAAAGTACATATTTGATGCAATGCTTAAAATCCTTTTCTAACATTTAGGGTCGAATGTTTGAACGCATTAGACAGTAAAAGACATTCTCTGCTGAGAAAGTTTTATCCAAATACATTTTGCTTACTCAGAAATCTATTCATGCGATAATAATTGTAAGCTACCTGACGGGATACCTTAAGATCATAGCTCAAGATAGAAACTTATCATGAAAATCCCGAAAGGAACCGATGCAGTTTGAAACCTTTGCAGCTTTATCCAAGATGTCGGACCTTGAAGACTTCGATCATGTTTTCGGTATACGTGGAGAAGAGGAATTTGATAGAGTCTACCAAAGAATTCAACTGGAAGAACAGAAGAATCGGCGTAATATTGCACGACGCAGACGTCGTTGTATACGGTATTATTTGCGGGACACAAGCGTCAATGCGTTCCTCTATAGCAGACGAAAATAACGGAAGTGGTTTTATTGCTGAGAATTCTGGGTAATTCGTTGCCAATATTATAAAAACGTCAACTTTCATGCATGACCGGTAAGTCGGCCATTAATTCGATCTCAGCAATTGCTCACGGTGAGTCAGCTCACCAGTGATTGGAAGTAATTTGAGTAGAGATTAATGTATTTGCATGCGGCCCGTAATGTTCCTGTAAAGACTGGGTGGTATATAAAAGTAACTACAAAAAGAGATTAAGCTAATGGAATAAAATATAAAGTATTATCCCTTCAGTCCTTAAGAGGCCCTTGGAGTAGTAGGTAGTTAAGGGTGCAACCCTTACAGACAATTCAAACAAAATGTTAGCTGGGGTGTCACCCCTGCATGATGACCGTCTTTACCGTCTGGTTCTCATTGTTAGAGACTGAGTTGATACAGTACCATGACGTTGCCAAAAATAGGCCAGTTTAAAAATCCTGACCCCAATGGGACTTGATCCTGCGATCTTCAAGTTTGTAGCCTATTCCTTAACAAACTTCACTATTTCTTAACCAACTTCACTATGGTGTGTCTCCCTAAACAAAGGAAGAGACAAGAAAACATTTTGGAGGCCTTCTGAATTGGGTTACATCTTCAGCTAGTTGTAAGGTTCGTTCCTAAGGAACACAATCAGGAATTACTCTGAAGTTTTAATATAAAAATGTATATATTTAGTTGAGAGAGTTTCTCAGGTACTTTGATTTAATATGTAGATTAATTTTAATCAATTTTAAAGAGAAAAATTATATATGTTGAAATAGAGAGAAATTTGTGCCATGGCAGGGAGTTGCCTGAATAGCTTAAATGATAGGAGCACTAATGTGTAAAGATGGAGGTTTCTGGTTCAAATCTCAGATCAGGCAGAAATTTTTCTTATTAATAAAACTAATTTGAGACCACAACAGACTGCTAGGTCTATCACATGAAAGGAAGAAGAAGAAGAAGAAAATGAGTTGTTATTCATCTCACTTCATACATACATACATACATACATACAGCACAGGACCACCTGTCTTCAGTCATCTTTAAGACTGTTGGCTGAAAATGGCTGTAGATAGGAACAACTGTTCCTGAAACTGCAGTACTGTGCTGTGAAAACACTATGGCTCGAATCTATGAACGCATTAGACTGTAAAAGTCGTTCTCTGCCTGTACTCTGCTGAGAAAGTTGCATCCAAATACGTTTTTGCGTACTCAAAAATCTGTTCATGTGATAATAATTGTTGAAATTCCTAAGCTACCTGGCGAGGTGACTTAGCAGAGAAACAAATTGTGAGCAACACGATGGGAACTGATGTACTTTGAAACCTTGCTGCTTTATCCAAGATGTCGGACCTTGAAGACTTTGATCATGTTTTCGGTATACACGGAGAAGAGGAATTTGATAGAGTCTACCAAAGAATTCAACTGGAAGAACAGGAGAATCGGCATAATATTGCGCGATGCAGAAATTGTTACATACGATATTATTTGTGGGATGCAAGCGTAAATGCATTCCTCTAGCAGATGAAAATAACGGAAGTGGTATTATCGCTGAGAATTCTAGGTAATTTCTTGCCAATATTACGAAAATGACGACTTTCATGCATGACCAGTTAGTGGGTAGCTAATTTGATCTTTGCACTTGCTCACGGAAAGTCAGCTCACCAGTGATAGGAAGTAATTTGAGTAGAGACTAATGTATTTGCATGCGGCCCTATGTGTATGAGATGAGAGCAGTAATGACTCATTTTAATTTTATTAATTTGAAAGCCTCATAATGTTAATTCGCAACATAATTTTTATGAAAGAAATTTTTATCTTCAAAACTGATTTTAGATGGCTTATCTGAGTGTATTAATTTACATATTACCAATTATAAAGAGCTCGTAGCTCAGTGTAAAAATTCCATCACATCTTTTCAATTCAGTAATAATGTAATAACGCAATCATATTGTGAATGAAGTTTTACTATAACTGGGGCACAGGATTATAAGAGGGAGAAATTTGTGTCAGAGCAGGGAGTTGCCTGAGTAATCAAATGGTTAGGCTGCCAGTGTGTAAATGGAGGTCTTGGGGGTTTAAATTTCAGTTCAAGCAGAACATTTTTCGTTTTAAAAAAATAACCTTGCTGTAAGCTTGACTTACCTTTCAATATTCCTACAGAGGCCATTTGCGAGGTGTCTGTTGAGCAACAGGTTGAGCACAGGTTTCTCAATACTTTCTGTACCTTTAAAAACATTCCAAGGAACAGATATCACCATTGCTGCCGTTAATAGCTTTTCCGCTGAAGGCTGTTGTGAAGCAAGGTAATTTCCCAAAATTAACCTGAAATAAATATATAATAATAATAATAATAATAATAACAATAAAAAATAATAATATAATAACAATAATAATAAGCCACTGAGCTGGCTCAGGAGGCCCTTGGGGTAGTAGGAGGTTAAGGCTCCCACTTTTTCTGGACAATCGGCACTTGGTGTCAGTCGGGTTGTCAGCCCTGCATGACGGCCGCCTTTACCCCCAGAACAAGCGTCTGGTACTCAATTCCGTTAGAGGCTGAGTCGACCCCAGGGCCATAGCACCGCCAGAAGGTTTGGGTCAGTTTAAAAATCCTGACCCCATCAGGACTTGAACCCTCGACCTTCCAGCTTGTAGCGCAGTGCCTTAACCACTACGCTATGGCGTTGGTAGGAAGCCTATTTTCTCACTAGCAGGCCCAGGTTCGATACCTGACAGGGTTGAAAATTTTAATTGTAAAATAAATAAAATAAGATAAATTTAATTGTAAAATTTCAATCTTGGAGCCAGGAGGAGTGGTGGGGTACAATTTATAATCACTACATTCTGCATGAGATTTCTGCATTAAATTGCAACATTTAATTATTTAGGTGTATTAATAACAAACACTAAAAATTTAATAAAAGAAGTAAAGAAACAAGCTGATAAAGCAGCACAAATATCAGGGTATATCAAAGATTTAATTTGGCGCAACAAACATGTCAATAGAAAGCAAAACCCGCATAAACAAAATGATAGTTCGACCAGTTATCGTATATGGAGCAGAAACTAGGGCTGATACAACAAAAACTAAACAAATAATAAGCACATCTTAAGAACTATTCAGGGGAAAACATTATTTGATAAAATACACAACACAGAAATTAGGGACAAATGCCATATTCAAGACATAACCAAATTTATTATAGATAGACGAAAATATTGGAAGGATCATATAGAAAGAATGGAAGAAAACCGGCTTGTAAAAAGAGCTAAAGAAGATAGACCAATGGATGGGAGAAGAACAAGAGGAAGACCAGCCAAGAGATGGATAGACAGTGAATGCACATCCAATACATCTTCCTCCGAGGAGTGATTTTGGAAATAAACATGATGAAAATCCTACAAATTAAGTTTAAGAAGAAGAAGAAGATGTTGAGAAGGCACCTACAACTCAATGGTACTAATAAGCTGTTAGTTTATGCTGATGATGTAGTATTATTAGGCGATACTGAGGAGATACTAAGGGCCAATACACACACTATTTAGTAACACTAAGAAATTGGGACTGGAAATAAATATCAATAAAACTTAATATATGTTCACACATAAAAATACATTATATAATGGATATGGACAGTTAATGACGAATGAGGGAAATTTTGGAGAAGTGGCTGAATTCAAATATCTAGGAACAGTAATTACAAATAGGAATGAGATGCATAAAGAAAATAAACATAGGCTCAATTCTGAGAAATGCATGCTAATTATATATTACAGGGACTCTTGTTGTCCCAACTTCTCTCAAAAAACGTTAAACTGAAAATATATAAAACTGTTATTCTCCCAGCTATATTATATGGATGTGAAACATGGACACTTACTTTAAGGGAGGAGAAAAGATTACAAGTATTTGAAAATAACATTCTTAGGAAATTTTTGGACCAAAGAGAGATGAAGAGCAGGCAGGCAAATGGAGATGATTTCATAACAGTGAACTACATGACATTTATAGGAAACCAGACATAAAAAGAACAGTTAAGTCTCAGAGACTGCAATGGGCAGGACATGTGACACAAATGGAGAATGAAAGACATGCATGGAAGCTTCTAATAGGAAAACCAGAGGGGAAAATGCCCAGTTGTTAGACCAAGAATGAGGTGGGAAAATAACATTAACCATGATTTGAGGGAAGTAGATATATAGGAGATGATTGGAAAACATTAGCTCAGGATAGGGATGTATGGAGAGCTTATGTCTGTGTGGCCATGAACCTATGGGTTTGATAGAGCCAGTGAGTTAGTTAGTTATATTCAGAAGGCATTTGATACTATTGATAGTGATTCATCCTCCATCAGATGGGAATGTTATAAGCTTGGCTGACTCCCTCGATGCTTTTCAATATGAATATAGAGTGAGTATACGTTTATGTATTTCTGTAGTGTAAAGTACATTGAGTTTGCTGCAGTGGTCTAGTGTTAATGTTCCTTGCCTCTAGTCCCAAGGGTCACAGATTCAAATCCGGTTGGGATTAATGAATTTTTTTAGGATGGTAAAATCCAAGGGATAAATCCTCCGGGAGGGACTTTAAACTATGGATCCCAAGTTGAAGATTTTCAGGCTCGTAAAAGAACAGCAATCCTGAGTAAAAAGACCTCTGTGCAAAATTTAACTGATCTTCTTCCATGAAAGTAATACTTTAGTTGTCAATTAGACTTTATTTAACTTTCACAGGTAAAAAAACGCTATGAGGTTTAATTTAAGAATTAAATTAATATTTTTAATACCTCACCTCATATCCATTATTCTTCTAGACTGCAGTTTCGGAGCTATATCTCCATCATCAGTAGCCTCTCTTCGACTGGTGTTACGGCGGGGCGATAGAAGGAAGAAGAAAACTGCCAAAAAACGACGTAACACCGGTCGAAGAGAGGCTATTGATGTTGTAGATATAACTCTGAAACTACAGTCTAGAAGAATAAAGGATATGAGGTTAGGTATTAAAAATATTAATTTAGTTCTTGCCAACTAGATGTTTCATCAAGTTGGAATGCTGACCACATGCCACTCACTGACATCTGTAGGGAAACAAGTGTAATTAAATTAGCATGGTTAACATACTTTCCAATAGACCCTCAGGGGTTCCCATCTAGGGGATATGTGGATGGTGACCACAAGATGCCCAAGCTGAGCAAAACATTGCTTCCACTTACTTGTGTTTTTGCTCCTTAGTTTTATCTTTAACCGATCTGGTATTTCTTCCTTTTCTAGTACCATATCCCTCTTTTCACTTTCCTATCCAGTCTCCCTTGCCTGACCTCTTGTTTTCTTTGACCCTGATAGTATTAGAGTATTCGAGACTGAAGGGTTCATTTCTGTCTCTCCTATATCTCTTTCTTTTAACCTCATGGGCAATCACCTTGAATGCCCACATATGCTGCATGTTCAAATGCAGCCCCATTGCAACTTATAGCATGAGTATGCAATAGATTCATGTCATCAGCTAAGGCTGGATACACATAATGAAGAAGTATACTTTCCAATAGGGGGGAACCCATGTCTCAATGAGGGACATAAAAAGGTATACGAAGTAGAAGAAAGTGTATTGTATGAGGGATGATGAGAAGGTGAAAACCAGTGATTAGCCCATTCCTGTCGATCAGCATCAAGGGTCAAAGTTAAAATCCCCATTTGGCTGATGAATCACTATCAACAGTATCACACGTCCTCTCAACATTAATACTGTGGAGGAATTTGTAATTTCAATGCAGGGATCTGATGCACAATCTCAAATTTAAAATTGTACACCAAAATTCCTCCTGGCCCAGAGATTGAGAAAGTTACAATTACATTAATTTAATTATATTTGAGTTGTATATTTTGAAGACAACTTACAGAAATCTATGCATACATTAAATGAAATATGTAAATTATATGATCTAAAGATTTCTGTAAGGAAAACAAAGACCATGGCTTTCAGAGGGAAGAGAACCAGTGAGATCCAAAATTATTTTAGAAAATCAAAGTATAGAACAGGTGTCTAGTTTCAAATATTTGGGCTGTGGAAAGAGATATTGACTCCAAAATAAATAAATTTCAGACAGTGTGTGGAACAATACAGAGAACATTTAAAAATAAAATTAGAAAAGAAACCAAGATAAAAATATATAATGTTATGGCGGTTCCCACAATATTGTATGGATGTGAAACTTGGGCTCCAATGAAAAAACAGAAGGATAGAATACAGATGGCGGAGATGAGGTTCTTAGACAAGGAAAAGGATGTACAAGACTTGATAGAATAAGAGAAGAATTGAAAGTACAGCCTTTATTGGATAAGGTCATGAATTACGGTCAGAAATGGATTGATCATATGGATGGAATGAGTAAGGAGAGATATCCATTGTTAGCAAGAAATTATCAAGCAAGAGGAAGACGTGTTGTTGGAAGACCTAGAAGATGTTGGGCTGATGCATTATGAAGTCGGAACGGGCAATTGCCTAATCCCTGGAGTGATGATGATGATGATATTTTGACTCAGTCCACCGCTGTGATCTCGAGATAGTATGCTGCCTTGTCACGCAGCAGGCCTGGGTTCGATTCCCGGTCGGGAAAGGCTCCTAGGTAAGGTTTTTTTTCGGGGTTTTTCCTCACCTGTAAGACAAATGTCAGGAAGCTTAGGGCCCAACGGTCCCCAAAAATCATCCGGCCATCATCATCATCCTTCACTGGTGTGGAAAGCAACGGGAAGCTACCACACCTATGATAATTCCCTAGTAAAGCTGAAAAGCATGAAAAATGCTATGATTGCAGTGAAAGATCTGCCCTCAGGCAGAATTACTATGGATGGATTTTGACTCACCTCATATTTCTTGATTTTTATGCAGACTAGAATAAAAAGAAAACCATGAATTTTGAAATTTCCGGTGAAAGGGAAAAGAATTTAATTTGGAAGTTCATCGGTCAGCCAACAGAGGGCACAGAAATCAATTTGCAGGAAGGACAATCACGAGATAACAGTTGTAAAGCATCAAGAATGTTGCACAGTTATCGATGGAACTAGTCTGCATAAAAATCAAGAAATATGAGGTGAGTCAAAAATATACAACTCGAATATAATTAAAATAAACCTCATAGTGTTATTTCCTACATATATTTAATAATACATTAATTTAATTTTATTATTCATATAATTAAAAAGTTCAACCCTGTCAGGTATTGAATCCGGGCCTGTTAGTTATGAAGCAGGCATGCTATCATCTAAGCAAGCACAGTGGAATATTTGAAAGCTGTAGTGTCACAGAAAATGAAATAATAGCAAACCTTGTACCATGCTGTTTAAATTTCAGTTATGTATGCGCTTGACCATGACTTGAAAGATAATGCTATCAAAACTTTCTAACTGTCATTATGTAATTCTGAAAATTACTCATAAAACCCAAACTTATCTTAACACTTTTTTTAAATTTTCATATCAAAATATTAAATATTATTGGCTCATTTTACAACGCTTATATTTTCTGCCAGCAAAACATACTAATTCATTAAAAATATTCATAAAATTAAATCCAATTACGTCATATTGAATTGCACTTTATACATATCAAGGACATAAATTTATGACTATATGAACAGATGCTCTTCATACATCCCTATCCTGAGCTAATATTTTCCTTCATAAATTAAATATGGGAAATAACATTATGAGATTTTCAATTAATAAAAATGAATTAAATGAGTCATATCTGACCTCATATTTCGTATTCTTCAAGCAAGGAAACTGCAGTTTTCAAGAGGAATCCCTCTCATCTTCAGCCATCATTACGACTGTCGAATTTCTATCTACATCATTATCTTTAAATTACCATCTAGTGTTGATTTAATAAACTTTGGGATCAAATCTTGCTTGCCAGGAATTTAAAAATTCATGGATCTAAATTATTTCCTTTTAATATAGTTCTTTTCCCAAACCGTCAATTCCAAAGGTTTTTCCAACATGAGCTGCAATTTCACCATTTTTTAATATTTCTAAAGTGTTCTTTTGTGCGAGTATCTAAATTCCTTTTGTTTTTCCTATATATGTACACACACACACCTTATTGCAGACCTTACAACCAATTTGATAAATTCCGGATTTATTACTATCTGGGATATTAACTTTCTTATTAGTTATTATTATATGAAAAATGGGGACTTTATATAAACATTGAGAAAACTAAATACCTGTGTATAGGAGAAGAAATGGAAAATATAAATTTCAACAATGGAGAAGAACTAACACCTAGTATTGAATGCACTTATTTAGGAACAAAATTAGACCATTCAGGCGATAACACAGTGGAAATTAAAAATAGAATCGCACAAACAAAACAAGCAATAAATGCTTTAAACTCTGTTTGGTGGAGCAAAAATATTACAAAAAATAGAAAATTACAAATATATCAAACCATAATTCAGAGCATTTTAACATATGGTGCTGAAGTCTGGCAAATTCCTACCGGGGAAATGAAAAGAATTTTAAGTACAGAAATGGATGTCTTAAGAAGATTAGCTGGAAATTCTAGAATGGATAGAATACGAAATAAAGAAATAAGGGAAATTATGGGTGTACAAGAGGAGCCGGACATCATAGACATCATAGAAAAGAAAAGATTGCAGTGGTATGGTCATGTCAAACGAATGCCAGAGCAAAGATTGCCAAAAATTGTTATGGAATGGATCCCAATGGAAAGGAGGAAGAGAGGAAGACCGAAGAAAACTTGGATAGAAGGGGTACAAGCAGCTATGAATATCAGAGGAATGGAGGAAGATCAATGGATGGATAGAGAGGAATGACATTTGGTTTCCGGAAGATGGCGGCAGCTGCCATGATACCGGATGATGATGATGATTAGTTATTAGTAGGTTATCCAGAATAAATTCATTTCTCGGTGCCAATGTGATATTTCTTGAAAATGTTTTGAAATTTGTTGTGTATTTAAGAATGGTAAGTAATTTTCTTAAGTTGTTTTTCTTTCTTGGAATCTGATTGTAGGGCATTCTTTTAATCTTTTTTGATGTCATAATTTATTTAATTTATTTATTAATTCCTTTTCAAAGTAATTTAAACTAGCTGTCATATTTTAAACATAAAAAAAACTCCTGGCATGACAGGCCTACAAGGCCCTTAACCTACCAGCCGGCTGCTGGCCTCACATCCACATGTGTCAATCACAGAGGTAGATGATAATCAGCCAGTGTAGGGGTGACATGTGGTCAGCATGTCGAATCCCCCAGCCGTTATAGCTGGTTTTCTCAACCTGGAGCCGCTACTTATTGTAGCTACCCAAATGCATCACGATGCTGGGTCCATACTGGCCGAAATACCATGAGAACATTTTTTCCCCCATCGAGACTCGAACCAGTGCAAGACCCGTAGCTCTGCGCCAAGGCTTCCTGCCTTAACCACTCGGCTACGGCGCGGGACATATTTTAAACATAGTTAGTTTAAATAACAAAGGTCGTCAACAGGTTGATCTGTCAAACCATAAAGTGGGACCATAAAAGAAATGAGGAAATTATATGGAAGAGTTGGATGTAGAACCCGTTCTCCATCATATACAAAACTACCAGAATAACTGGAAAGCCCATCTTCAATGAATGCCGTCTCATAGAATCCCAAAAGCCATGCATTGTTACTGCCCCCAAGGCAAAAGATAGCTGGGACGTCCAAAAAGGCGCTAGGATGGAAAATTCCTCTTTGAGACCGTAACAGGCCACATGGCCTAATACTTTCGTGGATGATGATAATGAAAACGGTCCTGTGAAAACATGGAGTTTTATGAGGTGTGATGAAAAAAAATTCTCTGACTCAATTTATAAATTGTAAATTACCTCATGGTGTAATTTTGATTAGAACTAGCCCTTTCTTTTCTTACCTGATTCCTATATGCCAAGTTTGTTTCTGAAAAAAATTGTAGCTGTTAGAGCATTAACAGAAACACATATATACAAATTTTTGTAATGGTCATTTTCAATGTCTACTAGGTAGGATCAATAAAGATTTGTAAACATTTTTTCAAAAATCTTCTTATGTGTAGAAGAGGAGGCCCCACATGGCCTTAACTCCACCAGGCTAAATAAATAAATACCTTAGTAGCCTCATACTTTCAAGTTTATAAAGTGACAAATAGGGCTACATACCCTCCCATTGAAACCCCTGTAGCTGCTATAGGAATTCCAGGGTTTATGGCTTTAACATGGGTCACCACTTCTGACAAGTCATCACATTTTGATGCACAGTAAGTTCTTGATGTCTATAACAAAGAAAGCATTATTTCCATCACAAATACATGAAGGTCAAAGTATAGTACATTATTTCTTATTTTCTTAGTGTTGTTTCTCAAATTATCTGCTAATTCATATTTTAGCAAATGAAAGAGCTGATATGTCAGTAAAAGGGAACTGAAATTAACAAACAGCTATCACATAATTTTGATATTGTTCCATCAAAGTGTTTTGTAAAAATAAAGTGATTAAAAACAATGCTTCCAGATAAACAAGAAAATAATTCTAAATGGATACAAATTGCAATAATTCCAGAATTGCCACGAAAATCTGCTGTTGCCACCTTCTGTCTTATTACTGGCGATGACTGCCTGAATAGAACTTATACAGAATTGACGATGTTATGCATCAACCAGCTAAGCACCATTAAAAAAAAGAGATTTTGATGCCATCTGTTGCACTAGCTCATGAAGTAGCACACTTTTAGCCAAGTCTTTAAATATAGCCTTATTATTAAAGCAAATGTAAACGCCATCAGTCCTATCAGAGATGCTGTGTTTTGCAACAAACCGGCTATGAAACTAGGTCTTCATAAATGCTAATCTAAATTTTGCATCATGCAGCTAAGCACCAAATGTTCCTGATTTTAGATTTTTATGCATAACTGCGTATATTATCATATAAGTGATTATCAAGTCAGAAATAATTAAATAGCTCTTGCTAAAATTTAAAATGTAAAACAAACTTTAAACTTTTTTTCTCAAAACCTACATAATGGTACATAGCCGGTTGATGCATAACACCATCCAATTGGTCTACTACCATCACCAAATTGTCTACTCTACATGCAAGGAGTATGGAACACTTAGTATTGGAAAAATGAGACCTCATCTCATAATTTATAGATTTTTGAAAACAAATCAAGTTTCAGATGGCTTGCCTTCTACATTCAGCTCATATCTGATCATGAAATTGGTGGTTGGTGATCTTGTAAGTTGCTTTCTCTTCCCTTTTTAGATACCCTTTTCCCCAAGAATTTCAAAATTCATAAATATATCCTTGTATTTCTGGATATGGATCTTCTCCCAAACTGTGAGTTCAGCTACTATTTCCCCATTTTTTACATTTTTAAGGTCTTCTCTCAATCTAATGTTCAAGTTTCTTTTTGTTTTACCTACATATATTTTTTTCACAATCTCAACATTCTCTGGTAAATTCTTGATTTTTTCCCTTTCATAATCTTTTAATTTCTCGAAAATCTACAAATTATGTGGTGTAGCATTAATTTTCTGATTCTTAATGTTTATTTGAATATGCATTCAGACATTGTTACTAAATAAGTTTGGTCTGTATTCATCTTACCTCATAATTTGTTGTTTCTTGTAAGACATACATTTCAAAGCTTCTTAGCTTCATCATCAGGTAGTACAGAAGACAGACCAAACTTATTTATTAAGTAGAACCTCATAATGTTACTACCTATTGTATTATCACAATAAATTAGACACTTAGTCGTAAGAAAGATATAAATACAGATTTGATTTTCACAAAACAAATAACCGATTGTAAGATGGTGGCCTCCAACTTCCAAGAGTTCAACTACAACTTTTCAAATTTAAAAGAGGAAATAAAAAGTTCATTAAATTAAAAGAAAATAAAAATAAAAGAATATCAGATATAAAATACATCAACCAGTGTTTAAAATTAGATTTATCCCCCAAATGTATCAGAAAAACCATTAAAGAAAACCAAAACTAAAAACAACGAACATTTTTGGAAGAGAAATTACTCAAAATGGAAAAGAGTCTGTACCAACTTATGATGAGGCTAAGAAGTTTTCAAACATATGTCTTACAAGAAACAACAAATTATGAGGTAAGATGAAGACAGACCAAAACTTTGATGTTTTTATTATTCATTTCATAGATATCAATGATGAATAAATCATATTTGAAGAGAAAAATTATACGTTCAGACTGGGGCATGAGCCAATCTGAGCATATAATTTTTCTCTTCAAATATGACAGACCAAACATATTTATTAAGTAGAACCTCTTATTTTCAGTCTGATCATCTTACCTCAATATTAATGTTGATTTATTCTTGGAGATGTTTCAAAACAATTCTGTTTTATCGTCAGCTTTCCAGACTCATAATGTTACTTCCTATTATATTTTCATAACTGTTACTAAACATTGGGAAGCTAGAAGGAATATGGCCTTATTGTCAAATCCTTAGCAGTAGACACACATATTGTTACATTTTAGGAAAGGCTTTTGCCATTATATTGTGTAATTGAAATTTATTACTACATACATTTATTTCCCAAACTGTCATTTAATTATTCCATTTATCTTACGAAATAAAATTCCAACTAAACATTAATGTAAATTCTGTAACAAAGTTTGAAATAGATGATTCATGCATTAATTATAATATTATTAAAATTAAAACTCACCATTAAGGAAATACCTCCTTGTCCCCTATTGTTAAAAACAACAATCCTGAGTTTGATGCTATTGGCTGCCTTAACGAGGCACTTGACATACTCTGCCTGACTTTCGCCAGTCAGGCCTGGGAGTATAATTATAACAGGAGCATCATGTGGACAACCATCTTCAAACCAATCCAGTGCTACTTGCCCTCCATCACTCAGTTTCAAGATTTCCCTAAAAAACACAAAAGTTAAGCAAAATATTATGATTTCTATAATAATTCTGTGTACTGTGAGAGTATAGTATCAAATTTGTTTCAATTTTTTCTTAGTTTGATATTAATTTATCCAGTGGCATGGTTAGACTAATTAATTTGGACGAGCTAAGATATTACGAGTCCCATGCTGTAGACGAGCATTAAGGCTTGGTGCAGAGAAATGGCTCTTGCGCTGGTTTCAGTCCTTATGGAAAAAGAAACTTCCTCATGGAATTTCGGCCAGTATGGGACTGGTGCCCACCCAGCATCATGAGGGATTTGGGTAGCTATGAATAGTGGTTCCAGGTTGAGAAAATCAGCTATATTGGCTGGATGACCACATGTCACCTCATTACTAGCTAGATGTTCACTCCACCTCTTGTGATTAACACATGTGGATGTGAGTCCAGCAGCCAACAGTCAGGACAAGGGCCTTCTAGTCCTGTTGCACCTTGGGGGGGATATAAAAGGATTATGGGATTTACAAAGTACATAACCCAATCTCCTGATAACACTACTGCCGTCAACTCTCATTCCCAGAAGTCTTATTCAATAACATACAAAATTATGATAAATTTCATAAAAAAATATACAAATATCAATAAAACTAAATAAAGAAATCAATTCTTATTCTGTGGCTTTACAGACCTTTTAGTAAAGCCTTAACCTCCCTTTTAATAATCAACCATTCTCTCCTGTATTGCATTTTATTCCTTCCAGAGCTCTCAAATCTGCCTTGACATCATTCAACTATTTCATTTTTTCTCACTCTACATTATGTTGATCATAGAAAAATATTATATAATGGAAATGGACAGTTAGTAACAATGAGGGAAATTTTGAAGAAGTGGCTGAATTCAAATACCTAGGAACAATAATTACAAACAACAAAGAGGTGGACAAAGAAATTAAACATTGGCTCAATTCAGGAAATGCATGCTATTATGCATTACAGGGATTTGTCCCAACTTCCTAAAAAAAAAAACTAAAGATATATAAAATGGTTATTCTCCCAGTTGTATTAATTGATGTGAAACATAATAAACATCTTAGGAAAATTTTTGGACCAAAGTAAGACAAACAGACAGGTGACATAACAATAAGCTACATTATCTTCATGCAAAACTAGATGCATTAAGAACAGTTATGTCTTGTAAACTCTGATAAGCAGGGCATGTGGCACAAATGGACAATGAATGAGGGGCATGGAAACTCCTTGTAGGATAGCCAAAGGGAAAATGTCCTGTAGGTAGAAAAAGAATGAGATGGGAGGATAACATTGAGAGAGATAAATTATACAGGGAATGATTGGGAAACATAAGCTCAGGATATGGCTGTATGGAGAGCTTATTTCTGCGTGACCATGAGCCTATGGGTTCAATAGTGACTGAGTTTTACACACACACACACACACATATATATGTATGAATGAATGAATGTGTGTGTATACCAGAGTAACTCAAACTCTTTCAACCAAACTTGGTACACATATCAATTACAATTTGGAAAAGTGGCTGTAATGAGTAACACCTAAACACCCCTAGAGGGATGAAAAGGTTTTGAAATGGAAAAAGATTTAAAATCTATATTTATGTTTCAGCACAACTCTAGAACACCTGGAAAATTTTTACCAAACTTTGTATGTATAGGCCTATAACTTACAATCTGGAAAAAGTTCCATGGGAGTAAGAGACCCCTAGCACCACTATGAGGGTGGTAAGAGGGGGTGACAAATAAAAAATGGAAAATGGCTGATATTAATGTCAAATTTATAGTTTTTTGGATTACTATGCCATTGCTGGCAGTCATAGTGACATTTAAAAACAAATGTGACCCCTAGTACCCTAAGAGGGATGAGGAGGTGAGAAGGAATGAAAAACAGACAAAAAGGATTGATGTTAGTCTCGAATATACAGTTTTCAGGATTGTTGAGCCAATTGGTGACAGTCCAGATGATATTTAAGCTAAAGTTTGACTCCAGCACCCTAAGAGGGTGATGGGGGATGTGAAAGGGTGAACAATAATATGTCAAAAGTGGCAGAGATTAGTGTAGAATCCATCTGGTGACAGTCCCAATTCCATTTAAGTCAAAGTTTGACGCTAACACCCCTAAGGGGATAAAAAGGAGTGGAAAATAAACTCTTAAAATGGCCGTGATGAGTGCAAAACCATATTTTTAGGGTTGCTACCTGATTTGTAACAGTCTCAATGGCATTTAAATGGAAGTTTGGCCCTATCACCTCTAAGGGTGAGAGGGTGAAAAATTTAATTTAAATAGTTTTCAGGGTCGCTATACTGACTGGTCACTGTGCAAATGATAGTTAAGCCAATGTCTGACCTTGGCACTCTAAGGGGGCAAGGAGATGAGAAGGGGTGAAAAATAAAATTAAAAAGTGATAGAGATCAGTGTCGAATTCATTGTTTTCAGGGTTGCTAACCTGATGGTGATGGTACAGATGTCACATAAGACCAAGTTTGACTCTTAGCACACCTAGGGGGCGAGAAGGGGTGAAAAGTATTTCCAAAATGTCCGATATTAGTGTCTAATACATTGTTTTTGGGGTGAGATGAATAGTGACACTCCTGATGCTGTTTAAGTACAAGTTTGGCCCACATCTCCATGGGAAGCGAGGGTGAGAAGGAATGAAAAATGTCAAAATTGGGTGAGAATAGTGTCAAATACATTGTTTTCGGAATGACAAGAAAATAGGATAAATATATACCCAGGCACAACACCAGGCAATCAGTTAGTGTGTGTGTATATATATACACATATATCATATAAGTTAAGGCTCTAGTGGCCACAATTTTTGTTGTTTTTTTAGAACCAAACTTGGCATAAGGAATTTAATTAAATAAATTAAGCACAATTTCATCAACCAGCAAAATTGGACCATTAGGAGTGAGGGTTAACTTGAAGAAAAAATTAAAAATTACTCTCTGGTAGAAGAATTATCAATTTTTCCAAACAAACACAGTCATGCTAATCAAATAAAATTAGAAAGGTATTCTCAAGAAATCAGAAAAATCCAATAATTAAGGGTCTGTTTACCTGATTGCCAAAATTTAAAAATCACTTTAGCGCCCATCATGTTTGTTTTCTCGCAATGAAACTGAATACTTACAATTCAATTAACAAAAGAAAGATATATTCTAAAAACCAGCAAAATTGGACCATAAATTTTGACTTGATGAAAAACTCAGTTTACGCATATTTGAAGAAAAAAATTATATGCTCAGCCTGGGGCTTGAACCCAGTCTGAACGTATAATTTTTCTCTTCAAATATGATTTGTCCATCATTGAGATGTATGAAATGAATAATAAAAGCATCATAAGTTTATGCAGTTCCTGGGTGATAAACTTTTGCAAATTCAAACATGAATGATCCTGTAAATTTCTCATATCGCCACATGATAACAAGCAATGTAAGAACATATTGTAAATTCAATGTGTACTTGTTGAACCAAGATATATTGACATTAGAATATCTTTAAACATTACATAATGATGACATGACAAAACTCCAGACACACACATTCAAATAACTCCATTGATGTGATTAAAAGGAGGTTCAAAGGTCAGACCATCAGTTTAGTCTAGGATTGAATGAAAAAATAAGATAAAATAACCAGTAGCTTTTATTAAGTCTGAGTTAAGCAATTTAAGACATTTGCTCATTTTATCTTGTATATATTTCAACTTAAGTAGTAGCAGGGGCTTAGCGTCCATTTAGGCACTGGAAGCGCCGCTTCCCTGTCAATATATGCAAAACATAATGTGTTTACTATCTAAATACAATAAACAAATTTTCTCTCTGTCACATATGTAAATATTATTGCAGTGAAATAATTCATGACTGTACTTCATATAGCAACTGCCAGGCTTTCCATTCCTTTAATCTCCATGTCTCTGACCAGTCTTTCATCTGCCGAGCTCCAGGAATATGTCTTGAGTGCAATGCGCGTGCATTCTTGTGAAGGAATGGTCTGACTTGAGTTGTCTACAATATTTCACTCCCCATGAGCCCCATATCGATGTTCTGTTTCCTCTCCCCGCAAATCCCGTGCCCAGTCTTTCATCCACCGAGCGCCAGGAATATGTCATGAGTGCAATGCACGTGCATTCTTGTGAAGGAATGCTCTGACTTGAGTTGCCTATGATATTTCACCTCCCCGCGAGCCCCGTATCCATGTTCTGTTTCCTCTCCCTGGAAACCCCGTGCCCAGTCTTTCATCCGCCGAGCGCCAGGGATATGTCTTCAGTGCACTGCACGCACATTCTTGAGAAGGAAACTCTGACTTGAGTTGCCTAAGATATTTCACCTCCCCAAAACCCCCATATCCACGTTCTGTTTCCTCTCCCCACAACCACGTTCTGTGCATGTGGCGAGCTTTCTACTAGAAATATTTTTAGTGTGTTTTTTTTTTTTACTTTACAAATTAATTGTAAATTATTTTACCATGGTTTTTATTTGCTGTGTTTTCATTGTTGCTCTCCACAGTGTTAAATAATAGTAACAACACCCGTTTTGTCATATCTACAAGAGATCATCAGTTTTTAGAAATGAGGAACATAAACACAGCTTGAGGAAGCACCGTGAAGTTGTGACTACATTGCATTTGCCAATAGCTCTCGGTGTAAAAATCACGTGGCACCTTAACAATGTGCAATTTAAACTCAGACCAACCAAGCACCTCATATACTAGCAACGAATTATTGAATGAAAGTAGTTCACATGGTTGTGTAATTGAACAATTAAAACATAAATCATTCTCCACACTCACTTTTGACGAAAAACTTAGAATTATAGAAGATGGGCACCGAAACCAGACCTTAAAATAACTGCATTTACCAAAGGACAAAAAATATTCACCCAAAACGTTTGCATACAGATGTATGAAACTATACCATGGCTATGTGGTTGAAGTGAGTTCAAAAATTATTTTCTTGGCCATGTCTTTTATTTTCAAAAGAAAAAAACATCTTGGACATGCTCAGGTTTGAACGATGTGCATAATATTCACAAATCACAAAATAGACATTCCCTCACAGTGGCACATATTTTATCTTTGAAAAATTTAAAGATATTTGGAAAAAGTAGAATAGAATTTAGTCTTAGTAAACAGTATAGATTTTCCACTGAACAACATAATGAAGAAGTTATAAAAAACAGAAAAATGTTTGTTAATTTAATACGGGTCGTTTGTTTGTTGGGGAAACTTGGGTTATATTTTCATGGTCATGATGAGTCTCAAACATCTCCTAACAGAGGCAACTTACTTACTTACTTACTCACTGGCACTATCGAACCCATAGGTTCATGGCCACGCGGACATAAGCTCTCCATACATCCCTATCCTGAGCTAATGCTTTCCAATCTAACAGAGGCAACTATATAGAAATATTGAAATGTATTTCTAATTATGATCCTGACTTACAATCTATGTTAGAAAGTGAAGATGTTTTTCATGGGTTATCTCCTGACATACAAAACGACAAAGCCACATTAGGACCAGCAGCATCAACCATCATACTGCATGTTGTAGCAAAGAGTGACCTACTGAAGATGGAATGGATGTTCTGAAAGGCCTACAGGCATAAAGATTACATATTTTAAAAGTTGAGGACGAAGGATTTTACCGAAGAAGGTATATTTTAACTTATTTTATTTTTATGACTCTCCACCTCAACGGTTTTAACAATGAATTTGATGAATTAATACTCGTAGGTTCTGTATCTCAATATTTAACTCAAGAAATAAAACAGGAAGTGTCCGAGGCAACATTCGTTGCATTAATTTATGATGAGGTGACAGACATTTCCATGAAAGCTCAGCTATCAACTGTTCTGAGGTATGTGACGAAGGAAGGAACCATACAGGAAAGATTTCTGCCACCAGGCTTCATGTCCCCATCCAATGGATGAATCATTATGAATAGTACCACATGCCTTCTCAACATATGTACTGCAGAGGAATTTGAAATTTAATGCAGGAATCTGGTACCTAATTTAGCTATTAAAAATTGTATAGCACTACCCTGGGGGCACGCCGTAGCGTAGTGGTTAAGGTACTGCACTACAAGCCGGAAGGTTGAGAGTTCGAGTCCCGGTAGGGTCAGGATTTTTAAACTGACCCAAACCTTCTGGCGGCACTATGGCCCTGGGGTCGACTCAGCCTCTAACTGAAATGAGTACCAGACGCTTGTTCTGGGGTAAAGGCGGCCGTCACGCAGGGCTGACAACCCGGCTGACATCAAGTGCCGATTGTCAAGAAAAAGTGGGAGCCTTAACCTCCTACTACCCCAAGGGCCTCCTGAGGCCTGTAGTGGGATCACTATAGCACTACCCTACTTGGCCCCGAGCTCAAAATTTTACAATTATATTAGTTTTAGAATTACAATTTTCAATTAAACCTGGGCCTGCTAGTCAGGAAGCAGACATGTTACCACCTGGGATAGCAAAGCAGACTAGTTTTTTTAAACATGTCTTTAGAAAAATAGCAATACAATTACATGAAAGACAATTACTAAAATAATGAACATCTGTCCTGTTTCACAGTGATTGAATCACCTCATAATGATACTTAAAAATTAAAAGTTCAGTACAAAAATCAATATGTTACATCATACTAACTTATATACTCTACTGTTATCACCTCTTTGCATAATATTCAGGCTTGAAATTCTCAATGCTTATCAAATCATATGATTTTTTTTATTCATTCATATGATAGTGACAAGGTGCAAGTATTTCATTAATGGGACAGCAAGATCAATGAGGATATTGTATAGTAATAGATCAATCAATCAATCAATTATGGCACTACAATTCTACAAGAATTATGGCTGTTCAAAGATCTAGTGAAAACTCTTGTGATGCCATATTTTGATTACTGTGACATCTTATTAACAGACATGAACAATGGACTAGCAAATAAATTGCAACATATTCACAACATGAGTATTAGATATATATTCAATATTCATAAAAATGACCATATTTCTTCATACTTCTGTGAAATATGCTGGCTCCATCCCCATGATCGTAGAAAAATTAATTTTGTTATTCTGTTATAGAAAATTATACATACCTCTACACCAAGTTACTTATTCTCTTGCTTCCATTTCCTATCCTCCATTCACAATTAAGTACACAAACGCACAAGAACCTCCTACTCCACATCCCACAACACAGAACTTCCCATTATTCTAATTCCTGTACTGTATCTACTGGCACACTCTGGAATTCCTTACCATAAGCCTCTCCACAGCCTTGGAAATATACGGCTATTAACCCGGTCCAACGCCTATAGGGGGCAAATGCTGTAAAATTATATGCAGTTGGGTAACTCTTGACAGGCGCATTCTTGTCGCGAGGGTGAACACTAATTACTAGTGACAAAGTTCTGTCAAGGACCCAGTCTCTCGGGGTATAACGAGAGCCCCTGCCCAGGGATACAGGTGAAGACCTCAACGGATAGTACAACTACGTGGAAGAGGCACCTATTCTTCAGGGAACAAATGTGAAGACTCATCTCCGGGATAACAAGGAGAAAATCCTCAATGGTCAGCAGAGCAGAAGAGGAACCCCTTCTGTTGGGGTTAATATAGCAAACAGCTTGATATCGAGTCATAGATGGCAGCCCCATCAGATATCTTACCCTGCGAGATGCCAGTAACGTCTTCAGGGGACATCAATATTTATACTTTGAAGTCTCATGGTAGAAAATGCCAGCAGATTCAACCGTTGATAACCAAAGCAAGGAATAGGTATAAAGATTTAGGTATAGCAAGTTTTATGAAAGTAGGTGTATGGAACACCAGAGGAATTGCTAACATAGAACCGATACTAGAAAAATAATTAAAAGAAATTAATGTCGATATAGCAATCATCTCAGAAACCTAAAAGAAACTAAAAGGGCCACTGAAATGGAACATTATATTTTAATATATTGTGGCTTCCCTCAACAAAAAAGAGCAGCAGCGGATATAGTAATATTAATAAAAAATGAGTGGAAAAACAAAATACGCTAATAAATGATTGTATAATCAAATTAAGAACACTACTATATGAATCGGAACATTGGGTCTTAACCAAAAACCAGGAACGAAGAATAGAATTGTCAGAAATGAGGTTTCTGAGGAGTGTGGCTGGCTATACAATAATGGATCAAAGGCGAAGTGAGGATATTCAAAGAGAACTGAATATATTACATTAATGTTGGGAAGTAAACATTATGAGGTATAATCATTAAAATTCATCGGAGAACATATTGTTTAAACAATATGTTCTCCGATGAATTTTAAGAACTGAATATATTCAAACTATTAGATAGAATTACACAATACAGAGATGAATGGATGGACCACATCAATAGAATAGATAACAATAGAATAGATAACAATAGAATTCCGAAACAGATTCTTCATTACAAACCACTAGGACGAAGAAATGTTGTAAGACCCAGTAAAAGATGGATAGACCAATTCTAACATGAGATCGGAACAGACCAGCAGGTCTAATCCTTGATGCTGATGATAATGATAATGAAGATAACAGGAACTGACAGACATTACCTTCCTTTAAAAGAAATTTAAATCTCTTTCTTTTGTAATTGGTTTTTCATTGGATTAATTGAAGATTTCTGATTCTTCACTGCTCTAATAACATTGACAGAATTCATCATACTTTTAGTTTAATTTTTATAAATACTTACTTATAATTGTATATGTTATGAATTTTGTAAATGTTTTTTGTATTTAAATATTCTAGGTTATGCATCCTATTACGTATACATTACAGGGACTCTTGTTGTCCCAGCTTTTCTCAAAAAACTGAAATTATATAAAACTGTTATTCTCCCAGTAATATTATATGGATGCAAAACATGGACTCTTACTTTAAGGGAGGAGAAAAATTTACGAGTATTTGAGAATAAAGTTCTCAGGAAATTTTTTGGACCAAAGAGAGATGAAAAGACAGGCAAATAGAGAAGACTTCATAATAGCAAGCTTCATGAACTTCATAGGAGATCAGATTTAATAAGAACATTAAAACTCACAGACTGTGATGGGCAGAACATGTATAATAGAATAGAAGAGGAGCATGGAAGCCAAAAACACCCAGTTGGTAGACCAAGAATGAGGTGGGAGAATAACATTAACCATGATTTGAGGAAAGTAGATTAAACAGGGGATGATTGGAAAATATTAGCTCAGAATAGGGATGTATGGAAAGTTTATGTCCATGTGGCCATGAACCTAAGGGTTCGACAGTGCCAGTGAGTTAATTAGTTATATATAAAACATATATCTAGAAAGAACAGAATTTAACACAGGACCTTTCTTTCTATAAATTCTCATATATATTTATAACTGACCAAAATAAAAAAGTCCATCATGCAGGAACTGTGTAATCTAATCAAATTCCTCAGCAAGTAAAATATAGGCTATGGTCCCATTTTTGCAGTTTATTGATTATGTTTTTCTTTTATTACGATGGAGAAACTCAATTTCTGAAGCCAGCTTATTTAAAAGTGAATTGACAGCGTATATAAGAGAACAATTTTTGTTTAGATTGGAACTTGCCCAGATAGCTCAGTCGGTGAAGCATTGGCCTAGAAAACCAAAGGTCCTGGATTCGAGTCCCAGTCTGAACATATAATTTTTCTCTTCAAATATGATTTATCCATCATTGAGATGTATGAAAAGAACAATAAAGACATTGAAAGAAGCCATACTGGCTTTATAATGTAATGTAAAATTCCCAAATAAATGTCTTCTTAATAAAGAAGCTGCCATTTGCAAGATAGAAACAAAAGTGTTCATAACATTTGGTGCGCAGGAATTGACAGCATATAAAAGAGAGATATTTGTGTTTAGATTGGAACTCACCCAGATAGCTCAGTCGGTAGAGCATTGGCCTAGAAAACCAAAAGTCTTGGGTTTGAGTCCCAGTCTGAGCACATAATTTTTCTCTTCAAATATGATTTATCCATCATTGAGATGTATGAAAAGAACAATAAAAACATTGAAAGAAGCCATACTGGCTTTATAATGTAATGTAAAATTCCCAAATAAATGTCTTCTTAATAAAGAAGCTGCCATTTGCAAGATAGAAACAAAAGTGTTCATAACATTTGGTGCGCAGGAATTGACAGCATATATAAGAGAGATATTTGTGTTTAGATTGGAACTCACCCAGATAGCTCAGTCGGTAGAGCATTGGCCTAGAAAACCAAAAGTCTTGGGTTTGAGTCCCAGTCTGAGCACATAATTTTTCTCTTCAAATATGATTTATCCATCATTGAGATGTATGAAATGAATAATAATGTAATGTAAAATTCCCAAATAAATGTCTTCTTAAGAAAGAAGCTGCCGTTTGCAAGATAGAAGCAAAAGTTTTAATAGTATTTGGTGTGCGGGAATTGACAGTATATGTAAGAGAGAAATTTGCATTTAGATTGGAACTTGCCCCGATAGCTTAGTCGGTAGAGCATTGGCCTAGAAAGCCAAAGATCTTGGGTTTGAGTACCAGTCTGAGCTTATAATTTTTCTCTTCAAATATTATTTAAAACTGTTTGACTGCAGAAAAAAACGAATCATAACCATACGTTATTACCTATTTGCATATTCTACGATTTGACACCAATTTAAATAATATGTATCTTTCATTTTTCCATTACTTTTTTAAAAATATTAAATAATTTAAACTAATGTATCTTAACCCATCAGCGAGGAGTGACGTGCACCGCCTGCATGATTTCTTTACTGGAACTAGTTCTTATTTTTCGGAAAAGGTTCACTAAATAAATGATTAAATAATATAATTTTATAGAGGAAAGATTACCCTTTTATTAATAACGTAACTCATTTTCAAATTGTGTAATTTTGTTTTCTAACTTACAAATTTAAATGCCATTCCAAGGAATCCTCCTGCAGCTCCTCCCACGCTGATGGGTTAAGGGATACATTACCAATTAAAGGGTTAATTAAAATGTATGGTATATATTGCAAAAAACCAAACATGGTAGCTGCTAGTTATATATATATTTTTTTATTTCAGGAAAACTTCTACTTCAAATGGTCAGATTTTGCTGATTTTTTAAGAATACCTTTCTCAGCTTATTTTAATAGCATATACTGAGTTTCACTGTGAAACATAAAAAATTGCAACTGCTAGAGCAATTTTTAAATTTTTGTTTTAGGCGAACTCCTACATCTAATGATCAGATTTTGAAGGTTGACAAACTCAACCTTACTTTTTTAATTAATTACTATATGCTAAATTTGGTTTAGATGAAACAAAAATTGTGGCCACTAGAGCATTAACAAACAGACACACACACACACACACACACACACATATATATATATATATATATATATATATATTCACATGCTAACAAATGATCATTGTATGAAGATTTTATTGAAGTTATGAAGGTTTTTCTTTATGGGAATGGGATACAACACAAGATATTCAATATTGACATGCAAATAAATCAATGATACAGATGGCCTTGGTGCCATCAATTATTTATCAGTCTCACAGTTTATAGATTGACATTTAGAAATACCACTGCTCGAAATAAAACACACAATTAGTTTCTAAGAAAAAATATGTCAATTCTGCGATAATACTAAATTTACTGATCTTTTTTTATCATATATGATAAATTTAACTTTTCTATCTGGTAGTAAAAACAGTGTAAATTGTTACGTCTGATATATTTTATTTTATATTATGTCTTGTTTCAGTAACTATAAAAATGACTGACAATATCAAAATTTTTATTATTGGCTTTACGACCCTTTGAGTCTAGCCATAGCCTCTCTTTTGTTAGCAATTTCTAGACTAAGCTAATTTAGTTATACTAATTCCCCTATAGATGTCATGAATGGTATATGGTCAGCATATGGACCCAATGAGACATATTGTAGGCAACTAAGATATTCATATTTGAAGAGAAAAATTATACGCTCAGACTGGGACTTGAACCCAGGACCTTTGGCTTTCTAGACCAATGCTCTATCGACTGAGCTATCTGGGCAAGTTCCAACCTAAATGAAAATTTTTCTCTTATATGCGTTGTTAATTCCCACGCACTAAATGCTATGAAACCTTTGCTTCTATCTTTGCAAATGGCTGCTTCTTTATTAAGAAGACATTTATTTGGGAATTTTATATTACATTATAAAGAAAGTATGGCTTTTGGTGTTTTTTTATTATTCAATTCATACATCTCAATTATGGATAAATCATATTTGAAGAGAACAATTATATGCTCAGACAGGGGCTCGAACCCAGGATATAAAGATATTACTTGGATGATGAAGGTCAGTAAATTTTGCATAGAAGCCTCTTTTTTCAAGACTCTTTTATGAGCTTAAAAAAATCTCCCGACTCAGGGCCCATGGCTTAAAGCCTTTCCCACAGAGCTTGTTCCATGGATTTTTCCATCTTAAAAAATCCATCGACCCTGGCTGGGTTTGAACACACAACCTTGGATCTAGAGGCATGGAACATAACTACAGACCTGCGGCTGACTCATTCCTTCTTCTTCTTAGCATTACTGCCCTTCAAGTCTAGTCTCGGTTTCTTTAATTATATCTACTTCTTCCTCCATCTTTTTACTCTCAGCTGCTGTAGCTTTTCTTCCATATCATCCATCTAAGTCTATGTCTAGCTCTCCTTCTACTATCTTCTATTTTTTTCCCTCCATAATCCTCATTAATTCATTAAACATGCTCAAGCCATTTTTTCATCCCAAAAAAGTCCATCGCCCCGGCCGAGTTTGAATCTATGATGTTATAAAATATAACTTTTTTAAATTAATTTTTTATATGCTTGAACATCTTAGATTGTATTACATACCAGCATTATTTGTGTATATGTCAGTTTACTGTGTATGTCTAATATGTATCATCTTCTTCTGTAGAGCTACAGCTCAAAGCAGGGCTTGGCTTCATTCATACATCTCTACTCTTCTCTATTTGAAGCATCCCTTTTCATGACCATCTTGCCATGGGTTTATTTCCTTGATGTACTTTCTATCTCAAGCAATGCTTAAATTATTTCTGTGATGGTGTTTTTACAAGGAGGAAGGACACTAATCATCCGTCAAACCCTAACCTGAAAGACCAGGTGATTTATATTCAGGATTTTCTACTCCTAGCCTTTGAAGTACCAACTTCTATCCTCAAGGTTAGGTTAGGTCATCTCTTCCACCTTCTCTGCTATTGGGATCAGGTTCCTCCTCTACCATTGAAGCCATTGAATGTCTTTTTCTGGATTACTTCTTAGTCTGATCATTCTCCTTTGTCCTGTCCAGCTTGGGACATGCACTATGACTAACAAAGCCTAAAGGATCATTGTGTGAACCAACGGTAAGGCCCTGCAATCCCTAGGGGATGGTCTATAGTGTATTTGTGTTTACTGCATGCTTATTAATTAATTTTTTATTTCAATCATATTGATATTAATTCTATCACGTTGTAGCACAGGGTGGTAAAAGAATTACGGAAGGTTGTTTCTGATCTCTGATAAAGGAGCCTTGGTAAAAGATGTGAGAGTACATAGAGGCAGCGATATATACTCTGATCACTATCTCGTGATAAGCAAAATAAACATAATAGCTAAATGGCGGAAAAATAACATAAAGAACAAAAGAAACCAAGAAGAAGTATATAAAGTATATTTATTACAAGATCAAAGTATTAGACAACATTATGAAAGCAGAATGAATAAATATATATAAGAGATAGCGACGTCAGAAGATATAAATATTGAATGGGAAAATATATCAAATGTAATACATAAAACAGCAAATGAGATATTAGGAAAGAAAAATAGAATAAGAAATAGGAAGGGCTTGAGAACTTGGAATGTGAATATGCAAAATGCAGTGAATGAAAAACAAAAAGCATATCATACATACTTACGACTGAAAACAGAAGAATCTTATGAAGAATATAAAATGAAAAGGAGAATTGCTAAAAGCATTATAAGAAAAGCTCATCAGGAGTCATGGGATAAATTTATAAGCTCAGTAGAACATGATATGTATGGAAGACAAGAAATAGGTTATAAATTAGTGAAACATCTAAATCAGACTGAGAAAGATTCTGCGAGATTGAATATAATCCCAGAACAAGAATGGGTCCAACATTATAAAAAACTTTGGAAGAAAAAGGAGGAAATTGAAGGAAAAGAGAGAACAATGAGGAAGAAATAAAAGTGGAAAATATTGATGTAATAGACATAAATGAATTAGAAATGGCTTTGAAAACCACTAAGAATAGGAAGCAACAGGATTAGATAATATAAATATGGAATTAATCAAATATAGTGGAATATTGTGTAAACTATGAATACTTCATCTAATTAATATATGTTGGCAGACCTATGGGATTCCAACCACTTGGAAAACAGCAATTGTGAAGAATATATTCAAAAGAGGAGACCGGAGAAATTGCGAGAATTACAGAGGGATTAGCTTAATGAATACTGGCTACGATATATACGAAAATAATAAATAATAGATTGAGAAACATAACAGAAGTAATAATAAGTGAAAATCAAAGTGGATTCAGAAAGGGAAGGTCATGTATAGACAATGTCTTTACACTGAAACAACTCATAGAAAAGAGAAGAGAACATAACTTAGAAACTCACATAGGATTTATAGATTTGGATAAGGCCTTCGATCGAGTAAACAGACAAAATTATGGAAATATTACGAATGAAAGGATACCCGCTGTGCCTTGTTGAAACAATAAAGACATTATATGAAGACACAAATATAATTATAGATACCGGATTCAAAAGAACAGATGCAATCAAAACAAATACTGGATTACGACAAGGATGTAGTTTATCACCCACTTTGTTTAATATATATATAGACGATATTTTAAATAAATGGAAAGTTTTAGTAAATCCAGGAATAAGAATGGATAATAAAATGTGCATAAATAATCTTCTATTTGCTGACGATGTAATCATAATACAGAAAAATGAAGACGACATACAGAAATCAATGCATGCATTAAATGAAATATGTAAATTATACGATCTAAAGATTTCTGTAAGGAAAACGAAGACCATGGCTTTTAGAGGAAGAGATCCAGTGAGATCCAAAATTATTTTAGAAAATGAAAGTATAGAACAGGTGTCTAGTTTCAAATATTTGGGCTGTGATGTTGGCTACAATGTGGAAAGAGATATTGACTCCAAAATAAATAAATTTCAGACGGTGTGTGGAACAATACAGAGAACATTCAAAAATAAAATTAGAAAAGAAACCAAGATAAAAATGTATAATGTTATGGCGGTTCCCACAATATTGTATGGATGTGAAACTTGGGCTCCAGTGAAAAGACAGAAGGATAGAATACAGACGGCAGAGATGCGGTTCCTAAGACAAGTAAAAGGATGTACAAGACTTGATAGAACAAGAAATGAGGATATAAGAGAAGAATTGAAAGTACAGCCTTTATTGGATAAAGTCACGAATTACAGACAGAAATGGATTGATCACATGGATGGAATGAGTAAGGAGAGATATCCATTGTTAGCCAGAAATTATCAAGCAAGAGGAAGGCGTGATGTTGGAAGACCTAGAAGACGTTGGGCTGATGCAATATGAAGTCGGAACGGGCAATTGCCTAATCCCTGGAGTGATGATGATGATGAAGTTTTACCTTAAGAAAAACCATGTCTCCACCATCGATCATGCTCTATTTGATGGCCCTTCACCCGAGCTATGGCTCGGCATCGGAGTTTCCACTGCAGAAGACTCTTACTTAGCACAGCCATGTCTAGAAGTTCCCACTCCTCTTTACACGCTTTCCAGAGACCGTCTATTGTTCTACGACGTCTGTTTCCCAGTGCCCTTTTGAAGAGTCCAAAGGAACAAAAGTCCATCGGTGATGCATCAGGAGACATCACTGGGATGTTGCTGATTGGAATAGCATGTATTCCAGTTTCCTGCTCCATTCCCTCCAGGAGCGCCAGGGTTGAACCTGAAGTATGACTGAAGGCCTTGTCTTGGTGCACCCAGACTTGGTTTTTGTCTGTACCATAGAGAGTTGGGATTTTGGTCCAGTAAATTGGGGTGCGAACTTCTTCCTGGTAGTACTGGGAGTTGATTTTGTCCTTTTTAGCTACTCTATGAATGATCAGTTTTCCATTGTAGCAATATCCCGTGATGACCATAAATTCCTTGGAGAAACTTTCTCTGCATTCAGCATACCACTTTTGAAAATTTTTTTCACCCCTTTCTCTGTAGTAAATTGCCCAGAGTTTGTTGTAGTCTCCTAGATAAACATATGCTTCATCAAGTGTGACCAAAAATTTCCATTTTTCTCCTGCCAGGTGCATTTCATAGAGTTTCCTGCTGTTTGTGCAGCGTTCGGTAATGTGATGTGGCAACAATTTATGAACCCTGTTTTTGTGGCGCTTCTCCATGTTTAAATCTTTGTTTATTATGGTGTTTACAGTTTTAAGGGATAATCCCAATCTGTACAATCACCCTTTGTGTGGCAGGGTTACCACCAGAGATAAGGGCCTTGACCTTTCTGATTACATGTGGGGTGCAGGTGGTAGCAGGTCGTGGATTTGCCTGTTTTTTTTTTTTGGAATTGATCCCAAGCGACCCTTTCCCTTTTTATTAAGCACTGAGCTAATTCCACACTTTGACACCACAAAATTACGTTTTTTGCAAGCCTCAATAATGCAGAATAACTATAACACACTCCAACGTCACAATCTACTTGGCAAATCGTTCTCGCAGATCGGAAACAGCCCTCCGTGTACTTCAAATCATAAGGTTATGGCTTTTACTCTCAATGGTATCAGCTGGTCCCAGTAGACTAGTGGTTATTATGCTTGCCTCTGGTTCCAAGGTCAAAACCAGATGAAGTCAATGGATTTTTCAAGGCTTAAAAATCTTGAGTAAAGGTTCCTTCAAATGGGAACTAAAGCTGTGAGTCCCAATGTCCTAGATTCAAGGTATATAATATAAACTTAATTAAATTATGTAGGTAGGAAATAACACTATGAGGTACATATGCAAGAATAAGAAGAAAACTATGAATTTTGAAATGCCCGGACTGAAAATGAGAGGGGATTGATTTGGACGTTCATTGGTTAGCCAACAGAGAGCACAGAAGTCAATTTACAAAAGAGACAACCACAAGACGGTAGTTGTGATTGTGGTGATGCATCGATAATGTTACTAATTCAATGATGAAACTGGAGTCTGCATAAAAATCAAGAAATATGAGGTGAGTCAAAATACAACTCAAATTTAATTAATATAAACCTAAACCTGAAAAAAGAGCCTCTGAGCAAAATTTCTCAGCCCTTTTATGCCCAGATTTGAATTGTGACACTAAATACCCTGGCTGCTGAAATGAAGACCTCATGCTAGAGTCAAGTGCTTTAAGGTTTAATCCCTTGGTGCAGAACTATGGGAAATGCACTGGCTCAAATCCCCATGGGGGATATTTTCCCATGGAATTTTGGCAGAATGGGACTGATGCCCACTCAGCATTATGAGGAATTTGGGTAGCTATAATATGTAGCTATTCCAGATTGAGAAAACCAGATATAATGGGCTGGGATACCTGACCTACTGACTACATGTCACCCCTATACTGGCTAGATAATGTTCCACCTTAGTGATTAATTCATGTGGATGTGTAACCAGCTGATAGGCCAATCACCTTCTAGGCATGTAATGCCACACAGTTTTGGAATTAAAGTGAAGAAATTCAAGTAAGTAAGAGGAGTAGTCACGACAATCTTAAGGTACCCAAATATTTCGTAATATAAGTAGTGATGTGCATGAACGAATTAACAAGATTTCATCTATAAAAATAATAACAATATAAATATTAACAGATAATCAATGAGGTCAGAATTTTTATACTGCACTAAACAAAATGATCCTGGGGTTATCTCAGTCTCTACTTAAATGAGTACGAGATGGTTGCTCTAGAGGTAAAGGCAGCCATTACATAGATCTGATAACTCAAATCAATTATCTACAAAGATGCTAATCATATCCAAGTGTTCTTCTTAGTGTAACAAATCACTATAATACCAGATCAAAACCATTTATCTTCTCTTCCGAAGAAACCAACTTCTTCTAATTTCCCTCAACTAAAATTTTCCATTGACCTTGGTCAGATTAATCTCATGAACATTACATTCAGGGACAAACTCACTGATCCGAAACACCAATGCCAAAATGATAATGATGATGATGATAATAATAATAATAATAATAATAATAATAATAATAATATTTTACAGGTTTCACAATGTTTCACATTTTCCTGCACCCAATTAATCTTACTTTCATTCTCATCCACATCTATCTCTCTGTTATCCCAACCTCCATTGTACAACTCTTTCTCCCCTCATGCTGCTACACCATCAATCCAAGTTACTTTTTAAGTCATCTCCTTCTTCTAACAAGTGGCACCCATTGCAGTCCATAGACGAAGAGAATGAAAGCACGGGACAAAGGGGGGTTATGGGGAATTGCAAGCGATACAATGGCATACTACCTGAGAATAAAGGAACACTCATGACGTATGAAATATCTACTGCTTTCATTCACTTCGTCTGTGGACAAATTCTTCTTGTGAATCTGTCTTTTGTCATTCTTTTTACATGACCATATACCATTTTAATTGTTTGTTATGAAATCCACAATTGAAATTTAAACATTCACTTTTTTGTATGACAGAAGCAGACACGCAAGACCGGGAAGTGTGGAAGAAAAAAATTGTATATTTTGGTTGAGGATACCTGTGTAAATAATAGAAACAATCCTGAAATAAATAAAATAAACTTTTGTTTAATTACACTGTTTCTTAATTTATATATTTTAGAAATTCCAGCTGAATGCCTCCAAAAATCCATTTCTACAGAATTTGATTTAATTCTAGAATTTAATTCTCATATTTCTACAGGGCAGATTTTGACTGTGCAGATTTACCCTAATTTATCCTGTTATTAATTTCAGCATCTTGACTTCTATCTGCACTAATATATATATATACACAGTAAAACTTGTTTAATTCGGAATGTGAATAATGTGCAAATCTGTCCAATGTGAACAAATTTATTGGTCCTGGCGAAATAATATTAATTTTACATGTATTTATTTTGCATAAAACGGAATCTGTCCAATGTGGAAATGGAAATATATTTCTACACAATTCATGAAAAAACATTTTATAAAGTGGAAAGACAGAGAAATAAATTAGTTTCCACTTCATTATATTCCCGTTAGGCCAAAAAAAAAAAGGAAACAGAGATTGTACCCAAAATTTTATTTCGGCCTCACTGCACACCCGTTATGCAAAATACCGATACATGTCTTACAAATAATCATTGCACTGTAAAATCTTAAATTAGTTTAAGTTCTGAGACCGATCTTTCACAGGTAGTGTTTGAATTTACGAATAAAGTTGGTTAAAACATATGTATCATTGTTATTAAACGAAAAAATGAAAGTGATTGAAGATAAATCTCCAAATTTCCAGACTGATGCTCCAAAGTCGAGCTCTAGCTGTAGCTAAATCCGTAGGGAATAACAATTTCAAGGCATCTTTAGGTTGGCTGGACAGTTTTAAAAGACGACATTATGTAGTGTGGAATGAAATTTGAGGGGAATCAAAGTGCAGTTAGTGAGCGGAAACCAAAACTGAATGCTTTAATTTCAGGATACGCGCCTAAGAGATATTTTTAACACTGACAAAACAGGACTATGTTCATCCTGGGAATCTCCTGAATATTTTGCGAAAAGCCTCATCACAATCTGATCAACAGTATGGCTGCACATAAAGTATGAACAAACAAACATTCATTTTTATATATTAGATATATATAATTGTCACATGCTTTTATTTTTCCATGTCCATCTTCTAAAACCAGATCATTTGATTTATCTCCTATTTTATCATATACTTTGTCTTATCTAAATGTATCTTTAATCCTCATTTTTTTATATTCTTCCTTCATTTTTCTTGTCATGTACTCAAAATCTCCATAATCTTCTGCCATAAGTAGCTGATCATCAGAAAATAGTAAGGAATAAACTGTATCTTAAATTTTAATAACTCCAAAATCTGATGTAATAATTTTATCCAGGGTTCCAGGTCGAATTATATTTCTAATTGTTTCGATGCAAACTATAAATGGTATTAAAATGGGGGGAGTTCCTTGTGGAACTAAATGAGCAAATTCCATTTATATTTCTTAGTTTGTATAGTTTAATTAAAACATTACATTTTCATTGTAAAAATATTGAATTATTTCAATTATAAACTTATTTAAGGATTTAATAATGTATGGTTAAAAACTATAAAATAGTTACCTTGTAGGTCCATCTCCTTAACTTAAGTTATTTTAAAATTCTGTAGGCCTTTCGGGACTAGTTCCATCATCAGCAGAATGCATTAGGTCCGTACTTGTTGACCCTTGTTTAAGCACTGACTTGGTTGTAAAAAAATTGTACAGAGGATTGTGTGGACTGGGTGTGTATTCATTAAGAATCAGGTAGTTTTAACTGTACATTATATTACTGTGAACTAATACCTCAATGGAAACTTACCATGAATTTTACTAGTATCGATTGAGTATAACATGTTATACCATAAATTGATTTGTTCTTGAGAACATATTTCAATATGTCTTCATATTGTCATCAGATTGTTCAGACTGTTGAATTTTCGGCAGTTGGTCCTGAATGTCTTAACCTCCCACTACCCGAAGGGCCTCCTGAGCCCTGTAGTGGGATTACTTTATTTGACATTGTAATAGCAAAGATAAACTTGAAATGTAAAAAATGGAGAGGTAGATAAATCTACAACAGCTGCTCATGTTTGGACAGAACAACATACAATCAAAATGAACCCAAATTATAGAAACAGAAAATGAAAAAGAACCGACTATTTTGGAGATCTACATCCAGAAAAACAGAGATAGGATCATGAAATTTGAAATTCCAGGGGAAAAGGATTTCATTTACAAGTTCTTCGGTCAACCAAAAGATGGAGAGGGAGTCAACATTCAGGACCAACTACCAAAAATTCAACAGCACAACAGCATGAATGAGCTGATGATAATATGAAGACATGTTGTAAAGAATAAACAAATTTGTGAGGTAAGATGTTAGACTCAAATCAATTATTAAAAAGAACCTCATGATGTTGCTTCCTATTGTAGTTTTACTAATAGTTTTACCCATTTTTACTCTAAGATAGATTCATTACATAATTTTTTTTATTGCCTGGATAATGTTTTTATTTATTGTTACTGCATGTAAGATATGAAACTTGCTAAATAAATAAATAAATAAATAAATAATAATAATAATAATAATAATAATAATAATAATAATAATAATAATAATAATAATAATAATAATAATAATAATAATAATAATAATAATAATAATAACAAAATGAATGAAATGGTAATGATAGTGATAATGACAATAATAATTATGAAAGCATGATAATGATAATAATATTAACAAAATAGTAGTATTAATATAATAATAATAATAATAATAATAATAATAATAATAATAATAATAAACTAGTTTAACAAACATCGTCCGATGCCCAATGTTCTGTGTGTTAAACTTTGAATTTAAATTTCTTCTCCATCTCCAGTCTTCCCTATAATTCCATTGTTCTTCTTCTATCCTAATTTCTTTCATTGTTTATGGTATACCCTGAATCCAAGTAACATTTGGTGTCCCTCTCTTTAACCTTTCAGCCAGCAGCTATTCATAATATGTGGACGATGTGGTGCTTTTTGCAAATATGAGGATGATTTACAATGATCTACTTATTAACTTCAAATTCTGGCAGAACAGTATGATATGAAAATCTTCTTCTTCTTACAAGGATTAAACCTTCCTGGTTCGTTCCAGCTCCAAGTATCATAGTTGCTGTGTCCATCTCTTTCATGGGTGACCCCAATATGAAAATTTCTTCAAGTAAAACAAAAGTGATGGCGTTCAAAGGAAGATTACCTGTTCATAATAAAACTTGTGTTTATGATAAAATAATTGAACAAGTTTCTTCATTCAAATATCTTAGATATAATTTTAGTTATGACAGCAAAATTGATATCAAAATCAATATTAATTGATATTAAAATTCAAAATTATAATAAATACATGGGAACCATTAATAGAGTTTTTAAACTATCTTTAGTACAAAGGCATACATGAATAAGAGCTTATAAAACCTTAGCGAGACCATTGCTTACCTATGGAAGTGAAGCTTGAACTATATCCAAAAGAGATCATCATCATCATCATCATCATCATCATCTGCATTCATGGATTAGGTCGTTGACCCGTTCCGACTTCAGCCCATCTCTTTCTAGGTCTGCCCACATCTCGGGTGCCTTTGTATTTTGTTATTTGTTTTGGATATCTATCTTCATTCATTCTGTCTATGTGTTGCTTCCATTTTTGTCTATATGTATCTATTTTATCAGTTATTGCAAATATTTCAAGTTCCTGTCTTATTTCTGTGTTCTTGATTCTGTGTTTCTTAGTGCACCCTTTAACAGATCTCAAAAATTTGATTTCTGCCGCCGTTATCCTACTTAGATCTTGTTTTTTATGTATCCAGGCTTCTGATCCACAGAGCAGTACTGGTACTGCCAATGTTTTATAAAATTTCAATTGGGTCTCTCTTGTTGTTTTATTATTTAGTGATCGTCTTATCGTACCACATATTCCCTGGAATTTTGCTATTTTATTAGTTGTTATATCATTATCATAATTAAATTAAATGTCACATCCTAGATAATTGAGATGGTTCACCTGTTCTATGATTTTGTTTCCTATTACTATTTTGGATCTGATTTGATTTTTCCCTTGGAATGCCATTGCCTTAGTTTTTTCTATGGATATTTTGAGATTATATTGTTCACATATATTATGTAATTTAAAAATATTCCTTTGAAGCTCATCTTCCGTATTTGCTATTATGCAAAAGAGATATAAGCAGAATAACAGCTAGCAAAATGAAGTTCATGAGAAGAACAGCTGGATACACAAAGTTAGACAAAAAGAAAAATGTACATATCCTACAAGAACTTCAAACCACTTTGATTATGGACCATGTAACTACATATAGAAATAATTGGATACAACACCTTCAGCATATGGATCAATCTTACATCCTTCATCAGATTTTGAATTATCATTCCCAAGTAAGATTTTTGGGAAGACCACTCGAAAGATTGCAAGAGACTGTAATGGGCCATCAGGCCTAATACATGGAAGGAAGAAGAAGATGATAATAATAATAATAATTTCATGCGCAGAACAGCAGGTTACACCAGATGGGATTGGAAAAGGAACACCGATATCTTAAAAGAATTGAAGACTATGCCAATTTTGGAATATATTAAACAGTACCAACTAAATTGGAAACACCATCTTGAAAGAATAAGTTCAAATCGGATCCCCAAAGCTGTTTATAATTATATACCAAGAGGACGAAGATCTCTGGGCCGTCCTATGAAACGCTGGAGGGAAAATTTTCTATAGGATCGTAGCAGGCCTTGCCTAATACTTGGAAGGAATAATAATAATAATAATAATAATAATAATAATAATAATAATAATAATAATAATAATAAATCTGTGAAAAAAAACAGCTTTGGAGTTGTTTATTGAAAATTACTAGTAAATGACATTAGTTGAATTAATCTTAGTTTCAGTTTTCTTCACCATATTTCACTACATATCAATTTAAATATCAGTAGCTATTATTTATCTTCACAAGGCTAAGAGATTGATGATGATGAAGAAGTAAACTCTCTACTCATGTCCCATGTAATGTCAGGTTGAGGGGTGAGATGAGATGAAGCCCTTGTTATTGAAAGTCTGTATACACAGGTGCTGGCTGTCCAGGCCTGTCATACTAAAATAAATAAATAAACATCCTCAACTCGTGTCCAACTCAGGGTCGGGTCAGGTCGAGGAATGAGATGTGATGAAGCCCCTACATTTATAAAGGTCTCAGAACTACAAGGGTGCCAGCCGACCACTCCTGACACACTGTCACAGAGGTGGATGAATGAAATGAAACAAAAAGATGGGAGGAGTATGGAGAAATGGTGGAATGAAATTTGTGGCAGGGAAAAACGGGAGAAAAACCTGCCCAAGCTCTGTTTTGTCCACCATGAAACCCACATAGAGTGACCGAGACTCGATCTCGGGACTCCAGCGGTGAGAGGCAAGTGTCTAACTGCATGCGCAACAGAGCTGCAGCCTGTCATACTATCAGATAAAATAAAATTAAATTGAATCAAATTATATGAATATGGAAAATGGGTGGAATGAAAATTTTTCACAGGGGAAAATAAAAAAATTAATAAATAAAAATAAATAAATAATGAAAAGAGACACAGAAACAAACAAAGAAGTATTGAAATGGATACTTCCTGGAAAAGGGAAATGTGGTAGACCAAAGCCAATGTGGATAAAGGGAATTCAAGACAACATGAAGAAGAGAAATATGACAGAAGCAGACATGCAAGACCAGGAAGTGTGGAAGAAAAAAATTGTATATTTTAGTTGAGGATACCTGCGTAAATAACAGAAACAATTCTGAAATAAATAAGAAAGACTCAAGATAAACCTATCTGGCTCCAATTTATCCACCTCAAACCCCATGATGATGATAATAATAATAATAATAATAATAGTAAAAATAAATAAATTATTATTATTATTGTAATGCAGTGTAATTTAAATAGCAAACAATGTAAAAAACTTTATATGTTAGTCCACTATGCTAGCACAGGTGGTTGCATGCCCCCTTCCTGATTAGTGGAGTAGTGGGCCCAAATCCAATATCCGGTGGAGGGGGGTTGGAAATTTTATTTATAAAAATTTTAATCTTGGGCTAGGAGGGGTGGTGGTGTACAATTTTTAATAATATAATAATTGCGCGTCAGCTGCAGTGGACTAGTGGTTATGCTCCTTGCCTCTGGTCTCAAGGGTCGCAGATTCAAACCTGGCCGGGGTCGATGGATTTTTTTAGGATGGAAAAATCCAAGGAGCAAGTCCTCCAGGAGGGACTTTAAGCCATGGGTCCCGAGTCTGAAGATTTTCAGGCTAGATAAAGATCCTTAAGCCTGAATGAAAAGGCCTCTAAGCAAAATTTACAGAATTTTCCCATCCTAGTACTACCTTGGTTTCCTAGATGTCAGTACGAGGCAAAACGCTGACCACGGACCACTCAAATGACATCTATACAAAAACAAGTGTAACTAAATTAGTATGGTTCAAATTCTTCCCTGTAGGGGGAGAGCGCCTAAATCTCTGTTAAGGGAAACATGGGCTTACAAGAAAAAAACAAGAATAATTGCGCAACAAGTTGTGCACATGTTTCATTGTCATTGCATCCTGTTGCACTTTGGTTCACATTGTTTATCATGTACAGAATTCTACCATGGATTTCACTCATTTTTTGCAGGTGGTTACGTGGTAATGGTCGCATGGTTGCTCACACAGTTCACACATACAGTTGTTTCCGGGATCATGGAAATACTTGATCTTGTAAGTGGTGGTATCCATGCACTGCTATTGTGTTCACCAGGTGTCGAAGTTCCTGATTTGTGTTGGATCTGTTTATCATGGCTTCTGTTGTGTAAAAGTCCAGCCATATTTCCTTCCTCTTCTTCTCTCTTTCATATATGTACAATTTTTAATAGCTAGATTGTGTACCAGATTCCTATATTAAATTGCAAATGATTCCACAGTACATATATCAAGGAAGTAAGTGGTGTTGCTGATAGCAATTTTTCCATCGGATAGGAATGTCTGGCAGCCCCATTGGTGCTTTTATCAGTTGTAGCTATGTGCAGACACTGGATTTCATCTTTTTTCATCATTACCCCTTATACATCGTACTACATAAAAACATAAACATACACTCATCCTACACTCCTCTCTACATACAATACAAGAATATTATCATCTATGTAAAATGGTACATAAATTTAAAACAAACCCACATTAACACCATCTATCTGTTCAGAACAGAACCTAAAGCATAAAAAATGCAGTTGGTGTCATTAGAAAAAACACTTTATATGTTTATACAGTGTATGTATGTATATATATATATATATATATATATATATATATTCATTCATTTATATTTATGTGTATATAAATATAACATTTAAATCACCATAAACAACTTAATTCTACCCCACCAATTAAGAGAAATAAATGTCGGCAACTCATTGACTTTAGCTTAACAAGGAAGGTTATCTGTCGTTATATACTTGCAATAATTGCCACAATATGTCATCAAGGTCACATCCAACAAGACATTCACTTTTCATATATCTTATACTACAAACCATTACAGAGGCTAAGTCCTTGCTCTAAATATTAACAGGTTTCATACACAGATATAATGACTGTTATAAGAGAATTATGTAAAACTAAGCTAAGGGATCCTACATAAGTTGGATTCATTTAGATATCTCATATATTCAAACAAACAAACAAACAAAAAAATGGGACATTTTAGATAATATTATCTCAAGAAGATATCAAATAATATTATCAGCACAATATGAAAAATAAACTCAGAATCTTTCAAAAAGTAATTTAAGCATTTACAAAATGATAGAGGAAGTAAAGAGAAACGAATACTAGTACTATTTGTGGCTTTGTAGTCCATTTAGGAGCTGGTTGAGGCATGTAGTCAGAATGGTCAAAAGGCTTTTCAGTGGCAAAGTGGGAAGTTAAAAGGAAAATAGATAGGAAATATTTAATTTTTAAAGTGGTTTCATTAAGATATTAATTTATTTTTTCAACAGGATTAACTGTTTATTATTCATTATACTTATTTCCAAGACTTATATGTCCTTTCTCTGCCTTGTAGCATTATCCCACTACTTTGAACTCCCTCTTACGAATCATCATCATGACAGCTACCGTCATCTTTGGAAACCAAACCTATTCCTCTCTGTCCATACATTGATCTTCCTCCAATCCTCTGATAATAATCATAGCCGCTTGCACACCTTCTATCCAGGTTTTCTTTCGTCTTCCTCCTTTCCCTTGGAATCCATTCCATAATAAGTTTAGGCAATCTTTGCTCTGGCTTCTTTTGACATGGCCATGAAATCTTTTATTTTCTATAATGTCTATGATGAGTAACATGCTTATATTTGTCGTTTGGAAGTATACTCACTCAAACAAGTGGAACATCAGAGGATGTTATCATCATTACCATTTCCCTTCCATGAAGTTAGGCCACTTGGCCTGTTCCAGTTCAACTTTAGGCTTAGTCCAGAAGTCTCTTCATTGGACATCCTCATCGCCATTTCCCAATTGGTTTGTAAGACTTCAGGATTTTTGGTAGTCTGTCATTTGCCATTTTATCAACATGTTCTATTCACTCATTTTGTAATTTTCTATTTTGTCTAACACCAGAATTATTTTTAGCTTATTTTTTATTTCTGTATTAGTTTTATAGTCCGACTATTTGTATCCTGTTGTTTTTTGCATATACCTCATCTCTGCTGCTCTTATTCTTGTGGTGTCGGCTGCTTTGATAGTCCATGATACAATGCCATGCAGAAGAGTTGGAATTGCCAAGGTATTATATAATTTAATTCTTATTTTCTTTAACAATGTTTTTTTTTTTGGTTTATATACACTGTTCATTTCTCCTGTTATTTTTGTAAAGTTATTGAACTTGTTGATGATATCCTCTTCTCCTTCATAAATATTTCCTAAATAGTTGAATGTATTCACTTGTTCTACTATTTTACAAACTGAATTAAGAGCAAATGCCATATTTGTTCAGCTTTTCCATGTCTGGACAAAAAAAATATATATATATATAAATTAAGAATTTTGAAAAGTAATATTGCAGGTCTTCTTCTTTATGGATCAGAAACTTGACTCTCTAGTAAAGATGCCAATATAAAATTGCAAACTTTTATTAACAGATGCCTATGCAGAATTTTAAACATTCATTGACCATTTTTTTCCGATTCGATTGAGGGTCTTTCCACTTTTCAGCGGTTGCCCTTTTACCAGCCGGCTGCTGGCCCTTCACATCCACATGTGTCAATCACAGAGGTAGATGATCAACAGCCAGTGTAGGGGTGACATGTGGTTAGCATGTCGAGTCCCCCAGTCGTTATAGCTGGTTCCTCAACCTGGAGCCGCTACTTATTGTAGCTACACAATTGCCTCACGATGCTGGGTGGGCACCGGTCCCAACTGGCCAAAATACCATGAGAAAATTTCTTCCCCCATGGAGACTCGAACCAGCGCAAGTCCCGTAGCTCTGCGCCAAAGCTTCCTACCTTAACCGCTCAGCTATGGCGCAAGATACCATTTTTTTAAGATTTAAATTAAACCTCATAATGACTTTTTTATAAAATTCAATTTATTGATCAGTTATAATAAGGTAATGAAAATTTATAGAGACTGGTAAATGAAGAACCAATTAAAATACATATTAAAAGGCTTAAGAGAAGGTGGATAGGATATTCTCTGAGGAAACCAAGGGAGGCTGTTGAAAGACAGTCATTAGAGTTGAATCCTCAGGGAGTTTGTACAATGGGACAATCAAGAGGAAAATTGAGGAGATATGTTAGGAATAAGGTTGAGAGCATTGGAAAAAACATGGACCAAAGTCAAGACTATAGCTGTCAATCATGTCAGATAGAGATCTTATTGATGCCCTATGCTCCACTAGGGAGTGAAAGGACCTACTACAACTACTATATTTGTTATTGAACATGAATTTATATGACTTAATTACAGTGTTGAGGAAGAGAGGGAAGGCCTAATTAGAAGAATGGGAATTCTTATGTGTGACCTTGACTGCACTTCTCAGAGCGAAATCACTATAGATCATGCAATATTTTCTCTAGTTATAATTTTGGTCTATACACAGCTTTCAGCTTTTCTGGAAACAATATTCATATAAGGTTTGTAATTAGCTGATATTTCAGCAAAAACCCATCATAATGGCGTGTCACAGTAGAAGCACCCCCATTAAGTCTTGTCAACATAAGTTTTACTGCTTAGGGGGATTAAAGAGAGAGGAATCTGTGCTTGCTCCAGGTGTGGCTAAGTATCTCGATGGTAGAACTCTAGTGCGTGATGCTAGAGATTTTGGTTTCAAATTCTGGCTCAGTTGCAATTTTTTCTCTTTAGTTATGCTAATCATGGCCTACAGATGACCTTGTCTGGAAAAAATTTCCTTACAATGTAGGAAAATTCATCTAGTTCATATACTTATGAATAGTTAATATCTATAAAATATGAGAGAGGAATACTTCGCAGCATAAATTCTATGAAGTTATCCAAAATAGTTCCTGTTGCATTCCTCTATCATCCTATAAAAAATTTATTATGTCTAATTAACAGACCATGAAGCCTATGGGAGCATGAATTCAAAGGATCAACAATTCTTATCCAAAATCATGAAAAGAAAGTAAGGTGGCTAGCTCTATTCTCCAAATGATTTTATGCCAGGGAAGTTCTGTCAATAATTTTATAGATGGATGATTGGGACCAGTTTGGACATGAATAAGTGAAAAAAATCTTGATCATCTATCATTTCACAGATGCTATAAATGACCTTTTGAAGTAACAAAATGAATATGCTACTTGCCTTCGGTATTTTACATTTGGTAGAAGTCTTGACCGCAGGAGGCTCGCAAAAACTGTCTGTAATCTTGATTCAAAACACCAAAGAGTCGGCCAGTATTTTTCTTGAAGTATCGGTAGATGTGCTAATAGAAAATCTTTAAACTTTCCATCTGCACACGCAAGGACTGGTTGCTGAAATTAATTTTTTTATACATAAGGACTCTATTTTCAAAATGTCATTTGTCCATTTTCATAAATTTATGGGAATTAATCTAAAATTGCTATTTTGCTGTAAACAAGAGTCAGTTTAATTACAATAACCACTTTTAACACAAGTTTGTAGTTATTTAAAGATGTTCTGAAGACAAATGATATTTGTACATACGTAATCTAAGAAGAATGCAGACACACAAAAGTATGTTTGGGTAGCCTACAAGATGGATAAGAGATGTTTTGAAAATGAGCTTCTTGCATGACACTTGCATAAAAAGAATGGAAATTTTTCATCCTAGTTTCCATCCAGTGATTTTGCAATTGGAAAGGATACTTTGTAAATAAGAAATCTGTCATCAAGATAAGCATGGTTATTATTAAATAATAATACAGAGTGAATTTTTAAAATGTTAGTGGGAACCTGAATAGGTGTCAGGCAGCCTCATAGTAATGCATGCAAGCTTAATGGATAGTGAACTGCAATTACCAACTCTACACCAAAATAAGCTAAATATACATTTGCATGACTGACAAAATTGGCTGCCATTTTTATCTAATTTTTTCCCTGTTAGAACTGAATATTGAAGAAATTAGATTTTGTCAAATATTTAATTAAATTATGAATAGTTGTTCTGTAGGGTATGCCATTATCAGAGAATTTAATTTGAAACTTCTTACATAATTAATGTTCTCAAAGTCTGACATCTTCCTGTGGCCATTTCAAGATTCTATAGTCAATCTCCATTCTTCTCATTTTTTTCACACCCCTTTCTCCAAGCCTCTTTCTTCCATTTCTTTGACTATCCTTATTTCCATGCATGTTTTGGTCTTCTCCTCTTCCTTGTTCCTGTCAGATTCCATTCATAAATCTTCTTTGGTAATCTGTCATCCATCATCCTTTTCATATGGCCAAACAATGGCAGCTTGTGGCTTTGAAGTTAGGGGGAGAGCTTATACACATGTTTACCTTAATTATTATTAAAGTCATCTATTTCTTGTATATCAAATCGATACTATGGTCCTTTAAGGCTGCAAACTTGTTGATATCTTCATGGAATGTGTGTGACTTCATTAACTGCAATAGAAGTTCTCTCAAAAGTTGAATTTATTGCTAAAAAGCAATCAAGGCCTACAAAACAATTTCTGTAAAGTTTGAGAGGAGCACAACCATGGAAATTCCTTTAACCATGACTGTTTGAAACTAATACTGTAGTGTTTACCTGAATGTTTAATTTCTTTCCTACCACATATTTATAGAGATTCAGTAGGATGCCAAAAATTCAAAACTTGCATTTTATCTTCATCTTTCCAATGTGAAGAAGGTGTTTCCAATAAAACACACACTACATCATAAACAGGATGCATACTTAAACTACCACAACAATAGCTTAATATGAGATAATTTCATACACAAAGCCATAAAGCAGATGTCTATTTTCCTCTCCCTACTTCACTTGTGGTAGTTTGTTATGTTAGATATCAGCGAGTGATGTCACAGTTGTCATGGCGATCAGCGAGGTAAGTTCCATCCCCAGAGGTAGGAACAAGATGGAAGCAAAAATCCTTCACTTCAGCACTGGCCTAAGGCCAGAATGACACCATGTGGTGCAGGCGTTCTGTGTCACAATGACATGTCATAGTTGTCATGGCATCAGCAAGGTAAGCTCCATCCCCAGAGGTAGGAGTAAGCTAAAAGCATAAATCCTTCACCTCAGCGCTGGCCAAAGGCCAGAATGACACCATGTGGAGCAGGCGTTCAGTGGCACAATGACATGTCATAGTTGTCATGGTGAACAGCAAGGTAAGCTCCATCCCCAGAGGTAGGAGCAAGCTAAAAGCAAAAATCCTTCACCTCAGCACTGGCCAAAGGCCAGTATGACACCATGTGGAGCAGGCGTTCTGTGTCACAACGATATGTCAGAGATGCCATGGCGATCAGTAAGGTAAGCTCCATCCCCAGAGGTAGGAACAAGTTGGAAGCAAAAATCCTTCACTTCAGCGCTGGCCAAAGGCCAGAATGACACCATGTGGTGCAGGTGTTCTGTGTCACAACGATATGTCACAGTTGTCATGGCGATCAGCAAGGTAAGCTCTATCCCCAGAGGTAGGAGCAAGCTGGAAGCAAAAATCTTCCACTTCAGCACTGGCCAAAGGCCAGAATGACACCATGTGGTGCAGGCATTCTGTGTCACAACGATATGTAACAGTTGTCATGGCGATCAGCAAGGTAAGGTCCATCTCAGAGGTAGGAGCAAGCTGGAAGCAAAAATCTTCCACTTCAGCACTGGCCAAAGGCCAGAATGACACCATGTGGTGCAGGCGTTCTGTGCCACAACGATATGTCACAGTTGTCATGGGGATCAGCAAGGTAAGCTCCATCCCCAGCGATAGGACCAAGCTGGAAGCAAAAATCCTTCACTTCAGCACTGGCCAAAGGCCAGAATGACACCACGTGGAGGAGCAGGCGTTCAGTGTAACAATGATGAGTCCCAGCTTGTACAACAATACAGAAATATGTTTCTACTAAAACCAATATTCGTGATAAGGAAAATAATGTTTAAAAATGAGGTGAAGTGGCACTTCACCTACTTCCCCTGTGTCCAAACTATCTTAATTGTGTTAATCTTATAGTTTCTATTAAGGATCCTTTTACTTTCATCTTATCTCGGGTAATGTGAATAATGAACCCTCCAGCTGTTTTGGGTTAGCTTTTTTAAATTTAATAATGGGTAGTTAGTTCAAATTAAAAACAGCAGGAGAGTGCTTTATTCACATTATTCCTTGTCTTATAACATTACACTGTGTGCAGGATATCTGAAAGCTTGGCTGAACGCTAGACTCTTAAGCACTCCTCCTCATCAGTTTGAACTGAAGCATCCACCAATAAGGACAACACATTTCCCTTAAACTATCCCTCGGTTTTTTCTTTTTCTATTTTATTATTGTTAAACTTCAACCTGCAAAACCCAGTTTTTGTTCATTGCTGCAGCATAGATGGACACTAATATAGAATAGCTTAATAGGTAGATGGCAATTTTTTATATCAGTCCATAACATTCTCTTCTCTTTCTGACCACTTCTCCTGTAATATGCTGAAGCTTTTAGATAACTTGCGCTCAATGTACTTCCTACACACTCTTCTAAATGAACAGATATTTATGTAGGAATCACATATAAAAAATACATTGAAGATGTAGTACCTCTATGAATTTCCTTTATGGAAAACAGTAATTAATTAATTTAATTAGTAATAACATAGTTTCACAAATAAACAGCAGTTATGTCAGTAAACAATGAGCCATGCAGCAACTTTATTAATAAGCAACAATTACAACACTAGCACCGAGCTTGCATGAAAAGTTTACTTGATTACTTCATGTCTAGGGGCATGCTGTAACGTAGTGGTTAAGGCACTGTGCTTTGAGCCGGAAGGTCGAGGGTTCAAGTCCTGGTGGGGTCAGGATTTTTAAACTGACTCAAACCTTCTGGCAGCACTATGGCCCTGGGGTTGACTCAGTCTCTAACAGAAATGAGTACCAGACACCTGTTCTGGGGTAAAGGCGGCCGTCACACAGGGCTGACAACCTGGCTGACATCAAGTGCCGATTGTCCATAAAAAGTGGGAACCTTAACCTCCTACTACCCCAAGGGCAGCCCGTGGCCCGTAGTGGGATTACTTTACTTTTATTTCATGTCTTTAGAGATTTTAATACTTTGAAGCCCCTTTTACTATTACTGATTCAGTTTATGGACCAACATTCTTTATAGCTACAGGATTTCATGGTTTGCCTCCTGTTTAACCACCATACCACTGATGTTTTAAAAACTCATCCAGCATTAATAATTTTTACATATTAAGAGAATAGGAACAGAGATCATTACCAGGAGATGAAAAGAGAGTATAGGAAGACCAGGAATGAGGTAGTTGGATCAGATAAAGAGAAATTCCAAATGTAAGAGGAGTAGAATAATAGATAGTAGGCCTAAAGAGTGAAAAAAGCTGGATGAATTGAGATGTCTGGAGGAGGCTATATCTGTTGACTTCCATAAGAAGTAAAACAACTCCATGACACAATAGTCTTATAATGTTTTTGTTCTACCAGCCAGATATTGGCTTTCAATCCCCAAGTGTCAATCACAGAGGTGAATGATTATCCAGCCAGGAGAGAGATGATAAGTGATCAGCACGTTATAGCTGGTTTTCTCAACCTGGAGCTGCTGCTTATCATAGCTATCCAAATTCTCCATGGTGCCTGGTAGACATTTATGTCACAAACAGAATGCAATTCAATGAGAAAATTTCCTCCAATAGAGGGAGTCGAACCAATGCATCTCCATCAAGCATGATGCAGAGTAGAAGTACAATAAGAATATTCCAATGCCAGATTAGAAAAGGCAATTTTCCCCCCAACATTTCTTTTAAAGTGACCCTAGTTTGTTTCTCATCTACTGGCCCAGACCCACTGATTGGAATCTCAAGAGTCAGTGGAATCCTGCAATGTGAAACGGATTTCACAAACTTATTTTCAAATAAAGTATTGAAGTACCAAAGCCTTTATAATTTTATTTCTCTTTCAATATTTTAAAAATATTTCCATATACTTTTAACTTAATATTTAATAATTATATGTTTTCAGTGAGTAAAAATACCTTAATATTGAAAGTATGACAACAATTTATATAATCTGCTATGATATATGGTATTGAAAATTGGACAGAGACAAAAAAGATGCAACAAATTATGAATATAGCATGAATTAATATGCTAAGAGCCATAATTTGTAAAACCAGATAATTTAAAATGAGAGATGAAGCTATGAGACAACAATGCAATACAGTGGAATAAAATAATTGTAAAAACTAGAAAAATTGAGTGGAATACTCATACAGATAGAGTAAATAATGCAAGAATAATTAGAACAGTTTGAGATTTATAATCAAGAGACAAAAGATATATTGGCAGACTGAAAAGATAAACTGTCCATGAGCCTAGTAAAAAGGAGGAGGAGGAGAAGAAGAGTACAAAAGTTTCAAAAATATTTTTAAATAATGAAGAGTAGAAAAGTTTAAAAAAAAATGTTTTTAAATATATTTAAGTAGATAAACTGTTTAATTATTTCTCATGAAGATTTATATTCTGCAAAGTGAGTTTAGAATTTCAAAAGATTGAGAACTATTATCCTATCCTTTAATCCAGCAGGGTATTTTTGCTCAGAAGCTAATCACAATTGCAGGGTCAGTGAGCTCGCTTCTGAAAATTTTTGCAATGCATACAATTTTCATATTCTGTAACACGATGTATATCTCTGTGACATGGAAAAGCTTTAATTCTCTTTCTGTAGGAGATTACATCCTCAAATTTTATTTTTCTAAAAGGTTTCAACGTTGCATGAATTCAAACCCGAGAATTTCACATCCAGAGGTGGATGATGGCATATTTCCACATCACCTATGCCTAGTATATTTTTTTTTATTGGTAACATAAAAACAAGGGGCATGCCACAGTATAGGCTCAGTTGGTTAAGGCAATATGATTTATACAGGAAATTTGAGGATTCATGTTCCAGGAGAGTCATGAATTTAAAAACTGGTCTGAACCTTCTGGAAGTATCATGGCTCTGGGGTCAACTCACCCTCTATTTGGAATGAGTACAAGACATCAAGGAGGGCAGACATCTCATCGTGATTGTCTAGAAAGGTGGGATCCAACCTCTGCTACCCATAAGGACTTCCTAAGGACTGTAGTGGGATTGCTTAAGTCTTCATTTTAGCTGCACAATCACATGGTAAAAGAATATGAAAATATATTTTCAATGACTTCATATATATAATGAGTAAAGGATAAAAATATTATGACAATATTATCAGACAAATTAGATGTTCTATATCAGGAGTCCATCTATACTCCATTTCATCTCATTAGGTGAGAAAATGGGCAAGTTATTGGTATACCACATTAGTTTACAAGTTTATTGGATAATCTGGCACATCATGAGGAAAAGTTGGCTATTCTGTTTGAACAGTGATTAATGTTGGTGAACACCTGGTATAGAATTCCCAATAAATCTTCAAGATAAATTATATTTGGCTGAACCAGCAATGATGAGCAATTCTAAAGATATATGTATTTTCACATGGTCCACTAGTTACTAAACATATAAATAGGTGCATTGTTGCCTTTGAAAATTACCTTTTAAATTATTATCGTGGGCTTCATATAATAATATAAGTATTTTAAAAGTATGAATATCTTTGAAAACCGGCACACACTTTTATGAGATAAAACATTATCAATACTATACTTTATTTAATTACCGGTAGTGTAAAAAATAAAGTTTGTGAACACAAGTTATTAACATAAAATACGGTACATAGATAGAACTGGCATAAGTTTGCATAACAAATAAATAATTCTCATTATACTGGTTGTAAAAAGCTTTAGCGAGATTATTCTAATAAGCTGTATCAACTGTCAAATCAATGAAAGTGCAAGTCACGAATAAAAATCCTTACCTTAACAGCTTCATGCAGGTAATAAGTAAAAAATCCTGTTCCTAAAATTGCGCCTACATACCATCTAGGTAAATCAAATAAAACATCTATTGATGACACAATCCAATCCATTCTAACGTGATTAATTCTAACAACTGTGCACAGTTAGCTTCACTACAGCACTGCAGCTATTTCTCTCATATACTGCTTGTCAAGTTACACCTACAATTCCTATATACGCACTGCGGTATAGGCGACTTTATCAATAAGCGCTTGGCACACTCAACGTTACATTGTAATTTTTAAAAGGAGCATTCTTATATTGTATTAATTTCGAAACATATCTTGAATGTATACAGATAAATTTGTACGTCCTTGAAGAATACAATGATCGGTTTTAGGGACGCCTCAAGCAAAATATTTTATGACACTTCTATTAAATGATTACGTAAGTAAATTTATATTTAAATGATTGTGAAAATCCACGGCTTTGGTTTAGCCTAGACTTTTATTGCATTGGGATCTACATAATTTTATTATATTTGATAGCATGAATAATTTTTACTGTCCAAATCCTAAGATACCAAGGTAACGCCCCTGAGAATTACGTAATCCTCTCCTTCCTGTCAAGTGTCGTCTGCTAGAATTCTCACTTCGCATTTCGCAGTTCATTTTTTTGATAACTCTGCCCTCTGTCGTTTAAGAATTGAACTATTCTTTTTAACAAATGAAGCGTCATCTATCCAAGGAAAGTATTGCTTGAGATTCAATTGCTCTTTGCCCTATATAAGAAGTCTCTTACGAATATTCCTTCCTCTTATTACACGTGAGGCGGAGATTGAACGTTTCGTTTAACCGTATAAAATTAATTTAAGATATGCCTCCTTTAGCACAACCTTTGCCAAAAGAAGCTGTGGAAGAATCCTTAGGAATAAATGCGGTCCTTCTGGGACCACCAGGTTCTGGTAAAGGAACTCAGGTAAGAAAATATATTTAATTAAAACAAGAGGGGGGATTTGCCAAAAAGGACCCCAATTTTGATCTGGAAAGTATCACTTTATCTTTATTATTTTAGAAGTAATTTGCATTTTCATGAATAAAATTAATGAAAATGTATGAAATAAAATTTGTCTCTGTGGCCTGCATTTTATTTATTGAGGAACCGGATTGTTTAAAAATATGTTTTTACATCGTTTTCTATGTAGACTTTAAACACACAGTTTTATTTATTTTTGGGAATCAGAAATATGTATTCAAGTTAATAAAAAAATGATGTACTGCTTCATCAAGATCCATATTCATTCTTCTATTTTCACCCAAAATTGTCATAAACTCTCACCAAAATGTCTCACAGTACCATTAACAGTTTGACTATCCTCCCCCTTTGAAATAGCTTATGACTAGTCCATTTTGGTGCTCACAGATTTATTTAGGTTATTCTAGTGTTCTGCAGGCTATCATAAAACTTGTTTTTCGTTTTTTTTATTTCAATTTATGCTGAGCCCGCTGAGTGCTAGGATCCCCTTTATTTATTATAGGCCTTATATTTTTGAAATTTATAAATGTTAATGAAAATTACATGACAAAAATATTTTGCTAGTAAGTATTCATGAAAAATATTTTGCTGGTAATTTTATGCTATAAATTAATTTGAATTTTTTTTTCCAAAACTGTCAATAAGTCAACCCTAAAGAGCCTCTCGACATGATTTTTTTAATCGGAAAGGTATTTTTATTTTTTGTTTAATGTTTAGAGATTAGTAGTAGACTTTATTGTATCTGAAGATTGATTTCTAAATATTTACATTTTCTCATATCATTTCTACAAGATCTTGGGATATTAAAGAAGTTTCATATTGGGATAGTATAATGAAAATGGAACTAGAAAATCTGCAAATGAACATTAGGCCTATACCCCAAGGTATGACAGTTTTTTTTATTCGAACACATTCCTATAACCCATATTTTACCCTGTGTGTATATCGCAGGGTATTTAGTCTATGAAATGCTGTGTGTTAAAATATGAAAATTGGTGCTTCATTATATAGTGTTTAAGTTAGTGTCTAGGCTTAGAAAGCTTGCTAGCCAAGTGCTGTTCTCACATCAACATATATTAATTATAGAGGAACATGATCATTAGGGGGTCTTTGGTTTTCTCAACTTGAAATCACTACTTATTATAGCTAATAAAATTACTCATTATCCTGGATGGCACCAATCCCATATATCTGTCTGTACTCTTACATCCACATATGTAACCTGGGTGCTCCCTTATGGGAGTTACTTAACCAAGCATAATTTAGTTAGCTCATTACTGTAAAGAGGCACCTAGTAGCAACTAAGGTATTAATTGAATGGGAAAATCCGGCTCAACTGCACTTCTACTAGCGCTTGGTTTTTCAGTTATATTGTTATGAACTATAGCTCTTCTTCTGTATTTACTAACGTTATATAATATTTTAAACTTTTTCAAACAATTTTTATAACATTATTAGACAATTTTGAAGTATTTATTTAAATATGCAAATCACAATATTGTGATGCTGCCATTTTCTTCACAGAGTATATTACTTAGTCTATGATTTTTCTATCGCTGTTTTGATTTATCTCTGGTTGGATCAGCGTTAGGGAGTGATAATTAGGTGTACACCCATTTTTAATAAACATTTGGTCTTCTCCCATGAAGGGTTGCTGATCCCCCATCGGGCGCCTCACCAGGTGGTGGATAGGGGAATGCCTCCTAAATATAGGTGGTACATTTGGTAATTTTAATATTATTAATGTATTTTTTAACATAGATTTGGGGATTTATTGTAAATATTGGTAATTTAAATTTCATAGCGAGGGATAGTAATCGAGGATGATAATCTATATGTGGTTCGATTGTGGGTTATCGCTGGATCTATAAACTCTGGTGCATGTGCACAGTTGTTCTATAGGACTTTGAAAATATTTCACGCTAGTTTAAGTGCAGTTTTTCCGAAAGTCCAATTAAATTTTACTTGGTCTCTAATATAGGTTTGAGGTTCCTTTTTACAAGCATGGAAATCTTCAAACTGGATTTTTTTCCATTCTAAAAATCCATTGATGCCAACCAGGTTTTAATTCAGTGCTCAACAGTACATTACCTATTCCTTCATTTTCCATATTATATTCTTGTAATACTGTGACTCTAAGTACTTCTTCTGTCTTTACTAACATTTTGTAATATTTTAAAAGCTTTTCAAAGAACTTATAACTTTCTTTTATAATTTTTAGGTATTTATTTATTTATGAGAAACATGGCAACATTACATTTTTAGACAATATTGTGATACTCACTATTTCCCCCCCTCTTCCAATGCTGCCACCATCAACAACTGAATTACACTATTTTTTTTAGGTTAGTGTTTGTGTTAGTGTTTGTCAGAATAATATACACTTCAGTAAATAATATGCATGTAATTTATTTTGTTAGGTTAGGAAGGGAGAAGTTAATGTAAATCCATTTCTAATAAACATTTGAAAATTTATTTCTAAGGTTGGTCATACTGCATGTCCTGCCTTTTAGTGACAGCTATATAAACTTTCTGTAGGACTTCAAAGATATGTTGTTCCACTTAGCGAGAGCTCTATAAACCCATGCACAGTGTTATTCTGTAGGACTTAGAAAATAGCCTATATTGGGAAAGGTAAAGTACTGTTTTTCCGAACTAGGGACCAAAGACGAAAATCTTAACCTCTAGTCCACCGAGACCAATACCAATACTATATACAATTCTATGGCGTGGTAGGCCTAGAAGTTCTTTGGCATAGTAACCAGTTGCTGACCTTATATCCACATGTCAATTATGGAGGTGGCAGTCAGTTTTAAAGGCAATATGCTACAAGCTGGAAGGTGAGGAGTTCCAAGTCCTGCTGGAGTTGACTCAGCCTCTAGCATAAATGAGTGTTAGATGCTTGTTCTTCTGGGAATGAAAACTGCTGTCATGCAGTGGCATACACCTGGCATGATATCTCATGCTGTCTAGAAAGATGAGAGAATTAACTTCTTACTACCCCAAGAACATCCTAAGGCCTTTAGTGGGATCGCTTTACTTTTTTAATCAGCCAGTATAGGGTTGACATATGTTCACCATGTTGGTTCCCCAGCCGTTATAGCTTTTTTTTTTTTTCAACCTGGACTGATACTTATTGTGGCTACCCAAATTCCTCATGATGCTGGGTGGTCACTGGTCTCATACTGGACGAAATTCCACGAGTTAATTTCTTCTCCTATGAAGACTCAAACCAGTGTAAGACTCGTTCTCCATCAAGTCTTAAACCACTCACTTATAGTGTGAGACATAACTAAAGGCACTCGGTTTCCTATAAAATGAGTATGGAAACTTTCCTTGGGATAAAATTGGCAGGAATGTAGGTCTATAGTCCATATCTGGAATATGTAAGCCTATAGCTAGGAGGTGAAGTGAAGATGGACCAATGACTTCTCTGGTGGTATTCTTTAATGAGTCACCAAAAGAAGATTCAAATAAATCTGTTAATATGTTACCTGCTGCCCCTGTGCATTTTTATCCATTAAGACTGCACATCAGGTGTTCACAACACATCCTCTATTTGGTTACAGTTTTGAAAGATGAACTATAGCTATCCAAACTCTGATGTTCTTGGCTAAGAATTTTGAATCAATGCACCTAGATATTCATCATCATCATCATCATAGTACATTCACAAATTTAGGCCATTTGTTGACCTGTTTTGGCCTCAAGAGAAACACCATCCAAAAGTCTTTTGAGTGGACGTCCTGGTCTTCTTCTTCCTGCAGGTTGATATCTTAACATTTGTTTGGATATTCTGTGATCTTCCATTCGATGAACATGTTGCATCCATCTTGACTTATAATCAGAAATTTTGTTTTCTAAAGGTTCCATGTGTAATTCTTCTAAGATGTCTTCATTTTTTCTGTGATCTAGTAGTGTGTATCCTGCAGTCCTCCGAAGGTATCTCATTTCAGCAGATCTAAGTCTCTGTATATCCTTCTGTTTCAATGTCCCTACTTCGCTACCATACAAAAGAGTTGGAAGAGCCAGTGTTTTATACACTTTTAATCTTGAATGCTTTTGGACTAACTGTGGCTTGAAGATAGAATTTATTAACCCTAAAATTCTTAAAAATTTATATTTTTTTTCATTTACATCCATTTCTTCTTCATATGAGATATTGCATCCTAGATATATAAAATTATTCACCTGCTCCAAAATTGTATTGTCCAGTACAATTTTACTTCTGACAGGATCTACACCTTGAAATGCCATAATTTTTGTTTTTTCTGTAGATATCTTCAAACCATATTCTTCTGTAATTTTGTTAAGTTCATACAGACCTTTCTGTAGATTATCTTATGAATTATTATTTGGTCATCTGCAAACAATAGGGTGTTTAATTTTCTATTTTCTGATATTCTTATTCCAAATTTATATGTTTTGTTCCAGCAACATATTACTTTATTGGTATACATTGCAAACAGTGTAGGGGATAGGGGGCAGCCTTGTCTCACACCACGATTTATAATTCCTTCTTCAGAAAATCTGTTATTTAATTTAATCATATTTCAATTCCTTTCGGGGGTTCGTTGATAAATGTACCTAGATATTCATACTCTATAATGCGAGATCCTTGTTTATGAATCTTATATTAGATCACTAGTTTACTAACTATATTGATAGTTACCTATACTTATTGGATAACATTCATGCTGGAGATGTAGTTGCTAAAATGTTTGTTTCTACAAACCCGATTGCCAACATATTTATTCAGGTTAGGTTAGGCATGTTATATCAGATATGCTAGGTTAAATTAGATAGAATTCAGTGCCCTTTAACATTATTTTGTTATGATTTTCATAAGTTGGCTGTTTGGTTTTAAAATTGACTAATAGATTTCTTCTTCTTCCTTCCAAGTATTAGGCCAAGGCCTGTTACGATCCTATAGAAAATTTTCCCTCCAGCGTTTCATAGGACGGCCCAGAGATCTTTATTCTCTTGGTATATAATTATAAACAGCTTTGGGGATCCGATTTGAACTCATTCTTTCAAGATGGTGTTACCAATTTAATTGGTACTGTTTAATATGTTCCAAAATTGGCGTAGTCTTTGATTCTTTTAAGATATCGGTGTTCCTTTTCCGATCCCATCTGGTGTAACCTGCGGTTCTGCGCATGAATCTCATTTCACAAGCCGTTATTCTGCTTTCATGATGTCTTTTTAGTGTCCATGCTTCACTACCATAGGTCAACACTGGTCTAGCCAAAGTGTTATATAAATGTAATCTGGTGTTTTTTTGTACAAGGGATGGTTTCATAACTTGATTAATAATTTCCAAACTTTTATTATAACTAGTAATTTTTTCAGGGATATCCTTTTCATCCCAGAAAGAGAGATAATATCCAAGATATTTAAAATGATTAGTTCTCTCTAAAATTTTATTCTGGAGACAGATTTTACTTTGTATGGGGTCCTTCCCATGAAATGTCTTAATTTTAGTTTTGTTAATTGATATTTCCATATTAAATTTGGCAGTTATTTTTTGTAAATTATAAATTGATCGTTGCAAATCATTTTTTGAAAGTGCCAGAAGAGCTAAATTGTCTGCAAAAAGAATAGCATCGAGTTTGAGGTTCCTATTGATGGGTATATGTCCTCGTTGTCTTTTCCTCCATTTGTTTATTAATCTATTCATGTATATAATGAAAAGCACCGGTGAAAGTCCACATCCCTGTTTTACTCCAGTGTTGATCTTTTTCCAAGAAGATAATTTGCCATCTTGTTTAACAGAGATTACATTATCTTTATAGATACTGAAGATATTAGTAATATATTGTTGTGGAACGTTATCATCAGCTAAAATTTATAATAGATATCTTCCATTGTTTATGTGGGATATTTCAAGTTATTTCTACCTTAACTTCTGATTAAATTTTTAACCATCTTTTATATTATAAACCACGTAGGCTGAATATATTCCTCAGGTAATTATTTACACTGCTACAATAATTTTTTTAAAATTTTTCTGGTAATTTATGTAGAAGGGGATGTCACACAGAATCACCTTTATTATTCTCATAGTTTGTTTTTAATATTTGACTATGTAATTTATACAATATAGACTTTTTATTTGATTGCTTACAGGTAGGCTTTATTTATTATTCACTGAAGTAGTACACTTCAAATAAATAAATAAATACAAGTTTTCCTTTCGTTTATCTATACTCCACAACACAACAAGCCTAGAAAGTCCTTGGCCTATTGTCCTCACATCCACATGTGTTAATCATAGAAGTGGACGATCATTTAGCCAGTAAAGGAGTCACATGTGGTCAGCATATCGGGCCCTCCAGTTGTTATAGCTGGATTTCTCAACTTGAAGCTGCTACTTATTGTAGCTACCCAAATATCTCATGATGCTGGCTGCACACTGCTCACATACTGACCAAAATTCCATGATAAAATTTATTCCTCTATGGGAATCTGAACCTATATATATTCTGTAGCTCTTCACCAAGACATTTTTTAAACTGCGTGGCTATGGTGCAGGACTCTTACGCTTATGTAGGCGCATTAATCTTTTTATTGTTGATGATTGATCTCTGTCCCACTGCGGAGACAAGGATTTTTCCCCCAATGGAATCTTTCATAACCAGAAAAATTTAGTTATGCTTATCCTACAGTTGCCATGAATGGCATGTGGTTAGCATACTTGGATCGTGAAGGTCGGTAAATTTTGCTTAGAAGCCTCTTTTTCAGTCTAAGGTTCTTTTACAAGCCTGAAAATAATATCAAGACTTGGGACCCCACAGCTTAAAGTCTCTCCCAGGGGTCTTGTTTCTTGAATTTTTCTATCCTAAAAAATTTATTGACCCCAGCTGGGTTTGAACCCATGACACTTGAGACAAGATGCAAGGAACATGACTACTAGACCACTGTGGCTGCTTTATCATTCCTTTGATTTTATAAACATATGTACTTTTTTGGCAAAAAACGTAATTTTATTAATCCATTTGATAACACACTTCAACAGTCAGGGTCATTAGCGTTGCAATTCAAATCTGGATGTGAATGCCCTGTCAAATTTTGCTCAGATGCCTCTTTTTTGAGGCTTGAAGTTCTTTTACAAATAACTCATGAACTACAAATTTAGTTTCCTACTGAAGGAACACATACCTAACATTTTTAAAACTTGACCAGAATGTTATTACTGCTGGCCTTGAAGTTGTTATTGTTATATATACCACTGTATCATTGCTATGTCATCTTTCATCATTAGCTCTCATGGGATGTTGAGGGGATATGTGAATAGCACATGTACAGTCATACAATGAGAACAAAACACACCGTGTCACTAGCATATAATTGAACAACTTGCAGTCCACAATTGAACTGTTCAATGTGAATGAGATAAGGTTCAGAGGCAATGAGTGAGAATGTGAGTTGCCACTGCTTAGTTCATTTTTAAGGCCACGTCTCTTCAAACAATGGTAGCATATTATATCTAATGGCCTGCGGCAAACTAGAGACGAGTTAACATTTGTCACCTGAGATTTGGATAATTATTCAGCAGGATAACAAAAGCCAGTTTGCTATACACAAATAAATAAAATATTTTAACAATAATAGTATATTTAAAAGAAACAGATCAAAACAAATAATAATTAAAACAAGATAAACAAAAACCACAACAAAAATTTCTTAAAGAGTTAAACAATATTCTATCTTTAAATTTATCACACTAAACAAGAAAATTGCCTCAATTGAATTCTTATTGAGCCTGAGGAAGTAATAAAATATATCTTTAATAAGTTAAATTTCTTTGACCGACTAAGTTAGAAAACTGAGTTCATTCCAGCAAACCAAATGTATAAGACATATATTATTTATGTCAAAATAAAGAAGCAGACTTACAAATGACTATTAAAGGTGACATCCAAGTAGAGCTGGTTACAACTGCGTTGAGATACGTATGGGCTAGTGAGATCGCTGGCCACTGATGAGATGATTTAGGGGTTGAAACCCCTAGTTTATATATACTTCAAGTGGGTCGCTTTCATCTGACATGGAAGCGGTTGTAAGAATATTCTTTCGTGCCAATTCGTGATTGGTACACGTCCATCGGATATGCATTTATATTAAATACCTGTCTAAAAAGCCCTAATAATTATAATAACCAAATATTTATAGGGGAATAGTTAATTTTTTTAATAATGCCCTTTTGAAAACTATAATTTCTGGCTATCACACTATCAATTTTGAGTCTAATAAACAAGGGGAAAAAACCTCTAAATTTTGGGGCATAACATTCACGTTTTCTTCTTCATGCCTGTACTTGTGATGCGCGGGTATTGTAGGACGACACAGAAGAGTTATGTTTATCGCCACATTCTGGTCAAGTTATAGGCTATGTGCTAATAGTTCAATCAGTCCTGGCTGGGTTTGAACTTTCATACTTTGGAACCAGAAACAAACTTGGTAATCACCAGGATTGACAATAATTATTATAGAAATATCACACATAGTTATTGCAACAAGCTTTTGGTCATAATTATACTGTGCTTATGTTAGTATTTCCTATTACGTTTGTGTTTCATGGCCCATTAGATGAGAAATGATTGTTTTTTTTTATGGCCATAACACCCACAGAACTGCTTCTCACTCAATTGTTATTCACTTGCTCATCAAAGTAAAATTTATTGCTAGACTTCCAACCATAAAAGTATGCTACTACAAGCTCATTATACTTTTTATTTATAGTGTTCCATCCTACTCAATATTACAAATTTTAAATGAAAACTAAAACAATTTATAGATGAAAATAAATTTTAAAACATTGACAAAGATTCAAAAGCTAAATTTAAGAACATTAAAAGAATTAACAGAAACATGTCCCATGATTATAACTAACAACGAATCTAATAAATATACAAATAAATTCATAAATTACAATCCAACAGTCCCGATAATGAAAGCTTTGCCTAAAATACATAAAAACAACAACCCAATGTGGCCAATAGTCAACTGCATAAATCCTCCTAATTACAAATTTTCCAAATTAATTGCTCAGAAACTTAAAAAAGACGTCAAATTAGAAGATCAATACACAGTAAAAAAAAAATTTCATATGAATTAGCAGATAAGCTCACAAATATAGAAATCAACAATAATACAAAAATGGCGTCATTTGATATAAAGAACCTTTACACTAATATTCCAATAAGTGAAACTTTAAACATAATAAAACATAAACTGGAAAACAGTAATTTGAACACACAATACATAAATCAACTAAAAGTCACAAAAAACTATAATGAATCAAAATTACTTCCAGTTTAATAACAAAATATAAGAACAAGAAGATGGAATCTTAAAGGGATCTCCCATGTCAGGTATATTAACTGAAATATTTTTACAAGATTTGGAAAATAAATATTAGGAAAAATTAATAAATTATTTTAATTGAAAGTTAATCACAAGATATGTTGATGACGTCATGATTATTTATGAGAATGAGAATAGAAAAGAAAATTAAATCCTGCTAGAACTAAACAATATGTATAATAAAATAGAATTTACAGAGGCGATAGAACTTAATAACAAAATAAACTATCTAGACTTTACCATAACGAAAAACATAAAAAAGAAAAAAAAACAACTTAAAATAAGTATTTTCTGCAAATCTACAAATAATATGCTCGCCTTAAATAACAAATCCAGACATCCATACCAACAAAAAATCAGCACATTTAATAGTTTAATTGATAGAATGTTAAAAATTGAAGGCTCAATTTCAATAGTAAGAGTTTAGCTGATGATGAATGGGATACCTCTAGAACTAGTCTCGGTGAGAAATACATATTTTTTATGAAGTGAGGTGTAAAAATGTTAGATTAAATTATATGATAGTAGAAGATATCTAAGTATATAAAAAGAATTTGTTGAATCACCTCTACATATGGATTAAAATCATTTGCCAAAGAGAGTATTCCAGTATAAACCTAAAAACATTTTGAGATACAGGAACAACCTTACTGAGCCCAAACCTAAAATGTTCATGATGTTAATGATTTTTGGAGTACGTATTGTAATTTTTAAACAATGAATCAAACTTTACACTTCACCTCATATTTTGTATCCTCTCCAGTACTAGTTTCAAGGAACTTTACTTATCAACTGGCATCTGTCCTCCCTCTGTTAGTGTGCTGATGAACCTCCAAATCAAATATTTTCTCCAGGAATTTCAAAATTCATTATTTTGTCTTTGTACATTTTTTCCCAAACTGCAAGTTCCTTAGATTTGTCCATCTGCAGTAGTTGTTCATGCTTGGTCAGAAAGGTTCAGAATTGAAGTAAAGGCTAAATTGGTGAAACAATTGGAGAAATGTAACTCACAGTTTGGGAAAAAATCTGCATCCAAAAATACAAAGAAAAATAACTTGATTTGAGAATTGATCAACAGAGGGAAGAGAAGCAAAGGAATAGCAACTGTCAAATCAACAGTCAGATACCAGTTGATGAGGAGGAGAGTTCCTCAAAACTAATCCTGGAGAGGGAAAGAGACGAGAAGTAAAATATGATTAATTTATTGATGGGTTAAAAATGCATAGTGTTACTTCCTAACAAATATTATTTTCCAAAGGCCAGAATTGACACTTAAGTCATCTTCACTCAAGCCTCCCAATGCAAGCTAAGTCTTTGGATTATTGTGCTGTGGTGTTTAGTGCTGGATACTATAGGGGGTGATGTTTGTATCATGTGATCCTGGTTATTGCATAAAATATATGTTGGAGTCGTATATGCCTACCTGTGCAGATGGTGAGCAAGACTCACCCTGTCATCAATCTAAATTTTGCCACTGCCTCCTTATGCCCTTTGTTGTTTACTTCTGCTGCTAGTTTGTCTATTTTTTTCCCATGATTTTCTCTTTGCTGATTCAGAGTTCTCTTGCATATATTCCATTTGATTTGCTTTCTTCAATTTTTCTGTGGAGGAATGATTTGGCAATTATTGTGATTTGGGTTCTGGTGCCTCTTTTTGCTAGATCATGTATCATAATGTTATCAAATAATCCAATGTGTGACAGAATCCATTGGAAGGCCATCATCTTGTTTAGCTATTTAAAAAACTTTAGCAGATTGCAGCGTTCCATTATAGTTTAATTACTGGTGTTTTGGTTGGAGGCTAGTGCTTGGATTTCTGCTCTAGAGTGTAGTAAGATGACTGCTTTTGTGAACACCTGGCAAAATATAAGGTTATTGAGTGTCACTTCAGTGGCTTTGATTTTTTCTTCAAATGCTGTATTATTTGTACCCACTGTGATATGCTGGCTGAACAAATGTGAGTAAATGCCAGCACCTAAATTAAAAGTCATTGTTTGGACCTGTCTGTATTTATTCTCAACCACTCTAGTTCAGGAAATTTTGTGTTTATTTCTTCCAATGTTTATTGTTTGGCTGCTAGTGGGGATTTTTTTCTGTCTGCTTCTTTTATTGAGAAGTCAGTATTTTACTATTGGTAATTTAGTGGATGTACTCAGTTTTAACTTTCAGTGTATGTTTTTGCAGAAGTGATTGTTGATTGTGTTATTAGATTTATGGTGTTGTGCTTTTTATTTGGAGTACTGTTGTTAAGGTAGCTGATTTTATATCCTTAATACAAGACTTATTTTCTATTTCCTTGTGAACAGGTTGGTTGTTGGTGAACATTCTCGTGGCTTTGACATTGGTGGTTTTAACAGCTCCTGTAACTAATTTGAACATTCTGTTTTAGATTGTTTCTAATTTGTTCATTTTGGTGTTTTTAGGCATCACCAAATGCTTCTGCCCCCATACAGTATGTTAATATTGGTTTCATGTAGATCTTATAAATTCTGTTTAGGGTGTTTGTCAAATTTCCTCATTTTTTTCCTTGCAAGTTTCGTGAGTATATGTGAGTGTTTGTTGACTTTTTCTTTGGTTTTGTTGACACTTGTTCAAAGCTGAGTTTATTGTCTAGAATCCTAGATATTTTGTGCAGTTGGATTTGATTATTTGTGGTTGCTGTGTTGAAGGTTTCTCTTAATGAGAACTGGTATCAGGTTTTTTACAAGTTGGTTTCTATGTTATTCTTTAGATACCAAGTTTATAATCTTTTAATGGCACTGTCCATGCTTCTTGTAAGTTTTCCCAATAAGCCTTGGCAAAATTCTTAGCTATTGTCCATAAGACCATATTGTCTGCAAATATTTAATTTTCTTATTGGTTTTTAAATCTGTTGGAAGGTCATTAATATAGACATTTAAGAGTGTGATACTTGAGGCAACTCCTTGTGGTAACCCAGTTATTTTTTGAAGGACAAAGTTGCTCGTCTCCCCATGGTGTCCCCTGGGAGTTAAACTTTGTGTCAAATGAGTAACGTGTACAGGTGAATGCAGTACCATTACTTCCTAACAAACATATAATTGTAATTTTTGTTTTAGGCACCATTGCTTAAAAATAAATTCTGCCTGTGTCATTTATCAACTGGAGACATGCTACGTGCAGAAGTGTCATCTGGATCTCCTTTAGGCAATAAGATAAAAAATGACATGGAGGAGGGTAAGCATTTTCATCAAGATTATGTTGTTAATATTCACCTTGTTTTAAACTACGTAGTTAATGGATAAATTACATTCTGTTCAGTATATATTTAATGGCATGATATAATTATTTGTTTGTACAACCTGTACAGAGCAGTATTTAAACAGAATTACAGTGAGTAGACATATTTATGGTGATTGAATGAAAATTTATGTAATAAATCTCTAGAATTTTATCTGCTTTATCAGATGTTAATACATAAAGTGTGAATGTCAAGATAATGACATTGACAATTTGACATTGAATTCCAAATAGGTAATTGGAATGTTAAGTATTATCAGACATTGCCGTAGCTACACTCATTTTTGGTGTTAAATGGATGGGTTCAATGATATAATAGCTATCATAACCAAACTTTGAATCTTCTTAATTTTTTTAATAAATTTGCTCAATTAAGGTTTGCCAAGCCAAAATTCACAAGGTAAAGAAAGTAGTAAAAAAACTAGTTAAAAAAATCAAATTTGGAATTTGTATAGAATTAGAGTGTAGGGGAAAATCAAGAACCAGGCTTTGGAGAATGACCATATAGATTATATCTCAAGATGTAGATGGGCTTTTTGGCATAGTAGTTACAAGTCATGTTATACGAACTGGCAAAGATTTTTTTTTTTGATATTGTACTTCTAGCACCTATATATACTTGTAACAAGGGATAGTAGGCTCGTATATAACCTTCTTCTCTAAGTTCACCTCTTCTGGTTGTTTAAGGTTGGATTCAGAACATATTGTAGAGCAAAATTGTTTAGTGTAATGACAATGATATCACTATGACATGTCAGCTATCCCGAACTTCCTCGTGTACTGTGAGCTGTTTTGATTGAAAAGTTGCAGTGATGGAACTTCTTATTCTAATATGCCTAGTGATGCACAAGGCCTCTCCAAGAGGCAAGATCCCAATAACAATGGTTAAAACCGCCAGCATGTTTCATTAGAAAAATTCCTGGTTTTATATTTTTGTAGGAAAATTATCATGAATATTTTAAATATAGTTTATACTGGGTGAAGATTCCTTTGTGGGATCAATTTCATGACTTACAGCTGATTGGCAGTACTAGTTGCTACGTAGGTGGTGACAGGTCGTACATTTTTCCATCACTGTGCCAAAGGACATGCGTGGTTCAGTGTGAGTTGAACTCTTGCAAGATAACTATATGATTTTTAGGTGATGGAATAAAATGTATTAAATAAAATGGTTCAATTCATGTATTCTATTCCCCAAAAAGTATTTATGTATAATTCATATGTGCATATAGAATTTGTGTTTGCTTTAATGAGATTATTTTAAGTTCCAAGTCAAAAGTTAGATTTTTATAAGAGTCTCGATTCAGGAATATATATTTTTCTCTTCAAATAAAAATTTGTCATTCAGTGAGAAGTGGTAAATTAAACATCTTAGATCAAAGTTAGATTCATAGATTAGTAAATAAATCTTTTGAAATGGGAAATGTTCTTGGTAAGAAAGATTAGCTACCACGTACAAATACTCACAGAAGAAACTCTAGATAACATTGGAAACACTCTAAAAATTTCTTCTAAAAATGACTTTGATATCTTTCTCAGCAAATGAAAATTTTCTATGGCTCTGTTTGGATTGCTACAAAGTTACAAAACGTAAAGATTGTGAATTGGTTTTGAATAGGGTACATGATGGAGAAATGGACACTAATCTAATTTTTTATTTGGAAGAATCTTGGTTCCATGTAAGTGGGTATGTTAATTCACAAAATCATTATTGGAGTTCTGAATAATGTAATCTGCTTCACAAGAAACCCCTGTGTGGTGTGCTATTAGCTGTGAGAAAATAATTAGGCTCTATTTTTTTCAAGGAAACGGTTAATAGTGAGAGGTACGTGCAAAACATTTTACAAACTTTTTAAATTAGTGTTGCGATTACCAATAGGACATTCAGCCAATAACTCATTAAAGGAAATTCATAGTGTTTGAAGAACACCATTAACAACATATGGTGTCCTCATTCGTATAATTTAACCCCCTGTGATTTTTATCTTTGGGGGGGGGCATTAAAAGAGAAAGTATACTAAACAAATCAATACATTTTAGATGAACTTAAAAATAGAATTTAAGAAAATTTCTTTAAGGTTTATTTTTGTATTTAAATTAATGTTGGGAAGTAAACATTATGAGGCTATATCATTATTATTGAGTGAAGAACATATTTTTAATAACTCACCTTACAATTTCAAATTTCTTTGAAACCAATGGTCTCAAAGAATTTTGAAATTGTATGAGGTGAGTTATTAAAAATATGTTCTCCACTCAATATTAAAGTTTATTTTTGTGTTTGTTAGAAATAACTTATGCGACAAACCATAGTATATTTACTGCAGACTTCCTACCACCCAAATTGCAACTAGTACCATTGGCTACCTATAAGCCATGAAGGAATGTTTATCTAGTACATCTGTAATTAGACCTTGGAAAACAATGTTTGGATCCCAATTTTTAATTTTATTTTCATTAGTAAAATTACTTATATTTTCATTTATAGATATACTATTTTTTTTCTTCACATTTTTTGCAACATATGAACCGTGCAGAATTATATTGACACAAGGAAAAATATTCCAAATTTGTTTTTTTTTTATCAACGAATTAATCCTTGTTAAAAATGCATTTTTTGATAATGAAATTATTGACACAAGGAAAAATATACCAAATTAATTTTTTTATCAACAAATTAATCCTAGTTAAAAATACATTTTTCGATAATGAAATTATAATAAAACACATGATTATGAAGATATCACAAGAAAATTATTAGAGCAATATAATAAATGGGTCCACCGCTGTGGTCTCAAGGTAGCGTGCTGCCTTGTCATGCAGTGGGCCTGAGTTCGATCCCCGGTCGGGGCAGTTTTTCTGGCTGAAGTTTTTATCGGGGTTTTTCCTCGCCTGTAAGACAAATGCCAGGAAAACTTTAAGGCCCAAACAGTCCCTGAAATCATATGGCCATCATCATCATCCTTCACCGGTGTGGAAAGTAACGGGAAGCTACCACACCTACAATTCCCTAGTAAAGCTGCAAGCATAGCATGAAAGTCATATGATTGCAGTGAAGGACCTGCCATTGGGCAGAATTGCTATGGATGGATGGATAATAAATGGGTACTAAGGTGGTGGTCTAGTGATTATGTTCCTTGCCTCTAATCCCAAGAGTCTTGGGTTCAAACCTGTTTGGGGTTGATGGATTTTATTAGGGTGAAAAAATCCAAGGAACAAGTCTTCTGGGAGGAACTTTAAACTGTGGGTCCCGAATCTGGATATTTTCAGACTCATAAAAGAACCTTAAGCCTGAAAAAAGAGGCCTCCACAAAATATACTGGCTTTCATCATCCACAAAATACCATAGTTGCCTACCAGGTGTTTCATTGGGTCGGTGTGATATAACCACATGCATTCATGATATCTGTAGGATAAGCTTAACTAAATTTGTCTGGTTAAGAAACTTTCCACTGTGGAAGTACCCATGTCCCTGCAGTATGACGAACAATTGTCCCTCGCCATGGCGTAGTTGGTAGAGTCCCTACCTTCCACTCCAGCGACCCGGGTTCGATTCCCAGCAGGGTAGGGGATTTCAAATCTCCACCTTCGGTCTGGGTGTGAGTCCTGTCCATGTGTCTATATGTGAGAATAAAATAAAGTTAACAAAAAGGTAAAACTATAAGGAAAAACAGTGTAAACAAAAAGGAGAAAAAATTGAATATCTCTGGAGTCCCATGTGCAATTCCCGGTGGGGTAGGAGATTTTAAATTTCCACCTTGGGTCTAGGTGTGTGTCCTGTCCTTGTCTATATGTAGAATAAAATAAAGTTAAGAAAAGCTAAAAACAAAAACAAAAGTTAAAACAAGAAGGAAAAACAGTGTAAAACAAAAAAAAAAACATTAGATTTTAAAAAATGCAAATAGGCAAAACAAGAGGTCTTATTTTGTAAAATGGAAAGGGTTATTTTAAAGGGTGTGATGAATATACTTATATATGTGTTAAAATTAACAAAACGAGTTATTAAGATAATTATATAATTCAAAGGATATTGAAAGGAAGATCGATAATATAATGTTGAATGAGATATTGTGGGGTAAAAAAATATTAAAATACAAACTTATAAATCAATAGTTAGGATCACATTGTCCCTCACTGTAGCCGAGTGGTTAAGGCAGGAAGCCTTGGCGCAGAGTTACGGGACTTGCGCTGGTTCGAGTCTCCATGGGGCAAGAAATTTTCTCATTGTATTTCGGCCATTTGGGACCGGTGCCCACCCAGCATCGTGATGCATTTGGGTATCTACAATAAGTAGCGGCTCCAGGTTGAAGAAACCAGCTATAATGGCTGGGGGACTCAACATTCTGACCACATGTCACCCATACACTGGCTGATTATCATCTACCTCTGTGATTGACACATGTGGATGTGAGGCCAGCAGCCGGATGGTAGGCTAAGGGCCCTGTAGGCCTGTCGTGCCAGGAGGAGGAGAGAGGATCACATTAACATATAGAACTGACAAGGGAACTGTCAACCATTGGATGCCGAAACCTACCTTGAAATTTCTCCCAGAGAAGCGTTGTGATGTACTGTACTAAGTGTGTATCCAAAAAATTATCTGCCTTTTTAACTATAAGGCACTAAAATTCAGCACCAAATCTCTCATTTAGACTATGGGGAAGCAATACAACTCATGACTTAGTAGATTAGATAACCCTCACTACCTGCCATCTGCACTACATCCTGCCTACTCAGATAGGGAGTCCATCTGCTCCGTAAAGTGGGTTGCCATTGCTGGATTCTGGATTTAGGATTCAATTTCAGTGCCTTGCAGTTAGTAAGGCGGATAATTAATTGGACATGGCCTTGGTACGTCACAATGCTTCTCTGGGTGAAATTTCAAGGTAGGTTTCTGCATGCAATGATAGACAGTTTCCTTGTGAGACTTGGCAACTGAATCAAAGTACTAGATTAAAATGACTCAATGGAAATGGACTGTTTGAGAAGATCAGCCAGGAAAAAAAAAAAAATAAGAATACTGTAATCCGGCAGGAAATGAAGGTCCAAAATTCTATATAAGACTTATTTAAATATAGACAATTACAAAATTCATCGGAGAACATATTGTTTAAACAACTCACCTCATAGGATTCATGCTTCCATGATATCGCGATTTCAAACATAGTCATGTTCATCATCAGCCATAACTCCGACTGACGGAGTTATGGCTGATGATGAACATGACTATGTTTGAAATCGCGATATCATGGAAGCATGAATCCTATGAGGTGAGTTGTTTAAACAATATGTTCTCCGATGAATTTTAATGAATATACCTCATAATGTTTACTTCCCAACATTAATTAAATATAGACAATTACAATTTGTTTAAAGATTAAATTGTGTAAAAGAGTAAATGATTTTTCTTACTTTGGATACAAATTGTCTTTTTGTGGTGAAGTATATATCACCGATAAAATCCATATTAGTAAGTACAATAAAACAATAGGAATAATTAACAAAAGTATGAAACTTTCCATAGTACAAAGACGTACAAAAATATGACTATATAAAACATTAACACAACCAGTACTATGTTATGGTAGTGAAGCATGAGCAATAAGAAATAGACAAATCCATCATATCTCAGCCAATGAGAAGAAGTTCACGAGATCGACAGTAGATGATCCCTGATTGGATTACAAAAGAAATGAAGAGGTCCTGCAAGAACTTCATCTAGAATTAGTTATTCATTTTGTAAACAAGCACCAATATAATAATTGGTAAACACATGTACAATGTATGTCCAAGATTAAAATGCCAAAAACCATGCTTCACTATTGCCCACATGGAAAGAGATCTTTGGGCTGTCTGAGGGAGATATGGATTGAAAATTCAGTCTTGAGATTGTAACACTCCTTATATTTGCATGGAAGATGATGATGTGGTTATGTCAGAATGCCAGACCAGAGATTACCTAAAAGTGTTTGATTATACTCTCCAGGGAAGAAATAATAATGGTTGATTAAAGATTATTACATAGTTACAAGAGATTAGCAGATTAGTAATGAAGAGTGAATTGCAGGAAGGAGATTGGGAAGTTAGGAATGAAGGAGGAAGAGTATTAAAGTGCTATTAACTTTGGATACAGGAAGATGTTTTGTTCGAACATTGTAAGTCTATTCAATAATAATGAAAAGATAATAATAAAAATTATAATTCATAAATCAAACATCTTATCTTAAAGATTTAATCACAGATGTCTTAAATAGGATCTGCATGTGTAACCTTCATGTACAAACAAGACAGCATCTCCATAACTGTGGAAAAAGAAGGAATCAAGGGAGAAATTAAAGAGATGAGTTTGTGCTTGGATGGAAAGAAATATATAGATAGCTCAATGGAAGAACATCAACACATAGAACTGAAGATTTAGGGTTCAATTCCAGTTTTTTTTTTTTCCTCTCTCTCTTTACCATTCAAAAGAATAAATCTGCCCAGAATAGAAGAGTTAATTTTTAATCTTGGTATTAGTAAATTAATCTAGATTAAGCCAGTAGTGAACTACAAAACAGATAATCTGGTATGATAGGACTTAATCTAGATAAAGTACTTAATCTCAGTTGGTGAAACATCTATTCATGATAAGTTTCCAAATATAAGACCTGCGTAGTCTTGAATTATTGTTAGGTACTCTATACAAATATTAAATTTAATTGAGTCATAAAACTTGTTATGGGAAATAACATTATGAGGCTTTCAAGTTAATAAATCAAATTAATTGTAATTATCTCACCTTGTATTATCTACTTCACTTAATAAGTTAGTTTTACTGCTTTTTATATTTTTCCATCTAGCAATCAAGCCTATTTTTGCTATTAGCAAATAATGGTCGCTGCATATATTACATGCCCTATGAAACTCAGCTCAGTTTATGGCTGTTCCTGTTCTTTTGTATGGATCTGAATCTTGGGTACTTACAAAAAAGATATCTCACATATTCAAGCCACTGAAATAAAATTTTTAAGATCCATAAAAATATGTAAATCCATGGATATATTACATAATAAGTCAATAAGAAATGAACTGGAGATATTTTCAATATTAGATAAACTGGAAGAGCATAAACATGTTGGAAGGAATGTTTAGACAGAATGAACAATACAGATTACCCAAAATAATCAACACCTACAAAGCACATGGAAAAAGATTATTGGGATGGCCAAGGAAACGATGGCCTAATCCTGAAAAGGAAGAAGAAGAAGAAAATTTATCTCATGTCCTACACTCTGTACTGAAAAAACACAGTGTGTATGATTAATTTTATTTATTATTTTGGTAGAATTCTTGAGAAAATGTTTCAGTATTTAATATTTGTAGGAAATAACACTATGAGGTTTCTTTTAATTATTATGAATTAGTTATTTTGACTCGCCTAATTTTTTTTTTATATTCTGCAGACTATAGTTTCGTCGCATCTATGCAACAATTGTCGATGCATTCTAACATTGTTTCAGTATGCCTGCATACTATCATCAGCTCGTTCTGACTCTAAGTACTTTTTTTTTTTTTTTCAAATGCCCCCAGGTTGTCTTTCGACATTCCTGGTGTTCTCTCCTGGCATGGTGTACTTGTAGCCCACTTCTGAGGTTGGGGCACCTGGAAGGCGGGGTTACATTGTCCCAATGATATGATGGGTGATGATGATAGTGGTGCACCAAGAGAGTTCCTAATCCTAAGATGAATATGAATGATGATGATTGTGATGGCCATGGCCATATGATTTTGGGGACTGTTTGGGCCTTTAAAGTTTTCCTGACATTTGTCTTACAGGTGAGGAAAAACCCCGATAAAAACCTTGCCCACAAAAACTGTCCCGACCGGGGATCGAACCTGGGCCCGCTGCATGACAAGGCAGCACGCCTCGAGACCACAGCGGTGGACGTACTAAATTCTTTATCTAATATTAATACTTGAAAATTCATTTTTATCTTGTTCCAATACAAGTGTAAGAGTATTACTTCTCATTTAATTACATTTAAGTGAATTCTGAAGGGATGAAGCTATTGAGGTTATTCTCATGAAAAATCTTTAAGAATTTTTACACATCTTCATCAATCCTACCTGTAGACACCAAAAGTTACCATAATAAAAATTTAATATATGAGGATGTGTTTGTGTCTGTTTTATGCTCTAATGGCCACAATTTTTTTAGAATAAAACTTGGAATGTAGCAGACAGTTAAAAAAAATACCATTACAAGTGAGGGTTAACCCAAAGTACAAATTAAAAAATTTCTCCGGTGGCCATAATTTTTTTTATTTTTTCACTATGAAACTCAGTATACACTTATATAAAATGAGAAAAGTATTCTCCAGAAATCAGTGAAATTCAACCATTATAAATGTGGGTTTACCTGAAACCTAAAATTAAAAAAATTATGCTGTCACCGTGTTTGTTTTGTCATAGTGTAACTGTGTACCTTACAATTTAATTAAAAAAGAAAACATATATATGCCTTAAATCAGCAAAATCAAACCATAAATTAGATTTGCTGTGGAATTCACTTAGTTTATGCCAATCATTCCCAAAGTGGTCTATATTAATCCCCAACGGTAGACTTTGATCTACAAGAGGTCCATAATAGTGAAAATAAAAGTGAGTATAAGCTATTAAGCAATGGTGTAAAAGCCAAAGTCAAAAGAGAAAAGTCAACATGAAGTTTATCTGCTGGAGTATAAGCTGTCAAAAACTCATTTGATCATATTTGAAGAGAAAAATTATATGCTCAGACTGGGATTCAAACCCAGGACCTTTGACTTTCTAGGCCAATGCTCTACCGACTGAACTCAGTTGATTGGATAAAAAATCAATGGTATTTTAGAATTTAGTTTGCCCTATCAAGAAGTTTTAAAAATACTTAGGGAGAGAAATTTATTACTTTGAATTTAATTTAAAAAAATAAATCAATTTGGTTCCTTATTTTAATATAATAAATTTGGGAATTTTAACATTATGAGGTTTCCTTAATAAGAATCAAATGAACCGTGAATTCTTCTTACCTTATACATGTATGTTTTTTTAAACACAGCACCACAGTATTGGAGAAACATCTTCTCCATCATCAGCTGATGGAGATGTTTCTCTGATACTGCAGTGCTGTGTTTAAAAAAACACAGATGTATGAGGTAAGAAGAATTCACAATTCATTTGATTCTTATTGGTTCCTTATACCTCGTCTTACATTAGCTCTTTTTTCTTGGACCAATTTCAAAGGAATGTCACCTTCATTCTCACCTGACTGTTGAGGTGTCAATTGAAAGAACTGCATTTTGTTTCCCTCTGGTGTTGGGGAGATGAATCTCACATTTAAATAAATAATTTTCCCCAATAATTTCAAAATTCATTAGTTTGCTCTATTTTTTTCCCCAAACAAAAAGTTCTCTTGGAATTTCTAGTTTTTTAAGCAATTTTAATTATTTTCTGTCTACACATTGAGCAGCACTGCTGATTCTTCTATTCCTCCATATTTAATACATTTAAAATGCTCTATCATTCTATTGTTTCTTTTAGTTTTTCCTGTATATTTTTTTTTATATTTCCTGTATTTTATCTAATTAAGTACCTGAGGATGAATGAAAATGATGTTCCTTCAAAACTGGTCCAAGAGAGAGAGTTAATGATTTATTTGATGAAATACATCATAGTGTGACTTCCTATCAATTTTATGTTAATTTTGAATATTTAAAAAGAATGTTAAAAACCAAGTAGGATAGGCATACAGTACTTTAAAAGCTTTATTTTTATAATGCAATTTGACGAAGCTAGTTGATATTGAAATTAAGTGAATGATTGCTTACTTGGTAACTTGTCAAGAAAGGCTTGAAAATATATGTAGATTATCTGCTGACCTTTGCCATAGCATGGAATTCAGACTAATGCAGAGATCAAATGAAAGAGAAGTGAATTTTATTTGGAACTTACATGGTGAAGCAAAGTATTTAGAATTTATTAAATTTGTTGTCAAATTATACACGAAAAACACTGATACTTTGTCAATTCCTGTAATCTAGTTGATACTATACTTGATTTTGGATCCAAAGTTTGCAGATTCAAACTGGGCAAAAGACCATAAATTTTTATGGTTCATTTGTTTGTTATTGTTAATTAATTGCTGGGATATGAAACAAGAAGTCCACTATATTATTCTGAGAGTATGCTGTAGCATAATTGATTAAGGTAATATGCTACAAACTGGAAGGATGAGGGTTCAAGTCTTGATGAAGTCAGAAATTTTAAACTGACTCAAACCTGATGTCACCATGGCCCTGAGGTCGACTCAGCATCTAACCGAAATGAGTACCAGTTGTGGGGGTAAAGGCAGCTGTTAGTGCATGGCTGACATCAAATGCCATTGTTTAGAAAAGTGGGAGTCTTAACCTCATACTACCCCAAGGGTCTCCTAAGGTCTGTAGTGGGATCACTTAACCTTTACTATATTATTCTCTAGGACATTAAGAACTTATTTTACATCTGGTAATTTATATAATACCTGTTATCAAGACTGAATTTAAAGAAGAGTATTGTTGAATGGAGGAAATCCACAATTGAGAATTAAATTCCCAATTAATGCTTCAAAGTTTTATTTCCTTCGGTAATAAAGAACTAAACAATAAAATATTGTGAGCGCCACCACAGGCATTAGTTGATGATTAGACCCTAAGGTGACTTACAGACCTTCAGGTCAGAGGCTCCTGGTTTAGTAAGTCTGTTGATTTCGAGACTAATCAACATAATACCGTTGATACCTAAATAACTATTTTTTAGGGCATAAAAATCGTAATTACGACTTGCTTTAGAAAGAAAAGAAAGCTGCATTGCCTATGTTGTGGATTATATATATATATATATATATATATATATATACACTATCAAGCATGAAATAAAAGGCTTATATGTAAAATTAGAAGATTCTCTTATGCCCAGCTTTTTTAATTTAATTCTTATTTTTTATTGAGAACTGGAGAAGTAGACTTTAGAAGTTCATCCAGAAACTCATTTGATATTCTCAGTAATATAATGTACGGTTAAAAACTATAATATAGTTACCTTGTAGGTCCGTCTCCTCAACTTAAGTTCTTCTAAAACTCTGTAGGCCTTTCGGGACTAGTCCCATCATCAGCAGAATGCATTAAGTCCGTTCTTGTTGACCCTTGTAGTTTTTAACCGTACATTATATTACTGTGAACTAATACCTCAACAGAAAATCACCATGAATTTTACTAGTATCGATTTGGTATTCTATCATCCTTCACAAATATCCCACATCATTTCAATAATTTTTTTTTTCTTCGTGTCCATTATTTTTCAAATTGTAGAATTTCTTACTTTATCCAATTTGCACTTCCTTGTAGTCCTCCTCCAAATGTCCATTCAACAACTAACAATCTATTAGTGTGTTGGTTGTTTAATGTCCATATTTCCACTACTTAAGGCAATATAGATTACATTAATGCACTATAAATTTTATTTTATATAAAATATTCTTGTTCCTTAATATAGAATTTTGGATGCTGATCGTTTTTCTCCTTTCATTCCTTTTCTCAACTTATGATATATTTGCTCCATCTGCTTCTAAAATTGACCCCATATACTTAAATTTTGTTATTCTTTTAATTTATACATTTCCTATCATAAATGATCTTCATTCATCATATCTTGTTTTTAATTTTTTTTTAAATTTACATTTAATCCTCATTCATACAACAATTTCCTTTTAAAAAAAACATTGAAATCCTGAATTATTACTACTAGATCATCAGCAAAACAAATAATATTAACAGAATAGAATTTCCTCATTTTAGGGTTCTGCCTGTAGATGGGAGAGTCATGGTTCAAGGTTTCTGATAATTTTTAGGGTTGTCTTCTCTTTAGCCTTTTTCTGAATCATCTCTCTACATGTCAACAGTCTTCACCTTTACCCTGGCAAGGGGTTGGTTTTGTTTTGCTCCGGGTATGTAAAGAAATTCTTACTGTTTATTTATTACAAGATAATAGTATCAGAAATTTATATAAAAATGCTTGGACTAATGGTTGCAGATCATAAAAATTAACGATGACATTGAAAAAAAATAGGGAAATATAAAAAATTGCATAAAAGAAACGGCAAAAGAGGTATTAGGCAAGAAGAAGAATATGAGAGGTAAAAAGACTCAGATACTGGAACAAAGATATTGCAAAAGCTATAGAAGAAAAAAAGAGAATATCAGCAATATTTACAATCAAATACAGAAATAAATACATAAAGAAATAAGGAATAAAGTAAAGAATTTAACGAGAAAATTACATGATGAATTGTGAAATTAATTTTTGGGGAGTCGAACATGATATGCATGGTAGACAGAACATTGCCTACAAAATGAAGAAACATGAATAAAAATGACACTGCAAATTTAAACATAATTCTTGAATATAAGTAATTAGAACATTATAAAGATCTTTGGTTTAATGAAGATGAGTAGAACAGGTCTATAGTAATGCAGATGATGATTCCATAATCTATGAAAAAGAACTTAATTTTGATTGAAGAAATAAATGAAACTCTTAGAAAAACTAAGAATATAAAAGCTACAGGACAAGATGGGCTGAATGCAGAACTTTTTTAATATGGCGGTATCACAAGACTGGTTAACTGCCCAGGATATTTCAATTTTCAAAAAAAGGAAAACACCATGACCAATAATTACAGAGGGATAAATGCCTTATTCATACTGCCTATAAAATATATACAAAAGTAACAAACCAACGTTTACAAAAGATTATTGAACATCTTCTTTTAGAAGAACAGAATACTTCCAGGAAAGGCAGATTTTATACAGATATCTTTATTATAAAAAGTTTATTGAAAAGATAATGAATTTAATAAAAAACACGTGGTCTTTATTAATTTTGAAAAGGCCTTCAATCAAGTAGATAGAAATATATTATGGAAAATTATGAAAGAACGAAGATACCCACAACAACTTATAAAAACTATACAATATCTTTTTCAGGAAACAAAAATTGCTGTTAGAAATAATTTTCTTCTTCCTCCTCTACGCATGAAAGCTGGCAGCTTGTTGCGTGTTCATTCACAAGTCCGGGGTATGGTGACGTCCTTCCATCATAGTTGTGGTCGTCCTAAAGGTCTTTTCTGTTGAGGTGTCCAGTCACATACTTTCTTTACTAATCTACTGTTCTCCATTCTATCTATGTGATCATTCCAATTTAGTCTTCTATCATTTATCCAGAGGTTTATAGGTTAAAAATAATTTTAAGTTTACAAAAAAAAATCTGTTAATCGAGGTATTAGACAAGGGTGTAGTCTTGTCACCCACTCTTTTTAATATTTGTATTCTTCTTCTTCCTTCCAAGTATTAGGCCAAGGCCTGTTACGATCCTATAGAAAATTTTCCCCCCAGCATTTGATAGGATGGCCCAGTGATCTTCGTCCTCTTGGTATATAATTATAAACTGCTTTGGGGATCCGATTTGAACTCATTCTTTCAAGATGGTGTTTCCAATCTAGTTGGTACTGTTTAATATATTCCAAAATTGGCATAGTCTTCAATTTTTTAAGATATCAGTGTTCCTTTTCCGATCCCATCTGGTGTAACCCGCTGTTCTGCGCATGAATCTCATTTCACAAGCCGTTATTCTGCTTTCATGTTGTCTTTTTAGTGCCCATGCTTCACTACCATAGGTCAACACTGGTCTAGCCAAAGTGTTATATAAACGTAATCTGGTGTTTTTTTGTACAAGGGATGGTTTTGTAACTTGATTAATAATTCCTAAACTTGTATTATAACTAATAATTTTTTCAGGGATATCCTTTTCATCCCAGATAGATAATATCCAAGATATTTAAATTGATTAGATCTCTCTAAAATTTTATTCTGGAGACAGATTTTACTTTGTATGGGGTCCTTCCCGTGAAATGCCATAATTTTAGTTTTGTTAATTGATATTTCCATGTTAAATTTGGCACCTATTTTTTGTAAATTATAAATTGATCGTTGCAAATCATTTTTGGAAAGTGCCAGTAGAGCTAAATCGTCTGCAAAAAAAATAGCATCGAGTTTGAGGTTCCCTCAGGGGTCCTCATCTAGGGGATATGTGGATGGCGACCACAAGGTGCCGAAGCTGAGCAAAACATTTCTTCCACTTACTTGTGTTTTGCACTCTTTTAACTTTACTATCTAACCTCTCTTGGTTAACTCTTGTTTTTTTCGACCCCGACGCTATTAGGGCATCCGAGGGCTAGGGAGTCTTTCCTTTCTTCCATTTCTTCTTTTCTTCTCCAGAAAAGCCTGACCAGAGGCTATAAGATGGCAGCCGCATCACTGGTCTTGCCTTCCTTTGGCCAGCTACCAATCGAAGGGACTATTATTATGCTTTCAAGTCTTATACGAGAATTTCCCGGAAGGATCAAACTAATATTTGTATTCATGATTTAATACAAAAGTAGAAACAATGATGAGCTCCTGGCTTTAAAATAACACAAAAGTATATATTTAAATATGCTTCTATTTTCTGATAACTTGGCTATTATCCAAGATAAAGAATTTACTCTACAAATATCAATATTTAAATTGATATCTGTGAACAGTATAATATGAAAATTTCCACTGCTGAAACAAAAGTAATTGTATTTTAAGTTAAACCATCAATTAGAACAAAAATAATAATAATCATCAAAAGTGTAGACTTAGTAAATCATTTTAATTATTATTTAGGATATGATAGATTATGATATATGTATATATAATTAGCCAAATTTCAGGGAATCTCTGGAACAATTATTCAAACTTTTAAAAATAAAATTTAAAGGGAGACTAAATTAAAATTCTATATATTTATGGTTGTACTGGTCATATCCTACAGAAGTGAAATGTGGACAAAAAAAAACCAAGAAAATAAGATACAGACTTCAGAAATGAAATTCTTGAGAGGAGTTAAAGGATGTACTAAACTAGATCACATAAAAAAAATGGAGAAATACGAGAGGAATTAGACATTTTTAATTTGGATGGTTGATTAAAATATTATAAGCAACAGTGGAAAGAACATCCATAAAGAATGTCATGCACGATTGTCTAAACAAATATAGAGCTATAAAGTTGGTGGAAACAGATCAGAGGGTAGACCTTGAAAAAGATGGCTGGAAAGTACTTGAAGATGGAACAGGCAATTTAATGATGTTTTTATTATTGATTTAACATTTCTCACTGAAAGATAAATTATATTTGAAGAGAAAAGTTCTCGCCTAGATCGAGACTCGAACCCAGGACCTTTGGCTTGCCGGGCCAAATGCTCTACCAACTGAGCTACTGATGCGAGTTATGATCTAGACGCAAATTTTTCTCTTATATACGTTGTAATTCCCTCTGTCACCAAATGCTTTTGAAACCATTGCTTCTATCTTTGCAAATGGCGGCTTCTTAGTTAAGAAGACATTTATTGGGAATTTAACATCACTTTATAAAGCTAGTAAGGTTTCTAACAATGTTTTTAGAGAAAAATTCTCTTCAAATATAATTTACCTTTCAGTGAGAAATGTTAAACCAATAATAAAAACATCATTAGAAGCCTTACTAGCTTTATAAAGTAATGTTAAATTCCCAATAAATGTCTTCTTAACTAAGAAGCCGCCATTTGCAAAGATAGAAGCAATGGTTTCAAAAGCATTTGGTGAGAGGGAATTACAACGTATATAAGAGAAAAATTTGCATCTAGATTGTAACTCGCCTCGGTAGCTCAGTTGATAGATCATTTGGCCCGGCAAGCCAAAGGTCCTGGGTTCGAGTCTCGGTCTAGGCGAGAATTTTTCTCTTCAAATATAAAGGCAATTTAATGTCTATACTTCGAAGTGAATTTACTAACACTCAGATCCATATGATAATATTGGTTCTAACACCGCACTATATATCCTCTTTTTTGTATTAATGTTCATAAGTAATGCCACGAATGATTTCCAAATTATCTAGAGGATTTGGAAATCAAGAGTGGCATTTGTTAGGACTGTTTAACGAATAAAATTAAGCTGTTTAATAATTAAATTACTTGGTCTGTATATTCTTACCTCTTATGGTTGTTTTCGTTGAACATATGTTTCAAGGCTTGTTAGCCCCATCTTCAGCTATTATAGACTGATTTTTTTCAAGTTGTTGGACCTGATTCTTGACTCCTGTTCCCTCTTCTTGTGGTCCAATGAACTTGCTAATTAGGTTCCTTTCCTTGGGAATTTCGAAATTCATAATTCTCTCCTTGTTCTGTATGTAGATTTTTCCCATATGGTGAGTTCATTTGTGTTTTCTAATCTCTTAATGTTACTTCCATTGTATTTTTAAAAAATTAAGCTGTTTACTCAAAAATCATTATTTAAATATAGTTCTTTAAAATATTTGTATATTTAATGTAAATGGTGATTGTTTGAAAACAAATCAGAAATCTGTGGTTATGTTGCATTTGTTTATCCACTGCAACTTGATCATATTATTTATTGTCAAATAGGATTGCAATATTGTAAGAATTCACCCTAGTGGAGAAAAAATGAAACACATCAAATTGTATATTGTAACCAACATTATAGGTTATTAATTTTTTAAATAAACAACTCAATACAATCATTATTTAAAAAAAACAATTATTGAACACACAATTATCAAATGTGTAGTTCGAAAGAATCTTTTCATTATTTTCTGTATTCGTTGTATTTGATGGAGAGTCAGCCACTGCAAAATAATGCTCTGACCTGTTCAGAAATATTAAAAAGCAGGAGCTTTCTTTATCACTAAAGCAGGAGGTGGTAAGGAGAAATTGATAAAGAGTCAGGTGAAACACAACTGTCACGGTTGTAAAACAAAATTCATTGAAATGTGATTGGTCATTGATTCCTATTTGTGGCAGGAGTTAAATAGTCATTCTCAACACCTTATATAAAAGATAAATAGCTTTCTTCACTTGTTATACTCAATTGTGTATGTTCTTCCAGATTGTTCCCTCTGCTGATTAATGATCCCCAAATACTTGAATTCATTAAATTCTTTGATATTCTGAATATGTAAATCTAAGTCTTATCTTTCTCCTACTCTCAGATATTCTGTTTTCACCATGTTCATGTTGAGGTCCCATTTCTTATAATCCTCCTCCAATTTCCTCAGCATATGATTAACATATAAAAATCACTAACTATGATTATTTGATTATCTGGTTACAGAAGCATCAAACAACAATCCTCCATCTAAATACCTATTCCTGAGATTTTCTTCCTCCATTCATTAAGTGTTTTAATTTAGTTAATAATTTGTTTAATTTTACAGGTAAATTAATAGCAGATGATGTGGTTGTGAGTCTTGTAGAATCTAATTTGGACAAACCAGAATGTAAAAATGGATTTCTTCTTGATGGATTTCCTAGAACAGTAGTCCAAGCAGAGAAGGTAGGTTTTTAAGTTTGTGTTATCAAAGACATTAGTGCTAGTAATAATAATGATAATGATATTGTCCTAATGGACTAGTGGTTATCTTGCTTGCCTCCAAAGCTTGGTGGTTCAAACTTGGCTAGAACCAATGAATTTTTCAGAGCTTAAAAATCCTGTGTAATGGCTTCCTATGGGTCCTTTACCATGGATTTATGATGCTTAAACAAATCATCCATCATCATGGATGGCTCTACAGCCCATTTTGAGCCCTGGCCCCTGACAAGATTTGCCTCCATTCATCCCTGACCAATACCTTCCTTCTCCATCCTCTTACATCAAGTTTCTTTAGATCTTCTATTCCTTCTAACGATTTCAGTTTCAATCTACCTATTTTTTTTCTATTTCCTTCATGTTTCAGTAGTGCAAGTTTTTTAATAGAATTTTCTCTCCCATCCAATGTAATGTAGCTATCTTCATAAACTTAATGTCAGAATCTGTGAAAAAGCAATACAATTCACAACTGTATCTTATTTACCTTCTTCCATTTCATTCACCAGTCCAAATATTCTCCTGAGGATTTTCCTCTCATAAACCCGAGTTGTTTTTCATTACTTTTTGAGTGTGTCCATAACTTGATAAACTTGAAGAATCTCAAACCTGAAATGAGAGACATCTTGGATTGAAATACTGATGATCTTGTAATGAAATGTTGTTCCTCATTCTTTATTACATGTGTCCAGTTGTAACTGATGACAAGATTTGATTCCATTCCATTCTTGAAAAGCTGGCTGGTGATTTTGGTTTTCAGGACTTCATAATTTTATAAATAGTCCACCGCTGTGGTCTTGAGGTAGCATGCTGCCATGTCACACAGTAGATCCGGGTTCAATCTCTGGTTGGAACAAGTTTCCTGGGTGAGGTTTTTATTTTTTCAGGGTTTTTCTTCACCTGTAAGACAAAATCAGGAAACTTTAAGGCCCAAATGTTCCCTGAACATCATCTGGCCATTATAATCATCATCATTCATATTTGTCTTAGATTAAATTTAGGATTAAGGACTCTCCTGGCACACCACTATCATCAACACCCATCATACTTTCAGGGCAGTGTAACCTGCCTTCCAGACATCCCAACGACAGAAGTGGGTTACAATTATGCCAATGCAAGGAGAGAAAACCAGAAATGTCGAAAAAGACAACCTTGTGCATTGAATAAAAAAAGTAATTGTATAAATTACAGTGCTGTATTTATGTACATGCAACTTATGTGGGCATTTCTTATTTTCTCCTCGTTTGCTTAAAATGTCAGTAACAGTCCCCCATGTTGAATCCTCACAAGGTTGTAATTAATAGTTTTCTAAATAATTTGATATCCATCCATCCATAGTAATTCTGCCCAAAGGCAGGTCCTTCACTGCAATCATAGCATTTTAATGCTATGCTTGCAGCTTTACTAGGGAATTGTAGGTGTGGTAGCTTCTTGTTGCTTTCCACGCCGGTGAAGGAGGATGATGATGATGGCCATATGATTTCGGAGACTGTTTGGGCCTTAAAGTTTTCCTGACATTTGTCTTACAGGTGGGGAAAAACCCCAATAAAAACCTCACCCAGAAAAACTGCCCAGACCGGGAATCGAACCCAGGCCTGCTGCCTGACAAGGCAGCGTGCTACCTCGAGACCACAGTGGTGGATATAATTTGTTATAGAGGAATGAAAGAAAGAAAATATCTTCTCAACTCTCTAACCACCTCTCCACTCCATGGTGTATGAGAAGCCTAGAAGGCCTACTGTTGTTATTCATTATTCCACATGTTATTCATAGAGGTGGACAATCATCCAGCCAGTAAAGGAGTGACATGTGGTTAGCATGTTAGTTCTTCAGCTGTTAGACTTTTTTGCAATCTGGAGCTGCTACTTATTGTATCTACCCAAATTCTGCAACTCAAACCAGCACAAGTTCCATAGCTCTGTACCAAGGCATGATGCCTTAAACCACTCGGCTAAGGTGCAGAACTCTAATACCACCAGAGTTGGAAAAAAAAAAAAGCTATTCAAGAAAGGATAAATATGAGAGATTAAAGAAAAGGGAGACTGATATTGAAAGTAATGAATCAATTTCAGTCTATCTCGTCAAGGTGACCAGTACTACTTGACGAGTAGCCCATCCTGTCAGTTCATATTGCATAAACAATATGAAAACAGCTGAACTACGAAATGGTAGTGATTAGACACTAATTATTTGACAGTATATTCTGCAAAATTGTAATTTTATAATTTACGTGTGTAATAAGAACATTTTATGCAGCTAGACAAACTTCTGGAAAAGAGGCAACAAGCTCTTGATGCTGTGATAGAATTCAGTATTGAAGACAGTCTTCTGGTGCGTCGCATAACGGGTCGACTCTTCCATCCAGCTAGTGGTCGCTCATATCATGAAGAATTCCATCCGCCAAGGATTCCCATGAAGGATGATGTAAGAAAATATTCTCTCTTGTAAAATTGTTTGAAAATATGGTACTGACTTCATTTAATTTATTTTCTTTGAGTTTAATGATAACCTAAATGTATAACCAAATGATAGTCATTGCGTGTAATTATATTTCACAAATATAAATATAATATAAAGTACGAGGATCATTTCATAAGTCATTGCAACTATTTTTTTATCAGCCAATAAAACTGCTGCAAATAAATTTCAGTATATGCAAGTGAGAGTCACTGGAATATCTTTCACAATTAATAAATTAATGAGTCATTTCAACATCTTACCTCATATTTTATGTTTTTCAAACACAGTAACTATAGTTTTCAAATGATCTTGTCATTCATTTTCAACCGCCATTATGACTACCGGATATTCGTTGGAATCTCCCTCTATAACGTTGCCATCTGGTGTTGATTTGACGAACTTCGAGATATCGTTGCCATCTGGTGTTGATTCGATGAACTTCGAGATGAGGTCACGTTCATCCGGAATGTCGAAATTCATAGATTTAAATTTGTTCTTCTGTATAAATATTTTCTCCCAAACTGTCAAATCCAAAGGTTTTTCCAAATGTTTTAGAAGTTTAGCTTCTTTTTCAATTCTATGACCCTCCAACAAACTATGTGCTGCAATAGCTGATTTTTCAATTTCACCATTTTTAATATTTCTAAAGTGTTCCTTTGTGCGAGTGGACAAAAAGAAATTTGGACACTCGCACAAAGGAACACTTTAGAAATATTAAAAATGGTGAAATTAAAAAATCAGCTATTGCAGCACATAGTTTGTTGGAGGGTCATAGAATTGAAAAAGAAGCTAAACTTCTAAAACATTTGGAAAAACCTTTGGATTTGACAGTTTGGGAGAAAATATTTATACAGAAGAACAAATTTAAATCTATGAATTTCGACATTCCGGATGAACGTGACCTCATCTCGAAGTTCATCGAATCAACACCAGATGGCAACGTTATAGAGGGAGATTTCAACGAATATCCGGTAGTCATAATGGCGGTTGAAAATGAATGACAAGATCATTTGAAAACTATAGTTACCGTGTTTGAAAAACATAAAATATGAAGTAAGATGTTGAAATGACTCATTAATTTATTAATTAAGAACCTCATAATGTGTTTCCCAATTTTAATTTTGAATATCTTTCACAAAACTGGAATCCAGATACAGGAGGATATGGGTAAGGGACATTGAAAGAAGCATGAGTAGAAATCATTGTTTTACTTCTATTACATGTGAAGAAAAAACAATATTCATATAACCCACATCTAACACCCCTCAAAATAATCCCCCAAGGCTTACACATATTTTTGCCAATGATGAGGATGGTGCTGAATACCATTAGCTGATTGTGATGTGTCTATGTGCACCATTCTTCTTTGAAACACTGTTAAGATAACCTCCCTGTTTGTAAACTGCTCCACATGCAGCAGCATCTTCAATTAAAGTTTTGAAGTGTGCTAGCTGTGGGTTATATGAATATTATTATTTTTCTTCACATGTAATAGAAGTAAAACAATGATTTCTATTTATGCACCTTTCAATGTCCCTCTTACCATCCTCCTGTATCTGGATTCCAGTTTTATACCAACCGTTGTGAAGGACATTCCAGTGACTCACTTGTATATACTGAATTTTGTTTCTTGCAGCTTTATTGGCTGATAAAAATTAGTTGCCATGACTTTCGAAATGACTCTTGTATAATTTACTTTTTTAGGAACTCAAACTATGAGGTATTTTTTAATTAAGTAAACTTTTATCTCTCATCTCATATTAGGTGAGTGATAAAAGTTTACCTAAATATAAAATTTGGTGTTTTTATTATTCATTTCATACATCTTAATGATGTATGTAACCAATGGTCCCGGATTCAAGCCCCAGTGAGTGTAATATTTTTCTCTTCAAATATGATAAAATGTTATGTTAAATATAATTTTATACACTCAGATTGTTCAATAAATTATTTTTTGAAGAGAAAAATTTATGTCTGAATGGGAATTTGAACCCAAGATCTCTGATTTTATGCACCAGCACACTAACCAATTATGCTATCCAGGCATTCATCTTCAAACAAATGTTTTCTCCCTCTCTCATATAACCCCATTCCCAGTGGCATGAACCTTTGTTCACAATGGAATTGAGTTTCTTCTAATTCAAGAAGACTTTATGATGGGACTATTAATACTACTACTATTACAGCTGTTGAGCTATTTTTGTTGTTAAATGTATGCAGATTGATTGATAAATTATTATTGTATAATTTATAAATTGAGTCAGTTTAATGTTTTCTCATTTCACCTCGTAAAGTTCCACACGAAACTTATGAGGTGAGATGAAAAACATTAAACTGACTCGATTTATAAATTGTAAATTACATAGTGTTACTTCCCATGTAATTTTGATTATATTATTTTTATAGTTCAGTAGTTATATTAATTGCTAGGGTACCAACTATGAAATGTACTATATTATTTTCTAGAGATTAAGAATTTATATTGTGTCCATTATCATGTCAGTGTTTAACAAACAGTATTGTTGAATGCAGGAAATCCACAATTTTGAATTTAATACTTCTCACTGAAGGACAAATTATATTTGAAGAGAAAAAATATATGCTCAGACTGGGGTTTGAACCCAGGGCCTTCGGTTTTCTTTGCCAGTGCTCTACCAACTGAGCTACCTGAGTACTCCAATCTAAATACAGATTTTTCTCTTATACATTGTTAATTCCCGAGCCCTAAATGCTACAAACCTGTATGTATAAGAGAAAAATTTGCATTTAGATTAGAGTGCTCAGGTAGCTCAGTTGGTAGAGCATTGGCATATAAAGCCAAAGGTCCTGGGTTCAAAAACTCCAATCTGAGCATATATTTTTCTCTTCAAATATATTTTATTTCCTTTACTAATAAAGAACTAAATCATAAAGTATTGTATGCACCACAGCCATTATTTGATGATTGGTCCCTCAAGCAACCTACCGTTTCTCGTGCAAGGGACTCTCAACTTGGTGTGTTAATAAACGAGTCTATTGTCACCTTTTCTTGAGTATCTTGCCCTTGAAGTGTAATCAACATAATACTCTTGATACATAAATAACTATTTTGAAGATAAATAATTTTAAATTCTTGAACTCAAACTGATGGATAAACTATTGTTTAAGAGAAATTGAAAATATTGATCAATCTCAATGTATAAATTTAACATCAAATAATACTTTTATATCCCATTTTTAGACTTAATAAGAAATGAACAACAGCAAGAATTGAATTTAATATTTATAGAAAAGACACACATACTGACAACTACATAAAATCTTCAGGTTTTAATCATGTGTCACATAAACATGCAATTTTCAATAGTCTATTACACAGATTGATAAATATTCCACTTAATGAAAAAGATTTTGATAGTGAATATAATCATATTGTACATGTTGCTAAAATAAATGGTTTTGATGAAGACATAATAAAGAATAAATTAAAGAAATTTAAACAACAAAAAAGGTTACAGGAATACTACACCCTACAACATGATTCCAAGAAAGCTGTAAAATTCAAGAGATTTACTTACCATCCTAAAGTTCATAATAAGTTTCAAAAAATTTCAGAAAATTTAATATAACATTGGCTCCATTTAACAAATTCAGCCTGGGTAATCTTCTGTTAACTAATAATAAAGTTAACACCCCAGACAACAAAAAATCTGGATTTTATCAAATTGATTGCAAAGATTGCAACAGTATAATTATATATATATATATATATATTATAGGAAAAACAAAAAGGAACTTGGAAACTCGTAAAAAAGAACACTTCAGAAACATAAAGAATGGAGAAATTGAAAAATCAGCTATAGCAGCACATAGTTTATTAGAGCATCATAGAATTGAAAAAGAAGCAAAACTTTTGAAACATCTATCCAAACCTTTGGATTTAACAGTTTGGGAAAAAAATATATATTAAAAAAACCATACTAGAACCATGAACTTCGAGATTCCAGGCGAACCAAGCTTGATTACTAAGTTCCTCAAAAATACAACAGATGGCAGTTTAGAAAATGGTTCCTTCAAAAGAACACCAGATGGCAGTTTAGAAAATAATTCCTTCAAAAGAACACCAGATGGCAGTTTGGATAATTACCGGCAAAAGAAAAAATTGACAGTCGTTAAAACAGCTGCGGATGGTGATGATGGTCGCTGTGCTGTGCTGTGTTTAAAATAAACATAGAAGTATGAGGTAAGAAGAAATCACAATTCATTTAATTCTTATCAAATAACACCTTTACAGCTATAATAGTATTAATAATCCCATCATAAGTAGTCTTAGATTAGAAGCAGGCTAATTGTGTTGTAAACAAAGGTTCATGCTACTGAGGAATGGGGTTATATGAGAAAAAAAATTGGGTATGGGCATGGATCCCTGGTAGCACAATTGGTTAGTAGTAGTGTACTGGTGCATAAAACCAGAGATCATGGATCAAGTCCTGTTCAAGCATATATTTTTCTCTTCAAAAAATAACATATCAAAATCTTAGATTTTCACAGCCTGTGTTTGTATCACAATTTGTGGACACCTTCTGGGCTGGTTGTCATGGTCACAAGGCTTTGAAGTCCTCTGATATTTTATCAGAGATTGCAACTGGCATCCTCAGATTTTGGCATGAGACTCTTTGTCAACGAGGATGCCAGACACAGTATCTGGCAAAAGTTGATGAACTTGGAGCCTTGTGACTACGAAATAGCTTGGAAGAAGTCTTTCTTCAGGGAGCTATTCAAGTATTAAATTTCATGGAATTCTTGCTGATGACAGAAGTTTATAAATTTAATTTTTAGGAGTTAAGTTAAAAAATTGATAACTGTATAGATTATTTTTTATTGCAGTTGACAGGGGAACCACTCATCCGTCGGAGTGATGACAATCCTGATACTCTTAAAAAACGTCTTGAAAGTTACCACAAACAAACTAAGCCCTTGGTAGATTATTATTCTCAAAGAGGTAAGGCACATAAATGTACACAATAATTAATTCATATATAAAATAAATGTGTTTGTTAAAGCTGCATTACTAATAGATTTTAAAGCAGTTGTTAACAATCTGACAACTGATTATCCAATTATCAACAAATGACATAAAGTATGTGAATTATTACACAAACTAAAAAATATATTGTTATTGTTTATTTTTTATTATTTCACTCATCTCATACTTCATAACTCCTCGCAAACCCAGGGTTTCTTCACATCATTTGTGACATTCTCAATGCTGTGTCACGTTCACAACTGATGTCCAACGGCCTTCTATCCTGCAGACTGACCTCCGTGCCATCTGATGGCTGACCGACGAATTTCCAAATCAGTCCTCTCTCCTTATAACCGGGTATTTCAAAATTCATAGTTGTATTTTCATTCTTGCATATGTAAATTTTTTCCCAAATTGTAAGTTCCTTCGGTTTTTCCAATTGTTTAAGTAATTTTGTTTTGGTTTCTATTCTATGTTTTTCTGACCAGGTATGTGCAGCTATTGCAGATTTTTCGGTTTCTCCATTTTTAACATTTCTGAGGTGTTCTTTTAATCTTGTATTTAGATTCCTTTTTATGTTTCCTATGTATATCTTTTCACAATATTTACAATTAATTTGATAAATTCCCGATTTTTTGCAGTCTTCAATCTTTTCATTTTTGTTGGTTTTTATTAAATTACCTAAGCTGTATACATTTTTCGGTGCTAATTTAATGTTGAATTTGTTGAAGGTTTTTTGAAACTTGTCAAATACTAAAGGATGGTATGTGAACTTCTTGAATTTTTTGCCAATATTTTTATCTGTCTGAAGAGTACTTTCATTAATCATTTTTTGTTCTTTAAATTTATTTATTTTCTTGTGTACAATCTTCTCTTGAAAACCATTATCCTTCACAGTTTTTATGATTTGTTCTTTCTCTTTATTGTAATTTTCTTTGCTCATGGGGACATTCACAAGTCTGTGTGTTAAACTATTAATACTTAAATTAATATTAAGAAGCTAAAGCTGTTACTATGATTGAAATAAGTATATTAAAGTACACTACTAAATTATTGTAATCAAATGGTAAAGATAAAAATTTATGCCTGAACCGGGAATTGAACCCCGAACCTTCAGCTTTCCGTGCTGATGCTCTAACCATTGAGCTAATCCAGGCTTCCTTTCCATCCATGATGATTCATAGCATTTGAATGTAGGACCAAGACAGTAAGATAAAGGAAGGATTTATGCTTGGATGAGAAGGAAGCCTGGATTAGCTCAATGGTTAGAGCATCAGCACGGAAAGCTGAAGGTTCGGGGTTCGATTCCCGGTTCAGGCATAAATTTTTCTCTTTACCATTTGATTATTAAATACTTACTTATTTTAGGAATTCTCACTATGAGGTATATTCTACTTTATTAAATACTGCCTGTTTGTGTGAAAAATGGTTAAATCCAGTAGCTTTTATATAATTGTCGATGTGAGTTTCTTTTCTGTAGATTCCAAATTCTATTTTCTTTTTTTTTCCTCATTCCTAATCAATTTAAGGTCTAAAAATGGTATTTCATGATTATTTTCTACTTCCATTGTAAATTTGATTGTTTTATTTTGAATATTTAGCAGTTTAATGGCATCTTCTAATTGTTTTCTGTTTTACTATTGCTATGATATCATCTACATATCTTCTCCAAAATTTAAACATCAAAGGGTGTGCTTTGGTTACATGACATTCAAAGTTCCCCATAAACATATTTGCTAAGAATGGTGATAATGGATTTCCCATTGCAAGTCCTGATTTTTGTCTAAAGTACTTTCCTCTAAAGGTGAAGAACATTTGATTTAAGTATAACTTAATAAATATATTGTTGTTGTAGTCGTCTGATGCTTGGTGTTTGACAATGGAACCATTCGCTCTCATGCACTCAAGTATTTTTCTATAATGGATCCAGCAGGTAAACAATTGGCAAATTTGAAGATGTTCTTCAGTCATTTCTTCTTTGTTGCATAGTGGACAATTTGGATTGGTGTAAATTCCTATTTTATTTAAACATTTTTCGAAATAGTCATGTTTGGTGTTAATTCTGCTACTAGAGTTATATGTTGCTTTTGAGTAATACTGTCTGGTTTAATATTTAAAGGAAGTGACACTATGAGGTTAATTTTAATTAAGAGAGAGTTAGAATATTCACAACTCACCACATATTTGTAGATTTCTGAAGACGTAGAGATAGAAAGAATTATTGATAATGTTATGTTATTGTATCGAAACCAGTCTTCAAGAAATCTACAAATATGAGGTGAGTCGTAAATATTCTATTAACTTAAATTATGTAGGTGGGAAATAACATTATAAGGTTTATTTTAATTAAATTTGAGTTTAATAATGAATGGAGAACATATTTTAATCGACTCACCTCATACATTTTCAAACTTCTTTGATACCGACGGTTTCAGACAATATCATGTCCTTCATCAGTCATGGCATCCATTGATGAAATTCCGTGATTGTTGATTTCTTTAGTGACATCACCTCTTGTGCTGCCATCTTTCGTTGGGATTATAAACTTTGTAATTAAATTTTTATCCACCGGAATATCGAAATTCATAGATCGATATTTATTCTTCTGAATGAATATCGATTTATGAATTTCGATATTCTGGTGGATAAAAATTTAATTACAAAGTTTATAATCCCAACGAAATATGGCAGCACAAGAGGTGATGTCACTAAAGAAATCAACAATCACGGAATTTCATCAATGGACGCCATGACTGATGAAGGACATGATATTGTCTGAAACCGTCGGTATCAAAGAAGTTTGACAATGTATGAGGTGAGTCGATTAAAATATGTTCTCCATTTATTATTAATGATATAACCTCATAATGTTTACTTCCCGATATTAATTGAAATATAAATTTGAGTTGTTTTTTGACTCACCTCATATCTCTTGTCTTCTATGCACACCCAAGTTTCGTCACTAAATTCGTGACAACATCAATGCATCACCATAATCACAACTTCCGTCTTGCGCAAGAGACAGTTGTGATCGTGGTGATGCATTGGTAATGTCATGAATTTAGGGACAAAACCTGGGTTTGCATAGAAGTCAAGAGGTATGAGGTGAGTCAAAAAACAACTCATATTTAATTTTATTAACTTTGTGGTTTGTTAATATTGATATTCTATTTTTTGTCTTTAGCTAATTAGGAAGCAGGCATGCTACCATCTGAGCTAGCATGACAGACTATTTTACCATTTCTATTCCTTGGAAACTATTTCTTTTATTATTATTAATATTATTGTTGTTATTTTGTTAGAGCCAGCATGGCAGACTATCCAACCATTTCTATCTTTTGGAATCTGTTTGATTTCTTTACTTTTTTTTTTATTATTTTGGTAGAAATATAAATTTGTTTTCCATCCTACATGTGTTTGGTCATCAACGTCGTCATCCTGTCATGTATTATACCTGATGGCCTATGATCTCATTATTATGGGATTCCGATTGAGGGTCTTTCCACTTTTCAGCGGTTGCCCTTTTACCAGCCGACTGCTGGCCCTTCACATCCACATGTGTCAATCACAGAGGTAGATGATCAACAGCCAGTGTAGGGGTGACATGTGGTTAGCATGTCGAGTCCCCCAGCCGTTATAGCTGGTTCTTCAACCTGGAACCGCTACTTATTGTAGCTACGCAATTGCCTCACGATGCTGGGTGGGCACTGTCCTATATTGGCCGAAATACCATGAGGAAATTTCTTCCCCCATGGAGACTCGAACCAGCGCAAGTCCCATAGCTCTGCGTCAAGGCTTCCTACCTTAACTGCTCAGCTACAGTGCGGGACTGTCAACAGCCAGTGTAGGGGTGACATGTGGTTAGCATGTCGAGTCCCCCAGCCGTTATAGCTGGTTCTTCAACCTGGAACCGCTACTTATTGTAGCTACGCAATTGCCTCACGATGCTGGGTGGGCACCGGTCCCATATTGGCCGAAATACCATGAGGAAATTTCTTCCCCCATGGAGACTCGAACCAGCGCAAGTCCCATAGCTCTGCGTCAAGGCTTCCTACCTTAACTGCTCGGCTACAGTGCGGGACTCTCATGGGATTGTAATTTAAAATCTGGAGGAAGTTCTTATAGGATGTCCGCATTTCTCTTTTTGTCTAATTTTGTGTATCTGACTGCATTTCTTATGAACTTCACTTCACTAGCTGTGATTCTGCTTATATCTCTTTCCCCGTATAGTCCAAGCTTTGTTTCCATATGCAAGCATTGGTCTCCCTAAGGTTTTTTAAACCCCCACTCTTGTTTGTCTCTGCACCAAAGACAGTTCGAAAACTCTATTAATGATGATGATAGAGTAAATTTATTCACCCAGATTAAATGATAAAATCATTTTTCAAAGAAAAAATCTTCTATATTTGAAGAGAAAAATTATATGCTCAGACCGGGACTTAAACCTGGAACCTTTGGTTTTTCTAGAGCACTTGATCTAGAAAAACGGTCTGAGCATTTAATTTTTCTTTTCAAATATGATTTATCCATCATTGAGACGTTCAAACACAATTTTTTTTTTTTTTTGCTTCTATATGACTCGATTTCCCCATAGTGTGAACCTCTGTTCACACAATTGAATTGCTTCTAATTCTAATTTACATTTAACATCATAATAATATGAAGAATGAGTCATTTTTTATATCTTACCTCATAGTTTGTTTTCTTAAACACGGGAAATGCAATTTTCAAAAGGAAACATCTCTTCCATTTTCAACCAACATTATGACAATAATAATAATAATAATAGTAATAATATAATCATAATAATATCTATACAGCTATAATACTATTAGGTTGTCTCATAAGTAATGTAGATTTCTAATGTAATGTTGTGTGTCTGGTGGAATTTTAAAGGTGCGATTCATAGGGAATTTGTTCCAAATGGGCATGCAGTCAATGTGGATCTTTATTCTCAACAACTGGAACAAGTTCATGAAATTTTGAGATGGAGATACTCAGCATTAGTTAATAAAAATAGAGTTCTCTTGCAGAACAATGCCAGACCCATTCTGTACAATCATGACAAAAATTCAGGAATTGGGAGGAATCAAACTGCTACCCTCTCAATATATAGTCCTAATATTGCACCTTCAGGTTATCATTTGTTTCAATCCATGACCCATTTCTTGCATAAAAATTTAAAAACATTGAAATTATGAAAGTGGTCTCAACGAATTCTTCACATCAAAAACCAGAGACTGACCATCACAGGATAATAGACCTTAGAATCTGTTGGTCTCTAATTTTAAGAGTTAGTTTAAATTCTTGTTAGAAAACATTCCAAATAAAACCAGAAATGTCATAAAAGACAACCTGGTGGCATTGGGCAAAAAAAAAATGTTCCAAATAAAATTTTGTTTATAAAGATATTACTTACGAAATAGTATGTGTAGTATTAATAATCTCATCATAAAATCTTGAATTAGAAGCAACCCACTTGTGTGTGAATAAATGCACACATGGGAAAATGAGGTTATACAAGAGATATAAAATTTTGTTCAATGAATGAATGAGTCACTTCTTATCTTACCTCATAGTTATTTGTTTAAACATGGGAACTGTGGTTTTCATGAGGAGTCCCTCTTATCTTCAGCCGACATTATGAGTACCGGATTTTCATTGGAATCTTCATATATAATATTGCCATCTGATGCTGATTTTATGAACTTTGAGATCAAGTCCTGTTTATCGGGAATTTCAAAATTCATGGATCTAAATTTATTCTTCTGAATATATATACATTTTTCCCAAACTGTCAATTCCAAAGGTTTTTCCAAATGTTTTAAAAGTTTAGCCTCTTTTTCAATTTTATGACTCTTCAGCAAACTATGTGCTGCAATGGTTTATTTTTCAATTTCATAATTTTTAATATTTCTAAAGTGTTCATTTGTGCGAGTGTCCAAATTTCTTTTTTGTTTTTCCTATGTATACTTTATTGCAATAAGATGAATACAATTTTGTATTTGAAAGGGTTGCCTGGATAGCACAACAATGGTCAGTGTGCTGGTGCATAAAAACCACAGGTCTTGGGGGAGTTCAATTCCCAGTTCAAACAAAAAAATTTTCTCTTCGAAATATGATCTATTAATAAATCACATGGAACTTATTAAAATTTTGTATTTTAGCTGTATTTTTTGCTGATATATCAATTTTCATTATCAGAACTGACTTGGCAATAGTTTTTATATAGTTTCCATTTGTTATATTTTCAGGTATTCACCATCATATTGATGCTGCGGAATCAGCTGCAAATGTTTTTGGTTGTATTGATAAAATATTCCTAGATAGTCTCGCTCGCAAGAAGAAAGACAGGGTAATGTTTATTTGAATGGAAAATAAACTTCAGTAGGTGATAAACGTAGCTACTTTTTGAGAAATCTGCTCACAGATTGGGTCAGAGTACATTTGTCAACATGAAGAACTTCCTTCAATTAAATGAAATGCTAATGCAGCATTCGAACATTTTTTTAAAAATAATCTCTCACTTGAAATACTGGATTAAAACACTTGTGATATATTTCTTGACAGAATTAGAAATTCTGTGAGAGAAGAGTTTTGATTTGTAAAGAAGAGAAACTGAAATACTTGTGTGGAATTGGTATTCACTTTCTAGTATGCACAAGGGTAATTTCATAAGTCAGACAAATGTTTTCTCTTTTATTTATATATTAAATTTGGGAATTTTTAACATTATGAGGTTCAATTAATAATAATTAAATGAATCGTGATTTTTTCTTACCTCATACATCTATGTTTTTTTAAACACAGCACTGCAGTATCGGCGACACTTTGTCATCATCGTCAGCTGTTTTCACGACTGTCAATTTTTTCTCCTTTTTTGCCGGTAATTATCCAGACTGCCATCTGGTGTTCTTTTGAAGGAATTCCTCTTCAAACTGCCATCTGGTGTTATTTTGAATTAATCATTTCCTAAACTGCTATTTGTTGTACTTTTGAAGATACTGCAGTGCTGTGTTTAAAAAAACATAGATGTATGAGGTAAGAAAAAATCACGATTCATTTAATTATTATAAATGTTTTCTCTCTTCTTTTTTCATCTAATCTTATTCCAAGGATTGAGTTTCGGAAAAAATTCATCATCTATCTTGGTCATTCCATGTCCTTCTATGTCACTTCCATCCATTCAACTCCTCGTTTCTTTACTTCCTTCTTAACTTGTTCTTCACATCTTGGTCTTCTCCATCCTAATCTGAGTTCCTGTACCTATTTTGGTATCTTTCTAGTATTCATTACTTTAGTCCCTTTCAGGCCCAGTTTTTATTTCTTTTAAACAAACGAAGAATCTGCACTTTACATATAAAATAAATCCTTCAATCATAACTGTGAGGTTTCTAGAATTAAAAAAAAATTACATATTGGGGTCCCAAATGTTTTCTGCTGATGAATGTAATTCAAACATTTTACAATGATAACTGCAGAATGTATTTTGTGTTAATATAACAGCAAATTAATATAAAACAAGTAAATTATGAGAAAAACTGAATGTTGTATCATGTTTACTCTGATTCACACTGGGCATGGAAGGGTTAACATGTTATTCCACTACCCTTCATTTTATCTTGTATTTTATCCAACTTCAAACATTTCTCTTGGTGTTCTGTATTCAATCTCTTTTAGTTTTTCCAAGCATGCTTCTTAAAAACTCAATATCTGTTTTAATATTAAAAGATTCCTGGCTATGTGGCCATGGTCTATAACTGGTGTTTCTTCCAGACGTTTCTCCCTCAACTGCAGAGGCATCTTCAGTGGCGAGTGCTTCTAGATGGTGTTCCCTTGTCATAGACTCATTCACAGTCGAGTTTACGACAAGGGAACACCACCTAGAAGCACTCACCACTCTGCAGTTGAGGGAGAAACGCTATTTATAGACCACGGACACGTAACTTGATTACTGGCCGTGAAAGCATGCATTCCACAATCAATATCTGTTCCTTTGTTACTGTCAGTGTTTTGGATTCATAAATCAATACAGGTTTTTAAAAATGTTTTATAAAACTATTTTATATGAGCCAAAAAGCTGCAGGAATAAAAATTCTGGTATGTACTTTGCAATGCTAGCACCAAATTGGGTGCAGGTACAGAAGCCAACAGGTAAGAGAAATTGAAAAATGCATAAATATAATTAATTATTTTATTATGTGAAAATGTAAACAAAGGACATTACCCATTGTATTTCAAAATTATCCAAAGGCTTCCACACGTATTTGCCAATAATGAAGGCATTGAATTGAATACCACCATCTAAGTGTACCACTTCCAATGTAATGCTCCTTCACTTTTAGAATGAGATCAAAGTCACAGGTGAGTGGGGAGGGTGTTCCAAGATTTCCCACTGCTGTTCAACTTGACTTGCATTCATCTTGCAACATATCTCCAGCACACTAACTTATTCCTGTGCTGTCATACACACAGATGCAATCATGCAGTAGCATTCCAAACTACATTTCACAGTTTTTAAACATATGTACTATATTAGAGTTCTCAAGCTTTCTGAATGCAAATGATTGGCGCAAAATCTGGATACACGGTAGCGAAAGAAAGTGGCATCACCTTCTCTAATAGAGATATGTTAATAGGAAGGCAATTCCAGTAACAAGATATACTCCATGAAACCCTGCCAATTGCTTTTTGTCTAAAGTTTTTGCAGTGAGTGCTTAATTTTGCTGTGTTTTTATTAAATATTTTCTTTTTCCTTTTAAACCATTTTGGCATAATTTAATGTAAAATAGAAAAACTAAAGCCCAGCGTGAAGTTTAGCATAAACAAATATGAGAAATGATGTATAAAGTATATCTAACAGCCCGTGACACATCTAAGCATAACAAAACTCAAACTCTTAAAGCTGCAGACTTTGCACTGCTCAGAAAAGGCAACAGGATGAATTGAAGAATTAAGCAAAAGTTAATTATTGTTTTTTTAACTTTTTTTTAATTATTCTATCTCTTTAGCACAATGCATTCAGATGTAACTCTTCATACAGCATAGTGACTGCAACTATATTATTTTGACTATTTTGGAAGATATAAAATAGTTTCCATGACTTATGAAATTATCCTGAGTTATTCTGGTCTGAGGAGGAGATATTAGGATTGTAGTGTGATAATTTTAATGTATAATTCAGTAAGAATGTTTCATGGGGAAATGATCATGTAATGTAAGAGTAGAAATATGTTAACACTTAGATTTTTTTTGTATTTAGGAATTTAACTTTATAAAACTTTTGTTATCTCAGGGTTACAAAAATCTAATTACAAATTCATTAAGTTACTTCAACTGCACTGATTTATAAAGATTGAAACATTGAGACGTATTGTTACAAAATAAAATGTCAAGAACATTTGGTTATGGATAGTAAAACTTTGTCATTTTGTCTTCGTCTCTCACAGTAATTTGAAAGGCTTTGCTTTAATTTAAATTCAGTTTTTAATTGAAGAATTTTTTCATAATACACTAGCTTGGATGTCCTTGTGTATTTGATAAGATTTTTCCAAATTTTAGGTTAAAAATTGGTAAAAAGTGGAGGGGAGGCTTATTTTTTTGGTAATTGCAATACATTATGTCTCAATGAAAACAATATAATAAGTGAATTGATAATGATACAAACGAAGTGTATTGAAGCTAGTCTTCAAGAAATCTACAATTTATGAGGTGAGTCATAATATTAACTCTGATTATTAATTGACGTAATAAAAATTGTATCTCTCATATTTTAGATACTAATATTCTGTAAATTCCTTGTTCAAGAATTTCAATTTTCTAACTCATTCGATTTACTTTGAATATCCTTCCGGAAAATGAAATTGTAGTATTATGAACATTTTTTTAAATTTAAAATAAACAACAGCTAATAGTGTTGCAGGTTTTTTTAGTCTGCATTATGTTCTATAGTAAGATTTTTCCTGTTGACAGCTCACCAGCACATAGGAAAGACATTCTAATTTGTGTTGGAATGCAAGTTTCAATAAATTCAGAGAGAAATGCATTTCAGTCTCACATGAGTGTTGAAAATATACATAAATATCTCAGTGCAAGCAAACTGGCCGGACACCCCTCAGTACAAATAAAATTGTCATTTAAACTTTAAGGGTTAAATAATTCCAAATGCAGCCGTTGGAAATCAACAATTTGTCTAACTCCACGTGCATCCAAGGAGGTGCTATCACCAGGAAAAATCTTAGAGTATTTATAAAAAGACTCTGTCAAGAGATGTACAAAATAATCGAGAGATTGAATGTGCGAGTCTGCTCTTCGTGTGAGTGAATGAGTTAATGTAATATGAAGTTATCTTAATATCTAGTAAACTCCTAATTATCTGATTTAATAATAATTAATGGGAAGCGACACTATGAACTATTAGACTATATTGTTAAATGTGAATCGGAAACTTCACATCACACCTCATAAAATAAGTTTCTCTGACCTGACATGATTCAAAAACCTTTACTTTCATTAACAGCTTCACTATCACTGTTTGAATTAATAAATTATTACTTGCTTTTTTCATTCCATCTGGTGGGATTCAATGAACTAGCAATATGAGAAAAAATGTACATTCAGAAGATTAAGGATGGGAACATGAATTTTGAAGTTCCAAACAAATAATATTTGATCAAAGTTCAATCAACCCCACAAGAAAAGTACATCTGAATCCAAACAGTCGGGAAAGACTTCTCTGAAAGAAAACTAAAAAGAATGAAATGAAGAAAAATACTTCTGAAGCAATAAAAATAATTATTCTTCAAAATCATTGTTTCGAATTTAGTAGATAACCTTAGATATTAAATTATTTTTAGTCTGTTTTTCATCTTACCTCAATATTAATGTTAATTTGTTCTTGAACATGATATAATCAAAACATGTTCAAGAACAAATCAACATTAATATTGAGGTAAGATGAAAAACAGACTAAAAATAATTTAATTAAAATAACCTCAAAATATTACTTCCTAAAATAAAATATTAACCTTTGATATGTTCCTTCACATGTAATATCACATCATCATTGAATCATTGTTAATAGTATTATTGTTATTCCTACAAATATTAGATCATGTTTTGTAAAGGTGAAATCACTTTATTAATCTTGTCCAATTGCCCATGTCAAAGGTCAAGCTCTTTTATCAATAAAATGGAATGGATTATTTCCATATCTTGTCATTAGTTAATTTAACAAGAATATAACATTCTAAGAACTGTGAATGTAGCTGGTTATGTCATAAAAAAATCAATACTGAATTGTGTATATTCTTACCTCATATATCTATGTTCTTTAACAATGAACTGTGGTATCGAGAGCCATCACTCCCATCATAGATATGAGTTAAGAATATACACGATTCAGTATTGATTTTTATTCATAGTTAAATATGGGAAATACCATTATGAGGTTCTTATTCATGAAGATTGAGTCATTTTTATATTATACCTCATAGTTTGTTTTCTTAAGCACGGGAACTGCAGTTTTCAAAAGGAAATATCCCTTCCATTTTCAACCGACATTATGACTACCAGATTTTCGTTGGAACCTCCATCTGTAACATTGCCATCTGGTGTTGATTCAATGAACTTCGAGATCAGGTCCCGTTCATCAGGAATTTTGAAAATCATGGATTTAAATTTGTTCTTCTGAATATATATATTCTCCCAAACTGTCAATTCTAAAGGTTTTTCCAAATGTTTTAGAAGTTTGACTTCTTTTTCAATTGTATGACTCTCCAAACAAACTACGTTCTGAAATTGCTGATTTTTCAATTTCAAAAAAATTATTTATACTGCGTACCTCATATTAAATTTTCTCATGTGGACATATTTTGAAAACATTGTTTCCAACTAAGCTTTTATTGCAAACTTTTTAGTCATTGTATATCCATTGGAACAGAAAAAAACAAACTTTAATGGTTTAAGTGGTAGCTATTGAGATTGCTCTCATGAGTTTACTTCATTGACTTAACCAGTTCCAAAAGCCTGTATTTCTTGTCGATTCTAAACCTGCCATTCATGCTGTAGCAAATAATGTTATACCTTTGACATGATCATTACAAGAGTGCAGGAAAATACTAAGGTTACTCAACAAACAAAGTAGAACAATAGTACAGTATTTCAATGGCTACCATCCTCCATAGGGTTTAATACGAAATGATCAGGTGGATGAACTTGCAAAGAAAGGAATTACCAATGAACAGTCTTATCCTGGTGAACTATGAATGCAAAGAACAAAATAAAAAAATAAAGGTTACAATAACTAAAACTTTCTTCACAATCAGTACAGCTCAAACCATAGCAAAAGATAAGAAATTGTGTAATAGAAAACCTTTACAATTCAATAATTAACAGCAAAAGGAAGGAAGCAGTTTCCAAGTTCAGATTGGTCACCGGACATGTCTTACTACTTGACAAAACTTGGAATAATTGATTCTGAGATCTTTACACTACGCAATGCAGCAAGATTTGACAAACATCACCCCCTACAGTGTCATCAGTTAAATCAAGACAAGCGGAACTGCATAGACATTGTGGAATTATATTGAGAAGCTCAAAGGAAAATAGTTTAAATGCCTGTCATTTGATACTAATACTACTGCATCGTCTCCATTCTCAATTGGATTAAAACTTCATTAGAATCTAATAGGGGAATGGAGATGATGGTCTCCAAAGCATGTCCAGATGAGAAAATTTAATATGAAGTGAAGTTCATAGTTAAATATGGGAAATAACATAATGAAGTTCTTAATTCATAAATTAATGCGTCATTTTTTTACATCTTACCTCATATTTTATGTTTCTTTAAACACAGGAACTAGAGTCATAATGTTGGTTGAAAATGAGAGAGATCCTTCTCTCGAAAACTAGTTCCCGTGTTTAAAGAAACATAAAATATGAGGTAAGATGTAAAAAATGACTAACACATTCAGTACCAGGCACTGAGCAGGGCATTTAAACCCACAGGCCAGCCATTTAAATACCCCAGCTACCCTTTTCGTGGCACTTCAGAAAATGAACCATTATTCACAAACTATTAGTCCTAGGAAATTCAAATTTTGTACATACCTAAAGGAGATATCCTAGTAGGATTTGATGGTGAAATAACTTGGGCGATTGACATCACATGGTATCGGCGTATCAATTTCAGGAAGTGGAAGTTTATCTTCACTTTCACTTTGTGAATATTCTAATTCAGGAATCAGTTCATCACCTGTATCATCATTATACAAAATATTCACTAATTCTTCTTCAGTGAGATATTTTTCATTCGTCATGGTTTCACTCACGCACAAAAAACAGCGCGGTAACGATAAACATATATGACGTGATTGGAGCCTGGAGTCAAGTTTGGGTGAATGAATTCCATGTGTTGTTTGTTTTAAAAATAAAAGGGGATTCGCCAGGGTTAAACGTGTTAAATGGGAATAGAAAATGTAGATTTACATGCCATCTATGATCTCCAAGACATACTAAGCCAACACAATATTTAGGCGCCGAATATAAACACAGTTTGTTTATTTTTTATCATTTCACTCACCTCATACTTCATATAAACACAGTTTGTTTGTGCCCGCTCTAAAACGAGTTAACTGACCGACGGCCACATACACGAGTCTCTTTAAACGCCTTAACTGGTTTACGGTACTGAATGTGTTAATGAAGTGAAGTGTATAATTCCAATTCACACTCTGGATAAACTATGTTTCAAAATAGAATCTAATTTAGTGAAATTTATTTATTTTTTTCAAAAATTGGAATTAAAGAATGGTAAAATAATGGAAATATGATTGATATTGCCGATATAGAATTAATAGGAATTCACACTATGAGATAATTTGTGATGTAAATGGAATCAGTTCCTTACGCCTCATCTCATATTAGCTCTCTTTCATGGCACCAGTTTCAAAGGAAAATGTTTTATTCTCAGCCAACAAAGGATTGTTGAGACCTCCATTGAAGCTCTGTTCATCCCTTCCCTATGGTAATGGGAAGACAAAACTCACAATCAAATCATTTTCTCTGTAAATTTCAAAATTCGCTTTCTCATCTCTGTTGGAAGTTCGAAGATAAGATGGGAACAACGATGTTAAGTAATGAGACCAGAACAGTCCTTATGAAGCTTAATCCATGAAGCTGATGTCTCTATTTTTCTAAGTGTAGATCTTCTCCCAAACTGTAGGTTTCTGTTTCTATTATTTTCATTTTAGAAAGAAAAATTACGTTCGAACCCCGGACCTCTGACTCTATGTCAGTGCAGTTACGCCATTCGAACTTCTGATAGGAATGTAAAATTTCTTTCTACTTATACAATTAATTCTCCTTTCATCCGAATGATGATAGCCATCGCTATCAAAAATGCCATCTGATGACTTCTTTTCGAAGAGGTCCAGGGTTCGACTCCCAGTTCGAACATAATTTTTCTTTCTAAAATAAAACTATATCCAATTCAGAACATGTTAATTTAAAAAAGATCAAAATTCTCTTTCTATTTTCACTTGTGTCAGCAATTTTGACTTTTCAATTCTACTTTTTTTTTTCTTTCATTAGGAACTATGCAAGAAAGATACTCTTAATATGAGGTGAACAATGGATTGCATTTATTTGATAAAACTTTAATTGTAAATAAAAAGTGAGAAAGATAATCTTTAAATAATTTATGTGAATTTAAATGATTTGGAGAAATTGTTTTTATATATCACCTCATAAAGTTCTTTGTTTTCATGATACCAGTTTCAAAGGTTGTTTTACCTTCATCTTCAGTCTAACTCCAACTGTTGAAAAACCGGTTTCGTGAAAACACTGATCATTATAAGGTGAGATATAAAAACTATTTCCTCAACTCATTTGTAAATTGAAAATAGCTCATAGTGTTACTTCCCACTTTAAGTTTGATTAAATTTATGTAAAATTAACATTTTTATTTTTAAAGACTTCTACTTGCAAAGTGGTGGTGTCCTGCTATTAATCAACACAAAGCAATTTGATTTTAATATTTTCATGGTGTGAGGGGAAGGAGTGGGAAGATGCTCTGAACCTACAAAAGAAAGTTCAGCATACATGCTGGATAGATAATTGAAAATACAAATGGGAGAAGAGAGCATAAGTTAATTATTATTTTTGAGGATTCTATGTGATGTATCAGACTACTTGAATTCAATTAAGAAAACAAAAAAAAAATTAAATTAAAAAAATTTATGCAACAGTATACGAATAATTATCTAAGGAATATATGTGTATATGTGGTTTTTTTATTTTTTAAAAAGTATAAAATGCCTGAAATTGAAAGCCGAGAAAGAAATAACCTAAAATACGCAGCATATTGGCCATACATAAATGTGGAAAATATCTCTTAGGCATTCAGACAAAATATTCAATTTATGAAAAACATACTAAAATATGAAGGTTGCCGAGTACCTACCTAATTTAATCTAACCTAACCTGAATAAACATGTTGGCAATAGGCTATAGCGAGAATATAGTAAATAATTGACAAATATGTCACTATTTTGAGTTGTAACAGATGTTATCTGATAAGTATTGGGGTAAGTAGTACATAATGTGAGGTAAGCCAAGAATGAGTTGGGAGTATAAGATTAACCATGATTTGAGGGAGGTGAATTGTACAGTAAATGATTGGAAAATATTAACTCAGGATATGGATATATGGAGAGCTTTTATCCGCATAGCCATAAACTTCTGGATTCAATAGTGCCTGTGAATTTATAACTAGTCTGTTGCAAGATTCATAGACTGATACAGCGCATAGAATTGCCTTATTTTCAACTTTTTTTAAAACTAGTATAACATGGAAATTGTTTGAGATTTGAGATTTTTATCCTTCTCTCATCTCTTGAAATTACAGTAATGTATGTAGATATTTTCTCAGATGGTTTGATACTCTATTTTAAGGTTGTGCTAGAAATGAAGGTGTGCTCGCTGCATATAGTTACCATAGTGAAGGGAGTAGTTGTTAATATTTTATATTATTATAGCTTTAAAATAATTTTAAGGATCAGCTGCTTATTTGTTGTTGTGACTGACTGTGTACAATTTCACTATCCATATCATTTACCTTGCCATAGGCCTATTATCTCATAAAAGTGTTATTTTGCACGGATTTAAAAGAGATAGACTGACAACAGGCCATCTATAAAATCTGTTTCATAATGGTTTATTTTAGGAAGTAACATTTTGAGGTTCTTTTAATCAAGTTTTTGTGCTTGCCCAGCCTGGGCAAGCCGATGATGATATAGATGATTATATTGAAACATATTCAAACTGAACCAACAATAATTTGAGGTAAGATTTTCCCATTCTCATAAAAACTTGACTGTTTCATATGTAATGCCATTTTTTAAATAAAATTTTATTTGAAATTTTTTTCTGACAAATTAAAGTACTATATCAAAGTAGATACCATCAGTTTCTATAGTCTTTGAGCGATCTTTCAGCAAGATTTATTATCCTGCAATGGAACCATTCCCTGGTTTTTAATGTGAGTAATTTATTGAGACCCACTTCCACAGCTTCAATGTTTTTGAAATTGCAGTAGTACATTATTGTGACATATACGATCTTTATGAAAAATTTACTTGAAGTCCATCGGTGATCAACATCCAACAGGGAAGCAAGGAACTGAATTTTGTGGTAGTCCCATACAATTTTCCTGCCTTCATTAAACACATCAATTTTGAAAATTAATTGTCTGTATCACTTTGTCCTTGAGGCAATCCTCTAATGAGGAAAGTTGTATATAATAATAACTATTACCACTGTGCGATAAAGCAAGTGTGCATCACCACATGCTTAACATAGTCCCTGATAAGTCTTCTGCACCACGACCTCATACAACTTTAATTTTGATCCATGAACATAGCTCCAGGTTAGAAAACATGTTAGAGAGCTTGCACTATCCACCTGTAGTTCAAGGTACTGCAGAACACCACTGAATAATGGATAACTGTCACTACTCTATGCACACACTCATCTAACATTGATGATCTTGAAGACGATTTTCAGGCTGTAGGCCGTGGTCGTGAGGTTGTAGTTTCCTGACTTTTCATCAGAGACTGCGTCTGGCATCCTCAAGGGTTGTCTTGAGGATGCCAGATTCAGTCTCTGGTGAAACGTCGGGAACTACAAGCCTCACTATCACGGCCTACAGCCCGAAAATCGTCTTCAAGATTATCATAGCAACTCCGGCCGTGAAAGTCTACGTGAATACATCATCTAACATTCTACTCTCATTTCCACACAACCCTATGATGAAATTGCTATATGTTGGCAGTGTTGCCACTACTTTTTATTCAACATTTGTTTATAGCTTCATCATCCTTCTTCAGACTGCATCGCATCCATCTCCATTTTCTCAATTCCTCCTTGGCCTTAACCTACTAGTTGCCAGTTGGCCTCACATCCACTTGTAATTTACAAAGATGGATGATCATTTAGCCAGTGTAAGGATGACATGGTCAGCATGTTGAGTTCTCTAACTTTTCTCAACCTGGAGCTGCTACCCAAATTTTTCACAATGCTGGGTGGGCAAGGGTCTCATCACACTGCTGAAATTCCATGAGAAAATTTCTTCCCTCATGGGGTCTTGAACCAGCACTATACTGCAGCCACTGATTCTCCGGCGTTGACGTTTTCAGGACAGTGTTGCCGATATGAATATTCAGTGGGAGTGGCCGCTTTATGTATGCGGTTAGCAGACATATACAGCTGACAACATCTCTGCAATTTCAAACCTTACCAGCGTGCTATACCCGAGTCAAGAGCAGTGATTGGTCGTGGCAGATATCTACTCCCACTACTGCTCAGGACCCACCTCCACGTGTCTGAAAGGAATTTGCCGTCTCAGCTGTTAGTACTATGAGAAGCATAGAAGTGTACCTCCTCCCACTCCCCGCAAACACACAGAGCTTGGTCTCGAGCTGTACAACCATATCCTTATTGGCAGTAGGGCGAATTCTCCCTTTACCCCTCGCATAACCTAAACTTCAAAGGTGGAGATATGATGGCTCAGGTATAGTCCTGTAGTTCTGCAACAAGGCAACAAGCCTTAAACCACTTGACTATGGCTTGGGCTTCTTAGATTTATGGCATATAAAAGGACCTCAACCCTGAAATAAGATAGCATCTCATCAAAAATCTTGTCACCCAGATTTGAAATGGGACACTAAAGACCTGAGATATTGAAGATTTTTTTCTTGCCAGTTTGCCAATTGAGATGAGTATATTTCATAATTATGTATTTACCCCATATGTCCCTCATGGAGTCATGCATGCTCTCCTAGTGGACATTTCTTGGTGGGTGTGTAAAGAGAGCTAATTCCATCTTGAGTGGGTGAGTAAAGTGAGAGATCTCCGAAATTGTGAAAAATGAGTTATCTAGCTAGAGAGGGTGACTTTTTTTTCTGTGTCATGAAAAATGAAATACCAGTATTGATATTGTAGGACAGAGCAATACTTTGTAGTGATAATGGTGATTAGTATAGCTCATTGTGTATTTCATGGTAACTCATATTTTGGTAAAAATATGGTCTATATAAAGTTATGTAGATGGAAATAACACTATGAGGTTTTTTTAATATTGTTTATTTTTTGTTTCACTCACCTCATACTTCATAACTCCTAGCAAGAAATGTTAAAAATGGAGAAACAGAAAAACATAGAATAGAAACCAAAACAAAATTACTTAAACAATTGGGAAAACCGAAGGAAGTCACAATTTGGGAAAAAATTTACATATGCAAGAATGAAAATACAACTATGAATTTTGAAATACCCGGTTATAAGGAGAGAGGACTGATTTGGAAGTTCGTCGGTCAGTCATCAGATGGCACGGAGGTCAGTTTGCAGGATAGAAGGCAGTCGGACGTCAGTTGTGAACGTGACACAGCATTGAGAATGTCACAAATGATGTGACGAAACTCTAGGTTTGCGAGGAGTTATGAAGTATGAGGTGAGTGAAATAAAAAAATAAACAATATATGTTCTATATAATTCTTACCTCATATTGTTTTTTTCTGTTAGACATATGTTTCAAGGCTTCTTAGCCTCATCTTCAGTAGTTGCAGGCTGGTTTTCCCCAAGTTATCAGTCTTGGATCTCGACTTCTGCTCTCTCTTTCTGTGGTCCAAAGAACTTGCTAATTAGGTTCCTTTCCCAGGAATTTCATAATTCTCTCCTTGTTCTTCTGTATGTAGATTTTTTCCCACATGGTGAGTTAGTTTGTGTTTTTAAGGGTTTTAATAATGTTGTGTTTAAATCTATTATATCTCTTTCTTTTAACCTCGTGGACACTCATTTTGAATGCCCACATATGCTGCATGTTCAAATGCACACATTGCAACTTATGCATAAGTATACAATGGACTCGTGTCATCAGCATGGCTGGATACACGTAATGAAGAATGAATGAAATCTATTTTGTGTATTTCTGACCAAACATGAGCAGCTAGTGCAGGTTTTTCTACTTTTTTTTTTTTGTGTGTTCATATCAATAATTTGAGGTAAGAATTATACAGACAACATTTTTATTAAGTAAAACCACATGATGTTACTTCCTATTGTATTTTCATAATTTTGGATTCGTATGTAAAAAGAAAATTGGGATTTCTCTTTACACGCCAACCCAAGAACTTAGTGGCAACTCATAATTTAGGTATTCTTGGTGTGTAAAGAGATGTAACTCAAGTACTCTATCTCTTTATGTCTGTGTATTTTAGTTTGTTTTTTGTTATAGCAAAACAAAGTAATTATATTCAATTATAATTGAACCAATCATTTCTGAAAGGGAATTAAGTTATGAAAAAATACAAAAATAATTAAGAGTGTAATTGTTCTTCCTATCAGCACAGAAATGGGAGAAGTTTGCTCATTCTCAATGCAACATAGACATAAACATAGCAATTGCTTCATTATTGGGAGCGCAGGAAACAGGTTTTATTCATTACTCAAAAGTATGATTTTATGACTTATCCCCTTCCTGTGAAGATTATTTAAATTTTTACTCAGATCATGTAAGAATTTAAGGGCCGAACAGGCCTATTATTTAAGCTGCTATAGTTCCATATTTGAACTCAGTAACTCATATAATGTTGTTTATAATGGTTAAAGCAGTGTAGCTTTGTGCCCTAGAGAGCAACATTCATATTTTTTTGACATTACTTAATTTATGTTTACAAAAGCACCCACCAGACTTTTCCACTTGCAGGTTGTCTCAGAACATTGCCTCCAGCCACACTCCTCTTTCTGAATTTAATCTCAAATATAGCCCTTCTTTTTAATAAAGAATTCTAATATGAGCTAACACTATGAGCAAATTATGCATTTTGATAACACTTCTTTTGTAGATCAAGTTTAACTTGATCCAACCATCTCATTCCTGGTTTTTCCAGGCTTCTTCTATCTTTCATTATTATACAATTGTATTTGAGATCTCAGTCATCCTCAATTAAAACTTTAGTTAGAAAATTTTGTTGAAGGCCTTTTAGAAACATCTTCCATCTTGACTAGCTGAAGATGGAACATCTTTCGAAAATCCTTCAACATGATTTTTTAACCGAGGATGCTGAGTTTGAATAGAGTTTGCTCAAATTTCGAGCTTCATGCGGGTTTGGTGTTCGACAAAGGTTTTTCTTCAAATTTAGAAAAATTACACAAACTTATAAGAATGTAATTTTGTTAATTATTTGTTGTTCAAGTTCTGTTTTGGCTTCAGTTTGCCTCTTCATCTAGAGAATTTGCTAGTGACAACATGGTCAGTGCTACCCTAGGACAGAGTAGAGTTTGATAAACCATCAGCAATCATGATATGCTCTATGAAAAATACACTTTTGCGGACACTTGTCCTTAACTTTTGTCAGACTTTTTTGTCTTTGCAATTAGCATATTCCGATAAAAATATCTTATAATTTTATGTTGTACCATAAAAATGGGGGCATGCCATAGCATATTTGGTTAAGGCAATTCACTACAAGCCGGAAGGGTGGAGTGCGAGTCCTGGTGGTGTCAGGATTTTTAAACTTTCTCAAATTTTCTGGCAGCACCAGGTCCCTGGGGTTGTCTCAGCCTTTAATGGAAATGAGCGCCAGATGCTTGTTCTGGGGGTAAAGGCAGCCATCAAACAGGGCTAATATCTTGTGCTGATTGTCTAAAAATGTGGGAGCCTTAATTTCCTATTATCCAAAGGGCCTCTTGAGGCCTGTAGTGGGATCACTTTACTTTATCATAAAAATTACTTTTAAAAGTATTGACAAAGTATCTGATACCTAAAGTTGGGGTAGAGTATCACATCTGCAGTGATAGCTTTATGAAATACTTTATTAAATGAAAAAGAACACTTAACAACAACTGAGGAAAAACAAATAATGAGAGAAATTTGAAAATGTGACAGAATTTGCGATGTGAAAGTTTTGAAATTGATTTATTTGGCAATTAAAATCTAGGACACAAAGCTCCACTTTGTTTGATAAATGATCAAACATCAATTTTATATGAAAAAAGGGAAATTAACAGTTGCATTGGAAGCCCTGGATAGTGTAATGGATGGCACACTAGTGTACAAAGCTATAGGTCTTGGATTCAAATCCCAGTTCAGGCGTTAATTTTTCTTTTCAAAATATTAAAATACAGTGCGATCAGTATAGCACTGGACAGCAGATGCAGGGATTTCATTATACACTGCTGACGCAGTCACTGCGGAGAACAGACAATGTGGGATCACAGTGATACAACCACACGTATTTTTGTAACTATTTTACAGATTGTCGTACTTACCAACTTTATTGAAGCAGGTGCTGGAACTGTTCATCTACGTTGTCCATACATTTTTGACACCTCTTTATAAAATTTATTGTCCAGATTATGGACTTTAAACGTAACGGAATTTTTATACCCAAGAATCATGTTTCAAAAAGTCTTCGTACTTGGCTGGCAGACTGAGTTAACAAATATTGATCATAAATAATTACATGTTGTTCAGTAGAAAAATTATACAGTTTACACTTATACACGCCTGTTTTATAAGATACAAATTTTAAAATTGAAATATCTTATACACACGTCATTCAGTTCACAAGGAAAAGCGACCGAACACCTTATCTACTTGAAGCACACTATCTGACTGTGACCGTGAATATGTGAGATGTACTCGTATACTGCTGAGTCAGTGCACATTTCAAGTGCCATGTCTGCACGTGTAAGCCTTTGTCATTGCACAACACAAACCCCGTGTCTGCTGTCCAATACTATACTGATTTCACTGTAGTTTACCATGTTTCTGTGTTTAATGAGCTATCATTAGATTTAGTTGGAATTGATTGAGTTGAATTACCATAATGTTGACATCTTGAGAAGCTGGAGGAATCATGTCAGTTGAATACTGTCAATATTGAAAAGGTGTTTTATATCCATAGATGAACAATGTTTCTTTACAGTACACTGAACTAGTTCCTAGTTATAATGTGCGTGTTTAGTTCAAGCTGAAAGCACAAAATAGAATTATGTGTTTTTGGTTTTGTATATTTTGAAAATGACAACAAACCAGAAACTAAGAGTTCCATTTTCTGCATTCAACCTGTTTGGTGCTTCTCAAGTATTATTTTGTGTAATTTTACTGTGATTCTCTAGATCAGTGATATTCAACCTTTGTTTTTCTTTGCATACCCTTAATTATGCTTTTCCACTTGAGCATGTACTCCCAGATTTAATTTTAATTCAAATTACATAAAAAATAAATTATGTATATGATCACTCATTAAATAAGCCAGTTTTATTATATAAAGCAGAACATGCATTCAAGCTGAAAGCACAAAATAGAAGTATGTGTTTTTGGTTTTGTATATTTTGAAAATGACAACAAACCAGAAACTAAGAGTTCCATTTTCTGCATTCAACCTATTTGGTGCTTCTCAAGTATTATTTTGTGTAATTTTACTGTGATTCTCTAGATCAGTGATATTCAACCTTTGTTTTTCTTTGCATACCCTTAATTATTCTTTTCCACTTGAGCATATACTCCCAGATTTAATTTTAATTCAAATTACATAAAAAATAAATTATGTAAATGATCACTCTTAAATAAGCCAGTTCTATTATATAAAGCAGAACATGCATTGGTTTAGTTGGTTAAGGCAATTGCTACATTCCAAAGGGTTGACTCAGCTTCTAAGAGAAATGAGTATTGAGGGCAAATGCAGTGTTACTTAGGACTGATGTCTTGTCTTGTGGGAATCTTAACCTCCTGCTACACCAAAGGTCTATGAAGCCCACTTATTTTAAAAGCAAAATTGTGGTATATCTTTATATATGAAAATGAGTATGAGTTTGTTTTGTTCTTTTTAGAATCAAAAACTACTTCATCAGTTTGAATGGAGTTTTCATCATAATTTAGAGGATTTTTCTGGGACAAATAAAAATATTCTACCTTAGCAATTAACTTACTTAACATATTACCGTATGTACTATAGAGCCAGAGCTAAAAAAAAAGTGTTTCGGTGTGCACTAAAAAAAAAGTGTTTCGGTGTGCATTAAAAAAAAAGTCACTTTTAGTTGCTTAAATGGCTTATATTGCCTAAACCATGACAAATACACCAAATTAATGTACACAGAATTGATAATCTCAAAAAATTCTACAAAAACGTTTGTGACAGCATATGTCTATCTTTTATGAATAACTCAAAATAACCATATTTATCTTTCAGTTCATTAATGCCAAGAAGATTGGGATAAATAGATTCCTAGGCTATGCCAGCGGAACATTCATTGCAATGCCATAGTCCATTATCACTCTAGTGGCCCCAATTTTTGTTGCATTAAAATCAGATATGGCGTATGGTAATTAATTAAAACTTCGGGATAAGTAGATCCCTGGACAATACTAGTATTTTATAAAATGACAAAAATTAAAGGATCTTTGAACTTCTAACAGTTCAACATTTGAGAATTGTGGGTCTGTGTTGCCATAGCCCCAATTTTTGTTGCATAAAAATCAGATTTGGCATATGGTAATTAATTAAAAGCTTTGGGATAAGTATATTGCTGGACAATGCTAGTATTTTATAAAATGACAGAAATTAAAGGATCTTTGAACTTCTAACAGTTCAACATTTGAGAATTGTGGGTCTGTGTTGCCATAGCAATACTTTCAACCTTGATAATAGCCAATCATTGCATAATCATCCCTTACACTCCTGCATGCAATCTCAAACATTCCCACAAATTATTTTGAAGTGTTGTGAGCTCTGCAAAATAAAAGCATATTGTAAATATTAGCATTAAGTTAATTAGTGAGTGCCTTATAATTGTTAATGCTTATCTGAATTACAAATTCTGTTGAACTGGTGCTCCTTCACCTTGGTTTTGGAGGATATAACCAAATTTTCATTTGAAGAATTCTCACTCCATGCATAAGTGACAACGTTGTACCTCTCTCTAGATTCCACTTGTTGTCAAAAGTCCAAAAAAAAAAAAACTCCATGGCATGACAAGCCTAGAAAGCCATTGGTATACCAGCCAGCAGCTGGCTTCACATCAATATGTGTCAGCGATGGACACTTTCATCCAGCCTATATGTGGTCAGCATATTGAATCCCCCAGCTGTTATAGCTGGTTTTCCCAACCTCAAGCTGGTACTTATTATAGCTACTCAAATTTCTTTGCAAAATCAGATATCTACAGCAGAATGAATGTGTGGATATTTGGATCTGAGAAAGCACATCTCAATTACATTTAAGTGCTTTTTGTATTGTTAGTAGTTTTTAGTATATAAGTTCGATATTTAATTGCAGTGTATAAATTAATCTTACGTGAAGGGTTAAGTGGAAGATACAACACTATGGCCTTAATTCTGCCAATTTAAATAAAAGTTTAAATTTGTTTTAATTTTTTTGCAATTAAAGGAAAACTTTACAAAACTCTGTAATTCAAAACACGGTTTCTGCTTACATTCCCATTTTCCAGGCCGCTGCCTCAAATACAGTTTAAAATATTACAATGTACCATAAAAAGTCATGAGTATCCATACCCTAGGTTGAATACTGCTGTTCTAGATAGTGCTATTTGAGTAATGTGGTTTATTGGCTGTAAAATGGATTATTAATGCCAAAGAGCTAGGATAAACACTTTTATTTAATTTTATATTATGATTTGAAAGAAAGAAAATTATTTTTGTCATATGTTGTTTTGTGTCATTTCTCAATTCTCAGATTAGGAAGTTAATGCAGTAAAAAAAATCTTCATCTCTGCCATTACAGTTTAATTTGGACTTATAATAATTTTAATCCTTGACCTCAAATCTTCTCTATCTTGTGCCTCCACTTCCCAATTCCTACACTTTAGAAGTTAATGAACAATGATCATACAATCCAGAATCTAAAATGGTGTATGTGTTTCTTTGTCAAGTTTGGGTTTTCATGAAAAAAATGTGCACTCTTCGTTAAAGTTAAAGAAATCACCTAGAGCAGTGTCTAAGGAAGTAGACTTAATTTAACTTTCACAGGAAAAAATCACTATGAGGTTTAATTTAAGAATTAATTTAATATTTTTAATACCTGAGATGAGGTATTAAAAATATTATTAATAGTGAGCGGAGAACATATTTTTAAGAACTCTCATAAATTTCAAGTTTGAGAAGTCGTCTGAAACCATTGGTCTCAAGAAAACTTGAAATTTATTAAGTGAGTTGTTAAAAATATATTCTCAGCTCACTATTAATGATATAACCTGCCAACATTAATTTAAATAGCATTAAAAATATTAATTTAATTCTTAAGTAGACTTACCTTTATGTTAATGAGGTAGAAGCTAGCAAATGAATGCTCTCTGACATGCCATTCTTTAGCAACCAAACAGTTTCCATTAAATACTTCCTATATGAGTCTGTGAGTTAGGTTTCTTAATTGAAACAGTAGTTTTTAATAAAAGCGTACACACTCATCTATTAAATAACAGTAAGAAACTGGGAATAGAAATTAATATCAATAAAATTAAATATATGATCACATGTAGAGATACATTGTTAAATCGGATTGAACACTTAAAAAAAATTATTGAAATTTTGAAGAAGTGCTGCCACACATTAATTTATTTAAGAAAAATTGCATCACCTCACCTCAATAAATACGAAGGATATGAGGTGAGATGATAACAATTTGTCTTAAATAAAGAATTCCTCATAGTGTTAATTCCTAAAAAGTCAGATGTAAATACATTATTTATACAAGAAATACATGCATGATACCAGCAAGTCCCCTGATGGATCCCCAGAGCACAGTTTGAAAACTACACTCCTAGCACAGGCAGGTCATTTTAAAATTTCTGAAAGGAGGATTACTTTGAGAAGGGCAGGTAGTTGAACAAATGGATTTAAGAATGAACCACAAGCTTTTTATAACTTCTTTTTTTTTTTTCACAAAATTAATTCCACATGCAAAATCTGAAAATGGAGTGAATAACTATGCCATATTTCAAACTAGTTGATAGAGTAGAAAGGGTTTTCTTTTCCCCTCTACCTACCTTAAATAGTCTATATGCAGGGCGGAGGGACAATGAAGTCATCTGTTGTTCAGTACTGACAGTAAAGAAAACGTGTATCTTTCTCTCAGTATACTGTGCCCAGCGTGGTTAGTTTTTATATTTTACTTTTGGAATATTCAGTTAAAATCTACAATATTTATTTAGTGTTTAGTTGTTGTTTGACAGTTACAAGAAACATAATATTCAAACTTTAGTTTATTATAGTGTATATGTGAAAATATATAAAACTGTCATTCTCCCAGTTATATGGATATGAAACATGGAGTGTTACTTTTAGAGAGGAGAAAATATTATGAGAATTTGAGAATAAAGTTCTTAGGAAAATGTTTGGACCAAAGAGAGATGAACAGACAGGTGAATGCAGAAGATTGCATAACAATGAGCTACATGATCTTTATGGGAAAGTAGATATAATAAGAAAATATAAGTCTCATAGACTGCAATGGGCAGGACATGTGACACGAATGGGGAATGAAGGAGGGGCATGGAAACTCCTTAAAGTAAACTAAAGGGAATGGGTCCAGTATGCAGGCCACAAATGAGATGAGAGAATAACATTAATCATGATTTGAAGAAAATAGACTGTGCTTCTTATTTGACTATAAACTAGTTTCGGAACATAGTTTCTGTTCCATCCACAGTATTGTCACGACTGTTGTTCTGTCGTCTTGAAGAGCTGTCCTTCGCTCCTTCCATTGGCTGACTGAACAATATGAGGTGAGTGATAAAAAATTCTACCTTAAATCTTAAATCTATTTTAACTTTTCAGTGTAAACATTTACGTTCACCACATTGATTTCAATGGAATATGTTTACATTTGTTAAGAAATAAATACTGAGAAATCAATAACAATTCGTTTTTTTTTTTTTAATTTTGGACATGTTCAGCTTTGAAAAATACTCATTTATTCATATAAATAAATAAATATATATATAAAATTGAATGCACCATAGAAACTCACAATTTATTGCATGAACTTCCTATATCTCTCATTAAAAACTAAATGTATGTGCCATTGTTTTTTCCCAGATTGGTTATTTCAAGTGTTATACAATTTTACCAACAAATTTACGTAAGCTTTTATTATTAATTTAATACTTCTCACTGAAGGACGAATTATATTTGAAGAGAAAAATTATACATTCAAACTCGGGTTTGAAACCAGGACCTTTGGCTTTGGTAGAGCATTGGCATAGAAAGTCAAAGGTACTGGGTTCAAACCCCAGTCAGAGCATATAATTTTTCTCTTCAAATATAAATTACCCAAATTGTTCATAAATGTTGGCTGAGTGTTTTGTTATATGAACCCATCGTCTCCTGTGACTTATTCACAAAGTAATTTGTCAGCATGTAGTGTGTCCAGAGTTCGAGTCCCGGTTCGAGCGTTTATTTTTCTTTCTTAAATAAATATCTCTCCAGGATTGGAAAGTATTAATTTAAATAAAAACATCAAAAAATGTAGTGTGTGTTCTTTGGATCATGGCAAGAATGGATTTTTATAGATTAGAAGGAAAAATTAATTTTAACCAACCTTCTTTTTTCTCAGCTCTACAGCGCAGGGTACATGGATAGACTTTCACTTTCTTCACAATCCTCCTATACTCATCTCTCTTCATAAGTTTCTTTTCCATTACCTAATTTGCATTTTTCTTGTAGACACTTTTTCATTGGTATACCTCTTTTTTTTACTTCCAAAGATCACACTACTTAATATATTTTGACATATTTCCTTTCAATCTGTAAACATGTCCTAGACATCTCACTCTAGGCAATTTTATAAATTTTACAATATCCCTGTGAATGTTTTGTGACCTATTTATTTTATTTTACTCTATTTTTAAAATATGGAGTTGTGAGCATCATTCTTAACCTATTCTACACTTTAGAAGAGTGGATATTCTGTCTTAGTTGATAAGTCCCAATTATAGGAACAGGAACTCACTTGTTGTCTCTGCATGCTTAGCTGTAGAATGTTGCCTGGAGTCATGACAAAGATGTGCATGGATTAACTTGACAGGAATGCATGACATTTCTCAAGTTTTAATAGTACATAGATGTTAACAACCTATGCATCCTTGAGACCATCTTACCATGCACATTCTTTTGCTCTTGATCAACTAATCGCCTGAAATGGATATTATAAAATTATTAATTTCAGAACCAATATTATCCTGGTTTTGGGCAAAAATAACAGACATTAGCATGCTACATTTCTAAAACATTTCTCGTAATAAGTTACTTGAAACCATGACTTCCTCATATCAAAAACTCAGCCAACATTTGGTTTGTTGGTAGAGTCTATTCCAGCCTATATAATTTTGTGGCAATAATCATTAGTTGAAGACATGTCCTATTTGACATATATTCATAGCAAATGAAAATGCATCTAAAATGAAAAATTGGGGTATATCTTTTGGATGAGCCATTGTGAATTCTTATGAATTACTGCAGTAAAAACATTCAAAAAGGTGGTGCTTCAAGAAATGGACAACAATGCAGAACATTTCTTGACATTCATCACAATATGTTCTAACAATATAATAAAGAACTGAATAATAGCATAAAATATATATAAAGGAAAATACTGCTGCAATTATCTTTGTAGCAGAAACAGACAGATTTGAAATCAACCTAACAAATTCAGCTAATAAAAAATCTTAGGCTTCCAAATACTACTTATTTAGTTAGACTTGAATATGTAGGAATTCACCAAGTTCATTCCAAACTAAATTTGAAATAACAACTGAACTTTTTATCCAAATTTTCTACAATAGAATACCAGCAGTAGTTATAAAAAAGTTGTAATTTATGAATACTTGCATGTTTAATTGAATATTTTTTTGAGTGAAATAAGACATGTTCTGGTCAAGATGAATGATATGGAGTGTAATTTGCTCACTGACTGAAGTGTAAAGTTGAACGTTAAGGTTCCTAAAGGGGTAGTGCTTGCAATGAGATTCTCATTTTTAAATGGTAGTGTCATGTGATATGTATATTTAGTAAGTGTCATTGACAACCTCTTTGAGATGTATGAACAACGTATCAAATAACTTTTGTAAAGTGATTCTGAGCTTACGTATAAATTATTTGCAAGATCAGAATTTATTTTCTCCGTTATAATTTATTAACATAATCAGCCAGATTGAAATTGCTTGGTGACATTGTTCCAACAATTTAAAATTGCAATTTGAACTGGAAATTTCACACTATGCTTTTCTCCCTTGACTTGACATTCCTTTGCCTTCATCTTCCAAATGATTGAATTGATTTATTAACACCAGCTTTCATCCTGCCATCAGTGTGGTTCGAATGTACTTTGAGATCAAATCATGTTAGCCAGGAACTTCAAAATTCATGGTTTTGTCTTTGTTTTTCTGAATGTATATATTTTCCCACATTGTTAGTTCTTTTTAGTGTTATAAATGTTTTAGTAGTTTAGTTTCTTTTTCAATTATATGATACTGTATCAAACTTAAAAACACAATCACCGATTTTTCAATTCCACTATTTTTAATATTTCTGAGTGTTCTTTAGTATGAGGAATCAAATTTTTTCCTATGTCTGCTTTATTGCAGTCTTTGTAACTAATTTTGTAAATTCCAGATTTTTACTATCTGGGATTTTGTCTCTCATCTTTGTTTTTATTTGAGAAAAACATTTTTCATGAGGTGAGGTGTAATTCACATTTATTTTCTATTGGTAAATTTACCTCATGGTGTCACATTTGTATTAAACATTTTAGAATTGAAGGGACAGTAACATGATAAGCCACATTCTGTTAAGAAATGTCATTTATTACAATATTGCAAATAAATGTACTGAAATATCCTAAAATCATTCGTAAGTGCACCAATGATGATTTAAAACATATAGGAGGCCCTTGGGGTAATGGGAGGTTAAGGCTCCCACTTTTTCTAGACAATCGGCACTTGTTGTCAGCCGGGTGGTCAGCCCTGTGTGACGGCCGCTTTTACCCCAGAGCAAGCACCTGGTACTCATTTCCGTTAGAGGCTGAGTCGACCCCAGGACCATAGTGCCGCCAGAAGAGTTGGGTCAGTTTAAAAATCCTCGACTTTCCGGCTTGTAGCGCAATGCCTTAACCACTATGCTATGGCGCGTCCCCAAAAAACAATAGACACACAATGTATTAACAAAAATACTGTCCAATTAGTATTTATAATTTTTTTGAAACATCATCTGCATGATGATGATGATTAGTTTTTATAATTTTTTGAAACATTTAAATCCTTATATTTCAGGTAGAACAGTATGTGACTTATCATGTTATTGCCCTAAGCCCTTCAATTATTCAGTTACAACATAACTGGAAAAAAAAATTTGCAACAGAGTCAGGGCTTGCACCCAAGATTTCCAGCTTTATTGGTGCTCTACCATTGAGTTAGTTAGGCACACCTATTGGAGTAAACACAAATTCCTGTCTCTTTAATCCCTGATTCCCTATAAGCATTGAAGTTCTTCTTCACTTCCTGGTTTAGGCAAGAGTTGCCTGTTCCATCTTCACTAATAGATCTAAGACCATCTCTTCCGAGGACATCCGACATCTCTTCTTCCTCTTGGAAAATAATGTAAGATTTTATTTGGTAATCTACTTTCTTCCATTCTTTCTACATGTTCTTTCCATTGTATCTTGTTGTTAAAATCTTTTCTTTTATGGAGTAGATCTGCAGTTCTTCACGTATATCCTCATTTCTTATCTGGTCCATTCTAGTGCAGCCTTTTACTCTTCTTAAAAATTTAATCTCGGCTGCTTGGATTTTACTTTCTTGTTTGGTAGTGGTAATCCAAGATTCACTCCATACAAAAGGACAGGGACAGCCATTGTTTTATAAAATTTTAATTTTGTTTGTTTATGGGCTTTATTATTCAATGTTCTATTTATTGTACCACAAATAGCTTGAAACTGATGTGTTTTGTGTTCAATATCTTGAAGTTTATACTCACAATTCTTAATGGGTGCTTCTATTGTGAGAATCAATTATGATGGGATTTCGCTAAACTTAAACTAATTATGAACCTTATTTTGAAATTAATGTCTGTCAGCCGTGGTTATTGTTGCAATATGCCAATTATTGTTGAAGTCACTATAAATAAATGAATAATTAAGATGATGTCATTGATTCTGATTTTGCTATAATTACAGATAAGCTCAGTACCATGTTATGGAAGTCACTAATACTAACCGTGCAAGCATCAGTCATTGTATCAATGCTATAATGAAGCTTACATGGTATTTTATGGTTAAATCGGTGAAAGTCATTTTTATTAACTATTTTTGTAAATGTAAATATAATAATCCTGTAAAATATTTTGTTTTGTGTTAGATGTAAGGAATTTCATTTGTTTCATTCAAAGTTATTGTGAATATGTTTCATGAAGATTCAATGAAATTTATATAAAACAAACCAACTTCATTTGACATGGTTTTGTTGTGAGTTGGGCACTAATTTCAAACAGCAAAAAAGGAACACACTTTCCCACATGTTCTAGTATTCGTAAAGTTTGTCTGTACAAGACACTGCAGCAGAAATATGTTGCTGATACATATTATCTGCTATTTAAACAAACTTCTTATAAAGCCCATCATGCAAAACTTCATATTTCTTTTGTTAACCGTTAAATTGCAGAAACTCAGTTTTCTTATTCCAACTTGTTTAAATGTTATTTTTGAAGAGAAAAATGTTCGCCCAGATCGAGACTCGAACCCAGGACCTTTGGCTTTGTAGGCCAATACTCTACCATCTGAGCTATCGGGGCGAGTTCCGATCTAGATGCAAATTTCTCTCTTATATACATTGTAATTCCCAGGACCAAATGCTATGAAACCTTTGCTTCTATCTTTGCAAATGGTGGCTTCTAAGTTAAGAAGACATTTATCTGGAATTTAAACACTACTTTATAAAGCCAGTAGGTGGACTGCAGCAAGAACAATCCATGCATAACCATAAATAAATACCTACTGCATATTGTATAATTTGACATAAATTTTAATCTTTATTGATGAAGATATTTGGTTATATGTGTTGATTTAAAATATTTTTCTTTATTTTATATTTTTCTGATAAAAAATAAATTGTTTTACAATGAAGTTGCTTTGTTTTATATTAGAATAAGTCAATTAGAAATGTAAGGTGAGCAGTAATAACATATCAACAATTAAGGGTAATGTTATTTTAAAATAATTTAACAAGTATTTACAAATTGATTCCTATCAAATTGTTCATTCATTCTCCTGGCATTACAATCACTGTAGAATCCTGGGGCCCAAAGCATTAAGGGAACCAGTCAATTTCCAAATCCTCCAATTAATTTTACCAGCTCTCGAATAATCTTTCTTATCTGCAACACATTTGCAACTTGTGATTTCCAATCTCTGCACATCTTCACTATCAGTCTCAGTGCTCTAAGATTTAAGTTCTACTCCTGAGGATCAGCCAGAGACAATGGATTTTTTTTAAGATGGAAAAATCCAAGGGACTAGACTTCCTGGATGGATTTTAAGCCATAGGACCCATACTTGAGGACTTTTGGGGTCATAAAACAAGAATGGAAAAATCATCTGAGAAGAATGGCAAGAAATAGACTTCCAAAATTGGCATTCCAATATACCCCAACTGGACATAGGGACCAAGGAAGACCAAAACATCGGTGGAAAGATCAAGACCATCTTCGCTAGGTTTACCGTACAGGCCACATGGCCTAAAACGAATTTGTTCATGATGATGATGATGAAAAGAAGGCAAAAATTAGAACCTCTCAGGAAAATTTAATTGGCCATTCCCATTCATATAATACTTTTATTGCCTACTGGATGTCTCTCTTTGAGATCATGAGGTAGCCACTTGTCACTTGCTGATATCTCTAAGGAAATAAACAAATCTAAATTTGATTTTAAATTTGAAGAGAAAAATTTTTGCCCAGACCAGGACCCGAACCCGAAAATTTTTCTCTTCGAATTGAATTATCCTTCAATGAGAAGTGTTAAATTAATAATAAAAACATCAAAACAAATCTAAGTTAAGATTTTTTTAATTAAATTTATCGCTTCTAACTGAATGACAAATTATATGTGAAGAAAAAAATGTACATCTAAAGTAGGATTTGGACCCAAAGTTCCCAGTTTTGTACACAGTACCAGGGACCTCGGGTTCAAATATTAGTTTAGGGATAATTTTTTCTTTTCAAATATAACTTTGTTAAATAACTTCCATGAGGAAGCACTATATGGACATGCAGGCATAGACAGTTTTTTCTTTTTAAGCATTATGGTCCTTTGTATCTAGGCTGAGCTTCTCTAATGACTGATGTCCACTCATTCTCTCTGTTTCATTTTGCTTCTCGATTAACCTCCAATATGTAGGAAAAGCATGTCTCTCTTTGTATCCTCCTTTTCAACCATCTGGCAAAGGAGCCAAAACCACCGTTGGCATACAAAATATACCTATATTCTAACATTGTCAACCCACCAGTTTTTTTAGGTTTACTTATCTTCCTTCTGAATGTTGATCAACAGTTTCCTTGGGATGAATAAACTAATATATATGCAGCTAAGCTATTGTAATCAATGGCAAAGAGAAAAATTTCCTTCTTTAGATTACAGTAGCTTTAGTTGCATAATATTAATTTACTTAATTGGTCATAGATTTGCTCTTATTTATCCTCTCATTAATTTCAGCATCATGACTTCATTTGCATTAATTTTTTGTCCCCAAATATAGGCTACATATTTATCACATACTTTTATTTTTCCAAGTCCTTTTAAAACCATATCTTTTGATTTATCTTCTATTTTTATACATCCTGCATTATTTAATGACATCAATAAAAAAATATTAATTAATACTCCTTCCTAATATTATATGTATATATATAATGTATAGGTTCTTTTACACATTTTCTGGTTTTATCTTTGTGTATTGAAAAGTAATGCAGTTTGTATACACTTACTGCATATCTATAGTCAATACTGCACTTAAGTTTGCAATTTACACTTCTTAGTAATGTCATATTGACTTTTGTATAGTAATGTAAAATTTTTATGTAAGAAAATGTTCATTGTTGCATGTATTGTATATTGGATATTGTATAGTATTTATTTAAAATGATCCAATCTGAAAGTAGATTTTTAAATTAAATGATTTCAGATTGACATTAGAGTCAGAAATATGTAGTTTTCAACATCTCAAAGTCTTCTGAACTGACATCTCCCGATCTCTTTTTTTTGTACAAAGAGATTGCACAAGTAGTTCGTAGTTTTGCACATTGAGGTTCTTTTTGGATTCTGATCATAAATGGGGAAAAGAACAAATATATCTTTTATTTTTGCCAAATTTCAAAAAAGATATTTTCAATGCTATTTTTCCATAACTTTCAAGAATTTGTTGACTCAAGGTGTTTTAAGATAAGAATAATACTGTGTCCAGTATGTTGAAAAATCTCTGTCTGGTGTCGAAACCATTTACTGGAATTCTGTGAATAATAAAATTGTTGCAAAAGTTTTTCTCAGGTTTTGTAAATAAAGGGAGGGAGCTGTATGTTACAGCCCCAATTTAAAATAAAATTTTAATGAAATGAGAAGAACTGTAACTGCTCCCTGACCTTTATGTCCTAATTACTGCCAAAATGTATTATCATCACCATAATAAACTTTCAGTCCTCAATGTTCTCTCTCCCCTTCTCCTCGGATTTCCTATGTGTAAAAACTATCTACTTTTAGCAGATATGAGAAAAGGAAACATTTTCTACAATGATGTTTTCCTTATTCAAAGTTAAATATGGGAAATAACATTATGAGGTTCTTAATTCATAAGTTAACAAGTCATTTTTACATCTTACCTCATTTTTTGAACAGAAAAATTATATGCTCAGACCAGAACTTGAACCCGGGACCCTTGGTTCTCTAGACCAAGTGCTCTACCATCTGAGCAACCTGAGCAAGTACCAATCTAAACACAAATTTTTCTCTATATACGTTGTAATTCCCGCCCACCAAATGCTATGAAGCCTTTGTTTCTATCTTTGCAAATGGCGGCTCCTACATTAAGAAGACATATGTGGGAATTATACATTACTTTATAAATGCCAGCACAGCTTTTTTCGATGTTTTTATTATTAATTTCATACATCTCAATGATGGATAAATCATATTTGAAGAGAAAAATTATACGCTCAGAATGGGACTTGAACCCGGGACCCTTGGTTCTCTAGACCAAGTGCTCTACCATCTGAGTTAACTGAGCAAGTACCGATCTAATATATCTGTATGACTTTTTTCTTATATATCAAATTCAATTTTTTTGTGTCTGAACATTTATAATTAAATATAAATCCAAGAATGGAATTTTATTTCCTTTTTCCAATTCTACAGTAAACTTTATTGATCCATCCTGAAGGTTCAATAATTTTAGAGCATCTTCAATATATTTAGAATTTATTATTGCAAAAACATCAACATATCTACACCAAATCTTAAACATCCATGGGTATAATTAAATTAATGTTTTTATTACCTCACCTCATATCCTTTTTCTTCTATACTGCAGTTTCGGAGCTTATCTCCATCGTCAGTAGCCTCTGGTCGACCGGTGTTATGTCGTTTCTTGGCGGTTTCCTTCTTACTTCTATCGGTTAGAAGTAAGAAGGAAACCGCCAAGAAACAACATAACACCGGTCGACCAGAGGCTACTGACGATGGAGATAAGCTCCGAAACTGCAGTATAGAAGAAAAAGGATATGAGGTGAGGTAATAAAAACATTAATTTAATTATTAAATTAAACCTCATAGTGTTCTTTCCCTGTGAAAGTTAAATCCATGGGTATGCTTGGGTGATTTGACATTCTAGGTAACCCATAAACAAATCCGCCAAAAATAGTGAAAGTGAATTGCCCATTGACATACCTGAAACCTGTTTGTAAAATTTTTCATTGTAAGTAAAATAAGAATTACTGACACAAATTTTTGTAAAGTTGATATATTCTTCAATTATTACATTTTTAATATTTTGAGAACTCGACCATTTTCTAAAAAAAATACATTTTCTCAACTGGAATGCCCAGAAGAAATAAAGAAATTACATCAAATGAGACAAATCTGTCTTGTGTCCTAGACTGATATTTTTTAATTTATCAAGTTTATATAGGAAAAACTAAAAGGAATTTGGAAACTCGTACCAAAGAACACTTTAGAAATATTACAAATTGTGAAATTGAAAAATCTCCAATTGCTGCACATAGTTCATTAGAACATCATAAAATTTGGAAGAGAAGCAAAACTTTTAAAACAAGTGGATAATCCTTTGGAATTGACAGTTTGGGAGAAAATATACATTCAGAAAAATAAATATAGATTAATGAATTTTAATGAACAAAATTTGATTTCAAAGTTAATAAATTCAACCATAGATGGCAGCGCTGAAGAGTTGACGGCCAAAGAATTTCATCAGTCGGAGTTATGGCTGAAGATGGATGTGAGATCATCGGAAACTATAGTATTATGAAATTGATGAGGTGAGTTGTCAAAAAATGTTCTCCGATGAATTTCAATTAATTCTTCTTTTCAAAAAAATAAATATAACCAGGACTGGAATATGTTACACTAAATATAATGTCAAAATGTTCCTAAGAACTTCTTTTTTAAATTCCTATAATATTTTCTCTGTTACAGTAAGAGAGGGGATTCACACTTGACATACCAGTACTTTATTTTTACTCTTTTTTAAAAAAAAATATTGCAGATAACACTTACTAAAGTGGTGTAATTATTAGTATTCCTGTATCGTAGAAATTTTTATTTGAATTTACAAGTCTGGAATTGGTTCACTTAGCTTTGTGAGGACAACAGCCTTGTTATTTGAATTTAGAAATAGCAAACTCCAGTTTTTCTAGTTATTTTTGGTGAACAATCTGGTATTGTTTATTTTTAATTATTTCACTCACCTCATACTTCATAATGCATAGCAGACCCTGGGTTTCTTCACGTAATTTGTGCTATGCATTATGAAGTATGAGGTGAGTGAAATAATTAAAAATAAACAATATTAAAGAACCTCATAGTGTTATTTCCTATCTACATAACTTAATATTGCAATTGTTTGATTACTTCCCTTACTGAACAATGTTTCCGAATTTTCAACATGAACACCACATTAACCATAATATAATTTATCTTGTTAAGTTAGGGAGGAAGTTACATACAAAGAAGAAAATTGTTAAATTAGGGAGGAAGTTACATACGAAGAAGAAAAAGATTTTAGTCAAAAAATTATAGAATTTAACAGAGTAACAGGAATTATAAATAATATTTTCAAGCCAAACACAGTACAGCAACACACACGAACTAGAATTTATAAAACACTGGCCAGACCCATATTATGATACGGCAGTGAGGCCTGGACAATTTGCAGTGTAGATGAACAAAGACTAACTGCAGCAGAAATGAAATTTATGAGACGTACTGCAGGTTACTCACGAACAGACCATAAAAGGGATTCTGAGAATCTCAAAGAATTACAAACAGAATCAGTCACGGAATATGTACAAAAATACAGAAACAACTGGAAATCTCACGTAAGAACAATGAGCAGAACAAGAATATCATGTCAAATCTTAAATTACCAGGCAAGAGATCTTTGGGCAGACCCTTTAAATGTTGGATTGAGACCGTAACAGACCACTAGGTCTATCACATGAAAAGAAGTTAGGGAGGAGCAAGTTGGAGTAAACCAGATTAGTTTATAGTTGATTGAATTATATTTTATATTAAGACATTTTGTTGCTGTTTATTTTCAAGAATTACAATGATGTATTGATTTTCGACAAGGTACTGAAAAACCATTTCAATGAAAACAAGTAGAGCGAAAGAATCTACTTTATTACCGCAAATTAATATACTCAGGCTAATCGTCTCAATCATTTCTGAAGAGAAAAATTTGTCTCTTCAAAAATGAAGACAGAGTTATTCAGAAATAAATTATATAATTGAAATATCCAAGACTGATATATTTTCTCCTTCCATGAATAAGTCAGGGGTGGGACCATTTGTATAGTTTGAATTGCTTTTTATTACTTTTTTTTCTGGTTTTTTACTCAATGCCACCACGTCATTTCGACATTCTGGCATATCACGCATATTTTATTGCGTTAATTTTAAAATAACCGCCAAAATGTTTAGTTCTGAAAATTTCTCACACGAGGACGCTAGAATAGGAGAAAAACCATTCTCGTGCAACATTCTTGTCTGGCGAAGTTTGTAAACAAATTTTTGCAAACAAATTAATCGTGTTAAGTGGAGAGGCGGCCACTTGAAATCTATGGCATTAAAAACGCAATTTGTTCATTAAATACATCCCTTCAGCTTATAATGTTGAGTTACTACGTAAAATTGAAATAAAGATTTTTTAATCATGTTTATTTATTTGAGCAAAAAGGTATGTAGCTTTGCAGTTCATTTAAGGTCAAAAACACAATGATGGGAAATGAATGACAATTATTTTCGCACTGAGTTTGGTGTGTAAAAATTTCCACGCGAACTGACACGTTTAACTGTTAAAATAAATGTTAATGAATAAATTATTATATTCAGTTCATATTTAAGATTTTGTTAAATCTAAAACAAAAATAAATAGTAGGCCTTCCAATATTGACATATCATTTAAGTTCATATAAAAAGGTAGGCAATCTCTAATTAAGCAGTATTCAATTATGTTTCTCTTCCAAAAGAAGTTCTATACTTAGGTCATATTGGTTAGATTTTATATGACGTAAATGAAGGGCTCAGGGCAGTAACATAATAAATATTTTTTTTTGTGTTCGCACCATTGAGGTTACAATTATTTTAATTATAAAACTTTTTATAATTTTTTTACACTGTCGTCCTCAACTACAATTGTAACATGATAAACCACATTCTATTAAGAAATGTCATTTATTACAATGATAGTAAATAAATGTATTGAAATATCCATAAATCATTTGTAAGTGTGACAGTGATGACTTAAAACATAGACACACACAATGTATTAACAACAATACTGCCCAATTAGTATTTATACTTTTTTAAACATTAAAATCCTTATATCTCAGAAAGAACAATATGCGACTTATCATGTTATTACCCCAAGCCCTTCAAATGACTTAAGTTGGTTAGATACAAAATATCTCCTTTCCTATGTCCTGTTGTAGAGAGTTTTAGATGATATGTCGTCCACTAAAATTCCTTCTAATGGAGATTTGCTTTACATTCCTTATCATATTCACTTTACTCATTTCATTTGCATGGAATATGATAATACACAATTTGCCTACATGCAATCTACAGAAGTTTTTGATGTGGTGTATAATGTTTAAATAAATAATTACATTTTTGAATTATTATATCATATAAATATAAAAAATGTGTTCTTTAGGATTGAATAAACACTTATTAAGTAATATTATATTATTCGGATGTGAAGCATGGTCTCCCACTTTAAGGGGGGAGAAAAGATTGAGTATTTGAGAATAAAGTTCTTAGGAAAATGTTTGGACTAAGGGAGAAAAACAGACAGGTTAACGGAGAAGACTTGCATAACAGTGAGGAGCATGACCTTTATGGAAAACCATAGTTAAATCATATAGACTGCGATGGGCAGAACATCTGGCACGAATAGAGAATGAAAGAGGTGCATGGAAACTTCATGTAAGAAAACAAGAAGAATAGCACCTAGTAGGTATGTCAAGAATGAGGTGGGAGAATAACATTAACCATGATTTGAGGAAGGTAGATTATACAGGGATGATTTGAAAACACTAGCTTATAAAAGTTCATAATGAATTTTCATATTTGCATAATATATACAATGAATATAAAAATAAGTATGGACATTATGTACTTTCTATGGGAATGAGCTTGAAAATCTTCTCTATAATTTTCGTTAAAACCCATAAAATATCATCTCCAATTACAATTCCTAATAAAAAATTATGATTGTCTATAACTGGAAGTGATTTATGACTGCATGTCTATGAGCCTACAGTTCGATAGTGCCAGTGAGTTACATTGTAGAATGACACCCGTTACAGAATTCCTAAGCATTGTTAATATATATTTGAAGAGAAAAATTATATGCTCGGACTGGGACTTGAACCCAGGACCTTTGGCTTTCTGGGCCAATGCTCTACCGACCGAGCAATCTGGGCGAGTTCCAATCTAAACGTAAATTTTTCTCTTATGTATGTTGTCAATTCCCGTGCACCAAATGCTATGAAACCTTTGCTTCTGTCTTTGCAAATGGCTGATTCTTTATTAAGAAGGCATTTATTTGGGAATTTTATATTACATTATAAAGCCAGTACGGCTTCTTTCAATGTTTTTATTATTCATTTCATACATCTCAGTGATGGAATTGACAACGTATATAAGAGAAAAATTTGTGTTTAGATTGGAACTTGCCCAGATGGCTCGGTCGGTAGAGCATTAGCCTAGAAAGCCAAAGGTCCTGGATTCAAGTCCCAGTCTGAGCGTATAATTTTTCTATTAATTAAATAAAAATAAAACATAGTTTTATTTGATTTTCATATTTATTTTATAATTCAGTGACAGCTGTTTCGGTACACTGTACCTTCTTCAGACGTGTTAACAAATTATGAATCCAACTGATCTAAGCAACAATACAACAATATTTATTTAAATTTTTAAATTTAACAAAGGGGATTCATTCAAATCAAGTTGAGAATTTAACAGTTTTTTACTACTTTTAAATTTATTAATTTCTACAGCCTCCAAAAGATCTAACTTCTTACCCTTATCTTATTCGATCTTTTGGAAGCTGTAGAAATTAATAAATTTAAAAGTAGTAAAAAACTGTTAAATTCTCAACTTGATTTGAATGAATCCCCTTTGTTAAATTAAAAAATTTAAATAAATATTGTTGTATTGTTGCTTAGATCAGTTGGAACACAATTCATAATTTGTTAACACGTCTGAAGAAGGTACAGTGTACCGAAACAGCTGTCACTGAATTATATAATAAATATGAAAATCAAATAAAACTACGTTTTATTTTTATTTAATTAATAAATATGGATTTTCATCAAATAAACACCAACTCAATTGATTATATAATTTTTCTCTTCAAATATGATTTATCCGTCATTGAGATGTATGAAATGAATAATAAAAAATATTGTTCATACCATCCTAAAGAGAATTTCTTTTTATTCTTTTGGTATAGTGGTTTATAGTAGTGCAAGAATCTCTATGTGCACGTTAAAAGGACCACAGGTTACGAATTATTGCAATTCTTTTTGTTTGACCATTCCAGTTTGTGGAATATTTCAAAGTTAGGGTGAGTTATTTTTCTTAGCTTTATAAGTTTATAATTTTGTTAAAAAAAATGAATTTTTTATTTAAGTAATTTATACCACAAATCATACCTGTGTTGTTAAATTTATTGTTTATAAAAATATACAAAACATTAGCATAGTTTAAAGTTTGGATAAGTTGATATGCGTAGCACATCGAAACATCTTCAAATAGAATGCAACGATTTATGAGGTACGATCAAACCAGATGCATCTAATTTATCATTTACATTAGCTTTTTAAGTTTAATGCTAAATAATCTTATAACTTATCCAAATTAGTTACATTTCAGTTAAGTTTTAAGAATTATTCATCAATTTGAAAGAGATAAAAAATATTTAATATATGTAGGAAATAACACTATGAGGTTTCTTCTAATTATATTTGAGTTGGATATTTTGACTCACCTCATGTTTCTTAAATATGTTAACAGTTTTTTATTATTGATTTAACATTCTCAATGAAAGATAATTTTTCTCTTCAAATATGTTAACAGTTGTTCATATAGTTCGTAGAAATATGAGATGAGTCAAAATAGATAGATAGATCATCGGTTGATTAATGTTTTTGACATCGTCTGATTCCTAATAGCCAATTTTGTCGATCTATCCAATCTCCTAGTTGTAGATGTTTTTCCTTGATGTATAAACATATTCCCTGACTCCAGGAGGTTTTAGGTCTTCTTCTGCCTCGTCTTCCCTCAGGTTTCCATTCCAACTGAAATATAATTAAATAAAAAATAGTTCAACTTGATTTTCTTTTAATTCCCAAATTTGTCTTTAAAATTAAAGCAAAAACCTAGTATGTCAAGAGTGATTTTTGAAAGGAGCCTGTTAACTAAATAATTATTCTTAATTTATTTTAGATTGCTATCCCTAACAACACAAAACTGAACTGTCTGGCTTGGAACCGAGAACATGGATATTTAGCTTGTGGCGGTGAAGAAGGCCTCTTGAAAGTCCTTAAGCTTCAACCAGGTAATATTTTCTCTCATAAATCATTATTTAAAGATAAAGTTTTTTGCTTAAACTGGAATTTACCTAAGATTTCCAGTTTTATTTGTTGATGCACTAACCACTCATACTATCCAGGCATCTCAACTCAGACACAAACGTTTTTCTTTCTTATATAATCCAATGTACCCATAATAGCAAATCTTTGTTCACAACATAATTAGATTAATATTTAATTTTAGGAAGTGATATTTTGAGGTTATTTTAATTATATTATTTTTAGTCTGATCATCTTACCTCATTATTAATGTTGATTTGTTCTTGGACATGTTTTAAAACAATTATGTTTTATTGTCAGCTTGTCCAGACTGGTTTGATTTATATTGTGTAACATAATGCAATATAAATCAAACCAGTCTGGACAAGCTGACAATAAAACAGAATTGTTTTAAAACAATTAGATTGCTTCTAATTCAAGAACAATTTATGATGGGATTATTAATACTACTATTATAGCTGCGAAGCTATTATTATGATGTTGTATGTAAATTTTTACACTTTTATTTATTTATTTATTTATTTATTTAGGTTGTTACCACTAAATCTGAGTGGATAACTTTTTATATAGCATCATTTACTCTCATATTTTGTAAAATAGTAAAATATTTTGTAAAATTTTATAGTAATTTATCATCAAAATGAACAGTGGGGATGGCATGACTTTTATTTGTATATATTTGAGCATTTAGGCCTTACCAATTATTTTTTATATTTGTAGAGAAAAATTATATGCCGAGACTGGGACTCAAACCCACGACCTTTGGCTTTCCGGGCCAATGCTCTACCTACTGAGCTACTGGGACGAGTTCCAATCTGAACTCAAATTTTTTCTCTTATATATGTTGTAAATTCCCGTGCACCAAATGCTATGAAACCTTTGTTTTTATCTTTGCAAATGGCGGCTTCTTTATTAAGAAGACATTTGAGAATTTTTATGTTACATTATTAGCCAGTACGGCTTCTTTCGATGTTTTTATATGAAATGAATAATAAAAACATAGATATATATTTTTCTCTAGTTATATATGAATGTGTCACATTCAGTACCAGGCACTGAGCAGGGCATTTAAACCCACAGGCCAGCCATTTAAATACCCCAGCTACCCTTTTCGTGGCACTTCAGAAATGGACCATTATTCACAAACTATTAGTCCTAGAAAATTCAAATTTTGTACATACCTAAAGGAGATATCCTAGTAGTATTTGATGGTGAAATAACTTGGGTGATTGACATCACATGGTATCGGCGTATCAATTTCAGGAAGTGGAAGTTCGTCTTCACTTTCACTTTGTGAATCTTCTAATTCAGGAATCAGTTCATCATGTGAGTCATCATTATACAAAATATTCACTAATTCTTCTTCAGTGAGATATTTTTCTTCCACCATAGTTTCACTCACGCACAAACAACAGCGCGATAACGAGAAACATATACGACTGCATTGGAGCAAGTTTGGGTGAACGAATTCCATGTGTTGTTTGTTTTAAAAATAAAAGGGGGATTCACCAAGGTTAAACATGTCAAATGGGAATAGAAAATGTACATTTACATGCCATATATGATCTCCAAGACATACTAAACCGACACAATATTTAGGCGCCGAATATAAACGTGGTTTGTTTGCACCCGCTCTAAAGCGAGTTAACTGACCGATGGCCGCATACACGATAGTCTCTTTAAACGCCTTAACTGGTTTACAGTACTGAATGTGTTAACTACTGACTACAGATGGCTAGTCTGGTAGCATTAATTTCCTCCTCATCCTTTAATTTTTACTTTTGTAAAAAATCTTCCAATAGTTTCTAAAAATGTTCAGTCTATAATTTATAATAATCCATTATTTCTGGTTTCTTAGGTTCAATTCCATATATATTAACTAGCTAACAAACTCACTGGCATTATCCAACCTGTAGGTTCATGGTCATGTGGATATAAGCTCTCCATACATCCCTGAGGTAATGTTTTCCAATCATCCCCTGTATAATTTACCTCCCTCAAATTATGGTTAATGTTATTCTCCCACCTCATTCTTGGCCTACCTACCTGGTTTTCCTACAAGTTTTCATGTTCTTCTTTCATTCCCCATTCATACCACATGTACTGCCCATTGCAATCTTTGAGATTAACGCCATTCTTGTTACATCTGGTTTCCCATAAAGATCATGTAGCTCGCTGTTATTCACTGTCCATTCATCTGTCTGTTTGTTCCTCTTTGGTCCAAATATTTTCCTAAGTCTTTACTCTCAAATACTCTTAATTTTTTTCCTCCCTTAGTAAGGGACCATGTTTTGCATTCATGTAATATAACTGGAAGAATAGCAATTTTATATATTTTCAGTTTTCAATAACATATATATAACATCTTTTAACAAAGTTTGAATGCACATAAACAAATTCATCTTGTGAAATTGCAAATTCAAAGTTTCTTAAAAGATGTCAGAAATATGTGACGGTAATTAGATATCCTTTTAACATCTTATATGAGACAAAGATAGATGGTCATTCTAACTATAATTGAAGTTGAAAAATTTGTGTACTTGAATTGAGAAAATACTTTTAAAGGTAATTTTGAACCACTTTTAAAAGTATTATAATGTTTCAGACTTTCTTTTTGCAATTGACTGAATCGAGTTAATTTTCTTATCTAACAGAATAAATTGTATATTTCCACAGAGTGGGATTCACCTCATCCAGTTGATGATATTAAATTTGTTGATGAATTACTCGACTCTAGATGTCCAGAACGGTTGGATCAATATCTTGTGTTTATAGATGATTTTACATATATTTTACAATTTGATCTTTAAAATCGAGAAAAATGTTCTTAGAAGACTTAAAAAAACATCTTTTTATGACATAACTGTATTTAGAAATTTGATCTTTAAGAAAATGAATTGAAAATAAACTTTTGTCTATAAATTATATTTGAATGTTTATTTTATTAAAGATGTAAGACTTTTATGTCTTTTGTATCACAGATTTATTTTGTATTTTTATTTAACAGTGCTCTTTGGCTATTCAGATTATTATCACCAGTAATCTAACAAGAGATTGTGTTTTTTTGAAAAATCACGAGCGACAAAGTCACGAGTGATTTTGTTTAATGAAAAACTCAACCTCATGTTGGATTTGGAGTGACAATTTAGCGAATAATACAACATCAGAAGCTAAAAAATTATAATGTTTAATATTTACCAAATGTGAGGTTGTGTATTCCGATCTTACTTCCGGGTGATTTTTAAGCCGGCTGTATAGTTATAAATAGCATATCTTTACTGTTAAATCTCTTTGGGTTTGGGAAAAATCAATAACAGATGATTGTATGAGAAATAACTATTAACAATAATGCAGATTCATTATATAACATTTAATAAATTTTTTTTAGAGCAACAGAACTAACCTTTCTTTTTTTCTGGTAATTTTTGAAGTTTTTTCTTTTGGCATTTCTTGCTGTACCATATTGATCGTACATTGTTGAATTGATATCCTTGTCAAAGAAATTAATTTGCGGAGATATCTCTCATTATGAATTTTAATTTCAAAGGAGGAACAATATTTGTGTTCGCAACACTGATAGGAAGAGGCAATTTTATTGGTCTAGGAGATAAATAGTAATTTTAATTCAAATCCAGGCATGACAGGGCTGAAAAATTTTGCTAGGTGTTTCTTCTTTCGGGCATGGAGATCTTTTACAACTATTATTATGGTGATTCAGAAAGTGTATTCTGCCATACGAATGAGTGGTGGTAGAATTGCCATCTTTGTTCCACTGTACAGCTGGTTTTAGTATGCTTCTGGAAGTATAATTGTGTGGTTGCATTTGACTGTTTCTCTCATTAAGACAGATGTTTAAAATGTCCACAACAATAGAAGCTCCCACCAGCTGTGTGTGAGGTATGTGGAGTAATAAGGTTTTTGTGGGGAAAAAAATTGACAGCAGCAGCAATTCATCGTGAAATTATTGCAGTATACGGGTACATTATAAGAGCCATTGTTAGAATTTGGTGTCATGAATTTTGAAATGGATGCACTAATGTCCACAAAGTAGAACAAAACGACTGACTCTCTGTTGTGAATGATGAATTTTTTGTAACAGTGAATGAAGTGGTCAGAGAGAATCATCATTTGACAATTTCTGAACTCTCTGAGAAATTTCTGCAAATCAGTCAGATCCCTTACATTGCAGTAATCTCACAATGAATTGCTGCTGCTGTCAATTTTTTTGTCCACATAGACCATATTATTCCACTTACCTCACAACTCACTCTTGGCCGGAGGTTCTATTGTTACGTAATTTTAAACACCTGTCTTCCCACCGCTGTGGTCTCAAGGTAGCATGCTGCCTTGTCATGCAGTGGGCCCGGGTTCAATTCCCGGTAGGGACAGGTTCCTGGGTGAGGCTTTTTTCAGGGTTTTTCCTCACCTGTAAGACAAATGTTGGGAAGCTTAGGGCACAACGGTCCCCGAAAATCATCTGGCCATCATCATCATCCTTCATCGGTGTGGAAAGCAACGGGAAGCTACCACACCTACTTCCCTAGTAAATCTGCAAAGCATAGCATAAAAATGCTATGATTGCAGTGAAAGACCTGCCCTTGGGCAGAATTACTATGCATGGATGGATGTATTAATGAGAGAAATGGTCGTATGCAAACATGCAATTATGCTCATTCAAATTTAATTTGTCATTGAGTGAGAAGTGATGCATTTAATATTAAATATTGAATATTAGCTTTACTTGCTAGAAATGTAATGTGTTGATTTCCATTTTAAAGTGCTCTTATTTAAGAGACCGCTAGATGGCGTTAGTGGAACAAAAGTTCACTGCTACCTAGCGCACGGGAATCGTATTAGTATAACTGAAAAATCTATGTTTAAATCGTGATGCATAATAGCTCATCATCATCATCATGAACAAATTCGTTTTAGGCCGTGTGGCCTGTATGGTAAACCTAGCAAAGATGGTCTTGATCTTTCCACCGATGTTATGGTCTTCCTTGGTCCCTATGTCCAGTTGGGGTATATTGGAATGCCAATTTTGGAAGTCTATTTCTTGCTATTCTCCTCAGATGATTTTTCCATTCTTGTTGGTATCTTTGTATATCTTCATTTAAACTTGTTACTCCAAGTTTTCCTCTGATAATAGTGTTCCTTTGGTGATTCAGTCTATTAACTCCTAACAATGTTCGTAAGAAGCGCATTTGGCTTACTTGAAGTTTATGAGAGTTTCTTTTATTTAAAATCCAAATTTCACTTCCGTATTTTAGAGCAGCTTTTGATGTGATGTTATGTAATCTTAGTTTTGTCTCTGTCCTCATCTGTTTACCAAAATGTCTTCGTATTACCCCATTCATTTTATTATATTTTTGTAATTTTGAATCAATGTCACTCTTTTACTCTGCAAATACACTTCCTAAGTAAGAGAAATCTGACGCTTGTTCTATAATTTTCCCATCAATCTCAATTTTCACCCGTTGTATGTTTCTCCACACATTGCCATTGTTTTGGATTTTGAAGTGGAAATTTTCATATTATATTTGCTGGCAATTTTGAATAATTGGTACGCTGCTAACTTAAATTGTTAAAGGACTGGTGCACAGCACTAGAGATATTGGGTTCAAATCCCGAATTAGGCATATATTTCTCTCTTCAAATTTAATTTGCCAGGAGCATATTGAATCCAGCTATACAGTGGAACATGAATGGCAAGTCCACCGCCATTCATTCATGTGACAGATGAAACTGGAACTTACTTTCCGAATCACTCCTGCATCCAAAATGCTACAGTACATTCACCGTGTTCAAAATGTGACTGCCTCACTTACCATGATAACAAATGGTACAGATGTCACATAGTCTAGCCATATACTTCAACGCATCTTAGCATTTGGCCAATTCCTGCCCGGTGATGTTATAATTAAATAATCGATTTCACCTTCTATACTTCTCACTACTATTACTCCATGGTATATCAGGCTTAGAAGGCCCTTGGCCTTCCATTCAGCTGCTGGCCTCACATCTACATGTGTTAATCACACAGAGGAACAAATATCTAACCAGTACAGGGGGGGGGGTTGACATATGATCAGTATGTTGGGTCCCCCAGCTGTTATAGCTGGTTTTTTCAATCTGGAACTACCCAAAGTCCTCACAATGCTGGTTGGTTCTGGTCCCATACTGACCAAAATTCTAAAAGAAAATTTCTTCATCCAGGCGAACCAGCACACAAGTCTCATAGCTCTGCACTAAGGCATGATGTCTTAAACTGCTCGGCTATGGCGAGGGAGTTGAAGTTCTTTTATATGCCATATATCTATGACATCTAGGCCCTTCCCCCACCCCTTGGGATACCTCGGTTGTCATGGCCATACTCCCAAGTCGTAGGTGCTTGTCCTCCCTATCCTATGTTCACGTCCACGTTCAAGTTCACGGTCCTTAAACCAACACACCTAGGGAGAGGGTGTTGGAGTTGCAACTTCTGGGAATTGCTGAGCTACATAGTACATTAGGTCGCTCATTCCTGACGACCCCACAGTTGGTCCACGGGCACCATGAGTCTAGCCGGGAGGACTGCTGTTGCAGATCCACCGACCATTCCCCTGTTCTGCCTCCAGGGACGTGTCCTGCAGCCGTTGTGAGACCGGCTAGGGCTACAAGCCCAACAGTGTGAGACTTTTAGTACATCCAGGTGCTCATCTCATGGCGACCCCACAGTTTGTCGATGGGCCCGTAGGCAGAGCCAGGAACCAGTACAGTTGCTCCCCTCTGCACTGGTCCAAGCCGAGCCCTGGTCTGCCGCCAGGGACGCATTCTGCTGCTGTTGTGGGCCAGCACGGAGCTCGCAAGCTCCAACAGATGAGCAAATAGTACGACAAGGCGTTCAACTCTTGCCTACCCCACTAATGGTTCACGAGTCCCTTGGACTTGACCGGGAGGACTCTCTACCAGATCCACCGACCTTTCCCCCAGTGCACCAGCTGGGGACGTGTTTGGTTGCTGAAGTGGGTCTAGCCTGAGCATTAGTACGTCAGGTCGCTCAACTCCTGACGACCTCACAGATTGTCCTTGGGTCACTCGGTTCCAGAGTTGGCGCTAAGTCCCCGCAGCCATAGGACCGCGCTTCCTCCTTTCCCGAGCTTATTGACCTGGTGGTAATTCCCAGCATTATGCCCGGTATTGTCCCAACCAGCCCGTTCGCAAGACTAAGCCTAGTCGTGTAGCTGCTGTGAGGCAGCCCACTGAGCAATGTAGGCATCCAGGGTGCTCATCTCCCATGGTGCCCCCACAGATGGTCTCGGGTTCCATTGAACCAAGAGAAAGGGGCTTCTGATCCCCAGTCTCCCACCGCTCCACCAACAGCGGCCCATGCTCCCGCTTGTGGGCTGGGACGTACAGGCTTGACAGCAGGCCCCTCTTATAAATTTTCCTGCTGACCCCACTCATGGTCCGCGAGTCCATCGGACTTGGAAGGGAGGACTGACTAGCAGATCCACCGACCTTTTCCCCACTACGCCACCGAGGGGATGCGTTTTGCTGCTGGAGTGGGCGCAGCACGAGCTATGTAGTACGTCAGGTCGCTCGAGTCCTGGCGACCTCACAAATGGCCCGCGGGTCCGGACTGGACCTAACTGGGAGGAATGCAAGCAAACCACCGACCGTTCCCCTATCTGCCACCCGGGGACGTGCCCTGTTGCTGTTGTGAGCACAGCTGGGGCCCAACGGACCCCCAGGCTGACGATTAATGGCTTAATTCCATTCTGCAGTAAGCCATGTTTAGGATTTTTAAACCCTTACAATAAAATTATTTTATTTATCCCAGCCATGTTTGATTCTGCAACTCGCAGAACCAGAGGCAAGCTGTAATGCTCGAAGCAAAATCATAAATCTGGCAATTCTCGTGTAATTGTGTGTTCTTCTATAAATTCATTAATTTAATTTCAAAGATGTTATGAAATAGTGAATATGATGAAATGGTCCCTGGTAACAAATTTCAACCCAGCATTTGCCTTAATAACCAAGGGAAAAAAAATAGCTCAGACAGGTTGGACATTTCTGAAGTTTGAATCTGGGACCTCTCGAATTTGAGTTTCAAATGCTACTGTCTTGGAGGTGGTTAAATTTTTCATCTATATATATTTCTAGATCCACCGCTTTGGTCTCGAAGTAGCATGCTGCCTTTCACACAGCGGCCCTAGGTTCGATTCCCAGTCGGGACAGGCTCCTGGGTGAGGATTTTTTCGGGGTTTTTCCTCACCTGTAAGACAAATGTCAGGAAGCTTAGGGCCCAACGGTCCCTGAAAATCATCTGGCCATCATCATCCTTTTCATTATCATCATCATCCTCTGCCGGTGTGGAAAGCAACAGCTATAATTCCCTAGTAAAGCTGCAAAGCATAGCATGAAAATGCTATGATTGCAGTGAAAGACATGGCCTTGAGCAGAATTACTATGGATGGATATATTTCTAGGTAAGTTTGTTATAGGATGACTAGATTTTTTGTTTACTTTTTTGTTAACACTGACAGGAAACGATGGTAAGGTTAAAGGTCTGGCAGCTCCTTCAAATTTGTCGATGAATCAGACATTGGAAGGGCACAGTGGGCAGATACAGGTCATCACATGGAATGAAATTCACCAGAAACTTACAACTAGTGACCAGTATGGACTTATCATTGTGTGGATGCTATATAAGGTATGTACGTACAATCTGGATCTAACTAATTAACTCACCTGCACCATCAAATATGGAGGTTCATGGGGATGCAGACATATGCTGTCCATACATTCCTATCCTGAGCTAATATTTTCCAATCATTCCCTGAATAATTATTATTACCTCTGTCAATTCATTATTAATATTATTTTCCTTTCTAATTTCTGACTTACTTATATATTTGGACTTACAGCTCTTTGAGAGTAGAAATATCCTCTCTTTTGTTGGGAGTTTCTAGACCAAGCATAATTTAATTATGTTCATTTCCCTGTAGATGTCAAGAGTAGGATGTGGTCAGCTTATCAACCCAATGAGACATCTAGTAGGCAATTAAGGTATTACTTGGATGATGAAAGTCGGTAAATTTTTCTTAGAGTCCTCTTTTTTTCAGGCTTATGTTTCTTTTATGACCCTGGGATCTATGGCTTAAAGTTCCTCCTGGAGGATTTGTTTTATTGATTTTTCCATCCTAAAAAATCCATCAATCCCAGTCAAGTTTGAACCTTTGACCCTTGGGGTTAGTGACAAAGAACGTAACCACTAGATCACTGCAGCCAACTATTGGGCACTTTCCCTTTGGTTTTGCTATTAGAAGTTTCCAAGCCCCTCCTTCATTCCCTATTTGTGTCACATGTCCTCTCCATTACAGTCCACAAGACGGCGTTTCTTCAATTTTTCCCTGAAAAAAATCAATTTCACCTCTTGAAGTTATGATAAGTTGGCATGCTACAAGTTAATGATAAATATAATTAATTGGTTAAACACAGACATATTTCTGACAAGATTTAGAAAATAAGAACAACTCTCATAATGAATATGAAAATATATTGGATGAATGAATGAGTCACTTCTTATCTTATCTCAAATATTATGTTTTTTAAATACGGGAACTGCAGTTGTCAAGAGGAGTCCCTCTTAAATTCAGCTGACATTATTATTAGTTATAATATATGAGATAAGATAAGTGACTCATTCATTCATTGAATTAAGAATTTCATAATGAATTTCCCATATTTAAATATGAAGAAAATATATTGGAGCAGATAATGTTGTGGTTTGAGCAGATTGAATTTCTTTAACTTAACTTCACAGCAGATTAAGAAACATTCCAGATCTTCATTTATTTATTTTACAATAATTCACTTTATAAATGTATATAATTGTCTGCTATAAGAGTCTCTCACAAACATATTTATCTTATACCGTAGCTTATTTGTTCATACCCATAGTAGTTCTAACTCGTAAAATTCTCTTCCTTGGAGAACACAACTCACTCATCACCTTTCAATTAACAATTGGCTACTGGCACTTACTCACAACTGACTGCCTGGTCAGATCACTTGCATCTCCCTCATATCCGAAGGGCAAATAATCTGTATGGCATCTCAAGTCTTATCTTGAATGTAAAACCCAAGAGGCTGATTCTTCTAGAAGCAAATTATGGACATATGTTGAAGTTCCCAACGGGTTCCACCAACTCCTGAGTCGCCAGCTCACAAACATCTTGTACCATATAAGACAAAAGACCTGTTTCCTACCGTCACCCACAAAATTTAAAGGCGGTTATTTGAGCAATGGATCAACAATGCATCACAATATAAACAGAGTGTAATTATTAAGATTATTACATAATACTAATAATTAGGGCCCGGATTTTGATGAAATGTCATCTTTTTTACGAGTTTCAGAGATGATGCAGATTAATAATTAAGTGCATTGTGCAATAAATATGTTAGATATAAGATGTTTTATTAGGTAATTAAAATACATTTTTTCCACTTTTTTCTGATAGTCATTTTACAAATTTTATTTGTTACTTTAGGTCATTTTATTTATTTTTCGTACTTTTATACGTCAGTTTTTAAATAATATATGGTTAAATGTTCATTTTTTATGTATTTTTTTGCTATCTTGGTTTTTTGTGCTCAAGCAAGTCAGTGAGAAATCACAGAGCGTTGCCTCAATATAATGTGAAACCGTTGTGCTCTGACTCCATGTGGATTGATTCGGGACTTCCCCTTCAATGCAGAAATCTTTCGATTTGTAATATTTCAGTTTGTCTCACAAGAGTAGCATTTCTGTATGGTTGTGTTGATTTCTATGCAGTGCAAAATGCCAAAACAAAAAGTGCTTAGTGCTATCTGTTTAAGACAGTATGCAACAGAATTCGGAGAACAAGTATTTTCTACTGAAGGGAGTGTATTATTTTACAAGGTGTGCGAAATTAAAGTCACTGCAGATAAACGTTTCACAGTACATCAACATACCGAGTGCGAGAAACATTTGCGGGCTCTTAAAAATGTGAACAAATGAAAAGTGTCTCAATTACTGTTAAAACAAATTGCTTCCACATCAGATAGCAAGTCATCTCTATTTTTTAAAGAATTATGTGAAGTGTTTGTCGGTGCAAATATTCAACTAAACAATTCTGAATAGGAAATAGGAAACACAAAAATCCAATATGGCGGACATAACCTCAGATTCAAAATATAACGAACATTTATTAGGCCTCAAAAAATATATTAAAAAATTCTATAAATTAAAGGAAGACAGAAGGAAATGCATGGTGGATATCAAATTCATTAATGAATGCCTTAAATTGGAGATTGTACCAAATTTCGTAAGAGGAATAATCAAAGACGATGGCAGCCTACAACAAACCGTTTTGGAAAAGAAAGTTTTGAAAATGGAGAAGAACAAACATTACGAAAAAATAAGAAATTTTGACACTCAATTATACTTTTTACATTTGAAAATTTCTAAGTACATTGGCGAATTTTGTTGGGAAAATTTAGAAGAAAAGTTCTTCAGTAGGCTTAATTACATCATCAAAACAAAAAATTACTAAACATGGGAAGAAAATCGAAAATTTGAAAAATTAAAGCAATTGGAAATAAGAAGAAACTAGGACACAACCATAAATCATCCAAGAACAAAAATCTTGAAAGTGAAAATGTGATTAATAGTAGTGTTGTCAACTTATCTTCAAAAACTTTTGATGACAAAGAAATGCAACTTTTGGAAAATGGTTTGAAAACTTGTATAAATTTTTCGGACAAAATAGAAGACTATATAGCAGATACAGAAATTCTAATCGAAAACATGAATATGGAAGACAAAATTACCATCAGGAAAAAATGTGAAAAAATTATCAAAGAAATCAAGGAAACACCAATAAACAAAAAGGTTCAAGAAATATGAAAATTATTAAAGACATCAACAGTAAAAATGTAATAATTACTAAAGCTGACAAAGGCAACCAATTGGTTATTTTAGACAAAGAAGAATACAACAACAGAATGGAAAAACTTTTGGACTCTGAAGAATATACACAGGTTCAATCAGACCCCCTTAACAAAACCATTAAAGAAGTAGACAACACTCTCAAGAATATCAATCACATTTTAACTAAGAAAGACAAGTTTCATCTGAAGGTTTCAAATCCAAAAATTCCCAACATCTACGGACTCCCGAAAGTGCACAAAGAAGGGAAGAAAATGAGGCCGATAATTAACAACATAGGGTCTCCTACATATCATTTATCTAAATGGTTATGTAAGGAATTTAATAAAATGAATGGATTTGAAAACTCTGCAATAGAAAACTCTTATGAATTGGTAGATAAACTAGAAAACATACAACTACAATCTTCAGACAGATTAGTTCCATTTGATGTTGTTTCCTTATTTCCAAGCATTCCAAAAGACCAAACTATGGAAATTTTAGAGATTTGGATGAAAAATAATAAAATTGAAAAAGTTAAGATAGTCGAATATAAAACTTTAACGAAATTATGTATCGATAATATGTTTTTCACCTACAATGGAAGATTTTATAAACAAAATTCAGGACTTTCGATGGGAAACCCTTTATCTCCATTCTTAGCTAATCTATCCATGGGGAATTTTGAACACAAGATAATTAATGGACATAGTTTAATTTTCAAGTTCTGGTGCAGATATGTGGATGACATAATTGCAATAGTTAATCATAAACAGATAGATGATGCATTAAATTTATTGAACATTCAAAGTCAAACTATAAAGTTCACTATGGAAAAGGAAATCAATGGAGAAATACCATTTTTAGATCTCAACTTAAAAAGGAATGAAGAAAATAAGATAGAATTTGGAATTTACAGAAAGAAGACACATATAGATAACTACATAAAAGCTTTAGGTTTCAATCACATAGCTCACAAAGAAGCAGTTCAGTACCAATGAACAAAGAAAATTATGAAAAAGAAAAAGAACACATAATCAACGTAGCCACGAAAAATGGTTTTGCAATAAAAATGATACTCAAAAAAATAAACAAGTTCAAAAGACAAAAATTTATTAATCAAAGCACTCTTCTAAAAGTTAAAGAAGATAATGTAAAATTTAGAAAATTCACGTATCATCCATTAAAACACCACAAGTTTCAAAAAAATGTTTAAAGATTTCAACATAAGGTTAGCACCCAAAAATGACTACAGCATCAGTAGACTGATTAGACCTAATAAGAATGAGAAAATTAAAGAAGAAAACAAATCAGGGATTTATCAAATTAAATGTGAAGAATGTGAGAAATTCTACATAGGAAAAACTAAAAGAAATTTGAAAACTAGAGTGAAAGAACATCTCAGGAATGTCAGGAAAGGGGAAGTAGAAGAATCTGCAGTGGCTGCCCATGCATGGTCTGAAAAACATCTTATCGAGAAAGAAGCTAAATTATTAAAACAAATAGAAAAACCTAAAGAACTTACTGTTTGGGAAAATATCTACATTCAAAAGAGTGAAAGAAGAAATTAATGAACTTTGAAATTCCCGGTGAGAATGACCTGGTTTCGAGGTTTTTCAGTCAGCCAATGGAAGGAGAGAAGGACAGCTCTTCAAGACGACAGAACAATGGTCGTGACGATACTGAGGATGGAACAGAAACTATGTTCCGAAACTAGTTTATAATCAAATAAGAAGAACAATATGAGGTGAGTGATAAAAATATTCTACCTTAATTCTGAACTATGTGATTTCCTTGAATGCCATAGGCCATACTGTTCCAGACAAATCAACATTGCATAAAAACTATTTAATAAAATGTTATGAAGACACATTAAACCATATAAAACCATGTTAGCTGACAACCACCGATCTTTCACTTTTGATAACTTAAGGAGAACCATGGTGGTGTATTGCAATCTTTAGTTAATAACTTTTCATATTAGTTTAATAGAAATGAGATTGACCTAGTGAAAATTTTAATTTTTTTATTATTTTATATTACTACTTAGAACAGGAATTGCTTTAGAATAGTTACTCCAATCAATAATAATCATTATTTCTCTAAGGCAATTTCTAATTAATAAATTAATAATTATTAATTAGCTAATTATTATGAAATTTATAATCTTCATTAGGTCATTTTTTTACACTTTTGGATCATTTTAAGGGAGTATTATAGGTCATTTTTTAAACATTTTAAGGTCATAAACATCCAGGCCTTACTAATAATAACATTACTACTTACCTTAATTTTTTTAATTTCCATTGTAAATTAAAATATTGTCTTTTGTTTTGGTTTGTTTTATGTTATTACTAGACATTGATGTATTGTTACAGAGTGTCAAAAGCATGCATGTTCAGCTGCTGCCTATGCGATCCATTTGAAAATAATTATTTTTGTCAATCTAAGAATCAATTGCTGAATATATCAAATAGCTGTATAATCTAAAAGAATTACATTTTAGGACTGTCCTGCTGTGGTCTCGAGGTAGCATACTGCCTTGTCATGCAACATTCCTGGGTTTGATCCCCGGTTGAGGCAAGTTTCCTGGGTGAGGTTTTTCTTCGAGGTTTCTCCTCACCTTTAAGACAAATGTTAGGAAACTTTATGGCCCAAACGGTCTCCAAACACCATCTGGTCATCATCATATTTGCTCATTAAATGAAATTGTATTATACATTGTGAATAAAACCCAAATCACCAAACTAAAGTGTTAAAATAGTCAACATGTTTTGGTAGCGAAGCTACCACTATCATTATCAAGACTAGTTATTGAGTCAATAACTAGTCTTTACAATGATAGCTTCGTTATCAAATCGTGTTGACTATTTTAACATTTTAGTTTGGTGATTTGAGTTTTATTGACAATGTGTAATATAATTTTATCACCAGGAAAATCCTATATATTAATATATCATTAGATTATGTTTAACAGTTAAGTCTCGTAGACTGCGATGGGCAGGGCATGTTGCACGTATGGGGAATGAAAGACTTGCATGGAAGCTTCTTGTAGGAAAGCCAGAGGGAAAACGCCCAGTTGGTAGACCAAGAATGAGGTGAGAGAATAACATTAACTATGATTTGAGGGATATAGATTATACAGGGAATGATTGGAAAGCATTACCTCATGATAGGGATGTATGGAGAGCTTATGTCCGTGTGGCCATGAACCTACAGGTTCGATAGTGCCAGTGAGTAAGTAAGTAAGTTAGATTATGTTTAGTTTGAGGTCTTTCCTGACACATGAATACCATCATACCATCAGGACAGCTTAACTCCATCTTCCAGGTGCCCCACCCTCAGAAGTGGGTTACACAAGTATGCCATGCCAGGAGAGAATACCTAATTTGTCGTAATAACCTGGTGGCATTGATTAAAAAATAAAACTTAGGACTTGGTAGTCGAGGTACAATAACCAAACATTTTTTTTAGATTTCTGCACATACTTTCATTTGAGTTGGAAATTTTGTAAAGAACTAGTTCTTCTGGTGCTTAAATCATACATCCACATTTTAAGATTTCACTTATACCATACAAGTGAGTCAAACATTTGTACATAATTTTATTGAATTTTTTCTCTATTAGTCAAACAAAATTTAGTGTTATGTTACTGAAACTTTTATATTTCAATTTATGAAATTTATTTTATATAATGTATTCACTTATTGTTGGTCTCAGTGTTCTAGTGGTTATGTTCCTTCCCTCTAGTCTCGAAGGTTGCAGGTTCTAACCCAGCAATGAAGAAGTCCTCTGGGAGGGACTTTCAGCTATAGGTCCCGAGTCTGAAAATTTTCAGGCTTGTAAAAAAACCTTAGACCTAAATTAGTGCCTCTGAGCTATATTTGTATGGCCTTCCACATCCAAACCAAAACCCCAAATCCATTTCCCAAAACCAATTTCCTTGAATTTCCTGTCCCCAAAATTTCCTCTGAAGCACAAATGTCCCCCTCCTCCAAAAATAATTGAATCTATTGGGGATATTTGAACACCAATTTTTTTCCCCTTTCTTGCAAGGATAACTAAACCTAACCAAACCTAAACATAACCTAATACATTTTGGGCATCCATGTTAAAATTATGTTTTTCAAAAATTTGTTTCAGGTTTTTATTATTCATTTCATACATCTCAATGATGGATAAATCATATTTGAAGAGAAAAATTATATGCTCGGACTGGGGCTTAAACCCAGGACCTTTGGCTTTCTGGGCCATACTCTACCAACTGAGCAAGTTCCAATCTAAATGCAAACTTTTCTCTTATATATGCTTATAAACCCTCTATGAGAGTTAATTGTTCTTATTACATCTGGTTTCCCATAAAGAACATTTTCCTCGCTCCTATGTAGTCTTCTCTTTGTCTCTCTTTGATCCAAATATTTTTCTAATAATTAACAGCATATATAAGAGAAGAATTTTTGTGTTTAGATTGGAACTTGCTCAGATATCTCAGTCGATAGAGTATTGGCCTAGAAAGCCAAAGGTCCTGGGTTCAAGTCCCAGTCTGAGCGTATAATTTTTATCTTGAAATATGATTTGTTTCAGGTGTTTGTCTTTTTAGGATTTTATATTTGGGAGATTGAATTCGGGGTTTTGTCCTTTCAGGGGTTTGTCCATTTGGGTAATTAAATTTTGAGGATTGTATTTGGTCAAGAAAATGCCACTAGAGGAGTACCCATGTCTCTAGGAGGGATGTATGGGATAAATACATACATACATATATTCACTTACTGTTCCTTCAGATGAAACAAGATTGATTTGATGTGCTTTGTTCTTTTTCTTTTTTCTTATCCTAAGGTCCTTAAACCAAGTCCATGAGGTAGTGTTGCCTCATGGATGGATGATAATGCACCTGTAGCTGGATGGAATCCTGGAGGCACTCTCTCTGGGTCAGTGTTACTTTGTCTTTAATGTGACCATCCCTTCTGGAGTACAGATGCCTTTGCAGTTGCCCCTAACCTGGAATCAGATGCTATTTACCTGTTGGTCAGCAGGAAGTATTTTTATTTTCCTCCTACCTTGCATATTTGCAGATTATTCTCCAATGCACCACCTGAGGACACGCTCTCTACAGGCTATAGGTGTCCCCGAGGCTTTGCAACTTCTACTATTTACTACTACTACTTTCATGCACACTTTAGATCAAATTATCATAAGTAATGCCACGAGTGATTTCCAAATTATCAATAAATTCACGACTCACGAAGTGAGGAGTGAATTTATCTAGAGAATTTGGAAATCAAGAGTGGCATTTGTTAGGACTATTTAACGAATAAAATTAAGCTGTTTACTCACAAATCATTATTTAACTATAGTTATTTAAAAATATTTATATATTTAATGTAAACGGCGATGTTTGAAAACAAATGAGAAACGATAGGTATTTAATACACAAGTGATCTTCTTGGTGATAAAATATTAAAATATATATGCAGTCAATATGCCCATTTCACCAATTAATGTTTTAAAATGGTCAACAAGTTTCTACAGCCAAGCTGTCATTCTCAAGACCAGATATTGACTGGTATGCTTCATCTGCTTCTTTTGTTTATCACTGCAACCAGATCATACTATTTATTGCCAAAAGAACGCAATATTGTAAGAATGCTCTCTAGTGGAGAAAAAATGAAACATATCAAACTGTATATTAATTCATTTCTGATGTCGTATGATGTAAATATGACAATTATATTTTTCTGGATTATTACCTGGGAAAAAATACATTTAAGAAAGTGCAAACAGTGGTTTCTTTTTTTGGTGGTATAATAAATTGCTACAAATGTTTTTATATTAACTCCTGCAAGCATTATGTGTTGACATCTATGCACTATATATACAATCTGGTAGCCATATTTCTTATAGGCTCAGTCACTGCAAAATAATGGTCAGACCTGTTCAGAATATTAAAAAGGAGGAGCTTTCTTTAATATGGTAAATATAACACTGATAAATATTTTGTGAAACACGACTCTGATTGGTTGTAAAACAGAAGTCATTGAAACGTGATTGGTCATTGACTCCAATTTGGGGCATGAGTTAAATAGTCAGAGCTAATTTGTTAATAATTTGTTTTGAAGGGTTCATGGTATGAAGAAATGATAAATAACCGAAATAAATCAGTGGTGAAAGGGATGGCTTGGAATTCAGATGGACAGAAGATTTGTATTGTTTATGAAGATGGTAAGTTCACTTAGTTTTTGTGTATAATTTATTTATTTTCTGAGAAATTTATCTGAATATATGATAGGAAATAAAAATTTTAATCTATTATGCAATGCAATGCAGACAATGCTGTATTGATGGCCAGAAGAGAAGATAATCTTCAGAGATACTATATTGATTTATCACAATTGCAGATAAATAAAATATGACAGTGTCAGTTAGTAAGACAAAATGCATATGTATATTTAAATACTCAGTAAGATGTAAATTTTATATCAATGGCAAAATTATTGTCAGGTCATGTGTTTTAAACACTTGGAAGTAAATCTAACTAGTCATTGGGATATATTAAGTAAAGTAAGAGACCAGGTATATATAAAGCTTCTTGAATATTGTGTTACCTAAAATATGTCGTGTAAGAATAAATATCTTAATACTGAAAGTAAAATAAAAATTTATATAAAACCACAGTATGACCAGTGATGAAACTTGGTAAGAGACAAAAAAGATGTAATCAATTTGATCATATATATAAGCAACAGAATTTAAGCCTATTTCGCACAAACAGGCAGTATTTAATAGTTTAACACACAGACTTGTGAACATTCCCATGAGCATATATTTAAGCAACAGAATTTAACTATATTTCGCATAAACAGGCAGTATTTAATAGTTTAACACACAGACTTGTGAACATTACCATGAGCAAAGAAAATATCAATAAAGAGAAAAAACACATTATAAAAATTGCAAAGGATAATGGATTTCAAGAAAAGGTGATTCACAAGAAAATAAATAAATTCAGAAACAAAAAATGATAAATGAAAGTACTCTTCAAACAGATAAAGAAATTGGTAAAAAGATTCAAGAAATTCACATACTTACTTACTTACTCACTGGCACTATCAAACCCTTAGGTTCATGGCCGCGCGGACATAAGCTCTCCATACATCCCTATCCTGAGCTAATGCTTTCCAATCATTCCCTGTATAATCTACTTCCCTCAAATCATAGTTAATGTTGTTCTCCCACCTCATTCTTGGCCTACCAACTGGGCGTTTTCCTTCTGGCTTTCCTACAAGAAGTTTCCATGCACGTCTTTCATTCCCCATACGCGCAACATGTCCTGCCCATCGCAGTCTACGGGACTTAACTGTTCTTATTATATCTGGCTTCCTATAAAGACCATGTAGTTCATTGTTATGTAGTCTTCTCCATTCACCTGTCTGTTCATCTCTCTTTGGTCCAAAAATTTTCCTAAGAACTTTATTCTCAAATACTCGTAATCTCCTTTCCTCCCTTAAAGTAAGAGTCCATGTTTCGCACCCATATAATATAACTGGTAGAATAATAGTTTTATATATTTTCAGCTTAACGTTTTTGAAAGGAGTTGGGACATCAAAAGTCTCTGCAATGCGTAATAGCATGCATTTCCAGAATTGAGCCTATGTTTAATTTCTTTGTGCATCTCATTCCTATTTGTGATTATTGTTCCTAGGTATTTGAATTCAGCCAATTCCTCAAAATTTCCCTCATTTGTCATTAGCTGTCCATTTCCATTATATAATGTATTTCTACGTGTGACCATATATTTAGTTTTACTGATATTTACTTCCAGTCCTAATTCCTTAGTGTTACTCAATAGTGTGTGCGTGTTGGCCTTTAGTATCTCCTCGCTATCGGCCAGTAGTACTACATCATCAGCATAAACTAACAGCTTATTAATACCATTCAGTTGTAAGCCTTCCTCATTCTCTAAAGATTTAATGGCATGCTCTAGTACAAAATTAAATAGTAGAGGAGATAGTGCATCTCCTTGTTTCAACCCATTCTGGATTTCAAAAGTGTCTGAAAACTGTTTGCCTACACGCACCCTACTCGTTGAGCCATTTAGACACATTCGTATAAGTCTAACTAACTTTTTGGGAATTCCGAACTCCAGCAGGATACTATATAACTTCTCCCTCTTAATTGAATCATATGCTTTTTTGAAGTCTACATATAGTTGATGTACAGTACCATTATATTCCCATTTCTTTTCTAAAATCTGTCTTATACTAAAATCTGATCTGTTGTAGACCTGTTTCTTCTAAATGCACATTGATGATCTCCTAGAATGTCATCAATATAGGGAGTAAGTCTGCTTACTAGTATATTTGTTAGAATTTTGTACGAAGTTGAAAGTAATGAGATGCCCCTATAGTTGTTGCAATCAGTTTTATCTCCTTTCTTATAAATTGGTACATAATTGATTCCTTCCATTCATCTGGAAGAGCTTCTTTTTGCCAAATCATACTAAGCAACCAGCGTATCTTGTCCATCAATTTTTTCTCCCCCTGATTTTATCAGTTCTGCTGGGATCTCATCTGAACCTGATGCTTTATACATCTTCAATTTTTCAATTGCCATTTCAACCTCTAATGCACTTGGCCTCTCCGACTAGCATTTCTGCTGTCTGTAACTTATCCTCCTCAATGTCCTGTTCTGTATGTACATTTAATAGCTGATTAAAATAACTTTTCCATCTATTTAATATACTCTTGGAATCTGCAATCATATCCCCATTTTCATTCCGAATTATGTTTGTTCTAGCTAGCCTGAAACCCTTTCTTCTCTATACTAATTCCCTGATATAATTCTCTAATGTTCCTATTTTTTGCATTCATTTCAAGATCATTAATCTTCTCTCTCAAATATTCCCTCTTTTTACTCTTTAGTAACTTGGTGGTTTCCCGTCTAACACTACCCAATTGCTCTAAATTTACCTCATTTGGCTCGTGTAACCATTTCATTTTTGCTAGCTTTCTTTTCTTTACAATGTCGGCACATTCCTCATCAAACCATTTCTTGTTTTGCCTCTTTTTTAAACAACCAATGCTTTCTGATGCTGACAATTTAATAGTATCTCTTATAGCCTCCCATTCTTTATTTATATCAGTTTCTTCTTCGTTTGCCACATTGTCATCTGAAGATTCCAGTACTTCAAATCTATTAGCAATTTTGATTTGGTATTCTTGCCACATTTCATCATTTTCAAGTTTTTTAATTCATATTTTACAGAATCATCTTTAGCGTTTGTTCCTCTCATAAGCGATAGCCGTTGTCTGATTTTCACCCTGACCAGATGATGATCTGAATTGCAGTCTGTCCCTCTAACTGATCTAACATCAATGATGCTACTGTGCCAGCGTTTATCCACTAATACATGATCTATCTGGTTCCGAGTTTCTCCATCTGGGGACGTCCAGGTGTATTTATGAATATCCTTATGCTGAAATGTTGTGCTCTTAACAACGAGATTCTTTGATGTGGCAAATGTGACTAATCTAACCCCGTTGTCGTTACTATCTTCGTGAAGACTGAATTTGCCTATTGTTGGTTTGAATATATCTTCCTGCCCCACTTTTGCATTAAAATCTCCTAAGACAATTTTCATATGATATCGTGAAAGGCTATCAAATAAGCATTCTAATTCTTCATAGAACTCATCCTTGATCTTGTCATCTTTATCTTCTGCGGGGGCATGTACATTTACAATTATAAAATCATGTCGTTTACCCTTTAGAATTATGTATGATATCCTATCACTAACAAACTTAATATCTCGGATAGCGGATAGGATCCTCCTTCTGACTAAAAAACCCGTTCCAAATGCAGGTCTTTCTGCACCCCCATAGTATAATGCAAAGCTTCCTGATTCCTGACTACCTTCTCCTGGCCACCTAACTTCCTGTAAAGCGACTATATCCAAGGGCGATTTATCCAATTCCCGCGTTAATATCTCTAGTGCCCCGCTATTGTATAAAGTCCTAACATTCCATGTTCCTAGGAACATGTCCCTGTGTTTGAGCCTTTGGCATGGGTTCCCTGAAGTAGTCCAAGAAATTCACATACCACCCCTTAATATTTAATAAGTTTCAAAACATTTTCAACAAATTCAACATTAAATTAGCACCAAACAATTATTACAGTTTGGGCAATTTAATAAAAACCAACATAAATGAAAAGTTAAAAATCATCGGAGAACATATTGTTTAAATAACTCACCTCATAGGATTCATGCTTCCATGATATCGCGATTTCAAACATAATCATGTTCATCATCAGCCATAACATGATTATGTTTGAAATCGCGATATCATGGAAGCATGAATCCTATGAGGTGAGTTATTTAAACAATATGTTCTCCGATGATTTTTAATGATTATACCTCATAATGTTTACTTCCCAACATTAATTAAATATAAATGAAAAGATTGAAGACTGCAACAAATCAGGAATTTATCAATTTGATTGTAAAGATTGTGAAAGGATATACATAGGAAAAACAAAAAGGAATTTAAATACAAGATTAAAAGAACACCTTAGAAATGTTAAAAATGGAGAAACTGAAAAATCTGTGATAGCTTGCACATGCTTGGTCAGAAAAACATGGAATAGAAACCAAAGCAAAATTACTTAAACAGTTGGAAAAACCGAAGGAACTCACAATTTGGGAGAAAATTTACATAAGCAAGAATAAAGACAACTATCAATTTTGAAATACTCGGTGAAAAAGAGAGGGGATTGATTTGGGAGGTTCATCGGTCAGCCATCAGAGGGCACAGAAATCAATCTACAGGAGAGGAAACCATTGGACGTCAGTTGTGATCGTGATGTAGCATTGAGAATGCCACAAATGCAGTGACGAAACTCGAATTTGCGAGGGAGTTAAGAAGTATGAGGTGAGTCAAAAACAACTTAACATAAATTTAAAAAATAATATAACTCTGCCTTCCAGGTTCCTAAACCTCAGAAGTGAATTACAATTTCCCCAGTGCCAGAAATGTAATATGACAACCTGGTTGCATTGGACAAAAAATTCTCACCTGCTTTTTTTTTTTTTTTTTTTTTTTTTCATCTGGATATGTTTCAGAGACCATTATCCCTATTCTGAACTAGATTCCAACTGCTATCTTGTATATTCTTTCTCTCTGGTTCTGAGTAAACACATCTCACAATTAAATCCTTTACACTGGGAATTTAAAAATTCATGACGTTGCCCCTATTCTTCTGGATGTAGATTTTTTACCACATTATGAGTTCTGTTGGTTTTATAGGTATACAATAGATAAGATGATGTTTTTATTATTAATTTAACATTTCTCAATGAAAGATAAATTAAATTTGAAGAGAAAAATTTTCGCCTAGACCGGGACTCGAACCCGGGACCCTTGGCTTTCCCGGGCCAAGTGCTCTACCAACTGAGCTACCGAGGCGAGTTACGATCTAGACGCAAATTTTTCTCTTATATACGTTGTAATTCCCTCTTATATACGTTGTAATTACAACGTATATAAGAGAAAAATTTGCGTCTAGATCGTAACTCGCCTCGGTAGCTCAGTTGGTAGAGCACTTGGCCCGGAAAGCCAAGGGTCCCGGGTTCGAGTCCCGGTCTAGGCGAAAATTTTTCTCTTCAAATTTAATAGATAAGATTTTTAGTATAAAACATACTTTAGAAAAAGAATGGGAATATAACAACAATGCACATAAACTATATGTAGACTTCAAAAAGGCATTTGATTTAATTAAGAGGGAGACAAGTATCCTGCTGGACTTTAGAATTCCCAAAAAGTTACATTTATTTTAATGTGTCTAAATGGCACAAAGAACAATTTTCAGATACTTTTGAAATTTACAATGGGTTAAAGCAATGAGATGCACTATCTCCTCTACTATTCAATTTTATACCAGAGCATCAAATCTTTAAAGGATAAAAAAGGCATACAACTCAATGGTATTAATAAGCTGTTAGTTTATGCTGATGATGTAGTAGTATTATTAGGTAATAGAGAGCTAATACTAAATGCCAATGCACACATTCTATTGAATAATACTATGAAATTGGGGCTGGAAGTAAACATCAATAAAACTAAATGTATGGTCGCACGTAGAAATACACTATATATAACAAATGCAGGAATTTTTTAAAGAAGTGCCTGAATTAAAATGCCTAGGAACAGTAATTACAAACAGGAATGCGGTGCAAAAAGAAATGAAACTTAGGCTCAATTCTGGAAATGCATGCTATTACGGATTACAGGGACTCTTGTCATCTCAACTTCTCTCAAAAAAATTTTAAACTGAAAATGTATAAAACACTTATTTTTCCAAGTATATTATATGGATGTGAAAATAGATTCTTAATTTAAGGGAGGAGAAAATGTTATAAGTATTTGAGAATAAAGTCATCATCATCATCCTTCATGTATTAGTCGTTTGCCTGTTCTGATCTCACATCTGTTCAGCCCAGCTTTGAGAATGAAGTTTGTAGGAACATTATGTTTAAGGAGAAAAATTATACACTCAGACTGGGGATTTAACCTAGGAACTTTCGAACTCTAGGTGAATGCTCTACCGAGTGAGCTATCTGAGCAAGCTCCAATTTAAATGTAAATCTTTCTCTGTTAATTTTTAGGAAAATATTTGGACCAAAGAGGGACAAAGAGACTGATGAATGGAGAAGACTACATAGGAGTGAGGAAAATGTTCTTTATGGGAAACCAGATGTAATAAGAACAATTAAGTCTCATAGAGTGTGATGGGCAGAATATGGCATAAATGGGAAATGAAAGAGGGGCCTGGAAACTTATTGTAGGAAAACCAGAGGAAAGCACTTAGTAAGTAGGCTAGGAATGAGATGGGAGAATAACATTAACCATGATTTGAGGGAAGTAAATTTATAGGAAAATTATTGGAAAACATTGGCTCAGGATAGGGATGTATGGAGAGCTGATTTCTACAAGGCCAATGAATTAGTTAGTTAGACTTTTTCTCTTTCATGAGAATTTATCTGATAATTTCCTGATTTTTTATGTTCATCTATTTCATCAGTTTTGTTTTCTTTTTGATTAGATTGCTGAAACAAATGAAAATGGGGAGCATGGCTTCTCAAACATGTCCAGATGAGAATATATGATTTGAGGTAATTATCATGATAATGTGGAAATTAATATATACAGACAAGCCATCTAAGCAATAATTAACATAATTAAAAAAAGTAAAGTGATTCCACTACAGCCTTAGGGGTAGTAGTAGCTCCCACCTTTCTGGATAATTGGCACGAGATTTCAGTTAGGTTGTCAGACCTGCCTTTATCCCCAGAACAAATGTCAGGTACTTGTTTCTGTTATAGGCTGAGTCAACCCCAGAGCCGTTGCTGACAGAGGATCTAGGTCAGTTTAAAAATCCTGACCCCACTGAGACTAATACCCTCAACCTTTTGATTTGTAGTATATTGCCTTAACCAAATATGTTACGGTATGCTCCAGTTCACAAAAGTAAAGAAAAAATTTCTTCCTCAATCAGGATTTCAACCCACGACTCTTGGTTTATGCATGATTAGGTCAAAATATTTGTCTTTCGTTGTGTTAACTATTGCTTACAGATGGTTGGTCTATGTATATTAATTTCCATATTATGTTCATGATTAATTTAAAACACAATGCAAATACTGTCATAATGTCTTCTTGATTTAGAAGCAACTCTATTGAATTGTGAATAAAGTTTCACTGCTATGAAGTCACTGGGATTAAAGATAGAGAGATATTTGTGCTTGTTCTTGGAGTTGCCTAAGTAACTCAATCATAGAACGCCCCCATTTAAATCTGGATGCCATGATTCAAATCCTTGTTCAGGCAGAAATTATCATCTTTAGTTGTGTTAATGAGGGAAGGTGTTTGTTTCCAGTTGGATCATTCAAAATAATTTTGCAGGTGCTGTAATTGTGGGTTCAGTAGATGGAAATCGCATTTGGGGCAAAGAACTTAAAGGAAGTACTTTGACTGGTGTGGAGTGGTCTCCAGATGGTAAAATGCTGCTATTTAGTCTACGCAGTGGAGAAATACATGTTTACGACAACCAGGGCAGCTTTACTGTAAGTAAATTCAGTTAGGGATACTGCATATATAAATAGTCTCAAAGTCTTTGGTAAATTATCTTTCAAATGTACACTTTGTCTTCTTTTTTTTTCTTCTGCCAATAGCCTTCTTTTTTACTGCTTCTAACTCATTAAGTTCTTGCATTTCAATACAATTTGACAATATCACTTTTTTATATTATCTACCTTCCTACATATGACGAGATAGTCAGAATTCATGGATGTTTCTGGTGTTCTGCATATAGTGCATTCTTCTGAGTTATAAATTTTAAAGTTATCTTGAAAAAGAAGAACCACCTATGAAAAAATATAGGAAATTCACATATCACCCTTGGGTACATAATACATTTCAAAAGATATTTGAGAAGTTTAATATTAAATTAGCACCAAAAAATAACTACAGTTTAAATAAACTAATAAAAACCAACAAAAATGAAAAAACTGATAAAAATAAAAAGTCAGGAATATATCAAATTGAATGCATGGGTTGTGAAAAGATATATATAGGAAAAACAAAAAGAAACCTAAAAATTAGAACCAAAGAACACATAAGAAATATTAAAAATGGAGAAATTGAAAAATCTGCAGTTGCTGCTTATGTTTGGTCTGAAAAACATAATATAAATTCAGACACTAAATTATTAAAACAGTTAGAAAATAGAAATAGTTGTATATCTAAAGAATCTTGGCTTACCTACTTTCATCATTTATGGACACAAAAGGATGATTTATTACAAATACCAATCTTTAATAACACTGCTTTGGAACAAATTTCTATAGATGAATTAACTGATGTTGTTAAATCATTAAAAAGTAACAAAGCTCCCGGAGAAGACCACATTAATCAAGAATTATTTAAATTTTCAACTAAAAATTTTTTAGACAGATTTCTTATTCTCCTTAATATGATATGGGAAGGACAAGAACCACCACAAAGCTGGAACAAATCCATTGTAATACCAATCTTCAAAAAAGGAAGTCGCCAAATCAAAGATAACTATCGTGGAATTAGCTTGTTGAACTCTGGATATAAAATTTATGCTAATATAGTTAAGAATAAATTGAGGAAAATTTATGAAAATATAATTGGAGAAGAGCAGAATGGATTCAGAAAGGGTAGATCTTGTACAGATGGATTCTTTACTCTAAAACTACTATTAGAAAAGCACAAGGAATTCAATATAGAAACTCATATCGCCTTCGTTGACTTCATAAAGGCTTTTGACAAAGTAGACAGAAATATATTACTACAAATTTTAGCTGATGATAACGTTCCACAACAATATATTACTAATATCTTCAACATCTATAAAGATAATGAAATCTCTGTTAAACAAGATGGCAAATTATCTTCTTGGGAAAAGATCAACACTGGAGTAAGACAGGGATGTGGACTTTCACCGGTGCTTTTCATTATATACCAGAATAAATTAATAAATGAATGGAGGAAAACACAATGAGGTTATATACCCATCAATAGGAACCTCAAACTCGATGCTATTCTTTTTGCAGACGATTTAGCTCTTCTGGCACTTTCCGAAAATGATTTGCAACGATCAATTTATAATTTACAAAAAATAGGTGCCAAATTTAATATGGAAATATCAATTAACAAAACTAAAATTATGGCATTTCATGGGAAGGACCCCATACAAACTAAAATCTGTCTCCAGAATAAAATTTTAGAGAGATCTAATCAATTTAAATATCTTGGATATTATCTCTCTATCTGGGATGAAAAGGATATCCCTGAAAAAGTTACTAGTTATAATAAAAGTTTAGGAATTATTAATCAAGTTATGAAACCATCCCTTGTACAAAAAAACACCAGATCACGTTTATATAACACTTTGGCTAGACCAGTGTTGACCTATGGTAGTGAAGCATGGACACTAAGAAAAACAACATGAAAGCAGAATAACGGCTTGTGAAATGAGATTCATGCGCAGAACAGCGGGTTACACCAGATGGGATCGGAAAAGGAACACCGATATCTTAAAAGAATTGAAGACTACGCCAATTTTGGAATATATTAAACAGTATCAACTAAATTGGAAACACCATCTTGAAAGAATGAGTTCAAATCGGATCCCCAAAGCTGTTTATAATTATATACCAAGAGGACGAAGATCACTGGGCCATCCTATGAAACGCTGGAGGGAAAATTTTCTATAGGATCGTAACAGGCCTTGGCCTAATACTTGGAAGGAAGAAGAAGAAGAAGAAAATACAAAAGAGCTGACTATTTGGGAAAAAATTTATATTCAGAAGAACAGAAACAGAGTTATGAATTTTGATATACCAATGGAGCATGACCTTGTTTGGAGGTTCTTTGGCCAACCACAGGATGGAGCTGACATCGACATCCAGGTTGTGCAACATAATGCAACATAAATAAAACCAGTCTGGGAAAGCTGACGATAAAACAGAATTGTTTTGAAACATGTTCAAGAACAAATCAACATTAATATTGAGGTAAGATGTCCAGACTAAAAATAATATAATATAAATTTTAATTTTGTATAGATGGTCAGTCATTAAGAAATTTGGACTGGAAGTAAACATCAATAAATCTAAATATGTGTTCATACATAGAAATACATTATATAATGGAAATGGACAGTTAATGACAAATGAGGGAAATTTGGAGAAGCGGTTGAATTCAAATACCTAGGAACAATAATTGCAAATAGGAATGACATGCACAAAGAAATTAAATACGCATCAATTCTGGAAATGCATACTGTTATGCATTACAGGGACTCTTTGTCATCCCAACTTCTCTCGAAAAACATTAAACTAAAAATATATAAAACTGTTATTCACCCAGTTATATTACATGTATGTGAAACATGGGCTCTTACTTTAAGGGAGGAGAAAAGATTACATGTATTTGAGAATAAAGTTCTTAGGAAAATTTTTGGACCAAAGAGAGATGAACAGATAGACTAATGAAGAAGATTATATGACAGTGAGCTACATGATCTTTATAGGAAACCAGAGTTTATAATTTGAATCTTGCCACTGCTTCCTTCTCTGACATTTTGTTGTTTATTGGCTATTCTAGATATATATTAGACCATTGTTCTATAATGTCATTTTTGTTTATTTTTTAGTAATGCACTTCCACTCTTTTTTTTTTTTATATTTTATGTGGGATGGTTCCTTTGGATCTTGCCACGTCATTACCATGAAATCCTACATGGGAAGGTACCCATTGTAGTATTGGTACTTGCTTCATTTTTTATAAATGTCATAGTGCTTTTTTTATTTTTGAAATAATTTGTATTTTATTGGAGACAATTGTCTGAATATCCAATTTAGAATCCACCAAACTCACTACTTTTTCAAATTAATTTTGCCAATGCAATAGTTCTATTAAGGAGTATAAAATAGCTTGACATTCTTTTTTAAAAACTGTTTTGTTCTTACTGTGTACTTTATATTTTATAGATGAAACTGACCATACAATGCCTTCCCAATACAATGGTACCCACACAAGTGGTTGGCATGCACTGGTATGATGGAAAACAAGGTTATGTAGAGCATGACTGTCCTGTTCTTGCAATCTGTTATCAAAATGGCTGCATGCAGATCATGCGTGGAGAAAATGATGACAGTAAGTATATTATCTATGAGGACTGTTCAATAAGGAATTCATTCATTAACACATTCGCCTCAGAAGATGAGGTATACTCGTCTATCTATCTATTTTTGGGTTTTTACAGCTGCTGCCGTCTTCCCGTGCCAAACCTCCAAAGCCTACGATCTTGGGCATCTTCAATGCTTACCCCTTTTGCTTGCATTAATGTCTTCATGTTTTCCTTCCATGTTAATTCGGTCTCCCTCTCTTCCTCCTTCTGGTCGGATGCCATTGATATAGTTGCTTTGGCCATCACTCATCTTCCATTCTTAAAACATGTCCTAACCACTTTAATTCCTTCTCCTCGGTTCTTTCAATTATGCTTTCTTCTGCTTCCATTATATTTCTGATTTCCTTATTTGTGACATGTTCTAATTTTGACGTTCTGGCACTTCTGCGTAAATAATCCATTTCTAGAGCTATTAGTCTATTCTTGTAGTACTTATTGATTGTCCATACCTCACTTCCATACATTGCAACAGATTCCACCAATGTTTTACCAATATATTTTTTTGTATTTTTTTTTTTTTCATTTCATATTTTTTTGTCTCTTTCCAAATATGCTTATCCCACCATATGGAATTTAACGGTGATATTATTTTGCTACTCAATTCAATTCTATGTTTTATATTCTCTTTGCCTATACCTTCAATGTTATCCATAATTATTCCCGAATATTTAGTTTGTTTCACTTGCTTTATTCGGATACCTCGTCTGCTGTTAAATTGCCTTCAACTCATAAGACACTCGCTTAACTCTGCCTGTTATATATTTTGCAATTTTTGTACATCCCTTGGCAGGGTAATTCTTCTTCAAGAACATGACTATGTTTGAAATTGTGATATCATGGAAGCATGAATCCTATGAGGTGAGTTGTTTAAACAATATTCTCCGATGAATTTTAATGATTATACTTCATAATGTTTACTTCCCAACATTAATTTAATATAATTCTTCTTCATTACGTGTATTCAGCCATAGCTGATGACACGGTAATATTTTGCTAACATTTATGAATAGTAGAGTAATGTGTAGGGCAAGGATTTTGATGCATTTGCATTTTTTTTTTTCTATGAGAACTATACAATGCTCAGTTAGATATAAATGCATTTTGGTGGGAAAGGATCTTAAACATGCAAATTTGTGGTGAAATTAAATGTTTCTTACCTCTCCTCATATAAATCTTCTAAGTAGATCGCGATTTCGAGACCATAACGGTCTCATCTTCAGTACTTTTTTGGCGACTGATGTTATGTCGATCGGAAGAAACTTTTCTTCTTCCCTCACAGGAGTCAAAATATATCTGTATTACTATGGCATCCAAACGAAAGCCTGGAACAAGGTGGCTATTTGAAAAGATGAGGGTATGCCATTGGCAGTGAGGAAATCACGATCAGTAAATAAGAGAATGAAAACCACCTTCTTCACCACAAGAGGGATTTTGGAATGGATTGTACTGCAATAACAATGCACAGTCACTGGCAAAATGGTACACAGAAGAATATCTGCCAAAGTTGATTGCACCATTGAAGAAACTCTGCCCAAGGTCACTGATACTGTGGAATTATTGAAGAAATAGAAACTTCTGCTGCTTGAAGATCCTCCTGACAGTCCAGATCTTGCTCCTCATGACATGGACTGTTCCCAGAAGTTAAACTGAAGATAAAAGGAAAGTGTTTCCCTTTGGAAATGTGCTTCTGGAAGCATGGGACAATGAGTGCATGGTGCTGCCTGAAGAAAAGTGGAAGCAATGGTTTAGTGATTGGTTTTGACATATGAAGAAATGTATTGACTGTGGTGGAAGTTATTTTGAGAGGTCATGAAAAGTATGCCCATATTGCAAAACTTTCCTAGTGCCCTGTATATCAAGAGAAAGAAGACTAATGAAAATAACTATGGTCATCCATCTATGAGACAGACCAAAAGTACATTGGAAATATCAGATGACCAAGATCTCACAGGAGTGGAAGGCCACTTGTAAAATACAGATAACTAGGAGTTGTGGAGGACCTTCTTGAATGAGACAAACAACTGACTTCAGTTTGAAGCAGCTTAAAATTAATTGATTGATGTTTGTTTGCAGTACCAATCCTGATCGACATGAACATGACAGCAGTGTGTTGTCGATGGAACCACAATGGCAGTGTGATTGCTGTTACTGGCGTGATGCAACTTCCCGGAGACAACAAGGAGTATAATGTCATACAATTCTTCACACCATTTGGTGAGGTATTGTATCAACACACAATATCTCTTCTTCTAGTTTTCATTTGCATTACCAAAAAAGATTTAATGTGTTCATATTTTTTACCCAAGTGTAGGTCCTTCACTGCATACTCAGTATTTTGCACTCTTCCCTTTGTTCTGTTTTTCTCTTTATGTTGCATATGATTCATTTATCTCTTCTTCATTTTGTGTCCCTGCTCCGAGGACAAGCATTCATCTGTGTTGGTCATTCCATTTCTCCTCTCCATTATTTCCACCCAATCAACTTTTATTTTCTAGACATGCTTCTCATCTATATCTTCGCAGACCTCTTGGTCTCTTTCCTGAGCAGTCTGCCATGCTGGCTTACTTGTTAGATGTTAGCATGATTGCTTTCTAGTAGTCCCAAGTCCACTACCAGCAAGGTTGAAAATTTTAATGTAAAATCAATTAAAATGAATTGATTAATTTAATTATAAAATGTTTAATTTTTGGCCAGGAGGGCTAGAGATGTTCAATTTTTTAATTGCTACGTTGTGCACCTGATTCCTTCATTATATTACAAATCACTTTGCAATGTATATGTTAAGATGTGGTACTATTGATCATTCATTCATCAGGTGGGGACGTTAACACTGGTGGCCCTCTTGGTGCTTTTCAACAGAAATAGGTATGTGCTGACACTGGGTTTCGTCTTTTCCTTTTTGATATCCTTCCAGTATTAATTATTTTAATAAGGTTAGACCATCTTATTCTACTATCCTCCATTTCATTTAACTTTAAAATTTTTCCTACTTTAGAGTTCTGTATTCTGTTGAATATTATGTAGGAAATAACACTACGAGGTTTCTTTTAATTTTTAATGAGTTGTATATTTTGACTCGCCTCATATTTCTTTCATTTTTATGCAGACTAGTTTTGTCACTTCTGTGCGACATTCTCGATGCATTACAACTGTTACCTTGTGGTTGTCCTTCCTGCAAGTTGATTTCTGCTCCCTCTGCTGGCTGACCGATAAACTTCCAAATCAAATTGTTTTCTCTTTCACTGGGAATTAAAAAATTCATGGTTTTCTTTTTATTCTTGCAGATGTAATTTTTTTAGGACATATTTCAAAACACTTGTGTTTCATCTTCAACTTGTTCAGACTATATTTGAAGAGAAAAATTTTTGCCTAGACCGGGACTCGAACCTGGGACCTTTGGCTTTCTGTGCCAAGTGCTCTACCAACTGAGCTACCGAGGCGAGTTACGATCTAGACGCAAATTTTTCTCTTATGTACGTTGTAATTCCCTCGCGCCAAATGCTTGAAACCATAGCTTCTATCTTTACAAATGGCGGCTTCTTAGTTAAGAAGACATTTATTGGGAATTTAACACTACTTTATAGCCAGTAGGGCTTCTATTGATGATTTTATTATTAATTTAACACTTCTCATAGAAGGATAAATTATATTTGAAGAGAAAAATTTTCGCCTAGACCGGGACTCGAACCCAGGACCCTTGGCTTTCCGGGCCAAGTGGTCTACCAACTGAGCTACCGAGGCGAGTTACGATCTAGATACAAATTTTTCTCTTATGTACGTTGTAATTCCCTCGCGCCAAATGCTTGAAACCATAGCTTCTACCTTTGCAAATGGCAGCTTCTTAGTTAAGAAGACATTTATTGGGAATTTAACACTACTTTATAGCCAGTAGGGCTTCTATTGACGATTTTATTATTAATTTACTGTTGATTTTTATGTTGCCAGCCCTGGATGTCGGCTCCCACCCCATCTTTTGGTGGACCAAAGAACTTGCATATCAAATCCCTATTCCTGGGAATTTCAAAATTCATGACTCCCGGGGAGAGGGATTTGATATGCAAGTTCTTTGGTCCACCAAAAGATGGAGTGGGAGTCAACATCCAGGGCTGACAAATGTAAAAATCAACAGTCTGGATAAACGAAGATGAAACATTAGTGTTTTGAAACATGTCCTAAAAGAACTCAACTTTTATGAGGTAAGATGCAACAGACTCGTCTTATTTATCTATTAAGATTATTCATTAACATGATTTTAAATATCTTTTTATATTGATCTAAATCTCCTTCTTGATCAATAGCATCTTCTTCATGAATTACCTTTGAAGAAATAACTTCTTCAACCTTTTAGTACCATGATCATCTTGGTATTCCCCAAACATCTTTTCCGATTGATGTTCATTGTAAGATCTTTTTAGGCCATTCTTGTTATTAAATCCTCATCAGGTGTCCAAATCATTTTATCGTCCTCTCTTCAATCATATCTATCACATTCTACATCTCTTTAAATTCTTCATTCCAGATTCTTCTTTCTGATCAGTTGTTAAGTTTTCTATATTTTATTTAATATTATACACACACAGTAATCTTGAGAAATATAGAATAATGTGTGCTGTTAATGTTGGCAGCACTTGAGAACTTTGAAGATTCCTGGGCGAGAAGTTACAAGCTGTGTGTGGGAAGGAGGTTCACTTCGAGTTGCTCTGGCTGTAGATTCATACATTTATTTTGCAAACATCAGGCCTGACTACAGATGGTGTTATTTAGAACACACTGTTGTGTACTGCTGCAATCGACCTGACAGGCCTGACACAACTGTCACATTCTGGGACACGAAGAACAATGAGGTAAGATATTCTCTATTTTTAGTAAGTAGTTAGTATGTGTCACATTCAGTACCAGGCACTGAGCAGGGCATTTAAACCCATAGGCCAGCCATTTAAATACCCCAGCTACCCTTTTCGTGGCACTTCAGAAAATGAACCATTATTCACAAACTATTAGTCCTAGAAAATTCAAATTTTTTACATACCTAAAGGAGATATCCTAGTAGGATTTAATGGTGAAATAACTTGGGTGATTGACATCACATGGTATTGGCATATCAATTTCAGGAAGTGGAAGTTCATCTTCACTTTCACTTTGTGAATCTTCTAATTCAGGAATCAGTTCATTACGTGAGTCATCATTATACAAAATATTCACTAATTCTTCTTCAGTGAGATATTTTTCTTCCGCCATGGTTTCACTCATGCACAAACAACAGCGCGATAACGAGAAACATATACGACTGCATTGGAGCAAGTTTGGGTGAACGAATTCCATGTGTTGTTTGTTTTAAAAATAAAAGGGGATTCACCAAGGTTAAATGTGTCAAACAGGAATAGAAAATGTACATTTACATGCCATCTATGTTCTCCAAGACATACTAAGCCAACACAATATTTAGGCGCCAAATATAAATGCGATTTGTTCGCGCCTGCTCTAAAACCGACGGCCGTATACACGATAGTCTCTTTAAACGCCTTAACTGGTTTACAGTACTGAATGTGTTAATATAAAAAAGATGAAGGTCCAAAATTCTGTATAAGATTTCATTAAACATATACAATTGGAACGGTATTGTCATGTTAAATGAATACCGGAGCAGAGATTATCATAAGTAATGCCACGAGTGATTTCCAAATTATCGATAAATTCACGACTCACGAAGTGAGGAGTGAATTTATCTAGAGAATTTGGAAATCAAGAGTGGTATTTGTTAGGACTATTTAACGAATAAAATTAAGCTGTTTACTCACAAATCATTATTTAACTATAGTTATTTTAAAATATTTATATATTTAATGTAAACGGCAATGTTTGAAAACAAATGAGAAACGATAGGTACACTTCTACTGCTTCTTTTGTTTATCACTGCAACCAGATCATACTATTTATTGCCAAAGGAACGCAATATTGTAAGGAGGAGCTTTCTTTAATATGGTAATTATAACACTGATAAATATTTGGTGAAACACGACTCTGATTGGTTGTAAAACAGAAATCATTGAAACGTGATTGGTCATTGACTCCCATTTGGGGCATGAGTTAAATAGTCTAAAAAATGTGATTATATGGATACAATAGATTAGAAGATCAGTGGGTTTAGGATGGATTGCAGGAAGGAGATTGGGAAGACTGAAATGTAGGAGAGAAAATATTAAAGTGTCTACTTTGGATACAGGAAGATGTTGTAATCCTGTTCAGTAAATAAAGCAGTTAGTACAGATGGTAGCATGATAGCCTCCTGACTTGCAGATCTGGATTCAATTCACAGCTAATTGAAATTTTAATTGTATAATTTTAATCTTGGGATTAGAAGAAGTGGTGGTATACAATTTTTAATTGCTACATTGTGCACCATCAGCCTTGGTGGTCTAGGAATTAAGTTCTTTGCCTCTGTTCCGAGGGGCACGCCGTAGCGTAGTGATTAAGGCACTGAGCTACAAGCCGGAGGGTCGAGGGTTCAAGTCCCGTTGGGGTCAGGATTTTTAAACTGATCCAAACCTTCTGGCGGCACTATGGCCCTGGGATCGACTCAGCCTCTAACTGAAATTAGTACCAGACGCTTGTTCTGGGGTAAAGGCGGCCGTCACGCAGGGCTGACAACCCGGCTGGCATCAAGTGTCGATTGTCAAGAAAAAGTGGGAGCCTTAACCTCCTACTACCCCAAGGGCCTCCTGAGGCCTGTAGTGGGATCACTTTACCTTTACCTTTGCCTCTGTTCCGAGAGTTGCAAATTCATACATGGCTAGGGACAATTGATTGTTAGGATGGGAAAATCAAAGAGACAAATCCTCCTAGAGAGACTTGGGTCTCAAGACTGAAGATATTTTGGGCTCATACAAGAACTTCAAACCTAAATTAGAGCCTCTGAGTAGGTATCTCTTTGAGGCAATGAGCTAAACACGTGTCACTAGCAGAGATTTGTAGGAAAATTAGCTTGGTTAAATAACTCCAACAAAGTAACATCCTTACCGCATGTAGAGGTGTACAGGTTTAGAAAAATAGACATTGAGCCAGATGTCTGGATTAAATTCCAAATCCCTCCAAAGTACATAACTTATTTTCCAATGTATAAGATGCATTTCATTACCCTACACCAATCTGTGAATTGAACCCAGACCTGAGAATCAGGAGGATATTGTGCTACTCTGGGCTAACTGCTTTATTTACTGAACTGAATTACTATATCTTCCTCTATTCAAAGTAGTCCATTTATATAATAAAGGTAAAGATTGTAGTCCTGTTTTTGAAGTCAAACCCACTTCCTTTACCTTCTAATAACTTTGTAGAATGGTACAATCAATTAGACATGTGACTTTTAAGTGACTTCTAGAATTCAATGGCTAAGAACTGGGTTTGCCATTTAAGTTTCATACCAATGTTTATCAGTATTGAGTTAATTTATTGAGTATTTTGTGTTCAGTTTGATATTTTACCACAGTTTTAGTGATGAATGGCATTGCCATTTCAACAAAAGTGATTCATACGCAAGCAGTCAAAGTAGCTTTTAAGCATAATATAGAAGATTTTAAAGGTCATGGTGTTACTGTTTCATGAAATGTAAGTTTAAGTTTTTTCTATAAAATTGTGTAAATCATCTTGGGTGTGCCTTATACATTGTTAAAAAAACATTGTTAAATCCTTAAATAATAAATTTATGATTAAATATTAATATTTTTACAATGAAAATGTAACGTTGCTTGCAATCTATCCATTTTAACGGATTTGCATATGAAACATAATTCCCCTTTTGGATATAATTAGACAAAGGCACTATTTTTTTTTATAGTTTTTATGGAAACAATGTACTCCAAGGGAGAAGTGGTATGCAATGGGGACTAAACAGTCATCTAGAAGATATAGATTTTGTGGATGACAACATTTGCTTGCTGGTTTAGATTTAGAGATCCAGAATCAAAAACAGGAAAACTCCAAGAAGAAACAAAAAAAGTTGGCCTAAAAAGTATAATAAAACAAAAAAAAAAGAATAAATGGAAAGGTACAACACAAGGTTAAAATTGGTGAAAGGAAATAGTGGAGAGTGAGTCTTTTATGTATTTGGGAAGCTTATGAAAACAGGTATGGAGAAAGACAGAAAGATTAAAATATATATACAGTCAATATGCCCAATTCACCAATTAATGTTTTAAAATGGTCAACACGTTTCCACAGCCAAGCTGTCATTCTCAAGACCAAATGGCCAGTTTCAATTTTTAGTCCACCGTCTTACCACTTTTCCATTAAGTAAAAATAGATATAATAAGGAATTACAAACCATTAAAGATATCGCTAAGTGTAATGGTTTCAATGAAAATATGATTGATAATTTGATTCGTAAATTTGAATTTAGAAAACTTATTACTGATTCTACAGCCTTCCATTCTCCTATTAATAAAGCTAATTTTGCAATTATGTCGTACGTTCCCTCTTTAACTAGAGGTTTGAACAAGATATTCAAAGGATTAGGTACTAAATTAATTTTTACTTCCACTTTGACATTAAATAGTGTAATTAATATTTAATTTTAGGAAGTTATATTTTGAGGTTACTTTAATTATATTATTTTTAGTCTGGACATCTTACCTCAATATTAATGATGATTTGTTCTTGGACATGTTTCAAAACAATTCTGTTTTATCGTCAGCTTTCCAAGACTGGTTTTATTTATGTTGCACAACCTGGATGTCGATGTCAGCTCATCCTGTGGTTGGCCAAAGAACCTCCAAACAAGGTCACGCTCCATCGGAATATCAAAATTCATAACTCTGTTTCTGTCCTTCTGAATATAAATTTTTTCCCAAATAGTCAGCTCTTTTGTATTTTCTAACTGTTTTAATAATTTAGTGTCTGAATTTATATTATGTTTTTCAGACCAAACATGAGCAGCAACTGTAGATTTTTCAATTTCTCCATTTTTAATATTTCTTATGTGTTCTTTGGTTCTAATTTTTAGGTTTCTTTTTGTTTTTCCTATATATATATCTTTTCACAATTCATGCATTCAATTTGATATATTCCTGACTTTTTATTTTTATCAGTTTTTTTCATTTTTGTTGGTTTTTATTAGTTTATTTAAACTGTAGTTATTTTTTGGTGCTAATTTAATATTAAACTTCTCAAATATATTTTGAAATTTATTATGTACCCAAGGGTGATATGTGAAAAAATATAGGAAATTCACATATCACCCTTGGGTACATAATAAATTTCAAAATATATTTGAGAATTGTAATCAAATGGTAAAGAGAAAAATTTATGCCTGAACCGGGAATCGAACCCCGAATCTTCAGCTTTCCGTGCTGATGCTCTAACCATTGAGCTAATCCAGGCTTCCTTCCCATTCAAGCATAAATCCTTCCTTTACCTTACTGTCTTGGTCCCACATTCAAATGCTATGAATCATCATTCACAAATATACAATGAATGGCTTCTACCTGAAGAAGACATGAAGGGACTCCACATAGCTATAGCATTATTTATTAAATTAATATTAAGAAGCTAAAGCTGTTACTATGATTGAAATAAGTATATTAAAGTACACTACTAAATTATTGTAATCAAATGGTAAAGAGAAAAATTTATGCCTGAACCGGTCTTTACCATTTGATTACAATAATTTAGTAGTGTACTTTAATATACTTATTTCAATCATAGTAACAGCTTTAGCTTCTTAATATTAATTTAATAAATAATGCTATAGCTATGTGGAGTCCCTTCATGTCTTCTTCAGGTAGAAGCCATTCATTGTATATTTGTGAATGATGATTCATAGCATTTGAATGTGGGACCAAGACAGTAAGGTAAAGGAAGGATTTATGCTTGAATGGGAAGGAAGCCTGGATTAGCTCAATGGTTAGAGCATCAGCACGGAAAGCTGAAGGTTCGGGGTTCGATTCCCGGTTCAGGCATAAATTTTTCTCTTTACCATTTGATTACAATAATTTAGTAGTGTACTTTAATATACTTATTTCAATCATAGTAACAGCTTTAGCTTCTTAATATTAATTTAATAAATAATGCTATAGCTATGTGGAGTCCCTTCATGTCTTCTTCAGGTAGAAGCCATTCATTGTATATTTGTGTAGTTTGTATATTGACGTAGTTTGTTTTTAACTGAATTTGTTTATTTATTTATTATCAATTTTGTCTTCAGTCAATATCTGGTCTTGAGAATGACAGCTTGGCTGTGGAAACGTGTTGACCATTTTAAAACATTAATTGGTGAATTGGGCATATTGACTGTATATTTTAATATTTTATCACCAAGAAGATCACTTGTGTATTAAATAATAGAAAGATGTTTACAGCAGACAAATGGAGCTTTCATGTACTCCATCTGGAAGAATGGAAATATATAAAAAAAAACTAAGCTTCACATCTTTAGTACAAATCTTGTCTGTCATACTCTATGGGTCTGAAATATGGAGATCACAGAAGTTATAAACTTTTATACTCTGAGAAGAATTTTGAATATCAAGTTCCTGGAGGTAATAACAATTGAAGATCTATGAAAAAAACTAATCAGCCTCGAATAAAAAAAAATGGAGGTGGATTGGACACACATTGAGAAAATTTGTGGGTGGATTGAAAGATAAGTCTTGGACAGGAATCCACATGGAGCAAGGAAAAGATATTGACTTAGGGGAACATGGAGGAAAACAATAGAAGAGCAAGTGCAAGAGTATGGAAAAACATGAAGGGAAGTAAAAAGGATGCTTGGCAATAGGAGGCCTGTGCTCCACAAGGAGCAACAAGAATTATGTAAAAGTAAGTAATGGAAACAATACAGTTGTGAAAACTGGTTAGTTCAAACTTTATTTCTGCAAATTGAATAGTCCAAATGACATCCTATATGTTTAACCATGAACAGTATATTACACTGTAATAAGTCACCAAAGATTATAGAATCTTTATACCCAAACACTCAGCCAACATTCCTGAACAACCTGTGAAAGTTTGTGGATTTATATTCTTGGTAACATGTATAACTACCAATAACAATTAGATGATAGAAATACTAAGAAGAATTTAAATGGCTAATAGAACCATTTTTGCAATACTTCCAATTTTAAATGTAAATTCAAGGACAAAAATTCTCTTATATAAAACATTAATATGGCCTACACTAATGTATGGTAGTGAACCTGGACTCTTTCACAAAATGCGGCCAAATTAATAGATGTATTCAAAAGGGAAGATACTCAGGAAAACCTATGGCCCAATTAATGTATTGATTGATTTTCCTGGGAAGTGTACATAATTAGATATTTAATAACTAATAAATAGTGAGTCGTGAAATCTCACCTCATACTCCGTGATCTTCAAGCACAGGACTTCAGTTTTTGGAGGCATCGCTCCTATCTTCTGCCATCTTTGAGTCATAAAGATGGCTGAAGTAAGGAGGGATGCCTCCAGAAACTGTAGTTCTATGCTTGAAGATCACAGAGTATGAGATGAGAATTCGCAACTCACTATTTATTAGTTCAAATGCTATAAAAGACAAACTAGTAGCATTAACTTATGTATTTAACTTTCACAGTGAAAAAACACTATGAGGTTTAATTTAAGAATTAAATTAATATTTTTATTACCTCACCTCATATCCTTTTTTCTTCTAGACTGCAGTTTCGGAGCTATATCTCCATCATCAGTAGCCTCTCGTTGACCAGTGTTATGTTGTTTCTTGGCGGTTTTCTTCTTCCTTCTTTCGGTGGACCAATGAACCTCTGGATCAAATCAAAATTTGCGGGAGTTTTGAAATTCATGAGTTTATCTTTCTTGTTTTTGAAATCGAACACACAGATAAACAGAAAGAACTCACGTTCTGGGAAAAAATCCACATTCAAAAAAAAGGATATGAGATGAGGTAATAAAAATATTAATTTAATTCTTAGCATTAACTTTATGGAATTTTTTAATTCTACATTTGGAAGCATTGTCAAAATCTAGTATTAATTTAATTTTTGCATCAGATCTAGAAGTGGAGATAGTCAGATTTATGTAATGTGAACAATCTGAGTTTTTATCACAGACATATGACCTTAAATTGGAGTAGAGGTGTAAAATTGAAAAATCTATATCACTATTGCAGTGCTATCATAAACAAGTAAAATCTCTACTTGGCATGGCAGCTTGCGGGGAACACTGTGTGCTTGCTACGAGGGCAGACGACTCTGGAACCAATGCACAGTATGGTTTGATCCTCTGTAATGCCATCAGCACTCCTGTAGACAGTATGTATCTTCTTCATTTTATTGATTAAATAGAAATTAACACCACATAGTAATCCATTCACCTTTGAAGATAAGTTGTGCTCATTTCTATGTTATAACCAGGACTAGGATTTCTATGTAAATGCATATTTATTGTTACATTAGTTAAAGCTAAAATTTCATTATATCTTTATGAATTAGAGTAGTTGAAGTGGTTTAAGACACATTATTTATTTTTCCATATTTGTTCATATTTCACTGTATAGCACATATTTTTACACATTTCAGAAAATATCACATTTATTTACATAACTGAACATTTTATTTTAAATATGTTCCCTACTTTATGGTTTCAAAGTTATTCTTGACAGATAATCGTTTAAAATATATTTTACCAGCATCTGCATTTCAAAGCTAGATTCTTCAATATCTGTGGAATGTAGAAAATAAGCTTTTCTTTTTTTATTGCTGAGTTTTGGTTTTAGCATTGATTAATCAACCCCTTGTGACAATACAGTTTCTTACTTTTTTCGATGTTTTTTTTTATTTTAAATTTCTTATACTTGACCACAGCATATCTGGTCCAGGCAATTAGCTGAGCCCAATTAGCTGAACCACTGTATGTAAGTCCCAAGGTTCAAAGATTTAGGGTCGAATGTTTGAACGCATTAGACAGTAAAAGACGTTCTCTGCTGATAAAGTTTTATCCAAACACATTTTTCTTACTCAGAAATCTATTCACGCGGTACTAATTGTAAGCTACCTGACAGGGTACCTTAAGATCGTAGCTCAAGATATAAACTTATGTGAAAGTCCCGATGGTAACCGATGTAGTTTGAAACTTATCCAAGATGTCGGACCTTGAAGACTTCGATCATGTTTTCGGTATACGCGGAGAAGAGGAATTTGATAGAGTCTACCAAAGAATTCAACTGGAAGAACAGGAGAATCGGCGTAATATTGCGCGTTGCAGACGTGTTTGTATACGGTATTATTTGCGGGATGCAAGCATAAATGCATTCCTCTATAGCAGACGAAAATAACGGAAGTGGTTTTATCGCTGAGAATTCTGGGTAATTCGTTGCCAATATTACGAAAACGTCAACATTCATGCATGACAGGTAAGGCGGCCGTTAATTCGATCTCAGCTCACCAGTGATTGGAAGTAGTTTGAGTAGAGACTAATGTATTTGCATACAACCCTAAGACTCACAACTTTACAGACATAATTATGTGATTGGATTGTCAACCATGCATGACAGCCACCTTTACCCCCAGAACTTGCATCTGGTACTCATTTAAATTATGGGCTGGGTCAATCCGATGACCATGGTTTAAAATTCCAATCTTACTGGGAAAATTTTGTAATGATTAATGCTTTTATAATGAATTTCACAGCTAAATATATGGATATTGAACCTTTGTGGGTTGCAATGAACTCATCACATGTGTTTGCTGCATCTCGAGACAACTTCCTCTTGTGGCATTATAGAACTCCAAAATCTCGGTCCACTCTTAACATTACAGGTTTGTATTTATCAACATTATAATTATATTAACATCTTTCTTTAAAAAACATGTCCAAAAAAGCAAATTTTACAGGACAGAAAAAAACTAAGAGTTAAAGTGTCAAAGGATCTTACTTTATTTAACATATTTCTGGTGTGTAAGATAACCCAAAATATTTAACACAGTTTTCCAGAAAAAGAACTAAATTTGTATTTCTTGAAACAGTAACACCATAACCTTAAAAATCTTCTATGTTACACTTAAGTATTGCCATTTCGCTCATTTTCTTGTATCCATTTCAAAACCTCAATCCATGGGGGTCAGTCAAAAAATAATGCCTCCTATTTTTTTTTTCTCTTTTAATAAGTTAGTTATGTGAACAATTTCAATTCAGCACAATTTCTCAAACATTCTTCTCCAATCCACTGCAGTAATAACTTCCTAAGTCAACGGGTGGCAGCACTGCATCCTCTTGCAAAATGGTGACATTGACGTATTTATTAGTCAGCGTTCTGTGATTGGATTCTTGAATGCAGAAGGTGAAACGCCCTTATGCATTCATGAAAGGTGGAAAAATGTGTATGGAGATTCAACAGTGGTTGTCAGTACTGTTAGACAATGGGTTCATCACTGTAATAAAGCTGAAGGACCAACATAATTGGCTGATTCAAAGCAGAGCGGAAGGCTGACGACATCAGTGACTCCACGCAAGCTGATGAGATCATTCGTGAAGACCGCCGGATAACAACAGATGAATTGTGCATCATTTTCGCCATCAGTAAAGGTGTGTGATGATGATCATTTAACAACTGGAGTACTCAAAAGTTTGTTCATGGTGGGTACCACGAATGTTAACCAACCAGAGTAAAGAGATGAGGAAAACAATAACATCTGAACGATTCACCTTATAGCCCTGACCTAGCACCATCACACTTCCATCTGTTTGGGCCACTAAAGGAAGCTCATCGTGGGATTCATTTTGAGGATGCGGAGGCTGTAAAAACATCCATGTGTTGATGGCTTAGGAAGTAAGACCATGCTTTTTACCACAGTGGAATACATGCCATTGTTAAAAGGTGGGCAAAAACAATGGAAAAGAGTGGATATTATATTGAAAAGTGACAAATTAATTGTCAATGTTGTGGGTTTCATAGTATGTAAAGTGCATTTAAATATCTTCACAATTAAAAGAGAAAAAAATAGGAGGCATTACTTTTTGACTGACCCTCGTGTAATTATTGTAACCATCTCACACTTTATTATGTTCTGTGCACTTTTTGTATACAAATTGTACAGTATATCCTTATGGCCATGCAAAGTTCTAATAATTTTTTTTATAGTTGAAAATCTAAAATATCTTTCAGCTTAAATTAATAAATCCTTCCACGTTTGATAAATACATCCTCTAAGAAGAGTACGTTTGGTGCCGTCATATATCTGATGAGCTTTCTTAGAAATTCATGAATGAGTTGGAGAAAATGTTTTTATCTCTCACCTCATAAAGTTGCATGTTTTCACGACACCGGTTTCAAAAGTATAATTTTACTTTCATCTTCAGTCAAACTCCAAGTTACAAAAGTCTGGAAGAAATACCAGTCATGGACCATGGCCAGATAGCCTGGAATCTCTTGATATTCATGGAACTATATCTGTTCTTCTGAATGTATATATTTTCCCAAACTGTGAATTCCAAAGGCTTCTCTAAATGTTTCAAAAGTTGAGTTTCTTTTCCAATTTCGTGATTCTCTAGCAAACTATGAGCTGCAATTGACGATTTTTCAATTTTACCATTTTTTATATTTCTAAAGAATTATCTCAAATAAATACATCAATAAACTTAGAGAAGAATACACCACCAAAACATCTGGAAAGGAATGGGAAAATCTACAAGCTTCTGACATTACTACATTACAAAGAAAATCTGCAGTACCAACATTCAGACTGCTAATGGGACATGACTGCTTGAATAAACACCTACACAGACTTGGCATAACAGATTCACCTAAATGCCCTTTTTGCAATTTAAATGAAGATATGGAAAGAAACCATCTCCTCCGTTGTCCAGCTTTTGTAGAAGAGACCAGCCTTTCTGCTAAATATTGGAGTGCAAGAGAGCGAATGATTTCATTATCAAGTGCTCGACATTAGATACCAACCAACCAACCAACCATATTTCTAAAGTGTTCTTTTGTACAAGTGTCTAAATTCCTTTTAGTTTTCCTATGTATACTTTATCACTGTCATTGCAACTAATTTGATAAATTCCAGAGTTTGTACTATCTGGTAAATAAACTTTTTTATTTGTATTTCTATCATCTTTGTTATTGGTAGTTACACAAGTTCCCAAGTGTATAATAACATCTTAAACAAATATATATAGTTATATATTAAATTTGGGAATTTTTAACATATGAAGTTCAATTAATAATAATTAAATGAATCGTGATTTCTTCTTACCTCATATACTATATATACTTCTATATAGAAGTATGAGGTAAGAAGAAATCACAATTCATTTAATTATTATTAAATATATATAGTATTGAAAATAGAAAAATCTGCAGTTGCTGCTCATGTTTGGTCTGAAAAACATGATATAAATTCAGACACTAAATTATTAAAACAGTTAGTAAATACAAAAGAGCTGACTATTGGGGGAAAAAAATTATATTCAGAAGAACAAAAACAGAGTTATGAATTTTGAAATACCGACGGAGCGTGACCTTGTTTGGAGGTTCTTTGGCCAACCACAGGATGGAGCTGACATCGACTTCCAGATTGTGCAACATAATGCAGCATAAATCAAACCAGTCTGGACAAGCTGACGATAAAACAGAATTGTTTTAAAACATGTTCAAAAACAAATCAACATTAATATTGAGGTAAGATGATCAGACTAAAAATAATATAATCTTAAACAAATTTCAGTTGTTGACCTTCAATGATAATTTGTTGTTGAGCAATAGATGGATTGATTGTGATAGAATCATGAATTTTGTTTTTATTTCCATGTTAGCCCGAGTCCTATATCCTTAGCTTAAGTATTGAATTTGATGAGTATCTCTAAACCACTGTTTAAATTCTGGCTAATTTACTAACATCATTTACATATCCTAATATTTGAGTTGATTTATACTGTAAAGGCTCACCGCTGTGGTCTCGAATTAGTGTGCTGCCTTGTCACGCAGCAAGCCCGGGTTCGATCCCTGGTCGGGGCAGTTTTTCTGAGTGAGGTTTTTATCGAGGTTTTTCCTCACCTGAAAAACAAATGTCAGGAAAACTTTAAGGCCCAAAAGGTCCCCGAAATCATATGGTCATTATCATCATCCTTATCATTATCATCATCCTTGACCGGTGTTGAAAGCAATGGGAAGCTACCATACCTACAATTCCCTAGTAAAGCTGCAAGCATAGCATGAAAATGCTATGATTGCAGTGAAGGACCTGCCCTTGGGCAGAATTACTATGGATGGAGATACTGTAAAGTTGTGTTTGTTATCACTGACAGTTTTCTAATAACATGTTCCAAAGCTAAATTTAAATTTATTAGACCCAGTTTCAAACTACAATATATTTTAAAACATTCTGTGTCCTGCAGTTTATTCTTTCTTTTACTTCTGTGTTTGTCATTGTCATCCAAACCAATCTATTTTACTTCCTGGTTTAGGTAAAATTTTAATCAATAAATTAATGAGTCATTTTAACATCTTACCTCATATTTCATGTTTTTCAAACATGGTAACTATAGTTTTCAAATGATCTTGTCATTCATTTTCAACCGCCATTATGACTACCGGATATTCGTTGGAATCTCCCTCTATAACGTTGCCATCTGGTGTTGATTTGACGAACTTTGAGATATCGTTGCCATCTGGTGTTGATTCGATGAATTTCGAGATGAGGTCACGTTCATCCGGAATGTCGAAATTCATAGATTTAAATTTGTTCTTCTGTATAAATATTTTCTCCCAAACTGTCAAATCCAAAGGTTTTTCCAAATGTTTTAGAAGTTTAGCTTCTTTTTCAATTCTATGACCTTCCAACAAACTATGTGCTGCAATAGCTGATTTTTCAATTTCACCATTTTTAATATTTCTAAAGTGTTCCTTTGTGCGAGTGTCCAAATTTCTTTTTATTTTTCCTATGTATACTTTATTGCAATCTCGACAATCAATTTGATAAATTCCAGATTTTTTACTTTGAAAAATTTTAATCACTCATCTCATATTTTTCTGAGTGAAGTGAGTGATTGAAATTTTACCTAAATGAATATACCTCATAGTGTGAATTCCTAAAATAAGTAATTACTTCCTGGTATCCATTGTTTTGGTTTGTTTTATGTCATTACAAGACTGATGTGTTGATACAGATTATCAAATGCATATATGGCTACCCATGCAATCCATTTGTAAATAATTCTGTTTTGTCCTACAATTTTTATTCTAACTGCCTTGCTAAACACTTGCATAAGATCAATTATTGTCTACACCAAGATGCATTCTATACAATCATCCAAAGGAGGAAAAGGATGACGATCACCTCAACAACTGTACAGTCATCAAATTGGAAACTTCCAAAACTTCAAAGTGCTGGAGAGCAAGAATGCTAATGACTTCAGTGTTAGATACAGCACATTAGCCGAGTCCTATATCTTCAGATGCAGCACATTAGGCACCAATCAATCCTACCATATTTTTATTTTAATTCTATTACTACTAGGATCTATACTATACTGAGTTCTGTTGTTATGTATTGAAATTAAATTATTTTACTTTCAGGAGTTCGACAGCGCAAGGAGAGATTATATCATATAGATGACACTCCATCAGGTGTAGCAGAAGTGATACAGGACTTGGACAGGTCATACGAGGTATTTATTGAGATATAGTATTAGTACTAACCTCTTACCCAGGAGTCGGTCCGGTGAACTAGTGCTTACTGCGCTCGCTTCTGGTCCCAAAGTTCAGAGGTTCAAACTCAGCTGAGGTCGATGGATTTTTCAGAGAGTGAAAATCATGTGAATGGTTTCCTTCAGAAGGGAACTGAAGCCATGTTTTCTTGTCTACATTTATGACATATAAAAATATTTTAAGAGTGAAGGAAAGAGGCTTCTGGCAAAATTTGTCTGCCCTTTCATATTCAAACCTGAATCGTCACCATCTACATGGTTTAGGACTGTTGACCTGTTCTGGCATCAAGAAGTTTTGAAGCAGTCTTCTTATTTTCTTGTAAATCTTCCTGCAGTTCTATTTCCTTCTGGTTTATACTGAAATAATGGGGGCACACCATAGGTTAGTTGGTTAAGACAATACACTACAAGCCAGAAGGTTAAGGGTTAAAATCCTGGTGGGGTTAGGATTTTTAAACTGGCCTAAACCTTCTGACAGCACCATGGTGCTCAGCCTCTAACAGAAGAGAGTACCAGACAATTGTTCTGGGGGTAAATGCAGCTGTCATGCAAGGCTGACAATCCAGCTGATATTTAGAGCTAATTGTCTAAAAAAGGTGAGTGTCTTATTTTCCTATTACCCCAAGGGCCTCCTAAGGCCTATAGTGGGTTCACTTTACCTTTACTGTAATTATTACTTAAGGAGTCTATTATTTTCCATACTGTTAATATAGTCATCCATTCTATTTTATGGTGTTAAATTTTTTCTGTTATATTGAAAATATTTAAATGGATTTGAATTGCATTGCTAATAACTTTAGCTGTTAATGTTCATTGTGAAATAAAATTACATTGCTCAGGAACTTGAATGATCTCTATTTCCCTATCAAGTATCCAGGTGTGCTGCAGCCAGAATTGGGCCTTCTGTTACATATCCTGAACCAACAACTGACTGTTGAGACATCCATTAGAACCTCTGCACATCCCTTCCCTCTGATGTTGGAAAATCTTCAAGTTTGATAACTAACTGACTAGCAGTATTGAACTTATAGGTTCATGACTGTGCGGACATAAGTTCTCCATTCATCCTGTCCTGAAAAATGTTTTGCAATCATTCCCTTTATAATTAATTTCCCTCATATCATGTTCAATGTTTTTCCCTAAGGAGTTGATTTTCAAATACTCATAATTTTTTCTCCTCCCTTAAAATAAGAAACCATGTTTCACATCCATATAATATTCCATCCATAGTAATTCTGCCTGAGGGCAGGTCTTTCACTGCAATCATAGCATTTTCATGCTATGCTTGCAGCTTTACTAGGGAATTGTAGGTGTGGTAGCTTCCTGTTGCTTTCCACACCGGTGAAGGATGATGATGATGATGGCCATATGATTTCGGGGACTGATTGGGCCTTAAAGTTTTTCTGACATTTGTCTTACAGGTGTGGAAAAACCCCGATAAAAACCTCACCCAGAAAAACTGCCCCGACTGGGGATCGAACCCAGGCCCACTGCATGACAAGGCAGCACACTACCTCGAGACCACAGCGGTGGACCCATATAATATTACCAGAAGAATAACCATTTCTTTTGGGAGGAATTGAGATGGTAAGTGTCTCTGTAATACAAAATAGCATGTGTTTCCAGAGTTGAGCCTATGTTTAATTTCTTTCTGCATCTCATTCATTTTTGTAATTATTGTTCCTTATTTATTGACATTACAGCCCTTTGAATGTAGCCATAGCTAATTTAGTTATGCTTATTTGCCTAAGTGAATGGTATGTGATCAGCATACCAACCCAATGAGATATTTAGTAGGCAACTAAGGTATTACTTAGATGATGAAGGTTGATAAATTTTCCTTAGAGGCCTCTTTTTTCACCCTTAAGGTTCTTTAAGAGCCTGAAAATCTTCAGACTTGGACCCACAGCCTGAAGTCCCTCCTGGAGGATTTTTTTTTTGGATTTTTCCTTTCTAAAAAAAATTAATTGAATTCAGCTGGGTTTGAAGCTACAACCCTTGGAACATAACCACTGTGCCAAATTATTGTTTCTACTTATTTGAATTCGCCCACTTGTTTAAAATTTTCCTCATTTGCCATTAACTTTCCATTTCCATTATATAATGTGTTTCTGCATTTTGTTTAGTTTTATTGCTGTTTACTTCCAGCTCCATTACAAATATTAAAGTTTTATAACCACTTTACAATGTTACAGCCTACAACCAACATGCAAGCTACAGCCAATCCAATCTGCTGCATGACTGCGTCAGAGAAGACATTAATCATTGGCCGTGAATCTGGCTCTCTGCAACGTTACTCTTTACCACAAGTGGCTCTCACTAACAGATACACACTTAATTGCCGTCCATACAAACTTTCCATCAACTGTAATACTACGTAAGTTTGACGATTTTATTATTAATTTAACACTTCTCATAGAAAGGATAAATTATATTTGAAGAGAAAAATTTTCGCCTAGACATAAGTTTATTATATTGTTCTGTTTGTTCTATTGAGGATATTAAAAAAAAATTCTGCCATGCAGGAACTGTATAAAACTAAGCGAATTCTTCAGCAAGTCTAATATATGGTCCGATTTTGCTGGTTTACAGAATTTTTTTTTTTTTTTTTGTTAATGAAATCGTATGTATCTAGTTATATTGTAAGAAAACAAACATGATGGCTACTAGAGTGATTTTTAAATTGTTGCTTTTAGATATATCTCCACCCCTAATGGTTGGATTTTGCTTATTTTTAGAGAATTTTTTTTTTGTTTTATTTCAATGGCATATACCCTGCCATGGTTGGGCAACATGGAACGTGGTCAACCTTTGGATGGGTGTACAGATTTCAAAATGGACCCAATGAAAATACAATGCGATTGACTAACAGTTAACTATTAATGGCACATGGATTACTAGCCACTGTCCAATAGCATGTCAAATATGCTTTGTCTATAGTATATAAGATCGATACCAGTAACTCAAATCTATCATTCCTTGATAATAGCATGTGTGATCATATTGAAACATCGAAATCAGTGGTTATATTCGGTAATTATTGGTTTGGATAGATGAAGTTTATAAAAAAAATTTCAAAAATCTTTTTATGAGAACAACTTCAATTGCTGCATTCTTTCGGAATTTGTTAAAAAATTTCTATTTCTGGTTGGATCTGAACTGGAGATCTCTTGGCTCACTGCCATTGATTTACTGATATACAGTGTTTTCAGTTTCATATGACCCATTCTTGGCATCTTCAGATTCTTGAGATTGAACAACATAGCTACTTTTATTCCTGTTCAGTTGATCAGCCAGTTATTGAATTATGTTTAGCCAAAACATATTAACTCCAAAAATGAATTTTCTTTTGATCTTAAATATTAAGGGCCGCATGCAAATACATTAGTCTCTACTCAAATTACTTCCAATCACTGGTGAGCTGACTCACCGTGAGCAAGTGCAAAGATCGAATTAGCTACCCACAAACTGGTCATGCATGAAAGTCGTAGTTTTCATAATATTGGCAAGAAATTACCCAGAATTCTCAGCGATAAAACCACTTCCGTTATTTTCGTCTGCTATAGAGGAATGCATTTACGATTGCGTCCCGCAAATAATACCATATACAACGATGTCTGCTTTGTGCAATATTACACCGATTCTCCTGTTCTTCCAGTTGAATTCTTTGGTAGACTCTATCAAATTCCTCTTCTCCGCATATACCAAAAATATGCCAATCATTGAAGTCTTCAAGGTCCGACATCTTGGATAAAGCCGCAAGGTACGCGGCAAGGTTTCAAACTACATCGGTTCCCTTCAGGATTCTCACGATAAGTTTCTATCTTAAGCTATGATCTTAAGGTTACCTCGTCAGGTAGCTTATGCATTTCAACAATTATTATCGCGTGAATAGATTTCTGAGTAAGCAAAATCGTATTAGGATAAAACTTTCTCAGCAGAGAACGCCTTTTACGGTCTAATGCATTCAAAGATTCGACCCTAAATTTATCACATATAAAAATACATAGAAAATATTTGCCTGAATTGGGATTTGGTTCAAATTCCAATTAAGGTGCGTATTTTTCTCTTCAAATAAAATTTGTCTTTTGGTAAACAGTACACAATAAATTCCAAAAGACATTTGTGAAGTTTAATATTAAATTAGCACCAAAAAATAACTACAGTTTAAATAAACTAATAAAAACCAACAAAAATGAAAAAAACAGATAAAAATAAAAAGTCAGGAATATATCAAATTGAATGCATGGGTTGTGAAAAAAAAATATATATATATATGAAAAACAGAAAGAAACCTAAAAATTAGAACCAAAGAACACATAAGAAATATTAAAAATGGGGAAATAGAAAAATCTGCAGTTGCTGCTCATGTTTGGTCTGAAAAACATAATATAAATTCAGACACTAAATTATTAAAACAGAAAATACAAAAGAGCTAACTATTTGGGGAAAAAATCTATATTCAGAAGAACAAAAACAGAGTTATGAATTTTGAAATACCGACGGAGCGTGACCTTGTTTGGAGGTTCTTTGACCAACCACAGGATGGAGCTGACATCAACATCCAGGATGTGCAACATAATGCAACATAAATCAAACAAGCTGACGATAAAATAGAATTGTTTTGAAACATGTCCAAGAACAAATCAACATTAATATTGAGGTAAGATGATCAGACTAAAAATAATATAATAAATTTATTAATTAAGAACCTCATAATGTGTTTCCCAATTTTAACTTTGAATAAAAATAATATAATTAAAATAACCTCAAAATATCACTTCCTAAAATTAAATATTAATATTTAAGATCAAAAAAAAGCTTTACTGGCTATAAATGTGGTGTTAATTCCCAATAAAGTCTTCTTGTTAAAAGAAGCCACAGATGGATTGTAGAATGAGAAGTTTATAGTCTCGGCGCATGGGAATTCATTTATAAATTCAGGTTCAAATCCCGATTCAGGTGTATATTTTTCTCTTCAAATAAAAAAGATGTATTTTCTTACTTACAGGAAGAGACCTACATGGTAAAACATTTTTGTTTCATTTGGAAGGGCCACAATAGCTCCTTTATGAAATATGGATAGAAATGACAGGACATGTTGCCTGATATGTTACAGGCGTCTAGCAGTTATAGATGTGACTGGGGTGATGACTTTCCTCGACCTGGAGTCACCAGCTCTCTCTAGTGGTGATGCTCTGGATATATCACTGATGGGAAACAATAACAGTAAAGAATTATCTAAATTCGAGAGGAAAGATGTCTGGGCAATGAAATGGGCGACAGATAATCCAGAACTTATTGCTATCATGGAGAAAACTCGGATGTATGTGCTACGAGGACTTGAACCTGAAGAACCAATACTCAGTTCTGGATACATATGTCGTTTCCAAGTAAGTTCTTACTTTAGCGCCATAAACTGGTACAGCATGTTCACAAGATTTAATTTTAACAATATATATATATATATATAATATATAATGTAAACATTTTTGTTTTATTCAGAAATCAGGACAGTAGATTGTGACTAATATAAAGAATGATATTAGAAGATTTCTGACTATAAGGCCATGGTCCATAACTGGTATTTTTCCTAGACGTTTCTCCCTCGGCTATGGAGGACTTCCTCTGTGGCCAAAGAAGAATCATCTGGGAAAACATCAATTATGGACCATGGCCATATAGTTCAAAATCTTTTAATATCATGATTTCCGGCTGTTAAAAGCCTGCATTCTGTAATATAATGTATATGCTATTGCTCTGGAGTTAACAAAGTTATTCTCCTTTTCTATAATATAAAGAATGTTCTATTATAAAAAAATATTATGGAAAAATTGTATTTGTTGTCTCTAAATGATTTTTCTAAGTTCAACAGAATTGTAATGTATTGATCATTAAGGAGGATCTATTCAAAGTTAAAATTGGGAAACACATTATGAGGTTCTTAATTAATAAATTAATGAGTCATTTTAACATCTTACCTCATATTTCATGTTTTTCAAACACGGTAACTATAGTTTTCAAATGATCTTGTCATTCATTTTCAACCGCCATTATGACTACCGGATATTCGTTGGAATCTCCCTCTATAACGTTGCCATCTGGTGTTGATTTGACGAACTTCAAGATATCGTTGCCATCGAATCAACACCAGATGGCAACGATATCTCGAAGTTCATCAAATCAACACCAGATGGCAACGTTCTAGAGGGAGATTCCAACGAATATCCGGTAGTCATAATGGCGGTTGAAAATGAATGACAAGATCATTTGAAAACTATAGTTACCGTGTTTGAAAAACATGAAATATGAGGTAAGATGTTAAAATGACTCATTAATTTATTAAGGAGGATCTAGTCAAACTTTAAAGTGCCTTTATGCCAAATGAAGAAGTAGAACCTAATGAAATAAAAATGAAAGAGTACTGCAATTTCATTTTGATGTACTGTATTGTTGCTACATTTGAAGAGAGAGAAAAGGAAGATAACAACAGTATGAACACCACATTTTGCACTCATAGATAAATATTTATGAATTGTAAAAAAATGTTTTAAGAATTGTTACAAAACATTTAAAATAGTAAGAAATTACTTTTTTATGAATTCACACTATGAGGTATTATTTATTTAAGTAAACTTTTATCAGTCTTCGGAAGATGGAACTGCACTAAAAAGTTCTGAAACTAGTTTAAAAGGAAGAAGAAGAATATGAGGTCAGTGATAAAAGTTTACAGTAAGAAATGTCCATACAAACAAAAAACATGCATAGTGCAACAGTGTCATAAGCATAGAGTGATATTACGAAAAGTTCAGGTGAATATAAAATATTAACAACAAATAAAAGTTATTACACAGTACAAGTATATTTTAATATGAGATTCAATTTATATCTTAGAGATTTTAAGTATAATGAGGGTAATTCAAGTTTTGCTAAGCATATATTAAAACAGATCATCAGTCCAATGCAATCAATAGCACACTATTAATATTGCACAGAGAAAATAACAACTATAAAATTAACATCCTTGAATAAATCAAAATTTTAAAAGAAGCTAAGAATGTAAACCTTTTGAATGAGAACACACCCTGAATCTTGAGTCCTCAGTGGTAGAATACTAGCATAGAAAGCCAAAGGTTCTGGGATCAAACCCCAGTCTGAGCATGTAATTTTTCTCTTGAAATATAATTTATCCTTCAGTGAGAAGTGTTAAATTAATAATAAAAGCATCGAAAGAAGCCCTACTGGCTTTATAAAGTAGTGTTTAAATTTCCAATAAATGTCTTCTTAAACAAGATAACCACCTATATTTTACTTTTATAGGAATTAATCACTATGAGGTTTAATTTATGTTTCTTACTTCTCCTCATATAAATTTTGTAAGTTGATCGTGATTTCGAGACTATAACTGCCTCATCATCAGAACTTTGTTGGCGACTGGTGTTATGTCGATCGGAAGAAACTCGAGGAGAATAATTTCACCATAATATAACCACCATTTGCGTGATTGAGCAAATACTCGTAGCATTTGGCAATCGGGAATTAACAATGTATTAGAGAAAAATTTGCATTTAGATTGGAGTTCTCAGGTAGCTCAGTGGTAGAGCATTGACCTAGAAAGCCAAAGTTCCTGGGTTCAAACCCCAGTCTGAGCGTATAATTTTTCTCTTCAAATATAATTTATGATTAAGTGAGAAGTGTTAAATTAATAATAAAAACATAGAAAAAGGTTTGCTGGAACTAGGAAGTTAACATAAGACCTCTGGTTTTATACACTAGTGCACTAACCATTGTGCTATCAGGCTTTTCTGTTCAAGCACAAATTTTTCTCTCTCTTATGTAATCTCATTTCTGTTATATTTATATGTATGTTCTAAGTCAATTTTTTTTATAATTCTTATCATAAGGTGAATGTTCATGGTTATGAATAATGTAAGAATAAGACAGAAATTTGATATTTCGATATTCTAGACCATTAGTAATATGTAAGGTGTGTTTGGTTAAGTGCAATAGAAAATATGTAACTATATTTTTTTATATTGTGCAAAGGATTTGGAAATCAGAGCTGTTTTACTGGATGAAATCATGCAGAATCCTGATCAACCATCTGCAGATCACTTGTTGGATCTGGAGGTAAAATCTCTGCGAGACACAAGAGACTTACTTGATAAAGTTGGAATAACTGAAGCCACCACTTTTATTGAAGGGAATCCACATCCCAGACTTTGGTAAGTAAATTCCTTTAGTTTAGTAATTTCATTCATACAATAATTAATGACTCCAGGTTGAGAAAACTATAGCTTGGCAGCAAACAAAATTCAGTCGTACTGCTCATATTGGAGTTATGACTGAAGATGAATGAAAAATTAATTTGAAACCAATGGTCTCAAATAATTAAAATTCATCGGAGAACATATTGTTTAAACAACTCACCTCACAGGATTCATGCTTCCATGATATCGCGATTTCAAACATAGTCATGTTCATCGTCAACCATAACTCCGACTCAAATAAATTTGAAATTGTATGAGGTAAGTTATTAAAAATATGATGTTTTTATTATTAATTTAACATTTCTCAATGAAAGATAAATTAAATTTGAAGAGAAAAATTTTTTCGCCTAGACCGGAACTCGAACCCGGGACCCTTGGCTTTCCGGTTTTCTCTTCAAAAAAAAAAAATTTATTAAAAATATGTTCTCCACTCAATATTAATGATATAACCTCATAAAGTTTACTTCCCAACATTAATTTTAATAGAAATGCTACTTACCTGTAAACTTTTAAAAAAGCTTCGTGCTCAGTTCTTCCTCTCTTAATGCTAGGAAACTGTTCAGTATATTCCTCCCTGAACTTCACCTTACGTTTGAGAGACATTATTATGCCTCACTCTTAAATAATAAATATTTAATACACAAAAAAATCAGAAGTACAAACCACAGTGACCTACAACCATCTACAAGTAAACACATAGAATGAAACGGAAGTACAGTTTCTATATTTTGTGGTATACTACCAGAGATGAATAGTTTCTATCGATATCTCGAAAGATATCTTGTACTCTTTTGGTTATTTATATATTTTTTTATTATATTTTCCTTATTCAAAGTTAAAATTGGAAAGGTAAGATGTTAAAATGACTCATTAATTTATTTATATTTTCCTGTTGCTTCCTTAGCTGAAATTTTAAATAATCTAGCAAAAATTGCAGAATTTTGTCTTTTCGGCCCAGACATTTTCATTTAATGTAAAATTGCGGACTGTCCACGAAATCTGTGGCATGTGGCAACCCTACATGTGCTATGATGTAATGTTCCCTTACCTGACAACATTTGTTGAAATTCCCATTGATCTCTTGATATGGGTTTTGATGCTGATTGGTGAAACAAGTAGAAGAGGAGAACACGGGACGGCTTAGTAGGAGATGTGCAGTCAAGATAAGAATGTATTAGCACTGCATTTTGTTTGAAATTCCTGCAAAATTTGACCTGATCCAGAGGTTCATCTATCCACCGACAGAAGTAAGAAGAAAACTGCCAAGAAACGACATAACACAGGTCGACCAGAGGCTACTGATGATGGAGATAAGCTCTGAAACTGCAGTCTAGAAGAAAAAGGATATGAGGTGAGGTAATAAAAATATTAAGAGGTTTATTTAATAACTTTTTTTAACAAAAACAACCATAACATGTAAGAATATACAGATCAAATCCATCCATAGTAATTCTGCCTGAAGTCAGGTCCTTCACTGCAATCATAGCATTTTCATGCTATGCTTGCAGCTTTACTAGGGAATTGTGTAGGTGTGGTAGCTTCCCGTTGCTTTCCACACCGGTGAAGGATGATGATGATAATGATAAGGGCCATATGATTTCGGGGACCGTTTGGGCCTTAAAGTTTTCCTGACATTTGTCTTACGGGTGAGGAAAAACCCTGATAAAACCCTCACCCAGAAAAACTGCCCCGACCGGGGATCGAACCCGGGCCCACTGCGTGACAAGGCAGCACGCTACCTCGAGACCACAGCGGTGGACACAGATCAAATATCTTATTTATATCAAAATATGTTCAAATAGAACACAATAAGTTATGAGGTAAGATGACTGTGGATTTGCCTTATTTATTAAGCATATCTAAGTTAATCTGGTTAAGAAACTCCCGCTAGGGAGTACCCATATCCTCACTCAGAATATGGGTTGTATACATACATCCCTTCTCTGAATGTGTTGATACCAATTATTTTAATTTCTTAATCTACTGTTCTGACTCAGTTGGTGGCATGCCTGCTTCTTGACTAGTGGGCCCAGGGCTCAAAACCCAGTGATAGAAAATTTGTATTATAAAATTAATATAATTGTAAATTTTTTTACAATCTGGGGCCAGGAGGGGTGGTGGTATACAATTTTTAGTAGCTAGAATGAGCACCAGATTTCTGTATTACATTGCAAACCAATCTGCTGTACATATGTAGATAGAGATTTGTTTGTCAGATGGGGACTTTAAAGCCTGGTGCCTCCCTTGATGCTTTTATACATGTAATGCTACATGTCAGCACTGGGTTTCATCTTCTCCATTCTCTTCATCATCATCCCTCATACAATACATTTTTCACTACAAAAACACATAAAAATACACTTATCCTACACTCCTTTCTGTACACAATACAAGAATACATCATCTATGTAAAGTGAAATGCTGAATTGATGCATAAGTTGAATAAGACCACATTAATGCCATCTATCTGCCACTGTGGAACCTAAAGCATGAAAAGTGCAATGGGTAGCATTAGAACACACATACACACATTTATTTTTCTCAATTTTTTCATTATTCCTTTTTATAGTGTGACAGGCCTAGAAGGCCCTTGGCCTACCAGCAATCTGCTGGCCTCACATCCACATGTGCTAATCACAGAGGTAGGCAATCATCTAGCCTGTATAGGGGTGACATGTAGTCAGCATTTCGGATCCCCCAGTCATAGTTGGTTTTCTCAACCTGGAGCTGCTACTTATTGTAGCTATCCAAATTCCTCACGATGCTGGGTGGGCACTGGTCCCATACTGGCTAAAATTCCATGAGAACATTTCTTCCCCTATGGAGACTTGAACCAGCGCAATGCTGCCTTAACCACTTGGCTATGGTGCACGACCATTCAAATTATTTTTTTTTAGAAAAAAATATTTAATAAATTATAATAGGAAGTGACAATATGAAGTTCTATTTAATAATTGATATGAGTCTTGGCATCTTATGACAATTTATGAGGTAAGATGTTATGGTCTCGAAATCACGATCTACTTAGAAGATTTATATGAGGAGAGGTAAAAAACATTTAATTCCACCATAAATTAAACCTCATAGTGATTAATTCCTATAAAAGTTAAAGATGGCAAGACTCAGATTAATTATAAAAAATATGTTTGCTTGAACTTGATATTGAACCCAAGGTCTCTGGCTTTATATACCAGCGCAATGACCATTATGCCATCCAGTCTCCCTAGCTCAAACAGAATTTTTTTCTCTCTCTTATATAACCCGTCTTGAATTATAAGCTCCCCAATTGGATTGTGAACAAAGATTCACATTAAGGGGAAACATGGTTATGTAAGAGAGAGAAAAATTCTGTTTGAGCTAGGAAGCCTAGATTTTAATGGCCAGTGCACTGGTACATTAAGGCATAAGGAGATCCTTGGGGTAGTAGCAGGTTATGGGTCCCACCTTTTATAAACAATCAGCACTGAAAACAGGGTGCATGATGACCACCTTTTATCCCCAGAAAAAAATTTCTGTTAGAGGCTAAGGTGTTACCAGAAGGTTTAGGCCACTTTGGCCCCACTTGGACTCAAGCTCCTGACCTGCCAGCTTGTAGCATATTGCATTAACCAACTATATTGTGGCATGCCCCATTTTTCCATTAAATTGAATTTTTTATCAATTGTTTGTACTGAAAATTTTAATGTGTTTGTCAGGCGACTACTGGCAGAGGCAGCAGTGAAACAATTGGACCTGCCAACAGCTGAAGCTGCATTTGTACGCTGCAGTGATTATCCAGGAATTCAGTTTGTCAAGAGACTTCACAATATACATAATGACACTCTCAAGAAAGCTGAAGTTGCTGCTTATTTTAAGGACTTTGATGAAGCAGAGAAACTCTATCTTGAAGTAGACAGAAGGTAAAATCTGCATTCCATATTACTCTCTTATGTATGCATTGTAAGTTAAATGGAAATTTTTGACACAACTCAAAATATAGGTGAACTTTGATATCTCATAATTAAATATTAAAAATGTTTTACATCACCTCATATTTTGTTTTCTTTTTAGACCCGTTTTGGAATAATTATTATTCTATTGTCAGTATTTTCATGATCATTGTTCTATTGTGGTGATGCACTGTTTATTCCTTCTTCTATTGGTAGACCGATGAACCTCCATCCAAATCATATCACATTCCTCAGGAATTTCAAAATTCATTAATTTCTCCTTCTTGTTTTTTATAATGTTGATTTTTTTCCCCAAACTGTGAGCTCTTTAGATTTTTCTATTTGTTTTATTAATTTAACCCTTATTAAGTTATGTAGGTAGGAAATAACACTATGAGGTTTATTTTAATTTTGTTGAGTTGTTTCTTGACTCACCTCATACTTCTTAACTCCCTCGCAGATCTAGATTTCGTCACTGTATTTGTGACATTCTCAATGCTGTTCACATTCACAACTGACATCCGATGGTCTCCTCTCCTGCAGACTGACCTCTGCGCCATCTGATGGCTGACCGACGAACTTCCAAATCAATCCCCTCTCCTAGAAGTTCGTCGGTCAGCCATCAGATGGCGCGAGGTCAGTCACAGGAGAGGGGATTGATTTGGAAGTTTGTCGGTCAGCCATCAGATGGCGTGGAGGTCAATCTGCAGGAGAGGAGACCATTGGACATCAGTTGTGAATGTGAACAGCATTGAGAATGTTACAAATACAGTGACGAAATCTATATCTGCGAGGGAGTTAAGAAGTATGAGGTGAGTCAAGAAACAACTCAACAAAATTAATTTAACCCTTCTTTGAATTTGATGTTTTTCTGACCAAGTGTGGGTGACTAATGGAGAATTTTCTTCTTCCCCATTTTTAACTCTCTGGTTTTCAAATTTCTTTTTGTTTTAAATAATATGAGTTAGATATGCATGACTCACCTCATATTTGTAGTTTTCTTGAAGACCTGGGGTTTCGATGCTTTAAGCATCATTGTCAATTCTTTCTAACTGTTCAATCAGCGGTTGGTGATCCTGTGGGTTGATTTCTGCTTCCTCTGTTGGCTGACCAATGAACTTCCAAATCAAATTTTTTCCCCGGGGTATTTCAAAATTCATTATTTTCTTTCTATTTTTGTGGATGTAAATTATCTCCCAAGTTTGAGTTCTTTAGATTTATCTTACTGTTCCAGTAATTTGGCTTTTGTTTCGATTCTGTGTTTCTCTGACCATGCATGAGAAACTATTGCAGATTTTTCAGAAAAATTTTAACAAAATTAAAAACACAATAAAAAACCCAATGTGCAGAAAGATATGAAAACACTTAGAAACATAAACAATAATCAATTTAAATATAATAAAAATGTAGTTTACACAAAATTGGACAAAGAGAACCATATAGTAATGTTAGACAAAGTGGATTATCACAATATAATGGAAGAACTTTTAAAAGAAGATGAATATGAGAAAATCAAGTTTGATTCTCTTCCCAAAACAGTTAAAAAAGTGGAAAATAGTTTGAAGTCCGTCAAGAAAATTTTAACAGAAAAAAGATTAAATTAAATTAAGAGTGGTTAACCCTAGAAACCCTAATATCCATGGTCTCCCCAAAATTCATTAAAAAAAAACTTCTATGAGATAAGATGAAAAAAGACTCACTTTTGATGTTATACTTTAAATTAACACTTTCCAGAATTCGATATAGTTTTATTTTAGAAAGAAAAATAGATCCACCTTATTTATTAAGAAGAACCTTATAATGTTACTTCCTGTTATAATTTTGTAATAGGGTTAAGTAACTTCTGCAAGCACCCTTGCCCCACATGGGAATTACAGGTCTAGACAATCAGAAATTTGACATAATATGAATTAAAATGTTTTATATTACAAAGATTGAAAATGCTTCACAAATTTGTTTTGTAATTCTGGCCTCAGCTACACTGCCATCCTTAGCCAAAAGGGCATATCTCAATTTTTTTAATTTTTCATTTTTCTTACCACAGTAATGTTTAGTGGTCACTCTATACTTATTTTCGAAGCTACATAATTGTATCTTGTGATGAAAAATGCTAATTAATTAGTAATGTTTCCCAAAATTTTATTGAAATATTGAAAAATAGTGTTACCTAATCAATATACTTGTAACTCATATTTGAAGAGAAAAATTATATGCTCAGACCGGGGCTCAAACCCAGAACCTTTGGCTTTCTGGGCCAATGCTCTACTGGCTGAGCTATCTGAGCAAGTTCGATCTAAATGCAAATCCTTCTCTTATATACATTGTTAATTCCTCCGCACTAAATGCTATGAAACCTTCATTTCTATCTTTGCAAATGGAATAAATAATGGAAATGAATAATAAAAAAAAATACTTGTAACTCTTGAGATATGGTTAATTTTTCTTATCATTGAAGTGTACATTACATGGTATTTGATTTAACAAATTGCTCATTTCCCAAAATATTGATATGCCTTTTTGACTTAGGAAGGCCCCTAACATCTCCTTAAAATTTAATGTATGTGTGGGAAATAACACTATGAGGTTTAGTTTATAAGGAACTCACAATTTGGGAGAAAATTTACATATGCAAGAATAAAAATAAAACCAGGAATTTTGAAATTCCCGGTAAAAGGAAAGAGGTTTGATTTGAAAGTTCATCAGTCAGCCAACAGAGGGCACAGAAATAAATTTACAGGATGGACAACCGCCAGACAACAGATGTGAAGCATCGAAAATGTTGCATAGATAGTGACGGAACTAGTCTGCATAAAAAATCAAGAATTATGAGGTGAGTCAAAAAACAACTCAAAATATAATCTCCTTAAAAATTTACTTTCACATTTTGAAACTGAAATGACTAATTTACTATTGTGCTTTATAATTAACATTGTTGTTCAGAGATCTTGCGATATCTCTCCGTGAAAAACTTGGAGACTGGTTTCGAGTTGTCCAGTTGATGAAGATGGGGGCAGGAGGTTCTGATATACAGATGGAGATTGCTTGGAACTCCATAGGTGACTATTTTGCTGATCGTCAGAATTGGGAAGGTGCCAGAGAATATTATGAGAAAGGCCGCAATCAAGAACAATTAGTGAAGTGTTACTACATGTTAGAAGACTATGAAACTCTTGAGAACATGGCTAACAACCTGCCTGAAAATCACAATCTGTTGCCAAACATAGGCGAGATGTTTGCTTCTGTCGGCATGTGCGCCCAAGCAGTCACAGCATATATCAAGGTATGAACAGTAGCCAAACATCTTAGAGTAGCACAAATTTTTCTTATTCATGTGGAGTAGTTCCATGTTGTCATTACATGAGGGCATGTCCTTGAAAGATTGTTCGGTATACAGTAAAATCCTGATTTTTCAGGCTATTGTAGGAAAGAAGGTGCAAAAAAAAACTTAAAAACATGAATAATCAGAAAAAATCAAAATTTATTTATAAACAGGTTCACAATGTAATAAAACATCTTCCTGTGCCCAAAGCTTTTTAAATTTTTATCTTCATTCTTCTCTATCCTTCCATGCCAATTCTTCCAGACATATCTCCCTCATACCTCTTCTTATATCATCCATCCATTTAAATCTAGGTCGACCTCTCTTTCCTTTCCCAGGTGGAATCCATTACAAAGCTTGTCTGGATAATCTTTTCTCAGGCATTCTACATATATGATCATACCATTCTAGTTGTCCATATCTCAATAAATCTAATACTGAATTTTGGACTTTCATTTGTTGTCTAATGATTGTATTTCCGATTTTTTCCAATTTAGAATATCTAATTATATTATTTTTAGTCTGGACATCTTACCTCAATATTAATGTTGATTTGTTCTTGGACATGTTTCAAAACAATTCTGTTTTATCGTCTGGGAAAGCTGATGATAAAACAGAATTGTTTTGAAACATATCCAAGAACAAATCAACATTAAATATTGAGGTAAGATGTCCAGACTAAAAATAATGTAATTACAATAACCTCAAAATATAACTTCCTAAAATTAAATATTAGAATATCTAGTTGAGCATCGAAAACAATTCATATCAGTAATCAAAATACAACACTATAAAACATTTATATAAAAGTCAAGAAACTTCTGCAATGAGGAGCACCCATATCTTCATGAGGGACGTATGGGGTACCCCTTTTTAATCAACAATGAAAAGAAAATAGTGAAAATTCTATTATTTTTATCCCTTTTCTTTCTTGAGGGTCTGAGTAAATAATAACTATGAATGTTCTCATATTGAAACCTACCTTAAAATTTTGTTGATGAAGTTGTCATCTAGTAAGGATCCTCTGTACCAAAAGTCATCTGTGAGTTCCAACTGCAAGGTCCTGAGATCAAAACAGGATTATTTTGTAGCATGACAGCTCAGCAATAGAACTTGGAAAACAGCTTATGCTGTCTGTTGTTATCTCCCGCACTCATTTATACCTGCAGCAAGGGCTGCCAAGTGAAATGATTAAATCTCACTAACTAACTAACTAATTCACTGGCACTATTTAACCCATAGGTTCATGGCCATGTGGACATAAGCTCTCAAATTTTACCCAAGTTGAACCCATGTCTGCATTTCTTGACGATTGTATTTTTACAGTGAAAGATTGTCACTCTTTCGACCAAGGGTACTTTTTTCGTCTGGCTTATCATCTTCAACCAGTCCGGCATGGGTAACCCTATCGGCAGCAATGCTACCGCTGGCATAGCTCTTGGGATCATTTAAGCACGCAAGCCACTCCACCATGACAAAGTAAAGATACCATGCAGGGGATTAAATCTCACTGCTTCTTTTTTTTTTTAAAGAAATTGAGGTCTGCATTTCAGTTACTTACATTTAAAATACATGGCTAGTGTTTTGTCTCTTGGCTCAAAACAGAATGGAGATAATGGTTTATTTTAGGAAGTAATATTTTGAGGTTCTTTTAATCAAGTTTTTTTAATCTGTAATTATCTTACCTCAATTTAACATTCATTTGTTCTTGAACATGTTTCGATATAATCTTCTATATCATCTTCAGCTAGGCCAGACTGATGAGTTTTATGTTGTGAACCCTGGATGTCGATATCAGCTCCCTCTTCCAGCTGGCCGAAGAACCTCCATACAAGGTCACGTTCAGCAGGAATTTCAAAATTCATAATTCTATTTTTGTTCTTCTGAATGTAAATTTTTTTCCCAAATGGTGAGTTCCTTTGTATTTTTTAACTGTTTTAATAATTTAGTGTTCGAACTTACATTGTTTTTCGGCTCAAACATGAGCAGCAACTGCAGATTTTTCTATTTCCCCATTTTTAATATTTCTTATGTGTTCCATGGTTCTTATGTGTTCCTTGGAAAACAAAAAGAAACCTGAAAATTATAACCAAGGAACACACAAGAAATATTAAAAATGGGGAAATAGAAAAATCTGCAGTTGCTGTTCATATTTGGGCCAAAAATCACAATGTAAATTTGAACACTAAATTATTAAAACAGTTAGTAAATACAAAGGAACTCACCATTTGGGAAAAAAAATTACATTCAGCAGAACAAAAATAGAGTTATGAATTTTGAAATTCCTGCTGAACGTGACCTTGTATGGAGGTTCTTCGGCCAGCTGGAAGAGGGGGCTGATATCGACATCCAGGGTTTACAACATAAAACTCATCAGTCTGGCCTAGCTGAAGATAATATAGAAGATTATATCGAAACATGTTCGAGAACAAATCAACATTAAATTGAGGTAAGATGATTACAGATTTATGTTGTCATAAAAATTTCAAGGTAGGTTTTGCTGTGAGAAAATTGATAGTTCTTTTGTTACCATCACTACAATATTTTAGCAAACTACAAAAGAATGTAGCTATTGAGGTTTTCCCATAAAAAAATTGAATTTTTTTTATAAATCTTCATCAATCCTACTTAGTAGACAATGAAAATGACCATAACTAAAATATATGTGTTAATGCTGTAGTGGCCATTTTTTTTAACCAAACTCATTGTATCTAATTCAATTAAGAAAAGTAAGGCCGAGTTATTTAACCAAAAAAAATTTGGACCACTAGGAATGGGGAATCACCTAAAGCAAAAATTTAAAAATCACTGTAGTGGTTGCAATTTTAATTTGTTTGCAAAGAAACTTGGCATGTGCTATTGAAAAAAAAAAAAAATTATTTTCTAAAAATCACTGAAATTCATCCATTAGAAGTGGGGGTTTACCTGATAGCCAAAATTTATAAATTTCTCTAGCTTCTGCCTGTTTGTTTTTTTCCCAATGAAACTATACATACATATTATTTAATTAACAAAAGGAAGATATATTCTATAATATATTCCATAAATGAGACCGCAAATTCGACTTGCTGAGAAATTTGTTTAATTTACACAGTTTCTGATTGTTAATAATGCAGTGTGGTCAAGTGAAGTTTGCTGTGGACACATGTGTGAATCTGAACCAATGGGATCAAGCTGTGGATCTTGCTAAGCGTTACAAACTGCCAGAGATTGGGAACCTACTCGCTAAATATGCAACACACCTACTAGCAAAGGACAGATTGCTAGAAGCAGTGGAACTTTACCGGAAGGCAAATCACTTCTTGGAAGCTGCAAAGTTATTGTACCAGGTATCAAAATTAATTTGTGGAATCTTTAATATTACAAAATATAATTTATTTTCTCAATAATCATCATCATCATCTTTACTGTCTACCCATCATTTATGGGCTTCTGCCTCATTATGGTGTCGTGTCATAATTTGTTTAGGTCTTCCTTATTACTGTTCTATCATCATTACATGATATTCTCCTTAATCCTCTAGTAGGAGCATATAGTATCCACATGATGTCTCCAACAGATCCTTTTCTGTGCTATCCTCTTTACTTCCTATCCATGCAATTTCATTAGAAACATGTTTCTAATAAATTAATATTTAATTAACAAGAGATATAAATACAAAAGGAAAATATAAATCTTAGCTAGCATAAAACTTATTACAATATTTACACAGACAAGAAATAAATAAGTTACTCGATAGTGAGAAAAGTACAATATTGTCTAGCCTAAAATTTGCTTAGGACTCAAATGGAATTTCTTTAAATAAACACTACAGATGTTTACAGGAAAATTTCAAATTCACTTTATTTATTTCACAGAATTTCACCGAATTTTCACAAATAATTTGCTGCTCATGAAGTTTCTTGCTTCACAGTTTATTATTACTCAGTTCTCCACATTCACCATTGATTTCTCTTAGATCATCTTCTTATCTTCGCTCTGGAGTTCATCTCACTAGTCCACTCTTCAGACATGACTACAACTGGCAGCTCCAATCCTTACAACTGCTTATATGTGCAAGGGTAGAAATATTCTCAGCGCCCAGTCAAGACTTTTCCAGACTGGAAGACTCAAGAACAGACCTTTATAGTATGGAGGTACAGACGCATATGGAAAGTTCTCTGAGGGCTTTCTGATTCATGAGTCAACAGCTCATGAATTTTTCTTTACCATACAAGGCTGCCTGTGAAATTCAAAAGCTAAAGGAGAAGTGGTTTGAAGATGCACCACGTTGAGATGATCATTTAAAGTAGATGGTTGTGTCTCAAAGGAGGAGATGATGTTGCCACCTACCATTTTGTAGTATCACTAGGTAGTTGGATTCCTTCTAGATGTCCTGGGTTCAATTTAATTTGCCATGGCTTTTGAGGTTCCCTTCATGGCAACGGAAGGAAAATTAAAAAAATTATTTTAAAATACAATAGGAAGTAACATTAAGAGGTTTATATTTGAAGAGAAAAATTTTCGCCTAGACCGAGACTCGAATCCGGGACCTTTGGCTTGCCGGGCCAAATGCTCTACCAACTGAGCTACCGAGGCATGTTGTGATCTAGATGCAAATTTTTCTCTTATATACGTTGTAATTCCCTCTCACTAAATGCTTTTGTCTAGGCGAAAATTTTTCTCTTCAAATGTAATTTATCTTTCATTGAGAAATGTTAATAATAAAAACATCATTAGAAGCCTTACTAGCTTTATAAAGTAATGTTAAATTCCCAATAAATGTCTTCTTAACTAAGAAGCTGCCATTTGCAAAGATAGAAACAATGGTTTCAAAAGCATTTAATGAGAGGGAATTACAATGTATATAAGAGAAAAATTTGCATCTAGATCGCAACTCGCCTTGGAAGCTCAGTTGGTAGAGCATTTGGTCCGGCAAGCCAAAGGTCCTGGGTTCGAGTCTCGGTCTAGGCGAAAATGTTTCTCTTCAAATATAATTTATCTTTCATTGAGAAATGTTAAATTAATAATAAAAACATCATTAAGAGGTTTGTTTAATAATTAAGACATTTTGTCTGTACATTCCTACCTCTTATGGTTGTTTTTGTCGAACATATGTTTCAAGGCTTTTGAGCCCCATCGTCAGCGATTACAGACTGAGTTTTCTCATGTTGTCGGCCTTGATTCTTGATTCCTGCTCTCTTTGCCTCTGGTCCAATGAATTTACTAATGAGGTTCCTTTCTCCAAGAACTTCAAAATTCATAATTCTTTCCTTGTTTTCTGTATGTAGATCTTTTCCCATATGGTGACTTCATTTTGGTTTTCTAACTGTTTTAATAATTATTTTGTGTTTACATCTATTTTGTGTTTTTCTGACCAAACATGAGCAGCCACTGCAGATTTTTCTACTTTCCCTTTTTTTTTTATATTTCTTATGTGTTCTTTAGTTCTAATGGTTAAATCTGTAATCGCTGACGATGGGGCTCAGAAGCCTTGAAACAGATGTTTGACAAAAGAACAACCATAAGAGGTAGGAATGTACAGACAAAATGTCTTAATTAAAAAAAGATTTTACTCAAATGAAAACACAGAGTAATTTTATAAATGTAGTTTCTACATTTATTCATACTTTCATTTATTTTAACTTACTATGAAACTTGTGTGTCTTCACTTTAATATCAGTAATATATTGACTGTTATAATATAATGGCAGTACTAATTACTATTTGAGACTTAACTGTCACAAATTATACTATACAAAAATCTATTATTTTGAATTGAAATTAACTGCACTTATATTATACTTCATATGTAGTAATGTGATGCACTTTTCCTTCTTTTATAACTAAATTTGTATTCAATATTACAAAAATCATGAACGACCATTATTAAGTTATCTTCTAGTGCAATGTAAAAATTAAGAAGGATCTCATTCCCACAATCCACTATTCCAATTAACCCATTCAAATCTAATTCGTTAACCAACCAGGCCTGTGAGTGCTATTGGTTGACTCACATCCAATCACTTCAAAGTAAATGTGGTAGTTGATATTTCAAACTCCTTTGAAATTCTTAACTGATTCTAGAACTTTTCAGAACCACATAATATGAATAAAATAAATTGTGAATTCTTCTTACCTCATACATCTGTTTTTTTAACACAGAACTGCAGTATCGGGAAGTACATAATTTCCATCTTCAGCTGTTTTCACGACTGTCAATTTTTTATTATGCCAGTAATTTATTATGGTTCTTATTAAAAAAACCTCAATGTAAAAATTCCCAAATTTATTATATTAACCTCATAATATTCTCAACAATAACTTATTCAGTTACACTTTTTATATGATGCAAAAAGTATGAATTTCTCAATATTCATACTTATGACATTTTAACTGATTTTGTTTGAATATAAAAAATTAAAATATATATATATAGTCCACCGCTGTGGTCTCGAGGTAGCATGCTGCCTTGTCACGCAGCAGGCCTGGGTTCGATCCCCGCTCGGGACAGTTTTTCTGGGTGAGGTTTTTATCGGGGTTTTTCCTCACCTGTAAGACAAATGTCAGGAAAACTTTAAGGCTCAAATGGTCCCCAAAATCATATGGCCATCATCTTTATCATCATCATCACCATCATTATCATCCTTCACCGGTGTGGAAAGCAACGGGAAGCTACCACACCTACAATTCCCTAGTAAAGCTGCAAAGCATAGCATGAAAATGCTATGATTGCAGTGAAAGACTTGCCCTCAGGCAGAATTACTATGGATGGATATATATAACAGTTAGTCCAAAGCATTCAAGATTAAAAGTGTATAAAACACTGGCTCTTCCAACTCTTTTGTATGGTAGCGAGGTATGAACGTTGAAACAGAAGGATATACAGAGACTTTGATCTGCTGAAATGAGATACTTTCGGAGGACTGCCGGATACACACTACTAGATCACAAAAAAAATTAAGACATCTTAGAAGAATTACACATGGAACCTTTAGAAAACAAAATTTCTGATTATAAGTCAAGATGGATGCAACATGTTCATCGAATGGAAGATGACAGAATACCCAAACAAATGTTAAGATAACAACCTGCAGGAAGAAGAAGAGCAGGACGTCCACTCAAAAGAATTTTGGATGGTGTTTCTCGAGGCCGAAACAGGTCAACAAATGACCTAAATTCATGAATGTACTATGATGATGATATATATTAAATAAAGTAACCCCTATTATTATTAAATACAGGTAAATATCCGACTTTAAAAAGCTGATACAACAATGTGTCACACTATTTAAAATGACATGAATAGTCTTCTCAAATATACCAAATGCATTCATGCACACTTATCCATCCATTCTAAAAATCTCAATTTGCTAGCCATGTTGCTGAATATTTTACTCAGACTGGTATTAGGAGGGCAGTTTTGCCTCCCACAACTGACGATTCTACTGACATGAACAATTTTACTAATAAGATGAGCATAGTGTGCAGATGACATCATGGGAAAAAACAGGAGATGAAAGGGACAGGACAGAACTGGAAATCAGAGAAAAAGACATGTTCAGAAATGGTATTCAACTTACTGAGTTCATTGTATTGCTACATTTATTATGCGTTCTTTCTATATATTCAAATTTTTCTTTACTTGGTTAATCCATCTTTCCTGAGTCTTCCTCATGGCCATGTTCCTTGTACCTTTAAAATGGTTGTATTCTCTGTATTTATTTTCACATGAATATGATTAATGATACATTATGAGCACAATGATTTTTCATGAAAGTCCAAATTTAATGTCACTTGCTTTACAGCTGAGAAAAAATTAATTGTTTAACTTTACTTTTACAGTTGTCTGAAACAGAAGCAAAAAAGAAGTCACAACCATTAAGAATCAAGAAGTTGTATGTGTTGTCAGCACTGCTGATAGAAGAACATCAGCGGCATCTCAAACAGCAGGCACTTGGTTCGGTGTGTTACACATTTAATATTCACAAAGTAATTTCATCTATAATTTAACAAGAATTCATGGGAAGTGAGGTAAATATCAATAGAATGTAAAATATGAATTGGAAATGGTTATTTTTATGACTTTGTAGACTTTCATGGCTTATGTGGCTGTGGCCCAGAGCTGATACTACTCGACATCTCATCTACTGCTGCAAATACCTACATAACCAGTCCAACCATCACCCTAAGCAGAAACAGGATATAATAAAAACTTTGGTTGGCCATGCTAGAAGGATATATGATCCATAGTATCTGTGTGAAGAAATGGAACACCAAGCCTTCCTTATTAACGGTTACAATAAAGCGGGGATATATACCCATCAATAGGAACCTCAAATTCAATGCTATTGTTTTTGCAGATGATTTAGCGCTTCTGGCACTTTCCGAAAATGATTTGCAACAATCAATTTATAATTTACAAAAAATAGCTGCCAAATTTAATATGGAAATATCAAGTATCAAAACTAAAATTATGGCATTTCATGGGAAGGACCCCATACAAAATAAAATCTGTCTCCAGAATAAAATTTTAGAGAGATCTAATCAATTTAAATATCTTGGATATTATCTCTCTATCTGGGATGAAAAGGATATCCCTGAAAAAATTACTAGTTATAATAAAAGTTTGGGAATTATTAATCAAGTTATGAAACCATCCCTTGACAAAAAAACACATTACGTTTATATAACACTTTGGCTATAGATCAGTGTTGACCTATGGTAGTGAAGCATGGACACTAAAAAGACAACATGAAAGCAGAATAACGGCTTGTGAAATGAGATTCATGTGCAGAACTGCGGGTTACACCAGACGGGATCAGAAAAGGAACACCGAATCTTAAAAGAATTGAAACTACGCCAATTTTGGAATATATTAAACAGTACCAACTAACTTGGAAACACCATCTTGAAAAAATGAGTTCAAATCGGATCCCCAAAACTGTTTATAATTATATACCAAGAGGACGAAGATCTCTGGGCCGTCCTATGAAATGCTGGAGGGAAAATTTTCTATAGGATCGTAACAGGCCTTGGCCTAATACTTGGAAGGAAGAAGAAGAAGATAAAGCTGATTTTTGCTATGCTGTAAAACTGAAGAAATATGATTGTAACACTGCTAGTACTGAGGAGATAAAAGAGAAAGTCTTTCTACCGTATGCCAAATCTGTGACTGACAGAATAGGCCAAGTACAATGCGATCAGTATAGCACTGGACAGCAGATGCAGGATTTTCACTATACACCGCTGAAGCACTTGCGGTGGGGAACGGACAGCATAGGATCATACTTACCAACTTTATTGAAGCAGGTGCTGGAACTGTTCACCTTCGTTGTCCATACATTTTTGACACATCTTTAGAAAATTTGTTGTACAGATTTTGGACTGTTGAACATGACGGAATTTTTACACCCGGGAATCGTGTTTCAAAAAGTCTTCGTACTTGGCTGGCAGACTAAGTTAACAAATAATGATCATAAATAAATACACATTGTTCAGTAGAAAAATTATTAGCCATTATACAGTTTACATTTTACACTTATACACACGTCATTCAGTTTACACTTATACACGCCTGTTTTATAAGATACAAATTTTAAAATTGAAATAATTTATACACACGCTATTCAGTACACAAGGAAAAGCGAGCAGCACCTTATCCACACAGCGACCATGAATGCATGGGATGTGCTTGTATACTGCTGAGTCTGCACACATTTCAAGTCCTGTGTCTGCATGTGTAAGCAACATCCTTCGTCCAGCTAAAGACAAGTGAGATCCATTAAATACAGCCGGTGTATTCCATGTAGCTGTGGGGAAGTGTACATAGGAATGACAATAGAACTGTAAGAACAAAACTGCAGATTAATGCAAACTTAAAAATTGGCCATAGCAGATATCAGTACATACCTAGAGAGCATGTGATAAAATTAAAAAATATATATATATATATATACATTTTTTCAAAATCAAAGTGGGAGGTAACACTGTGAGGTATTTACAATTTATGATTGAGTTGGAGAAAATGTTTTTTTGTACCTTACCTCATAAAATTGCATATTTTCAGGATACCAGATTCAAAAGTAAATTTTACTTCCATCTTCAGTCAAACTCCAACTGTCGAAATTTTGTCATTAACACCATCTTCCGAACTCCATCTTGTGTCGATTTTATAAACTTGGAGATCAAATTATTCTCATCGGGAATTTAAAAATTCATGCCTCTGTATTTATTCTTCTGAATGTATATCTTTTCCAAAACTGTTAATTCCAAAGGCTTCTCTAAATGTTTGTCAGAGAATCACAAAATTGGAAGAAAATCTAAACTTTTAGAACAGTTAGAGGAGCCTTTGGAATTAACAGTTTGGGAAAAGATATACATTCAGAAGAATAAATATAGGGCCATGAATTTTTAAATTCCCGAGAAGAATAATTTGATCTCCAAGTTCATAAAATTGACACCAGATGGCACTTCAGAAGATGGTGTTAATGGCGAAATTTTGACAGTTGGAGTTTGACTGAAGATGGAAGTAAAATTTACTTTTGAAACCGGTATCATGAAAACATGCAATACTGGGATATAAAAAAACATTTTCTCCAATTCAAACATAAATTTAAACCACATCCTTAATTTTAGGGGGGAAAGGAAAAAAAAAGAAGAAAAAACAAGTGCAGAGAAATTTACCTATCCAGTTACAAAACTGTTTATTTTTCTTCAGTTATAATGTGGGTAAATCACCCGATACAACTAATCAGAGTCTTCTCCAACTAACTTCACTACTACCAGTATTTGTTTCATCACTGCCACTATGTTCATAGTTCTCCTCTCTAAGTATGTCGACCTCACTGCCATCCAGAGCATTAGACATGCAGCATTTCTTGAAAGTTTTGATGATAGAGTCTGGTGATATTGTGTGCCATGAAGAGAGAATCCACTCACACATAAGGCTGACAGATCGTTTCTTAATCTTCCCAGATGGAGTGAATGTATGACCCCTTCTAGAAGCCAATCGGAATACTGTTTACAGAGATGGTCTTTATAAGGCTTCTCCACAACGACATAAAAAAACTGTAGTTTTGATGTAATACCTCCAGGTATGACAACTAGGTCTGTCTTCTTTACTTTAGGTGTGAGGTGACCTTTCAAGGCATCCAACACTAGCATAGCACTCTTACTGAGCAGCGCACCAGGTCTGCGATTCTAAACTGTAACAGCCAGTCTACCATTAGTTTGATTGTCATCCAACCTTTCTCTTGGCCATGAATCACTAATCCCATAGAGAAATTTTCCTTGGGCATAGTTTTAAGCTTTAGAATAATGTATGGAGGCAGCTTTCCTCCAATCTATCATAACCGCCAAATTCACAGTGATTCTTTGTTTTTCATTTCCAGTTGTTCTCAATGAGATGCTTTTTGCTCCTCTATTTGTCAACTGTCAAATTGCTCGTCATATCCCAAAATACGGGCATCTCGTCAGCATTGCCGATTTGGTGTAATGGGTAAGAATGGTGCCGACACAATTCAGTGACTTGCCTCTGGAAGTTCATCAGTTTCTCAATAAAATCCTCTGCTAATGAAGTGTTTCATTAGAGAACAAGGCCACTTCTGCGCATAAACCTGTGGCACCAATCAGTACTCCCATGGAATTCTGTCTATGGAATGTTTAGGGTGTTCACTATTTCCAATGATTTTACCTGGATTACTTGTCGAGATATAGGCATCCCTTCTTTTCTTTTGTCTTATACAATGGAAAGGACCCTACATTCTAGTTCAGGGTTTTTCCCAACTTTTGGTCACCTGAAAGGTTTTCTGGTTGTAGTGGCATTTTTCACTTTATCTGCCTAGGTGATCCAGCGCTGCACATTAGACTCGTCCAAACTAAACTTTTTGCCAGCTTCTCTATTAGACATACTCCTAGCTTAATGAATAATGGAAAGTTTGAAACTTGCATCATAACTGCGCCGAATTCCCAAGCTTGTTAATAGTTTGTTTTGATATTTTCACCCATTGCTGAAGAATAAATTTACCATAGTAGGTATGTACTACAGTAAATGTTTTAATCTGTCCTATCATACAAAAGAGCATGATTACTGTAATATGAAGACTGGTACATTTTTGCGTCATATACCATACAACTACTGGCAATTCCAAACACTAGCGCACAACATTGTTGCTCCATTTAAAAATTAGAAAATTAGGAACGTGCACTACATTTCAAGTTTCTATTACATGTGAAAATTTATCAGCTGTGCAAATAAGTCGCACCTTTAATTTTCATGTATGAAACTTGAAAAATGAACGCGGCTTATATTCGGACCAATGCGGTATATATTCTGACAAAAATCATTACCACATATTATACAGAGAATCCATTAAAATCTACAAGCATTGACATTTCTTCAAAAAAAGAAGAATGAAGAAAGATCAACAAAATTTGGATCCCAGCTGTACACATAACCAAGCCAATGACAGACTGCATTAGCAGCCAGTCAATCACAGACTGCATAGAGAAGGATATCATTAGGCTACCACCTATAAATAGAAGGTGTGTTTCCAGCGTCCAAATAGATGTAGCCGTCAGCTGAGGAGTTCACAGAGGGCAAGCATTATCTCCTTGAGAATGTCTACTGCATCAATAGACAAACATTTGAGTAATAACAATTCTGGACCATAGTCATTCAGCCTAGAAGACAAATTCAAGAATCAATTAAAAATTTGTTTATGTATTCATTTACAGGTGGCAGAAGTAGAGCTCTGATGATGGATAATGAGACTGGGGTGGACTTGGACACTAATGCTTGGAAAGGCGCCGAAGCATATCACTTCTTTATGTTGGCTCAACGACAGCTTTATGAAGGTATTGATTGATACAACAAAAATACCTGGTAATTTTACATGTCAAGATTATAATTTTACAGATTAACATTGAAGCTTCTTGCACTGCAAAATGTAATTTTTCTATAACATTTGTGACTACTCTCCCATGCTAATTCAGGTGGGTGGCATCTGCCTTCTGACTGGTAGGCTTGAGTTTGATTCCCAATTGGGTTGTCTTTCTGTCCTGTACTTCCCCATGTTGGGCAAGGGTGCTCTCTTGCTTGATTACTTCTTCTTCTTCCTTCCAAGTATTAGGCCAAGGCCTGTTACGATCCTATAGAAAATTTTCCCTTACTTAACCAAGCTAATTGGGTTACATTTATTTCCCTACAGATATCAACAAGTGACATGAGGTTATGGTATTTCATTGTCTCAAAAAGACATCTAGTAAGTAATGAAAGTATTATATTTGAAGAGAAAAATTTTCGCCTAGACCGGGACTCGAACCCGGGACCCTTGGCTTTCCGGGCCAAGTGCTCTACCAACTGAGCTATCGAGGCGAGTTACGATCTAGACGCAAATTTTTCTCTTATATACGTTGTAATTCCCTATCGCCAAATGCTTTTGATAGAAGCAATGGTTTCAAAAGCATTTGGCGATAGGGAATTACAACGTATATAAGAGAAAAATTTGCGTCTAGATCGTAACTCGCCTTGATAGCTCAGTTGGTAGAGCACTTGGCCTGGAAAGCCAAGGGTCCCGGGTTCGAGTCCCGGTCTAGGAGAAAATTTTTCTCTTCAAATATAATTTATCTTTCATTGAGAAATGTTAAATGAATAATAAAAACATCAATGAAAGTATTACTTGACTGAGAAAAGAGACTCAAATTTAGGTATGAGATTCTTTTACAAGGCCAAAAATCTTGAGACTTGGGACTCAGAGCTTACTTTTTTATAATTATTGTAAAATGCAATATTATCTAATTGATAAATTACAGTAAAAACTCAATTTATTGTTTCCAGTTTTATTGTTTTCCCAAATTCATCATTGAATTTTTACAGTACCTGTACTAATAATTTTTAAACTACGAGGAAAAACCCCACATTTATCATTCCTCATTATACGATTTTCCCCCATTTATTGGTTAGAATTTTCAGTCCAGAACAATATAATTCTCAGATAGATAATTTTTAATTGTGAAGTTAAACAATTTTATAATTTATTCATAAATGTACTGTGAATTACCACATATCTCGGCAGATAAGGCGATCTTCAGATAAGACGAGGTATAGATTTTTGTCAAAGTTTTATAGTTTTAGCATATATCTGTCCTATAAGATGACCCCCAAACTATCAACGGCCTATGAATTTAGTTTAGATCAGTGATCATTACTAGTTTACTATATAGCATATACAAAATTACCGTATTTGTAATTTTTCAAATTGAATTGTATGTTATATATTGTTAATATTTTACCCCTCATTATGATAAATAAATACATTTTATTTTCATTCAACTGGCAGCACTTCTACACTTTTGATAAGTTTTACTAACACGAGAGGTGAGACCTGTCGCATGGAAGGCGGTAGAGGGGAAAGGAGATTGTTATAATAAGGAAAGAAGACTTGCCGCATGAGAAATTTCTTGTTACGCTACTATCAAACCCAAAGATATAAGTTATCCGCATATTTAAATGTTATACAGTGCCCTTTGCATCATGCATAGTAATAATAACAGTATATTAAAAATTAAAAGAAACAACACAATATAAGCAATAATGTCCATATTTATTTACTACACAAAACAGACTGCAAAAGAATTGAATAACCGGATGTTTTCAGGACTGGTTTGATAGTAGCTGTACTCATGGGAATCACTAAATCTCTAACAGTTCCCCCCCACATGTCAACTGATCGGTTTTGTCACCACACATCATTACATCAGCCGCAATTATAATAAACCAGTCAAAGATCACACGCATGAACAATGGAATAACTGGATGATGAGTGGCGAAAAGTCGTATACGAAAGGTGGAGCTATGCAGGCTGCATCACTTGATGTGTTGTGTGATTTCGTAATCAAATCATGGGAAAAAGTGAAAGTGGAAACAGTGATCAAATCCTTCAAAAAGTGTGGGATTTCTAATACTATGGATGGCACCAAGGACGATTTGTTATGGGATCTGATGATGAAGTGGAAATCGACTCGCTAGATACAGAATGGGACCCATATGACGAGCTTCTCAGCAATGAAGGCAAGGATGTACTTAAGGAGTTATTTGCCAATGATAATGATAAATGTGAGAATTTTAATACATTGGTGAGTTATTTTTTCATTTTATAATGGTTTTAATTTATATAAATTCCAATCTAATTTTTTTGTATCTGTCCTATAAGACGACCCTGGATTTTAGGGGCTTTTTTTATGGTTAAGCTATCGTCTTATCTGCCGAGATATACGGTATGTTTTCAAATCATGTACCAAATTACAGTATGGAATTTTTATAGTTGTTTGTGAATTTCTCTTCTATCTCTCTTACAGTGTATAGCTACCTGACTAGACAAGGGATCTGGGGATCATTGACCCATTCCATTTTTGAGAACTATTATTGTCATCTTTTTATTGAACTGTCATTCCTCAGTTTAAGCAATGTTTTTTAAGCTGTTACAAGTTTGATTCTCAACTCTTTCTAATTTTTTTTATTGAATTTTAAAAGACATGGCTGCTAAACAAGTTTGCACTTTAGATAAAAAACTGTGCATGATTGAAGAAGTGAAGAAAAAATCCGACAGAGAAAAGAGTTGATATGGCTAAAACGCCTAGGCTTAGCCAACCCTTAATTTGATAATAAAAGAAAGAGAAAATCAGACAGCGGGTTGATAAGTATGGTACATCAGCCAAAAAAAGATGAGAAAAATTAACGACTATTTCAAGAAATAGTTTAATGTATTATAAATGATGGTCAAAAGATAATTATAATAAATTATTGTGTTTCTTGATTATATGCATATGAATTTGAATATTTATATTGCTTTTACTACCATTCACATTGATTAATTTTCCATATCCACTGTTTATTTTCAGGTATTGCGACACAAACAATTAATTAAGGTTTTACTGTATATGAATGACACCGTAACTACATCCGTTTCTCTAAATTAAGGATCAGCACATGAAGATGAAGATTTAGGGTTCGATTCCTGGTTTAGGCAAATATTTTCTCTTTACCATTGATTGCAATAGTTCAGTTGTGTACATTATTTTACTTACAATGTTTTTTTAAAATATATTACTCACACCGAGTGCACTGGTCTGTAAAATCAGAATCTCAGATTCAAATCCCAGTTTAGGCATAAATTTTTCTATTTAAATTAATATTGGGAAGTAAACATTATGAGGTTATATCATTAATAGTGAGTGGAGAACATATTTTTAACGACTCACCTCATATAATTTCAAATTTCTTTGATACCGGCGGTTTCAGACAAGATATTGTCTGAAACTGCCAGTATCAAAGAAATTTGAAATTATATGAGGTGAGTCGATAAAAATATGTTCTCCACTCACTATTAATAAATTTTTCTCTTCAAATATTAATTAATTTCAATGAATGAATGGGTCACTTCTTATCTTACCTCATAGTTTTTTTTTTAAAACGGGAACTGCGATTTTCAAAAGAACATCTCTCTTATTTTCAACTGATATTATGACTACCTCATATTATGACTAACTAACTAACTCACCTGCACAATCGAACCCACAGGTTCATGGACACGTGGACATAAGTTCTCCATACATCCGTATCCTCATCTTATGTTTTCCAATATTCCCCTGTATAATCTACTTCTTCCAAATCATAGTTAATGTCATACTCCACCTCATTCTTGGCCTACCTACTTGGAGCTTTCTCTCTGGTTTTCCTACGAGGAGTTTCCATGCCCGTTTTTCATTCCCCATTTGTTCCACATGTCCTGCCCATCACAGTCTGCGAGACTTAACTCTTCTAATTATATCTGGTTTCCAATGAAGATCATGTAGCTTACTGTTATGTAGTCTTCTCCATTTGCCCGTCTGTTCATCCATCTTTGGTATAAAATATTTCATAAGAAGATCTTGAAGAAGACCTCTGGGCTACCGGCTGTGGTCTAGAGGCCAATGAGGATGCCGGATGCAATCTCTGGAAAAACATTGGGGAACTTCAAGCCTCTAGACCACGGCCAACAGCCCGGAAATTCTCTTCAAGATCTTCATAATAACTCCGGCTGTGAAAGCCTAAGTCAATATATTTCATAAGAACTTTATTTTCAAATACTCGTAAACTTTTCTCCTCCCTTAAAGCAGGAGTCCGTGTTTCGCATCCGTATGATATAACTGGGAGAGTAATAGTTTTATGTATTTTCAGTTTAACTTTTTTTTTGGGAGAAGTTGGGAACGCGAGAGTCTCTGTAATGCATAATAGCATGCATTTCCAAGCTGTCATAAGTATATCTGCCTAATCTCCTGAAGATGTCTACCACAGTAGTAGACTGAACATCGAGTTTCAAGAAAATCGGACTACAGCCATTTAGCCCGGAAGATGAACCAAACAGTCACCAAAGCCTCGTCGGCTGTATTCTTTGGGACTGATTTTAAGATATTTTCTTCCAAGCTGTGAAGAAGTAATTCTCTTCATGCCCGATGTTGTAGTAATATTTTGAAGAAGGATTTGTGTCCCAAAAAAAGAATTACTGGTTCAGGTTGAGTTTAATTTTCGGTAGAGCCGGGATTCTCTTCTTAGGGTCAGAAGTTGGTACACTGCATAGGAAAACACTTTAAAATCACTAAAAATGTTTCTTGTAGAAATAATTGCAAATTTATTCACTTCTTAATTTCCTGGCAGATTAAGTAAATGTAGGTGGCATTATTCTTCACCATCAATTAAAACTAAATTATTTTCTTTTCTTAAATCAATTACTCTTTTTGTATTAAATATTACATTTTATCAGGAGATCTCTTCTTGCTTCTATCTTTTGTTGAAAGTTATATGCAGAATGACTAGTGTAATTCTTTTATAATTTTAAGACCATTATTACTTCACATGATGGTAATTTTTAAATTCTATTGGTTAATAGTTCTTTAAATATAAGGTTTAATTTGATTTGTTAAATAAGAAAGTTAATTGTTTTAACATCCAATCAGAGTTTAGCTTACTTTCATTTAAGAATGTGAAGTTATGCAGATGTTCTTATTACAGTTATAATAGAAGGATTTACAATTTTGACAACAATGATTTAACCAATTTTTTAAAAGCATTCCTTACAAAGACCGTTATGTAATATAATTTCTTTAATTGTTACTAGATAGATAGATCATCGGTTGATTAATGTCTTTGACATCGTCCAATTCCTAATAGCCAGTTTTGTCGGTCCATCCAATCTCCTGGTTGTAGATGTTTCTCCTTCATATATAAACATATTCCCTGACTCCAGGGGGTTTAGGTCTTCCTCTGCTTCATCTTCCCTCAGGTTTTCATTCCAAAACAGATTTTGGTAGTCGATCCTCTTCCATTCGCTGGACATGTCCGTACCATCTTAATTGCTTTTAATTGTTACTGAGACATTTTTATTCAACAATAACCAACAATGAATTATTTAGATGTTTTTATTTATTTAAGTTATATTTAAATATTAAAAGAATTTTAAAATACAAAATTATTAACTTTAACTTTCATATTTATTATAATATTAAAATTCTGTCATAAATCTATCTGCTCAAGCCGCCCCTAATGGAGAAATCATTGAACATAGATGACTTGCAGGCAAAACCCCCCATTAGTGTCGTCATAATCAACAGCAGCGGCACTACAGCCTGAATCGAGCCTTGGCTTTCCTCAGAACTCTCTTCCAGGCATCTCTGTCTCTAGCAACCAGCCCAGCCACCATCCATTGAATTAATTAATTTACTTATTTCAATCATAATAGTAATAGCTTTAGCTTCTTAATAATAAATAATGCTATAGCTGTGTGGAATCACATTATATCTTCTTAGGGCCGCATGCAAATACATTAGTCTCTACTCAAATTACTTCCAATCACCAGTGAGCTGACTTTCTGTGAGCAAGTGCAAAGATCAAATTAGCGACCCACTAACTGGTCATACATGAAAGTCGTCATTTTTGTAATATTGGCAAGAAATTACCCAGAATTCTCAGCGATAAAACCACTTCTGTTATTTCCGTCTGCTAGAGGAACGCATTTATGCTTGTGTCCCAGAAATAATACCATATACGACGATGTCTGCATCGTGCAATATTATGCTGATTCTCCAGTTCTTCCAGTTGAATTCTTTGGTAGACTCTATCAAATTCTTCTTCTCCGCATATACCAAAAACATGATCGAAGTCTTCAAGGTCCGACATCTTGGATAAAGCAGCAAGGTACGCGGCAAGGTTTCAAACTACATCGGTTCCCATCAGGTTGCTCACGATTCGTTCTCTGCAAAGTCATTACGCCAGGTAGCTTAGGAATTTCAACAATTATTATCGCATGAACAGATTTTTGAGTATGCAAAAACGTCTTTGGATGCAACTTTCTCAGCAGAGAATGACTTTTACAGTCTAATGCATTCATTGATACGACCCTTAAAGGAGAAGAAATTCAGAGTGTATTTGTGAATGATGGTTCATTGCATTGAATGTGGAATCAAGAGAGTAAGGTAAGAGGAGAATTTGTGCTTGATGGGAAGGAAGACTGAATTAGCTCAGTGATCAAGCATCAGCACGTAAAGCTGAAGGTTCGGAATTTTGATTCCTAGCTCAGGCAAAAAATTTTCTCTTTACCTTTGATTACAATAATTTAGTTGTGTATATTAATATACTTATTTTAATTATTGGATTTTTCCATCTTAAGAAGTTCATTGGCACTTGGGACCAGAGGCAAATAACTTAACCCTTATATCACTGCTGCCAATCCCAAATGTAAAATTTTCAATCTCAGATCTAGGAAGTGAAGAGGTGTTCAAATTATATTCATTAGCCTGTAACAGCAGTCACTTCATTCGACCTTGGCTCTTTGTGGTCTATCATATTTATAATGTATTTTAATGTTTTATTTCTGTTTAGGTTATGTAGATGGAGCCATGAAGACAGCTTTGCATCTGCGAGAGTACGAAGATATTTTGGACATGGAAGAGATTTATTGCATTCTTGCATTAGCAAGCTGTGCCAATAGAGCTTTTGGAACTTGTTCCAAAGCCTTCATCAAGCTTGAATCACTTGATAAGGTAATCAGAGGTGTATTAAAACTTTTAACATTCTCATCTTCACGCAATACACATTACACAAACACTCATTCCAAATTTCTCTCTATACACAATAGATCACACCGTAGCGTAGTAGTTAAGGCACTGCACTATAAGTCGGAAGGACGAGGGTTCAAGTCCCGGTGGGGTCAGGATTTTTAAACTGACCAAAACCTTCTGGCGGCACTATGGCCCTGGGGTCGACTCAGCCTCTAACAGAAATGAGTACCAGACACTTGTTCTGGGGGTAGAGGCAGCCGTCATGCAGGGCTGACATCAAGTGCTGATTGTCTAGAAAAAGTGGGAGCCTTAACCTCCTACTATCCCAAAGGCCTCCCAAGGCCTGTAGTGGGATTACTTTACTTAACTTTACACAATAAGTACAGTTTATCTGATTCATGCGGCCATTAAGATTGCCTGCCTGCTTCCTGGTCATGTTCCAAGTTCAATGTCGTAAAATGGACATAAGCAGAACTTTGTATAAAAATGTAAAGTGCAAGCCACATTTATAAAATGTTAACAAAGACTCTGTATATAAGGTGAATCTTAATAAGAATCAAATGAACGTGAATTTTTCGTACCTCATACATCTATTTTTTTTTTAACACAGAACTTCAGTATTGGGAAACATATCATTTACATCTTCAGTTGTTTTCACGACTGTCAATTTTTTATCAGGTGAATCTTACCTCATAACTTGTTGTGTTCTATTTGAACATGTTTCGGTAAGACATTCTTACCATCATCAGCTTCGCAGATTGTCTGGAAAAGCTGATGGTGGTATGCATGGCATATTGAAACATATTCAAATAGAATACAACAAGTTATGAGGGTAAGATGATTCCAGTTTCACCTTATTTATTAATAAAAGAACACTATTTCAAGGGATGTGCTAAAAATTGAAAAAAATATGTCAGAACCTGATTATTTAATCTTGGGGTCACGTTCCAAGTTGAATGCCTTAAAATGAATACAAGCAGAACATCTATGAAATGGTTTAATTTCCTTTTATTTTTTCTAATCTATCATAAATCAATTTCTAACTGTTCCTAATTTTTTCTTTTTTTTTTTTTAGATTCCAGAAAGTAAAAGGAAGGAATATGAAAGTTTAGCCATGGATATATTTACAAAATACACTCCTAAAGATGCTCGCAGCAACCGTTCTGAGTGTATGAATTGCGAGACAATGATACCTGATTGGTATGTATATTAAATTTAATAAAAATTAATAGGAGGTTCACTAACTAACTAATTAACTAACTCACTGGCACTATCGAACCCATGGGTTCATGGCCGTGCGGACATAAGCTCTCCATGTATCCCTATCCTGAGCCAATGTTTTCCAATCATCTCCTGTATAATCTACTTCCCTCAAATCATAGTTAATGTTTTTCTCCCACCTCATTCTTGGTCTACCAACTGGACATTTTCCTTCTGGTTTTCCTACAAGAAGCTTCCATGCACGTCTTTCATTCCCCATTTGTGCCACATGTCCTACCCATCGCAGTCTATGAGACTTAACTGTTCTCATTATATCTGGCTTCCTATAAGACCGTGTAATTTACTGTTATGCAGTCTTTTCCATTTACCTGTCTGTTCATCTCTTTTTGGTCCAAAAATTTTCTTAAGAACTTTATTCTCAAATACTCGTAATCTCCTTTCCTCCCTTAAAGTAAGAGTCCACGTTTCACATCCATATAATATAACTGGTAGATTAATAGTTTTATATATTTTCAGTTTAATGTTTTTTTTAAAGGAGTTGGGAGTCAAGAGTCTCTATAAATGCATAATAGCAAGCATTTCCAGAATTGAGCCTATGTTTAATTTCCTTGTGCATCTCATTCCTGTTCGTGATTATTGTTCCTAGGTATTTGAATTCGGCCACTTCCTCAAAATTTCCCTCATTTGTCATTAGCTGTCCATTTCCATTATATAATGTATTTCTATGTGTGACCATATATTTAGTTTTATTGATATTTATTTCCAGTCCCAATTTCTTAGTGTTACTCAGTAGTGTGTGTGTATAGGCCTTTAGTATCTCCTCACTCGTCCAATAGTACTACATCATCAGTATAAACTAACAGCTTATTAATACCATTGAGTTGTAGGCCTGGGAGGTTAACTATGAGGTAAATTGTTAATAGACTATGAATATGAATTGGAAATCTCACACCCCACCTCACAAAATATGGCTTTTAGCAAATTCCAAAGAAATGAAGCTATTGAAGTTGTTCTCATGAAAAGAACCAAAGTCGACATATAGCAATCAATTAAAAAAGTAAGATTGCATTAATTAACCACCAAAATCAGACTATTAGGAGTGGGGATTTATCTGAAGCAAAGAATTGTTCTAGAGACTGCAATTTTTTATTTTTGACAATGAAACTCAGTATCCATCCATAGTAATTCTGCCCTAGGGCAGGTCTTTGACTGCTATGCTTGCAGCTTTACTAGGTAATTATTGGTGTGGTAGCTTCCCGTTACTTTCCACACCGGTGAAAGATGATGATGATAATGTTGAGGAGGATGATGATGGCCATATGATTTTGGGAACTGTTTGGGCCTTAGTACAGGTGAGGAAAAACCCTGATAAAAACCTCACCCAGAAAAACTGCCCCGACCAGAGATCGAACCCGGGCCCACTGCGTGACAAGGCATGCTACCTTGAGACCACAGCGGTGGACAAACTCAGTATTATATGTCGTTGATATAAAATAAGAAACGCTTTTTTCCAAAAATCGCATCATTAGGAGTGGGAGTTAATCTGAAAGTCATAATTTAAAATTCCCGTAGTTTCTTTTCTTGCAACAAAACTGAAGTCATACAATTTAATCAACAATAGAGAGATATATACCATAATTATATTATTTTTAGTCTGGACATCTTACCTCAATATTAATGTTGATTTGTTCTTGGACATGTTTCAAAACAATTGTTTTATCGTCAGCTTTCCCAGACTGGTTTTATTTATGTTGCACAACCTGGATGTCGATGTCAGCTCCATCCTGTGGTTGGCCAAAGAACCTCCAAACAAGGTCACGCTCCATCGGAATATCAAAATTCATAACTCTGTTTCTGTTCTTCTGAATATAAAGTTTTTCCCAAACAGTCAGCTCTTTTGTATTTTCTAACTGTTTTAATAATTTAGTATCTGAATTTATATTATGTTTTTCAGACCAAACATGAGCAGCAACTGCAGATTTTTCAATTTCTCCATTTTTAATATTTCTTATGTGTTCTTTGGTTCTAATTTTTAGGTTTCTTTTTGTTTTCCCTATATATATCTTTTCACAACCCATGCATTCAATTTGATATATTCCTGACTTTTTATTTTTATCAGTTTTTCATTTTTGTTGGTTTTTATTAGTTTATTTAAACTGTAGTTATTTTTTGGTGCTAATTTAATATTAAACTTTTCAAATATATTTTGAAATTTATTATGTATGGGTTTGATGAAAAAATGGTACATAAAAGGATAGAAAAGTATAAAAAACAAAAAATGATAAACAGAAGTAATCTTGAAAAAGAAGAACCACCTATGAAAAAATATAGGAAATTCACATATCACCCTTGGGTACATAATATAATCATATTGTTCATGTTGCTAAAATAAATGGTTTCGATGAAGACATTATAAAGAATAAATTAAAGAAATTCAAACAACGAAAAAGGTTACAGGAATACACCACCTTACATCATGGTCCCAAGAAAGATGTAAAATTCAAGAAATTCACTTACCATCCTGAAGTTCATAATAAGTTTCAAAAAATTTTCAGAAATTTTAATATAACATTAGCTCCAATTAACAAATTCAGCCTGGGTAATCTGCTGTTAACTAATAATAAATGTAATACCCCAGACAACAAAAAATCTGGGATTTATCAAATTGATTGCAAAGATTGCAACAAGATATATATAGGAAAAACAAAAAGGAACTTGGAAACTCGTAAAAAAGAGCACTTCAGAAACATGAAGAATGGAGAAATTGAGAAATCAGCTATAGCAGCACATAGTTTATTAGAGCATCATAGGATTGAAAAAGAAGCAAAATTTTTAAAACATCTATCTAAACCTTTGGATTTAACAGTTTGGGAAAAAATATATATTCAAAAAAACCATACTAGAACTATGAACTTTGAGATTCCGGAAGAACCAAGCTTGATTACAAAGTTCTTCAAAAATACAACAGATAGCAGTTTAGGAAATGATTCATTCAAAATAACACCAGATGGCAGTTTGAAGAGGAATTCCTTCAAAAGAACACCAGATGGCAGTCTAGATAATTACCGGCAAAAAGGAGAAAAAATTGACAGTCGTGAAAACAGCTGACGATGACGACAAAGTGTCGCCGATACTGCAGTGCTGTGTTTAAAGAAACATAGATGTATGAGGTAAGAAAAAATCACGATTCATTTAATTATTATTAATAAAAACCAACAAAAATGAAAAAACTGATAAAAATAAAAAGTCAGGAATATATCAAATTGAATGCATGGGTTGTGAAAAGATATATATAGGGAAAACAAAAAGAAACCTAAAAATTAGAACCAAAGAATACATAAGAAATATTAAAAATGGAGAAATTGAAAAATCTGCAGTTGCTGCTCATGTTTGGTCTGAAAAACATAATATAAATTCAGACACTAAATTATTAAAACAGTTAGAAAATACAAAAGAGCTGACTATTTGGGAAAAAATTTATATTCAGAAGAACAGAAACAGAGTTATGAATTTTGATATTCCGATGGAGCGTGACCTTGTTTGGAGGTTCTTTGGTCAACCACAGGATGGAGCTGACATCGACATCCAGGTTGTGCAACATAAATAAAACCAGTCTGGGAAAGCTGACGATAAAACAGAATTGTTTTGAAACATGTCCAAGAACAAATCAACATTAATATTGAGGTAAGATGTCCAGACTAAAAATAATATAATTAAAATAACCTCAAAATATAACTTCCTAAAATTAAATATATATACCATAAACTTGCAAAGTTAGATCATAAATGTGACTCGCTGAGGAATTTGCTTAGTTTACGCAATTTCTGAATGATGAACTTTTTCACCTGACTCTCTTACTACTGGGGTCCCAAGTTCGCATCTCGGTCACTCTATGTGGTCTTATGGTGGACAAAACAGAGTCTGGGCAGGACTTCTCCCATTTTCCCCTGTCACAAATTTCATTCCACATTTCTCCATGTTCATCTCATTCATTTAATTTAATTTCATTTGTTCCTGTGATGTTCATCAGGTGGGCAGCTGGTATCCTTGTTATTCACAGACCTTCAATGTAAGGTGTTTCATTGCATCTCATCCCTCGACCCGGCCCTGTGTCGGACACAAGTTGAAGAGGTTTATTTTTTCCACTATTCAGAAGCATCCAAGTGTAATATATTTAGAATATTTTCAAGTAGTAAACTTGTGTTACAGGTGTGGTGTTTGTCCAAGCTGTGGCAACAGATTTCAGATTTGTGTAGCAACTGGCCGACCACTTATGGACATGACAACTGCATGGACATGCTCTGTTTGTAAGCATAGCGCTGCAGAACAAGATATGGCAGTGCGACAGAGTTGCCCTTTGTGCCACTCATCCATTCATGTCTGAACTCTCTTCATTTATGTATTCTCTGATCTCATTTTTTTATATTTTATTTCTACAGTTATTCATAATTTTTTGTTATATTTATTAGATTTTTGCCATGGTTTCTTTATGGCTGTTTTCACCAAGTGATTATGAAGCCATCTTACACTTTTGTTTTTTGGATGTTTTAAGTTAATGTTTCATCATCATCATTATCATCAACAACAAAGATTAAGCCCAATGGCCTGTTCCGATCTCATTATAGGTCGAATTGGTCCTTCCATCTCTTAACGTTTCATCTGTAGCTTAATTATGACAGATATTGTCTGAAAAGTGCATTCTTCTGATGTTTACTCCTGAGAAACACATCCTCCAGAAGATGTCTGCTGCAGACAAAAGTCAAGGAAATTATTGGGAATTGTTAGGGAAATGATGCACTACCATAATAATAAAAAACACCAATAAACAGACAAATTTCTGGTCTAGAATGTAATTAGCAACAACTTGAAGTCTACTGGCTATAAAGTAGTGTTAAATTCCCAATAAATGTCTTCTTAACTAAGAAGCCGCCATTTGCAAAGATAGAAGCAATGGTTTCAAAGCATTTGGCGATAGGGAATTACAACGTATATAAGAGAAAAATTTGCGTCTAGATCGTAACTCGCCTCGGTAGCTCAGTTGGTAGAGCACTTGGCCCGGAAAGCCAAGGGTCCCGGGTTCGAGTCCCGGTCTAGGCAAAAATTTTTCTCTTCAAATATAACTTGAAGTCTGTTTATATATATATATATATATATATATATATATATGTCCACTGCAGTTGCTGCTCATGTTTGGGCCAAAAAACATAATGTAAATTTGAATACTAAATTATTAAAACAGTTAGAAAATACAAAGGAACTCACCATTTGGGAAAAAATTTACATTCAGAAGAACAAAAATAGAGTTATGAATTTCAAAATTCCTGCTGAACGTGACCTAGTTTGGAGGTTCTTTGGCCAACTGGAAGAGGGAGCTGATATTGACATTCAGGGTTCACAACATAAAACTCATCAGTCTAGCAAAGCTGAAGATGTTATAGAAGAATATATCAAAACATGTTTGAGAACAAATCAACATTAAATTGAGGTAAGATGATTAGACTCAAAAAACTTGATAATTAGTAAAGTTATCAATAATGTTCAATGTAATAAATGTTATTAAGCAGTCAAATACATATTTATTGAAATATGTATATCAGTGCCAGCAAAATACATTTGTATAAAACAGTAATAAGACAAATAGCTATGTATGGATCTAATAACTATTATGGAAAATTTGTTGAAGGACAAGGGAAAGGAAGGTTTTACATACAATATATGGACCCGTATGTGAGAATGGAAGATGGAAAATCAGAATAAATAATGAGTTAAAAAATAAATATCATTTACCAAATATTGTAACAGTTATTAAAACTTGAAGACTGGAATTGCTGGGGCACGTGATGAGGATACCAGATAATAGAACAGAAATATTTTAGAAACAAATTTAACTGTATGTGCATCAATCATTAAGGAGGCTATGGTCAAACTCTAAGAGGCTTTATACCAAATGAAGAAGAAGAACTATTCAATACAGTTTACAATCTGAGGCTGCATAGTTCATAATATGTGGTTCATTCTAATAACCTTAGTGCATCATTTCCCTAATAATAGTCAAATTATGAACTTAACCCTTAAATTTGCAATGTATCCTATAGGATACATTAATTGTTTTAATTTATCTAATAGTTTTAATAAAACAGAAAAAAGCTAACGATAATAAATTACTGAAATATGTGTTGAATTACATAATATACCTAATAATAAAAGTTATGCATGATTTCATTTTCAGTGTGGTCTGCCACATTTAAATAACTGATACAATAAATTACTGTTTTGTCAATTTAAGGGTTAAGACCCATGACCAATTGCTTGGAAGATTACAAGATTCGGATCACTAATACTGATCATGAAAACATTCTGTGTTACACTTAGATTTGACACTTGAACAGCTTATAGGAGGAAGGTGCCAATTTATGTTTGGGAAATGAATTTCATTTCGCACAGGGAGAAATGCATTTCAGTCTTGTGAAAGTGTACTCCTTGCAGCATGAGGCAAATTCACTTGACACATTCAAAACAAATAAATTGTCATGTAAAAGCATGCAAATTCATGTACATCTAAAGAAGGATATATCACCAGGAGAAGTTCATATTTTACATTCATTATGATTGGCCTAAGTGATCCAGTGATTAAGTTCCATGCCTCTGGTCCTGAGATCACAGTTTCAAACCTAGCCAGGGTCAGTGCATTTCTAGGATGAAGACAATCCAAGGGACAAGCCCTCCAGAAGGGACTTTAAGTGGGGTCTCAAATATTAAACTCATAAAATAATCTTAAGCCTATATTGGAACTTCTGAGAAAAATTTAATAGGTCTTGGTTGCCTACTAGGTCTCTCTTTGAGGCAATGAGCTAACCATTTGTTACTTGCTGACATCTGTAGGAAAAAAAAAAACTAAATTATGATAAAATTAAATGTTTCTTACCTCTCCTCATATAAATCTTCTAAGTATTATACTTATTATACTAATATATACTTAGAAGATTTATATGAGGAGAGGTAAGAAACATATAATTTTACCATAAATTAAACCTCATAGTGATCAATTCCTATAAAAGTTAAATAACTAAATTAGCTTATTAAGTAACTCATGCAAGGGAGCATCCTTGTCCCCATGTGGGGATGTGCAGGTATAAGCAGTTAGATATTTATTTTGAAGCATTGTAACCTCATCTATCCATTAATCATTACAAATTTCACCTTAACTTTGAATACAATTTTGAAATTAATGTGCTCAGGCAAGTATTTTGCATGCACTAGTTAAATATATACAACTGAAGAGAAAAAAATGCCCTCATCAAACATTAGTTGTATTCACTATTGTATGTGAAATGTTTAGCTTAGTAAATTAATTTCAATATTACATTTGTATTTAGTTGATATCGGTTTCTACACATTTTCTAAATCACACCGGGGCAAATGCTTTAGCAGGAACCCGGGGTTCTCCTTTTCTGGACATCCAGGAGAACCAACAGGAATTGCTCACCGCTTGTCATTAATTTGGTTAGCCGCAGGGCCTTTCCACCAAGATTACTTCAGACTGGGCTGATATGGCATGGAATAAATCCCATCATTATGTCTTCTTTAATAAAACTAACCCTATTGTAATGTGGATAGAATATCCATTTTATAGGAAATTTATCTTTTCAAATACATTTAACTTCATCTTGTTTAATAATTTCACTACCTGGGATACATGAGGATTTCAAAATACAGAAATATTGTATCTACTCCTGGATTGTCTGATTAGCACAATTGGTTAGTGCACCAGCACTTAAAACTGCAAATCTTGAGTTCAAATTATATTAAATTAATGTTGGGAAGTAAACATTATGAGGTATAATCATTAAAATTCATCAGAGAACATATTGTTTAAACAACTCACCTCATAGGATTCATGCTTCCATGATATCGCGATTTCAAACATAGTCATGTTCATCTTCAGCCATAACTCCGACTGACGAAATTCTTCGGCCGTCAACTATTCTATTGTCGCCATCTTCAGTGCTGTCATCTATGGTTGAATTTATGAACTTCGAAATCAATGTAATTTCATTGGGGATATCAAAATTCATTGATCTATTTTTGTTTTTCTGAATGTATATTTTTTCCCAAACTGTCAATTCCAAAGGTTTCTCTACTTGTTTTAAAAGTTTAGCTTCTCTGCACATAGTTTATTAGAACATCATAAAATTGGAAGAGAAGCTAAACTTTTAAAACAAGTAGAGAAACCTTTGGAATTGACAGTTTGGGAAAAAATATACATTCAGAAAAACAAAAATAGATCAATGAATTTTGATATCCCCAACGAAATTACATTGATTTCGAAGTTCATAAATTCAACCATAGATGACAGCACTGAAGATGGCGACAATAGAATAGTTGACGGCCGAAGAATTTCGTCAGTCGGAGTTATGGCTGAAGATGAACATGACTATGTTTGAAATCGCGATATCATGGAAACATGAATCCTATGAGGTGAGTTGTTTAAACAACTTGAGTTCAAATCTTGGATCAGGCAAAAATTTTATTTTTAGTTCTTCTACATCATGGAGTTAGCCCATAGACCTGTTCATACATCAAGAGACCGTATCCCTCCATCTAGTTATGGGGCACCCAATATATTATTTTTAGTTGTATCACCTTAAGTTATTGGAATCCTATGAAAATATGGTTTATATAATTTCTGAACAATATTCACATGAAGTCCATTTAGTTTAACTTTGTGATTCCCATTAATATTTAAGGGAAGTTACATTATGAGGTTATTTTTTTTTTATTTTGATTGTTGAGAAACAATTTTGATTGATGTTTCTCCATCATTGCTTTATTTTCTAGGTTAAAAATAATAACCTCCATGATGTAACAGGGCTAGATGTCCCTTGGTCTACCAGCCAACTGTTGACCTCACACCCACATGTGTTAATCGCAGAGGTGGAAAATCATTCAGCCTATACTGGCTGTATAGAGGTGACTTGTGGTCAGCAAGTTAGATTCCCCAGCTCTTTCAGCTGGTTTTCTCAATCTGGAACTATTACTTATTGTAGCTATCCAAATACCTCATGATGCTGGATGGGTATCAGTCCCAAACTGGCCAAAATTCCATGAGAAAATTTCTTCCTTTGTGGGGACTTAAACTGGCACAACTTCTGTAGCTCTTGACCAAGGCATGGTACCTTAAACCATTTGGCTACTGTGCAAGACTGATTTGCTATAAAACATTTGGTAATTTTCTGGCTGTTGGGTTGAATTCATTATTGGCAAATTAATTAATTTACTGTTAATTTTTAAATATAGCAATTATGATTTTTTATAAATAAATTTGGAGACACTTCCATGTCTTATCAGACATGTCAAAATAACAATGCTCAAAGCTACTTCAATCCGTCCAATGATAAGTATTGTAATATAAAGATTTAAGCATTGATTAATATTTTTAGGAAATAGCAATATAAGGTTTCTTTAATAATCTTAAACAATCGGAATGAGCTCATGATAGAATGCAGGCATTCTGAAACATATTCTCAAGAAATCTACAAATTATGAGGTGAGGTGTTAACTTTTCCCAATTTTTTAAGATTATTAAGCATTGATGTTTAATTTATCTGTCCTGCTAGTATGCATTTGTCCAGTGTTAACTGGTCACCAATACATTGTGTTCAAACATTTTTGGGTACTTTGTGTTGTCATTTTTAGCCAGTGAATCTTTCCTTGGCTGAATATAGATAAAAGGACTAGTATCATTATTGTTGAATTTTGTTTCAATTGTTTTTACGTCCATTTTATGTCTATTCTATTACAGAAGTAAACCAATTTAACTGAGTTTTGAAATTTCTTTATTTATTAAGTCAAATGGATGTGACTACCGAATACCATGTATTCATGCTTCAAAGTTATTTAACCTTTTGACCGCCGAGTTTCCATTTTGCCAGCTGGGCTGTGGGTGCCAGGTTTTTTAAATTTAAAGTACTACGCCATACTATATAATATAAACCTATATAAAGTACAATTAACTGTCTTCATGCCATGCTAAATTGAATTTAAACTCACTATTATACATTTATTTGAAGGTTAGTCGGTGTTGCTTCCAATTGTAAAGATCCCAGGTTCGAATTCAGCACGGTGTCGTCATTGAAATTTGTTATCACTATCACTAAAACATTTATCCTATTGAATAATTTTGATGGCATTATCACTAAACACTTATAATATTAAATATTGTTGAACATTTTTATGGTCCTGGGTTCGAATCAATTCCAGTCAAACAGCTGTTTTATGCCACATATTTCATCTGGCACGACACGCCCACCACTGTCACTCACACCCCTGTTCATTTAGGTCTACATCACATGCTTTACTATTTACAGGCTTAGATTGTAATAATATTCTCTTAGAAACAGGACTACTATCACATTCATCAAACGAATAATCATTTGATGAACTGTTGCTATCACTTTGATCTTCTGATAAAACTGACACAATAAACTCGCGTATTGTATTTTCGTCATCTTCGAGACATGAATCACTGTGTTTCACCGCAAGAATCTACCCCTTGGTCAGGTATCTTTTCAACTAAAAATAAAATAAATAAAGAGAAAATCCTGAAATTGCATGCAATATTCCATAGCAAAAAAAGAAGCCTTGAACATGAATGTACGCCCTCCTTTAGAAAACCCATTTATAACCAGCCTGTACCGTTATTCTGTAAGGGATGTGTAAAGTATTACTAAGAAAGGATGTACAAACACAGAACGAAAAATAATTTTAGTTTATTGAAGTAAAAACTTCGGGGAAAAATATTTAAAATAATAAGATTGAAAACCGGAGCTTGCTGGCCGTGGCATACCACTGTACACACACTTTCACCCGTGCATGCCGGGCATGGCATACAAAAGGTTAAGAAATGGAGGAGTATATTGTTACAATGTTAGCCTGGTGTGGAAGAATTTCTTCTCAATTTCAATATATTTGTCAGTAAAAAAAAAGTTTTAGAAGTGTTTACAGGTTAGTTGAATTATTTAAATCTAAGTAATAATTAAATCTGCATATTAATAAGTAATAAATAATAAATAACTTTGAATAAATAATGAGTTGTATCTCGCCCATACTCTGTGGTCTTCAAGCACAGAACCCATGTTTCGAGAGGCATCCCTCTCATCTCCAGCCATCTTTATGACTACATATGTTTGAATAGAATATAAATATGAATTGGAAAGAAAAATTAACACTTGAACCAGAAATAATTAAATTAAATATTTAACTTATAAACCAATTAAACAATTTCATTTATTCTGGGTTGTCTACTATTACAGGTATTGAACCAAGCTTTATTAATTTTTTTTTTCAAAATAATAATGTCCAGCAATGGAAAATATTAAATTTAAAATCTCACATAAAAAAAATGAATTGGAAACTTCACACCTTATCTGATAAAATATGATTTTCTCACCTTATTTGTTTCAAAAGCCTTTGTTTTCATACTTAGCTAAACAATGTTTATTTACTATCCTGAAACTGTAAGTTCATTATTACACTACCACCTATAAACAAATTCAACCTAAGGAAATCTTCTAAAAAATAAGAATACAAGTCTGCATGGTAAAAAATCATAATTTACCAAATTAATTGCAAAGACTGCTTAGGAATAATATATTTGGATACTTTACTAAAGAACAGTTCAGAAATGTTAAAAATGGTGAAACTGAAAAATCAGTGATATGATCACATAATTAATAAAGAAACTAAATTATTAAAACATTTAGAGAAACCAATGGAACTCGCAATATGAGAAAATATGTACATCCAGAAAATAAGGACAGGATTATGAATTTAGAAGTTACCAGTAAACAAGATTTGTTCTCATAGAATATCAAATTGGAATAGTTCACTGAATCAAGCAATAATAAAGTCTCATTATTACTCTGAAGATACATCAACCTTGCACCAGATGAAGTGAGATGTGAAGTTACCAATTAATATTTATATAATACATATATTGATGCTTGAAAGTTATTTAAGAACTGGGTAATTTTATATTAAATTATTATTAATTAAATAAAAATAAAACGTAGTTTTATTTGATTTTCATATTTATTATATAATTCAGTGACAGCTGTTTCGGTACACTGTACCTTCTTCAGACATGTTAACAAATTATGAATTGTGTTCCAACTGATCTAAGCAACAATACAACAATATTTATAAATATGGATTTTCATCAAGTAAACACCAACTCAACTGATTATTAAATTATTGTTGGGAAGTAAACATTGTGAGGTATAATCATTGAAGTTCTGTGATGAATTTCAACTGGGTGATTAATTGGAAGAGTATATTGTTATGATGTTGATCTGTGTGTGCTTGAATTTCAACTTTGAATATACACAATTTCAACATATTTATCGGGAAAAGATTGTGAGAAGTGTACTTACTTCTTATGCTGAGTATCCATGGTCAGTCAACTCTGACGTCTCTAAACGATGTGCCTAGAGATTCTGTAGTCAAGATAGTCTTGAGTGATAATTCATTTCCCACATGAGATTTCAACATATTTTGGTTTCTGAGACAAGTGCTAGTGCCAGTGATAAAGTGTTGTTCAGTGTGCCTCCGGGGTATTACACCCGCAGCCCCCAGTAATTAGTAGGCCTATTGTGGCCAGCATCATAGAGAAACCATCCCCAAGTGTATTCAGTGAGTAGTTAGCTGGTGCATCGATATTTTAAACTATACAGTGTTGGTGTAGTGCCTGTACATTCTGGTAAGTCGTGTATTTCTATAATTGGTATTAAATATCGACAAGACTAAGTCTTGCTATGGCAAGCAGCATGTCAAGAAACAAAAGTATGCATGATTTAGCAATGGAAATAGACGAAGACGGTAAAAAATAGACAGCAGTACATATTATAATGCACATGCCATAATGGACATCCAAAAAGCATGTCTCAGTGCAAAAAAGCCCAAAAACACATAAAGCAGAAGTCTTCCCTAGCCTGAATGAGACAAATCTCAAAAGGCAAATAAAAGGAAAAATGTAACCAAAGCAACTGATTCCAAGATGGAATCAAGCTCCAGCCAATGAGGAAACCTCACACTTGATTTATTTAATAAATTTTCAATACTAACAAGTGATGAGGTTACAGCCGGACTGTGTGATGCAAAAGGAGAAACCATCCCAATATATTTAGTATAACATTTATTATATATAACTTTCCTCATTAGAGGATTGCCTCAAGGACAAACTGATAGACAATTTTTTAAGTTGATGAAATACATTTAAAAATTTCAAATTGTAATTGAAGTATACATACTATAAAGTAGAACTTCAGCTTGCACTGAGACATGCATATGACTACCGGCAGGAACAACCAGGGAAAGAGAAACCTTTCACAAAGAAACAAACATAATCATCAGCATCCACTTCACGTGAAGGTTTGGACTACATACCAAAGTTGGCTCCGACTGATAGTACTCTGTAAGGGCCCCTAGCCAGGATTACGGTGAAGACCTCAACGGCAGATTCGGCGCAGAAGGAGTCCTTCATCATGGCAGATCTGGCAGAAGTGGCAACCCTCTAGATGGGGTTAGTACATCCAGGAGCTAGACCTAAAGCTTCGAGGTGGCAGCCCCACAATGGTCTACTCTGCATAGCATTGGTACCATAATCAGAGGAAAACATATTACTCGTATTCTTCACAATGGAAACTCGGACGGACTTAACCAAAGATTACCAAATAAAATCTTCCATTATTTTCTGAGAGGAAGAAGAGATGTCGGACGTCCTCAGAAGAGATGGTCTTAGATCTATTAGTGAAGACGGAACAGGCAACTCTTGCCTAAACCAGGAAGTGAAGAAGAAGAAGACCAAGGTGAAACCATCCTCATTTTTACACATGTTCCATTACAATGGGTGCAATACTACATGTCTCATAACATGCATAATATATATTATATATATATCTAACAGTTGTAGTTTATCTAAATTTACTCTATAAATTCACTCGTGTATTCTCTTACTAATTTGTGTTCATTATATATGTCCACTTTCCGTATTTTCTTAAAATTTTGCTCTTGAAATTGTTTCTTTCACTTTCAAGTTTGGAGCATTCAAATGAGATAAGGAAGACTGTCTGATCTGCTACTCCACACATGCACATGGGGGAGTCCTGATTTTTAAATCTATAAAAGTAATCGTTTAGCCTTCAATGTCTGGTTAAAAATGTTATTTTTCCCAATAATGGAATATTTATTTTTAGCCTATCTTTAATACTAGGGAAGAATAACTTAGCCGCTGCCGTTTGTTGTTCTGCTCAACTAAACTTCCTACTTTTGTATGCTCATATCTTGTAGTTCATTAAATTTAGCACTGAGCGGGATCTTCTCGTAGGATACTGGCTCATCGCTTCTGGCTGCTTGTTTGGCGAGTTTGTCTGCAACTTCATTGCCATATATCCCTATGTGAGCCTTGACTCAGGAGACTGCTACTGTCGAATGGTTGCTTATCAGATAACTTAGTGCCTGTCTGGTGTTTTCTATTAATTGATTGTGGTTATTCGTATTTTTAGCGAGTCTTATAATTTTGCTGTTGGTATATTAGCTTTGGGCTCAGTGTTGCTTCTGGTATTCTTTCTAATGCCTTCATAATTGCGAATTGTTCCGCCTGATTGTTGGAACATCTGTAATCTAGTTTATATTGTAATTGTACGACCATCTGACCATTGTGTAGCACTGCAATTCCTAAGCCAACTCCAATCTTGGACTTGCCTGCTATCGGTTTATATTTCCACAGCATAATGTTTTGTTGGGTCAATGTCCTCTATGGCAGGAAGATTTGCTGGATGAGGCCATTCCTTGATATGCAGTATAGTTTCTAGATTATTGTTCCCTGTTCCTTTTATGATATTATAGGTTTTGGATATTTCTTGTAGCTTGATGATTAATTATAGGTGTCAGACCTGTTATCGTGCAGAGTGCTTCAGTAGACGTAATTTGGAATGCCTTCGCGATTTTCAGATTTATCAATCGCTGCAACCTTATGAGTTTCATGCGGTTATATTTTTTCTGGAGGCTTTCGATCCACACTGGAACCCCGTATGATAATAAGGGCAGAATTGCTCCTTTGTAGATTGTTTTAGAGCTCCATGATTAAGGCCCCATGATTTGGCTAAGTCATTGATAATTCTTGAACTTTTGTCCGCAGTGTGTTGGACATGAGCGCTGAAGGTGAACTTTTCATCCAGTACAATTCTTAGATACTGCATTGTGCTCACCTGTTCTAGAAGTATGTTGTTTAGAAATATGTTTATCATTGCATTGATCTTACACCTGTTTTTTGTTACCAACAGAACTTTGAATTTTTGTTCATTAAATTTAATTTTGTTATTCTTGGCCTAGTTTGTGATCTTTTGAAGTTTCACATTGATGAAGTTTTCTGCTTCAAGCGAAGTTTTGCCTTTTGTCATTATTAACAGGCCATCTGCAAATGCAATGACTTTGGTGTGGTTAGTATATTTTAGGTTGAATAGAGAATTGCATTGGATGTTCCACAATCCCAGTCCACAGCAGGATCCTTGTGGACAACCCTTTGTTACTGCCTTTTCTATTTTAATATTATTGATAGATAAAGTCAAATTTCAAATTCCTTTGACAAACTTGATATGGAATTCATGATAAAAAGGTCAAAAAACACACATGAATCATGGGGTCTCACAGTAAATTTACAAAAAACAGAATATTTGGCAGTAAATAGCAATGAAAGAAAAAATTTAATATTGGAGGAAGGAATCCAAATAAAGCAAGTGAAACAAACTAAATATTTGGGAATAATTATGGATAACATTGAAGGTATAGGCAAAGAGAATATAAAACGTAGAATTGAATTGAGTAGCAAAATAATATCATCGTTAAATTCCACATGGTGGGATAAGCATTTTTGGAAAGACACAAAAAAATATATTGGGAAAACATTGGTGGAATCTGTTACAATGTATGGAAGTGAGGTATGGACAATCAATAAGCACTACAAGAATAGACTAATAGCTCTAGAAATGGATTATTTACGCAGAAGTGCCAGAAAGTCAAAATTAGAACATGTCACAAATAACGAAATTAGAAATATAATGGAAGCAGAAGAAAACATAATTGAAAGAATTGAGGAGAAGAAATTAAAGTGGTTAGGACATGTTTTAAGAATGGAAGATGAGCGATGGCCAAAGCAACTATATCAATGGCATCCGACCAGAAGGAGGAAGAGAGGGAGACAGAAGTTGACATGGAAGGAAAACATGAAGACATTAATGCAAGCAAGAGGGCTAAGCATTGAAGATGCCCAAGATCATAGGCTTTGGAGGTTTGGCACAGGAAGATGGCAGCAGCTGTAAAAACCCATAGATAGATAGATAGATAGATAAAGTCACACTTCTCTGGTGAAGAAAGCTCCTTACTAGGTTTATAGGTTCTGAGGACACTTAAAACCATCCTCATGTAACACCACAACAGTGAACACACAAGAGGAGTCACCTATGCCTGGACCTCCATGGGTTTCAAATGAAAAGAAAGAAACTAGACCTCCCATTACAATTATGGGACATGCAGATCTAGTTCAAATAAACAAAACCCAACTCAAAAAGGACATGAAAGTAGTTAATACCCGTGAAGGACTTAGGTCTTATACTAGCACTATGGAAGACTACAATATAGTAAAATGCTACTTCGAATCAATTTGAAGGCAATATTACACCTTCAAATTGAAAAAAAGACTTGCCATTGAGGTAATGTTCAAACGGCTACCGTCTAATGTAGACACGGAAGAAATACAGAATGAACTAGTTAATCTTGGCTTCATGGTAAGAGAGATTAAACAAATTAAAAAAAAAAGAATGAGGATGGATCCATCCATAACTACATTCTCTACATCATAGAGCTAGAAAAAATCTGAAGAAATTTACCATGTAGAGAAGCTTTAATATACTGTAGTATCCTTTCAGCCGTACAGACCACGCTGTGGGTTGAAGCAATGCTTCCGTTGCAAGAGATTTAATCACATATTTGCAGGGTGTAATCTGACCCCACGATGTGTAATATATGCAAAACACAGCCATAAAGATTGCCTGGTGAACGGAATCCCGTTCTGACCGAGACAAGCTTAAATGTGCAAACTGTGGAGAGTCAGTGAAACTCACTGTAGAATAAATGAAAACAGAATGCACAAAAATATCTCAAATAATGTGATGCTTGGTAAAAGAAGAGATAGACCAAGGAAATGGTGGCTGTAAAAATTAAAGAGTGGCTTTGATAAAATACAAGTTAGGAAATGGAAAAAGAAAGTCATAAAGAGAGATGTGTGGAGAAGGATTGTGAATTTTGATGTTATATTTAGTTTAATGTATTCCAGTCTTGGACAAATTTATTTTTTGAAAAGAAAAATTAATAAAGGGTTTGAAGCTGAGAAAGAAAGAAAGAAAGAAAAAAAAACTTAATTGACTTGGGAATCCTGGATCTGGTCATACTGTCCATATGTTGATACTGATAGATGTAGTCTGTTCTGAACACCATATTCAAATCCTCAAGGATCTCATCAGTTTGCCTGTGATCTACCTGCTACAGTCTGTTGTTCATCTCACTAGCTGTAATTCTACTTTCATCACTTTTTACAGGGCTCATGCCTCACTCCCATAGCAGAAAACTGGTCACATATATATATATATATATATATATACAGTAAAACTTGCTCAAAGCGGAATCGCATGGGACCATTTTTTTTTTCCACATTGGACAAAATTCTGCATTATAAAAAAACTAAAACTTATTAATGATCTTAGATTATAGAGTACTGTCTTTTTATGTACCTTGGATTAATTGTAGTTCTGCTGCCATTGAAAAGGGAAGTGAGCGACTTTGACGGTAACGTGCAAAAAAACAGTTCCATTTCATCAGCGTTAAAAATGTCTCTTGGGTGCATATCCTGAAATTGAAGTATGCAGTTTCGGTTTTCGCTCACTAACTACACTGTCGTCCACATTCTTTTATTCCTGCAAATATCATTCCACACTACATTGTGTTGTGTTTTAAAACTGTTCAGTCAATCTAAAGATTCCTTAAAATCGTTATTCCCTTAGGAATTTAACAAGAGCTAGAGTTCGACTTTGGAGCATCGGTGCGGAAATGTTTGGATATTTAACTTCAATCACTTTCACTTTTTCGATTAATGAGATTGATACGTACGTTCTGCCATCTTTATTCCGTAAATTGAGAACGCTACCTGTGAAAGATCGGTCTCAGAACTTAACTAATTTAAGATTTTACAGCACAATTGTTATTTGCAAGACAGGTATCTGTGTTTTGCAAAACGGGTGTGCAATGAGGCCGAATCTATACAGGTAGAATCTGTACAGTAAAATATACTTATTCGCGGGGGATATGTTCCGCAAATATGCCTCGAATACAGAAACCGCGAATTTGGAATGGTAATTTTTATGGGTATATAGGGGATACGCTCCAAGATTACAGAATAAAATAAAAATTACCAAAATTAAATAAATTAATGACAGATTTTGAACAATTTCCATTAATTATTACTGTCAGGTTTAGGCAAGGACTTTAAAAAAACTTAGTAATTTTTTCCTGTTTTGCCACTTTTAAAAGGTCTTTCAATTAAGATTGTTATTCAGCTGTGAATCTGCGATATAATTCCTTATTTTGTCTTCAGATTTCTTGATTCATTAACATTGAAACATCATAATATAGATGCAAACGACTCGCCAACGCATACAAACAGCCAAGCATTTTTATTTTTACTTTAAGCGGCAACACCAATGTGTTTTCTCTTCGGTACTAATCATTTGTCTTTCCTTTTACTCGGCATTATAAACTGGGAACAAAGCTCAAAAGACACGTGTTATTCAATCGAAAGTATTGCATCGAACAGGTTGAAACAATAATATACCGATCGTGGCGATGGAGGCATTTATCAAAGTATATATGGGCAATGTGAAATACGACAACAGATTTTAACAATGAACTTTAGGGTCAGTGGCAATTAGGTTTGTTTTGTTTTGATACTTATTTGTCCATTTGGTTTGAATCACTATTTGTAAAAGCCATCTTGGCACCTGCCTTCAGTAAAAAAACTGTTGATGGTTAATAAATATATATACCTTTCCGCTTTATAATTTTTTTCGTGAATTGTGTAGAAATATCCTTCTGTTTCTGTGTTGAACAGATTCCGTTTTATGCAAAATAAATACACGTAATATTACTATTATTTTGCCAGGACCAATAAATGTGTTTCACATTGGACAGATTTCCACATTATTCACGTTCTGGATTAAACAAGTTTTACTGTATATACATACAGGTTCAAGTATGTTTTTGAACCAAAGAAGGCCTCATTACATTATTTTTTTATAATGGTTGGTTGGTATCTAATGTCTCTTGAAGATTTATTAAATTTTGTAGTTTGTCAAAGACATTTAATTCTGCCAAATATTACAATCTGAAGCTGAGATAATTAAATTGGTTTACTCTTTCTATAATGTTGTTATGTATGCAAATTTTACTAGGTACAGGGTCCTTATTACTATCATTATCAAACATAAGACCTAAAAATGATTGAACACTTTGTATAATACAATAATTTGGAAAATAATAAGATGTAAACACTATAAATGTGATGTTTATTATAAATTTAACATTTCTCACTGAAGGAGAAATTATATTTTTCTCTTCAACTATAAAATGTTCTTTTTTTTTATTTCAGAAATGTTTCTGTTATACACACAGGTATCCTCAACCAAAATATACAGACTTTGGTTTCTTAGCATTAAGTTTTTTTTTTATAACATATGAGGAGCTGGCCCATAGCATCAATCCCAACCTGGAGGACCAGAAACTTTTCTGGAGTCCACCATAGATCAGTTGCTTTCACTGCAGCTAAGAGTCTGATCCACCCTTGTTATTAAGATATTTATTAATAGTATTAAACAATATGAGTTTTATTGCCATATATCGTCATCATTTGTATCCATCTGGTTTTCGTTTTGTTGAGACTAGAAAGTAAGATTAAATTCCTCATGTTGGGTTACTAGCCAGATGATGAGTAGTTCAGTGGTAGGGCTGCTATTTTAGCTCCTGTACAAAAACAACTTTTTGACCCTGTCTAATTGAGACTAAAACAGGTCAACATTGGCCTATATTCATGAAAGGTGTATGATGAGTTTTATTGCAAGGAACTGTTTATTGCATTTTTTGTTAAAATATGAGCACTTTACGAATAGAAACTACAGTGAAAGTGGAGTGAGTCATTTTTGTCAGCAGTACAATTGTAGATCTACAAATTCAATTCAAACGTCTATGTTAAACTTGTATTCAGGTGGCACCAGTATAATAATAACATTGGTTTGTTTAAGTTATGTAGGTAGGAAATAACACTATGAGGTTTATTTTAATATTGTTTAGTTGTTTCTTGACTCACCTCATACTTCTTAACTCCCACGCAGACTCGAGTTTCTTCACTTCATTTGTGACATTCTCAATGCTGTATTACACTCACAACTGATGTCCAACGGCCTCCTCTCCTGCAGACATATTTACATATGCAAGAATAAAAGCACAACTATGAATTTTGTAATACCCGGTGATAAGGAGAGGGGGATTGATTTGGAAGTTCATCGGTCAGCCATCAGATGGCGCGGAGGTCAGTCTGCAGGAGAAGAGGCCGTTGGACATCAGTTGTGGACGTAATACAGCATTGAGAATGTCACAAATGAAGTGAAGAAACAACTAAACAATATTGGTTTGTTTGTTGCATATTGGTAGTTGTTCCATTTACCTAGTTACTTCCTGATAATGTAATAAGATATCTTTTGTTAAATTTCAGCACTTCAGATTAGTTATATCCATTAGATTGTTTCTTCTCTATAAAGTACACGATTTGAATAAAATTATGTTACAACATTTTTGTTCCCAAATTTATTACCTTTTGCATTCTGTTAATTTGTGGAAAATAAGAAATGTGGCTTACACCACTGTAACTTCAACCTGCCATATAATTTGAAAAATAATGAAAATAAAAAAAGGTAAAATGGTTCCACTACAGACCATAGGAGACCCTTGGGATAGTAGGAGGTTAAGGCTCCCACTTTTTCTAGACAATCGGCACTTGATGTCAGCTGGGTTGTCAGCCCTGTGTGACGGTCACCTTTATCCCCAGAACAAGCATCTGGTACTCATTTACATTAGAGGCTGAGTTGACCCCAGGGCCATGGTGCCACCAGAAAGTTTGGGTCAGTTTAAAAATCCTGACCCCATCGGGACTCGAACCCTCGACCTTCTGGTTTGTAGTGCACTGCCTTAACCACTTTGCTACGGTGTGCCCCATGAAAATAAATAAAAACATTAAAATATTCATATTTGAGGTGAGGTTTTTCAGAACCACATATTTACACATTTATCTGATGTTGTAATAAATCTTAACAAATCATTGTCCTATAATGATGGTATGCATGCTGGTTTAAAATGTAAGAATTTAGAATCATGGCTAGAAAAAAATTATTCAAATGATGCAATAACTACCAATATTGTGTATTAATAAATTCCTTGATATTTCAAACTAGAATTGATGCAGATACAGGGTTTTGTAAAAATGCACCTCATTTATTTATATTAATTTGATTATAAAGAACTGTGTAATGCATTTTTTGTTCAAATACAAATATTCTAAGAATACAAAAAAACTCTTTTTTTATATTTGAAATTTCATTTTCTTGTGAATGTATGATGATATTTTGTTATAAAATCAATGAGGACAAAAAAACAATATAACAAGTGTACTGTATTACAGAATTACACAAGAAAGAAATGATTTGAATTTTAAAAATATTCTATATATTTATTAATGTGGACAAATCATTATTTTCTTGGTTTCACCATTTGGACAGGTTAAAGTTTCAGTGATTTAAGTAATTTAATCAGTAGTAAAACTGGAACTATTATAGGCCTACAAATTCAATTCAAGCCTCTATGTTAAATTTAGATTCAGCTGACACCCCTAAATTAGTAACTTTACTCCCAAGAAAAACTTCATAGTGCAACAGGCTCTTAGAAGGCCCTAAGCCTACCAGCCAACTCCTGACCTCAGATCCACATGTGTTGCACCCCACGTGATACTACCAACCTTTTTTTATAACATTGAGTTTGAAAGTTTTGATTGGCTATATCGACATTCCTTTGCCCGGGCCCATAGAAGGCAAAGATTAATCCACCTTTCCTTTGTAAATTACTTAACATATAGTACTGAATGCTAAACAGTATTATAATCGTGGAAGTTAGAAGGAAAAAGGGGATAAATTTGGCTTGAGAAAGCTTTAGAATATATATCAATACGAAACATGACTAGCTACACAATTAGTAAACATACGGTAACTAAAAAAAAGTAACTTTTAATGAGAATCATGAGTCAGATAATTGAAATGCAAATAATATAACAAAAATTTATCTTCCTGGCCATTGAAAGAAAAGATATGAATGAAATAATATAAATTAACAAACTCGGTCATCAATAATTCAAAAGGTTAATAATAATAATATTCATACATACATACACACACACATGCAATCCAGTCCAGCCAAGGGCTAGGGTTCACAGTCCTGGTTGTCCTACCCTGGCTTGTAGGACTGATGAAAACCAAACAGCTCCCTCGAGCTACAGTCGACCTGACCACGACAGTCCCAAAGTTGATGATGACCCTCATACTAACTTGCACAGCTCATTTGAGGCTTTCGATAACAAGGGGAAGATGTGCAGTCACACGCAGCGCGCAAAGAAGGAAGGGGGGGGGGTACGTAGGAGAGAGGACAACAAAGACAGGAATTTGGCACTGTTATAACATCACTGTAGAGGGAAGACACGATGACGTAGTAGTTATGTAGTTTTCACGTACCAAAAAAGTGATTTCAGTACAGTGTTAATCACAGAGGTGGACGATCATCTAATCAGTATAGGGGTGATATATGATCAGCATGTTGGGTCCCCCAGCCATTATAGTTGATTTTCTCAACTGGAGCCACTACTTATTGTAGTTAACAAAATTCTCATGATACTGAAAGGGCACCGGTCCCATACTGCCTGAAATTGCATAAGAAAATTTCTTCTCCCATGGGGACTTGAACCAGCCACATGTCTCATAACTCTGCACCAAGATATTGTTGCCTTAAACTGTTTGGCTATAGCATGGGACTTTAACATTAGAACATCATTTTTTTCCCCTGAATTTATTACAGTACCTTTTACATTACTGGAGGAAAGTGACCTACTTCATTAGCCTGTTTAACTTTAACTAACTTGTCCATAATAGACTAGATTATTGGCCGATAGCGAGGAGATACTAAAGGACAACACGCACACACTATTGAGTAACACTAAGAACTTAGGACTGGAAGTAAATATCAATAAAACTAAATATATGGTCACATGTAGAAATTCATTATATAATGGAAATGGACAGCTAATGACAAATGAGGGAAATTTTGAGGAAGTGGCTGAATTCAAATACTTAGGAACAATGATCACAAATAGGAATGAGATGCACAAAGAAATTAAACATAGGCTCAATTCTGGAAATGCGTGCTATTATGCATTGCAGAGACTCTTGATGTCCCAACTCCTTTCAAAAAACGTTAAACTGAAAATATATAAAACTATTATTCTACCAAAGGATTACAAAAAGAATTTACAATGAACAACCGCTATTGGTCAGAAAAGTTGGAAGACCTAAATTAAGATGGGAGGATGGTATAATTCAAGACATTAAAATTTTAAAAATAAAAAACTGGAAGAATGAAGCGCAGAACAGGGAAGTCTGACATGGATTTCTGAAGGCGGCCAAGGCCCACATGGGGCTGTCGAGCCAATTATGATGATGATTATTCTACCAGTTATATTATATGGGTGCGAAACATGGACTCTTACTTTAAGGGAGGAAAGGAGATTACGAGTATTCGAGAATAAAGTACTTAGGAAAATTTTTGGACCAAAGAGAGATGAACACACAGGTGAATGGAGAAGACTACATAACAATGAACTACATGGTCTTTATAGGAAGCCAGATACCGTATAATAAGAACAGTTAAGTCTCGTAGACTGCGATGGGCAGGACATGTTGCACGTATGGGGAATAAAAGACTTGCTTGGAAGCTTCTTGTAGGAAAGCCAGAGGGAAAACTCCCAGTTGGTAGACCAAGAATAAGGTGGGAGAACAACATTAACTATGATTTGAGAGAAGTAGATTATACAAGGAATGATTGGAAAGAATTAGCTCAGGATAGGGATGTATGGAGAGCTTATGTCCGCGTGGCCATGAACCTACGGGTTCGATAGTGCCAGTGAGTAAGTAAGTATTATGTGAATATTGTGAATCGAGTTCTACAGACTTGCAAATGCTTAATGTGACTCCTACTAGATGGCTCTCTAATCGGTGTTACCAACATGTGCAATTAATTCCAAACCATATTTCAAGAAATTAACTTCATTTTATTAGATTCCAATGGGACAAGTTAGTGTACGTAAGATTAGCTTACAGTTTATTAAATAATATGCATGTAACTTTTGTTAGGTTAGGGCATGGGAAGTTAGTTTACGTCCATTTTTTATAAACATTTGGGAATTTTTTCCGACAGTTAGTTACTCCGATTTCAGAACCATCTAACGGAAGCTACATTAAGCATTAGAGCAAATTGTGCATGCACACTATGATTCTGTAGAACTTAGAAGAATTCATGGAGTTAATGATCGACAAATAGTGGACTTTTTGCCAAAAAGTTATTACAAATAGTAAAATTCTGTAATACAATGGTGACATAAGAATGTTGCATGGAAATCATAGAGACACGCTCTCTAAACTTGAGCTTGTATTCAAATAATCATTAGAAAAGCTTAAAATATGTTCGAAATAGTAGTAATTGTTTTCTAAAAATGAAACCAACTTTAAAAGCATAATTTGACAGAAGTTGTATGAGGTATTTTAAAAATTGCATCACATGTTGGAATGTTGAGCCTTATTTTCATACTGGTATAAGTTTACATAAGAATTCTATAATGTATTATTTCAATTCAGTATATATATTTCCCAAAATTCTTTATTCAGAAAAGATCAACAAATATAAGATAAACAGTTCACCTCTTAGTCCATTCTACAAATTTCTTATTGTGTTACAAAACTGAAAAAGTACAAATGCTGACTTTGTCTGCATATAAAATCAGTTCGACAACCACTACATTGACACTTTAGGCAGGGAAATGACCCCACTAATATATCATATAAGCTTCTACATTGTTTTATATTCCTTGAAATTAACAAATTATAATTAACTTCACCGTAGGATACTAGGAATCCACCTGTACCTAATCATCTGGGAACATAATTTTCAGTTAAATATTTTTATTTAAAAAAACTAGTCCATCTATAAGACAATGATCTATGTTGAACGATGACCAGCCTCATGGGTTAGAGGTCAGCATTACTGATTACTGTTCATGAGGTCCCAAGTTTGATTCCCGGTCAGACCATAGGAACTTTTTCTTAAAGGGAATTATTCCTGTGGTTGCCCATGATCTGGAATTTAGGTTAAGAACTCTTCTAGCGCTTCATTATTATTTATCCATCATATCATCAGGGTAACGTAACTCCGCCTTCCAGGTGGTCCAACCTAACAAATGGATTATAATTCCGCCAATGTCAGGGAAGAAAGTCAGAAATGTCGTAAATGACGACCTGGTGGCATTATGCTGTGGTTTATCTACGACGCAACGCGCCAGCGCAAAAATTGCTCCCCATGTATTTAAATGGTGGTGGTTTATCTACAACGCAAATTGCTGGCGCAAAAAAATTTGCGCTGACATGTCGCGTCGTGTTTTGGAATCTCTTGAATCCAGGACGCAATTTGCCAGCGCAAAGAATATAGAAGATATTACCCGTACTCATTGGTGTAATTGCTAAAAACAAACTAAGATTTTATAACAAAATGTCGGAAATACAGTACTTGTTTTATAACTTTCCAATTTTAACGACGAAAGTTAGATAGTTTTCTTGCAAATCATCGAGTTCTATATATATTTTATACAATATGAGCATGAAGGAGTACAGAGATGTACAGAAAAAAGTTATTGTGGCTTGAACTTAGTCAAGAGATAAATAAAAGCTGTTACTTTTTCTGTCTTTACTAATATTTCGAACTATTTTAATCGTTTTGCAATTACACTTGAAACTTTTTAATGAAGAATTTTAATATGTTTATCTATGTACACAAATTATGATTTTTCCTCTCAATTTATTTTCTAAGTTCTTTATTAGAATTGAAGTTGGCATACGTGAATGCTCATAAAATTAAATCCACCAGATGGCAGGACATATGTGTGAATGACCAACATTTGCATTTAATTCCAAACCATATTTTAAGAAATAAATGTTCAATCACTTCATTTTGTTAGATTCCGATGGATCAGTTTAGTGTACACCAGATTAATTTATAGTTTACTAAATAGTATGTATGTAATTTATTTTATTAGGTTATGCAGGGACAGGTTTGTATACATTAGTTTTTGTAAACACATTTGGAAATTTATTATGAACGTTGGTCATTTTGATTTTCCATATATGTGGTGCCGTCTGGCGACAATTCCATAAACATATGCGCTGTAACGTATGCGCTCCATGCTGAACCAGCATCACGCCGAGCGAAACGCGAATTCGCGTCACGTCGGGCGCGACACGCTGTATAATAAACCGTAACATTAGACAAAAAAAACATAATGAAGAGGTTAGAATCGGAAATTCGTAATGTTGGTAATATTAAAATTATCATTGTCTTTAGAAGTTTGCTTAATAAATTATTTATATGAGCCTAAAAGGGTTAGTCAACTCGAATAACTCAAATATAAATATGCACATTTAAATAACTCAAAATAATCACATCAACCTCAAATATTGTTTATAAACAATGACGCCATTTGTAAACTGTATGGAAAACCAATCAGAATGCGTTGCAGTGGTTTCGTCTGTCTGCACTCTGCAGCGTACTTCTCTTTCGCTGCATTGGCTGCAAGATCGGATCTCTATGCTGCAAGGTCGCTAGAGCGCTATAGTGGACCGCTGAATACAACGCTACACAAAAAGCGTTAAGCGCTTTTGCAGCGCTTAGATCGCTGAATCCGCCGAATGTTTCTCATATCCGTTTTGACACGAACCAATGAGATTTCACCACGAAATTTACTATACATGAGATAAAAGACGTTTCAGAGGTGCTGATCTTTACATATATACGTAGATATCTACTGTGAAGGACGGAGTATTTCACATATAGTTTATATGATTTAATGTTATAAGATAAGTTATAAAGTGCATAGAGCGTTTTATAACTGTTTTCTGTCATGAAGGTTGTTTTCGGTGAGTACTTGCAATGTAATTCGTATTTATGACATTGCGGTGTAGTCTACGCGGCATTAAGTCAAAATTATAATTTGAATTATTTTATAAGTTATTTACTATGATGAAATATTTGCAGGCTTACTGGCAGTTTTTGCCACGAGCACATATGCTCTGTACCCATCTAGTTCTGACGTTGTTGATCTGAATCCAGCAAATTTCGATCGTCTTGTAATACAGAGTGATTCTGTTTGGATCGTCGAATTTTTTGCACCATGGTGTGGACACTGTCAACAATTAGTTCCAGAATATTCAAAAGCAGCGACGGCTTTAAAGGTACTAAATCAGAAAACATTTCTAGCTATAGTAATATACTATCGTTCGTAATAACTTATGTGAGATAAGTAAGAAAAAAATACACAGTATCTAATTTTCGTATATTGGAAATTTCGATATATTTTTTTTAAATGGGTGAATAATAGCGAGTAGCTTATGTTGTGGTGCTTATAAAATTACACTTAATATATATATATATATATATATAGAGGCCAGTGCACCGCTGTGGTCTTGAGGTAGCATGCTGCCTTGTCATGCAATGGGCCAGGCTCGATTCCTGGTCAGGAGACAGGCTCCTGGGTGAGGTTTTTTGGGGTTTTTCCTCACCTTCTTCTTCTTCCTTTCCAGGATTAGGTCAATGCGACCTGTTCCGGTCTCAAGTCCATCGTTTCCTTGGCCGTCCCAAAGATCTTTTCCCATGTGGTTTGTAGGTGTTGATCTTTTTACGTAATCTTGTATTCTCCATCCTGTCTAAATGTTCTTTCCATTGGTATTTGTGCTCTTGTAGTTTATCGACTATTGAAAATATCTCCAGTTCATTTCTTATTGATTCATTGTGTAATCTATCCAAGCGTGTACATCCTTTTACAGATCTTAAAAATTTCATTTCAGTGGTTTGAATGTGTGAGATATCTTTTTTTGTAAGTACCCAAGATTCAGATCCATATACAAGAACAGGAACAGCCATAATTTTATAAAACCTGAGCTGACTTTCTCTTAAAGTCTTTCGGAGGGTTCTTCTTATGGTGCCACACATCATTTGATATCGGTTTAATTTATTATGTATATCCCAATCATAGCTATATGTTATATCGGCCGCGGTGGACTAGTGGTTATGCTCCTTGCCTCTGGTCCCAAGGGTCGCAGGTTCAAACCCGGCTGGGGTCGATGGATTTTTTAGGATGGAAAAATCCAAGGAGCAAGTCCTCCGGGAGGGACTTTAAGCCATGGGTCCCGAGTCTGAATATTTTCAGGCTCGTAAAAAATCCTTAAGCCTGAATGAAAAGGCCTCTTAGCAAAATTTACCGAATTTTTCCATCCTAGTACTACCTTGGTTTCCTATATGTCAGTATGAGGCGGAACGCTGACCACGTACCACTCAAAATGACATCTATACGAAAACAAGTGTAACTAAATTAGTATGGTTCAAATTCTTCCCTGTAGGGGGAGAGCGCCTAAATCTCTGTAAAGGGAAAACATAGGCTTACAATATATCTGAACCAAGATAGTTAAAGTGTGCTATCTGTTCTATTATTTCATTATTGATCACTATTTTTGCTCTGACTGGCACTTTGCTCTGAAAAGCCATAATTTTAGTTTTTGAAGTTGAGACTTTGAGATTATAATAGTCCTAATTGATTCAACATGTAAACGATTCTTTGTAAATCATCATCTGACTTCTGTATAATTACCAGATTTCCTCACCTGTAAGACAAATGTCAGGAAGCTTAGGACCCAGTGGTCCCCAAAAATCATCCGGCCATCATCATCCTTCACTGGTGTGGAAAGCAATGGGAAGCTACCACATAATTCCCTAGTAAAGCTGCAAAGCATAGCATGAAAATGCTACGATTGCAGTGAAAGACCAGCCCTCAGGCAGAATTACTATGGATGGATATATAGGCTATAATATAATTTTTTTAAATAGATTAGAGTTGAGGTCCAATAATTGGTGCACACAATTTTACACATTCTTATGCCACTGATGCACTAAACACTTTTCAACCATTTATAATAACGTTTTGTGCTATTTTAAATATTTTAGAACCATTTTATAAACATTTCTTATGATTTTTAAATATTTACAAATTACGCAAAATTTGTGCATCGGGTTCTAGAGATGCGGAAGTGCTTCATGTAACATCCGCTAGGTGGCTCTCAAATCGGAGTTACCAACATTTGAAAATTATTTCAAACCATATTTAGTGTTAGTGTACGTAAAATTAGTTTATAGTTTATTAAATAATATGCATGTAAATTGTTTTGTTAGGTTAGAAAATGGGAAGTTGGTTTACGTCCATTTTTTTAGCATTTGGGAATAAATAATATGCATGTAAATTGTTTTCTTTGGTTAGGAAATGGCAAGTTAGTTTATGTCCATTTTTTTCTTTAGCATTTGGGAATTTTTTTCTCAAAGTTGGTAATGCCGACTGCAGAGCCATCTACCGGAAGCTATATTAACCATTACAGCAACTCACGCATGCGCACTGCGATTCTGTGGAACTTAGAAGAATTCGTGTGCACCAATTACTGACTTTTTCCAAGATTAGATTGTAACAATGAGATATTTAGAATAGGCCTTGCAAAATTTTCTGATTATAAAGCATTGTTTATGTCTGTCTTATGCATGTGTGTTTTGTTTTATATCACATTTGATTTTTCTAATATAGTATGCCTATATTGTTTTACATAAGTGTGACAGCCCGTAAATTTTAGCAGACAAATATTCATTAAGCTTTTCTTTATCCTTTATCGGAAAATGTTGCTGGATAATTAGTTCACTTTAGTGTGTAGAAAGAGGCCTATTTTGAAGTTACTCTTAGTGAATGATTTTAAAATGGCTATCTTATTCTGCAAATTTTAGTTTCCTTAATCTAATATTTCTATAGAAAGCCAGATATAATGAGAACAGTTAAGTCTTGTAGACTGCAGTGGGCAGAACATGTGGCATGAATGGGGAATGAAAGATGTACATGGAAGCTTCTTGTAGGAAAACCAGAGGGAAAATGCCCAGTTGGTAGACCAAGAATGAGATGGGAGAATAACATTAATGGAAAAACAGCACTTTAAGTAAAATATTTTTATCAACTCACCTCATATGATTTCAAATTTCTTTGATACCGACAGTTTCAGACAATATCATGTCCCTCTTCAGTCATTTGAAATCATATGAGGTGAGTCGATAAAAATATGTTCTCCACTCACTATTAATAATATAACCTCATAATGTTTACTTCCCAATATTAATTTAAATATAGCACTTTAAGTTACCTGATATATCTTTCAAAGTCCTATAGAACAACAGTGCACATGCGCCAGAGTTTATAGAGCCAGCGATAACCCACCATTGAACCACATCGATTATTATCAAAATCGTACTAAAGTTTATACAGCTTACGCTAGATGGCAGAATGTCGCTCTGAAATTTAAATGACTGATCTTTGCAATAAATCCCCAAATGTATGTTGAAGTATATTAATAATATTAAAATTACCAAACGTTTATTACAAATGGGTTTACACTTACTTACTGCTTCCAAACAGCGATAACCCAAACCAGCAATTGAAAAATCATAGACTAAGTAATGTACTCTGTGGAGAAAATAGCAGTCAGCATCACAATATTGTCTAACAGTGTCATAATGTTGTAATTTGCGTATTTAAATAAATACTTAAAAATTATCAAACAATGTTATAAAAATTGTTTGGAAAAGTTTAAAATATTAAAAAATTCAAAGTTAAAATTGGGAAACACATTATGAGGTTCTTAATTAATAAATTAATGAGTCATTTTAACATCTTACCTCATATTTCATGTTTTATCAAACACGGTAACTATAGTTTTCAAATGATCTTGTCATTCATTTTCAACCGCCATTATGACTACCAGATATTCGTTGGAATCTCCCTCTATAACGTTGCCATCTGGTGTTGATTTGACGAACTTCGAGATATCGTTGCCATCTGGTATTGATTTGATGAACTTCGAGATGAGGTCACGTTCATCCGGAATGTCGAAATTCATAGATTTAAATTTGTTCTTCTGTATAAATATTTTCTCCCAAACTGTCAAATCCAAAGGTTTTTCCAAATGTTTTATAAGTTTAGCTTCTTTTTCAATTCTATGACCTTCCAACAAACTATGTGCTACAATAGCTGATTTTTCAATTTCACCATTTTTAATATTTCTAAAGTGTTCCTTTGTGCGAGTGTCCAAATTTCTTTTTGTTTTTCCTATGTATACTTTATTGCAATCTCGACAATCAATTTGATAAATTCCAGATTTTTTACTATCTGGGGTGTTCATTTTCTTATTGGTTATTAATAAGTTACCAAGGCTAAATTTATTTATCGGTGCCAATGTAATATTGAATTTCTTGAAAATTTTTTGAAATTTGTTATGTATTCCAGGATGATAAGTGATTTTCTTAAATTGTTTTCCTTTCTTTGAATCAGATTGCAGGGTAGTGTATTCTTTTAATCTTTTTTGTTGTCTGAATTTCTTCAATTTAGTTATAATTATTTCCTTTCCAAAACCATTTAAATTAGCTATGTCCAAAATGTGATTGTATTCTTTCTTAAAATCCTCTTCATTTAGTGGAACATTCAATAATCTATATATCAAACTGTTGAAAATTGCATGCTTATGCGCAATATGATTGAAACCTGAAGACTTTATGTAATTGTCAATATGAGTATCTTTTCTGTATATATTGAATTCAATTCTTTGTTGTTGTTCATTCCTTCTTATGTAGAGGTCCAAAAATGGGATTTGGTTATTATTTTCTAATTCCATAGTAAATTTCACAGATTCATCCTGGAGGTTGAGTAATTTTAATGCATCTTCAATATATTTAGAATTTATCACAGAAAAAATATCATCCACGTATCTATACCAACATTTGAACATCCAGGGATAACCATGGGTGATATGACATTCTAAATAACCCATAAATAAATTTGCCAAAAATGGTGAAAGTGGGTTTCCCAAAGCCAGACCTGAGATTTGTTTATAAAATTTTTCATTGAAGGTGAAAAAATTGTTGTCGATACAAAGTTTTGTAAGATTCAAATATTCATTAATTATTTCTCTTTGTAGTTTCAAGGAAATAAGCCATTTTTCTAAAATATTTAACATCTTCCCAATTGGGACGCTCGGAAATAAAGAAATATTAAAAAATGTTAGTAAATACAGAAGAATAGCTATAATTTACAGCAAAAAATCAAGGATAACCATAACTGCTGTTCAGCCAATTTTTCTAATGTAGTAGGCCTATATTGTTTTACATAAGTGCTAAGGCAATGTGACAGCCCGTAAGTTTTAGCAGACAAATATTCATTAAGCTTTTTTTTTATCCTTTACCGGAAAATGTTGCTGGATAATCATACTGCAGCCACTGATTCTCCGGCCCTGACGTTTTCATGACAGTGTTGCCGATATGGATATTCAGTGGGAGTGGCCCCTTTTTGTATGAGGTTAGCAGACATACAGCTGACATCTCAGCAATTTCAAACCTTACTAGCGCGCTATAGCTGCATCAAGAGCAGTGATTGGTTCTGGCAGACATCTACTCTCTCTACAACCATTTCCTTATTCTCCCTTTACCCCTCGTATAACCTAAACTTCAGAACCGGAGATATGGTGGCTGGGGTATAGTTCACTTTAGTGTGTAGAAAGATGCCAATTTTGAAATTAATTTTAGTGAATGATTTTAAAATGGCTATCTCATTCTGCAAATTTTAGTTTCCTTCATCTAATGTTTCTATAGAAAGCCAGATATAATGAGAACAGTTAAGTCTCGTAGACTGTGATGGGCAGGACATGGGGAATGAAGACATGCATGGAAGCTTCTTGTAGAAAAACCAGAGGGAAAATGCCCAGTTAATACACCAAGAATGAGGTGGGAAAATAACTGTAACTATGATTTGAGGGAAGTAGATTATATGGGGGATGATTGGAAAACATTAGCTCAGGATAGGGATGTATGGAGAACATATGACTATGAACCTAAGGGTTCGATAGTGCCAATGAGGGAGTTAGTTCATCTAATATTTCTTTGCCATAGGTTCCCTGGAGTTGTCCTTGAAAAAGTCTAGTATTTGTCATTCACGAATGTTTAAAAAATCGGCTATTCTAGTATTCTGCCGCACTATCATTGCTACTTGGAGCATTAGATCGAAGAACAAGTGACTGCTGGCATCATCATTGCCAACATGATAACAGATATTACCGCTATAGTCAATTGCCAACATATTTACAATTTCATCCACTTGTTTAATGTAAAAAATATTCATAAAACAATATTTTTAATGTGTTTAGACACAGAATTTAATTAATTTTATCTCATTTTGCTCTGTCGATAATAGAGATTTATATATGTATTTAACCATATTTACGTCAATATTTTACCCTCTTCATTTATTACTTTAACAGGTTAGAGTAATATAATTACATAAGGTTAGCTTTTAGATATTAAATTGTACGGAATTTAATTATTTTAACTCATTTTTACCCGTAAATATGGGGGAAAAAATCTTGTCATGGCCTCTCGTAATATCTTTGTTTCTATCGATAAGAACAGGTTTCAGCAATACAACTCGGATATGCTACACTTAGCATCACAAGAAAATTCTTCCAAGTTCTATAGAATCGCAGTGCGCATGCGCTAGTGCTCCATGTAATCCCAGAAAGATAAATGCAACCTCCATCAGTTCGTGGTATATGTATGTGAAATCAGTATGACCAACATTGACACAAAATTTCCAGAACTTCTCTAAAAATGTATAATTAACATGAAATGAACTAGTGGAAATATGATTTTACGTGGTAACCGTCCGATATTTTGAATTTATTCATAGAATAATAGATATGAAGAGGTAATTTATTTTACGTATCAAATCACATTTAAAAAGCAAGGAACCTAAAAGCTAACCAAACCTAAATCAATTACTGTAACACAAATCAATTACTCTAAAGTAGGTGAAATCCAGGGAACGTGGAAGTGTTGTTGGCAACATCTGGAGTATTTTGGGTTGTTGATCGTGACAACGTTGGAACAACATAAGAAGAGGAGGGAAAATAGCAGAAAGTAGCAAGGAAGAATGTAGGACGATCATGTTTTACGTAAATATATAAATATAAAAAAAGGTTGTTGCAACATTGGAAGATGTTTAAAAGTGTTGCAAAATGTTTTAAACGTGTTTAAAAGTGTTCAGTGCATCAGTGGCATAAGAAATTAAAATTCAATTTTTTTGCAACGTTTAGCATACAACACCCTCTTTTGATAACAAATATTTATGTTCACATTTGATCGTGTTTATTTCAGTATTTTACCCTCTCTATTTATTAATTTTACAGGTTAGAGTAATTTAATAATGTTAATGTAATTTAATAATAACATTTGTTGTGACTGAGACAATGTGATTGGCTCAAATAATTTTTAGCGTGTTTCATTTAAGTGAGAATCTTTGTTTTTGTATGATTCATAAGCTGATTTTTGTGATCATGTTTTCTTCTTTCTTAGCGTGCTATTGTGATAAGTTTGAGCAATGAATAATATAAATTTTACATTGTAAATACAGTAATTAGGGGGGCACGCCGTAGCGTAGTGGTTAAGGCACTGAGCTACAAGCCGGAGGGTCGAGGTTTCAAGTCCCGTTGGGGTCAGGATTTTTAAACTGACCCAAACCCTCGGGCGGCACTATGGCCCTGGGGTCGACTCAGCCTCTAACTGAAATGAGTACCAGATGCTTGCTCTGGGGTAAAGACGGCCGTCACGCAGGGCTGACAACCCGGCTGACATAAAGTGCCGATTGTCTAGAAAAAGTGGGAGCCTTAACCTCCTACTACCCCAAAGGCCTCCTGAGGCCTGTTGTGGGATCACTTTACTTTAAATACAGTAATTATAGGTTAGCTTGAGCTCAACTTCTCACTAAATTTTAAGGCATTTCTGAGATTCTTTTTGGAAAAAAATCAACATATATTTAAAAATCCTAAGAAATGTTTAAAGAATTGATGCAAAATGTTTAAAATACTATGAAACATTATTAAAAATGGTAGAAGTGTATAGTGCAACAGTGGCATAAGAATGTTTGGAAAATCATGAGCGACATATACTAGACTTGAGCCGTTGTCCCTGCACAGAAAACTGAATGGGGACCATTTTACCTCTGGAATAATTTCCCCTCAGTGAAACCCATGTTCGCATTTCTTGACAGTTGTATTTTTACAGTGAAAATAGACTGCCATGGTCAGGATATGTGGCACGAATGGAGAATGAAAGAGGGGCATTAAAACCTCTAGTTGGAAAACCAGAAGGAAAGTGCCCACTAGGTAGGCCAAGAACGAGGTGGAAAAATAACATAACCATGATTTGAGGGAAGTAAATTTTACGGAGGATAATTGGAAAACACTGGCTCAGGATAAGGAGCTTATGTCTGTCAGCCAATAACCTACAGGTTCAATAGTGCCAATGAGTTAATTAGTTCATCTACATTTTTTGATAAATACAATAGGAAAAAACATTAAGAGGTTTGTTTAATAATTAAGACATTTTGTCTGTTCATTCTTATCTCTTGTAGTTGTTTTTGTCGAACATATGTTTCAAGACTTCTGAGCCCCATCATCAGTGATTACAGACGATTTGTCAGTACATTCTTACCTCTTATAATTGTTTTTGTTGAACATATGTTTCAAGGCTTCTGAGCCCCATCATCAGCAGTTACAAATGATTAAGTTTGTAATCGCTGACAATGGGGCTCAGAAGCATTGAAACATATGTTCGACAAAAACAACTGTAAGAGGTAAGAATGAACAAACAAAATGTCTTAATTAGTTCATCTACATATTTATACGTAATATGTTAAGTTTCACTTCATATTAACTCGTAGGCATTTGGCCTACCAGTCGGTTGCTGGTTTCACATCTGCATGTGTTAATCATAGAGGTGGATGATCATCCATCCAGTATAGAGGTGATATATGGTCAATATGTTGGGGCCCCGAGCAGTTATAACTGGCTTTTTTAATCTGGAAATATTAAAATATATACCTTTCGACAGGTTTCGTCATCCTCAACTGTAATAAAAATTTTCTTGATTTTAAAAATTAGTAACTGTAGGCCTTTCGGAAGCCGACTTCCATCATCAGCATAATAAATATGTGCTGCTAATTGTTGTTGTTGTGTTATTGCTGCACAATGTTTTGGACATTGACGGACTTGAAACATCATCTATAGCAACTGACTGGTGTTTAGCAATCTCATATAAGGGATTGTATGATTGGGTGTATTCTCATTTAATATTAAAGTGTTATTTGCTTCCTTTACAATATCAAGACCTTCTAATTGGTTTATATTAGCCAGATTATTTCTTTATGAATTATCATGAGAGTATTTTCTATGTATCCATGTGGTGGCCGGTGTTTATGATGTGCTTAGCATAGCTTGATTTTCCTTCCGAGTGATTAAAGTCTTTAAGGTGTTCTTTATATCTTGTGTTAAAGCTTCTGCTTGTCCTGCCTATATAAAATTTATTACAATCTTTACACCTTAATTTTGTAGACTCTTTGTTATTACATTTATTATTTTTTCTATGCCATTATTTATTATGTTATTTAATGTTTTCAGTTATATTCACTATATTTATATTTTTATTTACTTTCTTCAGAGTTCTAGCTAGTTATATTGTTTTGTTACCTGTGTATGTAGTGTTATCCAGGTTTTGTTAATAACAGGTTCTCCTTCAAGTTTAGTTATGTTGGATAATTTTTTTTTATGGTGAGTTGTTGTGCCAATGATGAATTAATGAATGAAATGTGAAAATGGCATGTATTTTTTCTTTGTGACTGCTGAAGATGCCCAATGTTTTGTAACATTATTCTGGCAGAATGAAGTAAGAGTGCAATCTGAATTACCAAAAATTTTATAGGATAATACTGTGCAGTTACTGTAACAAAATTTCCATTGACATACTCATGAGGCGTAATGATTCGAATGACAATATATGGGGATTCTTGGAATGGTGATCACCTGCATTATTTTCAAAAAAAAACAAAAAAAACACAATTTTTTTTTTATAAGAGCAATGTTAACATTTTTTTTATAAGAACCCTGAAAGTGTTTAAAAATTGAATGAGAAGTTTATGTAAATCTAACATGAACATATTATCATTGGAACATAACTATCATCATTGGTGAAACAAAATAGCCAAGTTATGACAAACATGCCAACACAGAAAAATGAAGAAATAGGCCTAATTCACATCCACGCTTTTTCCAATTATTATTAAAAAAATGTAGATTTCTCATTTTGATGAATCAGTTTACTATTATCCGAGATTTCACCAAACTATCTAAAGAAGAGGGCATGCCATAGCGTAGGTCTAATTGGTTAAGGCAATATGCTACAAGATGGAAGATTGAGAGTTCTAGCCCCGGCGGGGTCAGGATCTTCTGGTGGCACCATGGCCCTGGGATTGACTCAGTCTCTAAATGAAATGAGTACCAGATGCTTGTTCTGACAGTACTATTGTCTAAAAAAGTGGGAGCCTACTACCCCAAGGGACTCTTAAGGCCTGTGTGGTATCTTTATCTAAAGAAGAAAAAAACATGTATAAAACTTGAGATAATTTTTTTTGTAACTTAAAACAAATACAGCTAACTTATCCAAATCATAATCTAACTTACACAAATGTATCGAAAAATAAGGAAATGTAATGTGGCTTATCTTCCATTAAACATGCTAGCTAAATTAGCAATAGCAGAAATATAAAATAAAACTCTTCTGAAAGTTAAAGAAGATAATGCAAAATTTAGAAAATTCACGTATCATCCATTAAAACACCACAAGTTTCAAAAAAATTTTAAAGATTTCAACATAAGGTTAGCACCCAAAAATGACTACAGCATCAGTAGACTGATTAGACCTAATAAGAATGAGAAAATTAAAGAAGAAAACAAATCAGGGATTTATCAAATTAAATGTGAAGAATGTGAGAAATTCTACATAGGAAAAACTAAGAGAAATTTGAAAACTAGAGTGAGAGAACATCTCAGGAATGTCAAAAAAGGGGAAGTAGAAAAATCTGCAGTGGCTACCCATGCATGGTCTGAAAAACATCTTATCGAGAAAGAAGCTAAATTATTAAAACAAATAGAAAAACCAAAAGAACTTACTGTTTGGGAAAGATCTACATTCAAACGAGCGAAAAGAAGAAATTAATGAACTTTGAATTTCCCGGTGAGAATGGCCTGGTTTCGAGGTTTTTCAGTCAGCCAATGGAAGGAGAGAAGGACAGCTCTTCAAGACGACAGAACAACGGTCGTGACGATACTGAGGATGGAACAGAAACTATGTTCCGAAACTAGTTTATAATCAAATAAGAAGAACAATATGAGTTGAGTGATAAAAAATATTCTACCTTAATGAATATACCTCATAGTGAGAATTCTTAAAATAAGTAATAAAATAAACATGTTGGCAACAAGCAATAAATATTGATATGGTTAATAACTAGTGGTCTATTTCAGAATGGTGATCATCAACATTAGTGCACCATATGTTTTAAGTTTCTTTTTTTTTTTCTTTTTATCTCTTTTTTAGATAAGACTAATTCCTACTTTATTCTTAATCTTTGGGTGGCGGTATCAACCTGAACGTGAATTTGGTAGCCTACTGTGTAATTCAAGGGGGGTTATTTCTGTCCTAGTAACAAAAATATTGTGTAACATATTTTGATGAAAATTTGCTTCGTCACTCATTATCAGTTGTGAATATTATCATTATGATTCTTTGTTGAGGATTAAATGGCATACATTCCTAAACACGAGTACTTTGATTTTAAACTGAAGTAAGATGTTTAAAATCAACCAATCTATATTTCAACCATAAAAACATAAGAATATAAGGATTGCATACAATGCATTGAATAATGTAATTTCAAACAAAATAGAAGAAACAGACATATACAAAAGCAAAGGTGCATCCAAACTAAAATGTAGCATTAATAGTGAGTGGAGAACATATTTTAATCGACTCACCTCATACATTTTCAAACTTCTTTGATACCGACGGTTTCAGACAAAATCATGTTCTTCTTCAGTCATGGTTTCCACTGATGAAATTCCGTGATTGTTGATTTCTTTAGTGACATCACTTCTTGTTCTGCCATCTTTCGTTGGGATTATAAACTTTGTAATTAAATTTTTATCCACCGGAATATCGAAATTCATATATTGATATTTATTCTTCTGAATGAATATCATTTCCCAAATTGTCAATTCCAACGGAAGCATTAAGAGTCACTGCTGGTCTATTAATCTCATCTATTAGGTAAAGAAGCCATAGAGAAGGAATTGCAATGAAGATTAAAATAATATCAGGGGCAATTGTTCATAAATTTCTTCTTCTTCCTTCCAAGTATTAGGCCAAGGCCTGTTACGATCCTATAGAAAATTTTCCCGTATGGGAAATTCTTGTATAAGACTTGAAAGCATAATAATAGTCCCTTCGATTGGTTGCTGGCCAAAGGAAGGCTAGACCAGTGATGGGCTACCATCTTATAGCCTCTGGTCAGGCTTTTCTGGAGAAGGAAAGAAAATAAAGGAAAGAAGAAATGGAAGAAAGGAAAGACTCCCTAGCCCTCGGATGGCCCTAATAGCGTCGGGGGAACGAAAAAAACAAAGAGGTTAACCAAGAGAGGTTAGATAGTAAAGTTAAAAGAGTGCAAAACACAAGTAAGTGGAAGAAATGTTTTGCACAGCTTGGGCACCTTGTGGTCGCCATCCACATATCCCCTAGATGAGGACCCCTGAGGGCGTTCATATTTATGATACCAATTTTAATCCGAGATTTATTACAAAGTAACCTTGCCATTTGTTTAGCTTAGATATATCTAGATGTGAATTTATAATCAGAAACTACAAAAAAATTGCTACAGTCTGTCCATGGAATATGTAGAGAAATTCACTTGGGACCATGGCGGTGCCTAAGAGCACATATGAATAATATCACGTGATCTGTTCTCCCTCCTGCACTTCCTTCCATGTCCTCATTGGCCATGCATTTTTGCCTGCCTCTTGCATAGATGGCATATTTCTTACAGCTTCTCTACAGATTCTACGGGCAGACTTTAGAGATAGAAATGTATATGGTTTGTATATTTATTTTATTGTTTCTGATTTTGTTATACAAAATAAATTGTAGTTACATATTCTCTGTGTCATAAGACAAACTCCAGTTGGAGTCCAATTAATATTATTAATTTTGTAATACAATGTTATTGTGATAAAATGGTTTAAGTTGTACTGTCTTGGTTTAGGGTGTTATAAAAGTAGGAGCAGTGAATGTTGATGAGCATAAATCACTTGGTGAAAAGTATGGCGTCCGTGGTTTTCCAACTGTGAAGATATTTGGAGCAAACAAAAATAAACCAGATGATTACAATGGACCAAGAACAGCACAGGGACTGGTAGATTCTGGTTTTGAAGCTGCAAAAAATAAAGTTAATACTCATTTTAAAAAGGGCAGTAGTTCAGGATCAAGTGGTAAGAAGGTATGTTCATTCATGTAATATATGAAAATTTCCAACCTTACCTTATATCAATCCAGAATATGGTCATGCTATCACCTGAGCCATATATGCTTGACAAGGTTGTCTAAGTATAAAGACTATATCTGGAAAAAGGGAACAAGCTGAAACCATGTTTTGTTGTATAAAGCTTAAAAGCTTTTCTTAATTGCATAAAAAATAAAAGTGAAAGTATTTATGCTTGAAAATAAAAATTTGCACCTAGATTGAGGTTCAAACCCAAGGTCTCTAGTTCTATACTCAAGTTCTCTTTCCAACTGAGCTACCTAGGTCTCAATTCTAAATGCAAATCTTACGTCTAGACTAGGGTTAGAACCAAGGTCTCTAGTTCTATACACTTGTGATTTTTTCAACTGGGCTACCTAGGCCTCCAATCTAAATTTGCAATTAGATTGGAGGCCCAGGTACCCATGGTCTCTAGTTCTATACACTAGTGCTTTTTTCAACTGAGCTACCCAGGTAGCCCAGTTGAAAAGAGCTCTAGTGTATAGAACTAAGAGACCTTGGGTTTGAAACCCAATCTAGATATAAATTTTTCCTCTTCAAATATAATTTGCCATTCAATTTATAATAAAAATGGTGAATGTATTTCTTTACCTTAATAATTAGGGAAAAGAAGAGAAAAATTTGTGTTTAGATTGGAGTGCCCAGATAGCTCAGCGGTAGAGTATTGGCCTAGAAAGTGAAAGGTCCTGGGTTCAAACCTAGTCTGAGCATATAATTTTTCTCTTCAAAAATAAATTTATATTCATTCTTCTGGAGATAAAACAAAACATTGAATATCTGTATATGTAAGCATGGTTTTTACTTATATTCCCTTTTTTCAGCTACTGTCTCCATTATTCTCTTAACACTACATTTGAACTTTTCCATATACTGAACTCCATTAACACAATTTTTTTATAACTCGAGATAATTTTAATTTCCCCATGTATTTATTCTATAATTCAAAATTCTATCTTGAATTTATCTATATATATATAAAAGGATACTTGAAGCACCAAACATGGAACATATTTATTTAACTAGAATGTAGGGTAATAATACATGTTCAGTAAAAGGGATGAACCTTACAGCGGAAATGGGACATTTACACTTCCATTACAGTACTCTGTGTTGTGTCTAAATAGGTTTTTTTCAATCTTTAGGAATCATGTGTTCTCCACAAAAATGCATTAACATTTTTTTCCTATAGAATGTAGTGTAGGTTGCAATAGTCGAGTCCATTACTGACCAGTGAAGAACCGAGTTTTGAAAACTTTCGGGTAATTCAGGAACTGGAAGAGTGTTTAAAGTAAAAAGAAAGATATTTCAGCAGTCTAGTTAACAGTTAAAAACAAAGAATATTCGTAATCCTATTCAAGAATTACTTTTTACATCACAAAGAAAGCACTTAAAACATCAAGTTTCCCTCATTTGGAGAAAGCAATGTTTAAGTAAATGAGGGACAAAAATATCCAACTTCAGGATCCTGTTCTTTGCAAACAAGTATAATAATTTGCTATCAAATTAGGGATTAAATTTTCAAACAGTCAAAGCAAGTATAGTTTGTGTCAATTTATTGCAATGACATCGTCTTATATTGTATTTTTGTATATCTCAAATTTTTGATAGCTCAAAACATCATACCTCTCCAAAAACATTTTGAGATACCTTAGTTCAACTGTACGTTCTAATTCAATTTTTCCTTCAATTGGTAATTTGATCTCCTATTGTATATTTAGTTCACTTTTCCTAAAAATTGCGGTTTTTACTTGCCAAAACCATTTCCTTCCTTATAATAAAAAATGTATTGTAAATATATACTTCAGTTCATAAATTAAATTTTGCTGGAGATGTTTTGAAGACCATTGTCGCTTCTCAACTAGATTTTGATTTCATAATGGTGGAGAAAACAAAATTCTGCCTGAAATTTTTCTTTTTACCATTAATTACTGTAGCTAGTCTGCATATATTAATTTATTTATTAGATTCTGATAGTTTATATTGGTCTTCCATTGTCCCTGAACTTATTTTTCTCTGCTGATGGGTGGACAAATTTCATAATCAAATCTTTCTTGTGAAATGCATTTACATTTCATCAGAGGGACAGAAGCTCAGAGAAAATGGAAGACATATGATCAAATTCTAGTTGAGATTGGGGCCCAGTGGTCTTTATAATATGTTTGGTGAGCTATTTATTTCTCAAAATGAAATCTTGCAGATTAACCAAACAAATCTTTAATTTTTCCACATCTGCAGTTGGTTTAAAGAAACAAAAAGACCTAATACAATTAAAGATTACAGAAATTTCACTAATTGATTGAACAGCAAAATTAATTATTCAGGATGAAAACATAAGGTTCCATAATAAATCTAAACAAAAATCCAAACCTATTATCTCGGAAGAAGAGAGGAAAAAATGATCAGAAAAAATAAAAAAATACTGGGCACTAAGAAAAGAACAACACACAGAGAAAATTATTGATCCAACTTACCCCAGAGAGGGTGGGAAAAAAAAAAAATACACCAAGAATTTTTTTTTAAACATTAAATTAATGATATTTGTATAATTTTGTAGGGTGATCCAAAGGATGTAATTGAATTGACTGATCAAACTTTGATTCTCTGGTGTTGAACTCTGAAGACATGTGGCTTGTGGAGTTCTATGCTCCGTGGTGTGGACATTGCAAGAACTTGGCACCCCACTGGGCCCAAGCAGCCAGTGAACTTAAGGGGAAGGTAAATATTTTATATTTTCTATGCTTTTAATAGCTTCATGATGTTATATTCTATTAAATTGTTGTATATATTATGCCTGTTATTTTATTCCTAACTTTCTATTTTGGAAACAAAGATGCCTAAACCTAAAATGTTTATGGTGTTGATGAGGTATATTTTATGATGCAATATGGGCTACAATGCTCCTCTCTTTAAATTATTTCTTCAACTATGTTGTGTTTTATGTGTTTATTAACCATATTTTTCAAACGTTGTAATTTTTAAATTTCAGGTAAAATTGGGTGCCCTAGATGCCACAGTACATACTGTTAAGTCAAATCAGTATGGAGTACAGGGGTATCCAACAATAAAATTCTTTCCTCCAGGCAAGAAGGATGCCAGCTTTGCAGCTGAGTATAATGGTGGTCGTACTGGAAGTGATATAGTGAACTGGGCATTAGAAAAACTGGCAGAAAATGTGCCTGCTCCAGAAATTAAACAGGTGAAGTATTAAAATAGCAGTGTTGAAAGTTTAGTGATAGCTTTAGCTTCTCAATATTAATTTATTAAATAATGCTATAGCTGTGTGGAGTCCCTTCATGTCTTCTTAATGTAGAAGCCATTCATTGTGTATTTGTGAATGATTGATTGCATTTGAATGTGGGACCAAGAGAGTAAGGTAAAGGAAGGATTTATGCTTGGATGGGAATGAAGCCTGAATTAGCTCAGTGGTCAGAGTGTTGGCATGGAAAGCTAAAGGTTCAGGGTTCGATTCCCGGTTCAGGCAGAAATTTTTCTCTTTACCATTGATAACAATAATTTGTATTGTTTATTTTTTATTATTTATTATTTGAAGTATGAGGTGAGTGAAATAATAAAAAATAAACAATATTAAAAAACCCTATAGTGTTATTTCCTATCTACATAACTTAACAATAATTTGTGTTCATTGATTTGCTTATTTCTATCATAGTAATAGCTTTAGCTTCTCAATATTAATTTAATAAATAATGCTACAGCTGTATGGAGTCCCTTCATGTCTTCTTCACGTGAAGCCATTCATTGTGTATTTGTGAATGATGATTCATTGCATTTGAATGTGGGACCAAGTAAAGGAAGGATTTATGCTTGGATGGGAATGAAGTCTGAATTAGCTCAGTGGTTAGAGTGTTAGCACGGAAAGCTAAAGGTTCGGGGTTCATTTCCTGGTTCAGGCAGAAATTTTTCTCTTTACCATTGATTACAATAATTTAATTATGTTCATTTATTTACTTATTTCTATCATAGTAATAGCTTTAGCTGCTCAGTATTAATTTAATGAAGTAGTGTTGATTGACTGATGATGATGTTCTTATTGTAGATTGTTGATAAAGATACAGTGAAAGAGGCTTGTGAACAACATCCACTGTGCGTTGTATCAGTGCTGCCACACATACTGGATTGTCAAGCAGATTGTCGTAACAGCTACTTAGATATTCTCACCAAAATGGGAGAGAAATACAAGAAGAAAATGTGGGGGTATGTTCAAGATTATTTCATTTTAATACTCATAATCTTTATATCTGTCCTGCACCATAACTGAGCAGTTTAAGGGATCATGCAACAGTCCAGATCTACGGGATGTGTGCTGATTCAAGTCCCTCATCGGGCAAGAAAATTTTTCATGAAATTTTGGCCATTATGGGGGTAATACCCATCCAACATTGTGAAGAGCTTGTATATATAGCTATAGTAAGTAGCAGATCGAGAAAATTAGCTGTAATGGCTGGCTGAGGGACCCAATATACAGACTCTACATCACCTGTACACTGGCTGAATGATGGTCCATCTCTATGATTAACATATGTGGATGAGGCCAACTGTAAACCAAGGACTAGATCTATCCTCCCATGAAGTAATAATATATAATAATTTATATAAATAAATCAGATATTATTTTTAGATCTCACCTCATAAAACTCTGTGATTTTCACTGGACCGGTTTCTGAAGGCATCCCTTGAATCATTTACCAAAATTCTGTCAAACTTCTGCCATTGCCACCAATGGCAAAAGTTCAACAGTCATGAGTTCCAACTGAGGATGGAAGGGATGCCTTCAGAAACCGGTCCAGTGAAAACTACAGAGTTTTATGGGGTGAGATGTAATATAATATCGGACTCATTTATATAAATTGTAAATTGCATCATAGTGTTACTATGTAAATTTTTATTGAAATAAATAACAATCTTTTTCTGCTTTATATAATGTTCTTAAAAATATTAATTAAATAAAAATAAAACTTAGATATTTTCACCAATATTTATTAAGATATAATTCAGTGGCAGCTGTTTCGGTACACTGTACCTTCTTCAGACATGTTAACAAATTATGAATTGTGTTCCATCTGATCCAAGCAACAATACAACAATTATTTATTTAAATTTTTTAATTAAACAAAGGCAATTCATTCAAATCAAGTTGAGAATTTAACAGTTTATTACTACTTTTCAATTTATTTATTTCTACAGCCTCCAAAAGGTCCAACTTCTTACCCTTATCACAAACATGTAAAATTTCAAAATTTGGATCGAAACAATGATTAAATTGGAATAGGTGGTTAGCATATTTTGAATATTCTAAATTTCTGTTCTATGCTCTCATGTGTTCCTTTACCTCTTAAAGATAGTTACTTTCCTTTCTCTTTTATATTCAATGTCGATGATTAATTGATTGTTATACTGCTGATAAAATAAATCAGGTAACATTTTCTTCTGTGTGTATTAAAATATAAAATTTTAACAAGAAAGTTGACTTAACTTAATTCAACAAAATGATGTTGCATGATAAAAATCTGTTCAACCATACTGTACTTTTTAAAATCACTTACACCATTTTACTAATAATTTAAAAGTCATACCTTTAGTTTGTGAGACAGAAAATTACAGTTTCATACTTTACCTGAATTTTTACTTGCAACTAATCGGTATAACATATAATTTTTAAGTCAGATATAAACATTCACTTCATAATTATATTATTTTTAGTCTGATCATCTTACATCAATATTAATTCAAAGTTAAAATTGGGAAACACATTATGAGGTTCTTTCACCATTTTTGGCAAATTTATTTATGTGTTATTTAGAATGTCATATCACCAATGCTTATCCCTGGATGTTTCAAATGTTGGTATAGATATGTGGATGATATTTTCTCTGTGATAAAATTCTAAATATATTGAAGATGCATTAAAATTACTCAACCTCCAGGATGAATCTGTGAAATTTACTATGGAATTAGAAAATATATGGTTGGGAATTGAGAAATAATAAACCCAAATCCCATTTTTTGGACCTCTAACATAAGAAGAATATGAACAACAACAAAGAATTGAATTCAATATCTACAGAAAAGATTACTCATATTGACAATTACATAAAGTCTTCAAAGTTTCAATCATATTGCGCATAAGCATGCAATTGTCAACAGTTTGATATATAGATTATTGAATGTTCCACTAAATGAAGAGGATTTTAAGAAAGAATACTATCACATTTTGGACATAGCTAATTTAAATGGTTTTGGAAAGGAAATAATTATAACTAAATTGAAGAAATTCAGACAACAAAAAAGATTAAAAGAATACACTACCCTGCAATCTGATTCAAAGAAAGGAAAACAATTTAAGAAAATCACTTATCATCCTGGAATACATAACAAATTTCAAAAAATTTTCAAGAAATTCAATATTACATTGGCACCGATAAATAAATTTAGCCTTGGTAACTTATTAATAACCAATAAGAAAATGAACACCCCAGATAGTAAAAAATCTGGAATTTATCAAATTGATTGTGGAGATTGCAATAAAGTATACATAGGAAAAACAAAAAGAAATTTGGACACTCGCACAAAGGAACACTTTAGAAATATTAAAATGGTGAAATTGAAAAATCAGCTATTGCAGCACATAGTTTGTTGGAAGGTCATAGAATTTAGAATTGAAAAAGAAGCTAAACTTCTAAAACATTTGGAAAAACCTTTGGACTTGACAGTTTGGGAGAAAATATCTATACAGAAGAACAAATTTAAATCTATGAATTTCGACATTCCGGATGAACGTGACCTCATCTCGAAGTTCATCAAATCAATACCAGATGGCAACGATATCTCGAAGTTGTCAAATCAACACCAGATGGCAACGTTATAGAGGGAGATTCCAACGAATATCCGGTAGTCATAATGGCGGTTGAAAATGAATGACAAGATCATTCGAAAACTATAGTTACCGTGTTTGATAAAACATGAAATATGAGGTAAAATGTTAAAATGACTCATTAATTTATCATATTAATGTTGATTTGTTCTTGGACATGTTTCAAAACAATTCTGTTTTATCGTCAGCTTGTCCAGAATTGTTTTGAAACATGTCCAAGAACAAATCAACATTCATATTGAGGTAAGATGATCAGACTAAAAATAATATAATTAAAATAACCTCAAAATATCACTTCCTAAAATTAAATATTATTCACTTCATAATCTGTAGAATTCTTGAGAATATGTTTGAGAATACTTGCATTCTATCTTCAGCTCATTCTGACTGTTGAATTGGTGGTTGGCAATCCTTTAGGTTGTTCATCTTCCCTATTTAGGTTGGCCGATGAACTTACACATCAAATCCTTTTCCTTGGGAATTTCAAAATTCATTACTTTTTCTTTATAGATTAAATTTTTTTTTAATTTCCGGGATTTATTTGGAAGTTCATTGGTCAACTAAAGAGGGAAGAGAAAGCAATCTACAGGATCCCCAACCACTAATTCAACAATGAGAACGACAAATTATATTTGAAAAGAAAAATATACCATTAATAAATTAATGAGTCATTTTAACATCTTACCTCATATTTCATGTTTTTTCAAACACGGTAACTATAGTTTTCAAATGATCTTGTCATTCATTTTCAACCGCCATTATGACTACCAGACATTCGTTGGAATCTCCCTCTATAACGTTGTCATCTGGTGTTGATTTGACGAACTTTGAGATATCGTTGCCATCTGGTGTTGATTCGATGAACTTCGAGATGAGGTCACGTTTATCCGGAATGTCGAAATTCATAGATTTAAATTTGTTCTTCTGTATAAATATTTTCTCCCAAACTGTCAAATCCAAAGGTTTTTCCAAATGTTTTAGAAGTTTAGCTTCTTTTTCAATTCTATGACCTTCCAACAAACTATGTGCTGCAATAGCTGATTTTTCAATTTCACTATTTTTAATATTTCTAAAGTGTTCCTTTGTGCGAGTGTCCAAATTTCTTTTTGTTTTTCCTATGTATACTTTATTGCAATCTCGACAATCAATTTGATAAATTCCAGATTTTTTACTATCTGGGGTGTTCATTTTCTTATTGGTTATTAATAAGTTACCAAGGCTAAATTTATTTATCGGTGCCAATGTAATATTGAATTTCTTGAAAATTTTTTGAAATTTGTTATGTATTCCAGGATGATAAGTGATTTTCTTAAATTGTTTTCCTTTCTTTGAATCAGATTGCAGGGTAGTGTATTCTTTTAATCTTTTTTGTTGTCTGAATTTCTTCAATTTAGTTATAATTATTTCCTTTCCAAAACGACAGTTTGGGAGAAAACATTTATACAGAAGAACAAATTTAAATCTATGAATTTCGACATTCCGGATGAACGTGACCTCATCTCGAAGTTCATCGAATCAACACCAGATGGCAACGATATCTCAAAGTTCGTCAAATCAACACCAGATGGCAACGTTATAGAGGGAGATTCCAACGAATGTCCGGTAGTCATAATGGCGGTTGAAAATGAATGACAAGATCATTTGAAAACTATAGTTACCGTGTTTTGAAAAACATGAAATATGAGGTAAGATGTTAAAATGACTCATTAATTTATTAATAAGAACCTCATAATGTGTTTCCCAATTTTAACTTTGAAGAAAATATACCATATTTGAAGAGAAAAATTATACGCTCAGACCGGGACTTGAACCCGGGACCCTTGGTTTTCTAGTGCAAGTGCTCTACCATTTGAGCTACCTGAGCAAGTCTGAGTGTATAATTTTTCTCTTCAAATATGATTTATCCATCATTGAGATGTATGAAATTAATAATAAGAACATAGAAAAATATACGCCTAGACTGGGGTTTGAACCTAGGACCTTTGACTCTCTATGTCAATGCTCTTCCATCTGAGCTACCTAGGCCTCCAATCTAAACGTGTATTTTTCTCTTCTACATAGTTAATTCCCTAACCCCAAATGCTACGAGCCATTGCTACGATTTTTGCAAATGGCAGCTTCTTTATTAAGAAGACTTTTTATTGGGAATTTAAACATTACTTATAAAGCCAATAGTGTCTAGGCGTATATTTTTCTTTTCAAATATAATTTGTCCATCGTTAAGATGTTTAAAAACAAATAATATTAACAATGAGAACGAGCTGAAGATAGAATGCAAGCATTCTCAAACATGTTCTCAAAAATTCTATAAATTTTGAGGTGAGGTGTTTATATCCGACTCAAAAATTATTAAAATTAATCTCATAGTGGATATATTAAAATTATAGGAAATATAAAATTTTAATATGCATAGTGTTAACTTCCTATTAAAATATTAACTGTATAGCCTACTTTCGTGAAATAGGCACCAGGAGATAAAAGTAAAAAAGTGTGTATTATGATTGACTAGTTTTCATGTGAAGTAATATCTTAGAAAAATATATGAAAAGTAATGTTTCCAGGCAAGCCATCTGTAAGGAATGGTTAATGTAACAATAGGGGAAAAACCTGGCTCAGGTGTATATTTTTCTCTATAGTTACATTCATTATTGCCTACAGATGGCTTGTTTGGAAATGTGAATTTCCATATAAAATTCATAATTAGTTGATTTTTCAGCAAAACACCATTATAATTGCTTCTTATAGTAGTAGCGGGTTCACGCCGTAGCGTAGTGGTTAAGGCACTGCACTACAAGTTGGAAGGTCGAGGGTTCAAGTCTCAGTGGGGTCAGGATTTTTAAACTGATCAAAACTTTCTGGCGGCACTATGGCCCTGGGGTTGACTCCGCCTCTAACGGAAATGAGTACCAGACACTTGTTCTGGGGTAAATGCGACCGTCAAGCAGAGCTGACATCAAGTGTCGATTGTCTAGAAAAAAGTGGGAGCCTTAACCTCCCACTACCCCAGTGGGATTACTTTACGTTACTCTCATAGTAGTAGCGCTTGCATTAAATCTTGTGAACACAAGTTTCACAGTTGGTACAAAGTTTTTATTGTACCTTAGAATCATTCTCCGCTTTCCTTGACAGGTCTATATATCTTCCTCGAGATCTTTCTCTCAAATATCCAAAGTCTAGCCATATCACATTCATTATCCAGGTCTCAGCTCCATACATCAGTACGGTTTTACTACTGTCTTGCTGAATTCCTATTTTTGTTTCAAAAGTTAGGTGATTTAGATTTAAATTACTTAAGTAATGCAAAATAAAATTTACTGGCACTCTGTATTAGTCTATTTCTCTTCTTTCATTTGCTATCATGTTATATTCAATTTCTGCCATGTATTGTGTGTCTTCGTTGCATATGTGATTATTTTCTATTGGGCAACCGTACTATACAGTGTAAAACCATTGGCATCGCCAGCTGGTAGCTACATAGCCTATTATTATGCAATGCAAAAAATTAACCTCAACTAGGTTTATTTTATAATTAAGATATTTTGTCTGTACATTCTTACCTGTTATGGTTGTTTTTGTTGAACATATGTTTCAAGGCTCCTGAGCCCCATCGTCAGCGATTGACATATGTTCAACAAAAAACACCATAAGAAATAAGAATGTACCAGACAAATTATCTTAATTATTAAATAAACCTCTTAAGGTACGTACACACTTGCGCGCGCGCACCATGTTCATCAGATTTGGACGGTGTTTTAAGGTCCGTGCGCACGTCTCGCACCACGATCCACTCATTGTCGGTTTTTTCCACAAACACTTTGATGGTTTGCTGTTTAGATTTGGACGGGTACCTGAGATGTTCGTTGTTTTCGGTGCGCACCTATTATTTGAGTATGGAGTGGTCAGAGGAAAACATGTTAAAACTTATTGATATTTATAGAAACAAGCAATTATTGTGGGATCCTCAACATAAGGATCATTTTAAAAAATCATTGAAAGGAGATGCCTGTTTTTTTTTTCAATGTTATGTGTTTTTTTTTTTTGTGTGTACTGTAATTGTATGAATAAATTAGAATTATTTAGAAAACATTATTTATTTAAGACGTTCATTTCATAATATTATGTATGAAGTATCACAAAACAATACAATATATAAACACATTTATTACTAATTATTTATTTATTTCTTCGAAGACTCCAAAGAGCAAGACTGCTCATGTTAAGGGGCAATATACAAAAAATAATGGCCATAAAACAATTAACAATAAAAACAAGAAAACAAATTCAGGCATAAGTTTAAGTAATACAAACTACTATAGATGCACAATATATATACACATATAAATACAATATTTAAACAGGATAATATTAATAATAATAAAATTAACAACTTGCCTTCCTTTGGCCAGCAACCAATCGAAGGGACTTTTATTATGCTTTCAAGTCTTATATGAGAATTTCCCATAAGGGAAAATTTTCTATAGGATCGTAACAGGCCTTGGCCTAATACTTGAAAGGAAGAAGAAGACAAAATTAACTAAGAAAGCAATGAGAAAAAATATTATTTAATACAATTAGAAAAATGTTTAACATTCGTGAAATGTTGATATTCAATAGGTAAGTTATTGTAATGGTTGATTAATGCATAACGAATCCCTTTTATACCATTTTTTTTTTTTTGAGAAACTAGTATCTTTGTGCAATAAAGTACAACCTCTAGTATAATAATCATGTACATCTTTATTAAAAATTAAGGCCATGTTATGGTGAGATATATTCTTAATAATTTTAAATATATATATATATATACAAATCATATATTTTTTTAAAATTCCTTTAATGCTATAATATTTGAAAAAGTATAAATAAAGTTATAAGATGTAATAAGTAATAAGCGTGACCAGACGTCCCGATTTTGGCGGGACAGTCCCGATTTTTAACAATTTGTCCCGCGGCATTTTAAAAAAAGTCCCTATTTTTGGTGAAGAATGCAGGACAAGCGGGAGAACGGAAAGGGAATAGACATGGTTGGTTACACCTGCTCTGCAAAATGTCTACTGAAGGTTTGTGGGTTTCCTATGGATCGCAGGAGGTTCGTTGAAATTAATCATTTCGACGAACATAACATGCGCGGCACGCATATGTGTACGTACCTTTAATGTTACATCCTATTGTATTTTGAAATGAGTTTATTTTGTAGTCTGTGAATTTAAGACAAATCATGATTTTTAGATTTCAGATTTCTGGAAAAAAATCATCTTATATTAGAGTAAATAGGGTAATTGTAATCATTAAATGAATCAGATTTTACAGTGGTTATTGTAATTTGTAAGGTGATTTCTGTATTTCATATCTGAGTTGGCGATCACAACTTGGTCATATGTGAAAAGTGTTTGGATTTCTTTTACTCTTCAAATTTTTTTTCCTTTTTTTTTTCTTCCGGTTTCCAATCAGATATAATTTCATTAAAAAATATATATATTGCGATGCATTGTTGATCCATTGCTCAAATTATGCCTTTGAATTTTGCGGGCAGCAGCAGGACTCCTTGTAAGCCAATAGGAGTTAGATTTTGTTCATGTACAGCCACCAAACTAATTCTCCAGAAGTGCTTTCTAGAGAAAGCATTTTCCAGATGCATTAATTCTAGAAGAATCTGACCCGCAGGGCTTTCACTCAAGAAAGGTCTGGACTGGGATTCTGGAATGTTCCTATGGTCTCATATGAAGGAAGGTGCAAGTCGGTACTGCCCAGTCATATCCAAAGTGTGGACAAGCAAATGTGACCTAAGTGTGAAGCAAAGTAGATATGATAAGTGAAGCGTCAGCGAGTGCAAGGTACTGAGTGATAAAATGAAATTGTGAAGAAAGAGACTATTAGCAGCAAATTATATGTGAAGAATCATTGAAATTCTGTGAAATAAATAAAGTGAATTTAAAAAGTTTTAGTGAACACCTGTGAAGTTTAATTAATAAATTTGGGAATTTTTAACATTATGAGGTTTTATTGATAAGAATCAAATGAATCGTGAATTCTTCTTACCTCATACTTCTATGTTTTTTTTAAACACAACACCGCAGTATCGGCGACCATCGTCACCATCATCAGCTGTTTTCACGACTGTCGATTTTTTCTTTTGCCGGTAATTATCTAAACTGCCATTTGGTGTTCTTTTGAAGGAATAATTTTCTAAACTGCCATCTGTTGTATTTTTGTAATCCAGACGAACCAAGCTTGATTACAAAGTTCTTCAAAATACAACAGATGGCAGTTTAGAAAATGATTCCTTCAAAAGAACACCAGATGGCAGTTTGGATAAGTACCGGGAAAAGAAAAAATTGAAAGTCGTGAAAACAGCTGATGATGGTGACGATGGTCGCCGATACTGTGATGCTGTGTTTAAAAAAAAACATTGAAGTATGAGGTAAGAAGAATTCACGATTCATTTGATTCTCATATATGAAGTTAAAAAAAAAAATGTAATCTGAATCCTACGCTACTACCTTCAGTGACAATATGTTCAAGAATGTTTGAGATAATGGGCATCCTTGTTTAATACCTCTGTTGATTGATATGGTTTGTTTTCATTTCATATTTAGTCTAATTTTAATTTTGTTTTCATATATTCTCTTTATTGCTTTATTTTGTGAAATATTAAATAATAATGATCTTCTCATTTCGTCAAAAACCTTGTTATAATCTAAAAATAGAAAAGGTGTTTGTAATTTTAATTCTTGATTATTACAAGTTAGGCTATTTTGAGTCACCTCATTTTTATAGTTTTAACTACAAATATGAGGTCAGTCAAAATAGCCTAATTCATAATTATTAAAATAAACCTCATAGTAAGAATCAAATGAATCATGAATCCTTCTTACCGCATACATCTATGTTTTTTAACACAGAACTGCAGTATCGGGAAATACATCATTCCCATCGTCAGCTGTTTTCACAACTGTCAATTAATTTTTCTGAACTGCCATCTGGTGTACTTTTGAAGAACTTTGTAATCAAACTTGTTCTTCAAAAGTACACCAGATGGCAGTTTAGAAAATTACCAGCATAATAAAATTGACAGTCATGAAAACAGCTGACGATGGGAATGATAGAAAATTACTTCTTCAAAAGTACACCAGATGGCAGTTTAGAAAATTACCAGCATAATAAAATTGACAGTCATGAAAACAGCTGACGATGGGAATGATGTATTTCCCGATACTGCAGTTCTGTGTTAAAAAAACATAGATGTATGAGGTAAGAAGAATGATTCACGATTCATTTGATTTTTATTAAGATAACCTCAATGTAAAAATTCCCAAATTTATTATATTAAACCTCAGTGTTACTTCCTTTTAAATATTGAATATTAAAATATTAGAGCATTGGCCTAGAAAACCAAAGATCCTGGGTTCAAATCCAGGTTTGAGTGTATAATTTTTCTTTTCAAATATAATTTGACCCTCATTGAGAAGTATTAAATTAATAATAAAAATATTAATTTTTTTAGGCATAATTTTTCTTTTCAAATATAATTTGTCCATCATTAAGATGTTTAAAAACGAGTAATATTAACATTAAATTTTGTTTTCTAATGGCTTGCAGTTGGGATCCTTTAACCCATTTTGCTTCTTGCCTCCCAGTAAAATCTACTTATGTTGTTGGATTGTTGAAAGATTCTGGACAGTTATGCAATGTAGCAGATGTTCCTGATCCATTCTTGAATTTGATTGACAGCATAAAGCACATTTTTCACTTTTGGTTATATTTATCTTGTGTGGGTGTGCAAGCAAGGCAGTCATGGCCTGTGTTCAGTCTAAAAGTGACAGTAGCTCCTTTTCTTGGTTTCTGGCAGTTCTTTTCAAGTGTTTTCCAATATCTGTCCATATTTTACCGGTTTAGTGTAATGATGTGTAGATTCAATTTCACTTTTGGTTTTAATTAATCTCAATACTGTTAGATGGCTAAACATTTGGTTTGTACAAAGCAATTTGGTTCCTTTGTTAACCCGTCAGCGCCGACATCCATACGTGGTATAGACCCTCTCTTCTTCACTTATTGCCGACATCTATACGTGGTATAGACCTATGCAGGCGTGTTTTCTTTTTGTTCTGGATCGTACATTTTTGAAGCTACAAATATGTAATTTATTTGTGTTTAACGTAGAAATTATGAGCTTTCAGGACATATGAATAAAAATAATATTTGTTTAAAATTTAATTTCATATTATTTTTTTAAAAATCAGATGAGATTGAAGTAATCGTAATTTTCTCTAAATGCGCGCGACCTTTTCATTTGTTTTTTTTTTACTGCTGTATATTCTTATATTTGCGTATGAACAATATAATTTTGAAGCCTAAGATCTTAGCTTTCTTTCTAAGTGTATGAATCAGCTGTGATCACATTTTGTGCATGTGGTATTGAGGTTGAAGTAGTTTCTTACTTCAACACTCGATGGCACACAGACCTAGCTTTGTGCTGCTTTCTGCAGGGCTTCTAATAAACTTATACACAATCTAATTTTTCAGGTCGATAAAATGATATACAAGCTATCGATTGATATATAAATCGACCTGTTTAGGGGAATACCTGATTTATTTTGCCTCTTTCAAATAGATGTTACTTACAAGGAATCAGTCTGAGGCGCGGTGTCGTGCGTTATATACGTAATTATGGCCAGTCGTAACCTAAAAGACACTTCATCAGAAAAATTACCCCTAAAAGTGATAAATTGAAACCTCAAAGGAGGTGTGTTGTTTGTACTAAACATGGGAGAAGAAAGACATCTGTTTATTGCTGCCAGGAATGTGATGTAGGTCTGTGTATTGAAGAGTGTTTCGAGCTGTATCACACCAAGCTCAACTACTAAGGTTATGTGATTTTTTATTTCTAAAATTAATAGTACTAAAATAAGAGAAAATTATTTTTATGGTCTGTGTAGTTGTAAATAACTGCTGTAGAATTTTTATACGAATCCAAGCAATAATTCAGATTCTAAGTATAAACATTGCTAGTGCTTTGACACAAGATTGAGCTTGAGTTCACTCTTCTAAATATTCATTCTGATTTTGGTTATGTCAGCTGCTTTTGTATATACAAGTTACAGATGAATCAGCACTATGCCACACAATATATTTAGTGTCTCACAGAAAGAAACAGGGATGTCCAATGTGAGCAAATCAAATTATTTAGTAAAAATGTGTATCATGAGAGAGAAATTCAGATTTCAAAATTTTTTTTAATAGTTTATAAAGGCTACTGAACTCCATACGGTATGTATTAAATTTCTCATTTATTTCTGAGCTAACAAGTAAAAATTTCGTTCAAATCCATCGATATTTAAAAAAGTTATGATCGTTTATACAAATCAGTGTTCTAGGAATACTAAAATGTTAAAATGGCCTCCGTCCATGCAGTAGGAAAGCAAGTAAAAGGGTGCGTCACTGACGGGTTAAGGAATCTGCCCGAGGGCAGGTCCTTCACTGCAGTCATAGCATTTTCATGCTATGCTTGCAGCTTTACTAGGGAATTATAGGTGTGGTAGCTTCCCGTTGCTTTCCACACTGGTGAAGGATGATGATATGATTTTGGGACCGTTTGGGCCTTAAAGTTTTCCTGACATTTGTCTTACAGGTGAGGAAAAACCCCGATAAAAACCTCACCCAGTAAAACTGCCCCGACCAGGGATCAAACCTGGGCCCGCTGTGTGACAAGGCAGCCTGCTACCTCGAGACCACAGCACATAAATTTGATTTTCGTGATTTTTATTTTGTAGATTACTATGTCACTTGATACTTTTAAGTCACGCTTATACAATTACTTGTTAAATAATTAGTTTTTCTCCATAATTAAATTTATTCTATGTCATTAGTAGTTTTATTTTCATGTTTCTATCTTGTACATCTTACATTTTATTTGTAAAAGGTGTGTGTATATATGTAGTATGTGTGTGTGTATATATATAATTCTTAATGAGGAAAAAAGGTATGAAAAATTGGGGATAAATTAATTAAAATTGGACATTTAAAAAATCCTAAAAATCATTATATAAATAATGTGGATCCTTCAAAGATAGCTTTAAATCACAGGAAAAACAGAATTGTCAATCTCATGTTAGAGACTGATCTCACCTCACTTGGTATCACGGTCACAGGGGTGCGGTCTGTTGGCATAACATCTGTCCAAACTATCTAAAGAAGAAGAGAAAATGTATAAAAGTTAAGATAAATTATGTAATTTAAACTAAATATAGCTATGTTTTTATTTAAACTTATAATTTACACCAAAGAACAAATTAATATTTGAAGAGAGAAATTTTTCTACAGAGAAAACGAAAATTATGGCATTTCAAGATGTAGATCCTGTCAGAAGTAAAATTGTACTTGACAATAAAATTTTGGGGCAGATGAATAATTTTACATATCTAGAACGCAATATCTCATATGAAGAAGAAAAGGATGTAAATGCAAAAATATCAAAATTTTTTAAGAATTTTAGGGTTAATAAATTCTATCTTCAAGCCACAGTTAGTCCAAAAACATTCAAGACCAAAAGTGTATAAAACACTGGCTCTTCCAACTCTTTTTGTATGGTAGCGAAGTATGGACATTGAAACAGAAGAATATACAGAGACTTAGATCTGCTGAAATGAGATACCTTCAGAGGACTGCAGGATATACATTACTAGATCACAAAAAAAAAAATGAAGACATCTTAGAAGAATTACACATGGAACCTTTAGAAAACAAAATTTCTGATTATAAGTCAAGATGGATGCAAGATGTTCATCGAATGGAAGATCACAGGATACCCAAACAAATGTTAAGCTATCAACCTGCAGGAAGAAGAAGACCAGGACGTCCACTCAAGACTTCTGGATGGTGTTTCTCTTGAGGCCGAAACAGGTCAACAAATGGCCTAAATTTGTGAATGTACTATGATCATGATGAAAAATGTTCACCTAAACTGAGGTTTGAACCTAAGGTCTCTTGTTTTACGTACCACAGCATTAGACCACCATGCTTCTGGGCAACCGCACTTTAAATGAAATTTTGTTTATAGCATAATTGCCAAGGTAGAATACTGGTCTAATATGCTGGTACGTAAAACCAGAGACCTTGAATTCAAATCCTAGTTTGAACGAAATTTTTTCTCTTCAAATATTAAATATAGCCAACTTACTAAAACCCTAACTTAACTCCCCCCCCATGTAGGATGTAATAACAAAAGATGTCTTTGGATGTTACAATACAAACGTATTATGTAATCACTAACATTGAACATAGTTTACAACTTGTGACCTTACAATTTGTAACAAGTAGTCTGCTCTAACATGCATAGTGCATCATTTCAGTAACAGTAACTCAGAAATTAATTCAGGAATCCATTGATTTTTATTTATTTGCGAAACAAAGTCTCTTTGGTGGATAGGAATATGATGGGACTGCAATTGTTTTTGTAATTATTAACAATAATTAATTAAAATAAGTAAATTACTCAAGGAAATTCACTTCATATTTTTCAATAACGTATTGGGCATAATATGAAGTGAGGAGTTAATACCAATTCTTTGATAAAATACCTCATACTGTTACTTCTGTTATTTTTGTGTTTATGAAACATATTTATATATTTTCTACTAATATATAGCCTACTAATCACAGCCTTCATCTCCTCAAAGGACAACTTTTAAATTTGCAGTGATATTTTAATTTATAAATGGGTAGATAAAATGTCCAATGAATGAATGAGTCATTTCTTATCTTATCTCATAGTTTTTTCTTAAAAATGGGAACTGCAGACATAAACTATGAGGTAAGATAAGAAATGACTCATTCATTCATTCGTTTGAATTAAGAACCTCATAATGTTATTTCCCATATATGGATAAAATGTTTTTACATCTCATCTCATAAAGTTCTGTGTTTCCACGTTATTGGTTTCACATGCATTTAGTCTTCATCTTCAGTCAAACTCAAACTATCTCTGTTGTTATGACCAAGTGTCTCCTTCATTTCAGGCCTTACCATGGCTACACCTAAATGACAGAAGAACTTTACATTCACATACCTTACTATTCCAAATTCTGCACACATATTTACCAAGTTATTTAACAACACTTTTCAAAATTTATCAGCTCATCACAATTTAGGAACAAGATCACAAGATTCTTCTTTACTTTTGATACCACAGCACAGGACATGTCTATACTCTGAATCTTACACAATATATATGACTAGATATTTAATTTTAGGAAGTTATATTTTGAGGTTATTTTAATTATATTATTTTTGGTCTGGACATCTTACCTCAATATTAATGTTGATTTGTTCTTGGACATGTTTCAAAACAATTCTGTTTTATCGTCAGCTTTCCCAGACTGGTTTTATTTATGTTGCATTACGTTGCACCACCTGGATGTCGATGTCAGCTCCATCCTGTGGTTGGCCAAAGAACCTCCAAACAAGGTCACCCTCCATCGGAATATCAATATTCATAACTCTTAATATTTAATTTTAGGAAGTTATATTTTGAGGTTATTTTAATTATATTATTTTTGGTCTGGACATCTTACCTCAATATTAATGTTGATTTGTTCTTGAACATGTTTCAAAACAATTCTGTTTTATCTTCAGCTTTCCCAGACTGGTTTTATTTATGTTGCATTATGTTGCACCACCTGGATGTCGATGTCAGCTCCATCCTGTGGTTGGCCAAAGAACCTCCAAACAAGGTCACCCTCCATCGGAATATCAAAATTCATAACTCTGTTTCTGTTCTTCTGAATATAATTTTTTCCCAAATAGTCAGCTCGTTTGTATTTTCTAACTGTTTTAATAATTTAGTGTCTGAATTGATATTATGTTTTTCAGACCAAACATGAGCAGCAACTGCAGATTTTTCAATTTCTCCATTTTTAATATTTCTTATGTGTTCTTTGGTTCTAATTTTTAGGTTTCTTTTTGTTTTCCCTATATATATCTTTTCACAACCCATGCATTCAATTTGATATATTCCTGACTTTTTATTTTTATCAGAAAAGTATAAAAAACAAAAAATGATAAACAGAAGTAATCTTGAAAAAGAAGAACCACCTATGAAAAAATATAGGAAATTCACATATCACCCCTGGGTACATAATAATTTCAAAATATATTTGAGAAGTTTAATATTAAATTAGCACCAAAAAATAACTACAGTTTAAATAAACTAATAAAAACCAACAAAATGAAAAAACTGATAAAAATAAAAAGTCAGGAATATATCAAATTGAATGCATGGGTTGTGAAAAGATATATATAGGGAAAACAAAAAGAAACCTAAAAATTAGAACCAAAGAACACATAAGAAATATTAAAATGGAGAAATTGAAAAATCTGCAGTTGCTGCTCATGTTTGGTCTGAAAAACATAATATAAATTCAGACACTAATTATTAAAACAGTTAGAAAATACAAAAGAGCTGACTATTTGGGAAAAAATTTATATTCAGAGAACAGAAACAGAGTTATGAATTTTGATATTCCGATGGAGGGTGACCTTGTTTGGAGGTTCTTTGGCCAACCACAGGATGGAGCTGACATCGACATCCAGGTGGTGCAACGTAATGCAACATAAATAAAACCAGTCTGGGAAAGCTGACGATAAAACAGAATTGTTTTGAAACATGTCCAAGAACAAATCAACATTAATATTGAGGTAAGATGTCCAGACCAAAAATAATATAATATATGACTAGAGCATGGAACTCACTTCCCAGTCATGTCAGGGACTGTCAATTGCTATCATTATTTAAATCCAAATTAACTGATATCTTAAGTTCGACACAATGAAAACATTAACTTCATAACAACTAAATAGAGCATTCCATTAATAATCATCTAGGAAGCTACTTAATTTATTTTATATTATTTTAATTTTATTATATTCTATGTTTTTGTTAGTATTAGCTAGTATTAGATCACATCATCATTGTATTTTATTTAGTCTGTATTTTAATAATATCTTAAAATTGTAATATGTATGTAATTTTTGTATAATTCTACTATTCGCTGGTTGAGTTGAAGAGAAGGCCTTATGGCCTTAACTCTGCCAGCTAAAATAAAGCATAATTATTATTATTATTATTATTAACATTTTGTCATTATCATCATCGTCTGAACTGTCATCTGGTTCCAATTTTATTAACCTGGAGATTAAACTTTGTCACTGGAAATTGGATGATTCTAACTGAAGTTCTTGCAGGACCTCTTCATTTCTTTTGTGATCTCATCAGAAATAACCTGCTGTTGATCTCATGAACTTCATCTTGCTCTGAGATATGACGGATGTCCTTATTTCCATTGTCTATGCCTCACTTCATAACATAGTACTGGTCTAGTTAATGTTTTATATATGTGCATTCTTATGTGCCTTTGCACTATGGAAGGTTTCATAATTTTGTTAATTATTCCCATTGTTTTATTGCACTTTATTGGATTTTATCAATGATATCTAAATCATTAAAAAAAATTGTACCCTATGTAAGAAAAATCATTTACTCTTTTACACAATTTATACTTTAAACAAATTTTACTTAAGAGGTATTTCCAACAAAATGTCATCACTTGTTTTTTTCTATATTGATCTCCATATTATATTTTTCACTTACAATGTTTAAATTATGTATTGTATGTTGAAGATTATCTTCATTAGTTACAAGAGTTAAGTGATCTGCAAAAAGTATGCATCAGTTTGTAAATTTTAATTGAGATAGATCCATGACATAACTATCTCCATTCCTGGATAATTCTGTTCATGTATATAACCTCTGGTCCCGAGGGTCGCAGGTTCAAAACCCGGCCGGGGTCGATGGATTTTTTAGGATGGAAAAATCCAAGGAGCAAGTCCTCCAACTTTATGCTGTGGGTCCCGAGTCTGAAGATTTTCAGGCTCGTAAAAGGTCCTTAAGCCTGAATAAGAGGGCCTCTAAGCAAAATTTACCGAATTTTTCCATCCTAGTACTACCTTGGTTTCCTAGATGTCAGTATGAGATGGAACTCTGGCCATGGGCCACTCCAATGACGTCAATACAAAAACAAGTGTAACTAAATTAGTATGGTTCAATTTCTTCCCTGTAGGGGGAGAGCACCTAAATCTCATTGAAGTAAACAAGGGCTTAAGATATAATAAACAGCAGTGGTGAAAGTCCACACCACTGTAAATTTCTCACTATAGTGATTAATGTAATAAAAATGTTTGTGTTTAATGTTATAGGGATCTGTCATTTGGACGAGGCTCAACAGCGCCGGTGAAAGGAGCAGCATTACCAAAAATAAATCCTACAGAGCCATGGGATGGTAAAGACGGTGAACTTCCACCTGAAGAAGATATTGACCTGTCAGACGTAGATCTAGATGATCTCGATTCTAAAGATGAGTTATAGAAGTAAAGCGAGTAATGTATGTGTGTGAATGTGTGCGAGGACTGCAAATTGCTTGAACATTGGTGCAGCAATAATTTAATGAATGGTTGGTCAACGGGTCCACCAGCAAGTGAATGCTGTATAACTTGAATGTATTTCAACCCACTCCTTTTAAATCCAAGTCAATATTTTATTTTCAAAACAAACCAAACATTTTATATTTAATACTTAGTAAAAGTATTTTCATATAAATTATTAAATAGCTGATAGTAAAAATGTTTCCTTCCGTTAGTCTTCTTTGCTAGTTTATGTTTTTAAGAATTATCATTTCTAGACTGAATTAAAGTGAGTGGATTATTTCTTGGCAGATAAAGTGAGACTATTGAAGAAGCATTTACCAATAGCTTGATTTCTCTACCCCTTGGTATTGCTCAATTGAGGCCAAAACACACTGTACATTTCTTTCCTTGTGCCTGGAAAGTCTATGTAATATTGATTACATATATACAGTATACATATGTTTTTATGTAAATTATTCAGTCACACTAGTGGACAATTAATTGAGCAGAAAAATGTTGGCCCAAATTGGTATTTGAATCCAGGTCTCTACTTCCATGTACTAGTGCATTGACCATTATGTTACTTGGTCATCACACTTTAGACGGATATTTTTCTCTATCTTATACAACCCTGCACCTGAGGCTGTGAACTTTCGTTCTACAATGTCATCTGGTTGCTTCTATTCAAGATTTTAACACTACTATTATAGCTTTAACGCTAATATTGCGGTGTTTTTATGTAAATTTATACATAGACTGGAGGGGTGAATAGAAGCATCCGATTGTTTTGTAGAATGAAGGTTCACGGCCTCGGGCACGCTAGATTGTATAAGAGAGGAAAGAATTTCCATCTAAAGTGTGATGCCCAAGTGGCATAGTGGTCAGTGTTCTACTAAAACTAGAGGCCTTGAGGAAAAATTTCTCTCTTCAAAAATTGATTAAATATTCTAGAGAAAGAACTAATTTCTACCATCATAAAAGTGAAGGTTCCATGTTTTTAAGAGCTATAGAGTTCCCAAGATACAACTTTATTTTATTAATGAGGTTTCACATTTTCCTGTACTCAACCTGTCATCATTCTACTCCACATTACTCTGTCATTCCAATTTTCAATCCTTTTTCCCCTCATGCTGCTTAAAACAGCATCAATTCACATTATTTTTGGTTTCTTCTTCTTCAACCAGGTGGAAACCATTCTAGTATTTTTCTTGGAAATCTGACTTCTGTCATTCTTTTTACATGACCATACAATTTTGTTTGCTTTTTTATGTATGTTGGACAAAACACAGTATATGATAATAAGAGATAAATCAAAAGATCTGATTTTAGATGATGGGCTTAAAGAAATAAAAGCGTGTGACAAATATATATAGCCTATATATGGGGACAAAAAATGAGTGCAGATGGGAGTATGAAGCTGAAATTATGAGAGGATAAGTAAGAATAAATCTGTGATATCAAAATTAAATGGTTTTTATGGGATTAGAATATAAATTCTTTTATTACCTTTACTTTTAAAGTTAGAATTTTTACGACTCACCTCATATTTGTAAATTTCTTGATGACCAATTTCAGTATGTTACATATCATTATCAATTCTTTCTAACTGTTTATGATCCTGTAGGTTGACTTCTGCTTCGTCTGTTGGCTGAACGATGAACTTCCAAATCAAATTTCTTTCCCCAGAAATTTCAAAATTCATTATTTTCCTTTTATTTTTATGGATGTAAATTTTCTCCCAAATTGTGAGTTCCTTAGATTTATCTGTTTCGTTAATTTGACCTGTGTTTCGATTCTGTGTTTTTTGACAATGCATGTGCAGCTATTACAGATTTTTCTATTTTCCCATTTTTTTGACATTTCTAAGGTGTTATTTTAAAATTGTTTTCAAGTTCCTTTTTGTTTTTCGTATGTATATTTTCTTCATAATCTTTGCAGTCAATTTGATAAATCCCTAATTTGTTGCCTTTTCATTTTTTCATAACAAAAAAAGTATATTGCATATTATACAGTAAGAGATGTTTATATGAAGAAAGTGACATACATTATATTTGAAGAGGAGATTTTATGCTAAACTGTGAACCCAAGGTTTCTGGTCTTCCATGCCAGCGCTCTTAAACTACTGAGCTACTTTTAGGTATCTCAATTTAATGTAAATTTTTCTCTTTCTTATACAATCCACATGCACCAGAGGCAATGAAACTTCATTCCACATGCAATCTGGGTGCTTCATCTCAAGTACACTTTAAATGGGATTTAACACTACTTTTATTCCCGGTAAAGCTTTATTTTCTATGTTTTTGTTTTTAATTTATCACTTCTTACTGAAAGACATTATAAATTATTCTCTTCAAATTTAATATGTCCTTCTGTGAGAAGTGGTAAATTTAAAATAAAAATATTTGTCATAAAATTTACAACTTCGTTAAAATATATTAGTGTGCTTATTAATATGGCTAATAGAAAAAAGTGATCTCACTGTAGGCTTTGAGGCCATTGGGGTAGTTGGAGGTTAAGGCTCCCATTTTTCTAGACAGTTTCTACTTGATATCAACCAGATTGTCAGTCCTGCATGATGTCCACCTTCACCCTCAGAACAAGCATCTGGTACTCATTTTTTTAGAGGCTGAGTCAACCCCAGACTCATTGTGGTGCCAGAATGTTTGGATAACTTTAAAAATCCTGACCCCACCGGGACTGTAACCAGCTTATAGCATATTGCTTTAACCAACTGCGCTACAGCGTGCTCCCTAATATCTATCTGTAGTGGCATAGCCCATTGAGCCATAGCCTCTCCTATGTAAGGAGTTATTAGACCAAGTTAGATTTTAGTTACCTTATTTGCTCATTGGTGTCAAGGATGGCATGTGGTCAACACCCTGACCCAATGAGACATCTAACCAACAACTAAGATATTACTAGAAGGTTGATGTTGGTAAATTTTGCTTAGAGGCCTCATTATTCAGGCTTAAGGTTCCTTATGAGCCTGAAAATCTTCAGACTCGAGACCCATGGCTTAAAGTCCCTCCCAAAGGACTTGCTTCTTGGATTTTTTCATCCTAAAAAGTCCATCGACCCCAGCCGGATTTGAACCTGCAACCTTTGGAGCTAGAGGCAAGGAGCATAACCACTAGCCCCCTGTAATAGCTAATTGTAATATGTCAATTAATATATTCAGACAAGTCGTCTGAAATCAGTTTTAAAGGAAAAAATGTATGCCTGAACTGTGACTTGAAACAAAACCTCCAGCTTTATGCTCTATCCACTGGAGCTACTCAGGCAACTCCATGCCCTGACACAAATTTTCCTCCCTTATAATCCCATGACGTAGTAACACTGAAAGTTTTATTCACGATACAAAATGGTTGTTCCTAAATCAAGAAAACATTATGATGGGATTTCATATCTATAAGCTTTTTTATGATGGTAATATATTAATTAATATACTAAGATAAGCCGTTTAAAATCAATTTGAAGAGAAAAATATCTAAATTTAAGTATTGAACTACAGAGAGGAGCGGGAGAAGCCTGGCAATAGCGTGAATGTATGTGATACATCTGCCATTAAGTAATCCATTCAGTATAATTGTAATTATATTAGAACGTTGTTCTTACAATTATAGTTTTATCATATTGATTAGTTGTATTACTCTTCCTTCAATTGTTTAAGTCAGTGCTCTCAACCTTACTGTTATCAGGGCCACCTTTTTGATGCAGTAAACCTTTAAGCTTCCTTCAAATGTATCTTATATGTTTATAGAAGAATATTTAAAAATCTGTAGTTTTTAAAATTACAATGTTTTTATTTGCATTTTTACAGTATTATAAGTACAAAACCTGAAGCATAAAAAAAAGTGCAGTGGGAGACATTCAAGAATTTGTATTAAGTACGTTAAAATATACGTAAAAATAATTGATTAATATTTTCATTTAATGAATATGTTCCTAAAAAAGTATGTTAAAATTGAATTTACATATGTTATTCATAAGTTAATTATGGGAAATAACATTATGAGATTCTTTAATTAATAAAATGAGTCAGTTCGTATCTTACCTCATACTTCATGTTATGTTATTTCTTATATTTTAATATAAACATTTTCCCATCTATCATTAGTATTCATTGAAGTATTTAATTTTTGCTCTCATTTATGTATAACTCAATTAACCTTAAATATTGTCATTCAACAGTAAAATTCAGAATATCAAAATGTGATCACTAGAGACCTGATTTCGAGAAAAAGCTTTGTCGTGTGCAGTTTTGTAACCATGTGGAAGTGGACACTTTATTTTTATGCTTTGGTAGTTACATGAAAATCCATCATGTAATTATCAAAATAAAAAGTCGACCATTATAGTCTAGTGGTTATTCAGCCAGGGTCAGTGGGTTTTTTAGGATTCAAGAATCCAATGAACAAGTCCTGCAAGAGGGACTTTAAGCCGTGGGTCTTGAGTCTGGAGATTTTCAGCCTTGTAAAAGAACCTTAAGCCTGAAAAAAAAAACACTAAGCAAAATTTATCTCAGAATGATATTTCCTGTATATCAAGTTTTTTGAGTCTGTACTATCTTACCTCAATTTAATGTTGATTTGTTCCCGATCATGTTTCGATTAGTCTTCTAATCATCCTCAGCATGACCAGACTGGTTACATTTATGTTGTAAACCCTGGATGTCGATGTCAGCTCCCTCCTGCGGTTGGCCAAAGAACCTCCAAATGAGGTCACGTTCAGTCGGTATTTCAAAATTCATAATTCTGTTTTTGTTCTTCTGAATTTAGATTTTTTCCCAAATAGTTGTTTTGTATTTTCTAACTGTTTTAATAATTTAGTGTTTGAATTTATATTATGTTTGGTCTGAAAAACATAATATAAATTTGAACACTAAATTATTAAAACAGTTAGAAAATACAGAACTGACTATTTGGGAAAAAATCTAAATTTAGAAGAACAAAAACGGAGTTATGAATTTTGAAATACCGACTGAACGTGACCTCATTTGGAGGTTCTTCGGCCAACCGTAGAAGGGAGCTGACATCGACATCCAGGGTTTACAACATAAATCTAACCAGTCTAGCCATGATGAGGATGATTAGATTGAAACATGTTCGAGAACAAATCAACATTAAATTGAGGTAAGATAGTACAGACTCAAAAAACTTGATTAAAAGAACCTCAAAATATTACTTCCTAAAATAAAACATTAATTTCCTATATAGTTCAAGAATTGCCAACCTTTATCACCCAAATTAATAAGTAATTAAGGTAATAACTAACTCACTGACACTATCGAACCTGTATGTCCATGCCTGTATGGACATAAGCACTCCACACAACCCTATCCTGAGCTAATGATTTCTAATCATCCCCTGTATAATCTACTTCTCTCAAATATTGTTAATCTTATTCTCTACCTCATTCTTGGATCTACCAACTGGACATTTTCCCTCTGGTTTTCCTACAAGAAGCTTCCATGCACCTCTTTTATTCCTCATTCATGCCACATGTCCTGCCCATCGGTAATTAAGATAATGAATAAAATTATTATGGTTTTATATGACTTTCATATATGCTTATTTTTTAAACAATTGGTACAGCTGTTTTAGTACACTGTATCTTCTTCAGGCGAACACCACACAACTAATGATAAAATCTCTCTTTATAAGTATAATCAACACATGTAATGAAGCAGTACAATATAAACAAAAGTAGTCAAAGAGTAAACAATAATGATATATGTACAAAACAGCTGTGATGATTGTTTAATAAAATAATTATATATGAAAGTCATATAATACCATAAAAATTTTATTTATCTTAATTAAAAATCCTGTGACTGATTCACAAAAGCATGAAGGACTGACTTTGTTCCGCCTATGAACTGCCCATTTTAAATAAGATATCTACATATGGAACTCCAATTTGTGTTATGCAAAGAAGAAAGTTCAATAATGAATGAAGATCACCTTGCAAAATGCACTGCACTTATAAGTTTTTGAAATCAACTCTACCAAATTATACTGAGAAGCAAGTACAAGTATGAGAATGCAGATCATCCAAGATTACTACTACTACTTCCACTACTACCATCACCACTGTCAGTCTTAATTTCTATGTAATTACAGGTTTTGTTCCTTGGTATGTAAAATTCTGTAAACTTACAAGCCTGACAAGTTAGGCTACTACCATAATATTTTTATTTATGTTTCATATTTTTACATATTACATGCTTATTTTTACACACTAAGTCCCAAAGCTTAATTCAATACATTATTGAATTATAGAAATTATGATTTTAAACTGAAAATTGTTGGAACATGAATGGGATATATTTTCCTGTTTCACGGTGGATCAATCACTCAGGTATAATAGTATTTCACAACTGTTGTCATTTTGCCCTTCGTGGCCAAGCTGATTGATAGGTTTTATTATACAACATACTTTCTGATTGCTGATGAAACCTAACTTCAGAAAATATAGGAAAATATTTTTGCATTTCATGCCTTATTGACTATAGGATTGTATCCCATCTGATTGGACATACCATATTCATGTGAACAGTTCTTTTTTTTTTCTTTTGCCTTTTAAGTTACATGGGCTATAAAGAAAAGAAGAAATCCTGCATCACAGCAGCAGAGATGAAATTCATGAAGAGAATAGCAAAATACTCTGGTAGGATCATTAAACAAACACACAAATATTATCAGAACTTAAAGATGAACCCATTCCTGAAAAATACAAAATTACAGAAACAAATGCAGACTACACATTGGAAGAATGACCATAGAACTGCCCAATTTAACATTAAAATATACCCAGCTGAGAAATGAAGCTAAGGATGAATAATGATACTGGAACAGGCCACTAGGTCTTTTCTTTGGCTGCTCGATGATGATTATAAAATCATTTTAAAATATTTTTAACATTTCCTTTTAATTTTGATATTACATATTTTGAGGTTTTTGTTATATATTTTGTATGATACTACATAGAAATCTGGCCTCTAGTGATCAAGTGTCTCCAAGAGCATTCTTATCTACTAGGGTAGAATGGCACTCAGTTGAGAAATGCTGCTTTATATTTTATGGTTAACTTTAGCCTGATTTTGTACTTTTTTTAATATCTCTGGAGTAATGATTTAAAAAATATTTTCATATTACTCATTTTACAATTTAGTGCTTCCTCAGATCTGAGACAAATTTTGATAATCATCAAAATACCAATTTATTTTCGTGTTTACAGATCTTCTTTATCCAATTTTTAACTTTTTTTTTTTTTTCAAGATTTTCATTTTCTGTTCTTGCTAAGTAAACAGCACCTGCTCAACTAAAAAAAAAAAAAAAAAAAAAGTTATAGAACATAACAGTATAACAAACAATTCACTTATCAGGAATAATTGCTTCACATTGTTTATTTATACTGGGGAACCATATACAAGCTCTTATAAAGTGTCCAGGACTACATAATATAATTTTAAAAGATGGAAAAATTTTCATTAAAGGATTTAATAAATTTTAATATTAATTTAGGGTGTTTTTATTATTCATTTTATACAAACATTTCATGTTTTTATTAATTTCATACATCATAGAGCCATACTGGCTTTATAATGTAATGTAAAATTCCTAAATAAGTCCTCTTAATAAAGAAGCCACCATTTGCAAGATAGAATAAAGGTTTCATAGCATTTTGTGCGCAGGAATTAACAGCATATATAAGAGAAAAAATTGGAACTTGCTCAGATAGCCAGTTGGTAGAGACTTGCCTAGCAAGCCAAAGGTCCTCGGTTCGAGCCCCCAGTCTGAGCATGTAATTTTCTCTTCAAATATGATTTATCCATCATTGAGATGTATGAAATGAATAATAAGAACATAAAAAGAAGCCGAACTGGCTTTATAATGTAATGTAAAATTCCCAAATAAATGTCTTCTTAATAAAGAAGCTGCCATTTGCAAGATAGAAGCAAAGGTTTCATAACATTTGGAGCACGGGAATTAACAGCGTATATAAGAGAAAAATTTGCATTTAGGTTGGAACTTGCTCAGGTAGCTCAGTCAGTGGAGTCTTGGCCTAGAAAGCCAAAGGTCTTTGCTCAAGCTCCAGTCTGAGTATATAATTCTTCTCTTCAAATATTATTAATTTAGGAGTTGAAATTAATAAGGATGTTAAATATAGAGTAAATAAAGGAAAATCAGCAACAGCAATGTTAAAATGGATTAATATGGGACAAAATATAGTGACTTGCATAGCAGAAAGATGGAAATTAAATCAGAATTGTTGACATTGGGCATGTATTATTTATGACAGTCAGCTAGATATTCTGGACTTGAATAAATAAGAAATTTAAAAATTACACAAGAAATGAATAAAGAAGATTCAGTGCCTGATTATGTGAAATGTAGACAGTTGGAATGATATGTCATTTGCAAATGCATGGAGAATGAAAGAATGCCAGAGAAGGTTTTTAGAATGGATGCTATTCCAAAAGAGATAAACATCCACACGCATGTTTGCAGGAAGAGAAGAACACGGCGTAAAAATCTATAGGATGAGGAATGGGAAGATAGAAAAACTTGGAAGAAAAGAAAAAGACAATAAAATAATGACATGATGGCTCTTTTAGATAAATTTTCAGAGTTAATTAAACCCCCTTTTGGATGTCTGGATGAGGACATCTATAGGACAATGTCATCTGCAATTTAAACAGTTGAAAATATAAAGCTGAAGATAAAAAAAAATGTAATAAACCAGAAATTATTCCTCAAATGCCACATATAACTGCATTATCAAAATTTAGACTAATTCCTTCATAAACACATATCAAATTTTTTTCTTAGAGTTTCATTTTCCAAACTATTTCCCACCATTTACAATGATTTTACATTTTTTCTAACAATTATTTCAATATTTTGTCTATGATATTTAACTACATACGTGGCAGCAGCCATATTGATTTTTAAAAAATATTCTATGCAACAACAAAGATGTGTTCCAGTGCAGCCAACATAAGAGTGCTTACTAATTAACTGTACACACATTTTTAACTTTTTTTTTCACCATGTACACACATACTTCTGAATTTCAGAACTTACTATTTATTTTTGGGCATTGCATTCTTTCACAGGTTAGAGTACTTAAATTGTATTAGGTTAACTCTTAGGTTCGTTAAATATTGTGTATATGTTGGTTGCATCCCGTGATTCCATGTTTAAACCGCTTTGCGTTTGTTGGCACATGTGCATGGTGTATGATTGGAACTTAAAAAAAAAATTTCACATCACATGTTGTAAAGTATTACAAAAAATTTAATAAACCAGAAATTATTCCTCAAATGATATATAAAGCTGCATTATCAAAATTTAGACTTATCACTGAACATGACTATTTACCAAAACACTTAAATAAAACAGGAATTTATATCAATCCAAATTGTCTCTATGCAACAAAGAAGAAATAACTGAAGAACATTTTCAAACTTGCAAATGTTACCTGCTGAATCCATCATAGAAAAATACTGATGTCCATGAGATCTAATGGCTTCATTTCCAAACACCAATCATTAGACTATAGCATTTTATGAAATCTTAGGATTTAACACAACAAATTTTGATGAAGTTGAAGCAATCTATTTAACACTGCACAACCTACTTTTTTCCAATAATTGGAATAAATTATTTATTACTTCCAATGACAATAATATTTTGTTTTTCAAGAATAGCTATTATTGCTGTCTCAGACAATATGTCGCCTAAATGTAATAAAATAATATATTAATATTTAATTTTAGGAAGTTATATTTTGAGGTTATTTTAATTATATTATTTTTGGGAGTCTGGGAAAGCTGAAGATAAAACAGAGAATTGTTTTGAAACATGTCCAAGAACAAATCAACATTAATATTGAGGTAAGATGTCCAGACCAAAAATAATATAAATAATATATTGTAGGAAAATACTGTATTATTTGAAAGAGCTTAATAAAAAAATGATTTTTCAGTGGGTTCCAGCACATTATCTAGCAAAGAAATAATGTAGTGTTATGCAAAATCTTCATCATATTTACCATTCCTGAAACCCAAGAAATTGATCACTTCAAAATTTAAAATTATATTGTCTGCTTATTTTAATGAAGTTTTGAGAAATATAAGATGGGAGTGCCTTAATGCACAATTATTTAAAATCATTGAGTATCCAAAGAAAAATGCTGTTACATATTTTAGATTGATCACTTTGGACAGAATTGAAATTATCCCTTTCCCACTTTGGCTGTTCAACCTACAAGAAGAGATGAATCAGGATCATCTTCAGCAGTGTCCAGCCCTTTCATTCAAATCTACAATATCTGGGAAAAGAGCTGATGGCTGCATTGCCAAATGCTCAGCATTAGTAAACAAACAATAGATTTGTATATGTGGAAAGAATTGTTGGTGTTTGTGCCAGGTGTGGAATGGTGTAGTGGGTTGCACACTAGTCTGGAGAACTAGAGGTCCACGGTTTGATTCCTGGTTCACACATTAATTTTTCTTTTCACAATATAAAACAACAAATATTTGTCACAAAAATATTTTTTATACGTTTATAAATCAGTTTAATAACAAAATTTTTGATCCTAGAAGATTAATAGTTACCATGTTCAAATTGGGTCAAGGGGAATCATGAGCTCCTTAAAATCAATTATTAAAAATAAAGATAATTTAAAATGTTTCATACCTCTCCTCATAATTAATCTTCTAAGTAGATCATGATTTCAAGACCATTGCGGTCCCATCCTCAGTACCATCTTGACGACTGATGTTATGTCCAAGGTGGGACTGCAATGGTCTTGAAATCACAATTACTTAGAAGATTAATTATGAGGAGAGGTATGAAACATTTGAATCCATCTTAAATTAAACCTCATAGTGATTTATTCCTATAAAAGTTCAATTAAAAAATAAAAATAGGAAATTCCTATTTAATTCTTGCATATTCAAGATTCAATGGAAAAAATATTAAAACTTTATTGTGAAATACAGTATTTGAATTTTTTAATAATTATGTACATCCAGATGAGTGAGATGTCTTGTCAAAATTGAAGCTAGCAATAAGCAATTTTGCATGATGATAAATTTAACACCAAAAAATTAAAGATTTATGTTTTTTTATTTGATGGATTTTTTCATAGCATAAAAATTTTTAGTATTGCACATCTTCAGCTCACTCAGTCCAGGACAACAGAAATCATAGTCCAGGGATGCAAAATTTTGGAGGTAGCAAAATTTTTCAGAATTATTTTTTCTTGCTATAATGACAATGTCAACTGGAATTTAGAATTTGTGCTAATATTACAAGCTTTTATATTTGTATACCATATATTGAAACAATGTTCATTTATTAAACACAATAACTCAAAACTGTCATTTCAGACTCCATAATAATTTATCCTTGTAAGTGTTCCCTTTTGGGGGATCAAATCTTAGATAAAGCTCTCCACATCTCACTCTCCTCTGCTTCACTTCAAGCTATTTTTCCTCTTTCCTTCATAACTCACTCTTTTCATCCATATCTCAGCTGGCCACTTTGTCTTTTCCCTTGTATTCTATATTATTAGTAAGCCACATATTTGATAATGAGTTGGTACCAATAAAAAAATGTGCATACAGTTGGCATGCTTACATTCTTTCTAGAGACCTTTCTCTTTTAAAATGTATTTGTAGAAAAGTACATTTATTAAAAATAAATATTACATTCACAAGAATAATAGTACTGCTGAGGTTCAGAAGTGCATTATGACTGGAAATAAAGTTTTGCTGGTCTTAGGATATTTTTTAGGTCTTAGTTAATACTTATATACACTGAAGTCATGATTTATAAAGTTCTTGTGATAACATGTGCCCCTGAAACCTGGAGCAAGCTGAAGTCTGATAAGTGATTCTTCGGATTGTTCAAAAGGATATACTTAGATCTCTCTATGGAGCTGTGCAAGAAAACAGTATCTGGAAGAGGAGATACAATTCTGAATTATATAATTTATTTAATGAATCTGACCTGGTGAAATATATTATTATTAGTAGAATGATAATGGAATTACAAAAAAAAAGTCCATGATGTACAACCTTTGGTAACTAAGGAAGTGGGAAGGTCAAAGTCAAAATGAGGGGATGGCATAATTGAGGTTATCAGGACTCTCATAAAAATCTGGGAAGAGCAAATATAAAGCAGAAAGGTTTGGTGAAGGCTTCTTAAGAAGGCAAAAGTCTACAAAGGGATGTAATACCATTTATGATGGTGATATTAAGATACAGCATTTTATTAATTCTATTGAAGAACTTGAAATTATGTTTTCTCAAAACTGTTCATACACTTACATATTTTGTATAAGGAACATTGTTGATTAATTTAATTGAGTCAGGAACATCTTACCTCATATTTTGGTAGGACTCTTCAGAACATGTTTCAGTAACCCTGCATACTATCATCAGCTCTTTTTGACGGTTGAATTGTGGATTGGTGATGTTACTGACTCAATTAAATTTATTAAAATGGACCTTGTAATGTTACTTCAAATTAATTATTGACTTTATTAAATATATGAATATGTTAAGTTATGTAGATAGGAAATAACACTATGAGGTTCTTTAATATTGTTTATTTTTAATTATACTTCATGAAGTATGAGGTGAGTGAAATAATTAAAAATAAACAATATATGAATATGTATTTCTGTCCCTAATCGGGCATGCCGTAGCGTAGTGGTTAAGGCAGTGCGCTACAAACCGGAAGGTCGAGGGTTCAAGTCCCGGTGGGGTCAGGATTTTTAAACTGACCGAAACCATCTGATGGCCCTGGGGTCGACTCAGCCTCTAACTGAAATGAGTACCAGACGCTTGTTCTGGGGTAAAGGCGGCCGTCACGCAGGGCTGACAACCCGGCTGACATCAAGTGCCGATTGTCTAGAAAAAGTGGGAGTCTTAACCTCCCAGTACTCCAAGGATCTCCTATGACCTGTAGTGATATCACTTTCTGTCCCTAATCGGCCAAGGTGGACTAGTGTTATGCTCCTTGCCTCTGTTTCCGAGGGTCGCAGGTTCAAATCTGGCCAGGGTCGATGGATTTTTTTAGGATGGAAAAATCCAAGGAGCAAGTCCTCCAGGAGGGACTTTAAACCTTGGGTCCCGAGTCTAAAGATTTTCAGGGTTGTAGAAATCCTTAAGCCTGAATGAAAAGGCCTCTAAGCAAAATTTACCGAATTTTCCCATCCTAGTACTACCTTGGTTTCCTAGATGTCAGTATGAGGCGGAACGCTGACCACAGACCACTCAAAATTACATCTATACAAAAACAAGTGTAACTAAATTAGTATGGTTCAAATTCTCCCCTGTAGGGGGAGAGCGCCTAAAATCTCTGTTAAGGGAAACATGGGCTTACAAGATACAAGAGATTGCTGTCCCTTCAGATAATGCATGTCAAAATTTTATTCATATGTAAATAAATTAATAATCTTTCAGCAACTGTATCACCTAAAGGTATGGGATTTTGACAGGCGTTGAGGAAAAGATCAGCTCTTTCCATACACCAACATCTTAATACTCAATATTAAATAGACTTTTCAAGCAAAAGGGTTGAATTTTACAGAATGCATGCGTCACAAAGTTTTAACTGGGTAACAGTGGGAAGAAGGATAAGGAATTGATTGGCAAGTGCATCTTTCCCAGCTTCACCTCGTTGACCATCGAATATGCCGCTCACTATAGTGCCTGTCTCTATGACCTCCCATGCTATGTACTCTATTATTCTACTGTCTTCTATTTGATCCTGTACTCTATCCAGATTTAAAGTTTCTTTTATTTCTGAGTTCTAAATTTTGACTTTCCTAGTTTTCTATATCATACTTCTCAACCCTTTAGGTGCCATGAGCCGATTAGAGCGGCTCTGGTGCTCCTGTCCATTACCTGCCAGACAATATACTTAAACTACTTGCAAAGCCGATCACATCGGCGGATGCGATTTAAATCTCTGACACAAGAGGTTTTACCAATGGCATGCAGAGGGTTAAACATTTAATTTCCTCCTCCTGCATTCTACTTAACCCATTGGAGACTTTTAACGAGTCTCCCTCGTGAGCAGGTAGAAAGTCCAAACAGCTCCTCCACGAGCTAGACTCGTTGTTGTGTTATAACCCCCACTGTAAGACGTTAGGTTTTTTTAGTGGTTTAAATTTTCGGTTCACCATCAGTAAAATTTGTTGTTTGTTTATGTAAAGTAAATATGTATAGGCCTAGTGTATTGTATAGTTTATTTTAGTTATTATTTATAGAATAGTAGACTATAGTTGTAGGCATTTATTACGGTAAAATATAAGTGAATATAAATTCAGTGCTTATTTGTTAAAATTCATAGTTTTAAATTTAATTTTTTTTCTTGCAATATGTGCGTAAATAGGAGAGAACGTATTGCTTTTGAGAAACTAAGTGAAGTAGTGGATGAAATGTTATGTGACAGTGATTGTAGTGAATTATCATGGAACGAAGATTCGGACGATGAAATAATATACAGTGACAACGTAACCGTGCATGCTACTGATGGTAGAAATATTAGGTGAGTTTCGTCCAGTTTTTATTATCTATAGTATTTTATAATTTACAGGTCGATATATAACTATGATAATTAAATAATATACGAAGAACTTTTCCTGATTTTATAATGTATAGGTCTATGCTTATTTTATTTCATATATTTATTTTTATTATGTACAGTATTATATTACGTTTGTTATTTTTTTCGGTCTTGTTTGAACATATGATTTGTGTTTACTTTCAAGGCAATGTCCGAGAACTTTTACAAAAAGATGGTTTTTGAATTGTTTGTCAACTTTCACAGCCTTGAAAATAACAAAACATAACGGTTTACAATGCACAAAAGAGGGTAGCAGGTAGGCCACATTCCTTTGCTATTCGTAAAAGTACAAGATACTAAAAGAAATTCAGGGGTAAACAAAATATCTGAAAACATAAGTGATAGAACACAGTATGTGTATTTTGTATTCTGATTTAAAGTCCAGCGCAGCTGGAGTAGTGGTGAGGAGATTTAAATGGGTTCCCAGCGAACATGCTAGGCGCTTTAAACGTGTCTCCAGTGGGTTAAATCTTTCTTTGTTGTAGTCCACATTTCAGCTCATACAGTGATAATAGATAACATGTTTTATGCCCTTTTCTTTACCAGTGTTGCCTAGAAACAACATAGTTTTAATAGAAGTTTATTTTCTTATCAGACATCTTTCGTTTGTTTGCAATGATACTTGGAAGAAATGTGTTTTAACTAAATTAGAAAACGAAATATTTTACAACTGTGTACCCTATTATTAAAACAAGTACCAAACATGTAATTTTTTTCGCATAAATTCAAAATTCAGTAAAGAAAAGAGACTAAACATTTTGAATGGTGTATCCTGGTTCCATAAAATATTTTTAATTAAATCATAGCATCTGGTGCAACTTTGTATTCCTCTGCTTTTTCTGTTTCAATTTTCTCTTCTCTTGTTAGTTTCACTTTGTAAGTATTTAACTTTTCAACTTATTTAAGATAGTAATCTCTAAATTTAATTTTACATTCCTCTAATTTTTTCTTGTTCCTTTCAGCACTAATATCTTATAAAGATAGGATTAAAAAAAGGTTATAATTATAACATTTTATGCACCTGAGATTTCAGTAATCCTCAACTATGTAAAACCTGAGTTGAAAAACTTGTAGAACATATTCCATCATCAGGTATCTTTTCAAATTTTTTAAGAAAAAAATGTTTGCCTGGACTGAGATTTAATGATCAGCTTTAATATATAAATTACACTTATAATAATGAGCTTATAGCGTAAATTAGTGTAAACAATATTTGAAGAAAAAAATTATATGCCCAGACTGGGATTTGAACCCAGGACCTTTCGCTTTCTAGGCTATTGCTGTACCACTGCTCTACTATAGTATAAATAATCCCATCATATAGTCTTCTTGATTCAGAAGCTACCCAATTGCATGTGAATGAAGGGTTATGCTACCAGAGAAGCAGGATTATAATGAGACAAAAAGTTTGTATTATAACATAGATGCCTGGATAGCACAAGTGGTTAGTGCACTGGGTAAAACTGGGTCCAAATCAAAGTTCAGGGAAAACATTTTCTCTTAAAATAAAATTCAGGCAATCAGCTTGAGTATAAAAATTTGCACATTAGCATCGTCATTTTTTCAATGGCTGAAGATGGAACATGTTCTGAAAGGCCTACAAAGTTTTTTTTAATTAAGTTTTATATAGTTGAGGATGATTGAGATCTCAAGTTAAATTTTATAATTTATAATCTTTTATATAATGTAAATGGTGGTCCAAAATGACTTTTAAAAGTACAGAAAGATATGACTGTTACAAATGCTTATACAGAACTTTTAATTAAAAATATATTTAATCAATTGAGTTGGTGTTTACTTGATGAAAATCCATATTTATTTATTTTGAAAATTGATCCCATTTGTTTTATTGCATTTCTTTTGATTAAAATCTTTTTTGTTTGGTCTCCAAAACAAGTCCGAGTGACAGTATCATATTTTATGAGGTGTAGAGTTACTGATTGATATTTCCATTTTATTGATGTTTACATCAGAATGTCACTTCTCATGGTAAACTAAAGAAGAGCCTTAAGTGTTTGTAATGCTCAACATCAGCTAACCATTTTATTCACAAGTGAATTATAACCAGCTTCAATCACAATTCTCACATGGAAACCAGCATACGGAGCTCTAACATGTCTTTATCATAAGTAATGCCACGAGTGATTTCCAAATTATCAATAAATTCACGACTCACAAAGTGAGGAGTTAATTTATCTAGAGAATTTGGAAATATAGAGTGGCATTTGTTAGGACTATTTAACAAATAAAATTAAGCTGTTTACTCACAAATCATTGTTTAACTATAGTTATTTTAAAATATTTATATATTTAATGTAAACGGCGATGTTTGAAAACAAATGAGAAACGATTGGTATGCTTCATTTGCTTCTTTTGTTCATCACTGCAACCAGATCATATTATTTATTGCCAAAGGATCACAATGTTGTAAGAATGCACCCTAGTGGAGAAATTTATAACCAACATTATAGGTATTAATTAATTTCTGATGTCCTATGATATAAATGTCAATTATATTTTTCTGCAACGTCATTTCCTGGAAAATAATTTGTTTAAGAAAGTGCAAACACTGGTTTTCTTTTCTTTCTTTTTTTTTTGTGGTATAATCAATTGTTACAAATGTTTTTATATTATCTCTCACATGCACTTTCTGCTGACATTCATGCACTATATATACAATCTGGTAGCCATATTTCTTTGAGAGTCAGTGACTGCAAAATATTGCTATGACCTATTCAGAATGTTAAAAAGGAGGTGCTTTCTTTATTATGATAAACTTTAGTTGGTAAATTCTAGGCGAAACACAACTGTGATTGGTTGTAAATCAAAAATCATTGAAATGTGATTGGTCATTGACTCCCATTTGGGGCATGAATTGAATAGTCATTGCAAACTATTATTAGTTCTTTCTGAGTGCCAAATAATTGTTTTTAGAAATGTTTAATTTTAGGATCTCATAGAAATGTAAATCTATCATATGCTTTATTTGGTCTGCCTAACATTTTTGTAAATTTTAATAATTGTTGTTGTTGATGTAATGTGCATAATAAACATAAATTCAAAAATTATTTGATAGTACGAAATGAAATAAAATAAACTCTATGGCATGTCAGGTCTAGAAGGCCCTTGGCCTACCATCCGGCTGCTGGCCTCACTTTCACATATGTTAATCACAGAGGTAGATGATCATCCAGCCAATGTAGGGGTGACATGTGGTCAGCACATCGGGTCCAGGTCTCAACCTAGAGCCACTATTTATTGTAGCTACCCAAATGTCTCATGATGCTGGGTGGGCACCGGTCCCATTACTGGCCAGAGAAAATTTCTTCCCCCATGGGGACTCTGAACCAGTGCAAGTCCTGTAGCTCTACGGCCAGGCATCTTGCCTTAACCACTTGGCTACAGCGTGGGATGCTCTAAATGAAATATTAAAATTAATGTATTTAGGAAAGCTTTCTGCATGCAATAGTTAATGTAAGTAAAAAGATAAATTCTTCAAATCCCACATCAGGCAAGAATTTTTTTCTCTGTAGCTGTATTTCATAGTTCAGTGATAAATTGGTGGTCTAGTTTGGCTTTTTCAGAACTTCAGTAATTTGTACCAAAATTAAAATATAGTTTAATAATATTAATTTACTTAATTGATCATAGAGATAATTTGTATACTTTTAAAAATTATTTTTGTAATAATACATTTTTAATAGATGGATACCTTATGAAATATGGTTGGTTGGTATCTAATGTCGAGCACTTGATAATGAAATCATTCGCTCTCTTGCACTCCAATATTTAGCAGAAAGGCTGGTCTCTTCTACAAAAGCTGGACAACGGAGGAGATGGTTTCTTTCCATATCTTTGTTTAAATTGCAAAAAGGGCATTTAGGTGAATCTGTTATGCCAATTCTGTGTAGGTGTTTATTCAAGCAGTCATGTCCCGTTAGCAGTCTGAATGTTGCTACTGCAGATTTTCTTTGTAATGTAGTAATGTCATAAGCTTGTAGATTTTCCCATTCCTTTCCAGATGTTTTGGTGGTGTATTCTTCTCTAAGTTTATTGATGTATTTATTTGAGATAATTCTTTTGATAGAGTGAAAGGAAACTGGAGCAGAAATTGGGTTTGAAACAATTTTGCTACCCTTCTTGGCTAGAAAATCGGCTATTTCATTGCCTGTCACTCCACAATGGGCCGGAATCCATTGAAGTACAACTTTTTTATGTAGACGGGATAAATGTTTTATCATTTTGTGACATTCGATAATTTTGATGCTTTTGGGTGTTGTTGTCTCGTGTTATAGCAAGAATGGCTGCTTTGGAGTCACATAGAATTACAACTTTTGTATATTTTTGGATGTGATATAAAAGATTTTGTAAACTTAAGAAAATTGCTAGAATTTCGCCATCCAAAGTTGGTTGAATTTGGTGTTTAGTTTACGATAAAAGGAAAAAAGTGGACATACTGCACCAGCACCAGTGCCACCATCATTTGGTAGGCTGGAGCCATCTGTAAAAATATGTATCCATTCAGGAGCTGGGTATCTTAGATTTATCATTTCCAGTGACATTTGTTTTAAAATATATGGAGGAGTTTCAGATTTCTTGATGTCTTCTGTTAAATGAAGGTTATATTCGATTTCCAAAAATTCTAGAGGGTTATTTCTCATCTGCATATTTTCTTTTGAATGTGGAAGTTGCAATTTCTGTTTGATTTCTTGTACAATGCTTAGGAAGCTTTGCTGAGATTTTAAACATACTTGTGGCTTTCTTTGGGTCCAGTTATTATGGGGCAGCCTTAAAAATTTTTCATACTGTGTGACTGCTGTTTTCTCAATTTCAGATGCTATGTTTGGGTTATTTGTTAAGATTTGCATGGCAGTGATTGGTGTTGTTTTAACGGCTCCTGTTATCAGACGGAGGATTTGGTTCTGCAATTTATTAAGTTTTTCCACTTTAGTAGTTACTAGGATTTCTTCACAATATTGAAGTACAGGTTTTATGTACATTTGGTAGAAGGTGTTTAGGGTTTGTGTGTTGCAACCCCACTTTTTCCCTGCTAATCGTTTTAATAATGGTAACCTTGTTTCTATCTTTGTACATATATTCTCCATGTGTTTCTTCCATGTTAATTTTGTGTCCAGAGTTATTCCTAAATATTTTGCTTCATGTGTTTGAGTTAATAATTCACCCTCCAATTTCAGAGTGATGGATAGTGGTTTCTTTCTTAATGTAAATAGTTGATAATTTGTTTTCTGTATATTTATCTTCATTAAGTTCTGGGATGTCCAATTCTCTAACTGTATTAGTGATTTGTTGGGCTATGGTTATTAATTGTTGACTTTGGTTTTTCGGTTTGGAGACCCATATTAAACATCATCAGCAAAAAGTAGGGTTTTTGTTTCGAGCTTTTCTATATGCTTAGGTAGATCATTAATGTAGATATTGAAGAGAATGGTACTGAGTACAGAACCCTGTGGTAAACCTCGATGTGTTTGTTGGTATTTAGAGAGGTGATTATTATACTTTGTAGCGATGAACCGTTGGATGAGAAAATTGCTGATCCAGAGTAGCATATTCCCTTGAATGCCTAAAGTCTGCATTTTTTCTAATAATTTATATCTCCAAATAGAGTCATATGCTCCTTGGAAATCAACGAACATTGCCAGAGTGTCTTCTTTTCTGTTGAAACTGTCTTTAATAGCTTGACTTAGGTGTACAATTTGTTGATTTGTTGATTGTAATTCTCTAAATCCAGCTTGATTGGGTGAAAGTAAATTATTGGTTTCTAAATACCAATTTAATCGATTTGAAATCATTTTTTCCATAGTTTTAACAATTACACTAGTTAGTGCTATTGGGCGATAATTTGAAAAAGTATTTGTGTTGATTTTTTTGTTTTCGAAATAGGTATTATAATGGCTTTTTTCCAATCATCAGGAACTTTTGTGTTCCAAGAAAGATTATAAAGGGAGAGCAATTGAGTTTTGGCTTTATTGCCAAGGTGTTTGAGAAATTCTGCATGTATATTATCTGCTCCTGGAGATTTGTTTGATTTTAAACTATTAATGGCTATGTTTAACTCTTTAATGTTGAAATTCTTATTAAAGATATTATCTTTTGTACTGCTTGTTGATTTTATGTAATTTTTTAGGTTCTCTTTTTTTTTTTTTTTGTTCTCTGAGGACAAAGTATAGGTGTTAGCGTAGTGTTTGTTGAATTTGTTGGCTATTTCACTTTCATTTGTAATCTGTTTGTTGTTGTGGATAAATGGTGTTTTTTGCCGTTCTTTTTTATTTTGTATATTGTGTACAAATCTATATGCTTTCTGGCCATCTTTCCTATAATCCATTTTTTGGAGGAAGTTATTAAAATTTTCTCTTTTATTGCTGTTAATTTCTTTTTTGAGTTGTGCGCACAGTTTTCTCCAATTTTGTACATCTTTTGGGTCTTTTGTTTTTTCTGCTTTATTTCTAGCGAGATCTCGGTCTATTTTCATTCTTTCTAATTTTGAATTCCAGAAGGGTTTGTAGTTTTTAACTATGAACTTATGAAATATATACTACTTTATAAATAATGTCATTTTTTAAACAAAATTTTTTTCTGACAGAGAATTAAGCTACTCTTCAAAGTAGAAGCCGTCAGATTCTATTGTCTTGAGCCATATTTCAGCGATGTTTATTATTCCCTGACAGTACCGGTCTCTCATTTTTTATGCAAAGAATTTGTTGAGATTCACTCCCACAGCTTCATTGTTTTCAAAATGTAATACAAGAAATGGGTTATGAATCGAAACAAAGCTGAAGCTGCAAGATCAGGGCTATATACTGAGTGTGATAGTGGTTTGATTCTTCCCATTTCCTGAAATTTTTATCATGGTTGTTCATTCAGTATGGAGTCTGATCAGATTTGAACCTGCAACCCTCAAAATTTTATGAACTTGTTCCAATTTTAAGAATAAAGATCCGCATCAACTGCATACATATGTAAAACAAACTCCCAGCAAATTACACATTTACAATTCCACATTACATTAAAATCCGACATTGCTTATGAGACAACCTAATATTTATAAATCTAGTATTTAGATAAATATCAATTTTTAATTAGGGTCTTAAAAAACATTCTAAATTTCATACAGTTATCTTTAGTTTTTAAAAAGTTGTAGATCAATTTTTGTGCTGTGATTTGTGTCAAACTCAAACTTATGGAAAACTGCAAACAAATATTAACATGTGAGTCAAAATTCATAAATGGCACTTAAAATATCATGGTCCAAGGGGGGGAAAAAAAAACAGATAAGTTACTTTTCCTTGAAACCAAGAAAAAATCACTTTTAATTATATACTACCTATTTCATGTATTAACCAAACCTTTTTAATTAATAACGAGAAAAAAATGTTAAAAATCTTGTCTTCTTTACCTGTATGCCAAACTTGAAGGTAACTAAACCTATTACTAAATTGTTTCTTTTACTGTTTCACACTTCTAAAAGATAGTCCTTTCCATGGAGAATCTAATGGTATCTCAAACTTCATTTTGACAATAAAATGATTTACCTGGTTCTTTCCCTGGATCCTTCATATATGTATAACCTACTGAAACAGTTTCCTAACATGCCAGGTAATAATTTTAAGCCAAAAAAAGATATATATATATATATATTTTTATATTTCACTACTTTAGGTCATCTTCTTATCTTAACTATGAAATATGGTACTGTGTCATATATGATGCTAATTACTGTAAATCACACAAATAAGGCAAATTAAACATAATATTAACCACCCAGTGTTAAAAATTTTCCTTTCGTTAGTTTAATGTCTCCTTTTATAGGTACTTTTACATACCCATGCCTCTTGCACCTTAGAGACATGACCTGTTAGAAGGTAAAAAAAAAAGGTAGTGTTCCCACAACAACCCTTAGGAGGCCCTTGGGGTAGTAGGAGATTAAGGCACTCATTTTTCTAGATAATTGTCACTGTCCACCCTGTGTGACAACCCAGATACTCATTTCAGTTAGAGGCTGAGTTGACCCGAGACCATGGTGCCACCAGAAGGTTTGGATCAGTTTAAAATCCTGATAGTGCTGGGACTCAAGGTCTCTACCTTCCGGCTTGTAGCGTATTGCCTTAATCATCTAAGCTACAGGACCTTTTAGTGGAGGATTTAAACTCTGGATCACATATATAGGCTATATTTTTTGACCACACAAAAGGACATAGAGAGCACCTTGGATGAGTGATCATCTAATTGTAAAACATGCAAGTCTTGGATGAAATACTGTGGAGGTGTGGTTTAGTTTAGGTTGCTAGCAGATGACCTGCACTCCAAGGTTTGGTATTGTAATGGTTGCTAGCATTCTTGGAGTCTGGACTGACTCAAACTCCCCAGTAAATTCATATTTTTTGAAGAGAAAAGTTTATATTTGAACCTAAGATCTCCAGTTTTAAACACTGGCACGTTAACCATTGTGCCATCCAGACAATTTTTTCTATGATGATCTTGAAGAAGATTTTTGGGCTATAGGCCGTGGTCGTGAGGCTTGTTGTCTCAAAACAACCTTTGAGGATGCCAGATGCAGTCTCTGGCAAAATGTCGGGGAACTACAAGCCTCACAACCATGGCCTACAGCCCGAAAAATCTTCTTCAAGATCATCATAGGAATTCCGGCCATGAAAGTCTATGTGAATGCAATTTTTTCTCTCTCTCTCTCATATAATTCCTGCTTTCCTGTAGCAGCAAACCATTGTTAACAATGCAGTGGGGTAACTTCTTATTTAAGAAGACTTTATGACTGATGATGATGGGATTGTTGACCTAGTCTAGTAGTTATGGTCTTGGCTCTAGTCCCAAAGGTTGCAGGTTCATACACAGCCAGGGTTGATGGATTTTTTTAGGGTGCAAAAAATCCAAAGTCCTCTAGGAAGTATTTTAAGCTATGGGTCCAGAGTCCTGAAAAAGAGGTCTCTGAGCAAAATTTAACTGGCCTCCCTACATACTTTAGTTGCCTCCTAGATGTCTCATTGAGTCAATATGCTGATCACATGCCTTCTGTGACATCTATAGGGAAATAAGCATAACTAAATTAGCTTGGTCTACAAACTCCTAGTACCGTGCTGTAGCCAAGTGGTTAAGGCAGGAAGCCTTGGCGCAGAGCTACGGGACTTGCGCTGGTTCGAGTCCCCATGGGGGAAGAAATTTTCTCATGGTATTTTGGCCAGTATGGGACTGGTGCCCACCCAACATCGTGAGGCATTTGGGTAGCTGCAATAAGTAGTGGCTCCAGGTTGAGAAAACCAGCTATAATGGCGGGGGGACTTGACTGCTAACCAATGTCACCCCTACACTGGCTGGTGATTGACATATGTGGATGTGAGGTCAGCAGCCGGCTGGTAGGCTAAGGGCCTTCTGGGCCTGTTGCGCTAGGAGTTTTTTTTATAAACTCCTAACAAAAGAGCGGCTAAGGCTAGACTCAGAGAGAGTTAAGATGGGATTATTAACACACCTCTTACAGATGTAAAGCTATTATTATGATGTTATATGTAAATTTATACACTCATGTTGATTGATAAATCATGATTTTGAAGAAAAACTTTTCAGGCATTAATTTTTCTTTTCAAATAATAATTTGTCCATCATTGGGAATGTTAATAAATTTAAATTATAACAATGAAATATTAAGCTTTACTGCTGTAATAGTTGTGTACAATTCTCATAAAAATGCCTTCTTGAATTAGAAGCCATCAGATGGCATTGTGAACGAAGGCTGTCTGCCTCAGACAATAGAGAATTGTATATGTGACAGAAAAATTAATATTTGCATTGGGAGCCTGGATAGTGCTCTAGTGTATAAAGCTAGAGATCTTAGGTTCAAATCTCAGTCCAGGTATTGTTTCTTCTTTTCAAATATTTTTTTTTCTTCTGAACTGGTATTTCATCCCAAAACCTCATTTTATGCATCAGCACACTAACCGTTGTGCCATCTAGGCATCTCTATTCAAACACAAATTGTTATTTCATATAATTGCTGCTTAATTTTGCTACTGCCAAGAAATGGCAAAAGTACAGCAGATAAACAATTTTGTATAAAATTACCTTAATTTTGCCTAAAAAGTAGGATTTGTAAGTATTGGAAAAATATTGCATTGCTCCAAGTGATTGAATATATACGTGTGGAAATTAAATATATATCTCATGAATAACATAGATCTTTTATTCAATAGTAATACAATAAATTAATCATTCCAAAATAAGTATTTTTTATTTATAAGTTATTACAGTATAGTAATTAAAATATCTTGAATTTTAATTAACAATTTTTTATACTTAAATACATACAATAATAATAAAATTATAAAGAAACTATAAATTTGCTACAATTTTTATAATTATTATGCACTTCGATGTACCTTAAAAGCACCATAACGTTGTTATTTGAGTGCCTCAGTGCCTACTAACCCACAATTATGTTTTTCCCTGTAATTGCACTAGAAATAATCATCTCTGTCAGAGCCACATCTGCCTGTAACACTTTTGTGTTAATTTTAACTCATCCATAATGTTATAGGCAGATGTGGCTCTGAAAGAGATGATTATTTCTAGTGCAATTACAGGGAAAAGCATATTTTTTTTTAAATTGTGGGTTAGGCACCTATGGCACTTAGGTGCTCATTTGGCCTTCTTCTGGCACATTATCAAATGTATTAAATGTACTGTGTTTATTGCTTCTTTATTCCAAGATTTACTTCATAATAGCCAACTCACTGGCACCATCGACCTGAAGGTTCATAGCCGCAAGGACATACCTATCCTGAGCTAATGTTTTCCATTCATTCTTTATATAAATCACCTTCCTCAAATCATATTTAATATTATTCTCCTACCTCATTCTTGGCCTACTGCTGGGCATTTAACTTCTCATTTTCCTAGTTTCCATGTCCCTCTTTCATTCTCCATCCGTGCCACATGTCCTGTCCATCTAAGTTTATGAGACTTATTATTCTTATTATATCTGATTTCTCATAAAGATTATGTTTGTTGTTATGTAGTTTTTTCCATTCACATATCTGTTCACCTCTCTTTGGTTCAGAAATTTTCCTAAGAACTTTATTCTCAAATACTTATAATCTTTCTTTTCTACTCTCTTAAAGTAAGGGACCATGTTTTACATCTATATAATATAACCACAAGAATAACAATTTAATACATTTTTGGTTTAATGTTTTTGGGAGAAGTTTGGATGACAAACAGCCCCTATAATGCATAATCTTTAATATTTCCTTTTAAAAGACCACCATGTTAATTCAAGTAGTAGCATGCCTGCTGCCTGACTAGCAGGTGCAGGTTTGATACCAGCAGGGTTGGAAATTTTAATCTCAGAACTAGGAGAGGTGGTGATTTATAATTTTTATTGTGTGCCAGGTGCTTACATTAAATTTCAAATCCCTCCGAAGTACATATTTTGAGAAGACATGTGGTATTGTTGATAGCAATTTGTCTGTCATATGGTGATGATAAGCCTGGTGGCCTCCTTAGTACTAGATACTACTGCTTAAAAATCAATCTGTTTGTTATTTTGATATCTGTCCTACATAAGATTTGCAAGATTAACATACAATATAATGTTTGAACCCTGGACCTCTAGTTCTACGTACTAGTGTGCTGTCCATTACACCATTCAAACAACAATACAAATATTAACTTTTCTTCAACTTAGAGGTCCAGAATTCAAATCCCGGTTCAAACATTAATTTTTCTTTCTTAAATTAGATTCTATCCAGGATTGGAAATTATTAATTTAAATAAAAACATCGAAAATATGAAGCTTCATCGTTAAAAAGTAATGTATAAATTATCAATAAAACTACTTCTGAATAGAAGATGTCAGTTGGCGTGATGGTAGCGACAGCTATTAGCCTTCGGACAAATGAGAATTGTATAAGTTTAAAGAAATGTTAATGACTTTATCGTTGTTTGAATGGTGTAATGGACAGTGCACTAGTATGTAGAACTAGAGGTCCAGAGTTCAAATACCGGTTCACACATTAATTTTTCTTTCCTAAATTAGATTCTGTCCAGGATTGAAAAATGTTAATTAAAATAAAAACATTGAAAATACAATACATGTTTTCACAGTGTAGACATATTTTGTTCAGAGGTCTCCTGTTTCAGGCTAGAGGATTTTATAAGTGATGTAAATCTATGACTCGTGATCCATGCTTTTACTTCCCTTCTAAAAGAAGTCATTCTCAGAGGGAAAAATTCATTGACCTTGCTGTCTTTGAAATTCCAAACTTCTGGACCAGAGACAAGCATGGTAATTACTTGCGCTTGGATTTTAGATAATTACGGATTTTAATGCTACATATTTTTGCAAAAATAGAAGGCAAATGTTGACGAGATACATGTTTTGTTATGTTGTATATACATTTTACTTTACATTAATAAATTGAGTTAGACTTTGACGACTCATCTCATAATTGTAGATTTCTTGAAGACTAGTTTTGATACTCAGTATGTCTTCTTCTTCTTCTTCCTACCAAGTATTAGGCCAAGGCCTGTTACGATCCTATAGAAAATTTTTCCTCCAGCATTTCATAGGACGACCCACTGATCTTTGTCCTCTTGGTATATAATTATAAACAGCTTTGGGGATCCGATTTGAACTCATTCTTTCAAGATGGTGTTTCCAATTTAGTTGGTACTGTTTAATATATTCCAAAATTTGTAGTCTTCAATTATTTTAAGATATCGGTGTTCCTTTTCCGATCCCATCTGGTGTAACCCGCTGTTCCTGCGCATGAATCTCATTTCACAAGCCATTATTCTGCTTTCATATTGTCCTTTTAGTGTCCATGCTTCACTACCATAGGTCAACACTGGTCTAGCCAAAGCGTTATATAAACGTAATATGGTGGTTTTTTGTACAAGGGATAGTTTCATAACTTGATTAATAATTCCCAAACTTTTATTATAAGTAATAATTTTTTCAGGGATATCCTTTTCATCCCAAATAGAGAGATAATATCCAAGATATTTAAATTGATTAGATCTCTCTAAAATTTTATTCTGGAGACAGATTTTACTTTGTATGGGGTCCTTCCCATGAAATGCCATAATTTTAGTTTCGTTAATTGATATTTCCACATTAAATTTGGCACCTATTTTTTGTAAATTATAAATTGATTGTATGTATCATTCAGTATGTATCATTCTCAATTCTATCTAATAGTTAGATACATAAAATATTGAAACTAGTCTTCAAATAATCTACAATTTTGAGGTGAGTTGTCAAAGTCTAACTCAATTTATTAATTGAAATAACCCTCTTAGTGTCACTTATTTTAAATATTAATTTACTATACATATTATATATTTCTCACCACTCTACACAACTTCACATATTTAACATTATTGTAGAATTATTATATATTTTTCAGTTTATTTACCATTTTATTGAATTATTATTCAGTTCTGTAGCAAGAAATAGAAAAATAATTTAAGCTTATTGTGCTACTAATATGCTGTCATTCCCTCGCATTTTCATTACATTCAAAGCTAAATTGGACAAGTTCTTTGTCAACAACAATGATTCATTTTAAACATTTTCCTTCTTGTTCTCAAAATCAAGTCAGTTGAAAATTTATTAATCATGGCACCGCCATGTCTTTGTTGTCGTCAAAGCTTAAATTTGGATTTCTATTAAAAATTCTTTGACAAAAGATGGTAAAATTGTCTTCGGCCAGACTTGTGATAAATGTATAGGGTGTACGATGACATCTCAAAGAGAACAACATTTGCAAAGCAATCTACACATTATGCATAAACAACAGATTTCTTCAAAGAAACAGGTACTAACACAGTTCCAGGTACTTCATACATCATCTAACAGTGAATTTAACAAATAAATATGAGAAATTAAATAATTTGTTACATATTTATGTATATATTTCTCAAATTGATATTACATAAAATCTGGTCTCTTCTAATCACAAATAGTTGAGGTTTGACAAAACCAAATATAAGTTTACATAGGGTTTTAATTAAAAAGCTTTAGATTTTTAGTCTTGAAGAGGCAATAAACAGAGTATTAAAAAATTATAAAACAAAATATAAAAATGTATTGTGAATAATATGTAAATATCATTTGATGTTTATTGTATAAAGTATTATAAAGACTGATGTGTATTTATGCCCCTTCCATTATATTGTGTGTCATGTGTGGCTAAAAGTATCTGGTGTGTACAATCTTTAGCCAATAAACTGCTATTGTAATATTAAATTAAAATACTTTATACCTCACCTCACATCCAGTCTTCTAATTAAAATAATATAAAAGTTCAAATGCTAAATTGTAATATTAATAAAATCCTTTCATGTCCAGGGTATGGTGGAATGAACTAACTCACTGACACTATCATATCTGGAGGTTGATGTCTGCAAGGACATAATGCTCTCCATATATCCCTATTTTGAGCTAATGGTTTTTAATAATTCCATATATAATTCACCTTCCTCAAACCATGGTTAATATTATTTTCCCATCTCATTCTCGGCCTTCCTATTGCGTGCTTTCCCTTTAGTTTCGTATAAAAAAATTTTCATGCCCCTTTCATCCTACATGTCCCATCCATCACAGTCTATAAGACTTATCTGACCACATTACATCAGGTTTCCTATAAAAATCATGCAGCTCACTTGTATAGTTTTCTCCAATCACCTATCTGTTCATCTTTCTTGGATCCAAAAGTTTTCCAAAGAACTTTATTTTCAAATACTCATATTTTCTCCTGTCTTAAAGTTAGACCCCATGTTTTGCATCCATATAATAGAACTCAAAATACGATATTTTATATGTTTTTAATTTAACATTTTTTTAGAGTATAGTAAAAGCTCCTTATTCACAGTTTCATTATTTGCTGGTGTAAAAATTGCGACACAGTTCCTGTATTTGCAGTTAAAAATGTATTTATTCATGGATCCAGTTGGTATATTAGAAGGATTAGTAGCCTTCTTCGCAGCTTTTTTACTGCAGGCATGTACCAAGGTGGCTTTTACAAAGAGCAATTCAAACCAAATGGATAAATTAATATCAAAGTAAAACTAACCTTATTGTCACTGAACTTAAAATTTGTTGTTAAAAGATACCATCGTCATATTTCACATGCCACTACGTCCATTGATAAATGCCGCCCTTGCCACGATCGGTGTTTTATTGTCAACTTGTCATTCATTGCAATAATTTTGATTGAATAACACATGTCTCTTCTGCTTTGTTCCCAATTATAATGTTGAGTAAAAGTAAAGAAAATTAGTTTTGAAGCAGAAAAAAGTAGTATTGACACTTAAAGTAAAAATATAAATGCTTGACCGTTTATGTGTTAGTGAGTTGTTTACATCTATACCACGCTGTTTCAATGTTAATGAATCAACTGTATGTTTCATTAACAAATCCAAAGACAAAATAAGGAATTATATTGCTGAATTCACAGCGAAATAGCAATCAGAATTGAAAGACCTTTAATAAGAATTTTTATGTATGACTCTATATTTAATTCTATTAATGTTGAATGCCAGTCCCAATTTCAGTATGCAAGATAGCAGTGGCTAATTAATTTCTCATTCCTAGCTGAGAAATTCATATTTTTTTGCAAGTAAAGTTAATTTTCAACCTCATATTATTGCCTGAGAATCATAATTTCTGTGTCCTTGTCCCAATGGCTGCTAAAGTGAGATTTTTTTTCCTCTGGTGACAGCTCCTGGATATGTGAGAAAGTGGACAACTTTAAAAGGCTTTTCTTATTATTCTTTTAACTAGGCTCATGGCCTGTTTATCATGAAACAGGAGATGATTCATTACAAGTTGATGTGAATTATTTTTTCCCAACTTCTCTCAGTCTGCTGACATCTCTTTTACCTTTAGATATAAATCATGAACTGTTCTAATTAGCCTTTTATTATTGGCTCTAGTCAGGTGTGGTGGTCTAGTGATTATATTCTTTACCTCTAGTCCCGACGGTCACAGGTTCAAACCCAGCCAGGGTCAATGGATTTTATGTTTTCTTAAACACGGGAACTGCAGTTTTCAAAAGGAAACATCCCTTCCATTTTCGACCGACATTATGACTATAGATTTTCGTTGGAATCTCAATGAATACCTTAGTTAATAAATAAGATGAATCTGGTCATCTTACCTCATAAATACTGGGTCTGGACAATCTGACAATGGTAAGGACAACATGTCGAAACATGTTGAATGAAACATCAATATTTATGAGGTAAGATGATGAGATTCACCTTTCTTATTAAGAAGAATATCATAATATTACTTCGTAATGTTATTTATGAATACCTCAGTTGCCTACTAGTTATCTTATAGGGCTGGTATGCTGACCACGTGCCATTCATGATATCTGTAGGAATAGATGCATAACTAAATTACTTTAGTCTAGAAACTCCTAACAAAGGAGTGACTATGGCTAGACTGAAAGTGCCATAAAACCAATATATCTATATATTAATACGTGAAGAGAAATCTTTGTACCCCTTTTTAAGCAGATACATAAAATTTATGTGTAATACGTGTTCCAAATAAATTAAATTAAACAAAATAAAATACATTTTCTCTAAGGAATTTATGTGTAGTACTCATTCATTTTCATTTTGTTTAGTTGTTTCTTGACACACCTCATACTTCTTAACTCCCTTACATATCTAGATTTCGTCACTGTATTTGTGACATTCTCAATGCTGTTCACGTTCACAACTGACATCCAATGGTCCAGGGAGACCATATAAACCTCATAGTGTTATTTCCTACCTACATAACATAACTCATTCATTTGTTTACGTTCATACCGAAAGTGCATTGTTGTAAAAAGAAAATTGTGCAACAGCAATGTGAATTGACTTACTCTTATGTATTTATTATTAGTGATTTAAAAAAGTGAACACATTTTATTATTTAAATTTAAATTAAACCCTGTCTAATCTTTGTTTCAGTAATTTCATTACATAAATATTTTTTTATATTTACATATTTTCACCTACATCCATTATGCCTCGACATAGAACATTGAGGATTGGAGTGAGAGACAAAAAAGAAGGGATATACATTCTCATACATATAACAATAGGCCAAATGCAAATTTAAATAGTATACAAATGTCAAATGACGCGTTATTGTTTTTTAAATATGGCTTAGCCAAGCTATACCACATATTTCCTATTGTTCATATTTTTAAAATAAATAAAAAATTAATACATATTGACGTATTTGTGACAAACTTAAAAATTTATGACAATCCGGCTGATTTCCATGAAGCTTCTCAGTAAGATAAATGTCTCCTGGAAGCGTTACGAGCGCTTCGCAAGACAAGGATGGTGGAAGGGCTGCTTCCTCTGAGCCTCCAAACATGCTCCTCTGGGTATCCACCCCCCAAGAGAGGGCTGCTTCTTCTGCTCTTCAAGCCCTACAAGTTTAGCTGTGCTATTCCTTGTCGCCCTGTTGACCGTTGAAGACTTGACGAAGATGTGGCCGCCCAATATGGATACAGACGCCATTCCTTCGTTGTGAGCTATATTTAGTTCCCCTCGCCTCTTACCCACCAGCAAGATTAACCTAAGTCAATCTTCCCCAGTAGGGTCATCTGGTTCATCGGTTTTAGTGAATCCAGGAATAAGAATGGATAATAAAGTGTGCATAAATAATCTTCTATTTGCTGACGATGTAATCATAATACAGAAAAATGAAGATGACTTACAGAAATCAATGCATGCATTAAATGATATATGTAAATTATACGATCTAAAGATTTCTGTAAGGAAAACGAAGACCATGGCTTTTAGAGGAAGAGATCCAGTGAGATCCAAAATTATTTTAGAAAATCAAAGTATAGAACAGGTGTCTAGTTTCAAATATTTGGGCTGTGATGTTGGCTACAATGTGGAAAGAGATATTGACTCCATAATAAATAAATACAGACGGTGTGTGGAACAATACAGAGAACATTCAAAAATAAAATTAGAAAAGAAACCAAGATAAAAATGTATAATGTTATGGCGGTTCCCACAATATTGTATGGATGTGAAACTTGGGCTCCAGTGAAAAAACAGAAGGATAGAATACAGACGGCGGAGATGAGGTTCCTAAGACAAGTAAAAGGATGTACAAGACTTGATAGAATAAGAAATGAGGATATGAGAGAAGAATTGAAAGTACAGCCTTTATTGGATAAAGTCACGAATTACAGACAAAAATGGATTGATCACATGGATGGAATGAGTAAGGAGAGATATCCATTGTTAGCAAGAAATTATCAAGCAAGAGGAAGACGTGATGTTGGAAGACCTAGAAGACGTTGGGCTGATGCATTATGAAGTCGGAACGGGCAATTGCCTAATCCCTGGAGTGATGATGATGATGATGACTTAAAAATTTAATGAATTGTGGTCGAATTTCGACTGCTGGGTGACCACTAGTATAAATTATTGGCTCTATCTATATGAGCATTCCACTCTCTTTTATCAACTTTTTAAAAATTTTTGATGTCAATTATATTGCATTATTGTCTTACATCTTAATTTCTCAAACTGTTTTTAGCTACTATGGCTCAAAGTGTATTCATTTCTGCTGTATTCATAATTTGTTGCATCTTTATAAGGCAATTTTCTTTTTTCTTCTTCTGATTGGTATTTGTTCATTTTTATTCCTGCTGCATTTGTAAAAACACATGAGATATTTATAATATACTCTCCTCGTTCATTCGCGATTGAAATGTACAAACTGAAACTGACCTATGGACTGCTGAGCTGTCACCAGCAATAAAAACTTATACATAGTACTTTTCTTTTCATTGTTAGATTATCTTAACTCCAAGGCACAACTGACCAAGAATGCCCTTGGGCTACCAGCTGGTAGCTTCACATCCTCATGTGTTAATCACAGATGAGCGATCATTTAGCCAGTATAGAGGTGTCACATATATGGAGAATAAGAAATAAAAAACATAATGGAACATATTTTCAAGGTCTACAATCGTACTCTTTTAAGTATATATATATATATATATATATATATTAATTCTTGTTATGAGGTGATTAATGTTTGAAATGTGGAATTCTTGTTTTCATCTAATGATGACCGACAGAAAAATTAATCTCATAACAAGAATTTTAAAAAAATGGCCTTAAAACAGCATGGTTCTAGACCATAATTTTTGAAGGACAGAATATTAAAAATATTTTAGTCTGAGTTGGCAATGTCATGTTTATAAAATGAATGCTTAAAACTATCTTACATAGTGTAGTCATAGGTAAAAGAAAAGGTAGACCAAGCAAAATGTGGCTACAAGAATTAGTGACAATAAAATAGCTATAAGTATAGTGATCCCACTACAGATCTTAAGAGGTCCTAGGGGTAGTAGGAAGTTGAGGCTTCCACCATTCTAAACTAGCAGCATGAAATATCAGCCATGCATATTGGCTTTCTTTACCACTAAAACATACTCTGGTGCCCACTTCCATTAGAGGCTGAGTTGACCCGGGTCATGGTGACACCAAAATATTTAGGGCAGTTAAAAATCCTGACCTCTATCAAGACTTGAACCCACTATTTTCTGGCTAAAATGCAACTTAAGGAATGGAAAAAAGAAAGTCTTGTCTTGTAGGCCTATGTTTCCCTTAACAGAGATTTAGGCGCTCTCCCCCTATAGGGAAGAATTTTACCATACTAATTTAGTTACACTTGTTTTCGTATAGATGTCCTTTGATGGTCTGTGGTTAGCGTTCCGCCTCATACTGACATCTAGGAAACCAAGGTAGTACTAGGACGGGAAAATTCGGTAAATTTTGCTTAGAGGTCTTTCATTCAGGCTTAAGGATCTTTTACGAGCCTGAAAATCTTCAGACTCAGGACCCATGGCTTAAAGTCCCTCCCGGAGGACTTGCTCCTTGGATTTTTCCATCCTAAAAAAATCCATTGACCCCGGCCGGGTTTGAACCTGCGACCCTCGGGACCAGAGGCAAGGAGCATAACCACTAGTCCACTGCGGCTGATAAAAGGAACCAAAGGCAACTATAGGCTGTAGAGCTGAGAAAGAAGAATAGATGATTATTAACTAGTGTGGTTATGTTCCTTGCCTCTAGTCCCAAGGGTCACTGGTTAACAATTTTTAGAATGGAAAAGTCCAAGGGACAAGTCTTCCATGAGTCCTGAGTCTGAAGAATTTGGGCTCATAAAAGAACCTCAAGTCTGAATAAAATATATCTGAGCAAAATTTAACCAACCTCCATTGATCCGTGAAATACCTTAGTTTCCTACTAGATATCTCTTCAAGGCAATGTGCTAAAACTTGTCCCTCGTTGACATCTGTAGAGAAATAAGTATAACTAAAATTTATCTGCTTAAGAAACTTCCCACTAGGGAAGCATCCATGTCCCATAGCAGGACAAATGGGGATGTCATTAATCAACTAACTCACTGGTACTACCAAACCCATAGGTTCATCACCGTACAGGCATAAGTTCTCCATACACCCCTATCCTGAGCTAATGTTTTCCAATCAGGCCCTGTATAATTTACCTTCCTCAAATCATGGTTGTCCACCGCTGTGGTCTCGAGGTAGCATGCTACCTTGTCACGCAGCAGGCCTGGGTTCGATCCCCAGTCGGGGTAGTTTTTCTGGGTGAGGTTTTTATCGGGGGTTTTTCTCACCTGTAAGACAAATGTCAGGAAAACTTTAAGGCCCAAACGGTCTCCGAAATCATATGGCCATCATCATCATCATCATCCTTCACCAGTGTGGAAAGCAACGTGAAGCTACCACACCTACAATTCCCTAGTAAAGCTGCAAGCATAGCATGAAAATGCTATGATTGCAGTGAAGGACCTGCCTTTGGGCAGAATTACTATGGATGGATGGAAATCATGGTTGATGTTTATTCACCCACCTCATTCTTGGACTACCTACTGGGCACTTTCCCTTTGGTTTTCCTACAAGTGTGTCCTTGCCCCTCTTTCTTTCCTATTCATGCTACAATTCCTGCCTACAAGACTTAACTGTTCTTATCTGGTTTCCCATTTAGATCATGACCTCACCATTATGTGGTCTTCTCCATTTGCCTGTCTGTTCATCTCTCTCTTTAGCCCAAAATTTCCTAAGAACTTTATTCTCAAATACCCATTATCTTTTCTCCTCCCTTAAACTAAGAATCCATGTTTCACATCCATAAAACTACAAAGAATAACAGCTTTATATATTTTTAGTTTAATATTTTTTTAGAGAGGTGGGGATGACAAAGAGTCCCTGTAATGAATAACATGCATTTTCAGAATTAAGCATATGTTTAATTTCCTTGTGCAACTCATTCCTGCTCATAATTATTGTTCCTAGCTATTTGTATTCAGCAATTTCATCAAAATTTACCTAATTTTTTATTAACTGTCCTTTGATTATTATTATATCAAAACAGCTAAGATGGGAAAAAGAGGTAAGTTGTTGATGTGTAAGAATTCTATATTGCTATCCCCTTGAATACAGACAAGAGGGGAAGACTAAAAAAAGACCATTTATTAATGTGTTATCTTGTTTAATAGATTCATGCATGACTCATTTACTAGTGATGATGTTTCTATATCCAGCTCAAGGACATATTAATTTGTTTCCTGGGTATAATCGGCTAACTAGGGCACACACCATGATGCCTTTCTATTGAAGCTTTAATTAAACTATGATCCTATACCAGTGATAGTTCTTCATGAAAGTACATGCTGTTTGAAAATTTTAAGCAATTAATATTAAACCCTCCATTTAAGGAAGATGCGAACGGGTATCAAGATTGCAAAGAATCCAAAATGAAGAAATTAGGATACAGATGGAAGCAGAGGAGAATGTAAAAGGAGGAAGACATTTAATGAGGATCCAACAATAATGCTCTAAATAATCTTTCAATGAACACCAGCCGGAAGAGGTATTCAGGGAAGACCAAAAATATAATGGGACCTAAAGATTCATCATCATCATCCTTCAGGGATTAGGTCTTTGCCTGTTCCGATCTCACATCTGTTCAGCCCAGCACTTTCTTGGTCTTCCCACCAGTCGTGAGAGACTTTTGAGAAAGATTGTTTTACGTGGTGGGTTTCCAGCCCTGGGCTGGAGATTTTCTGTTGGGGTCCCTTTCCCTTAGAAGGTTGCCTTCTCTTCGGCTGATGAGAGTCCTCTTCCCGGTTTATTTTCAGAGTTTTCCTTATCCTACACCCTTACCAATACTCACACTTGGGGTAAAGTGTGTTGGGGCTTTTTATCGACAACCATGTCTAGATCCGCCATATTCAGTTAAAGCAGGGCCACCTCTTGCAGGATGTGGTTCTTCACCATGTACGTACGGTCTTGGTTATATGTAGCTTCATAGATAAAGGTCTTGCATATCTCCTCCACTTAACCCTGAGTTGGTGAGGACCCCTAACAAAGGTGCTACCTCTTCCTTCCCCTTGACCCCACCTAAAGATTAAAAAAAAATATTTTTAATAAACATTGAAAATTGACATTTTGCCTCATAATTTATAGATTCTTGAGAGCATGTAAGGCTTTCCTTCTATCTTCAGCTAATGTTCTCAAGATTATGAGGTGAGTTGTCAATTTTCCAATTCTTAAGGTTGTTAAAAAAAACCTCAAAGTGTTACTTCTTAAAAATATTAACTAAATCACTGGCACTATCAAACCCGTAGTTCATGGCCATGCACACATAAGCTGTCCGTGCATCCCTCTCCTGAGCTAATGTTTTCTAATATCCCCTGTATAATCTACTTCCTCAAATCATGTTTAATGTTATTCTCCCACCTTATCCTTGGCATACCAAATGGGTGTTTTCTCTCTGGTTTTCCTATAAGAAGCCATGTCCCCCTTTCATTCCCCTTAGGTACCACATGTCCTACCCTTTGCAGTCTACGAGACTTAACTGTTTTTATTATATCTGGCTTCCAATGAAGATCATGTAGCTCATTGTTATGTAGTCTTCTCCATTCACCTTCTGTTCATCTCTTTTTGATCCAAAAATTTTCCTCAGAACTTAATTCTTATATTGTGATCTCCTTTCCTTCCTTAAAGTAAGAGTCCATATTTCACATTCATATAATGTAATTGGAAGAATAATAGTTTTATATATCTTCAGTTTAACATTTTTAAAAGGAGTACAAGAGTCCCTGTAAAGCATAATAGCATGCGTTTTCAGAATTGAGCCTACATTTAATTTCTTTGTGCATCTCATTCCTATTTATAGTTATTGTTCCTAGTTATTTGAATTAAGCCACTTCTTTAAAATTTCCCTCATTTGTCATTAACTTTCAATTTCCATTTTATATAATGTATTTCTGTGTGTGAACATATATTTAGTTTTATTGAAGTTTACTTCCAGTCTCAATTTCTTAATGTTACTCAATGGATTGTGCATGTAGACCCTTCCTAAAAATGGTGCTTCCTTTAAAATGTTTAACAAATTTGTGAGATTAATATTATTATTCAGTTTAGCTTCTCAAGCCGCCTTCCAATTCCCAATCTGCATTCTTCTCAATCAATGACATTTTCTAATTGAAGTCCCTCAGAAGAAATAATTAATATTCCTTAAAATATTAATTAAGTTATTTCTTCTAAGAGACTTCAAGCAGAATATGTCCTTGATTGAGAAGGATGGAGATGGGAATTAGAAGGCAACTTGAGCTGCTAAACTGAATAATAATATTAATCTCACAAATTTAACAATTCTTATAAAAAAACATGCAAAAAGCAAGTACTGACACTATCAAACTCAGAGAAACATTGCCGCATGGACATCAGGTCTCCATACATCTATCTCTTGAACTATTTTTTTTTCGTGGAATGCAGGCTTTCACGGCCGGTAATCATGGTAGTAAAAGATTCTGGGCTATGTGGCCGTGGTCTATAACTGGCGTTTCTTCCAGACGTTTCTCCCTCAACTGCGGAGGGCATCTTCAGTGGCGAGCGCTAGAAGCTGTTGTTTCCCTGTCGTAGACTCGACTGCGAATTTGCAGTCGAGTCTACGACAGGGAAACAACAGCTTCTAGCGCTCGCCACTGAAGATGCCCTCCGCAGTTGAGGGAGAAACGTCTGGAAGAAACGCCAGTTATAGACCACGGCCACATAGCCCGGAATCTTTTACTACTATTTTTTTTTTCACTTATTCCCTGTATAATTAAAAAACACATCCACATGTGCTAATCACAGAGGTAGATGATCATCCAGCCAGTGTAGGGTGACATGTGTTCAGCATGTCAGGTCCTCCAGTCATTAGAGTTGGTTTTCTCAACCTGGAGCTGCTACTTATTGTAGTTACCCAAATTCTTCATGATGCTGGGTGGGCACTGGTCCCATACTGGCCGAAAATTCCATGAGAAAATTCCTTCCCTCATGGAGAGTCGAACCACCCTTCATAATTAACCTTCCTCAAATCATTGTTAAAGTTATTCCCCCATCTCATTCTTGGCCTACCTACTGAACTTTTTCCTATAAAAATGTTTACATGTGCCTCTTTCATTCTCCATTGGAGTCTAAGAGACTTAACTCTTCTTATGACATCTTGTTTCCCACAAAGATTATGTAGCTCACTTGTTATGTACTTTTCTCCATTCACCTGTCTGATTTTCTCTCTTTGGTCAAAAAATTTTCCTAACACCCTATTATCAAGGATTTGTAATATTTTCTCCTCTCTAAAGGACCATATTTTGCATCGATATAACTGGAAGAATCACCATTTTATATAATTTTAGTTCAAGTGAAGTTGTAACAAGAGTCCCTGTAATGCATAATAATGTACTTTTAGAGTGGAGTCTATGTTTAATTTCTTTCTGCACCTCATTCCTATTTATAATTATCATTGCTAAGTATTTGAATTTTGCCACTTCTTCAAAATTTTCCCTCATTTGTTGTTAAGTGTCCATTCCCTACCTTCTCATGCTGCAGCTGTTAACATATTGTTCATACAATATGAACTAAAGGGATGGACTACCTACCAATTAGCACTGGTCAGCTTGGTGGGTTACAGACTGATCTGGTACTTCTTCCTTTTCTAGTACCAGATCCCTTTTTTTACTTTTCTGTCCAGTCTCCCTTGCCTGACTTCTTGTTTTCTTCGACCCTGATGTTATTAGAATATTCGAGACTGAAGGGTTCATTCCTGTCTTTCCTATATATTTTTCTTTTAACCTCATGGGCACTTAATGCCCACATAAGCTGCATGTATATGCAGCCCCATTGCAACTTATACACCATAAGTATGGAATGAATTCGTGTCATCAGCCACTACTGGATACACATAATGAAGAATGAATGAATTCTCTTTTTAATAATGTATTTTACTTAAATCATTATTAGAATGCCGTAAAGAATCAAAGCATTATAGCTAGATTTCTATGTGTACCTCAAATGGTTCAACATAAGAACATGATTTCTTCTTACCTCATACTTCTATGTTTTTTTTTAAACACAGCACTGCAGTATCAGCGACCCTTCGTCACCATCGTCAGCTGTTTTCACGACTGTCAATTTTTTCTTTTGCCGGTAATTATCCAAACTGCTATCTGGTGTTCTTTTGAAGGAATTACTCTCCAAACTGCCATCTGGTGTTCTTTTGAATGAATCATTTTCTAAACTGCCATCTGTTGTATTTTTGAAGAACTTCAAAAATACAACAGATGGCAGTTTGGATAATTACCGGCAAAAGAAAAAATTGACAGTCGCGAAAACAGCTGACGAAGGGTCGCCAATACTGCAGTGCTGTGTTTAAAAAAAAAACATAGAAGAATGAGGTAAGAAGAAATCACGATTCATTTAATTCTTATTAATTGAACCTCATAATGTTAAAAATTCCCAAATTTAATATATAAAGGCACATATGTTTTTTCTTAAATTAATAAAAACGACATAAATTATTTTAAACACTTATTTAATTATCATTGTACAAAAAAATATTCAAATTTCATCACACAGACATTTAAATATTTTTCTAAAAATAAATCTATTTGCCATAAATACTATCTAAAGAGCTAGCGCACAATACATCCACATTACACTTATTTCTCTTGCACATTTCCAATTGTGATGCAAGATATTAATGATAAAATATAGTTCCAGATTGTGATAAGCAAATTAGTTTCTAAATTAAATGAACTCTATAAATTACAGACACATTCAAGACTGGATTTATCAAACAAATAATTAAAGAGCTCTCTTGAAAATGGGAGTAACCATCAATTTCTATGAAGTTGATTTTAAGATGTTACAATTAATTCAAGTATCGCACTTCAGTTATCTACAATGTGATATTAATTTTAAATTTGACAAAGGGATTGAGATGAAAGTTAATATATTTCAAACCATTTGACCAACAATTGATAGAATTTTAGGAAGATACACTAGAAAAGCAACACAAATGAAATTTTATAAGATTATGGTTGTGTTTACTGTTATATGTGGTCCCTAACTGTGGACAATAATAGAAAGAGGAAGATAATGTATACAGCCTGCAGAGATTAAATTTATGAGATACGTAAGAGGATGCACAAAGCTGATAATATCAGAAATTAAACAAAATCAGAGTGAAGGAACATATTAGGAATGTTAAAAATGGGGAGATAAAAAAAACTACAGTAGCTGCTTATGTTTGGTAAAAAAAAACAAATGCCAGTAATTGAAAGAAAGGCTAAATTAATAAAACAAATAGAAAAACCTGAAGAGCTCACAGTTTGGCAAAACATCTACATTAAAAAAAAATATGGAGAAATTAATGAATTTTGAAAATCCCGGGGAAAGTGATTTGGTAGGATTTGATTTGAAGATTCATTGGTCTACCAATAGATGGGTGAAAAAGCAGTGCATCACATGACAGAACAGTCGTGAAAATATTGATGATGGATTAATTATTCCAAAGCTGGTCTAAAAAGAAGACAAAGTATGAGATAGGTGATATCTTTTATATTTAATGTAATTAAAATAAAATCAGATCTGAATATTTTCTCGATTAATAACAAGATACAAGAAAATAAAAAATAGATTGCCAAAGAAGATAATGAATTACTGGCCAATCGGGAAGATATATTTGGGTAGACTTCATAAGAGGTGGCTTGATGATAGAGATCAGATCGGGTGATATCACCTAATCATTGAAGAGAGAAGAAAAAAATGAATGCAGTATTCACTGTTAACAATGTAATCTTCCACAAATTCCTCATAGTTGGCACACTACTGATTGTACATCATTTACCACTGGATTGAACTTGGTTATAAAATAATGTTCCATCTAAATAGTGATATGTTCAATTGTTGGTTACACACTTATTTATGAGACATCTCATGTAATTAATCTTCATTGGAATCCCATTAAATTGTGGCTTTGTATGCCATGAGGACAATATATTATGTTCATTATAATATCCACTGTTGTTTTAAAAAATGAGACTAGAAATTGACACTTGTTTTTGGCAGACAGATCAGATAGCTCAGGAGATAGGGCATGTGACAGGATTAAATGGGACAGGTTTGTTCTTGGGCAACAGAGAGATGGAAGTTTTCTTTCATTTGTTCTTGTCAGTTCTGGTTTCCTACAAAATGATCTTTCTTGTAGTAAAGTCAGCTATACTATATCAAACTAAGTTCCAGTTGTACTGTAAACAAACTTGCATAAGGTATTAATCCATCTATTGGGGGACTTTTACCCACCATATGACTGAATTGTGTACAGAACTGTCACTGATAGAAACGTTCTTAGGCAACATTAAATTTAACAAGAAATAAGACTGAATACAATGTAAGATGATAACAATAATTAGGAACTTCCATTGTTTTTATTTATGAAAAAAATATATATGGGCCTACCCAATCCGATGTTTATGTTTTTTCCATGTCAATCGAAATGATTTGCAATTTCATTACGAGCAGAATATATGCTCCATTCTGATTCACCTGTAAATTCTGTTGCTACTTTCACCACATACTTAATGACTAATGGTGGGATATGTTTCACTAAACTGTTTGTAAACATTCAACATAATTTGTTTCTCTCCATTTATCAAATGGTTTCTTTTCCAGTCTTTTTAAGAAATTATACAGAAAGCAACCATTTTAAATCAATAGAAATCCCAACATTTTCTGCATTGTGGATACATAATAATTAAACAATGAAATGCTTTTATATTTGAAAAAGAAATTAATGTTCGGACCGGTCTCGAACTCAGATCTCTAACGAGTCTTGGTCCGAACATTAATTTTTCTTTCTAATATAAAACTATGTTCAAATTCTGGAAAGTGTTAATTTAAACATATAACAATCAAAAAATGAAATGCTTATTTATTTAATCTATTAAAATTTAAATTATATAATTAAGGCATTTTGTATGTACATTCTTACATCTTGTGGTTGTCTTTGTCAAACATATGTTTCAAGACTTCTGAGTCTGACTCTGTAATCGCTGACAATGGGACTCATAAGTCTTGAAACATATGTTCGACAAAAACAACCATAAGAGGTAAGAATGTACAGACAAAATGTCTTTTATTAAACAAACCTCTTAATGTTACTTCCTATTGTATTTTAAAATTGAAATTATATATTTTAAGATTCCCCCCATATAACTTATAAGGACATGTGCTAGATTAATATATATTTTTATTATATCTATTTTGAGTGTTATAGAGTGGACCACATTTTCTTACACACTTATAGGTAAAACATTATTCAACCAATGAAAATGCAGTCCATACATTTGGTTTGTATGCATTACAACTGGAACTTAGCTACATCCATATTCTGCATAGATAATAATTATACATTACATTTTATTTATTACATCATAGAATTACTCCTATTATTATTATTATAATTATACATGGATCATTCCATCTTAACAAACATTTCTTACCCATATTCTTTCATCTTCTTCTAGTCTCTTGTCCCCATTCCAGGAGTAAATTTTGGACAAAAGCCTTCATATCTCCTCTTCCATCATTCAGCTCCTCTTTTCTCAACATTCTTCTTAATTTGTTCTTCCCCTCTATTTCTGGTTTCTTCCCACCTAATCTAAAATCCAGTGCTTGTCTTGGTATCCTTCCAGTGTTCATTTTTTTAATAGTCATACCATCTTATTCTACTATCTTCCATTTCATCTTGTATTTTTTGCAACTTCTAAATTTCTCTTAGTTTAATATTCTATCTCTTCTGAATTTTCCAAGCTTCCTTCATCTCTCTTCCTTGATTTATACTTAATTTCTTCTCTGTTACTGTTCATCTTATGGCTCCATAAATTAATATAGGCTTAAAATATATATTATACATTTTTTTAGAATTATATATCGATGGTATATCCTGATTTCATAAGCATTTGTTTAAACTGATAGCATTTGCCACTACTTGTGCTACATCTATTATGCTTTATAAAGGCTGGTTTTAAACTATTTTGATAATTAATTTTTTTTTAATAAATGAGCACCCAAGTGTGATGTAAAAACGGTCAAACAAACATCTTACCACAAGCTTTTGTAGAAGAGACCAGCTTTTCTGCTAAATATTGGAGTGCAAGAGAGCGAATGATTTCATTAACAAGTGCTCGACATTAGATACCAACCAACCAACATCTTACCACAAAAATTCAAAATTGACTTTTTCGCTCCCTATTTCTTATAGAGAATAAAATTATAAACATTTTTACAAAAAATAGTCTTACTGTTTCGAAATTTGACAGAGATATAGTATGTTTTTATTATAAATTTAACATTTATCACTGAAGGACAAATTATATTTGAAGAGAAAAATGAACTCAATATGAACAATGGGAAATAACAGTATGAGGTTCTTCAATTAATAAAATGAGTCGATTCTTATCTTACCTCATACTTCATGTTTTTCTAACATGGGAACTGCAGTTTTCAAGGGCATCCCTCTTATCCTCAGCCAAGATTCATGCAGTTCCCATATTAGAAAAACATGTTATATGAGATAAAATAAGTAATGACTCATTTTATTAATTAAGAAAAATATATGCCCAGACTGGAGTTTGAACCCAGGATCTTTAGCTAGGCATACATTTTTCTCTTCAAATATAAAAAGTGATATAGCTCTTTGAATTGTAGCAAGAGAAAAATGTATTTAAAGTTTAACAAATATTATGTAATATGTGTTCAAAATTTTAACACAATCTTGGTGAACTGTTTTTACAATTATTGTTTGTTGATCTATAAAACAATATTTGCTAAAATATTCATGACCTAATCTTTGTTTTTCTTTACTTGGTTAACCAGATAGGCCTTTAACATGTTTCACATCACATACCCAGATATTCAAAATGTATCTTCTCTGTTGCAGATTATAGGAACTTTTTTAATTTCGTGACAAATGCTGTTTCAATTGGACATCAAAATGTCATTCATTTTGAAATTTAAACAATTTTTATTTTAATAGACTTTCCCAAAAAAGAATCTGCTAAAAGTTTTGAAGTAAACTTGACAATAGAGTAGGAAAAAAAAAATGTATTTACGCATGTATAGGCCGTATTCAAGTAATGCAATAATAAATGGGGGGGAAAAAAAAGTCTTATATTTTTGCTAAGAAGCAGTGCAAACGACACCATTTTTAATTCTGCCAATGTTGTAAATTCCAAAGCTTCTTTTTCTGGCTATGTAACAGTATATTCAGGCTGCGGCTCAGTCATTAACACAAGGCTAAAAGGAGCAGTCAATTGGTAGATACGGTATTCATTGTCATTCCTGTTTACTGTGTGTAAACATGGATTGGTGCAGAGCAAGCTGTATCTCCAAATTCAAGCTACAAGTGGCATGCAATGCAGAGAACACAGAAATAGGACAGCGGGAAGAAAGTTTGATGTGGATGAAAAAAAGGGTGACAGTAGATCCAAACAAAACATGCACTTGAAAACATCACAACATCGACAATCTTTCCATGGAAAGAAAGTGAAATATCCACAGTTAGAAATAGTTCTCCTGGATTACGTATGGAAAACATGGGCAGATGGATTTTCTGTATCCATCAAAATTATACAATTCAAAGGCCTTAAAATAGCCATGAATATGGAAATCACATGGAATGAATTTAAGGCAAATTATGGCTGGGCAAGATGATTTATGACATGTCTCAACCTTGTAATATGGTGGCGTACATAAATAGTGCAGAAACTTCCCAATATGTACCTGTTATCTAGTTATTTCATGTATAAGCCACGCTGCACCCTAATTTTGAAACTTAGTAATAAAGTGCAGCCTATACACGCATAAATATGATATTAGATAATGTAGAGACAGAAAATCAAATTAGGAATTTGTACAATAGGATAGAACAAGATGGAAAAACAGTGCAATTAAAAGGATAATTCTGAATAAAGGGGAAAATAAAAATCCACAATTTGATAACTGATCATATAAATGATTTTTCAAGATGGAGATAGAACCCTTCGGTATGGTTGTTACAATTTGTGTTATGCAATCTTTGCTGTAGAAGATAGGAGAACAAATTTTGGATTTCGGGATGTAGGTACTTATTTACCAGAGGAGAAAAAATCAACTTTTTAATTTCCAAAATTGTTTAAAATCTCACATATGAGAGATGGAAATATGTTCACAAAAAATATGAAAATTTAGATGGATTGATCCATGTATTGTACATTTTTTATTATTACAATCCATTCCATTAAAACTTATATCAATAAAATTATACAAGACATAATGATCCAGCAAAAGAAAGAATCCTTTTATTTATTTTTTTCCAAATTTGAGATTTCAACCCCTTCTGAGTAATTGATTATAGGTCTGTTATTTTCATATTTTACATTAATAATAATAGGAATAATGGAAAAAGAAAAGTAATATACAAGATTCCCATTTATCTGTGTACTTGTTAATAACTTTTATATTTACACTAGTATGGATTTTTATTTTGTAAGTAATTTTAGAAACATAAGTATGGCAATTATTAAACTTTTATAGGAATTAATCACTATGAGGTTTGATTTATGATAAAATTGAATGCTTCCTACCTCTCCTCATATAGATCTTCTAAGTAGATCACGATTTCAAGACCATAATGGTCTCATCTTCAGTACAATCTTGACGACTGATGTTATGTCGCTTGGAAGAAACACTTCTTCTTCCCTCTGTTGGTGAACCGATGAACCTCTGGATCAGGTCAAGATTCATGGGAATTTCAAAGTTCATAAGTTTTCCTTATTCAGAAAAACAAAGGAAAACTTATGAACTTTGAAATTCCCGTGAATCCTGACCTGATCCAGAGTATCATCGGTCCACCAACAGAGGGAAGAAGAAGTGTTTCTTCCAATCGACATAACATCAGTCGTCAAGATTGTACTGAAGATGAGACCATTGTGGTCTTAAAATCGCGATCTACTTACAAGGGAAGTACTTATGTTGGACAGTTGGATTGTAACAAAAATTGGAGGATATGTTGAATGAAGGATACCGATCACTGTGATATTAGTCATTTCACTGAAAATTCAATAGTATGCATAATATTTAATACGAAATAAGGAACAAAAAAAAAATAGAGGCTTAACATTCATATATGACAGAATAAATAAGTAAAACATTTGAAAAAATAAAATAAACAAATAAAAATAGAAAATGATAGTGTGGTGAATGAGGGAAGAACAAAAAGGGACAAGGAGTAAGAGATAAACTAACAAAATAAATATTGCAACGGAGTGGCACGGTTACTTGAAGAGCAGTGCATCGGAGTGTGAATGTTTTTTCCACTCCCGCAGTCGAGTATTTGTACAGTATATACAAATTGTTTCTATTTAAACATAAAAACTCAATTAATTGAAAGTACAATAGAATATTTGTTTTATTATTTATTGATTAGCATTTTTATGGTGTAAATTAATACTTCTTTTTAGGACATAACAGTATATTTACATGTAAATGTGTACATTTACAGCTAATAGTCTTGTGAGTCCATAAAATATTTCATCAAGAGAATAAAACGGGCATAATAAATCCATTTTACGTCTTAACTATGTTAGAATCTACAGTTCAGGAAACATTTGAAAAACATGAAGAACCTGGATTGGGTGATGACCAGTTTGCATATTTTCTGGCAGAAATTATAGAACAAAAATATTGGAATGGGTTAGAGAACTTTAGTGAAAATACTTTAGATTTTTAAGAACTATACTACTTGCAATCAGAAGCTCACACAGGCCGGATGTTCTGAAGACTTTGAAATTGCTAATGAATCCAGTGAGGAACGTGACAGTTCAAGTAGCTTTGAGCCATCTCCTGTTAAAAACCTGAACTTCATAACGTACTGTCTGCCTATTCTGAAGAAACTTTGGAAAACATTTATGAATGTAGGATGTCAGGGAAATCTGGCCCGAAGTCCTATTTACAAATAATAGAAAAATGGCCATCATTAATTAATAACCGAAATGTAAGAACAGTTTTGAATTATATAGAAAATAAAACATCTTATCTAGCTTCACAATTAAAAAACAGGGACCCCTACAAAATCACCCAAATTAAAAACTACATCCTTAACAAGTTTTGAGATTCTCGAGATCAGGGATTGACAGTGCACTATTGGCATTTACAAACGTGGGCTGTTTTTCGAGCAGAGGAATTGGACTTGAATGAATTTAAAGCTTCAAAGACATTCATTTCAAATTTCAAAAAAGAAAACAATATTTCTTCAAGAAAAATTACCAAATTTGTCCCTGTCAAGAATATTGAAAACGAAACTCAAACTATTGAAAATGCAAATAAGTTTGTAAGAGATGTTAATCAGACCATTCAAGAAAACTGCATACCAATAAAGAATGTGTGGAACTGTGACCAAAGTCAATTTAATTATGTAATGACAGGAAACAGAACACTTGGCAGTCAAAGCAAAAGCTCACTGTTGCTACAGTTCAAAACCCATGGAACTACACATTCTTACACGACAGATGTTCTTATTTCAATGTGTAGGCAACTTGGGAAGAGGTTATACCTCTGTTTTCAAGAACCTACTGGAGAAACAAATTCCGGCCCAAACTGCAGAAGAAGATAGAACAGAATACACCTCCAAATGTGTATGTCGACTGTAGTGCCAGTGGAAAAATGACAAAAGAATATTTGATAATATTCTTAAAACATGTGTTTAGTGAAAACATTGAAATGGATTCACCTTTAATATGCGATTCGTGGTCCGGGCATAAGGACGAACCATTGCTACAGGACTGTTTACCCGATAAAAATGTAAGGCTGAAAATTATTCCTGCAGGAGCCATTAAATATATATAACCACTTAACATTTTTTTTTTCCGTCAATATAAGATCTATGTGCAATGACCTGAAGAATATGTGCGTCTAAAATCAGATGGTGACGTGAAAAATATCTGATAGATTCTTTATTATAAAACTGCATTTCCTTGTATATAATCAATTGTCAGCAGAAATTTTCAAAGATATGCATATTTATGCTTGGACAAAGTCTGGCTATAACGTGGATCAAAGTGTAATGAGATTTACAAATGTGATTGAAAATGCATTTGACACTGGTTTTAGTGAATGTGCCACATATAACTGCTCCAGGATTGCCATCATCAGATGTTCATGGTGTTTGCAAAAACTTTGTTACAACCATTTCACCGATGACCCTCATTATCACCATTGATGTTATGGTAAATGATAATTTGTTTTGTTACTCCAGCACACGAAATTATAACCGATTCTGAATTTCAAGTAAAAAAAAGTATACAGTGCTCTGCTATCTGTATAAAGTAATCAAAAATAGTTATTAATGTTAACAAAGAGGGAAACTAATATTTGTTATTTGCAGCACTTGTGCTTGAAACCAGCTGCAATGAGCAACCGTGCCATTACAAACCAGTCAATGAGACGTGATTGAAATTTAATGACAAATAACACGAGTTTTATTAAATTTGCAGCAAAATGACTATTGTCATCATATTTAATGTCAATTAATCAACATATCCTCCAATTTTTGTTACAATCCAACTGGTCCAACATAAGTACTTCCCTTGTTAGAAGATTTATATGAGGAGAGGTAGGAAACATTTGATTTCATCATGGTAATTATTATTCAAGATACAAGTGATGTCATACATTTTTCAAATAGCACTAAATAATTTATTCATTGTACTTTAATTACATTCTTTAAGAAGAGTCCAAAAATGTAATATCTTTCTGTATTAACAAATAACATAGTCCATTCAAAACAATAACATTAGAGCATTGTGAAAGAAATAATGAAGATTTGTAATTTATATTGATGTTCATTTTAGGTTTATTATTTTGGAAGTAACAGTTTGGGAAAATCTATGAATTTTAAACTTCCCAGCAAGCAAGACTTGATCTAAAAATGCATCCAATCTCCACCAAGTGACAGGTGGAATGTTGATATTGACGGCTCAATTTTAAACTGTCAGAGTGTAACTGATGAGGAGGAGATGCCTCCAAAACTTATTGGCGAGAAATTTATATTTTTTTATGAGGTGAGGTGTAAAATTGTCTGATACAATTATGTAATATTTAGTCAAAATTATGTTGAGAATGGGGATGATGATCTCTGAAAAATGTCCAAGTGAGTGAAACATATTTTAAAAGGTGTATAGTTTCCTATTCATATTTTTATTCTATTCAATTATATTGACATAATAAATCTATTAAAAAAGGATAATAAGGATCGGTCGATCTAATAATTAATCTTCTTCTTCCTTCCAAGTATTAGGCCAAGGCCTGTTACGCTAATAATTAATCAGTTCATCATCATCATCATCATGAACAAATTCGTTTTAGGCCATGTGGCCTGTACGGTAAACCTAGCGAAGATGGTCTTGATCTTTCCACCGATGTTTTGGTCTTCCTTGGTCCCTATGTCTAGTTGGGGTATATTGGAATGCCAATTTTGGAAGTCTATTTCTTGCCATTCTCCTCAGATGATTTTTCTATTCTTGAATTAATCAGTTAAGATTAATATTTGAATGCAATATAGTAATTTTATTTGTGTATATATATATATATATATATATATATATATATATATATATATATCCATCCATAGTAATTCTGCCTGAAGGCAGGTCCTTCACTGCAATCATAGCATTTTCATGCTATGCTTGCAGCTTTACTAGGGAATTGTAGGTGTGGTAGCTTCCCGTTGCTTTCCACACACCGGTGAAGGATGATGATGATGGCCATATGATTTTGGGGACCATTTGGCCTTAAAGTTTTCCTGACATTTGTCTTACAGGTGAGGAAAAACCCCAATAAAAACCTCACCCAGAAAAACTGCCCCGACCGGGGATCAAACCCGGGCCTGCTGCGTGACAAGGCAGCACGCTACCTCGAGATCACAGGGGTGGTATATATCCATCTATAGTAATTCTGCCCGAAGGCAGGTCCTTCACTGCAATCGTAGCATTTTCATGCTATGCTTGCAGCTTTACTAGGGAATTGTAGGTGTGGTAGCTTCCCGTTGCTTTCCACACCGGTGAAGGATAATGATGATGATCATATGATTTCGGGGACCGTTTGGACTTGATATTTGTCTTACAGGTGAGGAAAAACCCCAATAAAAACCTCACCCAGAAAAACTGCCCCGACCAGGAATCAAACCCGCGCCCGCTTCGTGACAAGGCAGTACGCTACCTCGAGACCACAGCGGTGGACGTGGTATATATTTATAATTAAAAAAATGTATATACACATTGTGTAGGTGCTATATTTGTAGATAGTCCTTATGTTGACAAAATTCTAAAATATCTGTATTTACTTACAGAATACTGTAATCCTGATAGTATACAATATGTGATAAATGATAATGATACACCAGGAGAATCCTTAACCTAATTTCCAGACAATGGATGATTACAGGAATAATTCCCTATAAGGAAAAAATCCTGTGGTCTGACTGGGAATCAAACCTGGGACCTGATAAACTGTAGTCAGAAGCTTTGACCATGAGACTGATCATTATTACTTTTATGCTGATTTTGTATGTGAAAGTGAACATGTTTGTTACAACAACAGCTTCAACTTAATACATTCCATGTAATTACAATTTACTTTAACAAAAAATACTCAGCTCAGCAGGTCTCCCATAGAAAATGATTAACAGCAAAATTGCTGCCTGGATGTTTCAATGTCTATACACATTAGAAATTCATGCCATCCCCATCTGGCATATATTAAAACATCTATGCAATCTGACATATACTTTAAAGTATTTCAAAATAAGGAGTCAAGAATTCAAGCAGAGAATAAAGTTGATCTAAATTTGAGAAATCTAATATGGTTGTTTAGAATACAATTAAGGTGGTGGCTGGAAAAAAGAGAACTTAACAAAACCCCATTTTTGAGGTATAGAGCTTCAAAATTTGTTTTAATTGCAGATTAATAAACATAAATATTCATATTTGAAGAGAAAATTTTTTTTATATTTGAAGAGAAAAATTTTCACCTAGACCGAGACTCGAACCCGGGACCTTTGGCTTGCCGGGCCAAATGCTCTACCAACTGAGCTACCGAGGCGAGTTACGATCTAGACGCAAATTTTTCTCTTATATACGTAGTATGTAAATGCTTTTGAAACCATTGTTTCTATTGTTTATTTTTTATTATTTCACTCACCTCATACTTCATAATTCATAGCAGAAATAATAAAAAATAAAACAATATTAAAAAACCTCATAGTGTTATTTCCTATCTACATAACTTAACATTGTTTCTATCTTTGCAAATGGCGGCTTCTTAGTTAAGAAGACATTTATTGGGAATTTAACATTACTTTATAAAGCTAGTAAGGCTTCTAATGATGTTTTTATTATTGATTTAACATTTCTCACTGAAAGATAAATTATATTTGAAGAGATCGTAACTCGCCTCGGTAGCTCAGTTGGTAGAGCATTTGGCCCGGCAAGCCAAACGTCCTGGGTTCGAGTCTCGGTCTAGGCAAAATTTTTTCTCTTCAAATATAATTTATCTTGCAGTGAGAAATGTTAAATCAATAATAAAAACATAAATGTTCATATTTAAATTAATATTGGGAAGTAAACATTATGAGGTTATATCATTAATAGTGAGTGGAGAACACATTCGATATTCCGGTGGATAAAAATTGAATTACAAAGTTTATAATCCCAACGAAAGATGGCAGTACAAGAGATGATGTCCTTAGAGAAATCAACAACCACAGAATTTCATCAGTGGAAGCCATGACTGAAGAGGGACAAGATATTGTCTGAAACTGCCGGTATCAAAGAAATTTGAAAATATATGAGGTGAGTCATTAAAAATATGTTCTCCACTCACTATTAATAAATGTTCATAGTTAAATATGGGAAACAACATTATAAAGTTCTTAATTCGTTAATGAATGAGTCATTTTTTACATCTTACCTCATATTTTATGTTTCTTTAAACACGGGAACTAGTTTTCAAGAGAAGGATTTCTCTCATTTTCAACCGACATTATGACTACCAGATTTTTGTTGGAATCTCCATCAATAATGTTGTCATCTGGTGTTGATTTGATAAACTTTTGAGATGAGGTCACATTCATCAGGAATCTTGAAATTCATGGATCTAAATTTGTTCTTCTGAATATATCTTCTCCCAAATTGTCAATTCTAAAGGTTTTTCCAAATGTTTTAAAAATTGGGCTTCTTTTTCAATTTTATGATTCTCCAATAAACCATGTGCTGCAATGTATTTCTTTTTCTTAATTATTACTCTACTTCACCTAGTCTCATGACTTTTCTTTTTGAGAGACTGAATTTTGGACAAAAGTCCCATCTATCTCAGCCATTTCTAGTCTCCTCTTTCGTTAATTTAAATTCATTCAATTTCTCTTTTCTTGACAATCTTCTTAACTTGTTCTTCCTGTCTGTATCTTGGCCAACCTCTTGGTCTCTTCCCTCTTCTTAATTATTTAGGCATAAAAATAATGTATTTATATATCATATTTGCTCACATAATTTGCACCCCCTGATATTTTGCACACTCTAATTTTTAAGGGATTATTTTAAACTTTGTTTTTGCTCCTTGTATTTAGCACAGGGAAATTTGTGAATGCTTGTTGCAAATTGATAGTCCGTAAGTCTGTAGTCATTTATATTTATTTCTTTTTTAAAATTCATGTTAATTACTAAGATTGGTTGGAGAAAACCCTCAATGATGAGGAAAATTCTCAAAATTGATGTATTTAGCACACACATTTTCTGTCCTGTGTGTTAGGAATTTTCCTTTTCTGAATTCCATTGCCAATCCTTCATTCCAAAGTAGGTGATTTACCAGTAACTGAACTACCTGCTTCACAAAGAAACCCAAAGTCTCGCTACTTTAACAATGCTTGCTCTAGGTAGAGATAAGTTTTAGAAAAATAAATACTGGCATTTCATACTTTCAATGTTTTTATTTAAATTAACATTTTCCAATCCTGGATAGAATCTAATTTAAGAAAGAAAAATTAATGTTTGAACCGGGATAAATTAAAAACCGGTATTTCAAGATGGGAAATAAAAATAACAATTATATAGCATCATATAAGTTGAAAGTGATAAGTTTCATAAAACATTTCGGCTATTGTGCAGCAGAAAGAGAATTCGGAGTTCTCAAATCCAACATGCATTATTGGAAGAAACAAAAAGATGCACTAAATAATGCAATAAATGACAGTAGGGCATTTCGTGGCCCGAAAACTGGTAAATATCACACTGTAAAGGATGAACTTTTAATTTATTTTGAACATTGTTTATTTTTTATTATTTCACTCACCTCATACTTCATAATTCATAGCAGACCCTGGGTTTCTTCACATATTTTGTGACATTCTCAATGCTGCGTCACGTTCACAACTGATAGCTGCACATGCCTGGTCAGAAAAACATAGAATAGAAACCAAAACAAAATTACTTAAACAATTGGAAAAACCGAAGGAACTCACAATTTGGGAAAAAATTTACATATGCAAGAATGAAAATACAACTATGAATTTTGAAATACCCGGTTATAAAGAAAGAGGACTGATTTGGAAATTCTTCGGTCGGCCACCAGATGGCGCGGAGGTCAGTCTGCAGGATAGAAGGCCATTGGACGTCAGTTGTGAACGTGACGCAGCATTGAGAATGTCACAAAATATGTGAAGAAACCCAGGGTCTGCTATGAATTATGAAGTATGAGGTGAGTGAAATAATAAAAAATAAACAATAAAAGAACATTTATTTAACTTTTATAGGAATTAATCACTATGAGGTTTAATTTATGGTGAAATTAAATGTTTCTTACCTCTCCTCATATAAATCTTCTAAGTAGATCGCGATTTCGAGACTATAACTGTCTCATCTTCAGTACTTTCTTGGCGACTGATGTTATGTCGATCAGAAGAAACTCATCAACAGAGGGAAGAAGAAGAGTTTCTTCCAATCAACATAACATCAGCCGCCAAGAAAGTACTGAATGTGAGATAGTTATGGTCTCGAAATCGCGATCTACTTAGAAGATTTATATGAGGAGAGGTAAGAAACATTTAATTTCACCATAGAAAAGAACATATTGAGGTAATAAATTAATGAGTCATTTTAACATCTTACCTCATATTTCATGTTTTTCAAAAGAACCTCATAATGTGTTTCCCAATTTTAACTTTGAATATTGAGGTAACTCAGAACAGGACCTCTAATTTTAAAAATCCGCTCCCTAATATTTCAGTGGCCAAAGTAAATTAAAAAGTGTGCAAATTACGCGAGCAAATATGGTATTTTTCTGTAGATAAAAATAAATATTAAAGTCATATATATATATATATAATATATATATATATGGCAAAATATGATTTCTACTTAAGCTACCTTTTTCAACTGCCTCCTCAATTGCAACATGCTGTTAGTGTTATTTTTATCCTGAAGATAATGAAAGATAATTAATCTCTCATATTTTACACCTGGCCTACATAACACACTGTGTGGAAATGTAAAATACAGTTACTTTCTATTCTCATTAACATGGATTAGCATATCTGTACAGACAACCTAAACGCAAATGGACATTACTCTTATTGGAAATTTTTCTTTAACAATTGTGAAAAATATAAGTATATAGGAATTATACATTTGCAATTGCCAAAGATGGTAAACAAGATTATGAAATTAAAAGGAGAATAGCAGTAGGAAAATTAGCAATATCAACTTTAAATAGCATTCTTTGGGACAAAAAAATTTACAAACAAAAATAAATCAAAAAACTATAAGACAATAGTAACAAATATAATAGTATTTGGGTCAGAAACTGGCAGTAGAATTTTCAAACTAATTCTAAATTATTATCTATGGAAATGTAGTTTTAGAGAAAGTCAATTTTAATATAATTTTTTTTAAGCCCATGTTTCTCTTAACAGAGATTTAGTCACTCTCCCCCTACAGGGAAGAATTTGAACCATACTAATTTAGTTATACTTGTTTTCGTATAGATGTCATTTGAGTGGTCATTTAATATAATAAAGATGAAAAATTAGAAACAATCTTATAAAAACTAAAATGGGAGTAAAAAAATTCTACATTGGATTATGTGCAACAAAAACAATTGCAATGATACGGCATGTGAAAAGATTGATTGAAGAATTGACTAACAAAGAAAATATTGAAATGGCTGTTGCCCAAGAGGATAAAGAGAGGGAGTCTAAATACTACTTGGAATGAAGATATAAAAACAACAATGAAAGAAAGAAGAATAGAGGAAGGACAATGGAGTAATAAGGAAGGCTCAAGAAGAAATATAAATTCAATATTTAACACATACAACATTGAGCACTGGAATATGTTTTTACATTGTTAAACCAGTTTCAGAGAATAAATATTCAATGATATGGATACATTTGATTTGAAAATGTACAATTTTTTTTATGTATAAGTTTCTACAAAAATTACATACATAAATAGTTATAAGACATAAAAAAAAAAGCATGTAAGAAAATGTGTAAATGTACCGTAATTTCATACGTCAGTCTTGAATATTTTTCCTAAATTTACAGTAACAGTCAGGAATCACTTCTTTCAGCTACATATTCACCGCCATTTTTTGCAATCTGGAAATAGCATTAGATAAACACACATACATTAATAATTAAGTTATTTGGTCTGTATATTCTTACCTCTTATGGATGTTTTCATTGAACATATGTTTCAAGACTTGTTAGCCCGATTTTCAACAATTACAGACTCTTATACTAGTTTTCGTTGAACATGTTTCAAGGCTTGTTAGCTCCATTACATGTAATGGCTGAAGATGGGGCTAATAAGCTTGAAACATATGTTCAATGAAATCAACCATAAGAGGTAAGAATATACAGACCAAATAATTTAATTATTAAGTAAACCTCTTATTGTTACTTCTTATTGTATTTTTAAAACACATACATTAACTTAAATAAAAACTCCATTCATACCTCAAATTTGCTACATACAACACAGTGGAATCTCATTCTTTGAAATTTCCAGGGCTTAATCCCAAAAGAAAAATGGTCTCATCAATCAAAGAATTTATTTTCAAAAGTCTCGTGTCCATTTTCTACCTGCATTCTTCTTAGACTTAAAAGAAAACCAAAATCTCTAACACAAACATTAAATCTATACTATTACAATATGGAAGCAAAACCTAGAAAGCTTCTAAAGCAAGAAATTATAAGTTTTTGTAAATAGATGTCTGAGATTTATCACAAGAACTTCGTAGCCAAAAATTATTTCCTATAAGGAATTGTGGAAATTGACAAATCAGTGTAAGATTTTCAAGGGAATTAAGGGGGGGGTGTGGGTGAAAAATTGACCATTTAAGATCAAAATTGGCATTTTTTGTTTTTTATACTAAAAAATAGCCTGTACTCTATTGTATATGTTGGCAAAGTTTCAGAGGCCTATGGCGCTTCTAAGTGCCCTGAATTATGTCAGAGTTAAAATGCTGCACCAGTTAAATAACTACCTGCATGCAAATCTTTAAATTTGTTTTTCCACACTTTTTATTTTCACTGCATTTTTGTACATTCAAAATTGAATGGAATTCAGAAATTTTGTCCTAGTAGGTTCAAATTTGTACTGCATGCCCTAAAAACATTGGGTAACAAAGTAGTGCATGGGTTTCATGATTGAAGTAGTATTTTAAGAAATAAAAAATGAAATGTATGCAATTATTTTTTTTTTGTAATTCTACGCATGAGGTACATTATTATTTTTCTCACTTTGTATTCACATTATAAGAATTCTAATGCATGATGTTTTTCTAAATATTTTAGGGATCTTGTAAAAAAACCAGACATATTACTAATAAATTGTGGAACCCATTTAATTATAATATATGCAATTTTTAAAAATATAATATTTAATAACTCATAAAATAAATGTCTCACAAGAATAAAACTTAAACACTTCATTGTGTATCATCATACAGTGAATGTTTGTACAAAAAATCAAGTCTCTAGTTCAAAAAATGTAGAAAATCATCCCCCTTAAACAACCAAAATGAAATGAAAATGATAGGACATGTTTTGAAAAGGGAAGATGAAAATATAGTAAAAGTGGCTAGGAATGGAATCCTTAAGGAATATCCAGCAGAAGAGGAAGACCCAGAATTACCTGGCAAAACACTGTGAGAAGGGAACCTGAGCGATTGGAAGAGTTTGTGTGAAGAAGCAAGGAATAGAATCTGTTGGTGATCTTTCATAGAGGCCCTATGCTCCTTGGAGGGGTGATGGGAATTACTGCTATTCTTCTTAGATCACTCCATTTACAAATGTCACCATCTGACTTCACAAAATCCTTTAAATCACTACAAACTTGCATTAAAAATGATGGCTTCTGTTTACACCAAAATAGCAACCTTACATGACTTTCCATTAATTTAAGAAAATTTTCCAGAAAACTAATAGTTTGACATCTATATAAATGGCTTCTACAACAGAGCAAATGAGGAAGCTTATTCTGGAGTATATTACAAACATTTCAGTCACTGTATATCCATTGAAACAGAAAAAAACAAACTATGATGGTGAAAGCTATTGAAATTGCTCTCCTGAGTTAGTTTGACTTATCCAGTTCCAAAAGCCTGTATTTCTTGTTGGTTCTAAATCTGCTATTCAAGCTATGGCAAATAATAATACACCTTTGACAAGATCAATATAAGAATGCACAAAAATATTAAGGTTACTGAACAAATAAAGCAAAAAATAGCATTCCAATGGTTACCATCATACATAAGGCTGAAAGGGAATGATCAGGCAGATAAAACTGCAAAGAAAGGAGCTAGCATTGAAAACTCATATCAATGCAAGAATAAAATAAAAAATAAAGGATACAATATCCAAAACTTTCCTCAATACAGCTCAAACCATAGCAAAAGATAAGAAATTGTGTAATATAGAAGACCTTTACAATTCAATAGCTAACAGCAAAAGGAAGGAAGCAGTTGCAAAGTTCAGATTAGTCACTGAACATGATTGTTTGCCTCATCACTTGGCAAAACTTGGAATAATTTAATCTCATATCTGCATACCATTCAATGCACCTTTGCTAATATAGGTTAAATCAAGACAGATGGAACTGCAAAGACATAATGGAATTATATTGGGAATCTCAAAGGAAAATAGCTTAAATGCCAAATGCCAGTCATTTGATACTACTATTAATTTATGGAGAGGCATGCCATGGCGTAGTTGGTTAAGGCAATATGCTACAAACCAGAGAGTTGAGGGTTTGAGTCCCGGTGAGGTCAGGATTTTTAAAATGACCCAAATTTCCTGGTGGCACCATAGCCCTCGGGTCGACTCAGCCTCTAATTGAAATGAGTACCAGACACCTGTTCTGTGGTAAAGTCAGCTTTTATACAGAGCTGACATCAAGTACTGATTGTCTAGAAAAAGTGGGAACCTTAATCTCCTACTAACCCAAGGATCTCCTATGGCCTGTAGTGGTACTTTTAGTTTTATTAATTTATGGAAATGAACAAGAGACATTTTAAAAATAAGCTGCTCATTTAATTATTATAATCTTATCCTTTATTACATGTGACACATTACAAAGAAATAAAGTCTAGTATAACTTGAAGAACTTACTATAACTGTTGCTTGATGCTTGAATACGTTTTGGCTTTGCAGCATCACTATGACAACTGACTCAGATAAGTAAGGGAGACATCACTGTTACTGAATTTTAAATGAATGAAGCTATTGAGGTTATTCTCTTGAAAAGATTTTTGAAAAAAAAAATTTATATATTGTGATACATTGTTGATCCGTTGCTCAAATGACTGCCTTTTGAATTTCACAGATGGCACCAGGACTCCTTATAAGACAATAGGAGTTAGAATAGGGTCATGTGCAGCTGACAAATGATCTCTCTAGATGTGCTCTCTAGAGAAATAATTTTTTAGAAATGCCGAGTCTAGAATAATTTGCTCTGGAAGCTTCCATAAGATAAAAATCTAGACGGCATCCATATTCTTGTCTTCCCGTATGTAAGGAGGTGCAAAGGGCTGAGTAGTCAGTTGTGTCCAAATAGTGGACTAGTGAACACAAGAAGATATTCTAAGTGAAAAGTCAGCGAGTAAAAAGAACAGGATGATAAAATAAATTGTGGAGAGAGACTTTAAGAGCAGCAAATTATTATTTGTGCATATAAAGTGAAATATTGTGAAATAAATAAAGTGAATTTGCAAATTTTGTGTAAACATCTGTGAAGTTAATTTAAAGAAATTCCTCTGAATCCTACGAGGCTGCAAAGTGCTCCAATATCTTCATTGATTCAACTTAGTAGATATTGTAAATGACCATGACAAAAATGTATATATATATTTTTTGTGTATATCTTTTAATGCTCTAATGACTTTTTCAGAACCAAACTTGGCACATAGCAATAAATTAAGAAAAATAAAGTTGAGTTTGTTAAACTGCAAAATTGGATCATTAGGAGAGGGGGTTACCCTGAAGCAAAAATTTAAAACTGTTTTAACAGCTTTAATTTTAGATTTTTCACAATAAAACTCAGTATATGCTATTATATTTAAATAAAAAGGAATTATCCAACATCAACAAAATCTTACCATTAGAAACGGGGTTTACCTGGAAGTTGAAATTTAAAAATCATTCTAGCAGTTAGCATGTTTTGTTTTCTCAATAAAACTGAATATATAGGATGTAATTAATAAAAGAAAGGCATTTCATAAATGAGCAAAATTGGTTCATAAATTCAACTTGTTGAGGAATTCAGTTATTTTATGGAATTCTTGCATAATGGTCCTATTTTAATCATCAGCTGGGGCAAGTTCTGTAGTGCCTGATTTCTCCCTCATTCTGTATCAGCCCTGGTCAAATGTTAGATTATGAGGTGCCACTGATATGAAAAAAGAAAATAATTTCTACTTTGGTCATCACTTGGAACAAATCAGAAAACTTTAAAAACATAATATCATAGCATTAATAATTCACAAATGAACAGGTTGGCAAACTGGTCTTAAGAACTGGGTTCTTTCCTGAAATGGAGGTTGGGTTTAAATTTCACATGTCTAACTATTTTACACGCTTTATATTAGCTTGACCTGTATCTATCTATCTATCTATCTATCTATGTAACGGAATCTTTCAGCGCGATTTTCACCCACTTAAAATCATCGGATTGACTAGAAACTTTGTATACTTGTAGAGGACCCGTGACAATACAATAATTTCATATTTATTTTCTAAAATCCTGGCCATAACCATCAGAAAATCAAAAAAAGTGTTTTTGTATCAATGTAACGGAATTTTTCAACGTGATTTTCACCCACTTAGAAACATGGATCGACTTGAAACTTTGTATACTTGTAGAGGACCCGTGACAATACAATAATTTCATATTTATTTTCTAAAATCCTGGTCATAATCATCAGAAAATCAAAAAAAGTGTTTTTGTATCAATGTAACGGAATCTTTCAACGTGGTTTTCACCCACTTAGAAACATTGGATTGACCTGAAACTTTGTATACGTGTAGAGGACCCGTGACAATACAATAATTTCATATTTTGTTTCTAAAATCCTGGCCAGAATCATCCAAAAAAAAAAAAAAATGAAAACTGGTATAATATGTTGCGGACTTGTCGAGTTTTTAGTCAATTGTTGTAAGAGCTCAGTTGGTAGAGCAGTGAACTCTTAGTGGTATATAATTTCAGTAATCCATACGTCGCTGGTTCAAATCCGGCTGGGGTTTTTTTATAGAAGAGTATTACTTTTAGCTCATACTACAATAGTATCGAATTTAAAGATATTTACATTTTTATCTTATTCTGTAAAATATTAAAACTAAAAAATATAAAATAAATAATAGTTAAAAAAAAACTAAAAGGACACGCTTTATTAGAAAACTAAAAAATGAAAAATAATTTTAATTTCCAATACGCTTGGGATAAAATAAAGTGGTCAACAAAAAAATCATCTCCAACACATATAGAATAAAATTAGAGTTATCAACAAAAAGAAAATAATTTTACCATCAAAAGCATGGGGTGCTCTATATCAATTAATATATTTGATATCAAACAGATATTGGTAAAAGTAAGCTCTCTAAGAAGAAAATGTAAAAATCATAAAAAGCACCCCACGCTTTTGATGGTAAAATTATTTTCTTTTTGTTGATAACTCTAATTTTATTCTATATGTGTTGGAGATGATTTTTTTGTTGACCACTTTATTTTATCCCAAGCGTATTGGAAATTAAAATTATTTTTCATTTTTTAGTTTTCTAATAAAGCGTGTCCTTTTAGTTTTTTAAACTATTATTTATTAATCTGGAGAACAAGAAGTGGAGTGGATTTACATTAGAAATACACATAATTGTACAAAACTATTGACTCAAAGTATAAAGGAGAAGCATTAGACATCACCAACACACATGACTGGTTGAGGAATGAAACAGTTGAAAAATTTCATATTTTATTCTGGACATGACTATCCAGGAAAATATCTGCATTCAATAGGAATTTACTCTTATTCAACCTCTCACTATGTAGTCAAGAGGAAGAAATAGTACAATCATCAGATGAAGTTGATATCATAGTTGAATAATTTTTCCATCAGAATCCATCTTATCACCGTTCAAATAACATTTAATAAAAATTAATGGGAAGTTACACTATGAGGCTTTCAAAACATGTCAGCTGAGAAAAGCACATTTCTGAGGTGAGGTGTGAATTTTTCAATTCATATTTATATTCTATTTGAATGCTACATGGCTAATCCATCAACAAAACATTACTCTGATGTCACTGAGACCATAGGTTTCTTTCTTATATCAAAACACACACAACCAATGAAACCATGTAGAACATAATTTCTGACTTTTTAATAATTTATTGATAAGCACTTAAGGCAAGATATCAGTAGATAGTTCAGAACCCTAAAGGACTGACTCTGCAGTTTGTCTGAAACTGTCCACTTTGCACAAGAGAATATCAATGTGAAACACTTAAAATCAAAATTAATTTAATATACTTAAAATCATGTTAATTTTTGAACATGCAATCAGATAAGAATCAAATGAATAGTTCTTATTAAGAAAACCTCATAATGTAAAAATTCCTAACTTTATGATGGTCTTGTAGAAGATTTCCGGGCTTTTGGCCGTGGTCTTGAGGCTTGTAGTTCCCCGACGTTTCGCCAGAGACTGCGTCCAGCATCCTCGAGGATTGTCTTGAGACTGGCAATTTTGTCGACTACCTGCCCTATTTATACATTTATCCATGCAGAGAACACGTCGCGGATAAATGTATAAATAGGGCAGGTAGTCGACAAAATTGCCAGTCTCAAGATAACCCTTGAGGATGCCGGACGCAGTCTCTGGCGAAACGTCGGGGAACTACAAGCCTCAAGACCACGGCCAACAGCCCAGAAATCTTCTACAAGATTATCATAGTACCTCCGACCATGAAAGCCTAAGTCAACATATTCCTAACTTTGTTATATGAATGCAATCAGATATTTGGAAGCTAAAAAGAAATTGGCTTTACTGTCAAATATTGAGCTGAAATATATACAGAATTTCTGATTTAATATCACTTGACCACCAAATAGCCTATTAGAGTAAGATTCTTCCCTGGTAATAGCTCAACGGCCTAAGAAGAACATGTGACCAGATAGAATAAGAAAAGAGCTCTGATAGGAGAAGACAATAATAGATATTGAAGAGAGGCAACTGAAGTGGTTTGGACAGGTATGCCATATGTCAGAAGAAATGAAACACAAACAAGTCATGAAAATGATAACAACGGAAAAATTGTAAGAGGAAGACCTAGAGTTAAACGGGGAAATACATTGAAGGGAATGCGACGAAAGCTACATAAAACAATAGTGGAAATGAGAAGAATGTGTAGGGATAGAAGCAATGGAAGAATTGGATGGGCCAATATGAGTCTGACATCTAATGGCAATAAGAGAATAATATTTAATTAAAATTACAGTGGGAGGAAACACTATGAGGTATTTACATTAATGAATGAGTTGGAGAAAATGCTTTAACATCTCACCTCACAAAGTTGCGTGTCTTCACGATACTGGTTTCAAAAGTATAGTATTACTTCCATCTTTAGTCAAATTCCAACTGTTAAAATTTCTTTGTTAACATCATCTTCTGAACTGTAGAAACTCGTACAAAAGAACACTTTAGAAATATTAAAAATGGTGAAATTGAAAAATCGGCAATTGTAGCTCATAGTTTGCTAGAGAATCACAAAATCAGAAAAGAAACTAAACTTTTAAAACATTTGGAGAAACCTTTGGAATTGACAATTTGGGAAAATATATACATTCAGAAGAATAAATATAAAGCAATGAATTTTTATATCCCCGACGACAATAATTTAATCTTCAAGTTCATAAAATCTACACCAGATGGCAGTTCAGAAGATGATGTTAACAAAGAAATTTCGACAGTTGGAATTTGACTGAAGATGGAAGTAATACTATACTTTTGAAACCGATATCTTAAAGACACGCAACTTTGTGAGGTGAGATGTTAAATCATTTTCTCCAACTCATTCACTAAGAGAATAATAGTTCAGCAGTGAAAATAAGAAGGGTATCTATGTGGTTGGGGGTTGGGGTCAATTTCAGTCCATGAAGGAAAAATTCATTTCAAACTTGCATGAGGGAGGAAAGAATACTATAAATATCTCGCCAGACACATGTTTTCACAATCAAGGCAGGAAGGAAACTAACTGAACACCCTCAACTATATTATTCTACTTAAAAACCACTACATCTTCAATTTGGGAATGATTTGCCCTAACGAATCCTTCCCACAACTTTCTGTCCTGGACATGTGTTAACACATTCAGTACCGTAAACCATTTAAGGCATTTAAAGAGACTATCGTGTATGTGGCCATTGGTCAGTTAACTTATTTTAGAGCGGGCGCAAACAAACCGCGTTTATATTCGGCGCCTAAATTTTGTATTGGCTTAGTATGTCTTGGAGATCATAGATGGCATGTAAAAGTACATTTTCTATTCCCGTTTGACATGTTTAACCTTGGTGAATCCCCTTTTATTTTTAAAACAAACAACCCATGGAATTCGTTCACCCAAACTTGCCTCCAGGCTCCAATGCAGTCGTATATCTTTCTCATTATCACGCTGTTGTTTGTATGTGAGTGAAACCATGGTGAAAGAACAATATCTCACTGAAGAAGAATTAGTGAATATTTTGTATAATGATGATTCAGGTGATGAACTGATTCCTGAATTCGAAGATTCACAAAGAGAAAGTGAAGATGAACTTCCACCTCCTGAAATTGATACGCCGATACCATGTCCCGAATGCGATTAAATATTCTTTCTTTCTTGCATTTCAGTGACAGTAGCGTCTATGAAAATAGTACCAACAGACTGTACAAAATTAGGCATATATTAGAGAGACTCAGTGATAAATTTTCAAGTGTGTACACTCCACAAAATAAATTGCACTGGATGAAGGTATGTTAGCTTGGCGAGGACGTCTGAGATTTTGAGTATACAATCCGGGGAAAATTACAAAATATGGTATTTTAGCGAGAATGGTATGCGAGTCAAATTCAGGCTACATTTGTACTCTAAAAATTTATGATGCTAGTGGTATCAAAAAGTGAGTGCAACAGTGTGGTATTGCATGAAATGTGTTGTTCCTCTGCACCCTGGAGCCTGTTTTATGAGATATCACACCATCAAATCCTACTAGGATATCTCCTTTAGGTATGTACAAAATTTGAATTTTCTCGGACTGATAGTTTGTGAATAATGGTCCATTTCCTGAAGTGCCACGAAAAGGGTAGCTGGGGTATTTAAGTGGCTGGCCTGTGGGTTTAAATGCCCTGCTCAGTGCCTGGTACTGAATGTGTTAAAACCAATTTTTATTATTTTCATTGATTTAATGACATTTATAATATCATCTTCCCATCTGTTTTTGGATCATCCAACATATTTACAAATGAATGGGTTCCATTTATAAAGTTTTTTAACCATTCTATTATTATCATTCATTTTGCATACATGCACAAACCAACTTAATCTTTGTGCTTTAATATAATTAATTACATTTTTATATTTCGATGTATTAATTTAAATTTTAACATTTGCAATGATGAACAATTATTATTTTGAAAAGAAAAATGAATGTCTATATCAGGATTTAAACCCAAAAACCCCTATCCATGTACACTAGTGTGCTAACCATTACACTATTTCAGGCTTCTGATGCAAATGCTAATTTTTCTTCCTCATATACAATTCTCTTTATCATCAGAAGCAGATAGCCTCATTAACAGTGCTATTTAGCAGCTTCTAATTCAAGAAAACATTTTAATGAGAAATTACAGAACTTTTATAGCAGTAAAGCATTATATTTTGATGTATTAATTTAAATTTTAACATTTGCAATGATGGACAACTATTATTTTGAAGTTTCGGGTTCAAACCCCGATTCAAGCATTAATTTTTCTTCTCAAAATAATAATTGTACATTTTTAAATTTGATATGTCTATTTAATTTTTCATTTGTTCTGAGAACAAACAATGTTGTCATTTAAAACTTGTCCAACTCCACATGCATCCAAATAGTAGCTGTCACCAGGAAAAAAACTCACTGTAGTTGATTACTGTTAGCCAAAGCAAAACTAATTAAATTAAATGATTTTGAAGGATGCTTCTGAAAATCATAGGCACCTTTAGAAATGACATAAATCATTTCATTTGTCTTTACATTTATTTATTTATTTAGTTAACCCATAAAAATATTTTGGTTAAACTTGATGTGTTCTGAATTTCAGAAACTTAATTTCACTGTTTCAGCCCATTAGCAAATATATTACAATGAGAGATAGAAAATTTGATTTGCTTTGACTAAATATGATTATAGATATAATGTCCAATGAACCAGTAGTTCAGTCTTCATACACTTACACTGCCCATCTCCATCACATCGTAGTTTCTTTCTTTTTTACACAGGATGGGGTAAAATAAGGTGAAATAATATATTCCCATCCCTGTGCAGATGACGGTGAGAATGATGGCAACATAGCCCCATGCACCAACACCTCCATAGCTCTTTGTTTCTAAAAACAAAAATGAAATTACATCACTTCTATCATAAGATATGTTTCTATTAAATTCAGTAAATTCAATAGATAAAAAAATGGCTCTTCTTATATTCCAGTATTGCATGAATACAATTTTTTTGTTACTTTATATATGACATGCCCATAAAATGTTTTCCAAATTAAAGTGATTTTTAAAATGTTGATACTCTAACATCATTCTTTAACAGTTGATGTTGCGACTTCGACAGGGCATAATCACAATGATAATAAATATATGATAAAATACTTATAAAACATATACGATATATACTTGTTTATTATACCAGAAGATAGGAAATAAATAATCACCTTTATAATGCTGATTGGAGTCATACTCAAAGTTCATACAAGGGTTTTTTAAATAAAAAAGAGGGAAAAAATTATAATAAAATAGAATATCTTGGACCAAAAGTGATTTCATATCAACATGTTTTTCAAACTATGGGGACACACTTATGAAAGCTTATATAACCAAGTAAACAATTTTGCCTTTTGACTAACACAAGCTTCAAACTATGGGGACACACTTATGAAAGCTTATATAACCCAGTAAACATTTATGCCTTTTGACTAACACATTATATAAGTGAACAAACATCTTATACAATTTGGCCCTGACAGAACCAGAATTATTGCTAAAGGTTGGGTAATAAAAATAGGGTTTCCACGAATTTTGAGAGTAGAGAAAGGAAAAAACTATTGTATATAAACTAGCGAGTTTTTTCGAAAAACCAGACTGGAGTCAGGGACCGAAGTGTTCACTTCAGGTCCCCCGGGGACAAGTGGAGCCTCTCCATGGATAAGATTGCGTTTTCCTAATATTTTCATATTTTTTTCAAAATGGTCATTTCTTGAATTAAAATAACTTTAGAATAAATTGAACATGCTTTGGAAAATAATTAGACTTAAGGTCGAAGTAAATTTCTTAAAGATTAACATTGAAGAACTACAGTTGACTTCATTGATTCTCTCACATTTTTATACATAGTTAAATTTCAAATCAAAAGTTAGGCGCGATTCAACATGGCGACTTTTAGCTTCCTTGATCAAAATAATTTAACTGGTTGTGTTTTAATATATTTTTATGTCTTGTTAATGATTTAAATAAATATAATTTGTTTTATGTGTTTTTGTGTGCAAATGTGATGTTTTCCCACCATAACCAAGGCCAACCGCTCGGGCCAAAGATCACTTAAAATATAGAGACCTTTTTTTACGCTATGCTATGGCTGAGATAAGCTTGGTTCATAACAGTTGAAGTCATTAGTAACACAATTCAAAACAGAACATGAAAGAGTTGGAAATTTTGCTTAGAGATCTTTTAATTCAGGCTTTAATTCAGACATTCCTTTTACATCCCATAAATACTGTGGATTCTGGTTAATTTGATGTTGAGTAGTTTGAAATATTGTATAATTTGAATAAACGTTTATTCCCCTTGAATTTATATGTAAGTTAGTGTCAAAATTTCATACTTAATTCTATTTTGGAAGCTTAAATTTGGATAATTAGAAGACAGGAATTTATTTCAAGTTATAATTTTTGTAACTTCAAAACTTTCAAGAACTCACAAAAATTCTCTGTTTTTAATGTACAGTACCCTGGATAGGTAGTGCTTATTGTTAACAGACTTAACTATTATATCTGCAGTCTTATGAACTCTACTCTCCCCACCTCCTGAATTGACAACATTGGATAGTATAGTGTGTGTATTATCTCCACCTATACCCCTCCCTTAGTTAAAAGTTTGGAATATGTGCACAGCAAGACTTTTGAGAAATTTTTATTTATAGTGCAGTGTTCAAAATGTCGAAGCAGGTGATGCTATACCAATTTTACTCTTGCTGAAATAGTTGAAGTGTTAAGAGAAAGAGGTGATGAAGAGGGCAGCAGTCATTATGTCATAATAGAAGAGGCTGTACCAACCATTTCAGAATCTTGCAAAATGATAGGAAGTTTAAGAAGATTTTTTATTTTAATCAAAATCAAAGTGGGAGGTAATACTATGAGGTATTTACAATTTATAAATGAGTTGGACAAAATGTTTTTAATATCTTACCTCTTAAAATTGTGTGTTTTCACGATACCGGTAAAATATAAACATATGCTTTTTTATAGAGTTTGTTGAGATATTCAATTCTGTGTACATTAATTTGATGCATTTATTATGGTTTAGGCAATGGTAGCCATTTAAGCATCCAAAAAGTGACTTTTTTTTCAAGTTTTTCACTATAAAGAGTGATTTTTAAGGGTGAAGGGATTGAGTAATACACCTCTCTTATAGCTTAAAACCTCCCCAGGAAACTCCTGAACATTTTCCAAAATGCCCCATCACAATCGGGGGAATGGTATGGCAGCACATAAAGGACAAACAGACAGACATACTTTAATTTTAATATATGTAAATTTATCACTCACACTGAAGGACAAATTAATATTTGAAAAGAACATTTTATGCCTAAACTGGTATTTGTTTCTAGGTCTGTGTACCAATGCACTAAACCAGATGACTAAGTAGCACAGTGATTTAGTGTGCTGGTACATAGAATCAGAGACCTTGGGTTCAAATCCAGTTTAGGTGTAAATTTTTCTCTTCAAATATTAAGAAAATTTGTTGAAGCTCAAGAAAATGTTTCATGCTTTAAATGAAAATTTTGTTTATAATGCAAAACTAAATGAACCAAAGCACTGAAAACACAAACAGACACAAAATGAATTTCTATAAAGTAATAGCAGTACCGGCTTTGACATATGGCAGCAAAGGAAAAAGGATTATAGCCATATTCAGGCACCAGAAATGAGATTTTTTTAGATTTGGATACACAAAATTAGATAAAATCAAAAATTAAGAAATTATAAATATATTTGTAATACATAAAGAAAATGGAAGGAACATTTGGAAAGAATGGGTGATATATAGGAGAAAACCAAAAATAATTCTATCATATAAACCAAGTGGACAACAAATCTTGGAAGACCAAGGCAGATAAGGAATAAGGCCAGAATAAGGTCATTTGGCCTAAACCATGAAATAAAGAGAAGAAGAAGAGCCAAAGAAAACAAAAATTGTGAACAATGAAATTATGAAGTGTATTACAGTACTATTACAGTACATACAAGCTTTACATTATTTGTGTTTGTATCAGTTATTTATATGTATATTTATGTATATATATATGTATATAGTTGATGTACAGTATAATGGTACTGTACATCAACTATATGTAGACTTCAAAAAAGCATATGATTCAATTAAGAGGGAGAAGTTATATAGTATCCTGCTGGAGTTCGGAATTCCTAAAAAGTTAGTTAGACTTATACGAATGTGTCTAAATGGCTCAACGAGTAGGGTGTGTGTAGGCAAACAGTTTTCGGACGCTTTTGAAATCCAGAATGGGTTGAAGCAAGGAGATGCACTATCTCCTCTACTATTTAATTTTGTACTAGAGCATGCCATTAAATCTTTAGAGAATGAGGAAGGCTTACAACTGAATGGTATTAATAAGCTGTTAGTTTATGCTGATGATGTAGTACTACTGGCCGATAGCGAGGAGATACTAAAGGCCAACACGCACACACTATTGAGTAACACTAAGAAATTAGGACTGGAAGTAAATATCAGTAAAACTAAATATATGGTCACACGTAGAAATACAGTATATAATGGAAATGGACAGCTAATGACAAATGAGGGAAATTTTGAGGAATTGGCTGAATTCAAATACCTAGGAACAATAATCACAAATAGGAATGAGATGCACAAAGAAATTAAACATAGGCTCAATTCTGGAAATGCATGCTATTATGCATTGCAGAGACTTTTGATGTCCCAACTCCTTTCAAAAAACGTTAAGCTGAAAATATATAAAACTATTATTCTACCAGTTATATTATATGGGTGCGAAACATGGACTCTTACTTTAAGGGAGGAAAGGAGATTACGAGTATTTGAGAATAAAGTTCTTAGGAAAATTTTTGGACCAAAGAGAGATGAACAGACAGGTGAATGGAGAAGACTACATAACAATGAACTACATGGTCTTTATAGGAAGCCAGATATAATAAGAACAGTTAAGTCCCGTAGACTGCGATGGGCAGGACATGTTGCGCGTATGGGGAATGAAAGACGTGCATGGAAACTTCTTGTAGGAAAGCCAGAAGGAAAACGCCCAGTTGGTAGACCAAGAATGAGGTGGGAGAACAACATTAACTATGATTTGAGGGAAGTAGATTATACAGGAAATGATTGGAAAGCGTTAGCTCAGGATAGGGATGTATGGAGAGCTTATGTCCGTGCGGCCATGAACCTACGGGTTCGATAGTGCCAGTGAGTAAGTAAGTAAGTATCAGTTATTTTACTAATTGTGTTTTTATTTTAGTGTGAAATTGCTTTCATCATTGTGCTGTAATGGTACAGTACAGGAATTTATCTCATGAGTATTCTACTGATACTGTACACAATCAATTTTCAATAATAAGATTGTAGAGTGGTTAATTCAAATTTCAGATAATTTTACATTTTTAGAATCCCTCTTGGGTTTAGAATTAGAAAGTCCACTATCTGAAATTTGGAACATACAAAGAAAGAAATGAGCAGAATCCAGGCTAGAAAAATGAAATTCCTATGCAGAATGGTACGTAAAACAAGAAGAGTAACTAACTCACTGGCACTATCGAACCCATAGGTTCATGACCATATGGACGTAAGATCTCCATACATCCCTTTCCTGAGCTAACGTTTTTCCTGTATAATCTACTTCCCTCAAATCATGGGTAATGTTACTCTCCCACCTCATTCTTGGATTACCTACTGGACATTTTCCCTCTGGTTTTTATATAAGGAGTTTTTTTCCATGCCCTTCTTTAATTTCTCATTTGTTCCATATGTCCTGCCATTACAGTCTTATTATATCTTATTATTATATCTGATTTCCCATAAAGATCATGTAGCTCACTGTTATGTAGTCTTCTCTATTTGTTGTTCATCTGTTTTTGTTCCAAATATTTTCCTAAGAACTTTATTCTCAAATACTCATAATCTTTTCTCTTCCCTTAATGTAACAGTCCATGTTTCACATCCATATAATACAACTAGTGAAATAACAGTTTTATATTTCAAATTAATGTTTTTTGAGAAAAGTTGCATTGCATAATAGCATGCATTTCGAGAATTAAGCCTATATGCTCAAATAATTTTTCTCTTCAAATATGATTTAGCCGTTATTGAGATGTATGAAATGAATAATAAAAAAATTCTTGTGCACCTCATTCTGTTTTCCTAGGTATTTGAATTCAGACATTTAAAGCAAGAAGAGAGAGAAACATTAAAGATAGAAAAATTAACAACAGACACACAGAAAAATAAATCAAAATGATTTGTACATCTGAATAAATGGAAAAGCAAAGATTAACACATGGAATGTTAAGATTCAAGGTACAAGGAAAGTGAATACAGGAAAGATAGGTTAATCATCTAAAGAAAAACTTACAAGAAAGGGGATAAAAATGGTAAGAATTGCGAGGAAGAATAGCATGGGAGGATAGAGATGAATGGAGCCTGACTTTCCAAAAGGAGGATACAATAAGAGGATGATGGTAATGATAGGACATGGGACCAAGGCTTTATTTCACTTCCAAAGAAAGTCATGCTCAGGATTTTGATGCCCTTAAAAGTCCATAACCTTGCCAAGTTTGAATCTGTAAACTTTGGAACCAGAAGGAAGCAAGCTAACAACCAGGACTGACATATTAACGAAAGAAAATCCTCTCAAGGATATACATAATATTGTAGAAATATATTTTTAACCCATTTGCCTCAGAAGATGAGGTACACTCGCCGGCTGTTAAATGACCTTCAACGAGGTATACTCTGCCTGTTATAAATTTTGCAATATTTTGTACATCCCTTGGCAGGGTAATCTTTGTTAACATTTATTAATAGTAGAGGAATGTGTTTTTGCCTTCACCCTTATTGTGATTTCAAGTATCATTATCTTTTGTTTGTTTTGAATGTCTCAAAGTAGACAATATAATTTACAGTGACTTAAATCTGGTTTCTGGGGAAATACATTGAGCATTTAAACCTGAAGCCAATGGGTTAATTTATCAAGCATTTGTTCATATTCTGAATTGGTACTCATAATAAAGACGTAGGCAGAACTCTTCTTCTGAGGTGAATAGGTTAACTTCATAAAATAAATCACATATTGACTTGTCGGGTATTATCAGGGAAATGCAGCCCACTGCATATTAGAATGGACCACAAAATGGACCACTGATTGTAAACTATCTCTAATTCTGTCGATTATATTATGTGCATATGCCTGTGGTGCCAACATGTTTTTTGTATACTTCTACATCTAACAGTAGATTTCCTTATTACATAGTACCAGAAGGTCAATATTTTTTCATATTACATCAAATTATGTTCTTTTTTTCATATGTGATATAGTTGAATGGAAAGACATGTTTTGGAGTGTGTGTTTATGTATCCCCTTTTGTGGGATTGTCTTGAAAGTTACTCGCTCTAGAGTAATGAAATATATGGAAATTTGTATTAATGTGGGCTGATTGGTTTTCTTATTTTCGAGAAATGTGAAATGGTAAGTATGTGAAGGTATGAAACGTTACATTTCTTTAAATATCAGTAGAATGCCAACGCACAAATTACCATCTAGAATTTAGTTACAGACCTAAAGTAGGTATATACATAACTGTTGGAGAGAAAGAAAGTCGAGAAATAAGGAAAAAATTAATTAGAATTTCACATAAATCTAACCTAAAAATTGTGGAAAAAACAGTAATTTCCTTGCATTTTGGTACATTAGGGCAGTTAAATTACGATTTGTGGTAGGTTAACTGTATTTAGTTAAATTAAAATAAACTTTTTATTAAAATTTTTAATGTTTATTGTTCTACCAAATGATGCATCACGATTAGTCGGTATAACAAATCTGTTGGGTAGGCAATTATGTTTTCTTAAGATTCTGACCTAACTTCTGGAGCAGCCATATTGTTTTTACAAGATTTTTATGTTAGATTTATGTGAATTGAGTACCTGAGTGAGAGAGGGAGCTAAGCCGGTAAGAGGGAGAAATGAGATATTTTGACTTTTGTGTTTATGTTTATAATTCAAAATCTAGAAGGTTAACATTCATTTTTTTCTTGTACATTTTAATGTTCATGTTTTCAAGTGTTTAAAAAATTATTTCAAATAATTAATAATTATATATGTATCCTCAGATAGGCTTACAAAGACCATCATCTGAAAATAAAAAACAAATAGTATGAAGAAAATTTTTTACGGTGCACACATGATTAACTAAAATTCAGGAAATATCGAACAAGTCACAAAACACCTTCCTACACACTCTCATCAACTGTCCTTGTGAATTCTTTATACTATAAGAGAATGACAAGTACACTGTCACTTCTCTTTTTCCCGTACATCTTGCTGCACACTTGGCGACTTATGAGTCCTAATAGAAATGAATTTTGAGAATTATAGTCCCTTAATTTATAGAAATCTGTAAAAATATTGTCCTTTTCGTCAAAAGTGAGCACATGCTATTTACACCATTTGAGATTAGCTGCATCAGTTCGTACACTACAGTTATAACCACTTCCCTGCTGCTTTGCAGGAATCACTTTATTTGTTTTGTCACTCACATATTGTAGCCCCAAATTTCTACAAACTTTAACCCTCTTTCTCTTCCAATTACTTTCATTTCTCATGCGTTTTTCCAATTTTTCACAGCTGCTTAGTAACAATTCACCTTTACCGTCCGCCATGATTGCAACACTGATCACATGACTGAAGAGAGATATGATATTGGTGAAAAAGGTCGCAAGCAGCTAACAGAGCTTTCTGCTACAGATGAGATCTTGTTTTCCAGCAGCATAGCTCCCTCTCTCACAAAGAAATATGTGCTTTGAGAATTCCTCTAAATTTTGTTCTAAAAAATTATGATCAAAGAAGCCACAGAAATTAACATTATATACGACGATGAAAAGGAGGCATATTGGGAATACAAAAATGTTAATAACTCAATTTTGATAAAATGTCAGGTTAGCTCCCTCTCTCGCTCAGGTAATCAATTTCTATTTCATTTCTTCCATATTTCTCATACTTTTTCTCACCAAGCTCCATGTATGCATGCATGTATGTATATATGTATGTATGTATGTATATATATATATATATATATATGGCATAAGAAAAATAAATGCCTGGACGGGATTCGAACCTGGAACCCTGAGTCTGTACCTCAGAGTGTTATCCATTACACCACCAGGAGAATCCAATTCAAACACTTATTTTTCTTATATATGTATTATATTCTCCATTATTACTAGATGTCGCGAGAACTCGGTCTTCACTGCCATATATATAATGGCATAACAGCCCAATGTTCAGCCTTAGCCTCTCCTTTGTTAAGAATTACTGGACCAAATTAATTTAGTTATGCTAATTTCCCTTACAGATGTCATGAATGATATTATGTGGTCAACATACCAACCCAATGAGACATATAATAGGCAACTAAGGTATAATTAGATGATGAAGATCAGTAAATTTAGCTTACATTAGAAGTCTCTTTATTCAGGCTTGGTTCTTTTATGAGCCTTGAAAATCTTCACACTTGGGACCCACGGCTTAAAGTTCCTCCCTTGCTCTTTCTATTTATCCATCCTGAAGAAACCATCAACCCCGGCCGAGTTTGAACCCTTGCCTCTTGGGACTAGAGGCAAGAAACATAACACTAGTCCACTGTATATATATATATATACACACCGAAAACTGAAGGTGTTTAACTACATAAGAACTAAACCTTGGATGGGTGTACGTCTTCGGAAACGGACCACAGCGAAAACTCTATTTGTTTAATTATATAAGACCTAAACCTGTGACTCGAACTTATCATTCCTTGATAATGGCATGTGGGATCATGCTGAAACATCGGAGTCAGTGGCCGAACTTGAATCCAAGACGCGGAAAACCCAAGAAAACTTTCTTATTCATACTTATATCCGCAAAAATCTGCAATATAACATATATATATATATACACACACACACACATACCTCAGGTCAATAACTAAATTCTACAATGGTAATTTTTCCTATTTTTTGGAGTTTTTTTTAAATTATGGTATTGTGCTTTTTTGCTGACAATTCCCATAAATAGCATAACTTTAATGTCCAACTTACTTGTATTCTGGTTGTCCTCAAGATTTGCAGATTTTTGCTGGTAATTTTCATTGTATGATCGTCCACCTCTGGAGTAAACCTGCTTTGAAGACCTCTCCCAGGCATCCACAGAACTGGACACAACTGAAAAAATATATATAACATAAATTTAACAGGAATCCACACTATGAGACTTTTTAATAAAGAATTTGATAAAAGCTCTCTTTCTTGGAATGATTTCAAAGGTATCACCTTCATCCTTAATGAGTTATTGGCTAAGGATGAAGGCAATTCCTTTGAAACCAGTCCAAGAAAGAGAGCTAATATACTCTGTATGTAAGGAATCAATTCAATAATTTTTAATTAATTAAGTGAATAAAATTAATCATTTGAATATTTTAAAATAATAAATATATAGCATCTATTTTTGCTTATATTATTATAAATCAATATATAACTAATTACTTTCTTCTGTATTATTGGTTATAATCCATTATATTATATGATTTATATTATTTTATGTATATAATTCTCCATTCCATTAATTCTCTTGTTAGAATAAATCTTATTCCCAATACATTATTATTTTTTATTTGTATGTGCCATAATTTATGTAAAAATGAAACTGGCCCCTAACTTTAAATGTATATATTCTATTAGTATTATTCATGTAACTGAACTGCACCCGAGCACGAGCACTTGCTCATTCGGGTGACAATACTGTGTATAACATTTATTTGTAAATAAAATTTATTCTTATTCTTAAAAAAAATTTAATTGAAATACATAGTATGTTCATGTACATTCAGAGATATCACAACTTCTTGAGAATATAAACAGAAACCAGTGATTTGTACATCAGCAACATTGCTGTTTACAAATCAATTTTTCAGTAAAACAGTGGACCATGTCAATTTTTGGTGGATTAAAATACATACAGTAAGTTAAACAGTGACTGTACATTGGGTAATTAAACCAATTTATACTTCTATTGTTTCTTTCCTTTATGGAGCCATTTAACTTTTTTGTCTATTGTGCACAACTGTACTTGTTACAACTGCTGGGGTTGGTATTGTGTACGTTGTGAAGTCTTTATAAGAGAAGGATGAAGCCACTGCACACTTACTTGTAGAATAATAGCTATATTTTCATATTTGTTTATTTTTATGGCACTGCTGTGGTCTCGAGGTAGCATGCTGCCTTGTCACACAGCAGGCCCGGGTTTGATTCCCAGGCTCCTGGGTGAGGTTTTTCCTCACCTGTAAGACAAATGTCAGGAAGCTTAGGGCCCAAAGGTCTCCGAAAATCATCTGATCATCATCATCATCATCCTTCATCGGTGTGGAAAGCAACAGGAAGCTACCACACCTATAATTCTCTAGTCTTCTTCTTCCTTCCAAGTATTAGGCCAAGGCCTGTTACGATCCTATAAAAAATTTCCCTCCAGCATTTCATGACAGCCCACAGATCTTCATCATCTTGATATATAATTATAAACAGCTTTGGGGATCTGATTTGAACTCATTCTTTCAAGATGGTGTTTCTAATTTAGTTGGTACTGTTTAATATATTCCAAAATTGGTGTAGTCTTCAATTCTTTTAAGATATCGGTGTTCCCTTTCTGATCCCATCTGGTATAACCCGCTGTTCTGTGCATGAATCTCATTTCACAAGCTGTTATTCTACTTTCATGTTGTCTTTTTAGTGTCCATGCTTCACTACCATAGGTCAACCATGGTCTAGCCAAGTGTTATATAAACATAATCTGGTATTTTTTTTGTACAAGGGATGGTTTTATAACTTGATTAATCATCATCATCATCATCATCATCATCACTCCAAGGATTAGGCAATTGCCCGTTCCGACTTCATATTGCATCAGCCCAACGTCTTCTAGGTCTTCCAACATCACGCCTTCCTCTTGCTTGATAATTTCTGGCTAACAATGGATATCTCTCCTTGTTCATTCCATCCATGTGATCAATCCATTTCTGTCTGTAATTCGTGACTTTATCCAATAAAGGCTGTACTTTCAATTCTTCTCTTATATCCTCATTTCTTATTCTATCAAGTCTTGTACATCCTTTTACTTGTCTTAGGAACCGCATCTCTGCCGTCTGTATTCTATCCTTCTGTCTTTTCACTGGAGCCCAAGTTTCACATCCATACAATATTGTGGGAACCGCCATAACATTATACATTTTTATCTTGGTTTCTTTTCTAATTTTATTTTTGAATGTTCTCTGTATTGTTCCACACACCGTCTGAAATTTATTTATTTTGGAGTCAATATCTCTTTCCACATTGTAGCCAACATCACAGCCCAAATATTTGAAACTAGACACCTGTTCTATACTTTGATTTTCTAAAATAATTTTGGTTCTCACTGGATCTCTTCCTCTAAAAGCCATGGTCTTCGTTTTCCTTACAGAAATTTTTAGATCGTATAATTTACATATTTCATTTAATGCATGCATTGATTTCTGTAAGTCGTCTTCATTTTTCTGTATTATGATTACAATCGTCAGCAAATAAAAGATTATTTATGCACATTTTATTATCCATTCTTATTCCTGGATTTACTAAAACTTTCCATTTATTAAAAATATCGTCTATATATATATTAAACAAAGTGGGTGATAAACTACATCCTTGTCGTAATCCAGTATTTGTTTTGATTGCATCTGTTCTTTTGAATCCGGTATCTATAATTATATTTGTGTCTTCATATAATGTCTTTATTGTTTCAACAAGGCACAGCGGGTATCCTTTCATTCGTATATTTCCCATAATTTTTGTCTGTTTACTCGATCGAAGGCCTTATCCAAATCTATAAATCCTATGTGAGTTTCTAAGTTATGTTCTCTTCTCTTTTCTATGAGTTGTTTCAGTGTAAAGACATTGTCTATACATGACCTTCCCTTTCTGAATCCACTTTGATTTTCACTTATTATTACTTCTGTTATGTTTCTCAATCTATTATTTATTATTTTCGTATATATTTTGTAGCCAGTATTCATTAAGCTAATCCCTCTGTAATTCTCGCAATTTCTCCGGTCTCCTCTTTTGAATATATTCTTGACAATTGCTGTTTTCCAAGTGGTTGGAATCCCATAGGTCTGCCAACATATATTAATTAGATGAAGTATTCGTAGTTTACACAATATTCCACTATATTTGATTAATTCCATATTTATATTATCTAATCCTGTTGCTTTCCTATTCTTAGTGGTTTTCAAAGCCATTTCTAATTCATTTATGTCTATTACATCAATATTTTCCACTTTTATTTCTTCCTCATTGTTCTCTTTTCCTTCAATTTCCTCCTTTTTCCAAAGTTTTTCATAATGCTGGATCCATTCTTGTTCTGGGATTATATTCAATCTGGAAGAATCTTTCTCAGTCTGATTTAGATGTTTCACTAATTTATAACCTATTTCTTGTCTTCCATACATATCATGTTCTACTGAGCTTATAAATTTATCCCATGACTCCTGATGGGATTTTCTTATAATGCTTTAGCAATTCTCCTTTTCATTTTATATTTCATAGGATTCTTCTGTTTTCAGTCGTAAGTATGTATGATATGCTTTTGTTTTTCATTCACTGCATTTTGTATATTCGCATTCCAAGTTCTCAAGCCCTTCCTATTCCTTATTCTATTTTTCTTTCCTAATATCTCATTTGCTGTTTTATGTATTACATTTGATATATTTTCCCATTCAATATTTATATCTTCTGACGTCGCTATCTCTGATATATATTTATTCATTCTGCTTTCATAATGTTGTCTAATACTTTGATCTTGTAATAAATATATTTTATATACTTCTTCTTGGTTTTCTTTTTTCTTTATGTTATTTTTCCGCCATTTAGCTATTATGTTTATTTTGCTTATCACGAGATAGTGATCAGAGTATATATCGCTGCCTCTATGTACTCTCACATCTTTACCAAGGCTCCTAGCTTGTTGTTTACGATTAAATAGTCAATTATTGATCTTGAGTTATATCCACTTCTTGTATATTTATGTATGTCCTTTTTTCGGAAATAGGTATTCATTATTTTTAATTGATTATAGGCTGAAAACTGTCTCAAATCCTGTCCATTATCATTTATTGTTATTTCTCCATTATTTCCTATTACATTAGGTATAGGGACATTGCCTACTCTGGCATTTAAGTCTCCACTTATTATTAAATAATGATCTTTTGTATATTTATCAACTAATGTTTGTAATGTTTTATAAAATTTTTTTGTTTCTTCTTTCTTGCCTTCCTCTGGGGCATACACAGCAATTATCATCATATATCCTCTTTCAATTTTAAATCTGGCTATCAGGATCCTTTCATTTATAAACTCATAGCTATTCAATTTGTTCTTCCATTTTTCATCTATTAAAATTGCTACTCCACACTTGATTAATGATTCCCAAACTTTTATTATAACTAGTAATTTTTTCAGGGATATCCTTTTCATCCCAGATAGAGGGATAATATCCAAGGTATTTAAATTGATTAGATCTCTCTAAAATTTTATTCTGGAGACAGATTTTACTATGTATGGGGTCCTTCCCATGAAAAGCCTTAATTTTAGTTTTGTTAATTGATATTTCCATATTAAATTTGGCAGCTATTTTTTGTAAATTATAAATTAATCATTGCAAATCATTTTTGGAAAGTGCCAGAAGAGCTAAATCGTCTGCAAAAAGAATAGCATCGAGTTTGAGGTTCCAATTGATGGGTATATATCCCCGTTGTGTTTTCCTCCATTCGTTTATTATTCTATTCATATATATATATAATGAAAAGCACCGGTGAGAGTCCACATTCCCTAGTAAAGCTGCAAAGCAATGGCAGAATTACTATGGATGGATATATAGCATGGCAATATAACTACTTTTGTATATTAATGTTAAACATATGGCAGGTTCATGGCACAAGTGTTAGACGATTGCCTCTAACCTCTGGGGTCTTGACATCAAATCTCAGTCACTCCATGTGGGTTTCTTGGTGGATGGAACAGAGTCTGGGCAGGTTTTTCTCAGGATTAGTCTCGTTTTTCCTGCAATAAATTTCATTCCACCATTTCTCCACCACTTATCTCATTCACTTTATTCATATTTCCCTGTGATGGTGCATCAGGCGTGGTCAGCCAGTATCATTGAAATTCATAGACCTTCAACATAAGGGCTTCCTTCATACCATCTCATCCCTCGATCTGGCCCTGAATCATCCTCTCTCTGCTGGGGTCTCAAGATTATGTCTCAGTCACTCCATGTTGGTTTCATGGTGGACGAAACGGAGCTTGGCCAAATTTTTCTCAGGATTTTCCTTGTTTTCTCCTGCCACAAATTTCATTACACAATTTCTCCATACTCATCACATCCATTTTGTTTAATTTTGTTCATCAGCCCCTGTGACAGTGCATCAGACATTGTTGGCCAGCACCCTAGTCATTCACAGACATTTATAAATATAGGTGCTTATCTCATCTCATCCCTCGACCTGACTCTGAGTTGAAAATGCATTGGGGATATTATTATAATGTTAAATGGTCCATGAAACATATGCAAAATATATTTATTCTTTTTAAAGAGAATTTTTTTTTTTTGCTTGAATCAGGAATTGAAGTCAAGACCTCTGGTCTTATGCACCAGTGCACTGATAATTGTGCTATCCAAGTTTCCTTGTTTAAATACAAATGTTTCTCTGTCTGATATAATTCTGTTGATTTATTGTTCAATCTGATGTATAAATTTGCATATAACATGATAATAATAGCTTTACAGCTATAGTAATAGTATTAATAATCCCATCATAAATTCTTCTTGAAATAAAAGCAATCCAATTTGAACTCTGAATTAAGGTTTATGCTACTGGTAAACAGGGTTATATGAGATAGAAAATTATTTGTGTTTGAACAGGGAAGCTTAGATAGCACAATGGTCAATGTGGTGGTGCATGAAACCAGAGGTCTTGGGTTCAATTTCCGGTTCAGACAAAAAAAGTTTTTCTCTTAAAAAATAATTTATGTTCAATCTGAGTGAGTAAATTTACAAACATCATAATATTTTATACCACCAGTAATTATATATATTGATTGGCAATATTGTGGACTGTTGATAAAAAAATGTTTAACTTTATGATCAGTTTTTACACTCACTATGAGTCTTTTCTTGTAGTTTAAGAACATGCATATTGGAATTAAGGAAAAAACTGACCATATCCAGAAATTGACATTTCCTTGCCATCTGTTGTCATGTATCCTATATATGTTATATAAATGAATAAATAATAAAATTCAGTTTTCTTAAATCTTGAAAATGTAGACATGGTCCTTTTTTTTAAGGACCCATTATGCTTTATATACTGTAAACTAACTACTCTCCAATCCAATTGCTGGCCTGTATTTTTACCTTCTGCTCTTGGTGAAAACACTGACAAATTTTGTATAAATGTAAATTAATGACTAAATAAATTTACTGCTATATGAAAATGGCATTCATATTGGATGGGGGTAGCACATATAAAATGGTTATTCTTCCAGTTATATGGATCCAGTACATAATCTCTTACTTGAAGGGTGGAGAAAAGTTTATGAGTATTTGAAAATAAAGTTTTGGGAAAATGTTTGGACCAAAGAGAGATGAACAGATGAATGGAGAAAACTACCTAACTGTGAGCTATATGATCTTTATGGAAAAACTGATGTAATAAGAACATTTAAGTATCGGAGACTGTGATGGGCAGGACATGAAGCACGAATGGGGAATAAAAGAGATACATAGATACTTCTTGTAAGAAAATAAGAGGGAAAGGTCTTAGTAGGTAGGCAAAAAATGAGATAGGAAAAACATTAACTGTGATTTGAGGTAAGTAAATTATACCAGAAATATTGGAAAACATTAACTCTATGGAAAACTTATGTCCACATGGCCAAGAGCCTTCAGGCAATGATATTGCCAGTGAGTTAGTTATATGTGTCGGATAAAGTTTCCATTAAATACAGTGAGAAACGTGAAGCGGTTTACACTTTGGAATCATGCGATGCTGCCAACATACACACGATATTTAACGAACCTAAAAGCTAACCTAACACAGTTTAAGTGCTCTAACCTATGAATGACCAACCTAAAAGCTACCCTAATGCAATTTAAGCACTCTAACCTATGAAAGAATGTGATGCCCAAAAATAAATAGTAAGTGCTGAAATTCTGAAGTACATACTCCATGTTGGCCGCACTGGAGTATATGTTGTATAGAATATTCGTTAAAATCAATATAGCTGCCACATCTTCATGTTACGTATATAGTTAAATATCATAGAAAAATATGTTGAAATATTGTTAGAAAAAAAGTAAAATTTATTGTAAATAGTGGGAAATAATTTTAAAATATAACCTGTTGGCACATGCATGTTGTGTCTACCTGGAGCTTAAAAAAATTCTCACTGCGCTTAATGGAAACATCAGCCGCCACATCTTTATGTTACGTATGTAGTTAAATATCATAAAAAAATATATTGAAGTAATCATTAGATACATGTAAAATTTATTGTAAATGATGGTAAATAATTTGAAAATAAAAACCTGTTGGCACATGCACGTGGTATCTGCCTGGGACTTAGAAAAATTTCTCACTGTGATTAATGGAAACTTCAGCCTTATGTATCATAATTGTAATCTGGGAAATGTGAAAAGCTTCAGATTGTTCAGTACCAGGAGCCTTCAAAATCTGAGTCCCTTTCGCCATTACAATGACAACTTCTCAGTGTGTTGTATAAATGAGAAATTATTTATTTCTTTTAATATATAGGCCTAGTCCAATCCCTCATGATCTTATGGTCAGAGCTTCTGACTACAGCTATGAGGTCCTGGATTTGATTCTCTACAGACTACAGACTTTTTTCTTTCTTTCTTAAAGGAAATTATTCTTTGTGGTCGTCCATATTCTGGAATTAAGTTTAGATTTAAGGACTCCCCTGGTGCTTCATTGTTAACATTTTCACCCATCATGCCATCTAGGTAACATAAGTTTGCCTTCCAGACGGTCCAATCTCAGAAGTCGATTATAATTCCCCCAATGCCAGGAGAGAAAGACAGAAATGTCATAAAGACTACCTGGCGGCACGGACAAAAAAAAAAAATTAGCCCATAATACCGTGATTATAAATTATACTATCAATGAAAATACATGCAAAAATTTACGGCTATCAAATTTACAAAATTTTGGCGTGTAAGGGTTGCATTCTAAAGGGATAATTTACATCCATAAGCCTTGCTTTAATTGTTTTGTATATCCGATAGGTTAATGGTGATGCTATCCTTACACATGCTTACACCGTTACCGTTACGTACATGACGTCAACTTTTAGGAATTGACTGTACTTCCTTTGACATTTTACAATCTTGAATGTTATTTGATTGTAATAATAAATGAAAACTAAAAACCGAGCCGAAATATTTGATTAAATATAGTAAAAACAGTAATGAATTGTATATGATAATAGACATCGCGTTTTATTTCTAAATTGTTGGAACACTTTTATGATATATTATATACGCAATTTACTGTAAAATTATGTTTTATAATAAAAACGAAGACAATAATAGAAAAATACGTGTATATTTTAAATATCTTCAAAGTAAATTTAAAATAATGGTTTCTCTGCGTTTTAGAAAATAGACAACCCCTCATTTAAATGCCAGCTAAGAACAAAGCAAATACAAGCTGATGTTTATACCATACAATATTTTAACTAAAAAAAGTATACATTTCCGTTTTTATTAAACAACAAAATTAAATGCATAATCAGAAATATTGAATGTACAAGGCATGTATTATGTTATTTACCGGGCAACCCTGTTTGCAATATTCCCGCTGATCTGCTACATTGATGCATCTAGACGCGACACAAAACTTTCAATTTAACAAGAAAATACACAAAAATGCTCAAAATAAATAAGCATACAAATGCATTTTTACTTACTGAGGAATAATATAGCAAAATATAATGTAGTTCGAGTCATTCTGAATGATATTTCAGCTTTACAATGTGCCATATAGCATCACTACATTGACATGCCGACCACACGCTTCAAACTATTTTTTTATTCCTCTTCGCATTGTGTTGGGGGGGAAATGGGAGTGTACGAATGATACATCTGATGTAAGTGCTGCACCTCATAGATCCCTGCTGCACCTTAGCATGTTGCCAATTGTACAGCAATATAGTCGATTTCCAATTCTTATTTGATGATTGAATATAAAGATTCGTCCAACTGAGAATAGGAATAGGCTTGTTAATTACCTAACGAATTTGTTCCAGTGGTAGCGTTTAGAGGCCCGTTTTTGGGAAGTTCCGGGTTCAAACTCCGGTGCTGACCAACTTGACAGGTTTTTATAGTCATCAAGGCAAATACACGATGCGAATTCCATTAACATTACCAAGATGCACGTTATCATTTTCCCATAGTATCAAAAGAAAATAAATACATTTCAGTGGCACTATCGAACCTAAAGAACATAAGCTCTGTAACATCAATATTCTGAGCTAAGGTTATTCCAATCATTTTCTATAGCTTATAATTTATCTCCCTCAAATCATGGTTAATGTTAAACTTCCATCTCATTCTTGGCCTACCTACTGGACGGCTTTTCTCTGATTTTCTTACAAGAAACTTTCATGTCCGTCCATTTGGGCAGGATATGTGCTGCAGAAGACGACTTCTGCCTGTGTCTATGTTATGGTATGAGCATCAATCTAGAACATTAGTGAACTCGATACATCTATATTTATTTATGCAATATATATATATCCATAGTAATTCTGCCCGAAGGCAGGTCTTTCACTGCAATGCTTGCAGCTTTACTAGGGAATTGTAGGTGTGGTAGCTTCCCGTTGCCTTCCACACCGGTGAAGGGTGATGATGATAATGATAAGGATGAAGATGATGATGGCCATATGATTTCGGGGACCGTTTGGGCCTTAAAGTTTTCCTGACATTTGTCTTACATGTGAGGAAAAACCCCGATAAAAACCTCACCCAGAAAAACTGACCCGACCGGGATCGAACCCGGGCCCGAGGTAGCGTGCGAACTTGTCACGCAGCGGGCCCGGGTTCGATCCCCGGTGGGGGCAGTTTCTCTGGGTGAGGTTTTTATCGGGGTTTTTCCTCACCTGTAAGACAAATGTCAGGAAAACTTTAAGGCCCAAACGGTCCCCGAAATCATATGGCCATCATCATCATACTTATCATTATCATCATCATCATCATCACCCTTCACCGGTGTGGAAAGCAACGGGAAGCTACCACATCTACAATTCTCTAGTAAAGCTGCAAGGATAGCATGAAAATGCTATGATTGCAGTGAAGGACCTGCCTTCGGGCAGAATTACTATGGATGGATATATAGTCCACCGCTGTGGTCTCGAGGTAGCTTGCTACCTTGTCACGCAGCGGGGGCAGGTGAGATTTCTTTCGGGGCACTATACTATTATCTACGAATTTCATACTCATCCTTCATCATTTTAAGAAGAGATTCAAGTTGAAAAGAACAAGGAAAATAAATCGATTAATATTCAAATCTCCATGCATATAATCATCTCTAAGATATATGTCAGGAAGCTTAAAGGCCCATCGGTCCCCGAAAATCATCCGGCCATCATCATCAACCTTATCATCATCCTTCATGTGTGTGGAAAGCAACGGGAAGCTACCACACCTATAATTCCCTAGTAAAGCTGCAAAGCATAGCATAAAAATTATATGATTGCAGTGAAAGACCTGCCAACGGACATAATTGCTATGGATGGATATATATATATATATATATATATATATATATATATATATATATATATACACAGAATTTTAATTTTTACACATCTTTCTGTGCCTAAAGTTTTATTTTTCTTCTCCGCTCGTCTCTCTCCATCCAATCCATGTCCTCCAGTCCCCTTGCTCTCATTCCAGTTCTTATTTCCTGCATCCACGAGTTTCGAGGTCTTCCTCTCCTCCTTCTTCCAGGTGGACACCATTCCAATGTTTTCCTGGGTAATCTTTCTTCTTGCATTCGTCTTACGTGCCCATACCAATTTAATTGCGTATACTGTATATAATCGACTATTGAATAACCAATATTCATTTTATCTCTTATGACAGTATTTCTTATTTTGTCTTATTTTGAACATCTTGCTGCTCTTCTCAAGAAATCCATTTCCATCGACATAAGTTTTTGTATGTCCTCATGGGGTTACCACGCACGCCTCTATCCGAGATTCGCAAGTTCAAGCTCAACTCGGGGTAAATTAATTTTTAAAATCGTGTGATTTCCTTTTAAAGGAAATAAAGTCCTGGGTACAATGTCGAAGATTTGTGGCACGTAAAAGAGCCTCAAGCGTGAATTAAGAGATCTCTAAATAAAATAATTCACCGGTGTGGAAAGCAACGGGAAGCTACCACACCTATCATTCCCTAGTAAAGCTGCAAAGCATACCATGAAAATGCTATGGTTACAGTGAAAGATCTGTCCTAGGGCAGAACACTATACAATGGAAGTAAAATAAAGGGTGCAGGGGGAGGGGAAAAGGTAAGTCACTTTACCTTGAAACCGAGAAGACGTATACATATTACTTTTAATTATATATCGTACCTACTTGTTTACCTGTATGCTAAACTTTAAAGGTGAATAAACTCATAAATAAGCTATTTCTTTTACTTTTTCAAACTTCTAAATACAGTCCATTCCACTGAGAATATAATCGTATCTCAAAATCCACTTCAACAAAGAAAAGTTACTTACCTACTGTAGCGGAGCATGTTGTCTTCTTGTACCTTGTAAGCCCATGTTTCCCTTAACAGAGATTTAGGCACTCTCCCCGTACAGGAAATAATTTGAACCATACTAATTTAGTTACACTTGTTTTCGTATATATGTCATTTGAGTGGTCCGTGGTCAGCGTTCCGCCTCATACTGACATCTAGGAAACCAAGGTAGTACTAGGACGGGAAAATTAGGTAAATTTTGCTTAGAGGCCTTTTCATTCATGTTTAAGGATCTTTTACGAGCCTGAAAATCTTCAGACTCGGGACCCACAGCTTAAAGTCCCTCCCGGAGGACTTGCTCCTTGGATTTTTCCATTCCTAAAAAATCCATCGACCCCGGCCGGGTTTGAACCCGCGACCCTCGGGACCAGAGGCAAGGAGCATAACCACTAATCCACCGTGGCCGATGGAGCATGTTGTCATATGAAAAAAACCAAACATTAATATTAATCTTCTTCTTCTCTTTCTTCTTCGTCACTTCTTACTTACCAGCCTGTTCCGGGTCCAAATTGCTGTTGTTTCCATATTTCCTTTGGCCTTCCCAAACTTCTTCTTCCTTGTGATGAATTTTCCAAAGAAAAACATTAATAAAAAAAAAGAAGTTAGGCCTACTTATTATACCACCAAGTTAACTTCGCACGTGCGGAGGGGAAGAGTTTTAGCGCTAGTGTCGCCGAACAACTGAATCTGTGGAAGGGATGTAGGGGAAGACTGTACATCCGATCCCGTACTGAAATGGTTCAATTTTATGTGTGGGCGGAGAATCCCTAAACACGTGTGAAGATCTTAACATGGTTGTCAAATTAGTCATTTAAGCATAGAACGCTCAAGGGTCGGATCATTTAAAATCACAAGTGACAACATGTAATGAGAAGGGACAGCCCATTCCTACATGTAACCCCAATAGTATCAGGGTTGTCAAATTAGTAATTTTGCCAATGGCCGCGTAGAAGGACGGACCATTAAAATCCATAGTATTTGTCAGCTCTCTACCTACCAGACAGAGGACAGGAAGCAACATAGTAAGGAAGAGAAAGAGAAAGACAGCATGTTAGTTAACATATTTTCCGCCTGCGCAGACTACTTGGTGGACCCTTCAAATGTTTTGGCTCTTTCACTCCTAGATTTGAATTGCGACGTTAGTAGGCCTAGCGCACAAGTCCACCGCTGTTTCTTTCAAACGTATCTAGCGTATTGCATTCTGCTTGAGAGTGTCCTGCATTCTGATCCACAGGGCATAATGTCTTATAAATTTTAATTTTTCTGTTTACTGGCCGGAGTAATACAGCGGTTATGTTCATTGCTTCTAATCCTGAGGGTCGCGGGTTCAAATCCGACCGAGGTCGATGTATTTTTTAGGATCGAAAAATTCCAGAAACAAGTCCTCCGGGACGGACTTTAAACCGCCAGTCCCGAGTTTGAAGTTTTTCAGGCTCGTAAAATAACCCTAAGCCTGAAAAAGAGGCATCTAAGCATTGACCTTCATCATACTTAGTCCTTAGTTGCCTACTAGATGTCTCTTTGGTTCGGTATGCCGACCACATGCCATCCATGGCATATGAAGGGAAATAAGTGTAACTAAATTAGTTTAGTCTAGAAACTCCTAACAACGGAGAGGCTATGATTAGAGTTAAGGACCTTCAAACAAGTAAGTAATCTGAATTAAAAAATTATACCATAGTAGAATCTATTGGCAGCCTGTAACCTTGAGTAAATTTTTCTTCTTCACTTCTGGTTTAGGCATTAGTTGCCTATTCTGTCTTCATTAATAGATCTAAGACCATCTCTTCCGAGGACGTCCGACATCTCTTCTTCCTCTCGGAAAATAACGTAAGATTTTATTTGGTAATCAACTTTCTTCCATTACATGTTCTTTCCATTGAATCTTGTAAAATATATTTTCTTTTATGGAGAAGATCTGCAGTTCTTCACGGATATCCTCGTTTCTCATCTGGTCCATTCTAGTGCATCATTTTATTCTTCTTAAATATTTTATCTCGTCTGTTTGGATTTTACTTTCTTGTTTGGTAGTGATAATCCAAGATTCACTCCCATACAGGACAGGGACTGCCATTGCTTATAAAATTTTAATTTTGTTTGTTTATGGGCTTTATTATTCAATGTTCTATTTATTGTGCCACAAGTAGCTTGAAACTGATGAGTTTTATGTTCAATATATTGAGTAAATTTTAGACTTAATAAGAGTGCCCGGATAAATTAATTGTTCAACTGTTTTAAACTCGTATGAACCTATCTTCAGTAAAGTTGGATTATGTCTCTCTCTTTACATAGTTTAACCTCTTCAGGCAGTATTACATATCCCACGCCACACGGCTCTTACAGAGACACGACCTGTTAGTAGAGGATTTGAAACTCTGTCATGCACATATTTTTTTTGACCACACAATGAAAGGAGAGCCTCCCCGGATGAATGATTAGCTATATGCCAAGGCCACCTCCGAGAAAATACGAATATTTAAGGTAAGGCACATCATTCACTCTTTCATTCATACTTAACAAGACGATTAGACATCGATAATTGTGATAATGGGCCTTTAAGTTTCTCGACATTTGTCTTAACAGGGGAAGAAAAACACAGAACAAAACCTCACGCAGAAAATTTATCTCGACCGGGGAACAAATACGGGCCTCGCGTAAAAGACAACAACGCTACCCCAAAGCCACAGTAGTTGACTTACTTTATTTCTTTGTAGTTTTATTTATATATGTGATATTAATATTATAAAATGGCGATAAAGTCCACCGCTGTGGTCTCGAGGTAGCGTGTTGCCTTGTCACGCAGCGGACCCGAGTTCGATTCCCGGTCGGGACAGGCTCCTGGGTGAGGTTTTTACGGGGTTTTTCCTCACCTATAAGACAAAATGTCAGGAAGCTTAGGGCCCAACTGTCCCCGAAAATCATTCGGCCATCATCATCAGCCTTATAATTATCTTCACCATCCTTCACCGGTGTGAAAGCAACGGGAAGCTACCACACCTATAATTCCCTAGTAAAACTACAAAGCATTAGCATGAAAATGTTTGCAGTGAAAGACCTGCCCTCGGGCAGAATTACGATGGATGGATGGTGATAAAGACGAAATGGATGCGATTTTCAAATTCCAATCCATAATTTGCCTGTCTGAAGAAGACCAGGAAAAACCGTAGTTAGTATCTCGGATCTCATGAATAGAACCTCAAATGATACCGCTTGAGCCGACTCACTCGGTAAAATAACAGTTTGCACTAGTGCGGGGGAGCGGATATCTTTACAAGAAACATAATATGTCATAGAACATAGGCCGGTATTTGCCTGGACCCTTCAAATTTGTTGTCTTATTTTATATAAATTCTAGGGTACTTATTAAATAAAATATCATTGAATATCCTAATTTGTTTTATCATTAATATTTTGAGAACAAGAGGACTGGAGGACATGGAGTGGATGGATAGAAACGAGTGGAGAAGAAAAAATAAAACTTTAGACACAGAAAGATGTGTAAACATTAAAAATCTGTATATAAATGCAATTAATATTTAAGCTTTAGGTGATTATAAAACGGTTATTCTTCCAGCTGTACTGTATGAAGCGAAACAGTGAATTACATGATCTTTATGGAAAATGAGTTGTAATAAGAACAGTTAAGTATCACAGACTGCAACGGAGAGGACATACAGCACGCATGGGAAATTGAAAGGGGGCATGGAAACTTCATGCAGAAAAACTAGAAGAAACGCTTCCAGTAGGTATGCCAAGAATTAAATGGCAGACTATATATTAACAATGATTTCAAAGAGGAAATGATACAAGGGATGATTGAAAGACATTAGCTCAGAATAGGTATATATGGAGAGCTTATGTCCGTTCGGCCATGAACTCCGGATTCGATAGTTCCATGAGTTATAGTAAATAAATGAATTTTTTTAGATCTGACGTAGGCTACATAATACATGTATGAGCATTGTAGTGAAAAGTATATATTTTTAAATTAGGTCTATGTATTGCTTTATTAATATGAAGGACTCCCGAAACAGTTTTATTTAGGGAACCCACGAATCTTAGCTAAGTCCCTGGCATTATTGAACCTGGATGTTCATGGCCATGCAGATATATGCTATTCTGAGCAAATGTTTTCCAATTATTTCCAATTATTTTCTGTAGGCTATAATTCGCTTTCTTCAAATCATGGTTAATGCAGTGGTGGAGCGAAGAATTTCGACAAGTGTTAGCCGCCGTTTTATTTACAATAATATGGATATAACATTGTGTTTATTATATTATTTCCAATAAGTAAATGAACTTCTAAAAAGAACGACATGCAATGTTAGTATCAAACATAATAAACCACTATAGGTATAGGACATAGGAAATCGAAGGGGGTAATTGGGCATATTAATAGTTAATCTAATATGTAAAAATGAATATTTGTTTGTTTGTTTGTTTGTTCGTTCATACTTTATGCGCGGCCATTGATCCGATTGTGATGGGGTTTTTTGCAAAATGTTCAGGAGAATCCAGGGATGAACATAGGCTATAAGAGAGTTGTGATACTCAACTTATTCACCCTTAAAAATCGCCCTTTATAGTGGAAAACGTGAAAAAAAGTAGCTCTTTGGACGCTTAAATGGCTTACGCTGCCTAAACCATAACAAATACACAAAATTAATGTACACAGAATTGAATATCTCAAAATGCTCTACAAAAAAAGTCCGCGACAGCATATGTTTATCTCTTACGGATAACTCACAATAACCATTTTTGTCTTTCATTGATGCCAAGAAGATCGAGACAAGTACGTAGATTCCTGTGCAAGCATAGCAGCACATGGCGGGTATTCTTTTACGGATAACTCACAATAACGAATTTTGTCTTTTAGCTCATTTAAGCCAAGAAGATCGAGACAAGTAGATTCCCGGGCAACACCTGGTAATCAGCACGGGAATCTTAAAATAATTACTATATACATTTATAATTATTTTTCATTTTATTTATTCAACTAATCATAAGAAGTACATTAATTTTCGTCTTTCAGCTCATTTATGCCAAGAAGATCGGGATGAGTAGATTCCGGGACAACGCCGGGTAAACAGCACAGGGTATCTAAAAATAATTACGATATAAATTTTTCCTTCCACTTATTTAACAAAACATAAAACACATCAATTTTCGTATTTTAGCTCATTTATGTCAAGAAGATCGGAATAAGTAGATTCCAGGGCAACGCCGGGTAATCAGCACGGGGTATCTAAAAAATATAAATTTATAATTATTTTTCCTTTTACTTATTCAACTAAACATAAACACATACCCCCTTACTAATAATCCACATATAACTTTTATACAAGGTTTGAGCACATCTTAGTTGAAAATTCTTACTAATAAACATTGTTTAAGCTGTAAACTGTATAAGAGTTGTACAACTTAACATGGGAACCGTTATACAACCTTACCCCCTTGTATAAGCCTTATTCATTTTCATTTATGTACATGTAGCAGCGCACGCCGGGTATTAGCTAGTCTAATATATAAAAAATCAATGTTTGTTTGTTCGTATTCTATGCGCGGCCATACCGTTGATCCCATTTTGATGGTTTTTTTGCAAAATGTTCAGGAGAGAACATAGGCAATAAGAGAGTTGTGATATTCAACCCCTTCACCCCTAAAAATCACCCTTTGTAGTGAAAAACGTGAAATAAAGTCCCTATTTTGACGCTTAAATGGCTTACGCTGCCTAAACTATAACAAATACACTAAATTAATGTACACAGAACTGAATATCTCACAAAACATTACAAAAAAGTCCGCCCCAGCATATGTTTATCTTTTACGGATAACTCACAATAACCATTTTTGTCTTTCATTGATACCAAGAAGATCGGGAGAAGCAGATTCCCGGGCAAGCGTGCTCTGCCATACCGTTCATCTGATTAAGATGACGCTTTTTGAAAAATGTTCAGGAGATTCCGGGGATGAACATAGGCTATAAGAGAGTTGTAATACTCAACCCCTTCACCCCTAAAAATCACCCTTTGCAGTGAAAAACGTGAAATAAAGTCCCTATTTTGACGCTTAAATGGCTGACGCTGCCTAAACCATAACAAATACATCAAATTAATGTGTTAAGAATTGAACATCTCAAAAAAATCTACAAAAAAGTCCACGACAGCATATGTTTATCTTCTACGGATAACTCACAATACCCATTTTTGTCTTTCATTGATGACAAGGCGCACGCCGGGTATTAGCTAGTCTAATATATATATAAGTAAGTAAATTAATGTTTGTTGGTTTGTTTGTTTGTTCGTACTTTATGCGCGGCCATGCCGTTGATCTGATTGTGATGGGTCTTTTTGCAAAATGTTCAGGAGATTCCCGGGATGAACATAGGCTATAAGAGAGTTATGATACTCAACTACTACACCCTTAAAAATCACCCTTTGTAGTGGAAAAGTGAAAAAAAAGTAGCTCTTTAGACGCTTAAATGGCTTACGCTGCCTAAATCATAACAAATATATAAAATGAATGTACATAGAATTGAATATCTCAAAAAGCTCTACAAAAAAAAGTCCTCTCTATTAATACGAGATGTAGCGGGAACTCGGTCTCCACTGCCACCTAGTAGCCCATATAACAAGGAGGAAATAAAAGAGAATATTTTTACTTTATAGCAGTATACATATATAAACTTGCTCAAAGCGGAATCGCATGGGATCATTTTTTCCACATTGGACAATATTCCGCATTATAAAAAACTAAAACTTATTAAAAAGCTTAGATTATAGAGTACCGTATATGTATTTTATGTATCTTGGATTAATTGTAATTCCGCTGCCTTTGAAAAGTGAAGTATAGTATGTATGAGCGACTTCGGCGGTAACGCGCGAGAAAACAGTCCCGTTTCGTCAGCGTTAAAAATGTCTCTTAGGTGCGTATCCAGATATTAAAGTATGCAATTTCGGTTTCCGCTCACTAACTACACTTTCGTTCACATCCTTTGATTCTCCGCAATTTCATTCCACACTACATTGTGTCGTCTTTTAAAACTATCCAGCCAACCTGAAGATGCCTTGAAATCGTCATTCCCTAGGGATTTAGCAACAGCTAGAGCTTGACTTTGGGAGCATCGGTTCGGAAATTTGGAGATTTTATTCAATCACTTTCACTTTTCATTTAATGACAATGATACATACGTTTTAGCCATCTTTATTTCGTTAATTCAGAACGCTACCTGTGAAAGGTGAGTCTCAGAACTTAAACTAATTTAAGATTTTATTTGTAAGACAGGTATCTATATTTCGCATAACGGGTGTACAGTGAGGCTGAAAGAAAATTTTCAGATACAGGCAGAATTTCTACTTCACGGCACGGGGGCTGGAATAATTCCTTATTGTTTTTTGGCATAACGGAAATTCAATGAAATGGGAACTAATTTATTTCTTGGTCTTTCCGCTTTAAAAACTTTTTTTCATGAATTGTGTAGAAGTGTCATTCTGTTTCCGCGTTGGACAGATTCCGTTTTATGCAAAATAAATACACGTAAAATTACTATTATTTCGCCGGGACCAATAAATTTGTTCACATTGGATAGGCTTCTATATTATTCACGTTCCGGATTAAACAAGTTTAACTGTATATATATATATATATATATATATATATATATATATATATATTAAATAAATGTATGTATGTCTGCCCTTTGTAAACTTCTAAACCGTTCATCCGATCTTTGTGAAAATTTGTATATACAGGGTTTCAGATACGAGTGTTTACTCGTTATCTATTATGTTCTAAAATCATTAGGTGCGGGAGTTCACTGAAACGAAAATTTAAAAATCGCTATAGCGATCGCAATTTTTGATGTTTGACAACAAAACTCTGAGTATCCTATTCCTATTAAAATAAACCGAGGTATCTATTACCAAAAATCAGCGAAGTCCGACCGTTAGAAGTGGGGGTTTACTTGAAAGCGGAAATTAAAAAAAATATATATATTTATATATATGCCTATACTACTCTACCGATTTTTATAAAAATTGTTGTGTGTGTTTGAGTGTGTCCTTAGATGGCTTGAATTGGACCCGGACCCTCTAAAACCATTATATGTAGGATTTCACCTGAAATGAAAATTTAAAAATCACTCTAGCGGTCACAATTTTTTATATTTCACAACGAACACAGTAGAAATTTCCAAATTGTTTCTTAATTTTTATCTATAGTGAAACAATTCAATATAATTAGGCCCTACCTCTTTTGTGAGATTCGGAGTTTTCTACATGGCCCCTAAATGGAAGCTCTTCTTCGGCTAAGAAACACACAGCGTCTATTAGGCAACTAACAACATACTTACTTGCTTTTAACTTTTTAGTTATACTTATCCGTATTAATTTTGATAGCCCTGCTTCAGTACTCTTCAGTTCTAGTGTTTCCAAACTTATGTAGCGCTATTTCACAGTTAATGTGGTCTTCAGATAGTTCATGACTTTTTCAGCACATGAAACCTATTTACATCAGAAACTTCCTTTGTTGTCCAAACATTTTCTCAGTTGAAAATAGAAGGCAGTAAAGAGAACATGACTTCCTACAGCCGTATGTTATGTTCATACCAATTACCAACCTTTATGTCCTTCATTAAACAACGGATTTTTGTTTTCGTTTGGCTTATAATGCTATTTAAATTAGGAGTTGGTTTATAACTTATTTCTTTTTAACAAAGTTCGGCAGGAAAAGGGATGACTCAACAAGTCTTCAATAACTCAAGCACATTCCTTTCCCATGATAATATTTATTTAGTGGTTTAATTACTGTATTTGATACGCTCAGAAGCACTATGTGTACATAGGACTTACTCGGAGCAACTTAAATCTTGCTGTTAGCACTTTCTCTGAAGTGCTAACAGGGCAGCGACAGGGTAGCATTGGGCAGCCTGCTACTTAGCTTGAAATGCAGCACGATGCACTACCGATCAGCTTGAAATGCACATGTGCAGCCAATTCTCAAGGTCTCGTTCCATGTAAGCTTCACATCAAGACAGGGACATCAAGATATCCCCAATAGCATGCTATGCAATCACCACGTTCTGAAAAGACTAGAAATGATCAAAATTATCTAATTCCGGAGAGTACTTTGGGTTTTAAGGTCAATGAGCTCCCGACTCATGTACCATCTAACCATGACTGACTTCTTCATCAGAGAAATAGCGTCAAAATACAAACTACCACACACCCAGCCTATGAAGCACACATGAGAGAGAGATCAGAAAAAGCAGAGGATATAGACCACGGATTCTTCCTGACCCCAGCGATGAATACTGAAGAATGGAAGGAACCGAACTTCTCCCTGAGATATGTGTTCACGAGGACCGCCACACATGGATTCCACTACAGAATATGTACCCAAAAAGGGTTCCACCTCGCATCGAACCAGTGCCTCTGCAAGCTATGTGACCAAAAATGTGAACAATACCACCTAATTGACTGTATAGCAAGAAGAAAGCTTCTAAAATTCTATGCAGATGATAATAACTTTCATCATCATCATCATAATCATCATCAGCAACAAGGATTAAGCCCAATGGCCTGTTCCAATCTCATTATAGGTCGAATAGGTCCTTTTTCCTCAGCAAAATCAAAGGGAGTTCGATTAGTTTCAGCTAAACAAGAAGTAAATCATACTAAAGCTAGATCTCTTTAATGGTTTTCCCAACAATCTTCTCTCTTTTGGTTTATAATTATACATTCTTCTTGCATGCGCTGTTCATTCATTCGTAATACGTGCTGAAGGTAAGCATTTTGATAGTATTTTATTCTTTCACAGAGATTAAATATGTTGTGTTCTTATATCTTCGTTTTTATCGGTCCTTTGGTATCCTGCTATTGCTCTCAACATCTTCATTTCTGCAGCCTCTATTTGTTTACTATCTGCCTTTGTTAATGCCTAGATTTCACATCCATAGATAAGAGATGGAACTGCCAATACTTTGTAAAAATTTTAAAATAGTTTCTTTTTTTCTAGTTTTATTTATTTATTTTCTTCAATAAAGTATGTTTAATTGTGCCATATAGATAATTGAATAGTTGCATTTTAGTGTGTTTGTCTAAATTTCTGTCGGTACCTAAATGACATCCCAAATAATCAAAATTCTGAACTTGGTCCATAATTACATTGTTTATCACTATTTTTGTTCTTATTGCACATTTTCCTTTCAGTGCTAATATTTTTGTTTTAGACGTAGATATTCTTAAATTGTATTTTAGAGAGAGATTATTTAAAGTATAAAGGAATTGTTGTAAAGCATTTTCTGATGCTGTCATTATTACTTGATCGTCTGCAGAAAGCAGAGTTGTCAATACACTATTTATATTAATTTGTTCTTGCCATTCCTTTATGACATAGTCCAAGTATAAATTAAATAATACTGGTGACAACAGACACCCTTGTCTGGTTCATTTCTATTTTTTATTTACTATTTTTTTTTTCTCCGCAGTCTATTTTAAAATTTGTTTCTATATGTAAACTCTGAATGGCTCTTATAAGGTGTTGAGGAATTCCATTCATTTTTATGTTCCACAATTTATTTCTACTTACACTATCAAATGTTGAGTGATTCCGGGTTATGTGGCCGTGGTCCATAGTTGGTGTTGATACCAGACGTTTCGCCCTCAACTGCGGAGGGCATCTTCAGTGGCGAGTGCTTCTAGGCGTGTTTCCTGGTCGGAAGATCTACTTAGAGTGAGCGCTGCGGACATTGTATTAGTGGTGGGTGCTGGGTGAGTGGGCGTGGCTCTTGCTGATTGGCTAATGGTCGTCTCCTTGTTGTCCCTAGTGTTAATGCATTTATTTTCTAGTGTATGATACCAGGCCTTAGCCAGTTTGATACCTTCCTCTTTTCTGTTGATATTTCCCTTATGCTTGTATATTTCTATAGCCTGCATTCAACTATCAAATGCTTTAGTATAATCAACAAAAGCTATATATGTGGGTAAATTAAATTCTTTTCCGATTCCGATTGAGGGTCTTTCCACTTTTCAGCGGTTGCCCTTTTACCAGCCGGCTGCTGGCCCTTCACATCCACATGTGTCAATCACAGAGGTAGATGATCAACAGCCAGTGTAGGGGTGACATGTGGTTAGCATGTCGAGTCCCCCAGCCGTTATAGCTGGTTCCTCAACCTGGAGCCGCTACTTATTGTAGCTACCCAATTGCCTCACGATGCTGGGTGGGCACCGGTCCCATACTGGCCGAAATACCATGAGAAAATTTCTTCCCCCATGGAGACTCGAACCAGCGCAAGTCCCGTAGCTCTGCGCCAAGGCTTCCTACCTTAACCGCTCGGCTACGGCGCGGGACAAATTCTTTTCTTTTTTCTATCAATTGGGCCATTGTAAAAATGCAATCTATAGTTGATCTACCCTTTCTAAATCCATTTTGTTCCTCACGTAATATTGTTTCAGCTATTTTATTTATTCTATATGATAAAATGTTTGCATATATCTTATAAGCTGAATTTAATAAACTTATTCCTCTATAATTTGTATATTCTCTCCTGTTTCCTTTTTTAAATATGGGAATAGTTATTTCGTCCTTCCATTCATCCGGAACAGAACCCGTTTTCCAGAAAAGGTAATAACTTTCAATAATAATTATTGTACAATTATTGTATCCTAATGTACACAGTGTGTTTAATAAATCTTTATAATGTAAGCCTCAGGAATTCGTCTAACAGTGAGGGGATTTAAACAGTTTAAACATATTGTATATTCAGTATTGGAATGCTATTTAGTATATATGCAACACATACAATGTAGGCTATATTAAGTTATTACTCGTTCAAAATATCTCTGCAGGCGGAAGAATTGCGAAGCTCTGTTTGTTGCTACACGTGACGTCATATAAGGCAGTGTACACTGTCAGCGTCCCACGTCTCTTTCCCCTCTGCACTCATAGATAGCAGTGTCACGTGTTCTATTCCTGCAAAAACATGACTGCAGTGCCCTCCGTCAACAACTGCGCTTACTTCTTAAACGGGTAATACTATTATTTACAACTTTTAGACTACTATTAATACATAGTTGTATCTCATTCCGATATTATGTTTAATTTTAATTAGATATCAAAGAGCTTAATTCTAACTTTTGAAAGTGTTAGCCGGGCTAACAGTGCTAATATGGGCCCTCTGCCACTGGGTTAATGTTATTCTCCCATCTCAATCTTGGCCTACCTATTGGACGCTTTCCCTCTCACCATTTTTCATTTCTCCATCCGTGCTGCATGTCCTAGCTATCGCAGTCTATGAGACTTAACTGCTCTTATTACTTCTGATGTCACACAAATTTAGCTATCGGGTGGGATTAATAAGTCTACTTTAAATAGGTATGATTTTGAATTAATTGCTGGCAGCTATATAGTATTTATTTAATGGGATTTGAACTTCATAAACATAAAAATCCTCGTCCATTGAACGGGTTTGAAGCCGCTATTTTTCGAGATCGATTAATCATATCGTTACCCTGTGCCGTTACCAATGAGCTACCCCTGGGATTTCCTATTTATCTATGGAGCTACTCAAGCCGGCAAATGGTCGATGCAACTGGTGCCATCTGCTGAGAGAGAAGGATAGAACATAATACTACGTAAATGAATTAAATAATGTAAAACTGTTTTCTTAAACAAATTTTATGCTAAGTAAATAGACTATGGATAAAAGTATGTTGTAATTTTTATTAGTTATGAATAAGTTAAATGATTTTAGTTATGAAACGAGTAGATTAAAAAGGCAGGATCACTTCCGGTATGAAGATCATATGATGTTGATCGGTTTGATGTCTCATGAACGTTTTATTGTTTACGTACGTCTTTATTATCTGTAATTCCATTAGTGAAGCATTTTTCAGTTAGTTTCAGTAATCTGTTGTTGGCGAGAATTGTATATTTATATTATTGTTTTTTCTTGAGTTAATAAAGGGGATTATTTTGGTAGATAGGTTAAATAATGGTGAGTGATTTTTACTGCATATTTGTATATTTCCTCTAAAAATATTAATTATCGACAATACATTTTAAAGTAATTCATTGAGGCTTTCCTTCATTGATAAACAGAAACGTTTTATGGGCCTGTATAATACCAATCCCGACAAGAAGATACACTAAAACTATGGTATGTTTTCAAATTTGGAAATAGTGTTTTGTTAAAATTTTCAAGAATAAAATATATTAAAATTCTATGGATTTAATTGATTTGTAGAAGTTACGATTAGGATAGTACTAATATGTTAGGAAGTTCATAATAGGTCAAAGTTTATTTGAGGTTAGTATGGTTGACAAGACAATGAGTAATAGCTTGCTTATCATATCATTGCAGTGACCTGTAACAATTATGTGCCCAAAGCAGACATTTTGCTCTGTTTCAAATGATAATTTATTGTCTTGGTAATAAAAAGTTAGAAAGTGCAGCAGTTATTTACATTGTCAACAACATGATGCAGAGTCAGGCATGGAAGAAAATCAAAAATTCATTTGACTGTTTCATTAGCCATTTAAATATGTCACATTTAAGAATACAATTAGATCATATGGATAGAGAGGTGGGACTGTTATCAGTAGTTATTAATATGTTTATTTGAATTATTTAATAGAATTGATAACCTGACATGAAACTATGTTAACCTAACTTAATGTCTGGTTATTTACCATAACACGCCACTGAACTTTATTATAATTTGCTCTATGTTATACCATACAACATTCTTATGATATGTTGCACTATGTGCTTTTTTTACTGACTTTTGTACTATTTAGTGAAACTAGTGCTCTGCGGGCTGAGCATAAATCAGCCCATAGAATAACTGTGTTGAAGAGGTAATTTTTTAACGAATTTAAATACATTTAAAATGTAACGAATCTGAAAGCTAACCTAACCTAATTTGGGGCACGCTGTAGCGTAGTGGTTAAGGCAGTGTGCTACAAACTGGAAGGTTGAGGGTTCAAGTCCTGGTGGGGTCAGAATTTTTAAACTGACCCAAACCTTCTGGTGGCACAATGACCCTGGGGTCGACTCAGCCTCTAACTGAATTGAGTACCAGATGCTTGTTCTGGGGGTAAAGGCGGCCGTCATGCAGGGCTAACAACCCGGCTGACATCAAGTGCCGATTGTCTAGAAAAAGTGGGAACCTTAACATCCCACTATCCCAAGGGCCTCCCAAGGCCTGTAGTGGGAGCACCAAAAAAAACCTAACCTAATTCAATTATTCTAACCTAGGTGAATCCCATGAAATGCCCTTGGTTATGATGGTCAGGCCTGCATAATGCTCGAAGAGCCTACTATTTTAAATGTTTTGTAACACTTCTTAAAACTTTTTACAATTAATGAATTAAATATTGATCTAAGTAACCAACATGCAATACTGTAATTATCTCTCAATTACTTTTCAAAGTAATGCAGAATTATAGTGGACATGCGTGAATTGCTTGCAGATTGCATAACATGTCTGTCAAATCGGTATCACAATTAATTCCCAAAAAATGTTTTAAGAAATAGATGTTCACTATCTTCATTTTGTTAGATTACTGTGGGACAAGTTAATATACACCAGATTAGTTTATGTAATTTATTTCGTTAGGTTATGAAAGGTTAAGTTAGTGTACTTTCTTTTCTTATAAACATATTTGGGAATTAATTGCAAGATTGGTCATCAATTTGACAGATGTGTGCTGTCATCTCCTGGCATTTCCATAATGCACTTGCGCATGCACACTGCTATTATGTAGAAGTAAGAAAAATTTGTTTTTTAGTTATGCTAATACTTTAATTTATGTGGATACGTTTATAATGGAATCATTGGGGATCGTTAGGGAAATGATGTACCGGTATTATCAAAATTTAAAAAATGGACAAATTATTCTTGTAGATTGTAATTAGCAGTTTGAAATATTTATTTATTTATTTATAGTTATTGGTGAGAAAAAAGTATGAAAAGTAGGGAAAAAAATAATTATAATTTAACATAAAAATTACCTATACCCTACCTGCTCTTAAAGTGATCCTCATCAAAACAAAACCATGTGACCTGCTCGCTTTTCATTGGTTATGGACACTGATGTACTTTGTAGAAGCAATATCCTTCCGCCATTCCCGCCACAATTACTTCACTTTTGACAGGGAGATGACGACATAGCAACAAAAGACTCTATACTTTCAGCCATTTTGTTTCATGAGAATCAACTGAAGCACGACTCAAATTCATCACCCATGTGTAATAAACTATTTTAAGTTGTAATTATTGATTAGGTATATTTTAGAATATTTTGTATGTTTTGAATATTATTATATTCATTCACGAAGGATAACAATTATATTCAGAGGACATATTTTTAATTTAATGAAGAGAACTATTTTTTCACGTACTTATTGCTTCTGCAATGTTCGTCTGTGTCCATAACCAATGAAAAGCGAGCAGGTCACATGATTTTTTGACGAGGATAACTTTAAGAGCGGACAGGGTATACAAATTGTCATATAAATAATAGGCCTATGGATTAAAGCTATGAATTATGGGACAAACAGAATTACAAACATATCAGTATAGCCCAGTCACATTGCCTCACTCGATATCACTGTCTCCAAAGCCCTACAACATCCGAAATCTTAAGATAAATTTCGTAACGAACTAAGATTTAATATAGCTAACCAACCCCAATCCTAATCTTCTTCTTCTTCTACGCATTAAAGTCGGCAGCTTGTTGCATGTTCATTCACTTCAGGTCCGGGGTATGGTGACATCCTTCCATTATATTTGTGGTCTTCCTAATGGCCCTTTCTGCTTAGGTGTTCAGTCATGTACTTTCTTCACTAATCTACTGTTCTCCATTCTATCTATATGATAGTTCCAATTTAGTCTTCTATCATTTATCCGGAGGTTTATAGATTCAATTTTACATTGTGACTGACTCTGTGAGTAATGGAAAATTTTACATCTTGGAAGTGAGTTACTAGCCCTTCTAAAGTCCTAAAATTCCTAATCTAACCTATTTAAATGTACCGGTAACAAAATGTAAACAAAAAATTTGATGATATAGGGCCTAGGACATAGTAATGAAGGATGTCGTTAGATGTTGCAATACAAGAAAAAACATGTTTGTACCTCGAATATATTCAGTCTTATAATCAAAAGCATTCTATATTGTTTACAACCTGTGGCTGTATAGTTAATAGCCTGTAGTCTGTTCCAACATGCATAATGCATAATTTCCAGACAAATTGTTTGTTTTCTTTCTTCAGCTTCACTCTCCTTTAGCTGCCCCTTTGGAAGTTTCTTGACCATTCTGATTTAATTATGCTTATTTCCTTACAGATGTCATGAGTGGCATATGGCCAGCATGTCATCTCATGAGATATCTAGTGTAAGCGAGTAAGATATTACTTGGATGGAGGAAAGTCGATTAAATTTTGATCAGCATCTTCTTCTTTTAGGCTTGAGATTGTTTTACAAGCCTGAAAATCTTCAGACTCGGGACCCACAGGTTGAAATTCCTCCCAGAGGACTCGTCCCTTATATTTTATATCCTAAAGATCCATCAACCCTGGCTGGGTTTGAAACCACAACCCTTAGGATTAGAGACAAAGAACATAAGCATTAGACAACTGTGGCCATTCTAATTGTCCATTATTGAACTATTTATTGTTAACTAATAAACAGAAGAAATGTTTACAACATTTTCTTTTTATTTTAAGCGAACATGGTTATGTATTCTATGTGTAAATCTATCTATAAATATGACACAGTATTGAAATTAATGTAGTCATGCAAGCTATTCGTAGGCAATAGTTAATACAGCTATATACGACATGTCAGTTAAACACTTGACATACAAATTGTAATTAAAGTACTGGTACAGTTTCTTTTATATGACTATATATTGTGGCATTAACAGATCTTTATCAGTGTAGGAGTTTAGTTCCTTGCCTCTGTTCTCAATGGTCTTAGATTCAAACCGGATGGGGATCAGTTGATTTTTAGAATGGAAAAGTTCAAAGAACAAGGGAGGGGCTTTAAGCTGTGGATCCCAAGTCTAAGATTTTCAGACTTGTAAGAGAATTTCAAGCCAAAATTATAGCTTCTGAGCAACATTTAATAGGCCTTTCCCATCCAAATAATATCTTACTTGCATAGTAGATATAAAGCAATGTATTACTCGTTTAAATATGTAGGGAAATAAGCATAACTAATTTAGCTTAGTTAAGAAACTTAGACTAGGGAGCACCCTTGTTCCCACGTGGAATACTGGTATAGACTGGTAACAGAATTTTGGGCTTCTGACAGTTGAGCATTTGAGAATTGTGGGTCTATGTTGTCATGCCAACTTGACAACAGCCAATCATTGAATGAGTCCCCTTACCCTTCTGCCCACAAATGCAAATGTTTTCTCAAAATATTTTTAAATGTTTGAAGTTCTTCAAAATAAACACACATGTGGATTTAGTTTCTTTTTAATTTTTTTTTCTAAGTTTTAAGTAAACCCTCTACTCATGTTAGGCATAATGCCAGGTTGAGGGATGAGATGAAATGAATCCCTTATTATGGAAGGTTAATTATATACAAGGATGCTGGCTGACCAGTCTGATGCACAATCTAAGTTTCAACGAACTGTATACCATATAATTTAATTAACCCTTAAATTGGCAATGTATCCTATAAGATACATTGGTTTAATTTATTTAATATATAAAGTCATGGAAAAATTAATTGGTAGATATTATTTAAATTGGTGTCAAATTATACAATATGTATGTTATTACTTGCAGTTATGCATTATTTATTTTACTGCATTCTGACACTTTTAAATAAACTGGCATAAAAAATTAAATTTCTCCAATTTAACGGAAGTAATGTATTTTTATTTTAGAAAGAAAAACTACGTTTGAACCGGGAGTTGAACCTCAGATCTCTGACTCTGTATGTCAATGCAATAACCATTACACCATTCAAAATTTTTTCCACTCATACAATTCTTTTTTCATCCAAAGGTTGATAGCCATCAAGTATGCTGACAACTTTATCACTTTATGTAGCTTTATTGCTTAAAAGTAATGCTTAAATTCTCAATAAAAATACTTCGAATAGAAGTCGTCAGATAAAGCTACGTAGCTTTACCACTTAAAAGTATTGTTTAAATTCTCAATAAAAATATTTCGAATAAAAGTCATCAAATGGCATTGTTGATAGTGATGGCTATCGGCCTTCAGATGAAAAGAGAATCATATAAGTGGAAACATTACTTCTTCTTCTTCCTTCCAAGTATTAGGCTAAGGCCTGTTACGATCCTATAGAAAATTTTCCCTCCAGCGTTTTGATCCTTCCGGGAAATTCTCGTATAAGACTTGAAAGCATAATAATAGTCCCTTCGATTGATTGCTGGCCAAAGGAAGGCAAGACCAGTGATGGGGCTGCCATCTTATAGCCTCTGGTCAGGCTTTTCTGGAGAAGAAAAGAAAATAAAGGAAAGAAGAAATGGAAGAAAGGAAAGACTCCCTAGCCCTCGGATGCCCTAATAGTGTCGGAGTCGAAAAAAACAAGAGTTAACCAAGAGAGGTTAGATAGTAAAGTTAAAAGAGTGCAAAACACAAGTAAGTGAAAGAAATGTTTTGCTCAGCTTGGGCACCTTGTGGTCGCCATCCACATATCCCCTAGATGAGGACCCCTGAGGGAATTCTTTTAAGTTGTAAAGCTACGTAACTTTACTGCTTAAAAGTAATATTTAAATTTTCAATAAAAATAATTCGATAGAAGTCGTCAGATGACCTTTGGATGAAAAGAGAATTGTATAAGTGGAAAGAAATTTGACTTTTATATTGGAAGTTCAAATGGCATAACAGTTATCGCATTGATGTACAGAGCCAGAGACCCGGGGTTTGACTCTTGGTTCGAATATAATTTTCCTTTCTAAAATAAAACTATATCCAATTCTGGAAAGTGTTAATTTAAAATATAACGTCAAAAAAAAAAAAAAATATATATATATATATATATATATATATATATATATTCCACAAACTAGCAAAATGGGACCATAAATTCAACTTGCTAAGGATTTCACTTAGTTTACACAGTTCCTGTGCAAGAGACTTGTATTATCTTCTTCTTCTTCTTCACTTCACGGGCTAGGCAAATTGCCTGTTCTGCCTCACAGTTGTTCTGTTCATCTTTTCACTGGCCTTCCTACATTCTTTGAACCTCTTGGCTTGTAGTTGAATGCTGCTCTTGGTAATCTTGTTACATTCATTCTTTCCATATGTGTAAACCATTTCTCTCTATATTCCCTGATTTTCTCATCCAATGGATATATATTTAACTCTGTTCTTATGTGTTATGATTAGTTAAATTACTGTTTGGCCATTGTAAAAAAATCTTGGATCATTTGTAATGGTGCACTAACCATGAACTGTGTATCAAGTACTGAAGTACTGTATAGAAGATATGTTTTTTTCAAAGGAAAATATTTTTATAAGTTCTTACCTGTCCAACAGGTCAATCCCCAAATTTTAACCATCCCCTGCCCACTTGGAGTACAGACTCCTTATTCGTGGCCAGATAACTCATAATGAGACAGTAATTATAAAGCTACAAAGCCAGAATGCTTTGCTTGTTTCAAGAACTACAAGTAAGCTCTTTGCTGTGTTTAAACCTTGAATTTTTAAGGCAAATGCCTATTTAATTCCTATAAGAAAATGTGCAAAATAATTTAGATGTTTGCAGTTTATGGAAAATTATACTCATTGGGAAGTCCACCACTGTGGAGACTTGAGGTAGCCTTGTCATATAGCATGACCAGGTTCAATCCCCAATTGGGACAAGTTTCCTGGGTAATGGTTTTTTTGGGGTTTTTCTTCACCTATAAGACAAATGTCAGGGAACTTTAAGGTCCCTGAACATCATCTGGCCATCATTATCATCATTAACATTTAATTAAGTTTAGGATTAAGGCCTCTCCTGGTGCATTATTACCACATCATCATCTATCATATATCATCAGGGCAGCGTAACCTCAGAAGTAGGTTACAATAATGCCATGTTAGGAGAGAATACCAGAATAAAAATGTCAACATGGTGGCATTGAATAAAAAAATACTCATTAGGAGCAGCTTTATTGTGCTAAAATGAATGTCAGTGTCTTTTTCCATTTTTTGTGCCTAAATCTGCCTAAATTAATAAAATTACTATTGTAGGTAACACCATGAGGTAAATGATCAATTTATATAAATGAATCAGATAATTTACATCTTAAGATATTTTGAGGTGAGATGTTAAAATATCCAATTCATTTATATAAACTGCCTAAATTAGTAATTTTTAAGGTTTTTTTAAAATAATTTCTCAAGAACTTAAATATTTTTCTTAAAGATTATTTATTTTAAAATTTCTCTCATACATAGAAAGACTGACACCACAGATGAATTTATACCAATAGTAAAAGCTAATTATTTATTGCTGGTCACTAACAATTGATGCATTTTTATTAATGGTTTAACACCAATTGTTTATTATGAAAAAAGCATGTGATGTTTATAGTCATACACGTAAAATGCAAAAGTACTTGCATTCATGCATAACTAATCATTTTGTGGTCCAGTTTAGATAACAAAAATAATTTTTTCTTGCCTTAAATTAAAGAATAAGTGCCTAATTACATCATTTTGTAACCTATTTTAGTTGTCTGAAATATCAGTTTTTCGTGCCTAAAATTCCAAGATTTAATTATTGAATGACTGTTTTCTACATCAAATAACATTCAATACATTAAGTTTTGGTGAGTTTATAAAAAAAATTGTATAATGGCTCTTAAATAAATGATAAACACACTGAATAATTAGTAAACAAGCTAAATAGCCTAATTATGCTTGATAATTTTTTTAAGTCGTACGAGGCGGATGAAGATGACCAGTACCCTCCAGGCTATGATGTTGGATCATTCCCTAAGGACTTTGGTTATGGAGGATTTGATCAGGATGGCGATGGACCTACAGGACCCATGACAGGAGAACAAAAACCACGCATTTTACTCATGGGTCTCAGGAGGTAATACAATTTAATGTAATACTTGGGCTTTATTCATTTTCAGCCTAAATTTGGTTGTAATTATAGATTCTCCTAAATTAGGTCATAAATATTTTGCTTTAAGCAATTGAGTTTCCTATTTAAGATTTAAAATAAAATTCTTTATACCTCATCTCATATCCAGTCTTCAAATTAAACTGGTTGCAAAATCTAGGTGTTTCAGACTGGATATGAGGTGAGGTGTAAAGAATTTTATTTTAAATCTTGAATTAAACCTCATATTGATATTTTCTATAATAGTTCAAAATTGTGGTATATTTTTAGAAATTCAGATATCTGCCTGTTATAAACTAGGTGAGGGTTAACAATTTGGTAGCGTAAAAAAAGCCTATAATAAAATATTATGTCTTTTAATACTAATTAATTTAATAGTGGCTCGAGTGGAGGCAGGCAGGAATGTGTTGACTCTGAAAGCTTGGAATGCAAGATAAGAACTAACCAACTTTATTTACAAAAACCAGATACCAATAAATATAAAAACTCTTAGAATTACAGAATAAATGTTAAAGCTCTTAGAAATACAAATAAATGTTAACCGCAACCCAGAATAACTATATGAAAACTATGGAAAACTCTAGGAATGTCGCAAAATATTATTCATATAATTCAAAGCGTGACTCAGAGAGATCAGTTTAATTTACTGTTCTAACTAGTACTTTATTCTCTAAGTAATTATTTATTGTTAACTAAGTGGTAATGTGTATTTCCACCTGAAAAGACTTGGTAATTAGTATGTACACTTACATAAGAAGACAGAGAAAACCATGCTCAGACGAATAGCGCTTCAGTGTCTCTCACCTTCTTCTCACTTAGGGCCTAACTGCCTAGCTTAAATATCCATTTTCCCCTACTTTATGTTCCAAATTAAGTATGAAAAACCCTACTTTCTTAGCCTAGTGCCACTTCTCTGATCTGAATGTTTCCAGAACCTCAACTTCTAACTGTATATTGTTTTGATAGAGATGGTAAACTTAGATTTAACTGTATATTGTTTTGATAGAGATGGTGAATTTAGACCTTTATTGTCAAAGGTAAATCTGATTACTGAGTAATGTGTTTTCCAGTTTCCAATATAGTTTTGACATTCTTACCTACATCCTGTTTATTCAGGCCAGTTCATGAATGACTTGAATATTGAGATTTTTACCATATTTATTACATATATTTTTTAAAATTATTATTTTTGTATCTTATGACTATAGGATATCTCTACACTGCCTCAAATCTAGTTTGAAATTTTACCAGTCTCATGGTCTAATGGTCAGAGCTTCAGAATATAATTCATGAAATTCCAGGTTTGATTCCCGGTCAGATCATAAGAATTTTTCTTTAAAGGGAATTATTCCTGTGGTTGCCCATGGTCTGGAATTTAGATTAAGTTTAGGTTTAAGGACTCTCCTAGTGTTTTGTTGTCATTTATGTTTTGTGGGAAATAATTTAAATTACTTTTTTTTTTAAATTTTGTTATTGTCTATTAATTTTTAAGTTGAGGTTGTTGGATTAATAATAGATAAAAGTGTTTTGGGGGGCCAGGATTTAAAAAAGAATTATATGTGCATATGCAAATGCATATTTTAAGAATTATTCATATTATTGCATATTCTACACATAACAGCATATTTTGACATATATCAGGGGGTGGGGGTTACGCTCGGGAGTGCCAGTGCACTCACATAAACAGTTACCGCACTAACCAGTTCATTGCCATGTCTTTCAAAATGCATATTCTGTGGTACAATACATTGCATTGTACAATGCACCCATCACACTTCATGCCATTTATGTTTGCAACTAAGGGATTGAAAACAAAAACTTTGCACAAGGAGAGGCATGCTGACACTGAGTATCTAGGTGCTCGGGCCTGGCATATATACTTTAAATAAAAAAAATTATTTTGTTAATTAAAATTTTTCCAATGTATTGACATCTATTGACCTTTCCTATTTTCAACTCTCTGAGCAATGGCAGTTGGTTTTTGCCACTTGCTCATATGAGGATGATTTGGAAAGTAAGTTCCTTTTTTTTTTTTTTTTTTTTCCAGAAAATACTCCATTGTTGCAATGTTTCTTACATACCATTGTAAATAATCTGCCTTCCAACATCTTTTTCATATATCCAAACCATCTTAAGGTTGGAATTGGGCACTAGGTTTTGTTGAGGCCTGTTTCATGGTATGGTGATTGTAATTAAAGTGACTATAAATAAAAAAAAAGAGTAATAGGAATAATGGTCCTGCGCCCTAGCTGAGTGATGTAAGTGATCATGTGCAGAGTTAAGGGACATGTGCTGGTTTGAGTCTCCATGGGGGAAAAAAAAAATTGCATGGTATTTGAGCCAGATGGACCAGTGCACACTAAGCATCGTTAGAAATTTGAGTAGCTACAATATATATAGCAGCTCCATGTTAAGAAAATCAGGTATAATGGTTAGAGATTTAGTAATCTGACCACATTTGACCCCTATTCTGGCTGGATGATCCCCCACCTCTATAATGACACTTACGGACATGAGGACTTCAGCTGGCTGGTAGACCAAGTGCAATCTTGAACTGTGACACCATGCAGTTTTGCAGTTTTTTTAATTAAGGGAAGTAAGATTGGGTACACTTTTAATACACCCTAAATATCACATAAGTCCAAAATTTCACAAGATAAAAGTTTCTTAAATAAGATTTGTGTAATTTCCCTGATAAATGCAGCTAGTCATTTGTTATCACTTGTAAAATATTTACTGATAGATGATAACTGAAATATATATAAACAGTGTTGATGTATTGAACTTTTTATAGGAAAAAATCGCTATGAGGTTTAATTTAAGATAAATTAAAATATTTCATATCTCACCTCATATCCAGTCTTCTAATTATACTGCAGTTTCAAAGCCTTGGCAGCTTCATCTTCAGTAATATCTCGTCGACTGAAGATGAAGCTGCCAAGGCTTTGAAACTGCAGTATAGTTAAAAGACTGGATATTAAGTGAGGTAAGAAGTATTTTAATTTAATCTTAGTGTTGATGTAACTTATAATTATTGATTGTCATTATATTTATTTTATTTTTATTTTGTAGGAGTGGAAAGTCATCAATTCAGAAAGTTGTCTTCCATAAAATGTCACCGAATGAAACTCTTTTTTTAGAAAGCACCAACAAGATCATTAAAGATGATATTTCGAATTCAAGCTTTGTGCAGTTCCAAATCTGGGATTTCCCTGGACAAATAGACTTCTTTGATCCTACCTTTGACTCGGATATGATCTTTGGTGGATGTGGAGCACTTGTTTTTGTTATAGATGCACAGGTATATTGTCTGCAAGATAATTAAAGCATCTAATGACAATAAATTGAATTAGTTCCTTATACCTCAACTCATATAAACTATGTTTCTTGGGAGAAATAGAAAAATCACTGATAGTTGCTCAAATCTGGAAAAAAAAAAAATCATAGAATTGCGAAGTCGAAATTGTGGAAAGACCAACAGAACTCACAGTTTAGGAGAAGTTCAGTATTCAGAAAAATAGACTGAAACTAATGAATTCGAAATTCCGATGAAAATGGTTTGATTGTGAGGTTTATTGATGAACACTAGATGGAAGGGATACGCACAGCTTCCAAAGAACATCTCAACAGTTGATTGTTGATTTCTAATAAAAAATCGTATTGGGTAGTAATACTATGGAGCAAATTATCAATATTACATAATTGAATCAAAAATTTTTACACCTCACCTCATAAAAATACATATTTCTCACCAGAGTAGTTTAAAAAACAATCAGTTCCTTCTTCAGCTATATTGTTTGAATTCAGTTGTTAACGCCAGTATTCCTCCTGCCACCTAGTGCAGGTTGAATGAACTTTGAGATCAAATCATGCTTGCCAGGAACTTGAAAATTCATGGTCTTGCATTTGTACTTCTGTATTAACAATTAATTAACAATCAGTGTAGCTGAAGATGGAAATGATTGTTTTTTAAACTAATCAGGTGAAAAATGCATATTTTTATGAGGTGAGGTTAAAAATTTCCGATTCAATGTTGTTGTTGTTTTCAAATGCTGGGGCTTGGCAACGAAGCCATTAGCTGTCTGAAGGATTTGCCATTAGTTCAGCATAAATGTAACTGTTTTTTAAGCGGGCACCAATTTTTTATTTGTAATGGTGGTTACATCACCCACTCACATAAACCCCCAGTATGACTGGAGGGCCACACATGCCGTTGGTTAATGGGTCCATCGGACCTTGTTGGGAGGATATATATTTTTTGGATCCACCGAGCATTCTCACAAGCACCATTTGTGGACCATTTCTACGCCGTGGCATGCCAGCATAAGTGTTGAAATATCATTTCCTCTATTTCTGATGGTGTGGTTATACCGCCATTACTTGGTCCTCATAGCCTCATTTGTAAAAGCAGGTTGCACCACGAGCAGGTTGAGGTTGAGATTTGGATAGGAGAGGTTATGGAATGCATTTCACTATCCTTTGCAACCCATTCCGATTCAATTGCATAGTGATTTTGACTGAAGATAAAATAAATGTTTTCTTTGAAACTGGTCCCAAGAAAAACAGCTAATATGAGATGAGATAAAAATCAATTCTATCATGAATTCTTCTTACCTCATACATCTATGTTATTTAACACAGAACTAGTTTTGATAACGGCTGAGGATGGGAGTGATGACTCTCGATACTGTGGTTCTGTGTTAAATAATGTAGATGAATGAGGTAAGAAGAATTCATGATTCAATTGATTTTTACGAGGGTCATACTGAAAGTCGTGAGCAACCCATTGTTAAAATTCAAATTTCAACAATGTAACAAAAACAACTGCAGGATCGTAATCTACAGACTTTATACCACAACATTGCCGTTTTGTGGCGTCATAGCTTCTATCATGTGACCACACGCAGTGTTTCCAAAATGGCAGACATCAATGTTTCGTTTCGACAGCGTGCTGTCATTGAATTCCTTGTTAAAGAGGAACAATCTGCTGTTGATATTCACCAAAGACTTCAATGTGCTTACGGAGATGCCTGCATGGGTGCCAGCAGTGTTAGGAGATGGGTGAAACATTTTAAAGATGGGAACACGAGTATCAAAGATGAGCCTCATAGCGGTCGCCCACGCTCTGCCTCCACGGATTGCAACAAGGAAAGAGTTGATGCGCTCATTAGAGACGACAGGCGTATCACAGTGAATGAAATCGCTACAAAACTTGCAGTAGGACACAGTGCAGTGCAAGAAATGATTCACAGCTTAGGTTACCGAAAAGTTAGTGCCCGTTGGGTTCCACGTTTATTGAGTGAAGACCACAAACTTCAGAGAAGAACCATCACCCATAACCTTCTTCAGAGATTTCGAAATGAAGGTGATGATTTTTTTTACGAGTATTGTGACAGGTGACAAAAGCTGGTTTCATCGCTACGAGCCTGAAACAAAACGCCAGAGTATGGAATGGCACCACTTGAATTCGCCATCAAAGAAAAAGCGAAGACAGTGCAATCTGTTGGGAAAGTTATGGGCAGCGTCTTCTGGGATGCACAAGGTTGCATTCTGGTTGAATTTCTTGAACCTGGACAAACCATAAATGCTGCCCGCTATATCCAGACACTTGTGAAGCTCCGTCGTGCATTGCACGACAAATGCCCTGGAAGGAAGATCATTCTGCAACACGATAACGCGCGTCCTCACACTGCTCGTGCCACTGTGGAGAAGATCAGGACATTTGGGTGGGAAACTCTTCCACATCCTCCCTATAGTCCCGTTTTGGCACCCTCTGACTACCATCTTTTCGGTTCTGTGAAGGAGCAGATGAGAGGCCAACGCTACGAGACGCTGGAGGATATTCGGAAAGCAGTGCGTCAGTGTCTTCGAGCAGCTGGAACGGACTTCTATCATAAGGGAATTTTCAAGCTTGTAGAACGCTGGACAAAATGTGTGCAAAGAAATGGAGACTATGTTGAAAAGTAGCACAAAGGTCTGTAGATTAACATGGTGTACTTGGTTTGTCTAAAATAAATATTATGATTGTTTAAAAAATGTTGCTCATGATTTTCAGTATGACCCTCGTATTAAGAAAACCTCATAATGTAAAATTCCCAAAATTAATACATGAATAAGATGGGATATGAAGAACTAATTCAATTTATTCGATAAAATATCTCATAGTGTGAATTCATATCAATTTTATGCAATATCTAATGAGAATATAATTAAAATTACAGTGGGAGGAAACACTGTGAGGTATTTACATTAATGAATGAGTTGGAGAAAATGCTTCAACATCTCACCTCATAAAGTTGCGTGTCTTCACGATACCAGTTTCAAAAGTAATACTATACTTTTGAAACCAGTATTGTGAAGACATGCAACTTTATGAGGTGAGATGTTAAAGCATTTTCTCCAACTCATTCATTAATCTAATGAGAAATTTAACTTCAGTAATTTAATACCCCATTATTGAATGGTCAAGTAAGAAAAAAATATATTTGAGCTATTTGAAACTGTAGATGAATGAATGAATGAATGAATGAATGAATGTGTAGACCTCTGCAAGTGGGTAACTCGTTTATATTTTCATATGGATGAGCTAATCCATATGAACTATTGTTCCAGTGCATTTGTTCAGTCTTTAATGCTTCTCTTATCAAATAGTTTTGCAGCACTGCTATATATATTAATAATAATCAAACATTAACATGTACAAGAAATGTGAAAGTTGTATAAGACTCCTAAAAGAAAGAGTGGTTCGAAACAAACGTTGGAGTAAGACAAGGGAGGAATTGTCACCTGTGTTGTTAAATACTGTGATGAATGAAATTGTAAATTAATTTACAGGGGAAGGTAAAAAAAAATAAACCTCAATATTTGCAGATGATGTCATGATAGGGGGAAATTCAGTAACATAGAACAGACTTGAACATTGGAAAACAGTTGCAGAAGAATATGGTTTAGAGATTAACATTGAGATAACAGCAATAATGAAAATTCTATGAAAATAATTATTGGAATGTTAAATTATCTAAAAATGGTGAATAAATTTAATATCTAGGAACAGAGATAAATAGAAATTGAAATAGGTAAAAGAATAGAGAAAATTTAAAAGTTTCACTTAATTAAACAATTAATTTGGAATGAAGATATATCTTTTATAAATTGAGTTGGATAAGTGTTGTTTTTCATCTCACCTCATAAAGCTTCATATTTTCCGGTACCGATTTCAAAGACCCTCACCTCCATCATCAGCCAAAACTCTGTAGAGCTTTATGAGGTGAGATGAAAAAACTTTTGTCCAACAAAATATGTAAATTGTAAATTACCTCATAGTGTTACTTTTCACTGTAATTTTATTAAAACTGAAATGGCAATATTTCAAACTATTGATATTCTGTAAACTAGCAAATAGGGACAGAAGAAATCTCATTAATCCATTCATGTGCATCACTAATATGAAGCATAAAATTTGAGTTTGTATTTTTTAACATTCTTACCTCATATGTTTATTTTGTTGGACGATCGTTTCAAAGCTATTGCTCCATCTTCAGCTTGCCACAAGAGCAATAGCTTTGAAACGATTGTCCAACAAAATAAACATATGAGGTAAGAATGTTAAAAAATACAAACTCAAATATTAAATTAAACCTCATAATGTAACTTCCTAAATATTTTAAAATGAAGCATAAAATTTGACTTGCTGAGGAATTTTCTTAGTTTACACATGTTTTTAGATATTTTAAACTATTAATCTAAATTAATTTTTTATCATCTTTGTTTCACGTCTTAGTCCTTGAAATGACTTTTACAGTCTACAGAAAATTTTACAGCATTTGTTACATGTTCTTTAGTTCTAACGGTTAAAACAAAGAGAAGTTTAACCATTAGAACTAAAGAACAAATAAATATATAAAAAAAATAGAAGTAGAAAAATCTGCAGTAGCTACTCATGTTCGGTCAGAAAAACATAAAAGATATGTAAGCACAAAGTTATTAAAACAGTTAGAAAACAGAAATAAACTCACCATATGGGAAAAATGTACATACGAAAAAACAAGGAGAGAGAGAATGATGAATTTTTAAATTACCGAGGAGAGAAATTTATTAAGAAATTTCTTTGGACCACTAAAAGATGGAGCAGGAGTCGACATTCAGGGCCGACAACTTAAAGATCAATGTCTCTACCAACAGAAGATGGAGCAAAAGTGCTTTGAAACATGTCTTACAAGAAACAACAAAATATGAGGTAATATAACGGCAGACCCAACTTGTTTATTAGGTAGCATGCCTAACAGACCCAGCTTTGACACCAAGCCAGGTTAAAGCACGTAAAGTGCTGTGGGTGGCATTAGACCACACACATTAATACTGTGCATTGATTTTAAGAGCAAGTTAAGTTATTGTATTTGTTGAAATGAAAATTATATTTTTCAGGATGACTACACGGAGGCTTTAAATAAACTGAATCTCACAGTAACTAAAGCTTTTAAGGTTAATCAGGGTATTAGATTTGAAGTATTTATTCACAAAGTAGATGGTCTGTCAGATGATTACAAAATGGAGACCCAAAGAGATATTCATCAGCGAGCGAATGATGATCTTACAGATACTGGTAAGTTTTTACAATTTGCTTTTTTCTTAATCATCATCTTCTTTCATGGATTTGGTCTCTGCCTGTTCTGATCTCACATTTGTTAAGCCCAGTATTTTCTTGGTCTTCCTACCAATCTTCTTCCTCCACAATTATACATTAAAGTCATTTTTGGTATCCTATCCTCTGTATGTTCTTCTCTTAAACAACCTTTCATCGCCTGTAGGATGCTCATTTCCATTGCCTGAATTTTACTTTTGTCTTTTTTCCTTCAGGACCCAGCCCTCACTTCCATACAAATTAATACTATATCATTAGCAAAACATAATGAATTGAATGTTTTATTTCATCCAATTTTTAATCCCTTATGAACTATTTGTTTCCATTCATCTAGAATCTTGTTTAAATATATAATAAAAAACATTGGGGAAAGGCTACACCCCTATTTTAAACCACAGTTAGTTCTAATTTATTCTGTTAATTTTCCATTTTTTTCTATTACCATTTTTGTATCTTCATGTAGACTTTAAATAGTTTTTATTAAGTGTATTGGGTATTAATGTTTTTATTCTTAATTTAACACTTCTCACTGAAGGATAAATTATATTTGAAGAGAAACATTTTTGCCTAGACCGAGACTTGAACCCAGGCTTTCCAGGCCAAATGCTCTACCAACTGAGCTACTGAAGCGAGTTGTGATCTAGATGCAAATTCCTCTCTTATATACATTGTAATTCCCTCGTGCCAAATGCTTTGAAACCTTTGCTTCTATCTTTGCAAATGGCAGCTTCTTAGTTAAGAAGACATTTATTGGGAATTTAACACTACTTATAAAGCCAGTAGGGCTTCTATTGATGTTTTTATTATTAATTTAACACTTCTCACTGAAGGATAAATTATATTTGAAGAGAAAATGTTTTGCCTAGACCGAGACTCGAACCCGGGACCTTGTTTTTAAATTTAAAAACAAGATTGAAAGAACATCTTAGAAATGTAAAAAAGGGCGAAGTGTACAAGTCAGCTGTAGCAGCCCATGCTTGGTCTGAAAAACATTTAATTGATACAAAAGCTAGCCTAAGCAAACACACAGATAAACAGAAAGTACTCACGGTTTGGGAAAAAAAATCCACATCCAAAAAAAACAAGAAAGAAACACTCATGGATTTCGAAACTCCTGCAAATTTGATTTGATTTGATTTGATCCAGAGGTTCATCGGTCCATCAATAGAAGGAAGAAGAAAACTGCCAAGAAATGACATAACACCAGTCGATGAGATGCTACTGAGGTTGGAGATATAGCTCCGAAACTGCAGTCTAGAAAATAAAGTATGAGGTGAGGTAATAAAAATATTAATTTAATTCTTAAATTAAACCTCATAATGTTTTTTCCCTGTGAAAGTTAAATACTGGAATATAGATTAGGAGGGAAGAGACCAGAAGTCGGCCTAGATATAGATTGAAAGAACAAGTTCAGAAGAATGTTGGTAAAAGAGCAGTTGAATGGATGGAAATGATTGATGATTAGACATATAAATACTGAGATATATGGAGGCTTTTGTCCAAAACTCAATCCATGGAATGGGGATATGAGACTAGATGTAGGAGAAGAGATTTGCATTTTATGTCTGCCATGCTGGCTCAATTGGTAGCATTACTCAGCAAGGATTGGAAATTTTATTTTAAAATTTTCTGTCTCGGGACCAGAAGGGATGGTGGTGTAAATTTTTTTTAATCACTAGATTGTGTACAGATGCTAAATAGGCATGTGGTACTGATGTCAGCAATTTGTTAGTCGGATGGAGATGTTAAGCCTGGAGGCTCTCTTGGTGCTTTTCGACAGAATTAGGCTATGTCCTACACCAAGTTTCACCTTCTCCCTTCTCTTCATCATCATCCCTCTTACAGCACACTTTACACTATATGAACATACAAACATGCTTATCCTATATTCCTCTCTGTACAGAATACAAGAATAAATCACATCTGCTAAAGTGGTGCATAAGTAGAAAATTAATCACTTTAATGCCTGTATTCTCCTAGTGTGGAACCTAATGCCTGAAAAAGAGTGAATGATATTGGAACACACACACATTGTATATTACATTGGTTCCATTATTTTATTATTATTTTTATTGTAATGTTGTGGCATTTGATATAATGTCTGCTTTCCAATATAATGTTAAATTTGAATAGAAAAATTAATTTAATATAATAAACTTAAGGAATTTTTCCATTATGAGGTTTTCTTAATAAGAATCAATGAATCATGAATTCTTCTTACCTCATACATCTATGTTCTTTTTAAACACAGAACTGCAGTATCAGGAAATAAAATTAGCATAATAAAAATTTGACAGTTGTGAAAACAGCTGAAGATGGGAACGATGTATTTCCCGATACTGCAGTTCTGTGATAAAAAACATAGATGTATGAGGTAAGAAGAATTCACGATTCATTGATACTTATTAAGAAAAATTAGTGCCTAAACTGGGATTTGAACCCAATATGTCTGGTTTTTATACCAGGTTCAGTGAGAATTGATAAATTTAAAATAAAAACATTGATAATGTTATATTTGAAAAGAAAAATATATGCTCAGACGGGGATTTGAAGCCAGGACCTTTCTCTTTCTATGTGATACCCAACTGAGGTATCTGAGAAATTCCAATCTAAATGCAAATTTTTCTCTTGTATACACTGTTAATTCCAGAGTGCTAAATGCTACAAAATCACTCTGAGCATATATTTTTCTGGTGAAATTAAATATTTCTTACCTCTCCTCATATAAATCTTCTAAGTAGATCGCGATTTTGAGACCATAACGGTCTCATCTTCGGTACAATCTTGGCGACTGATGTTATGTCGATCGGAAGAAACTCTTCTTCTTCCCTCTGTTGGTGGACCGATGAACCTCTAGATCAGGTCAAAATTTGCGGGAATTTCGAAGTTCATAAGTTTTCCTTTGTTTTTCTGAATGTGGATCTTTTCCCAAACCGTGAGTTCCTTTTGTTTGTCTATTTGTTTAATTAGACTGGCTTTTGATTCAATTAAATGTTTTTCGGACCAAGCATGAGCAGCTACTGATGACTTTTCCACTTCTCCATTTTTGATGTTTCTAAGATGTCCTTTCACCCTTGTTTTCAAATTTCTTTTCGTTTTTCCAATATAAATTTTGTCACAATCCCTGCATTTGATCTGATAAATTCCTGATTTGTTTTCATTTTCAATTCTCTCATTTTTATTGGTTTTAATTATCCTATTAAGGCTGTATTCATTCTTTGGTGCTAATCTTATATTAAACTTTTTGAAATTTTTTTGAAATTTATGGTGTTTCAATGGATGGTAAGTGAATTTCTTGAATTTTATTTTTTCTGTTTCTTTTATAAGTGTGCTTTCATTAATTAATTTTTGTCTTTTAAATTTATTTATTTTCTTGTGTACCATATTTTCTTCATAACCGTTATCTATTGCAACATTAATTATGTGATGTTTTTATTATTCATTTAACATTTCTCAATGAAAGATAAATTATATTTGAAGAGAAAATTTTTTGCCTAGACCGGGACTCGAACCCGGGACCCTTGGCTTTCCGGGCCAAGTGCTCTACCAACTGAGCTACCGAGGCGAGTTATGATCTAGACGCAAATTTTTCTCTTATATACGTTGTAATTCCCTATCGCCAAAAATTTTTCTCTTCAAATATAATTTATCTTTCATTGAGAAATGTTAAATGAATAATAAAAACATCATTAGAAGCCTTACTAGCTTTATAAAGTAATGTTAAATTCCCAATAAATGTCTTCTTAACTAAGAAGCCGCCATTTGCAAAGATAGAAGCAATGGTTTCAAAAGCATTTGGCGATAGGGAATTACAATGTATATAAGAGAAAAATTTGCGTCTAGATCGTAACTCGCCTCGGTAGCTCAGTTGGTAGAGCACTTGGCCCGGAAAGCCAAGGGTCCCGGGTTCGAGTCCCGGTCTAGGCGAAAATTTTTCTCTTCAAATATAATTTATCTTTCATTAATTATGTGTTCTTTTTCTTTTTCATAGTTTTCTTTGCTCATAGGTGTATTTACCAATCTGTGTGTCAAACTATTGAATACTGCCTCTTTGTGAGCAAAATGGTTGAATCCTGAAGCTTTAATATAGTTGTCAATATGTGTATTCTTTCTATAAATTCCAAACCTCATAGTGATTAATTCCTATAAAAGTTAAATATATTTTTGTCTTTAAATATAATTTATCCATCATTGAGATGTACAAAATTAATAATAAAACCATTGATATTGTTGTTAAATTTGTGCCACAATCACTTTACTTTACACACTTCACTAAATGTTCCTTGTTTATAATAGAATCACTTCCTTGATGCAGAAGACACTCTGCTGATGGTAGGATGGAGATTCAGTGTAACTGAGCAGCCAAAGTTATAGTCTATAGTCACCAGGGCAGGTTGCCACAGCATCTCTTTTTAGTCTGTTGGGCATTCATGAATTTTCTTATAATGACCTTTCCCAAATTTTTCCATCAAATGAAATTTTATTGAGTTTTTTTAATTGTTCTTTCGATGTATCATTAATAATTTCATTCCAAAGTATCCTGTGTTGTAGTTGAGCATGATGCCTTAGTGCAAAACTATGAGACTTGCGCTGGTTTGAGTCCTCATGTGGAAAGATATTTTCTCATGGAATTTCGATCAGTGTGGGACTGTTACTCATCAGCTGGTAGGCCAAGGGCCATGGAGTTTTATGGGACTATTGCCCATCCAGCATCATGAGGAATTTTTGTAGCCACAATAAGTAGCAACTCCTGATTGAGAAAACCAGCTAATGGCTGGAGGACCCAATATGCTGACCACATGTCACCCCAGTGTTGGCTAGATGATTATCTACCTTTGTGATTAACATGTGTAGATCTGAGGTCAGCAGCCAAGTGCTTTCTAGGTTTGTCAAGCCATGGAGTTTTGGTATTTTTAATTCCAAAATAAAAAATGGCCTTACTTATTTTAGGAATTCTCACTATGAGGTATATTCATTAAGGTAGAATTTTTTATCACTCACCTCATATTGTTCTTCTTATTTGACTATAAATTAGTTTAGGAACATAGTTTCTGTTCCATCCTCAGTATCGTCACAACCGTTATTCTGTCGTCTTGAAAAGCTATGTTCAGAAACTAGTTTATAGTCAAATAAGAACAACAATACGAGGTGATTGATAAAAAATTCTACCTTTAATAAAAAATGGCCTGTTTACTTACTTGTTGAATTTTAATACCTCTTGGCTAATAAATCTCCTCTTTCATTACTATCAAGTTCACTGTGAGGTGGTATCCACTATATCATAACTATTTTGTTTTGATTGCATTGTAATATTGTACTTGTTTGCTTGCAGGATTTGATCAGATCCACCTAAGCTTCCATTTAACATCAATATACGACCACAGCATTTTCGAAGCATTCAGTAAAGTAGTACAGAAATTAATTCCACAGCTACCAACATTAGAAAACCTGCTCAATATTTTCATATCGGTAAGAAAATGATTTCCATAGCCATCAATAATTGCTCTTCAGCCCAAGGTGGACTTCATACACAAACATACAGTCATCCTACACTCCTATCTGTTCATAATACAAGAATATATTCATAAATTGGTCTACTGAAGTGGTGTGTAAATTGAAAATAGACCACACTAATGCCATCTATGCTGGTCGCGGTGGTCTAGTGTTTATGTTCCTAACTTCTAGTCCTGAGAGTCATGGATTCAAACCCGGCCTGGGTTGATGTGGATTTTTAGGGGGAAAAATCCAAGGACAAGTCCAAGGGCTTTAAGCCGTGGGTCCCAAGCCTGAAGATTTTTAGGCTCGCAAAGAACTGCAAGTGTGGATAAAACGGCCTCTGTGCAAAATTTAACTGATCATTATCCATCCAAGTAATACCTTAGTTGGCTACTAGATCTATGTCAGAGACTGCCAAACTTTACCATCTTTCAGAAACAAATTGAAAATAAAATTACTAACAGAAACAACTCACTAATATTATATTATTTTTGGTCTGGACATCTTACCTCAATTAAAATAACCTCAAAATATAACTTCCTAAAATTAAATATCACTAATATTACTTTTTAAAAATTAATAATGTGTTTTTTTTCATTATTTAATAAAAATAGATTTAAGATTGTTAATATATTTACCTAATGCCTTATATAATAAGCGATAGATTAATTCATTGTAGTTTATTCATTTCTTGTATTTTTTTTCTTTTCTTTTTATGTATAGTAGATTCGAGCTGTTATTCCTTTCTGTATTCATTCTATCATTAATTTAATTTTAATTGTATTTAATTTTATTGTATTAGACATTATTTTCATTATTATTCAATTTGACAGATAATTAACTGTTTAGTATGACTATTATTGTAATTTTTTGTATTTATATGTAACATATGTTTGTCCTGGTGAGTGGAAGAGAAGGCCACATGGCCTTAACTCCACAAGGCTAAATAAATCTATTCTATTCTATATCTTTCATTGAGGTGATGTGCTAACCACATATCATCATCATCATAATCACTCCAGGGATTAGGCAATTGCCCGTTCCGACTTCATAATGCACCAGCCCAACGTCTTCTAGGTCTTCCAACATCACGTCTTCCTCTTGTTTGATAATTTCTTGCTAACAATGGATATCTCTCCTTACTCATTACATCCATGTGATCAATCCATTTCTGTCTGTAATTAGTGACTTTATCCAATAAAGGCTGTACTTTCAATTCTTCTCTTATTCCTCATTTCTTATTCTATTACATCCTTTTACTTGTCTTAGGAACCTCATCTCCGCCGTCTGTATTCTATCCTTCTGTTTTTTCACTGGAGCCCAAGTTTCACATCCATACAATATTCTGGGAACCGCCATCACATTATACATTTTTATCTTGGTTTCTTTTCTAATTTTATTTTTGAATGTTCTCTGTATTGTTCCACACACCGTCTGAAATTTATTTATTTTGGAGTCAATATCTCTTTCCACATTGTAGCCAACATCACAGCTCAAATATTTGAAACTAGACACCTGTTCTATACTTTGATTTTCTAAAATAATTTTGGATCTCACTGGATCTCTTCCTCTAAAAGCCATGTGCTAACCACATGTCACTTGTTTATATCTGTAAGTAAATATATAATTAAAATAACCTCAAAATATAACTTCCCAAAATTAAATATTAAGCATAAGTAAATTTACTTGGTTTAGAAACTCCCTCAATGGAGCACCTGTCCTCATGTGGGACAAGTTGGGTAAATACCTATATATACATTGCTATCTATCTGCCCAATGCAGAACCCGAAGCTTGAAAAATTCAATAGGTGGCATTAGAACACATACATACTTGTTTTTCTTTGTAAGTTATAAAATGAATATGGATTTACTTTGAATCTTTTTATGTTTAAGTTATTAATATGAATGTGAAAATCAGCTCATACTGCACTAATTTATTTAGTGACCTTATTATATTATCTAAAAATTCCAATTTCAGCAGAAAAAACCTGGTAACCCTCCCTGCCTGTGATGGTGTGATAGGGCTGGTCAGCCGGCATCCTTGTATATCATCTTACTTACTTACTTACTTACTTACTTACTTACTTACTTACTTACTTACTTACTCACTGGCACTATCGAACCCGTAGGTTCATGGCCGCACGGACATAAGCTCTCCATACATCCCTATCTTGAGCTAATGCTTTCCAATCATTCCCTGTATAATCTACTTCCCTCAAATCATAGTTAATGTTGTTCTCCCACCTCATTCTTGGTCTACCAACTGGGCGTTTTCCTTCTGGCTTTCCTACAAGAAGCTTCCATGCACGTCTTTCATTCCCCATATGTGCAACATGTCCTGCCCATCGCAGTCTACGAGACTTAACTATTCTTATTATATCTGGCTTCCTATAAAGACCATGTAGTTCATTGTTATGTAGTCTTCTCCATTCACCTGTCTGTTCATCTCTCTTTGGTCCAAAAATTTTCCTAAGAACTTTATTCTCAAATACTCGTAATCTCCTTTCCTCCCTTAAAGTAAGAGTCCATGTTTCGCACCCATATAATATAACTGGTAGAATAATAGTTTTATACATTTTCAGCTGGGGGCACGCCATAGCGTAGTGGTTAAGGCACTGAGCTACAAGCCGGAGGGTCGAGGGTTCAAGTCCCGTTGGGGTCAGGATTTTTAAACTGACCCAAACCCTCTGGCGGCACTATGGCCCTGGGGTCGACTCAGCCTCTAACTGAAATGAGTACCAGACGCTTGTTCTGGGGGTAAAGGCGGCCGTCACGCAGGGCTGACAACCCGGCTGACATAAAGTGCCGATTGTCTAGAAAAAGTGGGAGCCCTAACCTCCTACTACCCCAAGGGCCTCCGGGTCTGTTGTGGGATCACTTTACTTTTTTGTTTTTACATTTTCAGCTTAACGTTTTTTGAAAGGAGTTGGGACATCAAAAGTCTCTGCATTACATAATAGCATGCATTTCCAGAATTGAGCCTATGTTTAATTTCTTTGTGCATCTCATTCCTATTTGTGATTATTGTTCCTAGGTATTTGAATTCAGCCACTTCCTCAAAATTTCCCTCATTTGTCATTAGCTGTCCATTTCCATTAAATATTGAATTTCTACATGTGACCATATATTTAGTTTTACTGATATTTACTTCCAGTCCCAATTTCTTAGTGTTACTCAATAGTGTGTGCGTGTTGGCCTTTAGTATCTCCTCGCTATCGGCCAGTAGTACTACATCATCAGCATAAACTAACAGCTTATTAATACCATTCAGTTGTAAGCCTTCCTCATTCTCTAAAGAGTTAATGGCATGCTCTAGTACAAAATTAAATAGTAGAGGAGATAGTGCATCTCCTTGCTTCAACCCATTCTGGATTTCAAAAGTGTCTGAAAACTGTTTGCCTACACGCACCCTACTCTTTGAGCCATTTAGACACATTCGTATAAGTCTAACTTTTTAGGAATTCCGAACTCCAGCAGGATACTATATAACTTCTCCCTCTTAATTGAATCATATGCTTTTTTGAAGTCTACATATAGTTGATGTACAGTACCATTATATTCCCATTTCTTTTCTAAAATCTGTCTTATACTAAAAACCTGATCTGTTGTAGACCTATATTAAATTATGTTGGGAAGTAAACATTATGAGGTATAATCATTAAAATTCATCGGAGAACATATTGTTTAAACAACTCACCATAACTCATCATAAAATTGGAAGAGAAGCTAAACTTTTAAAACAAGTAGAGAAACCTTTGGAATTGACAGTTTGGGAAAAAATATACATTCAGAAAAACAAAAATAGATCAATGAATTTTGATATCCCCAACGAAATTACATTGATTTCGAAGTTCATAAATTCAACCATAGATGGCAGCACTGAAGATGGCGACAATAGAATAGTTGACGGCCGAAGAATTTCGTCAGTCGGAGTTATGGCTGAAGATGAACATGACTATGTTTGAAATCGCGATATCATGGAAGCATGAATCCTATGAGGTGAGTTGTTTAAACAATATGTTCTCCGATGAATTTTAATGTTGTAGACTTGTTTCTTCTAAATGCACATTGCTGATCTCCTAGAATGTCATCAATATAGGGAGTAAGTCTGCTTACTAATATAATTGTTAGAATTTTGTACGAAGTTGAAAGTAATGAGATGCCCTTGTAGTTGTTGCAATCAGTTTTATCTCCTTTCTTATAAATTGGTACGATAATTGATTCCTTCCATTCATCTGGAAGAGCTTCTTTTTCCCAAATCATACTAAGCAACCAACGTATCTTGTCCATCAATTTTTCTCCCCCTGATTTTATCAGTTCTGCTGGGATCTCATCTGAACCTGATGTTTTATACATCTTCAATTTTCAATCGCCATTTCAACCTCTAATGAACTTGGTTCTGCGACTAGCATTTCTGCTGTTTGTAACTTATCCTCCTTAATGTCCTGTTCTGTATGTACATTTAATAGCTGATTAAAGTAACTTTTCCATCTATTTAATATACTCCTAGAATCTGCAATCATATCCCCATTTTCATTCCGAATTATGTTTGTTCTAGCCTGAAACCCTTTCTTCTCTATACTAATTCCCTGATATAATTCTCTAATGTTCCTATTTTTTGCATTAATTTCAAGATCATTAATCTTCTCTCTCAAATATTCCCTCTTTTTACTCTTTAGTAACTTGGTGGTTTCCCGTCTAACACTACCCAATTGCTCTAAATTTACCTCACTTGGCTTGTGTAACCATTTCATTTTTGCTAGCTTTCTTTTCTTTACAAGTCGGCACATTCCTCATCAAACCATTTCTTGTTTTGCCTCTTTTTTAAACAACCAATGCTTTCTGATGCTGACAATTTAATAGTATCTCTTATAGCCTCCCATTCTTTATTTTATCAGTTTCTTCTTCGTTTGCCACATTGCCATCTGAAGATTCCAGTACTTCAAATCTAATAGCAATTTTGATTTGGTATTCTTGCTGCATTTCATCATTTTTTAAGTTTTTTAATTCATATTTTACAGAATCATCTTTAGCGTTTGTTCCTCTCATAAGTGACAGCCGTTGTCTGATTTTCGCTCTGACCAGATGATGATCCGAATTGCAGTCTGTCCCTCTAACTGATCTAACATCAATGATGCTACTGTGCCAGCGTTTATCCACTAATACATGATCTATCTGGTTCTGAGTTTCTCCATCTGGGGACGTCCAGTTGTATTTATGAGTATCCTTATGCTGAAATGTTGTGCTCTTAACAATGAGATTCTTTGATGTGGCAAATGTGACTAATCTAACCCCGTTGTCGTTACTATCTTCATGAAGACTGAATTTGCCTATTGTTGGTTTGAATATATCTTCTCGCCCCACTTTTGCATTAAAATCTCCTAAGACAATTTTCATATGATATCGTGAAAGGCTATCAAATAAGCATTCTAATTCTTCATAGAACTCATCCTTGATCTTGTCATCTTTATCTTCTGTGGGGGCATGTACAGTTACAATTATAAAATCGTGTCGTTTGCCCTTTAGAATTATGTATGATATCCTATCACTAACACACTTAATATCTCGGATAGCGGATAGGATCCTCCTTCTGACTAAAAAACCCGTTCCAAATGCAGGTCTTTCTGCATCCCCATAATATAATACAAAGCTTCCTGATTCCTGACTACCTTCTCCCGGCCACCTAACTTCTTGTAAAGCGACTATATCCAAGGGTGATTTATCTAATTCCTGCGTTAATATCTCTAGTGTCCCGCTATTGTATAAAGTCCTAACATTCCATGTTCCTAGGAACATGTCCCTGTGTTTGAGCCTTTGGCATGGGTTCCCTGAAGTAGTCATCTATTTATCTATAATGGCATAGCCCATTGTTGAGCCAAAGCCTCTCCTTTGTAAGGAGTTACTAGATCAAGTTAATTTTAGTTACCTTATTTGCTCATAGATGTCATGGGGGGGCATGCGGTGAACACACCAACCCAACGAGACATATAACAGGCAACTAAGGTATTACTAGGACATTGAGGTCAATAAATTTTGCTTAGAGGCCATTTTATTCAGGCTTAAGGATCTTTTATGAGCCTGAAAATCTTCAGACTCAGGACCCATGGCTTAGAGTCCCTACCAGAGAACTTGCTCCTTGGATTTTTCTGTCCTAAAAATATCCATCGATCCCGGCCAGGTTTGTACCCGCAACCCTCAGAACCAGAAGCAAGGAGCATAACCACTAGCCCACCCTGGCCAATAGACTTTGAATAAGGCATTTCATGTGATCTGTCAATCTAATGTTACAGTGTATACAAGGAGAGGGTTTACATTCAATTATGTTACTGAATTTTTTGTTTGTTTTGTTTAATTTCAGAATTCTGCGATAGAGAAGGCATTTTTATTTGATGTAGTATCGAAAATCTACATTGCAACAGACTCTTCTCCTGTCGACATGCAGAGCTATGAACTGTGTTGTGATATGATTGACGTAGTTATAGATGTTTCTTGTATATATGGGTAAATATCAAGTCTCTTTTTAAGTAATATTTGTTCTCAATTTAAAATTGATTTGAGAGATATATAAATATGAATTGGTAACTTTGCAACTCATCTCATAAAATGTGCTTTTTCTCACCTGACATGTTTCGAAGACTTTGCTTTCATGTTCAGCTACACTTTGAAGTTTCCAATTCATGTTTTTATTATTAATTTAACACTTCTCACTGAAGGATAAATTGTATTGAAGAGAAAAATTATATGCTCAGACTGGGGTTTGAACGCAGGATCTTTAGTTTTCTAGGCCAATGCTCTATCATTGAACTACCTGAGAAACTCCAGTCTAAACGCAAATTTCTCTCTTATACATTGTTAATTCCCGAGTGCTGAATGCTATGAGCCTTTGCTCGATCACACAAATGGCAGCTTCTTATTTAAGAAGACATTTATTGGGAATTTAAACACTACTTTATAAAACCATTAGGGCTTCTTTTGATTTTTTGTTATTAATTTAACACTTCTCACTGAAGGATAAATAATGTTGTAAAGAAAAATTATATGCTCCGACTGGGGTTTGAACCCAGGACCTTTGGCTGTCTAGGCCAATGCTCTACCACTGAGCTACCTGAGAAACTCCAGCCTAAATGCAAATTTTTCTCTTACATTGATAACAATGTATAAAAGAGAAATTTGCGTGTCATGCTTCCTAACTTTGGAATTAGCAGTTGTCGATCCTGTAGACAACAAATTCAACAGTTAGGAAGCATTGACAATATCACACAGATGTAAAGAAACCATGGCCTGCAAGAAAATTAAAAAATATGAGGTGAATCTAAGGGCCGCATGCAAATACATTAGTCTCTACACAAATTACTTCCAATCACTTGTGAGCTGACTTTCCGTGAGCAAGTGCAAAGATCGAATTAGCTACCCCTAACTGGTCATGCGTGAAAGTCGTCATTTTTGTAATATTGGCAAATTACCCAGAATTCTCAGCGATAAAACCACTTCCATTATTTTCGTCTGCTAGAGGAACGCATTTACGCTTGCATCCCGCAAATAATACCGTATACGACGACGTCTGCATCGTGCAATATTCTGCTGATTCTCCTGTTCTTCCAGTTGAATTCTTTGGTAGACTCTATCAAATTCCTCTTCTCCGCATATACCGAAAACATGATCAAAGTCTTCAAGGTCCGACATCTTGGATAAAGCAGCAAGATACGCGGCAAGGTTTCAAACTACATCGGTTCCCGTCGGGTTGCTCACGATTCGTTTCTCTGCTAAGTCACCTTGCCAGGTAGCTTAGGAATTTCAACAATTATTATCGATAAAACAGAATTGTTTTGAAATATGTCCAAGAACAAATCAACATTAATATTGAGGTAAGATGATCAGACTGAAAATAATTCAAATAAAATAACCTCAAAATATAACTTCCTAAAATTAAATATTAAATTTGCATTGTTGAGAGCACAAGTGCTGCATGTGTAATTTGTAGAAAAAAAATATTTAAAAGTTTGATCTTAGATATTAAATTATCCTTCTCACCAAAAGACAAATTTTATTTGAAGAGAAAAATACTTCGATGTTCTTATTATTAATTTCATACATCTCAATGATGGATAAATCATATTTGAAGAGAAAAATTATACGCTCAGACCGTGACTTGAACCCGGGACCCTTGGTTTTCTAGTCCAAGTGCTCTACCATTTGAACTACCTTCCCAATATTAATTTAAATAGAAAAATATATATTAAATTAATGTTGGGAAATAAGCATTATGAGGTATATAATCATTGAAATTCACCTCATAAATATCATGTTTTTCATATACTGCAGTTTGAAAAAAAATCATGTTCTTCTTCAGCTGTCAACTCTTCTGTTATCACCATCTTCAGTGCTGTGATATATGGTTGAATTTATGAACTTTGAAATCAAATTTAGAGTGGTAGGAGTATCAAAATTCATTGATCTATATTTTGATATTCCTAAAGAACTAAATTTGATTTCAAAGTTCATAAATTCAACCATAGATGGCAGTGTGAAGATGGTGACAATAGAGGAGTTAACGGCTGAAGAATTTCATCAGTCGGAGTTATGGCTGAAGATGAACGTGATTTCATTTGAAACTGCAGTATCGTCAAAAATTTGATATTTATAAGGTGAGTTGTCAAAAAATGTTCTCCAATGAATTTCAAAGAAAAATATATGCCTAAATCAGGATTTGAACCCAGTGTCTCTGGTTCTGTAAACCAGTGCTCTGAACATGGAGCTACAAGGCTCCTGATTCAAATTAATATTATTTTAAAATTTGTCTTTCGGTGAGAAGTGATAAATTTAATATCTAAGATCGAAAATAAGCTTCACTGGCTATAAATGTGTTGTTAATTTCCAATAAAGTCTTCTTATTAAAGAAGCTGCAGACAGTGTGTAAAATGAAAAGTTCATAGCTTCGATGTGTGAGAATTCATATAAGAGAGGAGAGAATTAATATTCGTTTTAATCAGGAGTCTGGTAGTTTAGTGGTCAGAGCACTGGTGTACAGAACCAGACACATCGGGTTCAAATCCCAATTCAGGTGTATATTTTTCTCTTTAAATAAAAAATGTTAAAAGTTAAAAGTTATTAATCCATAATTAACTCTTGGGAGTACTTCAAAACTCTGTTTACAATTACATTTTAGATTTAATCTTAAACCATGATTGTGATGAAATGTAGCTGCAATCAATTTAACATTAGTTTTTCTTTTCATGAAATAGCCCTAGCACAATTTTTTGAGTTGCCCTGCTTGTGTTCTGAACCATTCATTAAATGAAAACAAATTGATGTTAATACAACAAAAGAAAAAAAAAATTGCCTAAACCAGAATTTCAACCCAAGATATTCAACTTCATGCAAAGATGTACTAACCAATTGTGTTACCGAGGATCAGACACAAACTTTTCTCTTTAAAATCCCCATGAGCCCAGTAGTAGTGAACCTCTATTCACATTACAACCATGTTGTAATGTGAATAGAAGTTCACCAATGTTTAGTGCATTAATGCGGCAAAACTTTTTCTCTTTAGTTGTAGCAACTATTACATGTAAATAACTTGCTTGAATACATAAATTTATTAATAGTGAGTGGAGAACACATTTTTAACAACTCACCTCATACATTTTCAAATTTATTTGATACCGACAGTTTCAGACAATATCTTGTCCCTCTTCAGTCATGACTTTCACTGATGAAATCAGTGAAATCAAAGAAATTTGAAAATGTATGTGGTGAGTCGTTAAAAATATGTTCTCCACTCACTATTAATGAAATAACATCATAATTAAGTTATGTAGATAGGAAATAACACTATGAGGTTCTTTAATATTGTTTATTTTTTATTATTTCACTCACCTCATACTTCATAAATCATAGCAGACCCTGGGTTTCTTCACGTAATTTGTGACATTGTCAATGCTGCGTCACGTTCACAACTGACGTCCAACGGCCTTCTATCCTGCAGACTGACCTCCGCGCCATCTGGTGGCCGACCGAAGAATTTCCAAATCAGTCCTCTTTCTTTATAACCGGGTATTTCAAAGTTCATAGTTGTATTTTCATTCTTGCATATGTAAATTTTTTCCCAAATTGTGAGTTCCTTCGGTTTTTTCCAATTGTTTAAGTAATTTTGTTTTGTTTTCAATTCTATGTTTTTCTGACCAGGCATGTGCAGCTATTGCAGATTTTTCGGTTTCTCCATTTTTAACATTTCTGAGGTGTTCTTTTAATCTTGTATTTAGATTCCTTTTTGTTTTTCCTATGTATATCTTTTCACAATCTTTACAATTAATTTGATAAATTCCCGATTTTTTACAGTCTTCAATTTTTTCATTTTTGTTGGTTTTTATTAAATTACCTAAGCTGTAATCATTTTTCGGTGCTAATTTAATGTTGAATTTGTTGAAAATTTTTTGAAACTTGTCAAATACGAAAGGATGGTATGTGAACTTCTTGAATTTTTTGCCTATATTTTTATCTGTCTGAAGAGTACTTCCATTGATGACTTTTTGTTCTTTGAATTTATTTATTTTCTTGTGTATCATTTTCTTGTGAAAACCATTATCCTTAGCAATTTGTATGATGTGTTCTTTCTCTTTTTTGTAATTTTCTTTGCTCATGGGGACATTCACAAGTCTGTGTGTTAAACTATTAAATACTGCCTGTTTGTGTGAAAAATGGTTAAATCCAGTAGCTTTTATATAATTGTCGATGTGAGTTTCTTTTCTGTAGATTCCAAATTCTATTTTCTTTTTTTCTTCATTCCTAATCAATTTAAGGTCTAAAAATGGTATTTCATGATTATTTTCTATTTTCACTGTAAATTTGATTGTTTTCAAAATAAAAATAAAACAATCAAATTTACAGTGAAAATAGAAAATAATCATGAAATACCATTAATAAATTAATGAGTCATTTTAACATCTTACCTCATATTTCATGTTTTTTCAAACACGGTAACTATAGTTGCCAATTTTAACTTTGAATGAAATACCATTTTTAGACCTTAAATTGATTAGGAATGAAGAAAAAAAGAAAATAGAATTTGGAATCTACAGAAAAGAAACTCACATCGACAATTATATAAAAGCTACTGGATTTAACCATTTTTCACACAAACAGGCAGTATTTAATAGTTTAACACACAGACTTGTGAATGTCCCCATGAGCAAAGAAAATTACAAAAAAGAGAAAGAACACATCATACAAATTGCTAAGGATAATGGTTTTCACAAGAAATGATACACAAGAAAATAAATAAATTCAAAGAACAAAAAGTCATCAATGAAAGTACTCTTCAGACAGATAAAAATATAGGCAAAAAAATTCAAGAAGTTCACATACCATCCTTTCGTATTTGACAAGTTTCAAAAAATTTTCAACAAATTCAACATTAAATTAGCACCGAAAAATGATTACAGCTTAGGTAATTTAATAAAAACCAACAAAAATGAAAAAATTGAAGACTGCAAAAAATCGGGAATTTATCAAATTAATTGTAAAGATTGTGAAAAGATATACATAGGAAAAACAAAAAGGAATCTAAATACAAGATTAAAAGAACACCTCAGAAATGTTAAAAATGGAGAAACCGAAAAATCTGCAATAGCTGCACATGCCTGGTCAGAAAAACATAGAATAGAAACCAAAACAAAATTACTTAAACAATTGGAAAAACCGAAGGAACTCACAATTTGGGAAAAAATTTACATATGCAAGAATGAAAATACAACTATGAATTTTGAAATACCCGGTTATAAAGAAAGAGGCCTGATTTGGAAATTCTTCGGTCGGCCACCAGATGGCGCGGAGGTCAGTCTGCAGGATAGAAGGCCGTTGGACGTCAGTTGTGAACATGACGCAGCATTGACAATGTCACGAATTACGTGAAGAAACCCTGGGTCTGCTATAAATTATGAAGTATGAGGTGAGTGAAATAATAAAAAATAAACAATAACATCATAATGTTTTTTTTTTTTTAACTTTCACAGGGAAAGAATACTATGAGGTTTAATTTAAGAATTAAATTAATGTTTTTATTACCTCACCTCATATCCTTTTTCTTCTGTACTGCAGTTTTGGAGCTTATCTCCATCATCAGTAGCCTCTGGTCGACCGGTGTTATGTCGTTTCATGAATTTTGAAACTCCCGCAAATTTTGACCTGATCCTGAGGTTCATCGGTCCACCGATGGAAGTATGAAGAAAACCACCAAGAAACAACATAACACCGGTCGAACAGAGGCTACTGATGATGGAGATAAGCTCTGAAACTGCAGTATAGAAGAAAAAGGATATGAGGTGAGGTAATAAAAACATTAATTCAATTGATCTTGATGAAGATTTTTGGGCTGTAGGCCGTGGTCGTGAGGCTTGTAGTTCCCCAATGTTTCGCCAGAGACTGTGTCTGGCATCCTCAAGACTTGTCTTGAGACTCAACCCTTGAGAATGCCAGACACAGTCTCTGGCAAAATGTCGGGGAACTACAAGCCTCACGACCACCAAAGGTCATCATAGCAACTCCGGCTGTGAAAGTCTACGTGAATACATTAATTTAATTCTTTTATTATTAATTTAACTCTTATCATAATGTTTATTTCACAACATAATTTAAACATAAATTGATGTTGTGTATTTCTAGTCTTCGTGATGATTCAGAGGCAGCAGCATTCGATTCCCAGAGTTCAAGTCTGATCAAACTGAATAATGGCACCATTTTGTACCTTAGAGAAGTTAATAAGTTCCTAGCTTTAGTATGTATCCTCCGTGAAGACAACTTCGACAGACAAGGTATGTAATCATAATCATTGTAATTTAAACTTATGTGATACACAGTGGCTTTCAAAGATTTCTAGCAATTTCATCCTTCTTCTTCGTCGTCATCATCATCATCATCATCATAGTTGGCATAACAGCCTTCTTTGGGCCACAGCCTTCCTCTGAAGTTCTCGCCAAGCTTCTCTGTCAAGGCCCAACACTTTTAGTGGATTTAATTGTTTTTTGAGCAGTCTGGCATTCACTTCATTAGATTTCTCAACAGTGCTTGTTTTACAAGGGTGGGGCTGTCAACCCCATGCCCCAATTCCCAGCCTGGAGGACCAGGGACTCTTTAGTCAGGGTTACCATATCTTAGCCGATTGAACCCAGTTTTATTGCACAGGGTTCTCGCCCATACCCATCCTTTACAGGTTGATTTGCTGGACACACTGGCAGTTAGTCTGCCAGCTAAAGGATCTTGGATTTTATTTGGCTTCAATACACTTCCCGAAATGCACTTTTGTCGTTAGGGAGCACAAAAGTACTCTTCAGCGGCAGAGTTTTTAAAATTCAACTCTTCCGAGAATTGAACTGTGCCCACAAGTTGAGAGGCAGACCTATTAACCCATGTGCCACCCAATGGGAATTTCAACCTTGGTTGAATTATATTGCCTGTCTCTACCCATACATTCCCATGTGGGACAAGGGTGGTTTCTTGCAGTATTACATAATCATCAAAATAGCACTACAGCCGATTAAGTGCCTCAACTTTGTTTAGAACTCTTCACCTAGTTGATCTTTCGGCTAAACTAGTGTTGACGATCACTTATGAATCTTGAAATGGATTACTAGTTACTAACCATATTGATAATTATTATATTTGAAGAGAAAAATTTTCGCCCAGACCGAGACTCGAACCCGGTACCTTTGGCTTGCTGGGCCAAATGCTCTACCAACTGAGCTACTGGGCGAGTTCTGATCTAGAAGCAAATTTCTCTCTTATATACGTTGTAATTCCCAGCATCAAATGCTATGAAGCCTTTGCTTCTATCTTTGCAAATGGCAGCTTCTTAGTTAAGAAGACATTTATTGGGAATTTAAACACTACTTTATAAAGCCAGTAGGGCTTCTATTGATGTTTTTATTATTAATTTAACACTTCTCACTGAAAGATAAATTATATTTGAAGAGAAACATTTTTGCCCAGACCGAGACTCGAACCCAGGACCTTTGGCTTGCCGGGCCAAATTCTCTGTTCAAAGAATGAAAGATGAACACATACCAAAAATTATACTTAATTACAAACCAAAAGGAGATAGGAATGTTGGTAGACCGAAAAAAGAGATGGATCCAACTTTTTGAATGAGAATCTTTGAGACCGGAACAAGCCACAAGAGCTTAATCTGTGATTGTTGATGATGATGATACAAAGGAAACATACTTAGGACTTTTATATCCTGAAAAATGTCTGCTGTTCTAGCTCAGGTGGTAGCATGCCTGCCCTGACTAGCGGATCCGAGTTCGATATCCAGCAGGGTTGGAAATTTTAATTGTAAAATTTTCAATCTCGGGCCAGGAGGAACAGTGATGTACAATTTTTAATCACTAATTGTGCACCAGTCGAGTGGTTTAAGGCATGATGCCTTGGTGCAGAGCTATGAAACTTGTTCTGGTTTGAGTCTTCATGGAGAAAGAAATTTTCTCATGGAATATCGGCCAGTATGGGTCTGGAGCTCAGCCAGCATCTTGAGGAATTTGGGTAGCTGCAATGAGAAACAGCTCCAGATTGAGAAACCAAGCTATAATGGCTGAGGGGCCCGACCACAAGACACCTGTATATTGGTTGAATGACTGTCCATCTCTCTGATTAACATATGTGGATGTGAGGCCAGCAGCTGGTTGGTAGATCAAGGTCCTTCTAGGCCTGTTGCCTGTGGAGGGGAGTTGTATATCAGATGCCTGCATTAAAATGCATGAGAAATTAACTTTTAAGAATTAACACTATGAGGTATTATTTGTTTAAGTAAAATTTTATCACCTCATCTCATGTTCTTATTCTTCTTAGACTGGTTTTGGGATCTTCTTTGGTTCCATCCTCAGTATTTTCACAACTGTTATGCCATCTTAAAGAGTTGCCTCTGTTCCCTTTGTTGGTAGACTGAAGAACCTCAAAATCAAATAATTTTTTTAATATAATAAATTTGGGAATTTTTAACATTATGAGGTTTTATTGATAAGAATCAAATGAATCGTGAATTCTTCTTACCTCATACTTCTACTTCTTTTTAAACACAGCACCGCAGTAACGGCGACCATCGTCACCATCATCAGCTGTTTTCACTGATGATGGTGACGATGGTCGCCGATACTGCAGTGCTGTGTTTAAAAATACATAGAAGTATGAGGTAAGAAGAATTCACGATTCATTTGATTCTTATCAAATCATTTTGCCCGGGAATTAATGAACTTCAAATTCTCGGAGAAAATTATTTGATTTCAAAGTTCTTCAATCTACCAACAGAAGGAACAAGAGGTGACTTCTCAAGATGACATAACAGTGACCATGAAAATACTGAGAATGGAACTGATGATGGTCCTGAAACTAGTCAAAGAAGAAGAAGAAGAAAAAATGAGGTAAAGTGATAAAATTTTATTTAAATAAATACCTTAAGAAAATTTGTTTCTCCATGGGAACTTGAACTAGTACAGATCCCATAGTTCTGCATCATGCTTTAAACCGCTTGGCTATGGCATATGATGACCTTTCGCAGGAGCTCCTCATTTTTCTCTCTCTCCATACCCACTCTCAACCAATTTTTTCCTCCAATTTTCCCAACATTCTGTGAGGTACAGTCCTTCCTTCTATTTTTGGGCCTTCCCATCCCTCTTGTCTCTTCCGATATCATTGTACATATATTCTTCACTTCTCTATCCTCATTCATTCTTTGTAGCTGTCCTGCCCATTTCAGCAGCTGTTAATTTTGATTGTTCATTGTTCAGATAATAATCCCCTTTATTCTTAACATTACAGGTATCATTGATTATAATTTCTTGTGCTTCCGTGAAGCTATACAGCAAGTATTTGAGCTTCGAAACAAGAGTCAGATGCTGCTAGCTCCAAATTCAAATCATCATTCTAACATTATCAACAGTCAGAACACAACTGTGAACTCAGAAACGCAAAACTCAACGCTTAATTCAACGACAGTACAGAATTGAAGATGAGAGGAATGAACCTCTGGTGAGTTTTTGTTAAGCAGATCTCACTGACTTGCCATTTGAAGAACATTTTGAGATATCCTTAAAGTCCTTAGGCATAGATATTCTCAGGACATGGTACGTATTCGAGGGAAGATTCATAAAGGAAATAAAAAAGAAAAAAAGGTATGAAAGAAGTTTTAATTTGATATTTGAATTACATTGACAATTTTTTGTGATTGAAGATTTGTAGCTTTTTTAGTACTGGTTATCAATTGTCTTTTGCCTGAGAATTAGCTGAGTGAAATTGGAATTAAAGCTGAGAGGAAAGCCAAGGAGATAGGATGGCCAAAATATTGAGTTTCAATTCCAATTTTACTCCTGATTTACTGAAAAAAATATAATTAAAATCCTTGTGATATTAATGAGAGTTACGTTATAAAAATCTGCTTTATATAGTACAGTAAGACTCTGTTAATCCAGAAAAATTGTGGTTGAGAGTTGTCCATTTTACGAGATTACAAAGAATCATTTGTTGAAGAGAATATTTTTTTCCTCTGTTGGGATTTGAATCTAAGTTCTCTAGTTTACACACTAGCATGCAATTTCTGCTTCTAAGGCTTCTTATTCAGACACAAATTTTTCTCTTTTTGTATGATGCCTGAGTAGCACAAGTGGTTAATGCACTAGTATGTAAAACTAGTATTCTTGGGTTCAAATTCCAGTTCAGGCAAAACATTTTCTTTTCAGAAAACTTTTTATCAATCAATCTGAGTATATAAATTTACATACAACATCAAATAGAAAGATCATTATGGGAATAATTTTTTCTTTTTATACATCTGAAAAAGTTTTTCCGAGGCTTCTGATCAGAAATTGTAGCCATTAACTGTTTTCCTCGTAGTGAGAGCTGGTCCACTACCAAAACTCCCAACCTGTAGAACCAATCTAGTTTAGGTTCACCCAGGATACCTTATTTCTCTGGTACTCACTATTTCTGTTGAGTCTTTCCTTATCCATTATCTGTGGAGGTGCCCGATGGGGACTAGACACAAAGATGCCCTTGATTGAGAAGCAGCTTCAGTGCAAAATTCCTGAATATATACAATAGTGAATTTTTAGAAATTAACACTATGAGATATTATTTACTTAAGATTTTTTTTTGAGTTGATAAAATTTTATTAAAATAAATAATAGTGATTTCAAATTTATAACACTGTCCCCCCCCATACCTTTAATGGAGTATAAATTAACAAGATTTACTGTATTATTTAGCTAGGAGAATTTAAGCCAGTGATAAAGTTGCTCTCTTCATTTATTTGTCTCATGTTTTTATCAGTTTTTGAATACAGAAAGAACTAGTCAAACTTTTATAATGTATACATATGCAATATTTAGTTAAATTCAGTTATTATTAAAATAATAAAAGATATTGATGTAATTTATTTTTAAGAAGTAATGCTATGAGGTTTTATTTAATAATAATCATTAAATTAATATTTTATGCCTCACCTCATATTTTGTATCTTTTTCAGGACTAATTTCAAGGAAATATTTTTTCCTTATTTTCGTCTGACTATTGATTTGATGGTTGGTATCCCTGTGGGTCTACTCTTCATCTCTCTACCGTCAACAGAAGGAGGAAGAATAGGCCTATTGAAATACCAACCGTCAAATCAACAGTCAGAATGCATCAACAATGTTGTGTAGTTGCAAAAAAACTATAGTCTGCAGAATATAAAAAAATGAGATGAGTCAAAATACGTTGCTCATAGTAATTAGTCAGATGCCAATTGAAAATGAGGAAAAAATTGCCTTGAAACTAGTCGTGGAAAAGATACAAAATATGAGGTGAGGTGTAAAATCAGATTCATTTAATGATTGATATATATTTATGTAACTTATGTTTAAGGCTGTGGAATTTATCAGTAGTAGAATATAGAAAAAATAGCATTTCTAACATCTATTTTTGAAAACTTTTGAACTATATTTATAATATACTTTTGGCATTGATGATGGAAAATTGTAGAGTAATAATTGGAATTTCTGAATTAAAGTTCTGATAAAACTAAAAAATATACCATATATGCCAATATACTCTAGAAATACCTTATGTTGTAAGTCACTGTTTATATATGTATTTCTAAAGGTTGGCAACTAATTATCATCAATGCTAAAATAAAAGCTATACATTTTTAAAAAAGCAGTGTTGTTAATAGATTCTAAAGCAGCAAAGTAAACATAACCAACCACTTCAAAATTAATTGTGAAAATAAGGAAATTAATTAAACATACATCTAGGTTAATAAATTAATGTGTTATGGATACAGGGACGCGCCGTAGCATAGTGGTTAAGGCACTGCATTACAAGCCGGAAGGTCGAGGATTCGAGTCCCGTGGGGTCAGGATTTTTAAACTAACCCAAACCTTCTGGCGGCACTATAGTTCTGGGATCGATTCAGCCTCAATTGAAATGAGTACCAGACGCTTGTTCTGGGGATAAAGGCAGCCGTCACGCAGGGCTGACAACCCAGTTGACATCAAGTGCCGATTGTCTAGAAGAAGTGGGAGCCTTTACCTCCTACTACCCGAAGGGCCTCCTGAGGCCTGTAGTGGGATCACTTTACTTTATTATGGATACAATCTATGTGGGAGTAGTAAGAAATGAGAAAGCTGATACTCTTGCCAAAAAAAGAACAGATATATTACCAGATAAAGCACCAATAAGTTTTTTAAAAAAACTGCAAAAAGGCTAATAAATAAAACTGTTGACAATTTTTTTAGAAAATGTAAATCAAATTTCAAGCGATTTTAGTGAATAGGTTGCAATCAAGACAGAATTATAAACTATTTTACATAGGCCATACATGAAACAACAAAAAGTAAATTTTATAATAAAGAGAAAAAATTTCTGCTAAACTGGGAATTGAATCCCAGTCCTTCAGCTGTCTGTGCTGATGCTCTGGCCACTCAGCTATTCAGCCGTTCATACCAGTAGTGGCTCATGCTTAAACTCGGGTATATTGCTTATTTTAGGAATTCTCACTATGAGGTATATTCTATATTGTTCTAAGAACAATATGAGGTGAGTGATAAAAAATATTCTACCTTAATCGGGTATATTACTCTTAAAATTAGCTTTAAAATTAAGTTAATATAGTGCATAAAACATTGAAAGACTCGTATACCATCAGAATGACCTAAACATGTTGCACAGAAAGAGAAAAAACATAATTCCATTCCATTGACTCAGTTTAACTTCTCACCTTTTAAGTATTTTTATGTGACACATGCCATCCGGGCCTTACAGTGTTATGGATAACAAACATACCTTTTTGACCACACAGGACATGGAGGACCTCTGCAAATAAGTAGAGATCCGTGTAATTTGCGAGTTGCAATAATGCAAAATGCTCTAATTTTGCCATTTTCTTGTACCATTTCTAAACTCCACTTCTCATAACCTCAAAAAAAGTATTTTTGAATCACAAAATCCTATGATAATGCAAAATAACATCGAAATTTAAAAATTTTCAATGAATTCCAGACATTTTTTTCTTCTATTCGCGAAATTTTCATAGTGCATTTTTAAACACTTCGGATTCCATCTTCTTTTTAACTGCCATATCTGATTGTGCCATATCTGCTTCCTCCATGCAGTCTTGCAAAGAAAAATGGTTCCAAAAAATCAAGAAAGAAAATTAAATATAATAAATTAAAAGGATATGGCTACGTGCTCTCAGTATAACAATAATTCAAGACTTTTAAAAATCAACTTATTTGGTTCCACCAGAATTCAATTGTTTGCAAAATTCAAAATGTTGGACGTTCAGATACCACCAGGTTTCATGTTCAGTCATGTCACCTCACCTCTCGTGCACATGCAAGCCAGCAAACTGATATGCTGGGGGTTCATACACAGAAAACACACCTGCTTACTTCTAAAGCTTGTCTATGTGAGATCTCTATGACAGAAATACATTCCTAATTCTAAATATCTGGATATTTTAGGGAATCATTGAAAAAGATACAAGGATGATGTTATTCACCATTACAACTATTTACTTTCTTCATAAGTTCATTTTTTTAGGGGTTCAGGGAACCATACAATAATATAAAAATGTACTAGGTTTCTGATTCTATATCCCATTTCAAGACAGAAGAACTTTCCTCTATGGGTAACTTCTCTCGGTCTGTTAATCCTCTAAACGGTGTACAATAATTTATTTTTTATCATAGAAGTAAATTTAGAGCTTGGTATTTAAATCTTATGTCTTCTTAAATTAGAAGCTAACCCATTGCATTGTGAATTAAGAGTTAACCGTTCAGGGATGTTCTGGGAGATTATAGTTACAAGTGGAGAAGAAGTTATAAGAGGAAGGTTTTCTACTTGATTGGGTACAAATGCCTGAATAGCTCACTGGTCAGAGCATTCAGCACTAGAGAACTGAAGGTACAGGGTTCAGTTCCCTGTGCAGGTGGGTATTTTTTCTTTACTATAAAATGAACTAATTTAGCAGCATATAATAATTTGTTTATATAAAAAATAGTAATTCTTTCATTATGGAAGAGTTGGATATAGAACCCATTCTTCACCATATTCAAAACTACCAGAACAACTGGATAGCCCATCTTCAATGAATGCCGTCTCATAGAATTCCAAAAGCCATGCTTCATTACTGCCCCCAAGGCAAGAGATTGCTGGGACGTCCAAAAAAGCGCTGGATGGAAAATTCCTCTTTGAGACCGTAACAGGCCACATGGCCTAATACTTGCATGGATTAAAATTCATCGGAGAACATATTGTTTAAACAATGCATGTTACTTGCATGGATGATGATGATACTTCTTTCAGACTCTAATCAGCAATAGAAACCATCATAAACTATATCAATAAAACTAATGAAATTAAGAAAATCAAGTACTATGTTGCAGCTGAACAAAGACTAGAAAAATAAGAACTGTTAGAAAACAAAGCCTACCAGAACATTAAAGACAGACCAGATATCCTCATCATGCCAAGGAAACTGCGGCGCCCATGTTTAAACTGAAAACTAAACATAATGTCAGTTGAAAATGAGAGAGATGGTTTTTTTGAAAACTAGTTCCCGTGTTTAAAGAAACATGAAATAGGAGGTAAGATGTAAAAATGTTGTTTAATCTTTCTTCACTCACCTCATACTTTTAATAAACCTCATAGTGTTATTACCTATCTACATAACTTAATAAAGTTGGCTATCAAGTCATAGGTAAACAAGAATAACGTAATTATATTATTTTTGGTCTGGACATCTTACCTCAATATTAATGTTGATTTGTTCTTGGACATGTTTCAAAACAATTCTCTGTTTTATCTTCAGCTTTCCCAGACTGGTTTTATTTATGTTGCATTATGTTGCACCACCTGGATGTCGATGTCAGCTCCATCCTGTGGTTGGCCAAAGAACCTCCAAACAAGGTCACCCTCCATCGGAATATCAAAATTCATAACTCTGTTTCTGTTCTTCTGAATATAAATTTTTTCCCAAATAGTCAACTCGTTTGTATTTTCTAACTGTTTTAATAATTTAGTGTCTGAATTTATATTATGTTTTTCAGACCAAACATGAGCAGCAACTGCAGATTTTTCAATTTCTCCATTTTAATATTTCTTATGTGTTCTTTGGTTCTAATTTTTAGGTTTCTTTTTGTTTTCCTATATATATCTTTTCACAACCCATGCATTCAATTTGATATATTCCTGACCTTTTATTTTTATCATTTTTTTCATTTTTGTTGTTTTTATTAGTTTATTTAAACTGTAGTTATTTTTTGGTGCTAATTTAATATTAAACTTCTCAATATATTTTGAAATTTATTATGTACCCAGGGGTGATATGTGAATTTCCTATATTTTTTCATAGGTGGTTCTTCTTTTTCAAGATTACTTCTGTTTATCATTTTTTGTTTTTTATACTTTTCTATCCTTTTATGTACCATTTTTTCATCAAACCCATTTTCTCTTGCTACTTTGATTATGTGTTTTTTCTCATGTTTGAAATCTTCTTCAGCAAACAACAAAAAATTTTGGAGAACAAATTACTAAAACTAGAAAAGAATAAACACTTTGAAATGATCAGTAATCTGGATATTGAAATTTATTTGTTACATATCAAATTGTCTAAATATTAGGAAACATCATGTGGGAAAACCTAGAAAATAAATTTTTCACTTTTTTGAACATAACCATGAAAAAGAAAATTGAGAAACAAAAGACAAAGATAAATAATTTGTTAACTAAATCAAAGGGAAAGAAGAATACTCAAATAAAATCAAACATCAGAATAAAACCAGAAATGAAGAAAAATCAGAATCCACCAGAAATTATGTTAAAAATTTTTCAAAGGCAACCTTTAACCTAAAAGAGACAAAATTGTTAGAAAACGGTCTAAAAACAGCAATAGATTATTCCAATAGAATAGAAGAATACATAGTGGACATTGAAAATTCAATAGAAGGGTTAGTTACAGAAGAAAAAATAATCATCAGAAAAAAATGTGAAGAATTTTGAATAAAATAAAGAATACAAATAAAAACCCAGTTTGTAAGGAGAATTTAAAAACACTCAAAGAAATAAATAACAAAAATGTTGTATATACAAAATCAGATAAGGGTAACCAAATTATAATTCTGGACAAAGAAGATTATCAAAATAGAATGGAAGAACTTTTGAAAGAAAAAGAGTATGAAAAAATTAAGAATGACCCCCTACCAAAAACCATAAAAAAAGTGGAAAACTGTTTTAAAAATGTTAAAATTCTATCCAAGAAAGAAAAATTTCAATTAAAAGTAAGCAACCCAAGAAACCCTAATATACATGGACTTCCAAAAATTCACAAACCGGGAAACAAAATGAGGCCAATAATTAACAATATTGGATCACCAACCTACAAAATTTCGAAATGGCTGAATAATCAATTTAAAAGAATTAATAATTTTGAAAGTCTGCAGATTGAAAATTCATTGGAATTAGTTAAGAAATTAGAAAAAGTGGAAATTGAACCCACAGATGGTTGGTTTCGTTTGATGTAGTTTCACTATTCACAAATGTACCGAAACAAAAAACTTTGGAGATATTGAACAATTGGTTAAGAAAAACAACATAGACAGAGAGATCAAAGAAGATTATTTGAAATTAACTGCGTTATGCATTGATCAAATGTTTTTTACATTCAATGGGAGTTTCTATAGACAAAAATCAGGGCTCTCAATGGGAAACCCATTATCACCTTTTCTGGCAAATTTATTTATGAGCGATTTTGAATGTAAAATCACTAAAGCACATCCCACAATGTTTAAATTTTGGAGTAGATATGTTGATGATATAATTTGTATTGTTAAAGAAAAACATGTAGAAGATTCCCTAAAACTGTTAAATTTACAGAGTACAAACATTAAATTCACCAAAGAAATAGAAGACAACAAACAAATACCTTTTTTGGATCTTAAATTGGTCAGAAACGAAAAAAAAGAAAAATTGAATTCAGGATTCATAGGAAAGAAACTCATACGGAAAATTTTATAAAATCAACAGGGTTCAATCCAATTGGACATAAATTAGCAGCATTTAATAGTTTAACTCATAGATTGGTAAACTTACCCTTAAACGAAGAAGATTTCAAACATGAGAAAAAACACATAATCAAAGTAGCAAGAGAAAATGGGTTTGATGAAAAAATGGTACATAAAAGGATAGAAAAGTATAAAAAACAAAAAATGATAAACAGAAGTAATCTTGAAAAAGAAGAACCACCTATGAAAAAATATAGGAAATTCACATATCACCCCTGGGTACATAATAAATTTCAAAATATATTTGAGAAGTTTAATATTAAATTAGCACCAAAAAATAACTACAGTTTAAATAAACTAATAAAAACCAACAAAAATGAAAAAACTGATAAAAATAAAAGGTCAGGAATATATCAAATTGAATGCATGGGTTGTGAAAAGATATATATAGGGAAAACAAAAAGAAACCTAAAAATTAGAACCAAAGAACACATAAGAAATATTAAAAATGGAGAAATTGAAAAATCTGCAGTTGCTGCTCATGTTTGGTCTGAAAACATAATATAAATTCAGACACTAAATTATTAAAACAGTTAGAAAATACAAACGAGTTGACTATTTGGGAAAAAATTTATATTCAGAAGAACAGAAACAGAGTTATGAATTTTGATATTCCGATGGAGGGTGACCTTGTTTGGAGGTTCTTTGGCCAACCACAGGATGGAGCTGACATCGACATCCAGGTGGTGCAACATAATGCAACATAAATAAAACCAGTCTGGGAAAGCTGAAGATAAAACAGAGAATTGTTTTGAAACATGTCCAAGAACAAATCAACATTAATATTGAGGTAAGATGTCCAGACCAAAAATAATATAATTAAAATAACCTCAAAATATAACTTCCTAAAATTAAATATTAAGAATAACGTAAACAACTGAAACAAGATGGCAGCTTCAAAAATACAACATTTCAATGAACATTTTTCGAAAACTAAAATAGAAATTAAAAGATACTTGAAATTAAAAGAACTTAGAAACAAAAGAGCTGCAGATATCAAATTCATCAACGAATATTTAGAAAAGAATATTAAGAAGTATGAGGTGAGTGAAGAAAGATTAAACAATATTAAAATAAAACCTCATAGTGTTATTTCCTACTACATAACTTAAGATGTAAAAAATGACTTATTAATTTACGAATTAAGAACCTCATAATGTTATTTCCCATTTTTAACTGTGAATGATTTCCTTTGCCAAGCAACTATTAAAGATAAACTGCCTACCTACACCTGTGTGCAGCTTACGTGATGAAGACACTACGATGAACAGAAGCCACCTAGAGGTATGATAAATAACAGTCTAGCAGCACTATGTTGGGAAGCCAGGAGGGAAATGATGCAGATTGAATACTCCAGTGCCATTGGACAACAATTTCAAGTGATAAAGTTTAGATTGGAATAAAAGTTAAATGGGACTTACTGAAAAACAAAACCAGAATGGAATCTGTAGCCATGTTTAGGGTGACAATATCTGTAATGGAGACTTCAACATGAATAGTGATTTATTTATTTTAGGAAGTAATATTTTGAGAATAGTTAAGCTTATCTGTGATGAAGATTCATACAGTATTGTTCAACTACGTTGGAACCCCAATACACTGCAAGTCAGAAGATTGTGGGTTCTAGTCCAGTAGGGTCAGAATGTTTAAACTGGACTAAATCTTCTGGCAGCATCGTAACCCTGGGGTCGACTTAACATTTAACGAAAATGAGTACCATACTGTATTCTCAGTGTAAAGGTGGCCATTATGCAAGTCTGACAACCCGACTAGCATCTTGTCCTGATTGTCTAGAAAGACAGTAGCCTTAACCTCCTACTACCCCAAGACTGTAGTGGGATCACTTTACCTTTTCTCTCTTTCTTTATAATTATTTTTATTCATATATATATTGCAACCAATTTGTGTAAAGGTAAAGTGATCCCACAACAGGCCTCAGGAGGCCTTTGGGGTAGTAGGAGGTTAAGGCTCCCACTTTTTCTAGACAATCGGCACTTGAAGTCAGCCGGGTTGTCAGCCCTGCGTGACGGCCGCCTTTACCCCAGAACAAGCGTCTGGTACTCATTTCTGTTAGAGGCTGAGTCGACCCCAGGGCCATAGTGCCGCCAGAGGGTTTAGGTCAGTTTAAAAATCCTGACCCCAACGGGACTTGAACCCTCGACCCTTCGGCTTGTAGCTCAGTGCCTTAACCACTACGCTACGGCGTGCCCCACCAATTTGTGTAGTGAATGATATTTCACTACCATGGGTAGAGAGATCAAGAGAGAAGTTTGTGATTGAATGAGAAGGAAGCCTGAATAGCTCAGTGGTGGAGCATCAGCGCATAAACCTGAAGGTTTGAGGTTCAATTCCTGAATCAGGCAGAAATTTTTCTCTCTACCATTGATTACAATAACTTAGCTGTTTATATTAATTAATTTATTTTTATCATTGTAATAGCTTCAGCTTCTTAATGTTAATTTGCATAAATAAAAAATTCTAATGGGAAGTAACACTGTGAGAATCAACATTTTTTAAATAATAAATAACAAATAAAATTCAAACAATGAAAACAATTGAAACAATACATCACACTACAACTAATAGTAAGAGAAAGAAAAACAATTCAAGTTATTTACTTAGTGTCCTGAAACACAAAAAATTTAAGAAAATATTTATCAAATTCTATATTACATTAGTGCTTGTAAACAAATTCACCCAGGGTAATCTTCTAGAAACAAATAAGAAAAATAAATAAATTAATGAGTCATTTTAACATCTTACCTCATATTTCATGTTTTATCAAACACGGTAACTATAGTTTTCAAATGATCTTGTCATTCATTTTCAACCGCCATTATGACTGACAAGATCATTTGAAAACTATAGTTACCGTGTTTGATAAAACATGAAATATGAGGTAAGATGTTAAAATGACTCATTAATTTATTAATTAAGAACCTCATAATGTGTTTCCCAATTTTAACTTTGAATAAGAAAAATAAAACTCATATAGTAAAAAATCTGGAATTTACCAAATTAGATGCAATGACTGCAATAAAATATTCATAGGAAAAACTAGAAGAAATCTGGATACCTGTACTAAAGAACACTTTGGAAATATTAAAAATGGTGAATTTGAAAAATCAGCGATTGCAAGATCATAGTTTGATACAGAATCACATAATTGGAAAAGAAACTAAACTATTAAAACATTTGGAGAAATCTGTGAAACTGATAGTTTGGAAAAAAGATATACATTCAGATGAACAAATACAGGTCCATGAATTTTGAAGTTCCCAGCAAGCAAGATTTGATGTTGAAGTACATCTATGGAATGCTGGTGTTGAAGACTTCTCAAAAGTCGGAGTTTAGCTGATGATGGAGATGATTGTCTGAAACTAGTCATGTTGGAAACACACATTTTTATGAGGTGAGGTATAAAAAAATTTCCGATTCAATTGTGTAATGTTAATTTACTTAGTTGATCATTATTTGTTCTTTTTTGGCTCATTAGTCTGCCATTTCGTGTTATGATATGCATTGTATATGTACCAGCTTATTTAATCCATTTAATAATGCCAATAGTTTATGGAATTCAGTGATAATTGAATAATCAGATGTTAGGTTGCCAGCAATTGCTTGTATTGCTGCATTAGAGTCTCTACTGAATAATACAATACTGAATCCAATGTTCTCTAAATGTTAGAATTAACATGGATATACAGAATAATAATAAAAAAACTTAGAAATAGGAAGCATCATTTGGTACAGGGGTTCTCAAACAGTGTGCCATGCCACACTAATGCACTGTAAAATTGCTTGACTATGCCACAGATAAAAGTAGACTTACATGTTACTTGAGCATGAAACAATAGCTCAAAATTAATGTTATATCAATATTACGCTCTATTGCAGTTCAGTGCAAAATATATGCTTATTTAATTTTGCATAATTTTCACTTATTAGAAATAACTTCAAAATTCCTCTAAAATAGGCTGCAAGATTTTTCACATTAGTGATGTGCTGCTAAATTCAGCACAGCAAAACTGTGTGCTCCAATTAGAAAAAGTTTGAGAACCTCTGATTTTGATTATATATTCATCAAACTTGAGTAGTTACTTCAATGTCAATATATATTCTGTATTAAAAATATACAGTGTCACGCGCCATAGCTGAGTGGTTAAGACAAGAAGACTTGGTGCAGAGCCATAGGACTTGCAGTGGTTTGAGTCCACATGGGGGAAGAAATTTTCTCATGGTATTTCGGCCAGTATGGGACCGGTGCCCTACCAGCATCATGAGACATTTGGGTAGGGGGAAGAAATTTTCTCATGGTATTTCGGCCAGTATGGGACCGGTGCCCTACCAGCATCATGAGACATTTGGGTAGCTACAATATGTAGCGACTCCAGGTTGAGAAGACAAGCTATAACTGCTGGGGGACCTGACCACATGTCACCCCTACACTGGCTCGATTATCGTCTACCTCTGTGATTAACACATGTGGATGTGAGGCCAGCAGCCGGATAGTAGGCCAAGGGCCTTCTAGGCTTGTCGTGCTTGGAGTTTTTTTAAAAAATACAGTAATATTCAAAATGGAACTATATATATTTTTTGTTTTTTTATCATGTCTTGTATATGTTGTGAGATTGGATAAAATCTGTGTCTAAGGATTTTTTGGACACAACGTGTAGATATGTGAGAAGAGAGAAGTGATTGTTACACATTTTAAAATTGTCATATTATTTTGTATTTTAAAAGTTTGATTAATTTTATATTAAAATTATATTGAAGCAAGGAAATCAGAAATCTGCTAACTTCACCTTTTAATGAAGTCTGAAACAGAAATATAACTTAAACTTCAAAAAAGAAAACTTGCTGCTCCAACAAAAATCCCTTAAATATCATCAGATTAAAAGTTATAAAATCTTAGCTGGTTATAGAATTTACTCCATGCAATATCAGCTAATTACGAACACAATATTTAAATTAATGCCCTCAGGCAATGTTTTGGTATGAAATAGATACAAGTAAAGAGAAAAATTTCATTATATTACATCTTCTTAGTGGAAGGAACTGTGTTGTAATGTGAATAGAAGTTCACTACTAGAGGTCATGGGGATTTATTATAAAATTATAATAGGAATAATGAAGATACTTGGTCTGTATATTCTTATCTCTTATGGTTGTTTTTGTTGAACATATGTTTCAAGGCTTGTGAGCCCAATCGTCGGCGAGGTATAGTCTCTGTAATCTGACAAAAACCACCATAAGAGGTAAGAATATACAGACCAAATATCTTCATTATTAAATAAACCTCTTAATGTTTTTATTATTAATTTAACACTTCTCACTGAAGGATAAATTATATTTGAAGAGAAAAATTAATAATAAAAACATCAATAGAAGCCCTACTGGCTTTATAAAGTAGTGTTAAATTCCCAATTAATGTCTTCTTAACTAAGAGGCCGCCATATGCAAAGTTAGAAGCAACGGTTTCAAAGCATTTGGCGCGAGGGAATTACAACGTATAAAGAGAAAAATTTGCATCTAGATCGCAGGTCGCCTCGGTAGCTCAGTTGGTAGAGCATTTGGCCCGGAAAGCCAGAGGTCCCGGGTTCGAGTCTCGGTCTAGGTGAAAAATTTTCTCTTCAAATATAAACCTCTTAATGTTACTTCCTATTGTATATAAAAAAACAAATTACAATAGGAACTTATATGTGGTTCTTCTTAACAAATAAGGTGAGTGTGTTGCATCTTACCTCATAAAAGTTGAGTTATTTTAGGACATGTAAAATCACATCTTACCTCAAAGTTGAGTTCTTTTAGTTCAGGTTTCAAAACACTAACTGAACTATTATGAGGTAAGATGCAACAGACTCGCCATATTTATGAAGAGAAAGATTTGTTTCTGCTCCTGGATTTGCTCCTGATTAATGTAACTGGTTAATGTGCCAGCACATAAAGCTGGAGATCATGGGTTCAAATCCTGGATCAGGCAGACATTTTTTCTCTTTAGTTGTATTAACTATTGGTTACAAAAACCATACCTAAGTGCATTAATTTCAGTATTGTGTTTCCTATAGAAATCAGAAAATGACAAATAAGTCATTACATATAAGAGAAACTTAGGGCAGAATTCATGAGACCATCTTTATGCAAATACCGGTTTTATGAATACTCTCTAGTCATAGAGAGGGAGAAAGTCACTCTTTGCATAAAGATGGTTTCATGAATTCTGCCCTTAGTAGGCAACAAAAGTTTTACTAGGTTGGGAAAGGCCAATTAAATTTTGCTCATAGGCCCTAATTTAGGCTTGATGTTCTTTTTTTAACGAGTTCAAAACTCTTTAGACTTGTGACACATGACTTAAAGTCTCTTCCAGAGACTTGTCTCTTGGATTTTTCCATCTTAATTAATCTATCAATCTCAGGCAGATTTGAACCTGGGACCAAAGGCAAGGAAGTTAATTTCTAGACCACTGAGACAGATCTTCCAAGATAAGGATCATCCTATGTTATAAACTTGACCAAAGTCTCGTTAAATAAAATATTAACAGAATTATATTATCAAACAGAGTAGATCTTAAACCAGAGAGATAGAACATTTCTGAATGATATCAGGTCATGATTGCTAGACTTCCATATCTATTCAGAATAGTCATATATCTTTCTCCACAGTGTGCTTTGTGTAACATTCTTCTTTTTAATAAAATCCATAATGGGAAGTAATGCTATGAGGCAAATGATCAATATTATATAATTGAATTGTCGACCACAGTGGACTAGTGGTTATGTTCTTTGCCTCTGGTTCTGAGGGCTGCAGATTTTCTGAATATGAAAAACAAGAAAGAAAAACTTATGAACTTCAAAATTCCCGTGGATTCTGACCTGATCCGGAGGTTCATCGGTCCACCAACAGAGGGAATGAAAAGTGGTTCTTCTGATCGACATAACATCAGTCAGCATAAGTGTACTGAGGGTGGGGTTGCCAAGGCCCTGAAATCATGATTTATGTAGAAGATTAATTATGAGGAGAGGTATGAAACATTTTAATTTATCTTAAATTAGATCCCATAGTGATTTATTCCTATAAAAGTTCAATCATTCTATTCATTTAACAAGTGTGTAACGAACCATTATGGCCCAAGTCGTTAGACATTCATCCTTCACCTCTCGAACCCGAATTCGCATCTCACAAGAAGAATTTTAACCATTCCATGCCGAAACCTATCTTGAAATTTTTCCCAGAAAAGCATTGTCATGTACCAAGGCTGTGTTAAAAAAATTATCTGCTGCTTTTAATTGTATCTTCTTGTATCTTGTAAGCCCATGTTTCCCTTAACAGAGATTTAGGTGCTCTCCCCCTACAGGGAAGAATTTGAACCATACTAATTTAGTTACACTTGTTTTCGTACAGATGTCATTTGAGTGGTCCATGGTCAGCGTTCCACCTCATACTGACATCTAGGAAAACAAGGTAGTACTAGGATGGGAAAATTCGGTAAATTTTGCTTAGAGATCTTTTCATTCAGGCTTAAGGATCTTTTACAAGCCTGAAAATCTTCAGACTTGGGACCCACGGTTTAAAGTCCCTCCCGGAGGACTTGCTCCTTGGATTTTTCCATCCTAAAAAAATCCATCGACCCTGTCCGGGTTTGAACCCGCGACCCTCGGGACCAGAGGCAAGGAGCATAGCCACTAGTCCACCGCGGCCAATGCTTTTAATTGTAAGACACAGAAATAGAAGCCAGAATCCAGCAATGGCAACCCACTGTGCTAAGCAGATGGATGTCATTCTCTTGAGTAGAGCAGTATGGATGCAACATGGGGGTAGGTAGTCTGGGTTTTCCAACCCACCAAGTCAGGAGTTGTATTATTTCCCTGTAGTTTAAATGAGAGATTTAGTGCTTGAATATAGTACTTTGTAGTTAAAGGTGGCAGATAATTATTTTGGATATGGCATTGGTACTTCACAATGCTTCTCTGGGAGAAATTTCAAAGTTGATTTCGGCATGCAATTGCAATACTTGAAAATTCCCTTGTCAGTGAGTTCATGTGAGATTTTTGGTGCATGAATGGGAGCCAGGGCGGGTTTTTGTCGGGGTTTCTCCTGTTTCCCCTTCCAAAAACTTTATTCAACCATTTCTCAACACTTATCCATTTAATTTCATTTCATGTCAATGTCATGGTGCAACAGGCCTGCTCAGTTGGCATCCTTATATCATTATACAGAAAAAAGGGACTTAATAACATGATAAATGAATTGATTAGATACAAGGTTGATATAATGGCAGTTCAGGAGATGCAATTGTTGGGCCATGGAATCTTGAGGGGGGGGGGAAATAGACAATATATTATAGCTGTCATAAAACCAAACATGACTATGGAATATAATTTATTGTGACAGGTAAAACTATAAAAAATGTAATCAGTTTTAAACCAATCAATGAAAGAATATGTGTTTTACAAATTAGAGAAAGATTTCATAAATATTAATTAATAAATATCCATTCATTTACTGAAGATAGGATGAAGACATTAAAGATCAGTTCTCTGATGACCTTGTAAGGATTTATGATGCTTGCTCTAAATATTCTGTTAAAATTTGTGGGAAAAGAAGCTAGATCTAATATTGGTGAACATAGCTTACATAATGTTAGTAATGCTAATGGAGAATGATTAATTAATTCTGCATTAGTATATGAATTTGCATGTATTGCAAGTACCTCGTATAACATAGACTCCAATAATAGAGGCCTCATCTTTTCCCTCGACCTGGCATTATGTTGGATATAAGAAGAGGATTTACAACTATCAGTTGTTGAAATTATATTATTTTTGGTCTGGACATCTTACCTCAATATTAATATTAACGGTTTTTCTAATGAACATGGGAACCAATTCTAATTTTAGACATTGGTTGATGAATTTAATGGTTTATAAAATTAAGAGAGAAGAAATTTAAAAGATTAGCAGACATTAAATTCATCAACCAATGTCTAAAATTAGAATTGGTTCCCATGTTCATATTAATATTGAGGTAAGATGTCCAGACCAAAAATAATATAATTAAAATAACCTCAAAATATAACTTCCTAAAATTAAATATTAGTTGTTGAAAGCTTGTTAAATAAAAATCCTAACCATATTTTTTTCCCACTTATTCAAATAATTGATACACAACTGTACTTACATAAAATTATAACCCATTATGTTGAAATAGTTTGTTGGAGTTAGTGAGTTTCTGATTTCTATTACAGTTATGACTTGTAGAGTGAACAGAAACACCTTGAGTTCTTCGCATCACTCTTTAAATTATTCATAAGCTACATAAAATAGGGTTAATTATTTTGAGACAGGGGATATGACTTTATTGAATGTATATGTGTATATATATATATATATATATATATGATATGAAAAGAAAAATGAATGCTTGAGTCGGGATTTGAACCCGAGTCTCTAAACTCTGTATGTTTAGCGCTCTAACGAGCTGAGCTACCCAAGTATTCCAACACAAACATACATTTTTCTTAATATTTAATTTTAGGAAGTTATATTTTGAGGTTATTTTAATTATATTATTTTTAGTCTGGACATCTTACCTCAATATTAATGTTGATTTGTTCTTGAACATGTTTCAAAACAATTCTGTTTTATCATCAGCATTCCCAGTCTTACGATAAAACAGAATTGTTTTGAAACATGTTCAAGAACAAATCAACATTAATATTGAGGTAAGATGTCCAGACTAAAAATAATATAATACATTTTTCTTATATATGTAGTATTCTCAATTCACACAAGAGGTAGCGGAAAATAGTTCCGACTGACATCTTATGGCCAACATAACAGTTAAGCAAATTTTTAAAGAGAATATTTACTTTATAGCAGTAACGCTTATATATTTAGAAGTTATAACTATATATATATATATATATATTTTTATTTATTCATGGTTTATTATATGCTCATATTATGTAACAACTAGGGCCTGGATATTAATGACCTTAAAATGTTAAAAAAATTACCTAAACATTCCCTTAAAATTCTCTTAAAATGACCTAAAACTGTAAAAAAAACCTAAGAAAATTATAAATTTCATAGTAATTAACTAATTACTAATTATGAATTTATTAATTAGAGATGGTCTAAGACTATTTGATTGGGGTAACTATTCTAAAACAATTCATGTTCTTAGTACTAATATAAAATAATTAAAAATTAATAATTATCACTAGGCCAATCTCATTTCTACTAACTAATATGAAAAGTTATTAACTAAACATACCTTAGTTGGCATCGCAATACATGATCTCAGTGATCCATAAGTTATCAAAAGTGAAGGATTGGTGGTTGTCAGCCAACACTATTTTATACAGGCTACGAGGTGTGATCAATAAGTTTCTGGAATGAGGCCATAAACACAACACAACACTTCAAAGTTTCTATTCAACACTGTCACCCTCGAAGTAGTCACCTTGGGAGTTGATACACTTGTCCCAGCGCTTCTGCCAATGCTGGAAGCACTTCTGGAAGTCGTCTTCTTTAAATGTGTCCAATACCTTCTGCGATTCGCGCTGGATGACATCAATGTCCTCAAAACAATGTCCTCGGAGCCGAATTTTTAGCCGTGGGAACAGGAAAAAGTCTGCTGGAGCCAGATCTGGAGAATAGGCTGGATGGGGAACAGTACTCATCCTATTTTTGTCCAAAAACTGGCGGACAGAAATTGCTTTGTGCGCGGGCGCATTGTCGTGATGCAGGAACCAGTCACCAGTCCTCCATTTCTCTGGCCGTTTGCGTCGCACACTCTCCCTCAATCTTTGCAACACTTGTTTGTAGTACACTTGATTCACTGTTTGACCCCGTGGTACAAATTCCTTATGCACAATTCCATTAATGTCAAAAAAAACAATCATCATTGAATTGACTTCACATTCGATCGAACTTGTCTGGCTTTCTTGGGGCATGGAGATGCAGGACTCTTCCATTGCGAAGACTTGTTGTTTTAGTTTCTGGATCGTAGCCATAAATCCATGTTTCATCACCAGTAATAACCTTTTCCATGAACCGTGGGTCATTTTTAAGCTGTTCTTTAAGATCTGTGCAGGCAATCACACGACTTTCCTTTTGGTCATTTGAAAGGAGGCGGGGCACGAACTTCGCAGCAATTCTTCGCATGTTCAAATTGTCTTTCAAAATGCTTTGAACACTTCCAAACGAGAGTGCTAGTGCATCAGACAGTTCTCGTATTGTAATGCGCCTATCATTTAATACCATTTCCCTCACTCGATCAATATTTTTATTGGTTTTGCTGGAAGTTGGTCGTCCCAGATGATTTTCATCCTTAACCGATGTCATGCCCCTTTTAAATTTCGAAAACCACTCAAATGCTTGAGATTTGCCCATTGCTTCCTCCCCATAAGCTGTTCTTAACATTTCATATGTTTCTGTTGCAGTTTTACCAAGTTTAAAGCAAAATTTGATGCATGTTCTTTGTTCCTCGTAATCCCGCATTGTTGCTACACAGAGAAATCGCCGCATGCACAAAACACGTCTTCACTTCAGAGCTTCTACCAGCATACTGCAAGGTCAGAGAAGGTCGCGTGGCCCCTCAAATTCATCACAAGGAAATTCTGAGTGTACAACCTGGGTGAAAATTAAAAACTCCTCAATGGCATAATTGTTTTGAAGCCATTCCGGAAACTTATTGATCACACCTCGTATTTGATGCATTGTCTGAAACCCTTTATTTTGATCTAATGCAAATTTCAATTTCTGTCTAACTGCTTTCCCAAACTCTCCATTTGCATTGTTTATACAATTTTCAGCATTATTGACTTTTCCAATGGCATACTCATTTTTCAAGTTACGGTTTCTGGCAAAAATGCAAAATTTGATTTAATGAAGCCAATTTACCTTCAATTTCACAATCAGAAAACAGGTCCTGTGCACTCCCAATTGCCTTAGAATTTGCCCTATCAAAGCTATTTGCTACCTCTCTCACTATCTGAAAATTGTCACAATGGTATATGCATGCTGTCAATCACGTGCACCAAAGACTTTCTTTACTGTGAAGTTAGTCTATCTACTTCTGAAAATTTTGATCTGATCTCTGCGACTCTGTGAAAAGCATGGGCCAGACAGATAACATGCACTAGCTTACTGTAAAAGGATTTGATAGACTTCGCTGCCTTTATCATGTAAGGTGCTATGTCTGTTAGGAAGAGGAGCATGCTCACATGTTGTATTTCATTAGGCAACTGTCATCCTGCCTTCTACATGTTTTGTGAAAATAGTTCCGCTGATCTGTAATGTTATGCCAAGGTAGTTGAATGAGTTTACAATCTTCTGTCTCTGGCTGCTGTTTCTCCCACCCCTTCCATGTTTACTGTTTTCTCTCTGTTGAGCTGCAGCTTATTAAATTTAATTGTTCCCATAGCAACCAAAAATTAAATAAAACATAACATTTTACATGCAACCAAATAAAATAACTACTTTTTTTTTTAATTTTGTCGATGTCACACACTGTGAATAATGACTGAAAATTTTGTTACTTTTTTATGAAATATTAAATTTTATATGTTTGAATATTTTTTAGAAAAGAGTTTTTTTTTTCTATTGGTATCATGTATTACTTATCAAAAACCCTTTGTGCGTGTATATGTGTGTAATATATATATATATATATATATATTATAAATATATTTTTGACATTTGGCAATGAAGGCAAATATGATATGAAAAGAAAAATGAATGCTTGAGTCGGGATTCGAACTCGAGTCCCTAAAGTCTGTACCTTTAGCGCTCTAACCAACTGAGCTACTCAAGAATTCCAATACAAGCATACACGAAAATTGTATGCTTGTATTGGAATTCTTGAGTAGCTCAGTTGGTTAGAGCGCTAAAGGTACAGACTTTAGAGACTCGAGTTCGAATCCCGACTCAAGCATTCATTTTTCTTTTCATATCATATTTGCCTTCATTGCCAAATGTCAAAAATATATTTATAATATCTATATATAAAAGCGTTACTGCTATAAAGTAAATATTCTCTTTAAATTTGCTTAACTGTTACGTTAGCCGCGAGATGGCAGTTGGAACAATTTCAGCTACCTCTTGTGTGAATTGAGAATACTACATGTATAAGAAAATTGTATGCTTGTATTGGAATTCTTGAGTAGCTCAGTTGGTTAGAGCGCTAAAGGTACAGACTTTAGAGACTCGAGTTCGAATCCCGACTCAAGCATTCATTTTTCTTTTCATATCATATTTGCCTTCATTGCCAAATGTCAAAAATATATTTATAATATCTATATATAAAAGCGTTACTGCTATAAAGTAAATATTCTCTTTAAATTTGCTTAACTGTTACGTTAGCCGCGAGATGCAGTTGGAACAATTTCAGCTACCTCTTGTGTGAATTGAGAATACTACATGTATAAGAAAATTGTATGCTTTATTGGAATTCTTGAGTAGCTCAGTTGGTTAGAGCGCTAAAGGTACAGACTTTAGAGACTCGAGTTCGAATCCCGACTCAAGCATTCATTTTTCTTTTCATATCATATTTGCCTTCATTGCCAAATGTCAAAAATATATTTATAATATCTATATATAAAAGCGTTACTGCTATAAAGTAAATATTCTCTTTAAATTTGCTTAACTGTTACGTTAGCCGCGAGATGGCAGTTGGAACAATTTCAGCTACCTCTTGTGTGAATTGAGAATACTACATGTATAAGAAAATTGTATGCTTGTATTGGAATTCTTGAGTAGCTCAGTTGGTTAGAGCGCTAAAGGTACAGACTTTAGAGACTCGAGTTCGAATCCCGACTCAAGCATTCATTTTTCTTTTCATATCATATATATATATATATATATATATATATATATATATACTCTCAAACACACACACACACCCCATGTCCGGGACCAACACTACCAATAAGAAATGATTATAAATAAAAAACTAATAAAGTTATCACAAGAGTCTGGATGTTAGGCATTTAAAAAATTCAAAATAGGCAGGCAAAAAGGCACTAAAAATCATTAATATAGGCACTATAAAATTAGAAATAGGCTATTAAAAAAATGGACTACAACATCCATTTTTACAGCCTTACGTAAAGAATATAAACATATGCTATCAATAGCATACAAAGATATCAGAGATGATTTTAGAGCTTGTTTTGCCTTTTTACAAAGAGCATATGTATGTTTTGCAGTGTGTACGTGCTGCGAAACATGGCACTTCTTCGTGCAATTCACTGAAATTTTACACACTTTGCAAAACTATTGAATCGTCACTTGAGAACATTTCCGCACCAAATTCTTTCATGAGTTTGTCTTACTGTTTACTGTTGTCCGTTCTTATGGCAAAGTAAAACAATTGTTCTTAAAAAAGAAAACATACACTTGTCGCATTACTTTGTCTTTGAAACACCTGTGTGTGAACGAGGACTACCAACATAAAAAATAATATTGCCAGTCACTTAAAGGTTTCTATGCATTGATATGTGTCATGAAGTTTGTCCATTTCAATTGATTTCATTGAAATACTGAGTTAATTTCGAGGAAAATTTGCAAATAGGCATTTATAGGCATTATAAGCTGAAATAGGCATTTATAGGCAAAGTTAACTTCATGGATAACAACCGTAGGGTTGACGATTTTATTATTGATTTAACACTTCTCATTGAAGGATAAATTATATTTGAAGAGAAAAATTTTCGCCTAGACCGGGACTCGAACCCGGGACCCTTGGCTTTCCGGGCCAAGTGCTCTACCAACTGAGCTACCGAGGCGAGTTACGATCTAGACGCAAATTTTTCTCTTATGTACGTTGCAATTCCCTCGCGCCAAATGCCTGAAACCATAGCTCCTATCTTTGCAAATGGCGGCTTCTTAGTTAAGAAGACATTTATTGGGAATTTAACACTACTTTATAGCCAGTAGGGCTTCTATTGCAACGTACATAAGAGAAAAATTTGCGTCTAGATCGTAACTCGCCTCGGTAGCTCAGTTGGTAGAGCACTTGGCCCGGAAAGCCAAGGGTCCCGGGTTCGAGTCCCGGTCTAGGCGAAAATTTTTCTCTTCAAATATAATTTATCCTTCAATGAGAAGTGTTAAATCAATAATAAAATCGTCAATAGAAGCCCTACTGGCTATAAAGTAGTGTTAAATTCCCAATAAATGTCTTCTTAACTAAGAAGCCGCCATTTGCAAAGATAGGAGCTATGGTTTCAGGCATTTGGCGCGAGGGAATTGCAACGTACATAAGAGAAAAATTTGCGTCTAGATCGTAACTCGCCTCGGTAGCTCAGTTGGTAGAGCACTTGGCCCGGAAAGCCAAGGGTCCCGGGTTCGAGTCCCGGTCTAGGCGAAAATTTTTCTCTTCAAATATAATTTATCCTTCAATGAGAAGTGTTAAATCAATAATAAAATCGTCAATAGAAGCCCTACTGGCTATAAAGTAGTGTTAAATTCCCAATAAATGTCTTCTTAACTAAGAAGCCGCCATTTGCAAAGATAGGAGCTATGGTTTCAGGCATTTGGCGCGAGGGAATTGCAACGTACATAAGAGAAAAATTTGCGTCTAGATCGTAACTCGCCTCGGTAGCTCAGTTGGTAGAGCACTTGGCCCGGAAAGCCAAGGGTCCCGGGTTCGAGTCCCGGTCTAGGCGAAAAATTTTCTCTTCAAATATAATTTATCCTTCAATGAGAAGTGTTAAATCAATAATAAAATCGTCAATAGAAGCCCTACTGGCTATAAAGTAGTGTTAAATTCCCAATAAATGTCTTCTTAACTAAGAAGCCGCCATTTGCAAAGATAGGAGCTATGGTTTCAGGCATTTGGCGCGAGGGAATTGCAACGTACATAAGAGAAAAATTTGCGTCTAGATCGTAACTCGCCTCGGTAGCTCAGTTGGTAGAGCACTTGGCCCGGAAAGCCAAGGGTCCCGGGTTCGAGTCCCGGTCTAGGCGAAAATTTTTTCTCTTCAAATATAATTTATCCTTCAATGAGAAGTGTTAAATCAATAATAAAATCGTCAATAGAAGCCCTACTGGCTATAAAGTAGTGTTAAATTCCCAATAAATGTCTTCTTAACTAAGAAGCCGCCATTTGCAAAGATAGGAGCTATGGTTTCAGGCATTTGGCGCGAGGGAATTGCAACGTACATAAGAGAAAAATTTGCGTCTAGATCGTAACTCGCCTCGGTAGCTCAGTTGGTAGAGCACTTGGCCCGGAAAGCCAAGGGTCCCGGGTTCGAGTCCCGGTCTAGGCGAAAAAATTTTTCTCTTCAAATATAATTTATCCTTCAATGAGAAGTGTTAAATCAATAATAAAATCGTCAATAGAAGCCCTACTGGCTATAAAGTAGTGTTAAATTCCCAATAAATGTCTTCTTAACTAAGAAGCCGCCATTTGCAAAGATAGGAGCTATGGTTTCAGGCATTTGGCGCGAGGGAATTGCAACGTACATAAGAGAAAAATTTGCGTCTAGATCGTAACTCGCCTCGGTAGCTCAGTTGGTAGAGCACTTGGCCCGGAAAGCCAAGGGTCCCGGGTTCGAGTCCCGGTCTAGGCGAAAATTTTTCTCTTCAAATATAACCGTAGGGTTGTTGATATGAACTTATATGAAGTCACTTTTACAATATTTATAATAAATAAATATAGGCATTTTTCCTAACATCCAGTCTCTAGTTATCACAATGTCGTTTGTTGCAAAACATAGATAAACTCAACAAGATTTGTAGTGACAACAATCAAATTACATAATTTCTCATTAATAACAACAATGAATTTCTTCGTAAAGTGGTGTTCTCACAAGGGAACTGTCAACCATTACATGCCGAAACCTACCTTGAAATTTTTCCCATAGAAGTGTTGTAATGTTCAAAGGCCATGTCCAAAAAATTATCTGCCATTTTTAACTCCAAGACATTAAAATCCAGCACCAAATCTCTCACTTAAAGTATAGGGAAGTATTACAGTTTATGTATTGGCAGACTGGAAAACCCTCACTATCTGCAGTCCACGCTGCATCCTGCTTCATTCTACTCTGTGCTTAAATTCAGGCAGGGATGTACGTCTGTTAATGAATGAGTTGGAGAAAATGCTTTAACATCTCACCTCATAAAGTTGCATGTCATCACGATACCAGTTTCAAAAGTATAGTATTACTTTTATCTTCAGTCAAATTCCAGCTGTCGAAATTTTGCCCTTAACATCATCTTCATTAATGTAAATACCTCATAGTCTTTCCTCCCTGTAATTTTAATTAAATGTACATCTGTTTTCGTACAGTGGATTGCCATTTCTGGATTGGATCTGGCTTCAATTTCTGTGCCTTGCACTTTAAAATGGCAGATAATTTTTTGTTCACAGCTTTGGTACATCACAGCGCCTCTTGAAGAAATTTCAAGGTGGGTTTCGGCATGCAATAGTTGACAGATCCCTTGTCAGATGAATGCATACCTCTGGGGTAGTCAACAGACATAATTACTGATTATGGAAGTCCAAAAATGAACACGTAGTGCGGGAAATCCAACAACTTAGTCTAAGAACTTCTGTTGTGGATCTAGCTGATTTATGTCAAAAAGTTGTCGGTGCTTGTCAAACCATCACAAGGAAGATGCTTGAAAACACCTGGCATGAAGTTGAATATCGTCTGGACATTGTTCGAGCTACAAGAGGTGCTCTTGTGGAAATTTACTGACTACTTGTTAAGTTTATCAATGTTTTGCAACAAACTGCATTGTGATTGATGAATTTGTTAGTTTCTTTTAGGTATAATTTTTTTATCACTCACCGCATATTGTTCTTATTTGACTATAAACTAGTTTTGGAACATAGTTTCTGTTCCATCCTCAGTATCGTCATGACTTGTTCTGTAGTCTTGAAAAGCCATCCTTCGCTCCTTCCATTGGTTGACTGAAAAGCCTCGAAACCAGTCAGCCAATGGAAGGAGCGAAGGACGGCACTTCAAGATGACAGAACTACAGTCGTGACGATACTGAGGATGGAACAGAAATTATGTTCCAAAACTAGTTTATAGTCTAATAAGAAGAACAATATGAGGTGAGTAATCAAAAAATTCTACCTAAATGAATATACCTCATAGTGTGAATTCCTAAAATAAGTTGTTAGTTTCTGTTCTATTACAGTTTGTTATTGGTAATGTTGGTCCTGGACACCCTGTATATATTGCACACACACTTATACCATGAAGATTGTATAAAAGTCACCTCTCCCAGTCACAAAGTAACCCTATTTTACAGTTTATATTGTTTTGTCAGATGTGTGAGATGTTTGATAAGAATGATGAATAAGTTGTATTGTTACATCTGTGGTTTTTATTTTAAATATGTAATAATGTTATATTTATATGCTAATATGTATTTTTTATTTGTAATTTATATTATTTTTATAGAGTCTGGATGATAACATATCTGTCAATAACCTTCAACAATATATTGAAATTTGTTATTGTTTACCATTTTTGTTGGTATATAAGCAGTGCTTTAGTTGGGGGATGGCATCTCTTGAAATATTTGGTGTCAATTTTTTTAAATGTATTTTCTTATAATTTACTATAACAATATTGCCAAAACCTTCTGTACATAGTTACTTTTGTCAAAAATCTTTATAATTCTTGTTCTATATATAGTGTATAGTTTTTTTTATGTTAACTTGTATAAAGATGAGTACCCCAAATATTAGTTTTTCCAACTAAAGCAGTGTAATATGCTCCCTAGATGCACTCTAAAAATGGCCATAATAAAGGAAATTTTCTGGAAAAAAAAAGTAATCTTTTAAACAAGGAAATGTATAGCAATGCTTATGAGAAGGGACCACTTGGCAAGATTTGATTTAATGGCATTTTTGTCCTTGATATGTATTTTCCATAATAAAAGTGAAGAAGACTGGTTATATAACATTTTAAAGGTTCAAAAGTAACAAGGACATTTATTTATGTAAAATTCAGTTCTACAGTATGGATGTTTAGAAATATGCTATACCGATATACAAATGTAATTTTTTTTTTACAAGCCCATGTTTTCCCTTTACAGAGATTTAGGCGTCTCTCCCTACAGGGAAGAATTTGAACCATACTAATTTAGTTACAGGGGCACGCCGTAGCGTAGTGGTTAAGGCACTGCGCTACAAGCTGGAAGGTCGAGGGTTCAAGTCCCGGTGGGGTCAGGATTTTTAAACTGACCCAAACCTTCTGGCGGCACTATGGCCCTGGGGTCGACTCAGCCTCTAATGGAAATGAGTACCAGACGCTTGTTCTGGGGTAAAGGCGGCCGTCACGCAGGGCTGACATCAAGTACCGATTGTCTAGAAATAGTGGGAGCCTTAACCTCCCACTACCCCAAGGGTCTCCTGAGGCCTGTAGTGGAAATACTTTACTTTAATTTAGTTACACTTGTTTTTGTATAGATGTCATTTTGAGTGGTCTGTGGTCAGCGTTCCGCCTCATACTGACATCTAGGAAACCAAGGTAGTACTAGGACGGGAAAATTTGGTAAATTTTGTTTAGAGGCCTTTTCATTCAGGCTTAAGGATTTTTTTACGAGCCTGAAAATCTTCAGACTCGGGACCCACGGCTTAAAGTCCCTCCCGGAGGACTTGCTCCTTGGATAATTACTAATATATTGGGAAGTTGCACTAATAACTTTCTTTTTCCCACATTCTCTTATGTATTTTCTTCACTAATTACTTACATATAACTAATTTAACTCACTGGCACTATTGAACCTAGAGGTTCATGGCCATGTGGACATGTTTTCTATATATCGCTAGCCTGCGTTAACGTTTTATAACTGAAGTAGGTTTTTTCAAAGTCCAATATCTACTTCTATATATAGTTTGAGATATTAAGTAATTTATTACTACACATTATTGATAGTTATCCCATTTGGATAGATTTTTCTGAAAAAGATTCTAAATATTTTACTTTTAAAACGAGCATTAATTCATATATTGATAATTAGCTATGGCTTCTGAAAATCATGTATCTACAGCAGAATGAATAGATAATCTGGTTTTGAAAAAACGCACCACAATTGAGGATGTCACCCTAACAAAAGCATATGATTGAATATGGTGATCTGAAATAAATGAGATTTAAAGTTTAGTACACTAAATTTGAAGAGAAAAATTTTTCGCCTAGACCGGGACTCGAACCCGGGACCCTTGGCTTTCCGGGCCAAGTGCTCTACCAACTGAGCTACCGAGGCGAGTCCCGGTCTAGGCGAAAATTTTTCTCTTCAAATTTAATTTATCTTTCATTGAGAAATGTTAAATTAATAATAAAAACATCATTAGAGGCCTTGCTAGCTTTTAAAGTAATGTTAAATTTCCAATAAATGTCTTCTTAACTAAGAAGCCGCCATTTGCAAAGATAGAAACAATGGTTTCAAAAGCATTTGGCGATAGGGAATTACAACGTATATAAGAGAAAAATTTGCGTCTAGATCGTAACTTGCCTCGGTAGCTCAGTTGGTAGAGCACTTGGCCCGGAAAGCCAAGGGTCCCGGGTTTGAGTCCCGGTCTAGGCGAAAATTTTTCTCTTCAAATTTAATTTATCTTTCATTGAGAAATGTTAAATTAATAATAAAAACATCATTAGAGGCCTTACTGGCTTTTAAAGTAACGTTAAATTTCCAATAAATGTCTTCTTAACTAAGAAGCCGCCATTTGCAAAGATAGAAACAATGGTTTCAAAAGCATTTGGCGATAGGGAATTACAACGTATATAAGAGAAAAATTTGCGTCTAGATCGTAACTCGCCTCGGTAGCTCAGTTGGTAGAGCACTTGGCCCGGAAAGCGAAGGGTCCCGGGTTCGAGTCCCGGTCTAGGCGAAAATTTTTCTCTTCAAATTTAATTTATCTTTCATTGAGAAATGTTAAATTAATAATAAAAACATCATTGTTTAGTACACTACTTTAGTCCGAACATATTCAATTGAAGGAAAATTGAGTATCTACTTTGATATACATTACTCTGACCTATCTCATTAATACAGAAAGAAATGTTAACAGCGTAATATATTAAAAATAATAGGCATTTCCTGTCATTTGTGCATATGCCCTTTTTTGGTGAACATACAAGTTTGATGGAAATTTTATTACTTTGCAAAATTTTACATAGAAAATAATGATTGGCATGAGGAACATTGTCCAAAGTTTTGAATGCATCCCATTTAAAACAAAATATGAACACCTTTTCCTAATTAGAAAACTCTTAGCTCTCAAGATTTTGAATTAAATATCAAATGCTACAAAAGCCACTGGTAATCTAAAGTTTGAGAATGTTAACAAAATAATAACTGTAACTAACTAAATAAAAAGTTGTGGTTAATATATAGCATGTGTTCATCATTTCGTCTTCAGTTTCTTCAGCTGGAGGTCCTAGTTTTGCCTCTTCTATTAAATCTTTATGTCAGTTCTTTGAATCTTCATTCAAGAAGGGAAACAAATTTCTAATATAATTTTCCTTAATCTGTTTAAGTGGAATGCGTTTCAATTTTGGGGGCATGACAAGATGAATTTCCAAAATATGAATTCATTGAATGTATTACCCTAGAATTTAGAAGCAAACACTCTCCCTGAAGGCTCACGAAGGATTTGGCAGTATTTCTGAATCTGAAAAGGAAACATGTTGGTTTCTTCATGAGGTATGGATTCAGTGTTCCTGTCCATTCTTTCAAAATTGAATTGTTCCATAGAAATTAATATGGTTGTTTCTTCGACAAGATGAAATAACTTCACAATATTCTTTAACAATTTCCACTGTTGAAACTTTTGCATCTTACCGCTGTGGTCTCGAAGTAGCGTGCTGCCTTGTCATGCAGGCCCGGGTTTGATTCCCGGTCGGGACATGCTCCTGGGTGAGGTTTTTTCAGAGTTTTTCCTCACCTATAAGACATGTCAGGAAGCTTTAGGGCCCAATGGTCCCCAAAAATCATCTGGCCATCATTATCATCATTCACTGGTGTGGAAAGCAACGGGAAGCTACTACACCTATAATTCCCTAGTAAAGCTGCAAAGCATAGCATGAAAATGCTATGATTGCAGTGAAAGGCCTGCCCTTGGACAAAATTACTATGGATGGATGGAATGATATATAAGCCAAATTTTGGTCAAATTGTGAGTAACTGTGACCTCTAACTGGAAAACATGTGCAGCATTTTGACATTGTGCACTTTCGAAAAACAAGAAATAAATTTGACATTTTATTCTAGCCTCCAGCACCATCTGAAAAGGCGTATCTTTATTAAGTATGAGATGTTTCTTCCTTTGTTGCCTTCAACGTTTCAGAATTATTATGGAATCACAGCAAATCACCTACACGTGCATGAAGCACAAACTACTGTACAAACAATCTATATTTGGTTCGTGTTCCGGTTGTCTTCATACTCGACGTTTCGTCTACTGCTATGGTAGACCTCATCAGGAGATACTGCGTGCTCTGTGAACTCCTCAACAGATGGCTGCAGACTGGCTGGTCGTTGGAAACTGTCTCCCTATTTATAGGTAAACCCCGGGTGGTGGGGGGGTTTTCTGTGCAGTCCGTGTTTTGTGCTGTTTTTGTGCCGTTTGCAGAAGTCATAGGCTTCGTTGTAGTGTTGTGCAGTGCTGGGATCCATATTTTGTTTATCTTCGTGGTTTTTTCTTTTTTCTTGAAGGAATTTTTATGTTTATATATTTCGATGGCTTCTCTGTATAGTCTGGTGTAGTAATGTGGTGTTTGGGATAATACCTGAGTTTCTTCAAATCTTATAATTTGTTGTTGGTTGTTCATCAAGTGTTCCGCTATGGCCGATTTTTCATTTTGTTTTAGTCTGCAGTGTCTCATGTGTTCTTGCAATCTTGTGTCAATCATTCTTTTTGTTGTACCGATGTAAACCTCTCCACAACTGCATGGGATATGATATATACCGGCAGAACTTAAAGGATATCTAGTGTCTTTGGGTGGGCGTAGTATATTGCTGATTTTTTGTGTTGGTTTGTAGGTTGTTGATATGTTAAATTTCTTTAATATTCGTCCAATTTTCTCTGTTCACGGGCCCCAGCTGTGCTCACAACAGCAACAGGGGCGTCCCCGGTGGCGGATAGGGAACGGTCGGTGGTTTGCTTGCATTCCTCCTGGCTAGGTCCAGACCGGACCCTCGGGCCATTTGTGAGGTCGTCAGGACTCGAGCGACCTGACGTACTACATAGCTCGTGCTGCGCCCACTTCAGCAGCCTAATGCGTCCCATCGGTGCCTTAGTGGGGAAAAGGTCGGTGGATCTGCTAGTCAGTCCTCCCTTCCAAGTCCGATGGACTTGCGGACCATAAGTGGGGTCAACAGGAGACGAGCGCCCTGTTGTACTAATGCTCACACTGCATGGACCCACTAGCAGGAGCGTGCGGTCATCGTGGCGAAGTGGCGGGAGATCGGAGATCAAGAGCTCCTTTCTCTTGGTTCTATGAACCTGAGGTCCATCTGTGGGGGCATCATGGGCGGTGAGCACCCTGGATGCCTACATTGCTCAGTGGGCTGGACTCACAGCAGCGGCACGACTAAGCCTAGTCTTGCGAATGGGCTGGTTGGGACAATACCGGGCGTAATGCTGGGAATCACTACCAGGTCAGTAAGCTCGGAAATGGAGAAAGCTCAGTCTTTTGAGTGTGGGATTTGCGCCGAATCCTGGACCGGGCGACCCATGGACAATCTGTGAGGTCGTCAGGAGTTGAGCAACCTGACATACTAATGCTCAGGCTGGACCCACTTCAGCAACAAAACATGTCCTCAGCTGGTGCACTGGGGGAATAGTCGGTGGATCTGCTCGACAGTCCTCCCAGCTAAGTCCAAGGGACTCATGAACCATTAGTGGGGTCAGCAGGAGATGAGCGCCCTGTCATACTATTCGCTTACCTGTGGGAGCTTGCGAGCTCCTAGCTGGCCCATAACTGCAACAGGACATGTCCCTGGGGGGCGGACCAGCATAGTGGGGAGCAACTGTGCTGGCTCCCGGCTCAAGCCCTAGCCGGTCTCACAACGGCTGCAGGATGCATCCCTAGAGGCAGAACAGGGAAATGGTCGGTGGATCTGCGACAGCAGTCCTCCCAGCTAGGCTCATGGAGCCCGTGGACCAACTGTGGGGTCATCAGGAATGAGCGACCTGATATACTATGTAGCTCAGCAATTTCCCCTGAAGTTGCGACTCCAACACCTTCTCCCTGAGGTGTTGGTTTTATTGCCTGTGAACTTGAATGTGGTCGCGATGTAGAAAAGGGAGGACAAGAATTCTGGGACTTGGGAGTAGGGCCTTATGGCCGAGGTATCCCAAGGGGTGGTGGTAATGGGTCCAGATGTTATTGTTTTGATATAAGGTAGGTAAACCTTACCATTTGTCTCTTCCTTGTTTTCGTACCTATATTTCTTGGGATTTATGGCTCGACAAAAATCTGTTTTGCTGTATCCATTGGTTTGAAAAGCTGCTTGGAGATGATTGATTTCTTCTTGCAGATACTGTGGTTCCGAAATCCTTTTGGATCGTTCAACCAGGACCACGGCCTATAAGCCCGGAAGACGAATCAAATATGGATCAAGACGCCGGTCGTGAAAGCCTACAATTCTACTGTACAAACATCTGAACACCTGCAAAACCAGTGCAACATGGTACACTTGTACTCTTTCAACAAATGTGCCATTTAGGCAGCTTGGATGTAGACAAAATTTTAATATATGTTAGAAGAAGACCAGTACCTCAAGGATATGCAATCACCCTAAAAAGGGTGTATACTGCCATAAGCCGTTGTTAGGGTGACATCCTCAATTATTTCCTGTATAATTTACCTCCCTCAAATTAGGATTATATTTGTTCACCAACTCACATACTACATTTATAATAACTAATTAAAAAAATGGTTAGTATAAGTTTTACCATTTGGAGAGTTTTGTCCAAATGTCAGCATAATACACTAGAAACATATTTTATATTGTTATCAAACAGGCTTAAATTTCAAGGCAGGCATCATATATTGAAAGGAGAACCACAGATAATATAATCTGTTTATTTTGTCTGCATCGGAACACTATTTTGTAGCAGACCCATGAATCAATAATAGTGAAATATTATGCACCATCAGGTTGTATCTTTTACTTTTCTTGTTTAAACCAAGATATCAAGGGGTCTAGTTGACCCAGAGCTTTAATATTTATACAAATAGTAGTTTAAAGTATAAAGATAATAAATACATTTAAAAAAATTACCATTTTGCACCCTCCTCCAGTTTTTTAAGCTTATTAAGGAAATTAAAAGTTGCCAAGTGGTCCGTTTTCATATACATGCACACGAATAATGATAAATATAGATAATTCACTGGCCTTCAAAAACCTTGAAATCCACACCTGTCGGTGTCATTTCAATATATGGAACACACTGTCATCTTCTGATTCATAGAATAAATTCTTGCTTCCATCCAGGATATTGCTGTTGTTGTACTTCACAACCATGTTCTCTCATATCTTGGACAAAAGGGAGTTTTGATCCATACACAAATTTCAGAGACTGTAAAATATTTAAGTAGTATTTTTCAAATCAACTGATGCACACATCATATCAGCTTCAGTGGTCTAGAGATTAAGTTCTTTGCTTCTGGTCCTGATTCCAGTAGATGAAAACAAAACCAATGTAGTACAAGAGCTTTATTCTTTAGGAGGACACTGTTTTCATCTTCCCTGCACACTTTCATACCTTCTCATCATTCTATCCTTTTGAAGCATATGTACTACTTCATTTATATAAACAGTCAGGCTATTGTAAACAGGGTGGAACAGAAGTCTACCACAAATCTTCACAGGTTATTTTTTAAGGAAGAATTTCTGCTTTAACGGGATTTGAACCCAAGACCACTGGTTTTATGCACCAATGCACTTAACAATTGTGCTATCTAGGCAGCCCTGCCCAAATACAAGTTTTTCTCTCTCTTGTATAACCCTGTTTCCCCATAGCATAAACCTTCGTTCACAACACAATTGGGTCACTTCTAATTCAAGATGACTTAATGATGGGGTTATTACTACTACTATTATAGCTATAAAGCTATTATTAAGATAAATAAGGTTGGTCCATATTCTTCTTACCTAATATAGTTGTTTCTTTTAGACATATGTTTCAAATTTAACTTTTATAGGAATATAATCACTATGAGGTTTAATTTATGGTGAAATTAAATGTTTCTTACCTCTCCTCATCTATATTTTCTAAGTTAATCGCGATTTCGAGACTATAACTGTCTCATCATCACAACTTTGTTGGCAACTGGTGTTATGTCGATCGGAAGAACCTCCTCTTCTTCCCTCTGTTGGTGGACCGATGAACCTCTGGATCAGGTCAAAATTTGCAGGAATTTCGAAGTTCGTAAGTTTTCTTTTGTTTTTCTGAATGTAGATCTTTTCCCAAACCGTGAGTTCCTTTTGTTTGTCTGTTTGTTTAATTAGACTGGCTTTTGATTCAATTAAATGTTTTTCGGAAAACAAAAAGAAATTTGAAAACAAGGGTGAAAGAACATCTTAGAAACATCAAAAATGGAGAAGTGGAAAAGTCAGCAGTAGGTGCTCATGCTTGGTCCGAAAAACATTTAATTGAATCAAAAGCCAGTCTAATTAAACAAATAGACAAACAAAAGGAACTCACGGTTTGGGAAAAGATCTACATTCAGAAAAACAAAAGAAAACTTATGAACTTTGAAATTCCTGCAAATTTTGACCTGATCCAGAGGTTCATCGGTCTACCAACAGAGGGAAGAATAGGTTCTTCCGATCGACATAACACCAGTTGCAAACAAAGTTGTGATGATGAGACAGTTATAGTCTCGAAACCGCAATTAACTTAGAAAATATAGATGAGGAGAGGTAAGAAACATTTAATTTCACCATATGTTTCAAAGTATGTTTGCTCCATCTTTCACCTGTACCAACTGAAGATGGAGCTTGAAACATATGTCTAAAAGAAACAACAATATGAAGTAAGAAGAAAATAGACCAATTAAATTTGAAGAGAAAAATTTTTGTCCAGACCGGGACTTGAACCTGGGACCTTTGGTATACTGTACCAATGCTCTACTAACTGAGTTCTGATCTGGACGATAATTTTTGTCTTCAAATTTAATTCATCTTTCAATGAGAAGAATAATAAAAACATCAATATAGACCAAACTTATTTATTAAGTAAAATCTCATTAAGTTACTTCCTATTGTATTTTAAAATATTATTAAGATGTTAAATTGAATTTATACACTTAGTTTAATTCATAAATTATTTTTGAAGACAAGCATTTCTGCCCGGATTGAGAATTTGGGTCACAGGTTGTGCAAGTATTTTGATATAAAGAACCCATTGTCTCCAGTGACTTACACAGAGTAATGTGTTAAATATGTATAAGTCTATATCTTAATAAAAAAAACCTGCATAGTAGACCACTCTCTTGTGGTGCGCAGATTGGCAGTAATGGGAGTCATTTATGCTCTTGAGTTTGTGTACGTGTTATATTAAATTGCAACCTTTGCACCTACTATTTGTAGATCTAGAGAAAGCATACGACAATGTCCCTATAGAGAAACTATGGATTGCTTTAAGATGTATGGGAATTAAAACTATAATAATTAAAGCTATACAAAATTTATATGACAATTGCATGTCTAAAATTAAAATTGGCAGTAAATTGTCACATGGTTTTACGATAAATAAAGGTCTTCGTCAAGGTTGTTGTCTATCAGCGACTCTGTTTAAAATATATGTACATGAAATATTAAAGAATTGGAGGAGAAAATGTTCAAGCATGGGAATTCCTATTTCAAACAACAAAACTTTATACAACTTACATTTTGCAGATGATCAATTGTTAATTGCACAAGATTATGAAGATTTAGAATATATGACTAGAAAAGTAATAGAAGAATGTGAAAAATGGGGTTTAAATTTGAACATGAAAAAAACAAAATATTTATCAATTGGTGAACCAGAACAAAATTTAATTTTGGAGACTGGAGAAACAATAAAATCTTGTAGTGAGATCACATATTTAGGAATTAAAATAAATAAAAATGGGAGTTATGAAGAGGAAATAAGAAATAGAAATAATAAAGGAAAATTTGCAATTGCTTGCCTCAATGGAATATTGTGGGATAAAAATATAAGTAATAAAAATAAAATGAATATATATCATACAATTGTTAAAAGCATCATTACTTATGGAGCAGAACTTTGGCCATTAACAACAAAAACAAATAAGTATCTTTTGGCAATGGAAATGGATTTTATACGAAGGGCCGCAAGAATTTCAAGAAGAGAAAAAATTAGGAACTCAGTTATAAGGGAGAAAATGAAGATTGAAGACACTATTTTAGATTATATTAAAACTCAGCAATTAAGATGGTACGGACATGTCCAGCGAATGGAAGAGGATCAACTACCAAAATCTGTTTTGGAATGGAAACCTGAGGGAAGACGAAGCAGAGGAAGACCTAAACCCTCCTGGAGTCAGGGAATATGTTTATATATGAAGGAGAAACATCTACAACCAGGAGATTGGATGGACCGACAAAATTGGCAATTAGGAATCGGACGATGTCAAAGACATTAATCAACCTATGATCTATCTATATTAAATTCACTTGATTTAGTAACTCCCATTTGGAGTCTCGGCATTTTGGACTCCCCACCAGCTGATGTTGCTGTCCAGTACAGTCACATGACTACTTCAAACTTCTAGGGTTCTTTCTAACTTGTGGGCTTATAGCATGTCATTTGGACTGTGGTAAGTTTGGTTCTGATAGATTACAAAAAAAAAAATAAAAATCAACACTTGCTTTAAACTAAGAAACAGTTCAAGAGTGCACAGTGTTTTGTTCTCTACTGTTTGTGTTTAACAAATGAGTTTTCTCCTTGGTTTATTTCATTACTCATGTAATATTTATATTGCAGTTTGTGATTTTTACAATATGTACTTCAGATGATGATTTGTTGATTAATTTTTCTTTGTAATTTTGAGGAAGTGGCTGAATTCAGATATCCAGGAACAATAATTTCAGTGGCACTGGGGTACACAGAGAGGTTAAACATAGGCTCAATTCTGGAAATGCATGCTATTACACATTACAAGAACTCTTGTCATCACAACTTTTCTCAAAAAACATTAAACTAAAAATATATTCCCCCAGATATATTATAAGGTTGCAAAACATAGACTCTTACTTAAAGGGAGGAGAAAAGATTACGAGTATCTGAGAATAAAGTTCTTAGGAACATTTTTGGACCAAAGAGAGATGAACAGTCAGGCAAATGGAGAAGACTGCATAACAGTGAGCTACATGATCTTTATAGGAAACCAGATATAATTAGAACAGTTAAGTCTCATAGACTGTGATCAGCTGGACATGTGGCACAAATGGGGAATGGAAGAGATGTACGGAAATGTCTTGTAGGAAAATCATAATGAAAGCACCCAGTATGTAGTCCAAGAATGAGGTGGAAAAATAACATTATCCATGATTTGAGTGAAGTGGATTATACAGGGGATGATTGGAAAATATTAGCTCAGGATAGGGATGTTTGGAGAGCTTATGTCCATATGGCTGTGAACCTTTAGGTTCGTTATTGCCAGTGAGCTAGTTAATCTATCTTATCACAGTGTAAAGGACATGCTACACGTCTAACATGGGGCACGCCAAAGTGTAGTTGGTTAAGACTGTGAGCTACAAGCAAGAAGATTGGGGGCTTCAGCTCTGGTGGGACCAGGATTTTTAAACTGGCATAAATTTTCTGGAGGCACCATGGTCCTGGGTTGATTCAGCCTCAAACAAAAATGAATACCACATGCATGTTCTGTAGGTAAATACTGCCTTGATGCAGGACTGACAATCTGGTAGACATCTCATGCGAATTGTCAGGTAAGGCATAGAAGGGTCACTTTACCTATCTACCTTATCAACAACACATTACTCTATGTTTCATTTTAGGAAGTAATATTTTGAGGTTCTTTTAATCAAGTTATTTTGAGTCTGTAATATCTTACCTCAATATTAATGTTGATTTGTTCTTGAACATGTTTTGATTAGTTTTCTAATCATCTTCAGCATCATGGCCAGACTGGTTGCATTTATGTTGTAAACCTTGGATGTTGATGTCAGCTCCCTCCTGCGGTTGACCAAGGAACCTCCAAACTAGGTCACGTTCAGTCGGTATTTCGAAATTCATAACTCTGTCCTTGTTCTTCTTTTCCAAATAGCTCTTTTGTATTTTCTACCTGTTTTAATAATTTAGTATTCAAATTTATATTATGTTTTTCAGACCAAACATGAGCACATTACCCTATAATAAATCACCAGAAATCCCTTAAATTAAAGCACTCGGCCAGTATCCATGAACAGACGTTCATAATGAGGCTATGCATGTAATTATTAATGAAGTTTGTCTGTAGGGTTTTGTTCCATCCTGTAATTGATAAAAAAAACAAGATATTGATCAGTTGTTGCTATAATACCAGATATTGACCTATTTAACCATACAATATTTAATGTGAATTGTAACTTCTATTGGTGAAACTTACTCTTATTATTACAAAGTTGTAAACATTTTACATTTTGAGGTCTAGAACCATTTTTTTTAGAATTCTTGTTATGAGGTGAATGTACCATGTCCATAGGCATTGTGAGAATAAAACAGGAATTCAATATTTTGATTACTAATGCCATTATTAATCATCATCATCATCATAGTACATTCACGAATTTAGGCCATTTGTTGACCTGTTTCGGCCTCAAGAGAAACACCATCCAGAAGTCTTTTGAGTGGACGTCCTGGTCTTCTTCTTCCTGCGGGTTGATATCTTAACATTAGTTTGGGTATTCTGTGATCTTCCATTCGATGAACATGTTGTATCCATCTTGACTTATAATCAGAAATTTTGTTTTCTAAAGATTCCATGTGTAATTCTTCTAAGATGTCTTCATTTTTTTTGTGATCTAGTAGTGTGTATCCTGCAGTCCTCCGAAGATATCTCATTTCAGCAGATCTAAGTCTCTGTATATCCTTCTGTTTCAACGTCCATACTTCGCTACCATACAAAAGAGTTGGAAGAGCCAGTGTTTTATACACTTTCAGTCTTGAATGCTTTTGGACTAACTGTGGCTTGAAGATAGAATTTATTAACCCTAAAATTCTTAAAAATTTAGATATTTTTGCATTTACATCCTTTTCTTGCCATTATTAATTGAAATATTAAATTCCTGTTTCATTCTTGCAATGCCCATGATATGGGACATTCACCTCATGACATGTATATGATCTAATGCCACCCAATGTACTTATTATGTGTCTGTCTCCGTGCTGATATGTGGCATTAATGTGGTCTATTTTTAATTTATGCACCACTTCGGCAGACCACTTTATATAGATGATGTATTTTTGAAATGTATACAGAGACAAGTTTAAGAGGAGTGAAGCTTATTGCATGAGAGTCATAATGCAGAGGGAGAAATTAAACCCGGTGCACCAAGTAGCGTACTCCTGTCGAAAAGCACCAAAGGGGCCCACTAGGCTTAACCTCCCCATCAGTAGTACCACATGTCTTTTTAACATTTTTACTGCAGAGGGATTTGCAATTTAATGAAGGAAATTAGTGCACAATCTAGTGATTAAAAATTGTACACCACCATCCTCCCTGTCCTGGTCCCAAGATTGAAAATTCTATAATTAATTTTAGAATTAAAATTTTGAACCTTACACAACCTAGTGATTAAAAATTGTACACCACCCACCCGCACTCCTGGTTTCAAGGTTGAAAATTTTACTTTTAAAATTTTGCATAAACTGCCAGGCCTGCTACCATTTGAGTCAGCACAACGGACTTTACCTCATAACAAGAATTCTAAAAAAAAAAAGGATTTACAATATAATGGTTCTAGACCTTCAATTTGTCAATAAGCTTTTTGTATACCCCTGAGTGTCACCAATACAAAATCACTGTATATATTGTACATGATAATCTGTCTATACATATGTAATATATAATTTGTTTTAATGCAGTAATTATTGCTAAGAGATTGCCATATTTTTGCCAAGTTTTAAATTGCACAGTGATGTTGATCTCATGAAAGTAAATGTCAAGTCCAGCCACATCATGTATTGCATTAGCTCACAGGTCTGTATCTTTTCATACTTTAGACAAAATAAGACATTAAATATTTTTAAACTCATTTAAAAAAAAGTCACGTTACCTCATATTTTGTCTTCTTTATCGACCAGTTTTAAAGTGTTACTCTCCATCGTAAGTATTTTCTTGATCATTGCTCTGTCGTGGAGATGCACTGTTTCTTCCTCCATCTTTGCATCACTACGATAGAACGACGGCCAAGAAAATACTGATGATGGAGAATAATACTCTTAAAAAAGAAGATAAATTATGAGGTGAGGTGATTTTTTTATCAATATTAAATTATTAATACCTCATAGTGTTATAGAAAAGTTTAAACATCCATTATTATTAAAAGTACACCTTACGTCATATTTAGTCTTCTTTTTAAGACCAGTTTTGGAGAAACTAATAATCTTGCATCTTAGTTTTTCTGAAACTGGTCTTAAAAAAAGTCTTAATATGAGGTGAGGTGTAGTTTTAACATTTATTTACTAATACCTCATAGTGTTACTTCCTACAAATTTTGAAAATATTCTCAAAATTGCATGAATATGAGATATATTTTAAAGAAATTAAAATGAAAATATACTCCTCACTTTATTTCCTTACCTTCAGTGCATAAAAAGTAATTTTGACATTTTTTGGTTGTCATTTCCTTTAAAACCCTACTTTTGAACATGTCAGATACAATTCTTTGTTGAGAAAATGATGTAAGCAAAGCATAAAGATCAGTGACAAGACGTGAGTTTGGGGAGGAAGGAAGCTCCATAGTGGAAAAAAAAAAAAACTTCACTAAAAATAATTACATGATTATATAAAAAAGGAGATGTTAGACATAATTCAATTATAGTTTTGCCGAACTGTTTCAACTGCTTAAGGTTTTTATGTGATGAAATGAGAGTTTGTGTCCTTTTTGGGTTTTATGAAAATTATTCAGATCCTCAATACCTGTTTTATTGCAAACATTCTTTTCAGGCAAAAACAAAAGACATGGCCAGCAGATTTTTTTTTTTTAGATTATTGCAACCACATAACCATGGGATAGTTTGATAGGAATTTTAATTGAAATATCCTGTGAAAATTTTACTGCCTTAATATTGAGTGAGAGACTGTGTAGATCTACAATTTTATATTAATTTATTTTGTCTTGAAATGAAAGTGAATTAAACGGGAGTTGTAAAAAGTTGATCAATAGCACATTCACATATTACAGGTTCATGATGTTGTTGCAACTCCGTTTGAATGTTCACGGCAGAGTTGCTAGCATGAGAGGATTCTTCTTGGAAGCTCTTGGCTAGTGAGCTTCTATACGATTCACTCACGGACAAAATGCAGAATAAAATAAATTACAAGAAACGCTTCAAAATTCACACTATTTGTCTAGTGACAAGGTCACAATAAAATATAACAAACAAACTACATACTATAAACTAAATAAAATGAATAAAACTTATATTTCAATACTAACTGAGGGCAACAAACTTTACTTTTTTTTTCAACATAGAATGTCGGCGATAAGATGTGGCTAGGCCTGGCACATCCAAGCCACCAGGAACGGAATATGTAATTTGGGAAACCTCTGACAAATGACACTAGCATACAGATTTAAGTTATAAATTATTTACTTATAATTATTTAAAATGAATTAAATTTTTTAACATAAGAATTTTATAATTTTAAATTATATTTAAAATAGTTTAATTTTGTAAAAATTATAGGGAAGCACCGCTTCCAGCACTTCCATTGATGCCTCGCCACTGATAAAGATGTAGCCACTTAGGAAGGGTCTTGAGAGATGGAATGTAAGGCAGAGAGAACTGAATTCTCTTATTGTACTATGTAACAAATGCCACCTCAAAATTTTTAGAATCTTCGCAGACACAGTAAATAGTAAGTATATAATACAAAAACCACATTAGAATCAAAGCAAGTAATTGTAATCTAAACAATTTTGAATATAATGTAAGTGCACCCAATTTTGCCATAATTAATTTCATTCATATTTTAGAATCTATATTTAAAAAATTTAAAATTAGCATCTTGTAAATTAAGGTTGTAATCGCACAATTTCTGAGAAAGTTTACTTAAAATCCACAATAATGGTTTCAAAAAAGAAAACAAAATATGTCAGTTGGCAAAATTACCATACACTGGTTTCCAATTTTGTCACTTCATAATGATTTTGAATACCAAACAAATGTTATAACAAATTTAGGAGTGAAATGTGCACAGTGTAAGTTTTTAAATGACATATAACATATTGTATACAGATATTGGATTAAACTCCAGTGAGTAGATATTCAGTGAAGTAAAATAATTTGTTCATCACGATAGAAATAACTACCTTTGAGATTCCCCTTCTGGAAAACCATGATCACTCCAAACTTTATTTTGGATTAAGAAATGAGGTGGAACTGCTATTTGTCGGTGTGATTGTCAGTTGCCCTGAGAATAGACCGTGACTAATTTGCATGGTATATATATATATATATATATATATATATATATATATATGTATGTATCTAATGCTCAAGATTTGACAATTAAGCCAGTTTTCTTGTTTTTGAGGATAATTAGCAGTGTTTAAATTGAAAAAATCTCAATTCTTCTACAGTTAGGTGGGTACATAATTATTTCCAATCTTAGATATTAAAATTATTACTTCTCACTGAAAAACAAATTTTATTTGAAGAGAAAAATACCTAAATCGTATTTAAACTCTGTGTCTCTGGTTCTGCACACCAGTCCTCTGACCACTAAGCTACCACAGGCTCCTGATTCAAATTAATATTAATTCTCTCCTTTTATATAAATTCCTGTGTGCCGAGATTATGAACTTTTCATTCTACACACCTTCTGCGACTTCTTTAACATGAAGATTGGGAATTAACACCACATTTATAGCTATTGAAGCTTATTTTCGATCTTAGATATTAAATTGATCACTTCTCATCAAATAACAAATTTTATTTGAAAAGAAAAATATGCACCTGAATCGGGATTTGAACCCGATATTTACTTTTTCTTTGTATGTTTGTGCTGTTATACAACTAACATTTGTTATATTGTCAAATCATATATTTCTTAACAGAAATTAAATGAGAAAGCATAGTAACAGATAAAACATAATTGACAAATTTTGTGGTAACAGAGAATAAGTTCTAATATTGACTTAATTCATTTTAATTTTAATTTAATTTATACAAATATTTACTTATTCTATGTGTTGAATCGGCTGCAGTGGACTAGTGGTTATGCTCCTTGCCTCTGCTCCCGAGGGTCGCGAGGTCAAACCTGGCCGGGGTCGATGGATTTTTTAGGATGGAAAAATCCAAGGAGCAAGTCCTCCAGGAGGGACTTTAAGCCGTGGGTCCCAAGTCTGAAGATTTTCAGGCTCGTAAAACATCCTTAAGCCTGAATGAAAAAGCCTCTAAGCAAAATTTACCGAATTTTCCCGTCCTAGTACTACCTTGGTTTCCTAGATGTCAGTATGAGGCAGAACGCTGACCACGGACCACTTAAATGACATCTATACGAAAACAAGTGTAACTAAATTAGTATGGTTCAAATTCTTCCCTGTAGGGGGAGAGCGCCTAAATCTCTGTTAAGGGAAACATGGGCTTACAAGAAGAAGATGTTTTGATCTTTTGAACTTATATGTTTATGTATAAATATTTACTTATTCTATGTTCTGATGTTTTGATCTTATGTAATTTTCTATCTTTATATAATATTATTGACTGATTGAGTGGAAGAGAAGGCCTTATGGCTTTTAACTCTGCCAGTTTAAAAAAAAAATCTTTATTATTATTTATATATGTACACAAATTTCAATGCTGTTATTAGAAGTTTTCTTTATATTGCTGTTCCTATCACTTGACGCTAGCTTATTTAGGCCTACTGCAGGTTATTAAAGATGTAACAAGTTATAAAGGAGCTCTACAAGTTTGAAATACTCATGTAACAGTAGTAGACAGTCCAATACTAGTCTCACTCTAAGTTGGATTCCTAACTAAGAATTACTATCAAATTAATTCAATACAACATAGTGTAACATGTACTGATAGAGAGACAAGCCCAAGACCTTCCTTTCCAGCAATCTGCCAGGATTGGAAAGTGGTCTGTGATGGAGGTAAGTTGTATCTCTATACCTCTGTTTGTAAACAAGTTGAAGTTAAATCCTGATGCTATATTTTCATAACTTACCTCATTTGTACTGCCCTGCTAAGAACCTAAGTAATAAAATAATGTTGCTAAATAACAGATAATGATTTGGATTAGTAGACTCTATGTCTTCATAGTTAAATACGGGAAATAACATTATGAGGTTTTTAATTCATAAATTAATGAGTCATATTTAACATCTTACCTCATATTTTATGTTTCTTCAAACACGGGAACTAGTTTTCGAGAAAAGGATCTCTCTCATTTTCAACTGACATTATGACTACCGATTCCAACAAAAATCCGATAGTCATAATGTCGGTTGAAAATGAGAGAGATCCTTCTCTTGAAAACTAGTTCCCGTGTTCGAAGAAACGTAAAATATGAGGTAAGATGTTAAAAATGACTCTATTTACGAAAGACTCTATGTACTTACAGTCAGAGTGGAAAAAGAAACAAAGAATTTTACTGAAACTGCATATATGTGCATTCAGAAGACTTCCTATGTGGTTTATATTTTCTTGAAAATTCATGTCAATGTGAAACATATCATAAATCTGTCTTCATAATTAAGTATGAGTATATTCATATGTTCAGCATAACATAAATGCAAAAATAAAATTCAATTAATAAACTCTTTATTTTATAATATCTAGACAATACTTGATGTGGTTGGGCAATTTTGAGTAGCAGAAGATGGCAGCACGAGTTATCTGTACATTTGTGAAACCATTTATGCTACTCTCTTGTTTTATGTTTCTTGTACATACTTTAGAATAATTGAGAAAGTGCTGTTTTTATATAGGTATAATAAATACATAATATTCCTATTTCTCTAATGTCGCAAATAAACCTATTCTATGTATATAAACTTTTTGTAACTGTTCTTTTAGAGATATTTAATATCTTCTTTTTCTTTTCTGTGTAATTATCCTAGGCCTACAGCCTGTTCATTCCAGAAACCAAGAATCTTTCCAATGTTTCTTTAGTCTTCCAGGTGACTTCCTCCCCTCCATTGATAGATTATTATCTTTTGATATACGAACCATCCTGTTTGATATCATTGTAGTAAAGTAAAGTGATCCCACAACAAGCCCGGAGGCCCTTGGGGTAGTAGGAGGTTAAGGCTCCCACTTTTTCTAGACAATCGGCACTTTATGTCAGCCCTGCGTGACGGCCGCCTTTACCCCCAGAACAAGCATCTGGTACTCATTTCCATTAGAGGCTGAGTCGACCCCAGGGCCATAGGATATCATTGTAGATACATGCAAATGCCATTCATGTCTTCTCTTATTCACACATTCATTTATTGCTTGAATATCCAGCTCTCTCCTTATTTTCTAATTTTATCTCTCCTTGTAGGATTTTCTTTAGGGTATTCATCTCATGTGTTTCTATAATCTTTCATTCTTGTCTCGGAGGCATAGCTCACTATCACTGCTTTACACATTATAATTTTCATTTCCTTATTTAAATATTTATTCTTTCAGATTATATCATGAACACAACCTTATTAATTTGACATATACGCTCATTTTGCAGTGATCCCCAACTAGTTATCTCAAATCTCTGTTACATAAAAACCATGACCTGCTCAGTTATCCTTCCATCGAGTTCCAACTTGTATCTTAAAGGAATTATTTGTATTCATAGATTTAGTTTCGGTTGATGATATTTTCATGTTAAATATGGTTAATTGATGGGTTGGTTGTTTAATGTGGTAATAAGGAAAATAATGGTATTGCAGATGTGGCATTATAGCTCCAGAGAGACAAATCCTACTGAAATTATTGCTGTCACTGCAGTCGATTGGCAGCAAAAGGACTCGTGTAGTTAACGTGAGGAAATCCTCCATCCTTAATTAATTAATTTATAATGACTATTTAACTCATGCCCAAAATGACGTTTCGATGAATTTTGTTCTGCAACCAATGAAAGTCGTGTTTCACCTCACTCTTTACTGAATTCTCTTAACCACCTCCTACAGTTCCTCTTTTTTTAATTCTCTGAACAGGTCAGAGCATTATTTTGCAGTGACTGACTCTCCAACAAAGCCGCCAGGTTTGAATGTACAAAATGGCAAACACAAGATTTTGCTGCACTTTAAATGAAGATATAGACGAAATAATCCAGCAATCTAAGCCTCAAACACTCAAAGTAATAGAAAATATATTTGGAGCCAGTTCGAAAGATTTTGTCAACAATGAAATTACATATTAACATCAGAAACTCCAACAAAATACATTCCACTTCATGGATAATTATTTAAATATTTGAAGTTGCCCACACCAGTTGGCAATAAATGCTATTATATGATCAAGTTCCACTGTGTAAACAAATGAAACATAACCACACAATTCTGATTTGTTTTCAAACATCGCCGTTTACATCAAATAAATAAATATTTTACAATAACTATATTTAAATAATGATTTTTGAATAAACAGCTTAATTTTATTCGTTAAATAGTCGTAACAAATGCCACTCTTGATTTCCAAATCCTCTAGATAAATTAGCTCGTCACTTCGTGAATTTATGGATGATTTTGTAAATCACTTGTCACATTACTTATGATTATTTTAATGTTAATATGAAATGATGATTATAGTGAAATGGGTTCTGGCAATGAGTCTCTGATCAACCATATGCTGTTATTAAAACTTTTTTAGTATTGCTGCATTAATATACTTCAGAAAACATAAATCATGTTATACAAAGCAGATAAGTAATATCTGATGCTCCCTGGGAATATGTCATGTGAGTAAATTAAAAGTGGTGTAAATAAAGACTTTAAAATATTATTGATGGTTACGACAGATTTGCATGTGTCTTGCAAATGCATGGAATTTTAAAAACTAAAACCAACATTGATAACAAAAAAATTTATACTCTGCAACATTAGATTCAAACTAATTAATAGCTACGTTAGGAAACGTCAGAAGTTCAACTCATAGGTATATATAACTATCCTAACATTATTCAATAAAAATACAAAGTCAAAAGTGCAAACAAATTGATTCAGTTTACAGATTGTAATAATTAAAAGGATATTGTTAAATATTCTGCAATGAACTGACTCAAAACTGTCTGATCTAACTTAGATCATTTTGCTTTATTCCAAGAACGAAGATAACTACAGGACATGACAATATCAAGGATCAGTGATCCAGAAATATTTTTTATATTCTGTGCTCTTCTATAGCTATACTGATTATTTTAAAGATGCCCTTAACTTGTGAAGTCCTATACTGTCTATTTATTGCATTTATATTTATGTATTTATTCATATTTAATGATATTATGATGGTGAATAGGAAGAAATGGGTTCTGGTTATGAAATTACATCACAGCATTTGCCTTGGCAATTGAGGATAACTAAAATCAAATCTCAATCAGGAAATTAGCACCAGGATTTTAACTCTGGACCTGCAGAATTTATAAGTTTGTTTCTTGAGCCAATTCGTTCACTTTGATCATTTTGTAATTGTGATAAAATAATAATTTGCCAAGTCGGTAAAGAAACAATGTTTCATTATCGACTAGGCAATTCCCAACCTCATTTAATTTTTAAACTGCTGTTAGATGGCAGGGACCTACCTTTCATCGTTGTAATCGAAGTAAAATGTATAGCTATAAGGTTAAATTGATGTGTTGAACTATTATTATTATCATTATTATTATATTATTATTATTATTAGAGACTGGAAGTTTAGGCATAATAAATCCTTAAAATAGGCAGGCAAAAAAAGGCATTATAAATAGTTAAAATAGGCAGGGAAAAAAAAGGCATTATAAATAGCTAAAATGGGCAATAAAAGGCAATTAGAAAAAAATTCTAATTGAGATTTTCGACTCGATGTTGCAATTACTGTTGGAAGCAAAGAAATCTTCTTCCCAGTAGCCTTGGAAAGTGCATTTTTGTGTTTGTATTGATATGTTACTATTGTACTGACATATTTATTTTCGTAGTTCACTGACTGTTCGCATATTTTGTATGTAAGTTACCGTCAGTACAAAATACGTTGGATCCAAAAGTACTAACGTAACTTTGCATTTTACTGCGTAAAGGAATACTGAATTTCGGCATCTTGCTGCTAGCTACAATAACGTCGCAATGAAAACTTAAAGAAAAATTAACTTAGATCCGGATTCATTATTGCCTTTTCAAATAATCACATGCAATAATTAAAATGCTTTCTGCTATTTATATGTTTTTTGAACGGCAGCACTCATTGTTGCGAAGAGAATAATTATGAACAGAAGGAGAATAATAATACATTCGGTGAAGTCACTTTCATTGTAACGGTTATAGAAATAAATTAAAATACCTGTAGGCAATTTTTAATAGTAAATTAATAAACAATACATAAATAAATAAAGGCAACGAAAAGCATTTATTTCGTAAATTAGGCATTTATATTTAAAAAGGCAACATAAAACTGTGGCATTTTAAGCACCAAGGTATAATTCATACAGATTCACCTTCAAATTGAAGATAGATTTGACACTTTAAAAAAGGCATTCTGTCAAAGGTCCGGTCTTTGATTATTATTATTAATATTATTATCATTATTATTATTACTATTACTACTACTACTACTATAATCTTAATTTATTTTTTATTTGTTATTGAAATTTAACATCTAATATAGGCCTAGGCCTATATCTTTACAAATTATTAAAAAAAAATTATGTAATGCCATCACTTATCATTTCGACATTCTAGTATTCTCTCCTGGCATGACGTATCGTAACCCCTTCTGAGTGTTGGGGCACCTGGAAGGCGGAGTTACGCTGCTCCGATGATGTACACTGGTGTCCAAAAGTTTAGGATAATTTGTAAAACGGAAAATCAAAATGCTTAAAGAGGAGCAAGGAGTAAAAATTATTTATCAAAACGTTTCTCAGTACATTTAGTTTAGTTACATACTAAATTATAATCTCTCTTCAACAATGAAAAAATTAATAGCAATTATAAATGAAAATTGCATTGTTGCAGTTAAGCCCTGTTCCATAAATCTTCATTTTTAAAGAGAGTTATGATATAATCAGATGTAGTGTAAGAACAGATTGCAGTAAAATGGCACAAAGACAACATCTGGACTCTCTGCTTCGGGGTAGAATTATTGGGCGGCTAGAAACAGGACAGACACAAACTGAGGTCTCCATAGCACTTAATGTGCCACAAAATGTTATATCTAGGTTATGGCGACGGTTCCAAGAGACCGGAGACGTTAGGCGAAGACCAGTGGGAGGTCGTCCAAGAGTTACAAATCCTCAGCAGGATCGATATCTCGCGTTAACTGCAAGAAGAAACCGAACAATGTCTGCCAGACAACTGAGTTCAGAACTTGCGGCCGCCTCAGGTATCAGAGTATCCAGACAAATTGTCTATAGAAGACTCAGAGCTGCTGGTCTGTATGCTAGGCGGCCTGTTGTGTGCGTCCCACTGACCCTTGATAACAAGAGAGCACGTTTACGGTGGAGTCAGGAACATCGCGACTGGACTCTAAATCAGTGGAGCAGCGTGCTATTTACAGACGAGTCCAGATTCAGCTTGAACTGTGATTCGCATCGTGTGACTATCTGGAGGGAGCAAGGAACTCGTTACAACCCCATGAACATCATGGAAAGACATCCATTTGGTGGCGGTGGTCTCCTGGTATGGGGAGGTATAATGATGAATGCACGCACAGAGCTTCACATCTTCGCAGGTGGCACTGTTAATGCTCAGCGGTATAGAGAAGAGATCCTGGAACCTCATGTAAGACTTTTCAGGGGAGCTGTGGGTCCAGAATTCATATTCATGGATGACAATGCCCGACCTCACAGGTCACAACTGGTGGATGAGTTTCTTCAGGAGGAAGATATCCAGCGTATGGAGTGGCCAGCGAGGTCTCCGGATATGAATCCTATAGAGCATGCATGGGATGCCTTAGGGAGACAAATTGCATCTCGTCAGCCTCCTCCGAGGACACTTCAAGACCTTCACATTGCTCTTCATGAGGAGTGGAATTTGCTGAGCATCGAACTCCTGAACAACCTCATCACTAGCATGCCACGTCGATGTGAGTCTTGTGTAGCTGTCAGGGATAATCACACCCCATACTAATCATTTGAACCATTGTCGTTCAACTTTTATGTTCGAATTCTGAAATGCAGTTTTCGTTTGTTGTGAAAATGACAAGTGAATGACGTATTCATGCCATTGTTTCTTTCGTGCCATGTTTCTAATTATCTGTGACATACCCTTACCAAATTTTGTATTATTCTGACAAATGCTTTATAATAAGTCGGCAAATGAACTAATTATCCTTAACTTTTGGACACCAGTGTATATGATAGATGACGTTGATGCGCCAGGAGAGGCCTTAATCTTATACTTTAATGAATATGTTAATGATGGCCAGATGATGTTCGAGGACCGTTTGGGCCTTAAAGTTCCCTGAAATTTGTCTTACAGGTGAGGAAGAAACCCGAGATAAAAACATCACCCAGAAAACTTGTCCCGACCGTTAATCGAAACCGGTCACGCTGCGTGACAAGGCAGCACGCTACCCCGAGATGACTTGAATGTTTTAAAATTTTGAGATACTTTTATTTATAATTTAAATATATCTAACAGATCTGGCACCACTGAACCTGGAGGTGAACAAAAGCTCTCCATACGTCGCTATCCTGAGCTGTTTTCCAATAATTCATCTCCTTCAAATTATTTTTTATATCATTCTCCCAACTCATTCTTCGCCTTGGTACATTACAACGCTTCTCGGTTTCGGAATGCAATTGTTGACAGTTCCCTTGTAAGTATCCTCTTTTCAAATGAATTCAGCATGTTTCCTATTTTCTTTGTCATAATCCATACTTCGCATCTATAAATAAGAACTGGTCGAATTACGGTTTTATGCAGCCTAATCTTATCTTTGTAAGTTGAACATTGACAAAAGCATAAAGTAAGATTTATTACTTTGGTTATTCTATTTTGTACCTCTTAGAAAATAAATAAATAACCAGGATTTTGCCCCTGAAACTGTGAAATCCATATTGTGATTAAACTCGGTCTTTTCCCATACATCACGGAACTATTTCATTGGGTTGTACAATATTATCTGCATAAATTAGTTGGGGGAACGTAAAAATATCCATTTAAAATGTATCGATTTTAGCACGAGGTATTTTGTAGGCTCATTTTGTTATGGAAAATGATTATGGCAAGCTCTAAAAGAGGCGTCGATTAGTTAAGATTTAATAGAAATTTTAAGATCCATATACAGTGCTAAATTAAAATTGGAAATCGTTCATCATGAGAATATACAACAAACAGGTAGGGCCTACAAGGGTATTGTTTATTTCCGATATTTTATAAATAATATATTGTATATGTTTAACAGACTGGTCCAGAATATGCAGTAAATTCACAATATTTTTATACATCACTTTTTGTGGACGATCAATTTCTAATAAAGAATGCTTCATATGGGCCTATGACAAGAAAATTAGTTGAAGAATATAAAACATGGGGTTGAATATTCATTTTAACAAAACTTATACTTAATATTGAAGATAGAATATGATGAAAACTGGAATTTAAGAAATTAATGAAACCAATTAAGAGGGAGAAGATTATATAGTATCCTGCTGGAGTTCGGAATTCCTAAAAAGTTAGTTAGACTTATACGAATGTGTCTAAATGGCTCAACGAGTAGGGTGCGTGTAGGCAAACAGTTTTCGGACACTTTTGAAATCCAGAATGGGTTGAAGCAAGGAGATGCACTATCTCCTCTACTATTTAATTTTGTACTAGAGCATGCCATTAAATCTTTAGAGAATGAGGAAGGCTTACAACTGAATGGTATTAATAAGCTGTTAGTTTATGCTGATGATGTAGTACTACTGGCCGATAGCGAGGAGATACTAAAGGCCAACACGCACACACTATTGAGTAACACTAAGAAATTAGGACTGGAAGTAAATATCAGTAAAACTAAATATATGGTCACACGTAGAAATACATTATATAATGGAAATGGACAGCTAATGACAAATGAGGGAAATTTTGAGGAATTGGCTGAATACAAATACCTAGGAACAATAATCACAAATAGGAATGAGATGCACCAAGAAATTAAACATAGGCTCAATTCTGGAAATGCATGCTATTATGCATTGCAGAGACTTTGATGTCCCAACTCCTTTCAAAAAACGTTAAGCTGAAAATATATAAAACTATTATTCTACCAGTTATATTATATGGGTGCGAAACATGGACTCTTACTTTAAGGGAGGAAAGGAGATACGAGTATTTGAGAATAAAGTTCTTAGGAAAATTTTGGACCAAAGAGAGATGAACAGACAGGTGAATGGAGAAGACTACATAACAATGAACTACATGGTCTTTATAGGAAGCCAGATATAATAAGAACAGTTAAGTCCCGTAGACTGCGATGGGCAGGACATGTTGCACGTATGGGGAATGAAAGACGTGCATGGAAACTTCTTGTAGGAAAGCCAGAAGGAAAACGCCCAGTTGGTAGACCAAGAATGAGGTGGGAGAACAACATTAACTATGATTTGAGGGAAGTAGATTATACAGGGAATGATTGGAAAGCATTGGCTCAGGATAGGGATGTATGGAGAGCTTGTGTCCGTGCGGCCATGAACCTACGGGTTCGATAGTGCCAGTGAGTAAGTAAGTAAGTAAGTAATGAAACCAATAAAATGAAATAGGCTATTTGGGATCCATATCAGGAGATGATGGAAGAAACTCAGCCGAAATCGAAAAAAAAAAAAAAAAATTAATGGTAGAAAAATAATTGTCATGCTGAATTCAGTTATTTAGAGCAATAATATTATAAATAATACAAAAAGAATAATTTATGATTCTTTAGTTCAAGGTGTAATGTTAGCCTATATGGAGATGAAACTTATAAATCAGACATGCCACATGCAAGTAAATTATTGGCTACAGAAATTGATTATTGTCGTACAGCTAAAAGAAAATCTAGAATGCATAAAATTAGAAACCAAAGAATTAGAGAGACGATGAAAGTGGACAAGACATATTCTTAAAGTAATTGGAAAACGTTAAAAGAATGGGAGAAAACAGAATTCCGAAAATTATATTAGAATGCAATACTGAAGGCAGAAGAAGAGGAAAACCACAGGAACAATGGTTGGATGGGGTCAGAAGGAGTATAAAAATAAGCACAAGGCAGGAGTTTCTCTAAAAGAATAACATTACTCTAGATTGAAGGAACAAGCTATTAGGTACAGTGTAGAAGAATTCATAATGAAAATACTGCTTTGGTGATTAAAACTGTCTCTGTGATCAAAACTACGTAAACAAACAAATAAAGAACGACCTGGACCAAACATTGATCATGTGTAGGAGACATGTTTCTTGACTCGTGTTATTGATCACAAGGGTTGGGGTGACTAAACTCACGGAAATTCCACTTCCTCATCAGAATGGCTAAATTCAGTTACAATATAACAACAAATTAGACCTTTATTATGTGCTTCCAGTACATACAACTTTCTAAAACATTTATATCCACCTCTATTAAAAGACCGTCGATCTCTCTAAAAAGGTTCGTCGCGCAGGAATTGCGTAAACAAGCTAATTTCTCACCAAACCTAATTTATGGCCCCACTTTGTTGGTTTACAGTATATCCTTCCAAACATAGTAATTCTGCCCGAGGGCAGGTCTTTCACTGCAATCATAGCATTTTAATGCGGTGTTTTGCAGCTTTACTAGCGAATTATAGATGTAGTAACTTCTCGTTGCTTTCCACACCGGTGAAAGATGATGATGATAATGATAAGGATGATGACGATGGCCGGATGATTTTTGGGGACATATATTGTTAAATTGGAGGAACTCAATTTCTGATCCGAGCTTATTTAAACGTATCGGACTGCAATGAAAACAAATGATGCATAATCGTAAGTTATTGCCTATTTGCATATTGTTGTATAATTTGACGCACATTAGAATTATATCTACCGATTCATTTTTTTCATTACTGTATTAAAGATCTTGAATAAATTAAACTAATGTGTATTATAGGATACATTGCCAATTTAATTACATTGTATAGTATGCATTACGATGCGACGTACCAAACTTGCCAATGGCTAGAGTCAATTTCTAATGTCGGGTTTCAGGTAAACGCCCATTTATAATGGTCGGATTTCATTGATTTTTGGAGAATATATTCCTGGATTTATTCAAAGAATTTTCATTTCAAATGAACTCCTATACCTAATATTCCGATCCTGGTGGTTAACGAACTCGACTTAATTAAAAAAAAATTCTATATGCAAGTTTGGTTTCGATGGACCAAAAATTACACGTAGAGCGTTAACGAACACACACACACACACACACGCACATACACACGTGTACAGACACGCGCACACACACACACACACACACACACACATATATATATATATATATATATATATATATATAAAACGGTCATGGTCATTTTCGATGTCTACTACAAACGATCGGCGAAGATCTGTAAAAATGTATCCTTTTTTTTATTTTTATTTTTTTTTATAGAAGAAACTCAGTAGCTTCATTCCTTTGGAATTTGCGAAAAGCGGATGCTTGTTTATTAAGGAAGATGAAAAATATTAAAGGCCTGCAATATAAATATTGTTTGGTAAAAACAAGTCTTGATGTACGGAAGTGAAACGTAACCATAAACTATGTTCTTTAATCTCAAACTTACATTGTCATTCTCAGTGGCGTCGGAACAGATTTCCCTTGATCCTCCTCTCCATCTTTCTCCCTCCATCTTGCATCTAATATCAATTTTGGAAGTCTTAGGCTATATATTACATTCGTATTATGTGACCAGCCACTTTAGTCTTACCGACTTGACAAAACTTACAATATATTTGAAAATAATGTCACTAGTTGACGTAGGGTTGGTTTCCATGTTGTTTTGGTGTAATAAAAGCACAGTTGATCGTGCAGTTCTCTACAATAACTTTATTAATTCTATAAACTCTTCCCCACATCTTACTAACAAATTGCCGTAATAATTAATCTTGTTTTAAAGTTTATCTATCACAGAATTATTTTACAGTCTCTAAAGAGTTCAACTGCCACAATTTATTCTATTTCACAGTCACTGTATCGCGGTCACTACACAACTAACTCTCGTCCCTGCAATTTTTATTTTTTATAGGCCGGGGACAGAAACTTCTCGACCCCCGATCGACACCTTTCCAATATGGAAATTTCTGGCATATATATATATATATATATATATATATATATACTTTTTTTTGACAGAGGAAGTAGAGGCTCAGAGAAATCTCTGGGACGGGAGTATAGACGCATCGGTGATCTGCGCGGGTCTTTCGACTCGCGAGTCAGCTATTCACGAATCTATTTCTACCAATACGAGACTACTATTCCTGCCCTCACCCTCGAAATGCAAACGCTACTAATACGATGCTTCACAACAAAGGTGAGGCTATGGCTAGACTCAAAGAGCTGTAAAACCAATAAGTATGCAACTACAGGTTATAGTCCCGTGCCGTAGGCGAACGGTTTAAGGCAACATGTTTTGCTGTTGGCGCAGACTTGGACAGAGCAGAGCTACAAGACTATTCGCAGGGCTACAAGAATTGGACAGAGCAGAGCACAAGACTACTCGCAGAGCTACAAGACTTGGACAGAGCAGAGCTACAAGACTATTCGCAGAGCTACAAGACTTCGACAGAGCAGAGCACAAGACTACTCGCAGAGCTACAAGACTTGGACAGAACAGAGCTACACGATTATTCCCATGGAATTTCGGCTAGTACTCGTATGGGACCGATTTCCGCCCAGCATTGCGAGGAATTTATGCAGCTACAATAATTAACATCTGTAGGTTACGTAAACCAGCTGTAGCGGCTAGGGGATCCGATATTCTGACAACATGTCGCTCCTATACTGGCTGAATGATCGTCTATCTCCGTGATTAATAAATGTGGATGAGAAGCCAGCAGCCGGCTGGTAAGCTAAGGTTCTTCTAGGCCTCTCACGCCATGGAGGAAACAACTAGGTTTATAGGATAGAAATCTTATCAAAAGGGACTAGAATCATTGTAACAGATCATGATACATGTGAAGAAATAAATAGGGACTTAAAGCAGGAAATTCATGCTGATTTATAGTTTAATGATTCATTTCTACCAATTTTGTCTAACAAGCTAAATACTAAAATTTATAAAGCGATAATTTTGCCTCTAGTACCCTACGAAAACAAGCTAAAACTATTCGAAAATAGGAATATCCGAAAGACGAATATTCGGGTTCCATAAGGGATGGCAACGGAGAATAGAGGAAACTTAACATCGTTATACTGTCCACATTTGATTAAAGTCGCTAAAAACTGGGGTTGAACTAAATCTATGAAAAATAGATAAATAGAACTAAATCTATGGTCACACATAGAAATACATGCAAATAAATAAATAAATAAAACTGTGATCGATAGAGCAATTTGTACATTTTCGTTTCAGGTTATAACGGTCCGAATTGGCTATTAAAAGAATTTGACCTTACTTTATTAAGTGACTGTTATATGCCGAGTTTGTTTCTGAAAAAAGGGATGATAACGGAGAATGGAGGAAACTTCACATCGTAATATTGCCCTTATTCTACTAAATGTCACTAAGAAACGCGGGCTGAAAGTAAATATAAATAAAACTAAATCTATGGTCACACGATATCGTATAATGGAAATGGAAAATTAATGACAAATGAAGGAAAATTATAAGAAATGACTAAATTGGAATGTATAGGATAAATTCGACTTGCAGAGGGATTCGCTTAGTTTAGACAGTTTTTACATAACGGACTTTTTAAATTCCAATTATTATTATTATTATTATTATTATTATTATTATTATTATTATTATTATTATTATTATTATTATTATTATTATTATTATTATTATTATTATTATTATTATTATTATTATTATTATTTTTCGTTTCACCCTCTTTGAGCTGCTTTGGATCAATCACTTTCTTTCTGTGTGTTGTTCTTTCTTAGTGCCCAACATTTCTTAATTCTTTCTGATCTTCTTTTCCTCTCTTCTTCCGAGATAATAGGTTTGGATTTTCTTTTTGTAGATTTATCTTGGAAACATATGTTTTCATCACGAATAATTACTTTAGCTGTTCTATCGATTAGTGATTTTTAAGTAATCTTTAATTCTACTAGGTATTTTTCAGCTTCTTTAAACCAGTTGGGTTTTTTTGCGGTTACGGAAAAAATCAAAGACTTGTTTGGTTATTCTGAGAAGATAACCGTAAAAATGTATTCTCCTTTTTCGCATAGTGTCTGAAAGTTTTTCATTTCTTTTGTACGACGTTTCATTCTTGATGTATATTATCTTATTATCTTGTCTTATTATATAATTTATCTATTTTTTTATTTTCGTGAAACTCTTGCTGATCTCCAAAAATCCATTTCCACAGCCAAAAGTACATTAGTTTCTTTGTTAATAATGATCTCATTAAGATATCTTGTACTAAAATAGATGTTTCTTATGGTGACATATTAATGCTGTTAGTTGTTACTATTTTAGACCTTGTTATAACAGTATTGCTAAAAGCTCTGCTCTCTAACTTGGCCGTGAACAGACGTCACGTTATAACAAGATGAAAGTCTATTAGCACGTTGCCTAGCAACCGTTATGAAAAGGTTTCCATGAAATGCTAGCACTCTGTTATAGTTTTACATCCTCTTAAATTAGTTGTTAGATTTTTTATAATGGGAAATTACGTTGTATCAGGATTGATTCCAGAGACAACAAAACAAAGAGAAAATTATAATCAATGTTTATTTGATTTTAATGGGAAAGAAGGCAATGGCAGAAGAAACTTAACTAAGAAAAATAAAAGAAGGTGGCAGAGAGAAAAAGTTAGAAATGTTTCTTTTATAAGAGAGAGCCAGAAAATAACGAATGGTATTCATTTGTTTGGTCAAACTCTGAAAGAAAATGGAGTATATTCCTCGGTAAAACAAGATGGAGATTTTTTGAAAAGCAGAACAAACGGTGAAGAATATTATTTGTTAGATAGTTTCTATAACAACCGTCAGAAAGAAAAAAGCGTTTGCCGTTTGAATAAACAAATTTCAAACGAGCAGAAAAGGAAGATTTTTTCGAATACCGTAAGTATTCCTTCCATTCAAAAAACAGAAAAAGAATTTCAGAATTTGGTTGTTATATGTCTAATTCATTTTGCGAGATATTGAAAAATTAAAAACAGTTCGACACGTGGGAAATGCATAAACTAAGGAGTCTATTAATTTAGATCAGATTAGAACAAAGATAGATTCGGGTTATCAATGTCTGTAACACGGCAAACTTGTGTAGGTTCATTGTATTATAGGATACATCGCTATTTGTTATGAATGAATGGAAATTAAATATATTGTACGGTGTTATGTAGTCAGGTGGTATTTGTGGTTTCGGCACATCAAGCATTCACACACAACTCACATCGCTACAACCCTTCCTTTGACCCTACTTCTTCTGGTAGGCGACTACAATTTCAGTCAAGTTTTGGTCTCCTCAACTATTTTTCTCTATTCAGATATATTTTGGATACAGGACGGGCCAATTTTTAATTTTCATTTCTGTTATATATTTTATGATGTCATCTTGTGATCTGTTTTTTGGCGTCCAGCTGTTCCGGTGTATATTGGTTTCCATTTGTATATTCTTTTTTCAAGTTTGTCTTCTTGCATTCTATTCACATGTCCAAAACAGCGCAGCCTTTGAGCTTTAATGTGGTTTACTATATTTTTATCTTCTGTATCTTGTAAGCCCATGTTTTCCCTTAACAGAGATTTAGGCTCTCTCCCCCTACAGTGAAGAATTTGAACCACACTAATTTAGTTACACTTGTTTTCGTATAGATGTCATTTGAGTGGTCCGTGGTCAGAGTTCCGCCTCATACTGACATCTAGGAACCAAGGTAGTACTAGGACGGGAAAATTCGGTAATTTTGCTTAGAGGCCTTTTAATTCAGGCTTAAGGATCTTTTACGAGCCTGAAAATCTTCAGACTTGGGACCCACGGCTTAAAGTCACTCCCGGAGGACTTGCTCCTTGGATTTTTCCATCCTAAAAAAAAATCCATCGACCCGGCCGGGTTTGAACCCGCGACCCTCGGGACCAGAGACAAGGAGCATAACCACTAGTCCACCGCGGCCGACACTATATTTTTATTTGTATTAAATTATTTAATTCGGAGATCACTCGTATATGCCATGTGCCATCCCTTTCTTTAATTGGTACAAAAATTCTCGTAAAATTTTCCGTACAAATATTAATAGTTTTTGTTTATCAGATTCTTTGGTACCCATGATTCACAGCCACAAGTTACAATATTGGTCTTATTACTTGTCTTACAGCTTAAATTTAGTTAGTCTGGAGACAAGTTTACTTTTAAAGAGCATTCAGAGAAATTCTTTCACTAATTTATTCCTGTAACTTTTTTTTTCTTTGACCCTATTCTGCCGTAAATAGTCACATAGGCTCAGAATCGTGAGGAATATAGGAATGTGCCCTTCCCCTGTATCACCACAACCATAAAGGCATATTTTAAACATCTGTGGTTTGATAGATCAAATTATTTTTCCTAAATGAGATAAGGTAAAGGTGATGATTTGGAATGAATGATTAAATGAAGATGAAATGGCATGTAGTGGGAGGGAAGAGGAGTGGAGAGTTTAAGTAGGATGAAATTCGGGAAACGGGAAAACGCGCTAGTCACGCATCTACCGAGACGACATGTCGAGGTTATGGTCCGATTTTTCTGATTTACCAGAATATATCCTCTTGTTAATTAAATCAAACACTATGTATTCACTTGCGAGAAAAACAATGCAGTTGCTACAGAAATTTTTAAATTATTATTTTAAGATAAACATCCATTCCTAACACTAGGATTATTATCAGATTTGGAGAATACATCATTCGTCTTATTTTTATAGCATATACTGAGTTTCGTTGCAAAAAAACTGAAATTGTTACCCTTAGAGCAATTTGTAAATTTTCGTTTTAGGAGATAATGACCCGAATTGACTATTTTTATTTGACCTTACTTTATTAAGTGATTGCTATATGCCAAGTTTGTTTCCGAAAAAAAAATGCGACCGCTAGAGAGATAACACAACACACACACACACACACACACACACACACACACACACACACACACACACACACACACACACACACACACACACACAGTTTAGTCATGGACATTTTCGGTGTCAACTAGACAGGATCGGTAAAGATCTGTGCATTTTTTAAAACTATTTTCGTGAAAACAACCTCAATAATTTAATTCCTTTGGAATTCTCCAAATAGTCATAATCAGGGCAAGAGATTTCCAGCATCAAAAGTTACAATTCACTTTTTCCAATTTTCACTTCGTCTTTAGGTCGTTTGCTTTTTTTAGCTTTATTCCATTTTTGCACAATCATTGTATAATTAATTATAATAGTTTTATTTAATAATAATAATAATAATAATAATATAATAATAATAATAATAAATAATAATAATAATAATAATAATAATAATAATAATAATAATAATAATAAAGTAATAATGATAATAACAATAATAATAAAAATAATAATTGCTTTATTTCACCTGGCAGAATTAATGCCTTAAGGTCATGTCTACCACTCAACCTGGTTAGAAAAAATTACTATAATTAGACTTATCAACACTTTGGTCAGAAAACAAAGAAGAAAAAAAAAAAACAATTTAAAATTATAACAAAACTAGAAAAAGAATGTCAAATAATTGGATTACACTAACTTATACAGGAAATGAAACAACCAAACTAGCGCTAATTCGATCAGGAAACAAGATAAAAATATTAAAATCGTCTTTAAAACTAATAACAATCTCAACATCATATCCAATAAAATAGAAACAACAAATAAATACGAAAATAAAGGCGTTTATAAACTAAAGTGCAATAATTGCGACAAGTTTTACATAGGCAAAAAACAAGAAATTTCAACGCAAGATACTCTGAACATTTCAAATTTTTTATTAATAACGAAGAAAGATCAAGTTTTGCCAAACACATACTAGAAACAGGTAATCAGTTCGACAAAATCGATAATGCTATGCCAGTACTACACAGAGAGTATAACAGCAACAGGATTACCATCCTTGAAGATATATAAATTCTAAAAGAAGCAAAGAATACACACCTACTCAATGAGAACACACCCGCAGACCTAAACCTGTTGTACAACTTATACAACGAATCATTACCAGTTAAAATGCACAAGATGACACATTGTTTTTGAAAGGTATCCATATTGGAACTATTTGATGAAGTTTAATAATTTAGTTGAGGACAACTGACTTACCAGGTACTAATTTTATATTTAATATCTAATTACACTTATGTCTAAATTACAATACATATAAATGATTACATACTATATCTATAATACAATTTTTATCTACAATATATGTTGATTTACTCTAGAACAAACGAATAAAATCTAAAATGTACAATATAGGAAAATGAAAATAAAACTACAAATGACGTAGAATAAATTTGAATATGGAGGAAAATGAATTATTTAACAACAAGTAATTGTGTAAGTGTGACTTAAAAGTGTCAAGTGTGCGGCAACCCCTGATATCTTGAGGGAGAGAATTGTAGGTGCGAGCTGTGAAAGAAGTAAAATAGCAATCTTTTGTAGTCACCCAATACTGCATTCGGAAGAAGAAAAAGAAGACGATTAATGTTATTCTCGCATCCCATTCTCGCCTTACTTGCTGGACCTTCCTTACGAATGTATATTTAATTTCCTGTGGTTGAGCCAACTTTACAATGCACAAACCTGCCCCTCTGCTATTTCCTTTAAGTAAGGTCATTCACCTCTCCTATCGTTCCAAGATCACGTAAAACTTATACCACATAGTCATCGTTTGTCTTGTTTTTCATTCAAATGACAGATAAGTTATATAAGAAAGTCCGTCACGCAGGAACTACACGAACTAAGCGAATTATTCAAGTATAATTTATCGTAAGATTTTGCTGGTTTACGGAATGTATCTTCTTTCTTCTTCTTCTTTCCAAGTATTAGGCCAAGGCCTGTTACGATCCTATAGAAAATTTTCCCTCCAACGTTTCATAGGACGGTCCAGAGAACTTCGTCCTCTTGGTATATAATTATAAACAGCTTTGGGGATCCGATTTGTACTCATTCTTTCAAGATGGTGTTTCCAATTTAGTTGGTACTGTTTAATATATTCCAAAATTGGCGTAGTCTTCAATTCTTTTAAGATATCGGTGTTCCTTTTCCGAATGTATCTTTCGTGATTTAAATCGTATATATTGCCAGAAAACAAACATGGCGGCTGCTACAGCGAAATTTTAAATTTCGAGTTTCAGGTAAACTTCCATTCAAAATGATCGGGGTTCGAAGATTTTAGCGAATATCTTTCTCGTTTTATTTTAATAGCATATACCGAGTTTCGTTGCGAAAAATCGGATATTTCTGTCATTAGAGCTGTTTTAAAATTTTTTTGTTTCGGGATAACCCCCACATATAATAGCCCGTTTTTGCTGGTTAACGAACTGGCCCTTACTTTTTTAATTAATTGCTATATACTGAGTTGGTTCTGAAAAACATTGCGGGCGTTAGAGCATTAGTACACAAACACACACATAAGTCCATCCATAGTAATTCTGCCCGAGGGCAGGTCCTTCACTGCAATCATAGCATTTTCATGCTATGCTTGCAGCTTTACTAGGGAAAGTAGGTGTGGTAGCTTCCCGTTGCTTTCCACACCGGTGAAGGATGATGATGATGATGAAGATGATAATGAATAATGATAAGGATGATGATGATGGCCATATGATTTCGGGGACCGTTTGGGCCTTAAAGTTTTCCTGACATTTGTCTTATAGGTGAGGAAAAACCCCGATAAATACCTCACCCAGAAAAACTGCCCCGACCGGGGATCGAACCCGGGCCCGCTGCGTGACAAGGCAGCACGCTACCTCGAGACCACAGCGGTGGACCACACATAAGTAGGCATATATATATATATATATATATATATATATATATATATATATATATACAACTTATACACACTCTCACACACACACACACACAGACACACACACTATACCTAAATAAATTGTATTTCATGTACAACATTTAGACCTAATCCTTTATGTTTATTGTAATTTAGATGTAAGACTTTTTTTTTTGTATTTTTTAAAACCTGATTGAGTGGCAGACAAGGCCTTAACTCTGCCAGGTAAAATAAAGCTATTATTATTATATCCCGTGCCGTAGTCGAGCAAATTTAGGCATGAATGGTTCGTGCAGAGCTACGGGACTTTGAGTTGATTCGAGTCCCCTTGGGGAAGAATTTTTCTCATGAAATTTTCACCAATATTGGACTGGTACTCATCCAGGATCGTGAGAAATTTGGATAGTTATGATTAAGTAGCTGCTCAAGATTGAGAAAACCAGCTATAACGGCTAGGGACCCGAATGCTGACCACATGTCACCTTAATGGTTAACACATGTAAATGTGAGCCCAGCAGCCGGCTGGTAGGTGAAGGGTATTCTAGGCTAAAAGTGACTTCGGAATTCGCTAAAATAGCTCTATCAGCCGCCAAATTTATTTTCTCGCAATATAGCTAATTACCATATCAATTTATCAAATAATATACACACCCATAACCAGCAAAATCGTAGCATAAATTCGACTTGTTTAGGATTTTCATAAGTTTATCCAATTCCTGAGCGATGAACTTCCTTTAGGAAAGATAATTCACCCCTCCTAGATCGTACAAACCAGCTTAATCACAAAGAAATAAACATTTTGAATTGACATTTTATCAAATGACATATATATATATATATATATATATATATATATATATATATATATATATATATCCATCCATAGTAATTCTGCCCGAAGGCAGGTCCTTCACTGCAATTCACTGCATTTTCATGCTATGCTTGCAGCTTTACTAGGGAATTGTACGTAGGTGTGGTAGCTTCCCGTTGCTTTCCACACCGGTGAAGGATGATGATGATGATGATGATGATGATAAGGATGATGATGATGGCCATATGATTTCGGGGACCGTTTGGGCCTTAAAGTTTTCCTGACATTTGTCTTACAGGTGAGGAAAAACCCCGAGAAAAACCTCACCCAGAAAAACTGCCCCGACCGGGGATCGAACCCGGGCCCGCTGCGTGACAAGGCAGCACGCTACCTCGAGACCACAGCGGTGGACTATATATATATATAACTCACGTTCACTATCGAATATGTAGGTTCATGGTCGCTCAGGCATAAGCTCTACATACATCCCTATCCTGAGTCAATGCTTTTCAATCATCCACTGAATAATTTAATTCCATCAAATGATTGATTATGTTGTTCTCCTACCCATTTCTTGGCCCACCTACTGGCCGCTTTCTCTCTGGTTTTCCCACAAGGAGTTTACATGCATCTCTTCATTCCTCCTTCGTGCTACATGTCCTGCCCACTATATATAGTGTGAAGTAAGAGCCTATATATACAAACAAAATGATGCCGTCGATTGGAGAAAACAAAGCAGATAATCGATTTCCAGGCCATAAAAATTCACAACTTCGTCGTAATGGTGTATTTTACTCCAATGGCTGGATTCGATTTTCGGTGCGCAGAATTTTTTCATCGTGAATCTTCGCATTCCTAGAATTGTATTCACTGTGCTGTTTTCGGCATCAGTGGTCTGACATTTCGGTAGATATTGTCCTGCTGGTCCACCACTAGGTCCGGGCGAATGTGGGGTGTCAGGGGGCCGGTGTTACATGAGACGGGTCCAGGGTATTGGTGTTAAGTCCCGGGGTGTAATTTTACAAAAGAGTGAGGATGAAAACGAGGCAAGTAATACTACTACTACTACTACACTACTACTACTACTACTACTACTACTACTACTACTACTACTACTACTACTAGTACTACTACTACTACTACTACTACTAATAATAATAATAAATACAGTAATAACAATAATATATTTTATTTAGGAATATTCCACAATACAGTGTTTCTCCTTCAACCCAAAGTGATTTGTCGCCAGAGGTTCCTGTCTAAAGCATCTTCTTCCCTGAGATATCTAGCTTCCATACTTCTCTTCACTCCATCCATCCATCCATCGTTCTCTAGGTCTGCCTCTTCCACTTCTTCCATTAGCTTTCCAATTAAGGATCTTCTTTGGTATTCTCTCTTCTTCCATATAATAATAATAATAATAATAATAATAATAATAATAATAATAATAATAATAATAATAATAATAATAATAATAATAATAATAATAATGATAATAATAATAATAGATAGATCATCGGTTTATTAATGTCTTTGACATCGTCCGATTCCTGATAGCCAATTTCGTCGGTCCATCCAATCTCCTGGTTGTAGATGTTTCTCCTTCATGTATAAACATATTCCCTGACTCCAGGAGGTTTTAGATCTTCCTCTGCCTCGTCTTCCCTCAGATTTCCATTCCAAAACAGATTTTGATAGTCGATCCTCTTCCATTCGCTGGACATGTCCGTACCATCATAATTGCTGAGTTTTAATATAATCTAAAATAGTGTCTTCAATCTTCATAATGATAATAATAATAATAATAATAATAATAATAATAATAATAATAATAATAATAATAATAATAATAATAATAATAATAATAATAATCCATCCATAGTAATTCTGCCCGAGGGCAGGTCCTTCACTGCAATCATAGCATTTTCATGCTATGCTTGCAGCTTTACTGGGGAATTGTAGGTGTGGTAGCTTCCCGTTGCTTTCCACACCGGTGAAGGATGATGATGATGATGATGATGGCCATATGATTTCGGGGACCGTTTGGGCCTTAAAGTTTTCCTACATTTGTCTTACAGGTGAGGAAAAACCCCGATGAAAACCTCACCCAGAAAAACTGCCCCGACCGGGGATCGAACCCGGGCCCGCTGCGTGACAAGGCAGCACGCTACCTCGAGACTACAGCGGTGGACATAATAATAATAATAATAATAATAATAATAATAATAATAATAATAATAATAATAATATTAAAGGAATCAAGGATAAAGGTAATAATATCCTCATTTCCATTCCTACTTATATTTGTTCTAGCCTGAAACTTCTTTTTATCCTAATTTCCTGATATTATTATAAGATGTTCTTACTTTTTGTATTCAGTTCGAGTTCATTACAATTGCTAGCAGAGTTATGCATTTATAGACTGTTCGATGCATTCTCTTGCATAAATAATGAATATGTTTTATTTTTATTTTAGATGCTGGTCTTTTAAAATATTTAAATAGTGGTTCATGTAATAATAATAATAATAATAATAATAATAATAATAATAATAATAATAATAATAATAATAATAATAATAATAATAATAATAATAATAATAGCTTGGTTCATGTACGTTACCAGAAGGCCATGTGTACTCTATAGAATGGAATTTAGTTATGATGTTTTTATATTTTAAAAAAAATCACTTGAAATAAATAAAAATCACGAAGATTTCATAATTTAATAGGATATTATTGTTTAAATGATAATTATATTTTAAATAAATTTTCTGACTAGATGACAAAATTTCAGAAAAGAAAACATTTGAACATTATTTTAATTTCATCCATGACAACTATATTTATAATTGTTGCTTTGGGTCAATTTTTAAGAATTGTAATTATGGCATATTGGCGACATAAATGGTTATTATTTATGGTATAACGTATTTTTTTATATGCAGTCCTTATGCATTCAAGACATTAATGAACTTAAGTGAGTATTAATTGTAACAGTAAGCCCTACAATATTATTTGCAACGAAAGGACAATTGAGTATTCTAGTGAAAATGATAATCTGTGAATCTTGGAATAACGTCTTAATAGTAACATATGATACACAAAATGGACAAATATACGATTAAGATCAGTAATTTTGGCTAGGTTTTTAAGTTATAACTGCTATGGGTTATCCTTATAGGCTAGCTCTTAGCGTATTCCCGTATATTGTACTCATAATTCACAGGTGTCTGCCAATATTACGTATCGTGTGACCAGCCTTGTGGCCAGAACTTCTGACTACAGTTCATGAGATCCCGGGTTCAATTTCTACTCAGATCACATGAATATTTCCGTAAAGGATTCCTGTAGTTGCTCATGATCTGGAAGTTTGACTTACTTTAGTTTTAAGGGCTCTTCTGGTTCTTTGTTATCATTTATCTCACTATAAAATAGTGTTTGCAACCTATTATCCATCCCCTTTGTCTAGAGTCTGCCTTACTTGTAATGGTAGCTGGGAATGGAATGCTTGCTGCACTGCATTCTGAGAAGTGAGTAATTCGTCATAGCAAGCAGAAGGCCAGTTTACTTCCCAGAGTTACAGCAAAGCAGGACATACACGAATGTACCGTACACTGTTTTTATCTCCCATCATATAGGGCCAAAGTACTTCGCTTTCCAGGCGACTCAGCTTCAGGAGTGAGTTACAATTCCGCCAATCCCAGGAGAGAATGCCAGAAATGTTATAAGACCGCCTGGTAACATTGCACATAGTGTTACGTAATGTGGCATTCTTAGGTTATTTTTATCTAAAATTACCATTAAATGTGCAATTGTAAGGTATTTTATTTTCAGTGATTCCTTCGAACAAAAAAATTACACACACACATACACACGCACGCACGCACGCACACACACACACACACAACACACACACACATATATATATATATATATATATATATATATATATATATATATATACAATAATTTGAGCGTTTTTAGCAAATTCTGAAATAATGAATTTATTAAGGTTGTTGTCACGAAAAGGTTTTTTAATTTTTTTTACAGATATTCACCGTTGCTATCTAGTAGACATTGAAAATGATCATGACCAAAATTTAAGTTATATATATATATATAATATATATATATATATATATGTTATAATTAAATATTTAACATTGAGCAATGCAAGCTTAATATGGTATGATAAGAAAAATAAATGCCTGGACGGAATTCGAACCCGGATCTCTGAGTCTGTACCTCAGTGTGATATCCATTACACCACCAGGCGAATCCAATTCAAACATTTATTTTTCTTATATATGTATTATATTCCCCATTATTGCTAGATGTCGCGAGAACTCGGTCTAGTAATAATGGGGAATATAATACATAATTATATAAGAAAAATAAATGTTTGAATTGGATTCGCCTGGTGGTGTAATGGATATCACACTGAGGTACAGACTCAGAGATCCGGGTTCGAATCCCGTCCAGGCATTTATTTTTCTTATGTGTGTGTCTGTCTGTCTGTCCGTTAATGCTCTAGCGTCCGTAATTTTTGTTTTATCAGAACCAAATGCTTGACATATAGGAATCGATTAAAATAAAGGCACGGTCGAGTTTGTTATCAAGCGAAATCGGACCATTAAGTTTAGGATTTCACCTGAAACCATAATTTAAAATCGCTCTAGCGGTCGCAAGTTTTTGTTTTGCAAAGAAACTCATTTTATGTTATTACCCCAATTAAACGAGAAAGACATTCTCAAAAAATCAGCGAATTCCGACCATTAGAAGTGGGGGTTTACTTGATACCCTAAATTAATAAGTCACTCTAGCAGCCGCCATTTTTATTCGTCTCAATATATCAGTATTAACCCTCAAATTGGTAATGTTTCCTATCATATACATTAGTTCAATTTATTTATTATTTTTAATAGAGTAATAGAACAATTAATCAGTAGAAATTAATGTGTTAAATTATACAAGAATATTCAAGAGGCAATAACTTACAGTTAATATAGGTTTGTTTTTTCTGCACTCCAACACTTTTAAATAAGTTAGCATAAGAAATTGAGTTTCTCCAATTTAACAAAATAAAGATAGGCTACATCTCGTAAACTAGCAAAATCGGACCATAACTTCGACTTGCTGAGGAAATCGCCTACTTTACGCAGTTCCTGAGTGATGGACTTTTTTCTTCCGTATTCTAGGTTTAAAATTTAGGTACTTTTACGTGTCCCATTCCATCAGAACTGACACGAACTGTCCTAATAGAATGTTTAAACTATTGTTCACATACATACTTTTTGATAATCCCCTGATGAGAGACCAGGTTAATGCCGGGACCACCTCCGAATAAACATGAATATTTAAGATAAGACACAACATTCACTCATATATTCATTTTAAACAAAGAAGGATGTATTATGTTTGGAGACTATAGGGCCGTAAAATTTCCTAACGTTTATCCTGCTTAGAACTAGGTTATTTTTAATTCAACGTAATTTTTTTATTATTCATAATGTAAATCGTATTCTGTGTCAGTTTCATTCATGACATTTTACATTTTCGGCAAAACAGTGCTATTAGGCATATTGTGAATTAGATAGTGTCCAAAACTAAAACTCTCCTGAAAAAATATATTAAAAATGGAGTTAGAACAACCTGGTTGCAAGTAGGAGAATTGTCTTACATATGAAGAAAAACTCCGAAAAAATCTCACCCAGAAAACCTGACCCGATCGGGGATCGAACTCGGTGGCGCTGCGTGGGAGGTAACGACATTGTCTAGAGAGCACATGATTAATATTAGTATTATTATTGTTCATGTCGGCCGCGGTGGGCTAGTGGTTATGCTCCTTGCCTCTGGTCCCAAGGGTCGCGGGTTTAAACCCGGCCGGGGTCGATGGATTTTTTAGGACGGAAAAATCCAAGGAGCAAGTCCTCCGGGAGGGACTTTAAGCCGTGGGTCCCGAATCTGAAGATTTTCAGGCTCGTAAAAAATCCTTAAGCCTGAATGAAAAGGCCTCTAAGCAAAATTTACCGAATTTTCCCGTACTAGTACTACCTTGGTTTCCTAGATCTCAGTATGAGGCGGAACGCTGACCACGTACCACTCAAAATGACATCTATACGAAAACAAGTGTAACTAAATTAGTATGGTTCAAATTCTTCCCTGTAGGGGGAGAGCTCCTAAATCTCTGTAAAGGGAAAACATAGGCTTACAATACAGTACAATTATTATTGTTCATTCTTGACAGGAAGTGTTTATTGAAAATGAGTCTGATAAAAAGAAAATCATTGTTCAAGAAAATTCGAAGCGTACAGAAGGAACGAAGATACGTTCATCGGTGTGGAGTGTTAGAGGGCATACTTTACAAGAAGATGACAAAGTGGTTTATATCCAACCTGGAGGTCCGTCTCACCCGGACTTCTTTCTCAAATTATACAAAGAATCTCTCAATTGTTACGCAGAAAAAAAGGTAATTGATTTATGTACTTAGCCTACACTCTCTTCGCAGGCTTTTGGTCAATGGTAGATTGGTAAATCCTATACACATAGAAATAGGAAAAAAAGAAAAACAATGCATTCAGAGGTCAATATGATCGGCTCATTTTCTAACAATTTGAGATATTCTAGGTTAAAGTTAAATATATACTTTCGAAGACATATAATTTAATCCTGTGATGTACAGTGTGTTCCGTTTATAAGAATAATAAAATAAATTGTTATAATTTCAAAACTATGCCTCCAAAATGGCTAAGGTTGGTAGCATTTGAAAGAGGAGGTTAGGACATTTTATTTAAATCTTGTCAATTTTAAAAGCGTCGCGCACATTCACAGTCATTTCATAGGAGAATTTTTATCGTATCTTTCTCTTGGGGAAGAGTTAGTCACCATGTGGACACGATAGCAGGGGAGTATTTTGTGTGCTACCAATGGCACAACATAATAATTCTGTAATTCGAGTAACTATCGTCAGTTCAATCTAAGACGGAGGGAAGCCATTCCCACGTACGTGTCAGTAATAAAATGGGGTAGGCAGTTGAGAGAATCTGTCACAGAAACCACATAACTGCATATGTTGGAGCTGTATGATGTGCCTCAACTCTCCGATGAAACCATTTTCCAGCAAGATGGGGCTCCACCATACTTTGCCAATACATGACCTGCTAGATCATCAGATCTAACACTACTTTTATTCCATGGGATGTATATAAGACACCAGCTTAAAATATCGATAAATCTTAGTACTAAAGGTACAGTGATCCCACTACAGGCCATAGGAGATCCTTGGGGCAATAGGAGGTTAAGGCTCCTACTTTTTCTACACAATTGGCACTTGATGTTAACCGGATTGTCAGCTCTGCGTGACGACCGCGTTTACCCCCAGAACAAGCGTCTGGTACTCATATCCGTTAGAGGCTGAGTCGACCCCAGATCAATGGTGCCACCAGAAGGTTTGGGTTAGTTTAAAAATCCTGACCCAACCGGGACTTGAACCCTCGACCTTCCGATTTGCAGTTCACTGCATTTACCAGTCTGCTACGGCGTGCCCCTAAATCTTAGTACTATTTTCATAAAATTATTAATTGTTAGTAGAATATTATTAATGAGATGTTACCGTTAGTTAATTAGTTGATACAAATTTTTCAGTTTGTTTCTGAAAGATGTAACAGTTTGGCAGTCTTTGACATAGAGTGGAAGGTAATTCAATATTGTAGCAAGAGAAACTGTAAAAGATTATAATAGGTAGATTCTGGTGTCAACACAGTAACACCACAGATACTTCATAACATATGGATCGAGTTTGAATACTGGTTGCACATTTCCCTTGCCATTAATGGAAGCCATGTTGAGGTTTGTAGAATATAAGATAAAAAGTGTCATTCTTTGTAACAATTAGTTCTAACTATTAATTCGTATTAGTTCAGATGTTATAGCTATTTTTTATTATACTTATAAGCACAATTCAATGAATATCATGGTTCTCCGACAGCATCTTTACCTTATCGTGGTGGAGTGACTTCATGCTTAATGACACCCCAAAAAGGGTCACCAATATTGAATAGGTTAAAGATGATAAGATAGACTGAAAGACGTATATAGGTCGAAAAGTGATGATCTCTGACCATAAAAGTGCAACTGCTAAAAAACACGTACAAAAGTTCAGCTGGAATAAAATTTCCCGGAGATATAATAATCCTTCGCTCTTCTTCCAGTTATATGGATGTGAAACATTGGGTGGATTTCTCAGCCGAAGTCTAAACCACGACCACGGTTTTCCAATGTTCTATTGTTTCCATAACACCTATAAACATGACTGAAAATTCACAGAAATTGTTATGAAACCATAGACATGTTCAGACATTTGTTTTTGTAATTAACAGCCGTAGATTATATTTGAAGAGAAAAATTTTCGCCTAGACCGGGACTCGAACCCGGGACCCTTGGCTTTCCGGGCCAAGTGCTCTACCAACTGAGCTACCGAGGCGAGTTACGATCTAGACGCAAATTTTTCTCTTATGTACGTTGTAATTCCCTCGCGCCAAATGCTTGAAACTATAGCTTCTATAATGGCGGCTTCTTAGTTAAGAAGACATTTATTGGGAATTTAACACTACTTTATAGCCAGTAGGGCTTCTATTGACGATTTTATTATTAATTTAACACTTCTCATTGAAGGATAAATTATATTTGAAGAGAAATATAACTAAGAAGCCGCCATTTGCAAAGATAGAAGCTATGGTTTCAAGCATTTGGCGCGAGGGAATACAACGTACATAAGAGAAAAATTTGCGTCTAGATCGTAACTCGCCTCGGTAGCTCAGTTGGTAGAGCACTTGGCCCGGAAAGCCAAGGGTCCCGGGATCGAGTCCCGGTCTAGGCGAAAATTTTTCTCTTCAAATATAATTTATCCTTCAATGAGAAGTGTTAAATTAATAATAAAATCGTCAACAGCCGTAGATTTTCAGTTTTTATAATTGTTAAGAATTAAATTAATCGTGATTATTTTATACCTCATACTTCTATATTTCAGTGCTGTATTTAAAGAAATATAGAAGTATGAGGTATGAAATAATCACGATTAATTTAATTCTTATGAATTTGAACCTCATAATGTTAAAAATTCCCAAATTTAATGTATAAATTTATAATTGTTATGGAAACATTAAAAAATTGGAAAACCGCGGTCGTGGTTTAGACTTCGGTTGAGAAATCCACCCATAGTCTCTTATTTTAAGAGGAATATTCGAGAATAATTTTCTTAGATACATTTTTAGACCAAAGATAAACCAGTAGGTGTGTATGGAGAAGATTTCGTAACAGTGAGCTACATGATCTCTATGGGAAACCAGATATAATGAGTCCCGTGCCGTAGCCTAGCGGTTTAAGGCATGATACCTTGGTACAGAGTACGGGACTTGCGCTGGTTTTTGAGTCTCCATGGGAGAAGAAATTTTCTCATGAAATTTCTCCCAGTATGGGACGGGTACCCACTGAGTATCGCGAGGAATTTGGATAGCTACAATAAATAGCCGCTCCAGATCGAGTATACCAGCTATGAAAGCTGGAGGACTCGACAAACTTACATGTTTTCCCTTTACTGGTTGGATGATCATCCACCTCTGTGATTAATATATGTGGGTGTGAGGCCGGTGGCCTGCTTGTAGGCTTGTCGCGTCATGGAATTTTATTTCTCTATCTTATATATAAAAATTAATGTTTGTTTGTTTGTATATTTGTTTGTTCGTACTTTATGCGCGGCCATACCGTTGATCCGATTGTGATGGGTTTTTTGCAAAACGTTCAGGAGATTCCCGGGATGAACATAGGTATATAAGAGAGTTGTGATACTCAAAAATCCTACACCCTTAAAAATCGCCCTTTGTAGTGGAAAACGTGAAAAAAATAGCTCTTTCGACGCTTAAATGGCTTACGCTGCCTAAACCATAAGAAATGCACAAAATTAATGTACACAGAATTGAATATCTCAAAAAGCTCTACAAAAAAGTCCGCGACAGCATATGTTTATCTCTTACGGATAACTCACAAAAACCATTTTTGTCTTTCATTGATACCAAGAGTCCCTTATCTCTTACGGATAACTCACAATGACCATTTTTGTCTTTCATTGATACCAAGAGTCTCGCGCCGAAGTCGACTGGTTAAGGCAAGAAGCCTTGGCGCAGAACTACGGGACTTGCTCTGGTTCGAGTCTCTACGGGGAAAAAAAATGTCTTATGGCATGTCGGCCAGTATGGGTCAGAAATGAAATCTAGCTGGGAAAAAAAAAGAAAAGAAGTTTTGACTCACCCTCATCAATTATCTTTTTTTTTTCACTCTAATATAATTGTTGTATGACGGTTCTTAACTTATCTGCAAAGGAGGGTACAATTCTAATGTTCATGACTATGTGACGTCATCATTCACACTTCTTGAGGCACAACAGAAGGCTGTAAGAAGTTTTTTTGCGAACTTATTTAATAATATCTAATTATGTCCTAATTTCTGAATTTTGTGGTAAAAAGTAACATATTTTTAACGTCCGCCCATGACATGCGAATTACGTTCGGGCAGGACAACATCTGCCGGGTACGCTAGTATGTAATAAAAAACATTTAAGTCTAAACTCCGATGTGCAGACATACGGCTCCAATGAGAGGAATGAAGAGTGGCATGGACATTTCTTGTAGGGAAACCAGAGGAAAAGCGTACGATAGGTAGCCAAAGAATGGGATGGTAAACTAATATTAACATTGATACGACGGAGGTTAATTATACAAGGAATGATTGGAAAACATCAGCTCAAGCTAAAGGATACTCTGCGGCCATTAACCTCCAGGTTCGATAGTGCCAGTGAGTTAGATGTATGTCCAGGGAAATTTGCACTCTGCGACCTTTTTACCGAACTACGTATAGTGCCTATGGAGTAAATCACATTGACTACTGATGATATGGCAAACATAATACTATACACGTACATATTATAAGCTTCAAAACTCGGAAATGATAAAAAAAGAGGAAGTAATCATATTGATTCTGAATGTCTCAAATCTTAATGAGAGTAGCTGAATTTAAATACCTAGGAACTATAATTACAAACAGGAATGAGATGCACAAAGGAATTAAACATAGGCTCAATTGTGGTTATGCATGCTATTATGAATTTCACGGACTCTTATCATTCAAACTTATCTAAAGAAATAAAATACAAAAAGTAAACTGAAAATATAAAAAAATATATGTCATGTTTCCAGATATATTATATAGATGCGAATATGGATTCTTACTTTATGGGATGAGAAAATATAACGAGTATTTGAGAAAATTTTTGGACTATAGAGAGATTAACAGACAGGCGAATGGAGGAGATTACATAACAGTGAGTTACATGATTTTTATAGGAAACCAAATATAATAATAGCAGTTAAGTCTCGTAGACTGAGATGAGTAAGACGTGGCACGAATGGGGAATGAAACAGGCGCATGGAAGTTTCTTGTAGGAAAACCAGAAGGAAAACGTTCAGTTGGTAGACCAATAATGAAGTGGGAGAATAACATTAACCATGATTTGAGAGAATGATTAAGGCTTCGAATCGCGATGGTGCAAAATTTTTAAAATGGAATGGCCCTGGTGTCGACTCAGCCTCTAACGGAAATGAATACTTGAAGTATTTCTTGGGATAAAGATAGCCTTCACGCTGGGCTGATAACACGGTTGACATTTCGTCTAGAAAGGTGGGATCCCTTATTTGAATGAAGCTATTGAAATTGTCCTCTTGAAAAATATTTTTGAAAAAAAAAAATACATTCTTTCATCCAAGAAAAGTTCAAAAATCGCTCTAGCGGTCGCATTTTCAATATTAAAAAAAACTTAATCTGACCTTTAGAAGTAAGGATTTACTGGATTCCGAAAATTAAAAATGATTATAATAAAGTCTGTTTTCTCGTAAGACATATGATTTCATTAACAAATGATATATATATATATATATTTATTTAATTATTTATTTATTCTGTAAATCAGCAAAATAGAACCTTAAACTCGACTTGGTGAAGAATTCGTTTATTTACTAATTTCTCACATGATGGAATTTTTTTCTTTCAACTGTGGAAATATTTCTTGATAATCCCATTGATGTTAGAATATTCCGTCATTGTGTTCAACGGAGATTGCACCTACCTTGTTGACGGCGTCCTAACACTGCTACTCCAGAAATTCGCGGCGGTTTATATTGTCACACAGGCTAAATAATCTCATTATTTCTTTCAAGGGGAGATAGTCGTGCAGATGTCATAGAAAATATCTCGTATTCAAAAAATTATGTCTCTGATTATAATTAATAGAATTTACTACAATTCGTAATATTAATTGAGGATACATTTAGCTTTACAAATCTAACTAACTCTCTGGCATTAGCAAATCCATATAGGTTCATGGCCGCGCGGACATAAGCACTAAATACATCCCTATTCTGAGCTAATATTTTCCAGTCATCCCTGCATCCCTGCATAATCTATTTTCCTTAAATCGTGGTTAATATTATTCTCCCACCTCATTCTTGGCCCACTTACTGGACGCTTTTTCTCTGGTTTTCTTACAAGACATTTCCATGTCCCTCTTTCATTCCCCATTCGTGCCACATGTCCTAACCATCGCAGTCAACGATACTTAACTCTTCTTCATATATCTGGTTTCTCAAAAATATAATATTGCTCTCTGTTATGTAGTCTTTACCATTCCCCTGGCTGTTCATTTTTCTATGAACCAAACATTTTCTTAAGAACTTTATTTTCAAATACTGATACTCTTTTCTTCTCCCTTTACCTTGTTTCGCATCCATATAATGAATAACATGTATATTTTTATATATTGTATCTTAAACCATTCAGTTTGTCCATCGCATACTAATTTTAAGGTACATTTTTCTCACATTCTGAAGTGAAGTGAAGATTGAAGTAAACATAGTCACTATATATATATATATATATATATATATATATATATATATATATATATGGTATGATAAGAAAAATAAATGCCTGGACGAGATTCGAACCCGGATCTCTGAGTCTGTACCTCAGCGTGATATCCATTACACTACCAGGCGAATCCAATCCAAACACTTATTTTTCTTATATATGTATTATACTCTCCATTATTACTAGATGTCGCGAGAACACTGTCTTCACTGCCATCTAGTAGCTGACTATATCAAGTAAGCAAATTAAAGAGAATATTTATTTTACTTTATAGCAGTGACGCTTTATCGATGTTATAATTAAATGTTTAACATTGAGTAATAATGGAGAGTATAATACATATATAAGAAAAATAAGTGATTGGATTGGATTCGCCTGGTAGTGTAATGGATATCACGCTGAGGTACAGACTCAGAGATCCGGGTTCGAATCCCGTCCAGGCATTTATTTTTCTTATCATACCATATTAAGCTTGCATTGCTCAATGTTAAACATTTAATTATAACACACACACAACACACACCACACACCACACACACACACATATATATATATATATATATATATTATATATATATATATGATCAGCCTCATGGACTAGTGTGTCAGCGTTACTGACTACTGTTCATGAGATCCCGGGTTCGATTGCCGGTCAGACCATAGGATTTTTTTTTCTTAAAGGGAATTCCTGTGGTTGCCCATGGACTGGAATTTAGGTTAAGAACTCTCCTAGCTCTCCATTATCATTTATCATCCATTATATCATCGGGGTAACATAACTCCGCCTTCCAGTTGCCCCAACCTAAGAAATGGACTACAATTCCGCCAATGCCAGGGGAGAAAGCAAGAAATGTCATAAAAGACAACCTGGTGGCATTAGACAAATATATATATATATCTGTCCTAGCAGTTGTACTGTTGTTCCTGTAATATTTTAAATAAAATATAGGCCTGTGATTAAATTTTAACTTCGATAATTTTTTTTCATACAAATTATTGATAAAAATAGTTTTTGAAGGATTATTTTATTGAATTCATCATATAGTGAGTATGCTATCCTGAAAATGTCACAGTTCTAAAATAGTTAATGTAAAAAAGTGCACCTTTGAGTAATTTTTCAGATTTTATTTATAAATTAATTTATACTGAATGATCTAAGATATAAACACACACACACACGCACGCACGCACACACGCACACACACACATATACATCTTTAAATGTAAATATACTCGTATAATTAATTAAAACAAAACTTGTAATAATCTTAAGTAAACAGAATGAGGAACGGCCGCGGTGGTCTAGTGATTATGTTCCCTGCCTTTAGTCCCGAGGGTCGCGGGTTCAAACACGGCCGGGGTCAATGGATTTTTACAATGAGAAAATTCAAGAGACAAGTCCTCCGGGAGGAACTTGAAGCCGTGGGTCTCGAGCGTGAAGATTTTCGGGCACGTAAAAATCCTCAAGTCTATTAAAAAGATCTCTGAACAAAATTTACCTATCTTCTTTCTTCCAAGTAATACCTTAATTTCCTACTAGATGTCTCCTCTAGGTGATGTACTAAATACTAGTCACTCGTTGAGGTCTGTAGGGAAATAACCATAATTAAATTCGTCTGCTTAAGGAACTTTCTACTCAGGAAGCACCCATATTCTATCATCATCAAATAGAATCAGAAATCTAATTTTTAGATCAGGAGCTACTTTAATTTCTCTTCACAGCTGACTTTTCTTAAATCAACAAAACATCTAAAAATGTATGTTTATATGTTACAGATCATAAAAAAGACTGTATTGATGCCCATGTATATGAAATGTCTTAAATTCCAAAATTACGAATTTCCTGATAACTACCATCCATTGGGGTTTTATGAGTTATCATTTTTAAGAGACAACAGTCTAGCAAACACGGTTGCAATTTTCTTCTTCAAAAGAATTAGTCAGTTTCAATAATTTCAACTTTCGACATCGATTGAGAAGATGCAAGAGAAAATGTCCAGTCTGCAGAACAAGGTACGAGTATTAATTATATCGTTTTCCTTAACCTTCTCTCTGTAAAAAAGAAAGAGAACTTTATACATTTTAATTACATTATTTATGTCTATATTTTGTTGATTGTCTGTCCATGAATTAAGTAAGTGCCTCTGCCTTAGAAGAGGAGGAAATGGAACATTATGGACAAGATCGTGGTTATTGAGAAGAGGGAGGAACTGTAACTCTGTTAAGAGAATTTGAAACTAGAAGATCTTAGAGAATATAGATCTTTCATGAGACTAGAATTAGAGCAGTTTAATTCTAGACGTGGATGCAGGTGTAATCATTCCTGGATCACGGGATAAGAAGTTAGTAAATAACTGCCATGTATTATTTGTAATAGTGTTGCAAGGCAGCTTAGAGACAGACGTGCCAATTATTTTATTAAATATAGAACAATGTAATACTTGGCCGCAGTGGTCATGTTCTTTGTCTTCCGAGAGTCGCGAGTTAAAACCCGGCCGGGGTCAATGCATTTTTTATGACGAATAATCCATGGAGCAAGTCCTCCGAGAGGCACTTTAAGCCGTGGGTCGCAAGTCTAAAGATTTTCAGGCTCATAAACGAACCTTAAGCCTGAATAAAGAGGCCTCTAAGCAAAATGTACCGACCTTCATCATCCTGGTAATATCTTAGTTGTCTACCAGATGTCTTATTAGATCGGTATGTTGACTGAATACCTTTCATAACATCTGTAGGGAAATAGGCGTAATTAAATTAACTTGGTCTAGTGACTCCTAATAAAGGAGAATCTAAGACCCAACATTGGGCTGTTACGCCATTGTAGATAGTGTCATGGCAAAACAGAATGGTTCATTGACAATGTAGAGTAAATATTAGGATTTTACAAAGTTATTTATTAAAATATTTTAAGGAATATTGAATCTAACAAATAATATTAACTTACATTATTACATGTTTTCCTCTTTTCCCCAACGTTCATGGTAGATTCCAGTTTCATGAGCCATTTTACATGAGATTCATAAATCAAATCCGCTAACCGATTTCTTTTCAATCTTCGACTTTTTTATTTGTGTTTTCTTTTCTTGGTTATATGTAGATCGTAATTTTTAAATTTTATTTCTTTACTTTTGACACAAAAAATTCGGCTAAATTCATTGCTTGTACCATCTAGAGATAAGCAACATCCCACATGTTTTTGTTTTGTACTCAGGTGAACATTTGTATGTTTTGTATTCCTGGGCAAACTTTAATCTTGTGTCAATGGGCATTTTTAGCAATGTTGGAAAAAAGAGCAACAGGGTTAACTTTCCACGACTCAATGCTCACACTGACTGAATGGAAAACGAGCAAAGGACCGAGTGGAGTGGGTACATGGAGGAGGAATTTATTCGGCCGAGAAAATAGAACATCATTCTATCCATCGTTTTGGTCAAATTACTCATCCGTTACTAGACCGAGTACTGACTATGCTAATCACTAGAATCCGGATGTTAGGCATTTAAAAAATTCAAAATAGGCAGGCAAAAAGGCACTAAAAATCATTAATATAGGCACTATAAAGTTCAAAATAGGCTCTTACAAAAAATGGACTACAACATAATTTCTTACAGCCTTATGTACAGAATATAACATGACATCAATAGCATACGAAGATATCAGAGATGATTTTGGAACTTGCTTTGCCTTCTTACAAATAACATATTTGCGTTTTGTAGTGTGTATATGCTGCGAAACATGACATTTTTTCGCGCAATTCACTTAAATTTTACACACATTGCAAAACAATATTAAACCGTCACTTGAGAATATTTCCGCACCAAAGTCATTCACGAAATTGGTCAGTTTGTCTTTTACTGTTGTCTGTTCTTTAGGCATCATAAAACAACTGTTCTAAAAGTAAAAACAAAGTAAGACACATACACTTGTCGCACCATTGTGTCTTTGAAGCACCTGTCTGTGAACGAGGACTAAAGACTGAATTCAGTGTTACCAACTTAAAGGTTTCAGCAGCAGGTATGAGACAGAGAAAGAAAGCTTGAGCCATCCACCCTTTTTGTCACTCAATACAATGTTTGTATTGAAAAGAAGCAAAGATGTACTATAGAACTTTCTCCAAGTATAAATACAATGGGACATAGCTTAGGGCTCTTTCGCTTAACGGGAGTTCATGAGGTGGAAAAATATAATAGCTGGTACTTCTTGTTTCGCCTAACGGGAGTGCATTGAGGGGGAAGTGTGACCATTTCAATTAATTTCATTGAAATCCTAAGTTAATTTCGGGAAAAATTGGCAAAATAGGCACTTATAGGCATTGTAAACTGAAATAGGCATTTATAGGCAAAATTAACTTCATGGAAAACAACTCTAGGGTCGTAGGTATGAACTTATATGAAGTCATTTTTACAGTATCTATAATAAATAATTATATGCATTTTCCCTAACATCCGGTCTCTACTAATCACATTAGTCGAGTACTCGGCCCATCACTTAGCAGGACTAATACGGCCTTAGCTCTGATACTCTCTTGGCCGTATATAGCAAATATTGTTGCTGAATATCTTGTAAAAATAAAAGTGAAGTGCGTTCCTCACTCTACCTATAGCCCAGGTTTAGTCCCTTATGACTTTATTCTATTCCCTTACCTGCAGAATCACCTTTGCCGGAAGCGTTTTTTATCTTCAGAATCAGTAGTGAAGGCTGCGAAAGCGGATTTGAAAGATCTGTCAAAAGTGGTTGCATCATGTCTTTCAATTCAAATTTAAATTCAATATAATTTCATATAAATAAAAAATAATATAATTAATATACAAACTCAACTATTTGGCAAGGCACAGGATGAACAAGAGGGGTATTATTATAAGATTTCATTTCTAACAATCATGACAAAGCTGCAATCAGTTTTCTTTTTGCGGGGCGTGCGACCTTCGAACGGGTCTACATGAAATGACAGTTACACAATAGCTTATAATACAGCGCCAGTGAAAACAAAAATCAATAAATCTCACAATGAAACCAATCACGGTCGAAGTACCCACAATACAATAATTATCATAAGTAATGCCACGAGTGATTTCCAAACTATCGATAAATTCACGATTCACGAAGTGAGGAGTGAATTTATCTAGAGAATTTGGAAATCAAGAGTGGCATTTGTTAGGACTATTTAACGAATCAAATTAAGCTGTTTACTCACAAATCATTATTTAACTATAGTTATTTTAAAATATTTATATATTTAATGTAAACGGCGATGTTTGAAAACAAAATGACAAATGATTGGTACGCTTCATTTCCTTCCTTTGTTCATCACTGCAACCAGATCATAATATCATTTATTGCCAAAGGATCGCAATATTATAAGAATGCACCCTAGTGGAGAAATTTATAACCAACGTTATAGGTATTAATTAATTTGATGTCCTATGATGTAAATATGTCAATTATAATTTTCTGCACTTCGTTTGAGAAAGTGCAAACAGTGTTTTCTTTTTTTTTGTGGTATAACCAATTGTTACAAATGTTTTTATATTATCTATCGCATGCACTTTCTGCTGACATTCATGCACTATATATACTATCTAGTAGCCGTATTTCTTAGAGGGCCAGTCACTGCAAAATAATGCTATGACCTATTCAGAATGTTAAAAAGAAGGTGATTTCTTTATTATGATAAATTTTAGTTGGTAAATTTTAGGTGAAACACGACTGTGATTGGTTGTAAATAAAAAATCATTGAAATGTGATTGGTCATTGACTCCCATTTGGGGCATGAGTTAAATAGTCACCACCATCTCCACAAAAACAGATGGAGCTGTCGAATGTGGTTGTAATTATTAAAATTTTACGTAATTCATCTTCGGTACCCAATAAATTCACACGTAAATTAACATACAACCGGGACAAACGCTTTAGCAGGAATCCGGGGTTCTCCTAATCTGGAACTCCAAGGAGAACCGAAAGGATCGCTCACTGCTGGTCATTAATTTGGCTATGCCGTAGGGCTGTTCCTATCCCCAGGCATGTATCTATAATCATGCAGAAACACTAGTGCATTGCGTCTAAGGGAGACTACTTTTAGAAGGACCATCAAAATTCTGAGAGTGAGTAAAAGTTATATCACCGAAAAATATAATGATTATTCTTTATTGAACAATCCTCATAATACATTTTAATCAATTAAATTGCTTTGAGTAGTGTGCTCTATATGAAAAAATACAATAACTGGGGTTTTATAATCCCCCTCAGAAGAACGATTAATTACGGTATTTTTTTTTTACTTATGGAATTATTGAAGCTAATAATGACAATCTTTTCATAGGTATGGAGCTTTGTTAACACAGTGTAAGATCAGACAAAATGTTCAATTTACGAAGAGAAAAGTATGCTGTTATGCGCTAAATAAACGAGAGAAGGCCATGGTCCGTTACTCTACGCTAACAGATGACAGAAACAATAGCAGAGCGCCCGTTTACTGTGCTCTCGTAGTTTGTTATTTATTGTGGAAAATTGTGTATTAGTGAGTGTCCCGTGATTCTTTCAAATAAAACTATAAATTTCTAGTCCATATAGGGGTTTCAATAATTTATTCAAAGGGAGATGGTTGTACAGGCTGTTTTCGTGATGTTGATACAAACTTTCAGGAAAGTTTAAAAATAACAAATGCGTGTATTTGACATAGGGGACATGGTTCGGTTTATTTGCAGGTTTATTACCTAAAATTGATTTCTTAAGTTCTCGGCGATCAGCAATGAAGATGGATCACCGGACCGACATCTTGGAGTATCATGAGCGGTTACGAATGAACATGCCACGAAATAAATGCAGATGCCGTTGTAAACTTATGCAGTTCCCTGAAAAGTGGACAGGAAGAGCAGGTCCTGTTCGATGGCCAGCTCATTCGCCGCATCTGATTTTTTCTTGTGGGGTCATGTGAAAAGTCTTGTATACGTGGTACCAGTAGAAACAGCAGAGGATATACTCGCACTCTGTGACATCGCCAGAGCTACTCCAGGGATGTTCGCACAAGTACAACAGAACTTGGTCATGCCTGCATCGGAGCTCGAGGACGCCATTTTGAACACCTGTAATAGTATCACGACTTGTGTAAGTACAATAGCGAAATAAAACGTTCATTCGTAAGGTCTCATAATTTCACGTTCATGTGTAATAACATTCGCCTATAACTCGAGAAGGAGGTGTTTCCGGATCAGGGTTCCTTATATCAAATTCATATATTTGTTCTCAATACTTACTTACTCACTGGCACTATCGAACCCGTAGATTCATGGCCGCGCGGACATAAGCTCTCCATACATCCCTATCCTGAGCTAATGCTTTCCAATCATTCCCTGTATAATCTACTTCCCTCAAATCGTAGTTAATGTTATTCTCCTACCTCATTCTTGGTCTACCAACTGGACGTTTTCCCTCTGGCTTTACAAGAAGCTTCCATGCACGTCTTTCATTCCCCATACGTGCAACATGTCCTGCCCATTGCAGTCTACGAGACTTAACTGTTCTTATTATATCTGGCTTCCTATAAAGACCATGTAGTTCATTGTTATGTAGTCTTCTCCGTTCACGTACTAGAAAAAATTCAAATCAAATTCCGTTGAGGTGAAGTCAGATGATGAAAGTTAAAAATTAAATTGTACCTGTTGGTAGGTGCCGTCGTCCTCAACTTGTTAATATATTGTATATAAAATTAACTGGAGCGCTTTCGGAAGTTACCTTCCATCTTCTGCAGGTTGAGTTTCCGTTACTTGTTGTTGTGCATGGTGATGTATACTCCAACTGTTTGTAGAAGCAACTGACTTGTTTTTGACGATCTCGTATAATGGGTTTGACTGAGGTGCGTTCTCGTTGAGAAGTGAGGCGTTGTTTGTTTCCTTTATAATTTCAAGATCTTCGCTAGGATAAATATATTTGAAGACCTCGAAATTATAAAGGAAACAAACAACACCTCACTTCTCAATGAGAACGCACCTCAGTCAAACCCATTATACGAGATCGTCAAAAACAAGTCAGTTGCTGCTACAAACAGTTGGAGTATACATCACCGTACACAACAACAACAAGTAACGAAAACTCAATCTGCAGAAGATGGAAAGTAACTTCCGAAAGCGCTCCAGTTAATTTTATATACAATATATTAACAAGTTGAGGACGACGGCACCTACCAACAGGTACAATTTAATTTTTAACTTTCATCATATTTGTTCTCGTCATAAAAAATACATAATTCTTATTTAATCTCTTCCTCTTAGGAAATTCCTAAGAAATGAAGCTACTGAGACTGCTCTCATGAACAATTAAAAAAATTAAAGACATCAAGTGCCGATTGTCTAGAAAAAGTGGGAGCCTTAACCTCCTATTACCCCAAGGGCCTCCCGAGGCCTGTAGTGGGAATACTATACTATATACTATAATGTTTTATTATTAATTTCATACATCTAAATGGTGGATAAATCATATTTGAAGAGAACCCGGGGTCCTTGGTTCTATAGACCAAGTGCTCTACCACCTGAGCTACCTGAGCAAGTACCGATCTAGAGAACCAAGGTTCAAGTCCCGGTCTGAGCGTATAATTTTTCTGTTTAAATATAATTGTTTTTAAATGTTTACATGTCATCGCCGATCATATCTAACAGACACCAAAAAGACAACAAAAATTTATATTATATATGTTAACTATCTAGAGGCCGGAATTTTTATTTTGCAAGAACTAAACTCGGCATATAGCAATAAGTAAAAAAGTAAGATCGTGTTCGATAACCAGCAAAAATCGAACCACTAAGAGTAGGTTAAGTTTCTGTTAAAATAGCCAAATCTAGTTTCATTGCATCTACTTCTTTAATTACTTCCTCCATTTTATTTCTGCAGCCTTGAATACAGATTTTGAAAAAAAAACCTCAATTTGTTATACCAACTTATTTAAACGTGCTGCACTGCAGAGCAAACAAATCTATCATAACCGTAATATATTTTAAATAACTGTTGTATAATTTTACACACATTTAAATAATTCCTACTGATTAAATTGTATTATATAGAGATACATTGGGACGAAGAAAACATCACGGTTGCTAGAGTGATTTTTTTTTAAATTTCGGTAAATCTCCACTTCTAATGGCCGGATTTCATGATTTGTTTTGAGAATACCTTCCTCATTTTATTATAATGGCATAAACTGAGTTTCGTTTCGAAATATCGTGCATTGCAACCGCTAGGGCGATTTTTAAATGTTTGTTTCAGGCGAACTCCTACACAAAATAATCCAGTTTCGGTGGTTAACGAACTATACCTTTCTTCTCTTAATTAACTGCTACTGATCATGGCCATTTTTTATGTCTACTAGGTAGAAGTCGTGAAAATCTTCAATTTAAAAAAAAAACCTATATATATTTGTCATGGTCAATTGTCGATGTCTACCAGATGGGATTCGTGAAGATTAGCATTTTTTTAATTCTTCTCATGAAAACAACCTCAATAGCTTTATTTCTTCAGAATTCACTAAAATGATATTACCACTAGCACCAGTGACTTTGAAACAGGTAAAATTTCTTTAATATTTTCACACCGATTTCACTAAAAATCTCCAATATTCTTTATATCATTCACAATAATTCACTGTCTCAAACTCGTAAACACAGAATCACTAAAGTTGATTTCTTCCAGACTGCAGTTGCACCGAGTACTTTTACAACGCACCTAGCTTCATACACTGCCTTACAATCCACTTTGCTTTGTCAACTACCGATCACTATTGCCTGTCGGTCGACTGGCAAACTATCTGGAAATCTAGCATTGATATTTCTCGAATCGAATAGTGAAGAGACCGATATTTCTAGAAAGCGATGCATAAACACATCTGGAAATCTCCCAGAGGACATTCCCGATTTAGAATCCCGAAAAAAAAACATGAATTCCTCATGTCATATAAGGCGAGACTTGAGTCTCGTTGCAGTCCAATAATCATTGAAGCCAGACATCAGATGTAAACCATAGATAAGACCCTTATAATTATACACAAAGATAGGAATCCAACAAAGATAAATATACTGGAGAAAATGTTTAAAGAAATCGACGATAACTCGATTTTAAACGAGAACGCATTCATTATACATCTCTCTCTAGGATAATTATAACTAAGTTAGTAACCAACAACCTTCTGCTGAAGATGGAACCGGTTACGAAAGACATACACAATTTTAAAAGTTTTAACGAAGTCAAGGAGACTAAACCTTACAGGTATTGAATTTTATATTGTAATTAATACTTCAATTGAATTTTATCATGCATTTTATTAGTATTGTTTACTATCAACTAGTATTGTATAACAATAACAATTAATAATAATAATAATAATAATAATAATAATAATAATAATAATAATAATAATAATAATAATAATAATAATAATAATAATAATAATACTTTATTTATTCTGGCAGAGTTAAGGCCATAAGGCCCTCTCTTCCACTCAACCAGCACAAATACAAATAAATATTTGACAAATATAGATATACAATATACTAATTATAAACGTTAAATATACAATAAATGTAGCAAAGTAAATTTCATGTACAAACAACATTTTATACGATAATAATAATATAAATATGATAAATTATACGAGAAACACCAATTAATATATTGTATTGACAGGGAAAATTGTGTTTGAAATTTGAAAGGCACTTTCAAATTATCTCTCGGCCAGTGGCGACTCGCGACCTAAATAAAGTTCCAGTTATAATGTAAACAAAGCAGATGTATGTGTGCATTTTCATTGGTAGAATAACGTTTTACTGTGTAAGAAAATGTAGTTCTCTCTCTAACACTCGAAATAGAGAAATAAAAATAATAAAAATAGGTATTATCTAGCACATGTCTCAACTATAACGTTCTATAAAAGAAGTTTTATTAAAATATCTAAATTATAATTTTTACTATATTAAATATTACATTGTTTTATTCTTTCGCACGCCGCAAATGTTGAATACGTTGGAATTTTAAAATTGGTTTCATAATTAACCAAGCTTCTATATACGTAACTACAAATTCAAAAGAATGTATTTTTCGAAAGCTGAGAAAAAAAATATTATATCAAAAACAGTTATAGTTGAAAACTCTCCTACATTAGCCCTTGAGGATGTGGTGAAAATGAAACAAATTTTACAGGTAAGATCCGCATGGAGCCTATTTTCAACTCATAATGAAAATTGTAAATAAAGAATATCGATCGTTTCCATAAAAAAGCGTAAATTTCATGAGTAGGTGAACCCATAGATATATTTATTTTTGTCATAAATAGCAATAAAGAAATGGAGGAAAGTTTCCTAATTGTTGGTACCACAATCTTACCATACCTTGATCAGTATTATTTCCTCGTAAGATATAATATTTAGTGTTTTAATAAAAGCCCTATCAGAAATGGATGCAACACGGTAAGGGTTTAACTTCAAGAAAATAGAAATGAGTTATCAACCTCAACATACGGATGTAGAAAATTCAATTTGGCACTCCAGAGATAACAGGAAATGAAGTAAAAAGAGCTTTGAAAAAGGCAAAAAATGGGAGAGCACCACGTCCAGGAAATATTCAGACTGAACTCCTAAAACATGGAGGAGATATTTTAATAACCTTTTTAACAAAACTTTTTAACAAAACTTTTTAATAAAATTTAAATTGGAGACGATATCCAGGAGACTGAAATGTATCGTATATTACTCCTATTTATAAAAAGGCGATTAAAACCTGTGTTCCAATTATAGAGGTATAAGTGTTTTACCTTCAACAGCTAGGATTTTTAGTAAAATTATACATTTTAAACTCAAGGAGATAAACGATAACTTAAGAGAAGAACAATGTGGAATCCGGAGTGGAAGATCATGTATTGATAATATTTTCTGTGTTAGACAATTACAAGAGAAAATCCTAGCAAACAATTAAAAAAAAAAACTATATGACCTTTGATGACTTAGAGATGGCAAACGATAGTGTGCCTCGACAATTGTTATGGACGGCAATGAGAAATATGAATATACGTGATAAATGGATTAATATTGTTAGGAAGATCTATAGTAATACAAACGCTAAAGTAAAAATACAGAATCAATTAACAGAGGATTTCACAGTGAATAAAGACCTTAAGCAGGGATGTAGTTTATCGCCAATTCTTTTTAACATTTATCTAGACCAGGCTCTTAATGTATGGCATAAAAATGTTCTGAAATGGGTATTCCTGTAGGAGGAAAAGTGCTACATTCATTATTGTTCTAGATTGTACAGGGTTTTCCTTTTACTTCTTTGGACTTAAATAAGTACACAGTTGCTATGTAAATTTTTTCTTTTCACTTTATTTTCTTCTCACAATTATCACTAAATCTTCAATCACAATTTTATCTTACTACTATTCTTCTTTTAAAGTTTATCAGATAATCACTTATCACGCAATTACAGACACGGTACTTCATCACAGTTTTACTTACAATTTAACCTCTCGCTATCCGATGCAAGACTGGGGGGTCATTCAGCTCTCGCCACAATTTATAGGCGAGTAGACGGAAATTTCCAGGTCCATGAACGAGATGTTTCGAGCTGGAATCCTCTCGCCTTCCGATGTTTCTCGAATGGGGGAACAGATGTTCGTAGACTCTCTGGCTCATTAGCCTAGAAATATCGGTGGACCCTGGACTCGCGATTGGCTACTCACAAATCCAATCCACCAATGCGAGGTTTCTCTCGCCGGCCCGCGCAGTTTGAACGACGCTACTACAATGCGTCACATTATTGTTTGCAGATGATCAAATAATTTTTGCAGGGGATGAAGATGATATGAGATATATGATAAATAAACTAATGGAAGAATATACAAAATGGGGACTGAATATAAATTTACAGAAAATAGAATATATGTGTTTGGGAAATGCTGTGGATGACCGCATACTCGAAATAGGGAAAATAAAAAAAAAGTGAAAATTTTAAATATCTTGAGTCAATAATTACATATTTAGGTACAAGTGAAAGAGATGTACATAAAATTGCAATGGCAAAAATGCAACTAAGACATTACATGGAATAATTTGGAACAAAAATATTACAAAGGAAACTAAAATGAAAATTTATAAGAGCATAATACAGAATATTTGTCATATGGAAGTGACACTTGATCTTCGACGGAATTACAAAAGAATAAAATTAGAACAGTTGAATTTGATTATGTTAGAAGAAACCTTAAAAAAACAAGACAGGATAAAATAAGAAATTAATTCCTTTGGAGAGAAATGGATATCACATCTGTTGTTAAGAGGATTGAAAATCAAACTCTTAAATGTTATGGCCATGTGCAAAGAATGGAAAATGAAAGATGACAAAAAATATATACCATGGTCACCTCCTGGAAGAAATAAACGTGGCAGACCAAGATGGAAATGGAAAAACTATGTCAGAACTGTAATGGATGATAGAAATTTAGAAGAAGGAGATTGGAACGACAGAAATAAATGGAAAGTGAAGACGGCAAACCTATAAGTGGGGGAAAGCCGAAGAAGAAGAAGAAGAAAGAAAATACCATGTTACCTCAGAACAATGTCTCTATAGATGACAATTCCGTACACATTTCAGTCATATGGCGATACCCCCAATAGACGGTGTTGGCGAAGCAATACCTCATGCAAGTTTATTTACAGTACACGTCGAAATTGGCGAGTGAAATTATTTTACTTAATTTTCCATAAGAAAAAATCTCATAAAAGTAAATGAAAGTGAACTAGGCGGCCTTGTCCATATAAATTCAATTGTACACGTTAATTTGTTTGTTATGAGTTTTTTCTATAACTATATTAATTAATTGTCCACCGCTGTGGTCTCGAGGTAGCGTGCTGCCTTGTCACGCAGTGGGCCCTGGTTCGATCCCCGGTCGGGACAGTTTTTCTGAGTGAGGTTTTTATCGGGGTTTTTCCTCGCCTGTAAGACAAATCTCAAAAAATCTTTAAGGCCCAAACGGTCCCCGAAATCATATGGCCATTACAATCATCATCATTCATATTCATCTTAGATTAAGCTTAGAAATAGGGACTCTCCTGGCGCACCACTATCATCATTATCACCCATCATATCATCGGGGCAACGTAACCCCGCCTTCAAGGCGCCCCAACCTCAGAAGTGGGTTACAAGTACGCCATGCCAGGAGAGAAACCAGGAATGTCGAAAGACAACCTGGGGCATTTGCAAATATATATATATATATATATATATATTAATGGATTTTACCTATAAATTATTAAATAGTAACACGCAGTGCCCGATAATAAAACCGCAGTCAATTATTTCACATTTCGTCTTTCGAAAGAATGAAAATAACAATTTGCTGACAGACTAGGGATATGTTACCTTACTTCATTAAACCAGCTTAAGAGTTTAAAAAATGGAGTTAAAACCTTGATTGGTGGTACGGACGCCAATGCTTTGGAGAGTTAATTACTAACCTCGCAGTAGGACCTTGTTAATCCTGACTTCCTCTTCGTTGCCATGACAATGTACGCATTGCGAGACAGAAAATTGAGGACGTCACCCTAACAACGACTTATGGCGGTATAAGCCCATTTTTTTTAGGGCGATTCCATATCCTTCAAATATTGGTCTTGTTCTATCATATATTAAAATTTTGTGTACATCTGAACTGTCTAGATGGCACAATTGTAGGAAGAATACAAATGTTCCACGTTGCGCTAGTCCTGCAGGTGAGATGTTCGTACAATAGTTTGTGCTTTGTGCACATGTAGGTGAGTTGTTTTAAAAACGCTGCAATTCCATAATAATTCTGAAAATATGGAAGGCAACAAGGGAAGAAATTAGCCTGTAAACATCTCATCTAATATATATATATTTTTTTTTCAAATGCCCCAGGTTCGTCTTTCGACATTCCTGGTTTCTCTCCTGGCATGGCGTACTTATAACCCACTTCTGAGGTTGGGGCGCCTGGAAGGCGGGGTTACGTTGCCCCGAAGATATGATGGGTGATGATGATAATGGTGCGACAGGAGAGTCCCTAATTCTAAGCTTAACGTAAGATGAATATGAATGATGATTGCGATGGCCATATAATTTCGGGGACCGTTTGGGCCTTAAAGTTTTACTGACATTTGTCTTGCAGGTGAGGAAAAACCCCGATAAAAACCTCACCTAGAAAAACTGTCCCGACCGGGGATCGAACCCGGGCTCGCTGCGTGACAAGGCAGCACGCTACCCTGAGACCACAGCGGTGGACTCATCTAATAGGCTACATAAAAAAGCACGTTTGTTTGTCCGTATCTTATGCGCTGCCATACTGTTCATCCGATTGTGATGGGGCTTTTTGAAAAATGTTCAGGAGATTCCCGGGATGAACATAGGCTATAAGAGAGTTGTATACTCAACCCTTTCATCTTTAAAATCGCCCTTTGTAAAAAAAAGTGAAAAGTCCCTTTTTGGACGTTTAAATGCCTAACCATAATAAATACACAAAATTAATGTAACAGAATTGAATATTTCAAAAAACTCTACAAAAAAGCCTGTGACAGAATGTGTTTCTCTTTAATGGATAACTCATAATAACCATTTTTTGTCTTTCATTGATCCAAGGAGATCGGGGTAAGTAGATTCCCGGGCAAGCGTAGCAACGCACGGTGGGTAATTCTTTTACGAATAACTCACAACAACGAATTTTCTTTTTCTACTCATTATGCCGAGAAGACTCGGATAAGTAGATTCCCGGGCAACATCGGGTAATCGGCACGGGGTATCTATAAAAATAATTACGATATATTTTTTTTTCTTTGGCTGATTCAATTAAACACGAAAAAAAATATTAATTTTCGTCTTTCAGCTCATTTATGCCAAGAAGATCCGGAGAAGTAGATTCACGGGCAACGCCGGGTAATCAGCACGAGGTACCTAAAAATAATTACGATATAAATTGTTCCTGCACTTATTCAACTAAACATAAAGACACGTTAATTTTAGTCTTTCAGCTCATTTATGCCAAGAAGATCGAGATAAGTAGCTTCCCGAGTAATGTCGGAAAATCAGCACGGGGCACACTTACCTAAAATGAATTACGATACAAATTTGTATTTATTTTTCATTTATGCCAAATAGATCAGGATAATTAGATTGCCGGGAAACGCCGGGTAATCAGCACGGGGTATCTAAAAAAAATTACGATAAAATTTATAATTATTTTTCCTTCTACTTATTCAACTAAACATAAAAACATTAATTTTCGTCTTTCCACTCATTTATGCTACGAAGATCGGGCAGCGACGGGTTATCAGCAGGGGTTTTTAAAAAATAATTACGAAATGAACTTAACATTATTTTTCCTTTTACTTATTCAACTAAACATGCGTAAAAACACATTGATTTTCATTAATTTAGACGTAGCAGCGCACGCCGGGTATTAGCTAGTCTAATAGGCCTATATAAAAATGCACGTTTGTTCGTATTTTATACCTTGCCATACCGTTATCCGATTGGGACGAGGCTCTTTGCAAAATATTCAGGAGATTCCCGGGATGAACGTAGACTATAAGAGAATTGTAATACTCAACCCCTTCACTCTTAAAATAGTCTTTTGTAAAAAAGTGAAAAAAGTCCCTTTTTGGACGCTCAAATGGCTTACGCTGCCTAAACCATAACAAATACTCAACATTAATGTACACAAAATTGGATATATAAAAAACTCTACAAAAAAAATCCGCAACAAGATGTGTTTATATTTAACGGATAACGCACAATAACCATTTTTGTCTTTCATTGATGCCAAGGAGATCGGGATAAGTAGATTCCCGGGCAAGCGTGCGCTGCCATATCGTTCATCCGATTGTGATAGGGCTTTTTGCAAAATGTTCAGGATTTTTCCGGGAAGGTTACAGAGAGTTTTAATACTCACGCCCTTCACTCTTAAAAATCACAGTTTGTAGTGAAAAACGTGGAAGAAAGTATTTTTTTGTAGGCTTAAATGGCTTACGCTGCCTAATCCATAACAAATACACAAAATTAATGCACACAGAATATCTCAAAAAACTCTTCAAAATAGTCCGCGACAGCATATGTTTATGTTTTACGGATAACTCACAATAACCACTTTTGTTTTGCCAAGAAGATCGGAATAAATAGATTCTTTAACTTATTCAACTAAACATAAACACACATTAATTTTCGTCTTTCAGCTCATTTATGCCAAGAAGATCGGAATAAGTAGATTCTTCTACTTATTCAACTAAACATAAAGACACATCAATGTTCGTGTTTCAGCTCATTTATGCCAAGAAGATTGGTATAAGTAGGTTCCTCGGCAACGCCGGGTAATCAGCTGGGGATATCTACAAATAATTACCATATAAATATTTTCTCTTACTTGTTCAACTAAACATAAAAACATTAATTTTCGTCTTTCAGCTCGTTTATGGCAAGAAGATCGGGATAAGTAGATTCCCGGACATAGCCGCTTAATCAGCACGGGTATCTATAAAAATAATTACGATATAAATTTATAATTATTTTTCCTTTCACTTGTTCAATTAAACATAAGAACACATTGACTTTAATTTTTTTCGGCGTAGCAGCACACACCGGGTGTAAGCTAGGGTTTTGTACAATCTGATTTTTGTTTCACGTGTCGGATATTTTAATTTAAATACTTTATGTATTGAAAAATGATATTTTTTTTTAGCATTTTGAATTCTTTTATTTATGTCTTCCTGGATATTATTATGTTTATATAGTCCCTTTAAACAGGAGTCCATACATTTTTCAGTTATTGAAGTAATGTCAATTTTACTGTTTGAGACTTTCTGATAATAAGTGTCAATTCTAACTAAACAATCATAATCTCGTTCAATTAATGTATCAGTCCATGTACCATAATGAACCGGAGCGTAAATTGGCGAAAAATAATTTATCTGGACAGTTATTCCAATGTTCCGAACCGCAAAGAAAACAAAATCAAATAAAACTAAAAAATATGTCCTTTATAGACTTCTAAACCGTTCAATCGATATTCGTGAAAATCTGTATATACATGATTTCAGATGAGGCGAGTGTTTAGCCGTTATCTATTATGTTCTATACTCATTAGGTTTAGGAGTTCACCTGGAACGAAAATTTAAAAATACCTCTAGCAATCTCAATTTTCGACGTTTCACAAAATACTCGGAATATCGTATTAAAGTAAACCGATGTATGTATTATCCAAAAATCAGCGAAATCCGACCGTTAAAAGTGGGGGTTTACCTGAAATTTGAAATTAAAAAATTACTCTAGCAACCGCCATGTTTAGTTTGTCGCAGTGTAGGGCCTATACCATATAATTAATTAACCTCAATATTTAATTGATTTAGACGTAGCAGCGCACGCCGGGTATTAGCTAGTGCATAATTAATATACGCCTTTTTAGATGGTGGTGGGGACCGGCTATATTTATTAGGCTATATTTATTTCTTGGTTTTAAAAAGTGCATAATGTCAAAATGTTGCACATATTTCCAGTTTTACGGCCACAGCCACTCACAATTTTACCGACATTTTGGTTTATACAATATAAGAAAAAACTTCCGACAGTGGAAACTAATAAAGAATATCGTGAAGTTATTTCATCTTGTCGGAAAAAATGCAACCATATTCAGTTCTACGGAATAATTCCATTTTGAAAGAACGGTCAGGAAAACTGAATCCATACCTCATGAAAAAAAAAACAAAAAGTAAGCAGTCTCTTTTTCAGATTCACAAATACCACCAAATTCTTTGTAAACCTTCAGGGAGAGTGTTTGCTTCTAAATTCTATGATAATACTTTCAACGAATTCATATTTTGGAAAGTGCGTATGCAGCAAATGAACTCACAGTGTCACACTTCCAAATATCAAGCGCGTTCCGCTTAAACAGACCAAGGAAAATTATATTAGGGACTTATTTCCTTTCTTAAATGAAGACTCGTGGAACTGGCAAGAAGATTTAATAGAAGAGGCAATCTCCAGCTGAAGAAACTGAAGACATAGTGACGGATATGTGCTATATATTAACCACGATTTTTTATTTAGTTACAGTTATTACTTTGTTAACATTCTCAGACTTTAGATTACCAATGGCTTTTGTAGAATTAGATATTTAGTTCAAAACATTGAGAGAGCTAACTTTTTGAGTTTTCTAATTAGAAAAAGGTGTTAATATTTTGTATTCTAAATGGAATGCATTCAAAACTTTGGCCAATGTTCCTCATTGCAATCATTATTTTCTATGTAAAATTTTGTATAATAAAATTTACATTCAACTTGTATGTTCACCCTAAAAGGGCGTATGCAGAAATGAAAGGAAACGACTATTATTTTTAATATATTACATTGTTAAAATGTCATTCTATATATTAATGGCGTGGGTCAGAGTAATGTACATCATGGTACATACCCCATTTTCCTTCAATTTAATAAGTTTGGACCAAAGTAGTGTACCAAAATTTAAACCTAATTTATTTCAGATCATCATATACAATCATACGCCTTTGTTAGGGTGACGTCCTCAATTACAGTTTCATCTTTCACATTCCACGTACCACAATCCGAGTTCAGTCTTTCAAGTCAATGAAAGGCAAGGCGCGGGGATACGATTGCGCAAGATAAGGGTAAAAAAAAAACGAAATAAGAGAAAATAGTATTTCAAATTATTTATATAATACAGGGTGGACCGCTCGAATGGACCTAATTTCAATTGCTTGTTACTGGCAAACGGTTGAAGATAGAAACTTAAAACAACGTTCATATTACAGAAAAACTCACCAAGTTTTGATATCCAGATCACCACATCTCTATATGAGCCCCAGCAGTCACTGTGACGATATCAAAGCGATGAACAATTTCTTGCCAAGTACGTTGGAGTATGTCTTCTGGAATGTTCTCAATAGCCTCTATGATGCGCTCACGAAGATCACGAAGGTCTTTGACTGGGTGGTGTAAACTTTATCTTTGACATAGCCCCAGAGAAAGAAATCCAGTGGTGTTAAATCGGGAGATCTCGGGGGCCACGCGATTGGTCCTCCCCTACCAATCCAACGGCCAGGGAAAATGTTGTCCAAAGTCGTACGAACTTCATTGGACCAGTGGGGAGGAGCACCATCTTGCTGGAAAACGATGTTAGGCTGCAGTTGTTCAATTTGTGGAAAGAAGAACTGCTCCAGCATGTCAAGATATGTGGTACCACGAACAGTTTTCTCGGCGAATAAAAACGGTCCAATGACCTTATTATGTGACAAACTGCACCAAACATTCATCTTCGGACTATCACGAACATGCTCTTGAATAGCGTGAGGATTCTCCGATCCCCAGATCCGCACATTATGCCGGTTTACCTTGCCTGACAAATGGAAAGTGGCTTCGTCCGAGAAGAAAATCTTGGTCATGAAGTCAGGATCAGCGCCGAGACGGTTCAGCATCGTATTGGCGATTCCACTCGTTTCGGCATGGCATTCGGCTCCAGACGTTGCACTAACTGCACTTTATATGCGTGCAGTTTGAGGCGTTTTGGACAATCCGTTGTAATGTCGATTTTGGTATTTGAAGTTCCCGCGAAGCTCTTCTTAATGACTTCCGGGGGCTTCGCTCAAATGCGGCTTGAACATTTGCTACCATTTCATCGGATGCTCTGCGACCACCACCATGCTTCTTCAACACAGATCCTGTAGCTAATAATGTATCACGCCACTTCTTTATGCTTCTAGCAGTTGGAGCATCACGGTTAAACACACGCCGGAACTCCCTTTGAACTCTAATGATTGATTTAAACTCCGCATACCACAAAACAGCTTGCGCTTTCATCTGCGGAGTCGCCATTTTCACAAACAATTAAATCTAAGAACGAGAAACGTATCTTTGTGCCATCTACCGACAGGATTCGAAACTTGGTGAGTTTTTCTGTACTATGAACGTTGTTTTAAGTTTCTATCTTCAACCGTTTGCCAGTAACAAGCAATTGAAATTAGGTCCATTCGAGCGGTCCACCCTGTAGTATAAAACGGTTGGATCTGCTGGCATTTTCTACCATGAGACTTGAAAGCATATATATATATATATATATATATATATATATTGATGTCCCCTGGAGACGTTACTGGCGTCCCTCAGGGTAAGATATCTGATCTATGCCTCCATCTTAAAACGTCGTCTTAATATTATCATTGAAAGCATGCTATCAGAAATTCAAGACGGTTTTAGAAAATGAAGATCTTGTTCTGACTATATGTTATAACACAATTAATAGAGAAACGTAGAGAATATAACTTACCAACATATATGACGTTTATTGATTTTGAGACAGGGTGGATAGAAAGAAATTATGGAACATAATGATAAACGGAGGCATTCCACAACGTTTGGTTAAAATTATTGCAAGTTCGTACGTATATAGTAAAATATTAATTATAATGGATCATAAAACACGACAATAAGCTGTGGAGTAAAACAAGGATGCCCAGTTTAGCCGTCAGTTTTTAATATTTATATAAAGACGATGCCATTAAGAATTGACAATTTGTTTTAACTGAACATTTTAAAATTGGCGATATTTTATTATATACTTTATTTTTTGCAGACGATCAGGTTGTGATATCTGAGACAGAAGATGGCTTACAACGGGCAATTTACAAATAAAATAAAATATGTGAAACATACAACTTGAAAATATCTACTCTAAAAAGCTTTTCGAGGGTATGAGCCACTAAGAGTAAAAATCCAATTAAAGAATAAAATAATGGAACAGGTGAGCAATTTGAATTACCTGGGATACAATGTATCATATAGAAAAAGTGAAGACATTGAAAACAAAATAAATAAATTTAATTATATTTGTGGCGCCATAAAACGAAGTCTCAAGGGAACTAGAAAGGAGACACTTTTAAAATTTTCTAAAACAATGGTGGTTCCAACCCTACTATATGGATCGGAACACTGGGTCTTAACCAAAAACCAGGAACGAAGAATAGAAACGTCAGAAATGAGGTTACAATAACAGATCGAAAACGAAATGAAAATATACGATGTTAACTAAATATATTCAAACTATTAGATAGAATTGCACAATACAGAGATGAATGGATGGACCACATCAGGATAATAGATAAAAATATAATTCTGAAACAGATTCATTATAAACCACTAGGACGAAGAAATGTTGGAAGACCCAGTAAAAGATGGAGAGATGAATTCTAGCATGAGATCGGAACAGACCTTAAGGTCTAATCCTTGATGCTGCTGCTGATGATGAATAGTATAAAACAGGTGAAGTTGCGCTTCATTAGCTTCACCTGAACAGCCGCCACTGCTCTCCACACAAATATAACCGCTTTGGGATGGACATGATCGCAGACATGTCTGGATGTAACTCCTTTATCCCAGCGTCACCATTCTTGGCTGATGTCACTAGCAATTTGAACTTACTCGTCTTTCTGGTATAAAATGTTGGGGATAATTCTGAGAAATATTTCGTAATGGCAGACGGTCAAGATTTAAGTTTCGTCTTCCTACATGCATGACATCGTGAAGTCATAGAATTGGCAGGTTAGCCAAATCACTGTTCATATAATGGAAAATTTTGGACCCTGGGTTATATAAGGTTATAAATATTGGCCGGTGTCCGAACTGAGAATATATTAAGGAGTCATACATGTACAGTAGTTCATTACTCGGATAAAGGTACGAATGTAATCAACGGAGGTAGGGTTTCCTTCTTCTAAAGCTAGTATTAGCAAACTCCGAAAGAATGAAGTTATTGAAATCGTACTCATCAAAATATTTTAAAAGAATGTGTGTGTATGTGTGTGTGAATGTTAACTCTCTAACGGCTGCAATTTCTGTTTTTTTTTATCTGAACCAAATCCTGCATACAACAATCGATTTAAAAAGTTTGGTAACTGAAACGAAAATATAAAATAGCTGTAGCTGTTGTCATTTTTTATTTTTCGCAACGAAATTCAGTATACATTATTGAATTAAAACGAGGAAGATACTCTAAAAAAATAAGCGAAATCAGACCATTAGAAGTTTACCTGAAATATGAAATTAAAAAAAAATTGCTCTAGCAGTCGCCATTTTCCCTTTGTCGCATTGTGTCAAGGTACCATATAATTTAATTAACATTTAAATTGGTTGAGTGGAGAACATATTTTAATCGACTCACCTCTTACAATTTCAAACTTCTTTGATACCGACGGTTTCAGACAAAATCATGTCCTTCTTCAGTCACTGAAAGTGGAAGCCATGACTGAAGAAGGACATTATTTTGTCTGAAACCGTCGGTATCAAAGAAGTTTGAAAATGTATGAGGTGAGTCGATTAAAATATATTCTCCACTCACTATTAATGATATAACATAATGTTTACTTCCCAATATTAATTGAAATATTTAAATTGGTACTGCTTACTACAAGATACATTGTTTTAATTTATTGAATATTTTAAATAAAGTAATGGAAAAATGAATCGGTAGAAATTATTTAAATGTGTGTCAATTTATACAACAATATGCAATAGGTAGGCAAATAACTTAGGTTATTCATGGTTTGTTTTTATTGCAATCCGACACGTTTAAATAAGCTGGCATAATTTCTCCAATTTAAGGGTTAACAAAATAAATACATATTCCGCAAACCAGCAAATCAGACCATCAATACGATTTGCTGAGAAATTCGTTTAGTTTATGCAATTCCTGTGTGATGCTCTTTTTTTCTATGTGTGATTGTAAATGTGTGTGTGTGGGAGTGTATTTACTGTATTATGTATTTTTTTAATAGTGGAAAGGGAATATACACGGACGGCCAATCAGGCACTTGCGCACTTCATTTTCGATATAGCCTATCCCTTTTTTCGAGAAAAAACTCTCAATATTTTCCATGCTGGGTTATTCCATGGTTGTATGTGTGACTTTTGACAAAAAATTGTAGTAATTGGTAAGTTTAATAATAAATTAATAGTTTTATTGTAGTAACCTGTGCGTACAATAAGTTAAACATAATATTTGAATTGGTTATAACGAATATTCACAATAAAAATAAATAGTATACTACGATATAAGGATGGAAGACAGTGTTTCATGCATAATTTTTCAACCAATATGTAAAAGTCTTTCCATCCTTGTATCGTACTATATTTTATTTTATACTATGTTGAATTTATTATCTTAATTAAATTAATAACATTGTCGTTTTTATTATTAATTTAACACTTCTCACTGAAGGATAAATTATATTTGAAGAGACTTTTTTCGCCTAGACCGAGACTCGAACCCGGGACCCTTGGCTTTCCGGGCCAAGTGCTCTACCAACTGAGCTACCGAGGCGAGTTGCGAGGGAATTACAACGTATATAAGAGAAAAATTTGCGTCTAGATCGCAACTCGCCTCGGTAGCTCAGTTGGTAGAGCACTTGGCCCGGAAAGCCAAAGGTCCCGTGTTCGAGTCTCGGTCTAGGCGAAAAAATGTTTCTCTTCAAATATAATAACATTGTGTTACAATTTGCGGAACAGTACACAAGACCTTTAAGAATAAAACAAGACCTGAAACAAGAATGAAATTCACGTTACTTTATGGATGTGAAAGCTGGGTACCTACACAAGGGACAATTAGTAGAATACAAAGTTGTGAAATGAAAATTTTGAAGGAAACAGAAAGATGTTAAGAGAAGACAGAATTAGAAATGAATAAATGCGAAACAAAATTAGAAGTGGAAGATATCAACTCAAGAATGGATAGATACAGAACAAGATGGTTTGAACATGTTGGAAGGATGGAAGATACCAGACTGCCAAAAATAGCATATCAATATGATCCTAAAGGAAAGAGAGGCTTGGGGAGGCCGAGAAGGAGACACTGTAATGACGGAACAGGCAGTTAGCCTAATCCATGAAGTGGAGTAGAAGAAGAAGAAGACATCGTGTAAATAAGACATCAGGTGTAGGGCCTACTATCATGATTCTAACTTTATGATCCATCCATAGTAATTCTGCCCGAAGGCAGGTCCTTCACTGCAATCATAGCATTTTCATGCTATGCTTGCAGCTTTATTAGGGAATTGTGTAGGTGTGGTAGCTTCCCGTTGCTTTCCACACCGGTGAAGGATGATGATGGTGATGATAATGATAATGATGATGATGATGATCATATGATTTCGGGGACCGTTTGGGCCTTAAAGTTTTCCTGACATTTGTCTTACAGGTGAGGAAAAACCCCGATAAAAACCTCACCCAGAAAAACTGCCCCGACCGGGGATCGAACCCCGGGCCCGCTGCATGACAAGGCAGCACGCTACCTCGAGACCACAGCGGTGGACAACTTTGTGATGTCATATCGAATTGTAATGATGGTATTTGGGTAATTTACATCAATCATTTGTTGAATGTCCACTGCTGTGGTCTCGAGGTAGCGTGCTGCCTTGTCACGCAGCGGGCCCGTGTTCGATCCTCGGTCGGGGCAGTTTTTCTGGGTGAGGTTTTTATCGGGGTTTTTCCTCACCTGTAAGACAAATGTCAGGAAAACTTTAAGGCCCAAACGGTCCCCGAAATCATATGGCCATCATCCTTATCATTACCATCCTTACCATTATCATTATCATCATCATCCTTCACCGGTGTGGAAAGCAACGGGAAGCTACCACACCTACACAATTCCCTAGTAAAGCTGCAAGCATAGCATGAAAATGCTATGATTGCAGCGAAGGACCTGCCTTCGGACAGAATTACTATGGATGGATGGATTTGTTGAATTATTTCTGAAGTCGGAAAAAAAGAAGGATCAATACGTCTTAACTGAAATATTATATTGAGCAGATCTTATTAAGTATATGCAAACATTTTCGTGACGTCAATTAATTATTTGCGGCTCGCGACATTCAGTTTTTTCCTAAAAGTAATGTTTGCGAATATGAGGTATGTGAGATATTTTATGTACATTGAAACATTTGTATTCATAGCAATGAGCCGTTAATCGGTTTCAGCGAATTCCGAAAGAATGAAGAATTTAAAATTGTTCTCATGAAAATATTTTTGAAATTTTTTTACACATATTTACTGATCGTATCTAGTAGACACCGAAAATTATATATATATATATATATATATATATATCATCATCATCATCATCATGAACATATATATATATGGCTATAATTGTGTGTGTGTGCGTGTGTGTGTGTGTGTGAGTGAGTGTGTGTGTGTGAGTGAGTGAGTAAATAAGTGTGTGTGTGTGTGTGTGTGTGTGTTGACGCTCTTGCGACCACAATATTTGTTTGATGGAAACCAAACTTGGCATAATAGCAATTAATTAAAAAAAGCAAGGCCGAGTTCATTAACCAGCAAAATCGGAATATCAGGTGTAGTTCTCCTGAAAGGAACATTTAAAAATCGCTCTACCGGTCGCAATGTTCAATGTTTCACAACGAAACTCAGTATATGCTATTAAAATAAACCGAGGAAGTTATTCTCAAAAAAAAATAAAATAAAATAAATAAATCAGCGAAATCCGACCGTTAGAAATGAGGGTTTACCTGAAACCTGAAATGAAAATTGACTCTAACAACCGCCATATTTATTTCGTCGCATTGTATACCATGCAATTTAATTAACTCTTAAATTTGACAATATATCCCATAATATATATTACTTTAATTTATTTAATATTTTTATCAAATAATAGAAAAATGAATCGGTAGATATTATTTAAATTGGTGTCAAATTATACAACAGTATTCAATACTTAGTTAATAACTTATGATTATGCATGATTTAATTTCACTGCAGCCCGACATTTTTAAATAAACTGGCGTCAGAAATTTATTTTATCCAATTTAACAAAATGAATATAATATATACCGTAAACCAGCAAAATGGGGACATACATTTGATTTACTGAGGAATTCGTTTATTTTACACAGTTCCTGTGTGACGGACTTTTAAGGGTAGTAAATGTCTGTTTAAAGGTGAGGGGTCTGAAATTACATCTTCGGGGTCTTATACCATCCATAGTAATTCTGCCCGAAGGCAGGTCCTTCATTGCAATCATAGAATTTTCATGCTATGCTTGCAGCTTTACTAGGGAATTGTAGGTGTGGTAGCTTCCAGTTGCTTTCCACACCGGTGAGGATGATGATGATGATAATGATAAGGATGATGATGATGGCCATTATGATTTCGGGGACCGTTTGGGCCTTAAAGTTTTCCTGACATTTGTCTTACAGGTGAGGAAAAACTCCGATAAAAACCTCACCCAGAAAAACTGCCCCGACGGGGGATCGTACCCACTGCGTGAAAAGGCAGCACGCTACCTCGAGACCACAGAGGTGGACGTGGGTCTTATATATACATATATAATATTGCTTACTTTAAAATGATTCACTACACGCTACATTTTAGTCTTTATGTTGGCGAAAGTTGCGTGTGGTGCTTGAGAAATGTAATAATTCATTTTTGCACGATAGTGCGTTCTGTCGTACTTACAGCAATGACGACCATGATTAAGAGTGCAATTTCCTAAATTTCGGGGTTGCCAATCTATAAATGACTAAATAAATATACTGTAATATTACAAATTACTTACCTAGTGCGGGAAGTAAAACCACTGCCCTTTATGTATATTATGTACAATGTATATTAAAATCTTCATCAAGATCATCATAGCAACTCCGGCAGTGAAAGTCTACGTGAATAAATATATTAAAATATATCCAAATATAGTGTTAATATACATTATACGAAAAAAATCACTGCATTTTAAATGAACTGAACTTTATTTGAAAAAATATAAAACAATAGATTCATACTTGCCGCCATTTATCCTTGATTGGTGTCACGGCCTGCTGTTGTCTCAACTAAATTATTTTCGGCATTTACCGTATAAATATTGGCCAGACTGTTAACGTTAGTCAGTTGTTTATAATGAACGCAAATATTTCCAATAAAGATGTTATTATTTTATTATTATTTTTATTTTGAAAATACCATCGTGCAAAAAAATAAAGTACAACGCACGTTTGTGAAGTATTTTACAGAATCTCGGTCATTTCCTTGCTTCTGTTAAAACCAGTTCCCAACCTCGCAACGTAATATACTATTTTAATATTTATTTTAATAACATAAGCATAGTATGAAATAAATGTTTATTTTAGTTTCGTGTTGGACATAATTATATACAAGGATAATCATTCTTTATCTTAGTTTAATCTTTCCCTTATTTGTAGTTTGCATGCCCCCACCGCACTTGCGCCTTACAGTGGCATGACCTATCGGGAGATAAATTGAAACTCCGAATCACACTCTTAGCCTATTTTTGATCACACAAGGGTATTAGGGTGTCTCCTGATAAGTGATCAGCTCAATGCCTTCAAGACAACACAAACATTTAAGACAAAGCACATAATTCACACGTTAATACTAAAAAAAGGCGATTATATGAATGATTGTGATGTCAGATGATGTTCAGGAACCATTTGGGCCTTAAAGGTTACAGGAATTTTTCTTATAGGTGAAGTAAAAACCTTGAAAAAACCTTTACCCAGGAAACTTGCCCCGACCGGCGATCAAAATCGCGCCCTCTGGGTAGGAGGCTACAACGCTACCCGAAACGACAGTGGTGGACATAGACACCTCCATCGAACAATAGGCTTAAAAGACCCTTGGACTAATAACGGCCGCTGGCTTTACATCCACATGCCATTTACAGAGGCGGACCATCATTCAGCCAGTATAGCGATGACATGTGATCAGCATGTCGAGTCCCCCAGCCGTTATAGTTGGTTTTATTAACTTGAAGCCGCTACTTAATAATAATAATAATAATAATAATAATAATAATAATAATAATAATAATAATAATAATAATAATAATAATAGCTTTATTTTACCTGGGAGAGTTAAGGCCTTAAGGCTATGTCTACCACTCAAGCAGGTTAAAAAAGTACAAAAGTTATTCTATCTAAATCACAATAAACATAAATATACATGGTACATCTACAATATAATTATTATTTACAAGATATTTGATTCAATCTAGAATTAACGATTGAAATGTATAATGTACAAAATATAACAGTGAGATGAAAAGCTATTAATGACATAGAATATATTTAGTTGTCGACAAAAATTAATTATTTTACAACAAGTATTTGTATAAGCGTGTCTTAAAAGTGCCAAGTGTGCGGCAACCTCTGATATCTTGAGGAAGGAAATTCCAGGAGTGGGCAGAGGCTACTGTGGAAGAAGTAGAATAAGAGGAAGTGATATGAAGAGGGATTGTTAGCAGACTGTTATCTTGTGACCTAGTGTCAATATTGTGGTAAGAAGATAACTTCTTAACTCTGGACGCCAGGTAAGTAGGAGTGTAAGAATTCAGAAGCTTGCAAAGAAGTGAAAGAGAGTGTCAGTAAGACGGAGCCAAGAGAGGTTACTGAATTGTTAGCAAATATGATCATAAAGGCGTATATTAAAAATGAATCGAACGCAAGCATTATGAACACGTTGCAGTCTCTGCGACAAGTCATAGTTTAGATCATTATTACTCGTATATAATGTTACAATAATCGAAATGTGGCAACACAAGATTGTGCACAAGGATTTGTTTTAATGAAACTGGGAGAAAATTCTTTAAACGTCTAAGATAATGTAAGATGGAGAAAGTCTTTTTACATAATATGTGTTTCACTTGTGTTTTCCAGGTTAAATTTGCGTCTAGATGTAGTCCAAGATCTATTACTGAAAAAGAATAAGGGATACTTATATTATTTATAGTAATGTTTTGAAGTGTAGATATGTCAAAGATTGTAAGCAGTTTTTGTTGTCCCATTAGAATTACTTGTGACTTGTTAGGATTCTTGTAGGTACCTAAATTCTTCATGATGATGTGTGACTTTATTAAAATTCTGTTGTCTCCAAGCATCAATTTAATTCTTTTCCTACACACATTTTAGTATAATAAACTAAATTTTACCATTAACATAAATAATAGGTAAATTTTTATTTTAAAAATGGTTGGGTGCGTTACTGTTGTGCATGTCATGACTTGGCATTATATTATTATCAATTGTGCCAGTGAGGTATTAACCAAAGTAAAATACTTTGCTTATATGGACTATTTAACTCATACCACAAATGCTACTCAATGACCAATCACGTTTCAATGAATGTTGTTTTACAACCAATGACAGTCGTGTTTCACCTAGCTCTTTATCGATTTCTCTTTATCAACTCCTGCTTTTGTGATAAAGAAAGCTCCTCCTTTTAATGTTCTGAACAGGTCAAAGCATTATTTTTCTCCAACAAATACATTGAATATAGCAAATAATGAAAAGATTCCTTCATTTAACTGAGTTGTTTACTAAAAAATAAATGAATAACCCATAATGTTGATTACGATATATAGTTTGATGTGTTTCATTATTTATCCACTTGGGTGCACTCTTACAATATTGCGATCTTATTTGGCAATAAATAATATGATCAAGCAGCAGTGAATGAACGTAACCTCACATTTCTGATTTGTTTTCAAACATCGCCGTTTACATTAAATATATAAATATTTTAAAATAACTATAGTTAAATAATGATTTGTGAGTAAACAGCTTAATTTTATTCGTTAAATAGTCCTAACAAATACCACTCTTGATTTCCAAATTCTGTAGATAAATTCACTCCTCACTTCGTGAGTCGTGAATTTATCGATAATTTGGAAATCACTTGTGGCTTTAATTATGAAGAATAGTTATTCTGCTTTAATAAAAATACTAATTTAAATCACTTGGAGAATATTTTTTTTATAAAGATGGTCCTCTGACATGACCCTGAAGTGGTGCGTAGCGGATTGCCAAGACGTTAGTTTCCAGGCGCATCCCAGATTCTTCTAAACCAGCGGTTCCCAACCATTTTCGAGTCTCGAATCCCTTCCACAACGATCTGAGTTTGGTGAACCACTAACTTTTAAATATACATACAGTAGATATGCATAACATTTAATTCCAAGCAAAAGGTTTAATAAACTTAAAATACCCTTAACGGTTAAAACCTACTCAAGGTTTCGCGGTAAATATTAATTTATTATTGAAATAAGGTGATAAATTCCCGATGTTACACACATGTAACAAGGAGCATTATAGGGTTAATAATAATAATAATAATAATAATAATAATAATAATAATTACAATAATAACAACAATAATAATAATTATTATTAATATTATTATGACAATGTCGCAGAAATTAAGGAAACATTAATAGGCCTAACTTCGAAACCCGCCATTACGGAAAAGTTTTGGTGAACCCCTGAGGGTTCGCGAACCACAGGTTGGCAAATGATGTTCTAAACAATGTCCATTAGGTTGTTCTGAAATAATTTTATTACATCTGCAGGTTGATTTCAGAGATCTGTTGCTGACTTGTTGATGCATTGGAGTAAATGTTGTGGTGATGCTTCTTTTATATTAAACTCTGGGCAGATAGGGATGTCTTCTTGTTGTGTATTATTTTAAGAGTTAAAAGGTATTACGTTTTAAGTCTTGCTATAGCTGTCTGTACTTTTCGTTACAGTGTCATTCTGATGGAGTCTCCAGGGTTCTTTCTTTATACCGGTTGCGTTGTGGTGGTAATTTCCATATTTTTTTAGTCTTTGTTTTAAAATACAAACGCATTACGTTCAAATTATTTATTCCTACCCTACATTCCTGGCACTTGGACTCGACATCGAAATATTGTCTGATGTTTGGCACTGAACCTGGGCCTTGAGCCAGCTATGCAGACTGAAGTACCCAAACAACATGCTCACTTCCTGGATATAAACAAGTGCAATTTTATAGAAAATTGGCGTCTTGACAGCTCACTGATTTTTAATGATCTCTCTGAGGAAATTGTTAGCCTATTGTTCAGTTCAATGTCTCCTATCTTCGAGAATTTTGTCAAAAAATTCAAAGATTTAATGTCCGTCACGCAGGAATTCCTCTACAAGTCGAATTTATTGTCTAATTTTATTCGTTTACGGATAAAATATATATATATACATATCCTTTTTTTATTATTATTTCGTACGTATCTTGTTATATTGCGAGAAAACGTACATGGCGGCGGTTATAACGGTTTTAAATTTTAGACTTTCGGGTACACCGCTACTCCTAATGCTCGAACGTGACTGGTTTTTGATGAAAACCTTTGTCGTTCTATTTTAGTGGCATTTAACGAGTTTCATTGTAAAAATCGAAAATTGCGGCCGTTAGAGCGATTTTAAAAATCCACTTCATTACTTTTCGCAATCGTTTGGTATACGTATGACGAGTTTGTTTCCACAAAATCGGACGGTAGAAAACACACACACACACACACACACACACACACACACACACACACACACACACACACACACACACACATACACACACACACACACACAGGGCATATATATATATATATATATATATATATATATATATATATATATATATATATATAGGTATTTATTTTTATTTTCATATATATCTTGTAAGCCCATGGTTTTCCCTTAACAGAGATTTAGGCGGTCTCCCCCTACAGGGAAGAATTTGAACCATACTAATTTGGTTACACTTGTTTTCGTATAGACATATAGGAAACCAAGGTAGTACTAGGACGGAAAAATTCGGTAAATTTTGCTCAGAGGCCTTTTCATTCGGGCTTAAGGATCTTTTACGAGCCTGAAAATCTTCAGACTCGGGACCCACGGCTTAAAGTCTCTCCCGGAGGACTTGCTACTTGGATTTTTCCATCCTAATATATATATATATATATATATATATATATATATATATATATATATAACTTATATATATTTAGGCCTATATAGGACTGTATAAATTTTGTCTCGGTCAATTTTGTGTAGTTCGATGAAGATTTGTAAAATAATTAAATCTTTTCATGTCACCTCAATAGCTTCAAACCTTCAGAATTCACAAAAATGATGTCCACGCCTATGATATTCTATGGGTGCGAAACATGGTCAGTTCTCTTAGGCCTACATTCTAGCTGTGGGTTATTAGCCTATATAGCGAAGATCGACCTACGGTCATCGTAATTGATCATCGCTCGGCTTTGTTCGTTTGATACCGGTTTGTTACGGAAAGAAGATCGTCCTTCGCTCGTCATTTTTTCATTATCAGCTGATTGATTCCATTGTAAATCGGGCGATTTTAGGTTATCTACACCCCAACTCCTCTTTCAATTTTAAGATATTTATCGCATTTTGTTGAAAAAATTAATATATATATGTTCCTCAGGTAGTTAATCACACACCTCTCTAATAATTTGTGCGTTTTTCGTTGTTTTTTAATTTTAATTTGGCATATAATCCCCTAGGAATACAGTATTTCCTTACTGCTCTTATCTATTGCGTGACTAAATCAAGCCACAACAAATAATTTTGGCTCAAGTTTAGAATGACTTATCCTTGATTTTTCAGTTTATTATTGTGAATTATAACTCTTCTTCTGTATTTAGTAACATTTTAAAATATTTTAAATAATTTTTACAACTTTATTTTAGAAATTTTAAGTATTTATTCTTCTTCTTCTTCTTCTTCCTTCCAAGTATTAGGCCAAGGCCTGTTACGATCCTATAGTTAAATTTTCCCTCCAGCGTAAATAGTTTGATCCTTCCGGAAAATTCTCATATAAGATTTGAAAGCATAATAATAGTCCCTTCGATTGGTTGCTGGCCAAAAGAAGGCAAGACCAGTGATGGGGCTGCCATCTTATAGCCTCTGGTCAGGCTTTTCTGGAGAAGAAAGAAAAATAAAGGAAAGAAGAAATGGAAGAAAGGAAAGACTCCCTAGCCCTCGGATGCCCTAATAGCGTCGGGGTCGAAAAAACAAGAGTTAACCAAGGGAGGTTAGATAGTAAAGTTAAAAGAGTGCAAAACACAAGTAAGTGGAAGAAATGTTTTGCTCAGCTTGGGCACCTTGTGGTCGCCATCCACATATCCTCTAGATGAGGACCCCTGAGGGTAAGTCAAATACACATATTGTGATGGTGACTTAGTATTTTGTCCAGAGAGGATATTACATTGTTGGAACCAGTGGGTTATCAATGGTTGCGATTATTAAGGAGTGAAAAAAGTACGTTTCATGGGATCTACCCTAATTAGAGTAATTGAATTAGGTTAAGTGTGAGTTAGTTAGTTAGCTTCAGGTTCGTTACATTTTAAATGTGTAAATACGTAAAAAAATACCTTAACCAGAGATGATAATCGATGTGTGGTTCAATGATGGGTTATCACTGGTTCTATAAACTGTGGCGCATGCACAGTGTTGTTCTATGTGACTGAAAATATATCAGGTAAGTTAAAGTGGACAATCCCCAATATTTTTTGTGCAACCCTGCAATCCTTCATGTTCATATCATATGGAACGCGATGATTTCCTGCTACGCTAACTCGGGAATCTAGTCATACCGATCTTCTTGGCATCAATGAGCTGAAAGATAAAAATGGTTACCATGAGTTATCCGTAAAAGGTAGACAGACATATGCTGTCGCGGACTTTTTTGTAGATTTGTTTGAGACATTCAATTCTGTGTACATTAATTTGGTGTATATGTTATGGTTTAGGCAGCGTAATCCTTTTAAGCATCCAAATAGCTCCTAAAACACTTTTTCACTACAAAGGGAGATTTTTAACGGCGAAGAGGTTAATATTACAACTCGCTTATAGCCTGAAACCTTCCCGAGAAACTCCTGAACATTTTGCAAAAAGCCCCATCAGAATCGGATGAATGGTATGGCAGCGCATAAAGGACAAACAGACAGACAGACAGACATACATTCATTATATATATATATATATATATATATATATATATATATATATATTTTATGTCCAGCGCTGTAGTTCGAGGTAGAGTGCTGCCTTGTAACGCAGCGGGCCCGGGTTCGATCCCCGGTCGGGGCAGTTTTTCTGGGTGAGGTTTTTATCGGGGTTTTTCCTCACCTGTAAGACAAATGTCAGGAAAACTTTAAGGCCCAAACGGTCCCCGAAATCATATGGCCATCATCATCATCCCGATCATTATCATCATCATCATCCTTCACGGCGTGGAAAGCAACGGGAAATACTATGATTGCAGTGAAAGACTTGCCCTCTGGCAGAATTACTATGGATGGATATACATTATAGCGTACTGCTACTATATATCAATAAATAAGAAGGAAGTATTTTCGGTGATATTACATCATTAACAATATTACCAATCGTTTCATAGCAACACCTTGTATATAAAATACATTTTCTATATAAATTATTTAGTTATCAAAGCCAATATTAAACATTGATCAAATCATCAGTATTAATGGTGAAACCGATGATAATAATTACAAGATCAACTTGAAGTACCAATATTTTATTGTATTGCATCTACTAATAGCGCAGGCTTCTGTAACATTGGAAAGTCGAGAAGGAATGTGGTAAATTTATTCTCATACTTAATACAAATATGTTATATGTGCCTTTTAAGTTATGTAAATTATTTTAATTACAAATAATGAGTTCACAGATATATTTAAATAATTATCTATTGAACAAAATGCGTTGCGAATGTAGTATGTTGTTAATAATATTATTAATTGTAAGTCAAGAACTTCATCAAATTAATATTGACAAATAGTGTAACCTATGTGATTGGATGGTTTCAAACTCTTCTCTGTATGGCACACTGTTTACTTACATTCTTAACACCTAGCTATACCTACTAAGTTAGTTCCATAGCATAGTGGTTATTTGAAAGTCATTTTCAAAAAATACTGACTACTTTAGTACGCGAAAATTAGCGGGAAAATCGTATATATTTAATTACTATATTTTGGAGAAAATCGATGTCGGGCAAATAGGGGAAAACAATTAATAAAAGTGCGAAAAGTGTTTTGGTGAGCCAAGGACGTTATATGCCTTTGTGCCATAAAGTTTTGTTAATTACCGTATGAATGTACATTTAGGATATTTTACGATAATAGATATGAACATGTAATTGTACTAGGAGACTTCAACACTAACCTATTAGCCACAAATTCTTACAACACTATACAATTACAGACAATGTTCCAGTCATGCAATATGATAATACTGCCTTCAGAACCAACCCATCATACTAGGTATTCTGACACACTACTAGACTTTAATTATAACAAATAATCCTCAAAAAGTTATAACTAGTGGACAGATAGAAGCTCCAGGCATCTCTGCACATGACTTAATATACATTGAATATTCACTCCTTTGCTCTAAACGTTGACCTAGACTTGTAACATACAGAGACTTGAAACATATAAATTATGCGCAATTAATTGATGACGCTGCAAAACTATCTTGGAACAACATATGGGCACTTAGGACTGTAGACGAGAAAGTTGAAAAATTTAATGACATGATTTTACAATTGTATGACAAACACGCACCTATCAAGACTAGACGTATAAACAGACCACCTGCACCCTGGATGTCTGATAATATCCGCTTGCTTATGACTGAGAGAGACGTAGCATTCAGGAAATACAGGAGGAACAAAGAACTGACAGACTTACAGACATACAAATATCTGAGGAATAAAGTCAACCAGACTGTCAGGAATGCAAAACTAAGATATGCCCATACTATTATTACACAATCTATGTCCAACTCAGCTGACATGTGGAAAAATTTAAAATCAATAGGCCTCTGTCAAAATAAACTAAAGGTAGAAACAGCTGACCTACCACTAGATGAGTTGAATGACCATTTTACCCCCGCCTCCCTACTGACAACAACTCACAACACAAACAACAGACAATAGATGAACTAATGTCATATTCCCAACCTACCCGAGACAAATTCTTTTTTTCCTATATCTCACCTGATGACGCCAAAAGAGCAGTATTACGTATTAAATCTAAAGCACAAGGAATAGACAATATAACAATAACTCTCCTGCAAAAAATAATAGACATTATTCTCCCAACAATAACCCACATTTTTAATGCCTCTATAATGACCGGGAGTTATCCCAGACTCTGGAAAATGGCTCTAGTTCGTCCTACACCGAAATCAAACACTCCCACAACACTCGATGATTATAGACCAATTAGTATTCTTCCCTGTTTATCTAAAGCACTGGAACACATAATACACTCATAGCTAACAGACTACCTCACCACACACGACTTACTTGATGAACATCAGTCTGGTTTTAGAACAGGACATCACACAAGTACTGCACTACTTGACATTGTAGAGGACATAAGAGACTCAATGGACAAAAGCAAACTCACCGCAATAGTCCTACTCGACTACAGCAAAGCCTTTGACACAGTAGATATAGACTTAATGCTAGCGAGACTAAAGACACTACATCTATCTGAAAACTGCCTTGATTGGTTTGCATCTTACCTCACTAATTGTCAGCAATCAGTTTCTGTTAATAATCGAATTTCTTCCTGGCGCTTGGTGAGGAAAGGGGTACCTCAAGGCGGCGTCCTCGCTCCTCTTCTCTTCTCGATTTATATTAATGACGTGACCAAGAAACTACAAAACTGCAAGCATCATCTTTACGCCGACGACCTACAGATTTACACACACTTTAGGCCTGACGAAATTAATGAATATATTGACAAAGTAAACACTGACCTCAGGCATATATCTTTATGGTCCAGACAATATGGGCTGAAACTAAATGTAAACAAAACGCAAGCAATAATTATCGGACATCCAAGGCTATTACACTTCATAAACAATGGCAATATGCCGGCTGTCATATTAGATAATGAACAAATTCCTTATACCGACGTCTTTAAAAACTTGGGATTTTACTTAGATTCTAATTTAAATTGGCATGTGCAAGTAAAACAAACATCTAAAAGGATCTTCTCCATAATGTATTCCCTAAAGCGACTTAAACATTTTCTTCCTACAACTCTTAAAAGAATTTTAATCCAAACTTTAGTGATGCCGCATTTTGACTACTGTGACGTTCTACTAACTGACATAAGTGACGGATTGTCGGACAAACTGCAGCGTGTCCATAATATGTGTATCAGATTCATATTTAATGTTCGAAAATACGATCACATTTCTCCATTATTCCACGAATTGTCATGGCTACATCTAAAAGAGAGAAGAAAATCGCACTGTCTAATTCTCCTATTTAAGATCCTACATACCTCGATTCCCAATTATTTATCATCCCGTTTCCAGTATCTATTCTCAAACCATAACTTAAACACAAGATCACAACATAGCCTCTTACTTAATATACCGCAACATAGGACATCACATCACTCCATGTCATATACCATCTCCACTTCTCGCAACTGGAATTCCCTACCACAAGAAATAAGGGGCTGCCGGACATTGGCATCTTTTAAAAGAAATCTAGATTTATATTTGCTCTAAACTCGACTTCATTATTATCCAGTGTAAGATATATATATATATATATATATATATATATATATATATTAATTGGTGTTTCCCGTATAATGTATCATATTTATATTAATATTATTATTATTATTATTATTATTATTATTATTATTATTATTATTATTATTATTATTATTATTATTATTATTATTATCGTATCATTATTGTTATTACCCTATAAAATGTTGTTTGTACATGGCATTTACATTGCTACATTTATTGTATCTTTAACTGTTTATAATTAGTATAGTGTATATTTGTCGAATATATATTTGTATTTGTGCTGGTTGAGTGGAAGAGAGGGCCTTATGGCCTTAACTCTGCCAGAATAAATAAAGTATTATTATTATTATTATTATTATTATTATTATTATTATTATTATATTCAATAACATATTATGTGCCTACTGTATTCAATACATTGAAATAATCACGGAACAATATCGAAGAGTCAATTAAACAATTTTTTCTTATTTATTTATAAAATAAAGAAAAAGTGATAGATAAACACTAATTGTCTTCCTGATAATTGTATTTTTAAATGCGGTTTCCAATCTCATATAGAAAACATAGTATTTTACATTTAACGCAAGATTTTTATGCCCATATTTAGACCAACAGATTATAACATAACAGTACACAATCTTCATTTATGGAAAACACAGTTAAGTTCATTTGAGAATAATATACTTCTCCACAATGAGGTGGTCAGTGGAGTATATTACCTTCCATTCCGGGACCCGGGTTCGATTCCAAACGAAATATGGGTTTAAACCTGATCTTCATTCAGGTTTGTGGGCCCTATCTCATTCTGTCTTCAGTTGGAGACTTATCTTTCTGCTAATCAAGGAAGTCTATCCGTGTAGGCTATATGGGTTCGGCTGTACCAGAAATCTAGTTAATTAATTGAATATAATTTTAATGCATTTTTAATGCATTTAATGTTATTAGCTATTAATACTAATAACATTTATACACGAACATATTTATTGTGAACGTATTTTTAACATAACCGTCGGTCATTTTCAATTTTGCATAGAATAACTCTAATAAAGAGGCAGTTTTTTACGCAGTTAAACATTTTAAAAATGTGCAAAATACATTTATAATAACCTAAGTCTAACCTAACTTAATTCAATTACTGTAACCTGTAAAAATACGAGGTTAAATATATTTTTAAATGAGTAAAGTACACATAGGCCTATAATAACCTAAAAGTTAACCTAACTTAATTAATTTACTCTTACCTTTAAAAAACACATTTTAAAAACTTGTAAAGTTCTTGTATATTAACCTGAAAGCTGACCTAACTTAAATTGAATTATTCTAACCTGTAAAAATATGAGGTTAAATACGGACATAAATCTTTGTTACGGATAGAGAATCACTGTTATCGACAGAGCTGTGTTGTTGAAACCAGTTATTATCGAGAGAGATACACTGTATGGATAGAGCTGTTGTAACCATAATTATTAGTATGGTTATGACTTCCATGTTCTATAACTGCAGAGGCATTACGGTGGAAATAGGCCCAATTTGTTTCATATTTACGAGTAAAATGAGTTAAAGATAATATAATTTCGTGGCTAAATAAATTTAATATATTTTATGAATATTTGTTGCATTAAAGTAGTGTTTAATTGGGTAAATACATTTCTTTGCTAGCTACAACCGCCCCCTGTACCTGCCTAAGGAAACATCCTAAGAAGTTCACTTCCAAATCCCATGGCGGTTACAAGTCCTGGAGCAAGTGTAAAAAAATAAATAAAGATAAAGATGAAATAAATAATATTATCTCTGAATACTTAATTTATTTTTAATACTTAATTTATTGTTGTATGACGTAACATTATATATCAGATGATACAGTATAATAATCATAAAAATGCAGTGATTAAAATTTAGAACTATATCAAAGTATGAGTTAATTTCACTGAGATTATACACACTGTAATTCTGCTGTTTTAGTGTTCATCGATGTGTCGTTATACTGGTATAGAGGAACATATTGACGCAGAAATATGAAATATGGAGAGAGAATTACTGACAGAAGATAGCCTGGAATCAAGAAATAATAATACTGTTTCTATTATGGAGGGTATATTACTTTCGACGACAAATCAATTGATTGATTTGTAACGATTTCCAATGGCTTGCTCATTAAGATTCCTGCAGGAACATCTTACCATCTAGCATCTGAAATTTGTGGACCGTTATGGATAGCATCATCAAACAATCTACTATAACATTTTTATTATTGATTATTAGACTTTTTTGTATTATGTGTAGAGAGCAATTGTTCGATGTTCTCCAACAATCTTAAGGTAGACATAATGCTAAATTTTAAATTGATAAACCAATCATTTTTAAATAAAATGTTCAGGACCGATAAATTTAAAATATCAGTAATTAATTTTACATTCACTACTGGCATCTCTGGCACGCACACACACACACACACACACACACACACACACACACACACACACCCACACACACACACACACACATATATATATATATATATATATATATATTATATATATATATATATATATATATATATATATAATATATATATATATATTATATATATAAAATGGGAAAAGTTTGGTTGAAGTTGAAAAGAGAATAACTAATAGTAACTAAGGAACTAAGGTAAATATTCACCTATCTCTTTCAATATTGAGTACCAACATTGAATTTACAATCCTGATGCAGTCCTTACTCATGGATTAAGTATAAACAGAACGTGGTGATTTTTACATCGGCAACATTGCTATTTAAAATTGTGATTTCTTGTAGGCTATTAATAATCAAATGCCAGAATAGGACAGAAGAATGTCGAGCGGAAAAACATAAGATCAGATTTTGAGCGTACAGTCAGCAAAACATGAAAAGTGGAGTATGATATGAAATTAATTTTACATTTTTACTTAAAGTATATAAACCAGCTAAGTCACAAGCTTAGAAAGAAACTGAAATACTTGTGAAGCAGAAATTATGTCAGAGGCGTGTTTGTATTATGATATTTGCAAACTAAAAGCTAAGGAAAACTACTCTTCGATCTAGTGTCTGGCTTATATTTACATTGACATCTTCGTAAAAAGAGAGGAAAAATAACAATCCAAGCTATATAAACATATAAATGAATTGTATATTCGTTCTAAGATAACGGCGTTTGCATTGGACGTATCCCGTTTTAGCCTATGTTGAATTAAATGACAGCAGCAATAGCAGTATTACTTTATAAGAGTACTATAAATATAAATCATCATCATCACTCCAGGGATTAGGCAGTTGCCCGTTCCGACTTCATAATGCATCAGCCCAACGTCTTCTAGGTCTTCCAACATCATGTCTTCCTCTTGCTTGATAATTTCTTACTAACAATGGATATCTCTCCTTACTCATTCCATCCATGTGATCAATGCATTTCTGTCTGTAATTCGTGACTTTATCCAATAAAGGCTGTATTTTCAATTCTTCTCTTATATCCTCATTTCTTATTCTATCAAGTCTTGTACATCCTTTTACTTGTGTTAGGAACCTCATCTCCGCCGTCTGTATTCTATCCTTCTGTTTTTTCACTGGAGCCCAAGTTTCACATCCATACAATATTGTGGGAACCGCCATAACATTATACATTTTTATCTTGGTTTCTTTTCTAATTTTATTTTTGAATGTTCTCTGTATTGTTCCACACACCGTCTGAAATTTATTTATTTTTGAGTCAATATCTCTTTCCACATTGTAGCCAACATCACAGCCTAAATATTTGAAACTAGACACCTGTTCTATACTTTGATTTTCTAAAATAATTTTGGATCTCACTGGATCTCTTCCTCTAAAAGCCATGGTCTTCGTTTTCCTTACAGAAATCTTTAGATCGTATAATTTACATATTTAATTTAATGCATGCATTGATTTCTGTAAGTCGTCTTCATTTTTCTGTATTATGATTACATCGTCAGCAAATAGAAGATTATTTATGCACACTTTATTATCCATTCTTATTCCTGGATTCACTAAAACTTTCCATTTATTTTAAATATCGTCTATATATATATATATATATATATATTAAACAAAGTGGGTGATAAACTACATCCTTGTCGTAATCCAGTATTTGTTTTGACTGTATCTGTTCTTTTGAATCCGGTATCTATAATTATATTTGTATCTTCATATAATTTCTTTATTGTTTCAACAAGGCACAGCGGGTATCCTTTCATTCGTAATATTTCCCATAATGTTTGTCTGTTTACTCGATCGAAGGCCTTATCCAAATCTATAAATCCTATGTGAGTTTCTAAGTTATGTTCTCTTCTCTTTTCTATGAGTTGTTTCAGTGTAAAGACGTTGTCTATACATGACCTTCCCTTTCTGTATCCACTTTGATTTTCATTTATTATTACTGCTATGTTTCTCAATCGATTATAAGTATAAAACTGAATTATTTACAAGCGGATATTTTACAGTAAAATTATAGTAAGAAACATCATTATCTACAAATAGATCACTACCAGTAATATTAACATGCTTTTGACACATCCTGTCACATAAGTATAGTCACACATTTCTACCTATATAAACCTCTCCCTTCTTTATCCCTGTTAGAAGTCTACATTGATCTAATATCTTAGTGTCTCTGAATGTATGAAGAGTTATATGAGGCGCAATTTTGCACTTTAGTTAAATAAGGGAACAAATTTAATTATGTTTTAAAGTGATATTGAGTAGCAAAATAATATCGTCGTTAAATTCCATGTGGTGGAATAAGCATTTGACACAAAAATATGGTAACACATTGGTGGAATCTGTTGCAATGTATGTAAGTGGGGTATGAAAAATCAATAAGTACTACAAGAATAGACTAATAGCTCTAGAAATGGATTATTTACGCAGAAGTGTCAGAAGTCAAAATTAGAACATGTCACAAATAAGGAAATTAGAAACACAATGGAAACAGAAGATATCATAATTGAAAGAATTGAGGAGAAGGAATTAAAATGGTTAGGACACATTTTAAGAATGAAAGATGAGGCTGGCCGAAAATACTATATCAATTGCAACCGTCCAGAAAGAAGAAAAGGGGGAGACCAAAGTTAACATGGAAGGAAAACATGTGGATAGTAATGCAAGCAAGGAGGCTAAGCATTGAAGATGCCCAAGATAGTAGGCTTTGGAGGTTAGGCACGGGAAGACAGCAGCAGCTCTAAAAGCCCGAAGATAGATTCTATTAATAGCATATTATGGATTATTATTATTTTAATATGTTTTGTTCTTTCCTTATATTTGCATATTGTGTAGCCTATGCCTAAGTTATTATGATTGTTAATCAAGTTACAGATAATTCGTAGTTGTTAATATCTGTATAATTTAACCCAGGTGAAGTGGAAGAGAAGACCTTACAGTTTTAACTCAATCAGGTAAAATAAACTATTATTATTATTATTATTATTATTATTATTATTATTATTATTATTATTATTATTATCTGAAATTATCCACAATACAATGGTTTTCCGTCACCCTCAAAATAATGGAACTTCTCAAGTTGTAGCGGGCGTGAAAATCCTCATCTGTGAGTCCCAGTTCACTCTTACTTTTTCTAACACCATTCATCCAAACTTCTTTAGGTATTCCCTTCCTTCTTTTCCCATATATTTTCCACACCAAGATATTCTTATGGATACTATCAGATGTTCTCTTGCGATGTCCTTTCCATCTTAATAGTTTCTCTTTAATTGTCTGTAATACATTTTCTTGAACTTAATTCAATTTTATTGAGTCATTACTTATCTTACCTCAATTTAATGTTGATTTGTTATCGAGCATGTTTCAATTAGTCTTCTAATCATCTTCAGCATGGCCAGACTGGTTGGATTTATGTTGTAAACCCTGGATGTCGATGTCAGCTCGCTCCTGCGGTCGGCCGAGCTGAAGATGATAAGAAGACTAATCGAAACATATTCGATAACAAATCGACATTAAATTGAGGTAAGATAAGTACAGACTCAATAAAACTTAATTAAAAGAACCTCAAAATATTACTGCCTTCAACTTTCCTCCAGTAACCAAACTGTTGCTAATAACTTGTTAGCTTGGCACCGTTTAATTGCCCATGTCTCTGATACATATAACATGATACTCTTTGAGACCATTGTAAAATGGTCTTACAAATTAATTTGTTTTGTAAATAATGTTTTTACGCCAATAATACTAAGTTCACTATGCCAATTACTCTCCGTCCATATATTTTTTCCTATTTCTAATTGTGACGAAGCTTCGTTTACTAAGATTGATCCTAGAATCTACATTTCTTGACATGTTTAATGTCGTTAATTATCATAGGTTATTATTTATCAATATTGATTGTTAAATATTGTATTTTATTTATATTTATTTGTAATCCAAATTTTTCATATTCCTAGATTAATTCTCTAATCATGTATGATACGAGTATATCATCTATATCTTGTGTAATAATGACTTAATCATCTACAAATAATGGGTTATATAACAAGTAATAATTTTCAATATGAATTCCCCATGACCTGACATTTCCTAGACCAAAGTATTAAACTTACACCCAAATAAAATTTAAAAGTACTGTCGATAAACAACATCCTTAGAGTAATTATTTAGAATTGATAAATTCTTTAAAAATATACCCATTTTCATTCGACTCCAGTATTGAGAATACTGTACATTGATTTTAATATGACTATTACTTTACCAGAACTTCTTTCAAATGCATTCCATAGCATTTTTCTTGGTATGCTATCATAAGCTTATTCGATTTCAATGAATATAAACGCTAACTGTTTTGCTTTTTTCTGGTATTTTCAAACAAATATTTCAACGTAAAGATATGGTCGGTACAAGATTGTTCAGCAGTAAACCGGCATTGCTTTTCTAAATTGAAATAATCTTTTTCCAAATGTGAGTTAATATTTCTTTTAAATAATATAATCATAATTAAATTACACATACATATCCCTCTATAATTAGAGCTCAAATTGTGATCACCTTTCATATATATGGAACTTTATTATTATTATTATTATTATTATTATTATTATTATTATTATTATTATTATTATTATTATTATTATTATTATTTAAGATAACTGAGAAGGATGTAATTAGAAAAAATAGAGAAGTAAATGGTAGAAAAAGAACATTAATAAAATGGTTGATGAAACAAGATTATAACTGTTTGTCACTTGAAAAAACGAAATAAGAGAGAATACTAAGATGATATAATGGCACATGGAAAACAGTAAATATATCATTACATGGATATTGTCTGAAATTCAAAGAAGAAAATCGAACTAATCAGGAAGATACTGAGGATAAAAATTTAAGGAGCAAAATATTATTATTATTTAAGGTTATTAGCAATTAAAATGACAAACTATTTATCGGTTTTCAATCCTGAACATTTTATATTATGCGGAATTATAGATCGTTGTACATTAGGTCTAAATTTTCATGATATTGGTAGAGTATTAAATGTTCACTTTTTTTACAGCTTAAACTTAAGTCTAGTACATAAAAATATAAATTAGACAAAACTCACACTTCCTGGCTATTAAGTTAATAAACAATATTATGACACTGAACATATGTTAGAGTGATTTATTGTAAAGCTACGTTAAATAAGTTGAATACGCGCAAGTATAAATACTAAACAGAAACCATTCATTTCCTCCTATATTAACATGATCTTATACAAATTATTGTATTTTTATTAATCCATTCCATTACATAAACTACTGAAATGTCTTCTCTTATATCCTAGCGATGGCGATGCAGATAACGCAACTTATGTTCACGCAACACCATCGAAAACGACACAAATACTACACGGACTACATTCCAGGGATGGTGACTAGTGTCCAAGGTAATCAACGACAACAACGCTAATACTACAGAAACTACAATCCAGGGATGCATGCTTGTGTCCACCAACAACGATGAAAATACTACAAGGACTATACTCCAGGAATGGAGGATTGTATCCACGCAACACCAACGAGAACGACGCAAATAGTACGGGGATTACATTCCAAGGATGTTGGCTCGTGTGCACGCAACACAACCAACAATGATGGAAATATCACAGAGAATACACATTAAGGATGGCGACTTCTGTCCACGCAACACCGACAACGTTGAAAATACTGTAGGGAATACCCTTACAGGTTGGAGGCCCCTGATCGCTCAACACCGCCGACAACGGTTGAAATAATAAAGGGAATACACTACAAGGATGGCGACTTGTATCCACGCAATACCACCGACAACGATGGAAATATTACATGGATGGGGACTCGTGTCCACCCAACACCACCGACAACGAAGGAAATACAACAGGTAATACACTTCAAGGATGTAGGATCGTGACCAGCGAACGCTACCGACAACGCTTGAAATACTACAGGAAATACGCTTCAAGGATGGAGGTTGTGTTCACCCAACACTAAAAACGCTGGAAATATTACAGGGAATACACATCAAGGATGTTCGCTCGTGCCCACCCAACGCCACCGACAAATATGGAAATATTACAGGGAATACACTTCAAGGATGTTAGCTCGTGCTCACGCAACACAATAGACATCAATGCAAATAATACAGGGGATACACTTCAATAATTTTGACTCTTGTCCACGCAACACAAACGAAAACAATGGAAATATTATAGGAAATACACTTCAAGAATGGAAGCTCCTGTCCACGCAACACAACCGACTACGATGGAAATACTACAGAGAATACACTTCAAGAATGGAATCTCTTGTTCACGCAACACCACCGACAACGATGGAAATACTACAGGGAATACACTTTAAGAATGGAGGCTCCTGTCCACGCAATACAAAGGACTACGATGGAAACACTACAGGGAATACACTTCAAGAAAGGAGGCTCCTGTCCACGCAACACAACCGACTACGATGGAAACACTACAGGGAATACACTTCAAGAATGGAGGCTCCTGTCCACGCAACACAACCGACTACGATGGAAACACTATAGGGAATACACTTAAAGAATGGAGGCTCCTGTCCACGCAACACAACCGACTACAATGGAAAAACTACAGGGAATACATTTCAAGAATGGACGCTCCTATCCACGCAACACAACTGACTACGATGGAACCACTACAGGGAATACACTTCAAGAATGGAGGCTCCTATCCACGCAACACAACCGACTACAATGGAAACACTACAGGGAATACACTTCAAGAATGGAAGCTCCTATCCACGCAACACAACTGACTACGATGGAAACACTACATGGAATACACTTCAAGAATGGAGGCTTCTGTCCACGCAACACAACTGACAACGATGGAAATACCACACGGAATACACTTCAAGAAGGGAGGCTCCTGTCGACGCAACACAACCGAGTACGATGGAAACACTACAGGGAATACACTTCAAGAATGGAGGCTCCTGTCCACGCAACACAACCGACTACGATGGAAATACTACAGGAAATACACTACAAGAATGGAGGCTTCTGTCCACGAAACACAACCGTCTACGATGGAAACACTACAGGGAATACACTTCAAGAATGGAGGCTCCTATCCACGTAACACAACCAACTACGATGGAAACACTACAGGGAAAACACTTCAAGAATGGAGGCTTCTGTCCACGCAACAGAACTGACAACGATGGAAATACTACAGGGAATATACTTCAAGAATGGAGGCTCCTGTCCACGCAACACATCCGACCACAATGGAAACACTACAGGGAATACACTTAGAGAATGGAGACTCCTGTCCACGCAACACAACCGACTACGATGAAGATACTACAGAGAATACACTTGAAGAATGGAGGCTTCTGTCCACGCAACACAACCGACTACGATGGAAACACTACAGGGTATACACTTCAAGAATGGAGGCTCCTGTCCACGCAACACAACTGACAACGATGGAAATACCACAGGGAATACACTTCAAGAATGGAGGCTCCTGTCTAAGCAACACAACCGAGTACGATGGAAACACTACAGGGAATACACTTCAAGAATGGAGGCTCCTGTCCACGCAACACAACCGACTACGACGGAAACACTACAGGGAATACACTTCAAGAATGTAGGCTTCTGTCCACGCAACACAACCGACTACGATGGAAATAGTACAGGAAAACACTTCAAGAATGGAGGGTTCTGTCCACGCAACACAACCGACTACGATGGTAATACTACAGGGAATACACTACAAGAGTGGAGGCTTCTGTCCACGCAACACAACCTTCTACGATGGAAACACTACAGGGAATACACTTCAAGAATGGAGGCTCCTATCCTCGTAACACAAACGACTACGATGGAAACACTACAGGAAATACATTTCAAGAATGGAGGCTTCTGTCCACGCAACACAACTGACAACGATGGAAATACTACAGGGAATACAATTCAAGAATGGAGGCTCCTGTACACGCAACACATCCGACTACGATGGGAACACTACAGGGAATACACTTCGAGAATGGAGGCTCCTGTCAACGCAACACAACCGACTACGATGGAGATACTACAGCGAATACACTTCAAGAATGGAGGCTCCTATCCACGCAACACAACCGACTGCGATGGAAACACTACAGGGAATACACTTAAAGAATGGAGGCTCCTGTCCACGCAACACAACCGACTACGATGGCAATACTACAGGGAATACACTTCAAGAATGGAGGCTCCTGTCCACGCAACACAACCGACTACGATGGCAATACTACAGGGAATACACTTCAAGAATCGAGGCTCCTGTCCACACAACACAAGTGAGTACGATGGAAACATTACGGGGAATAGACTTCAAGAATGTGGGCTCCTGTCCACGCAACACAACAGACTACGATGGAGATACTACAGGGAATACACTTCAAGAATGGAGGCTCCCGTCCACGCAACACAACCGACAACAATGGAAATACTACAGGGAATACACTTCAAGAATGGAGGCACCTATCCACGCAACACAAATGAATACGGTGGAAACACTACGGAGAATACGCTTCAAGAATGTAGACTCCTGTCCACGCAACACAACCGACTACGATGGAGATACTACAGGGAATACACTTCAAGAATGGAGGCTCCTGTCCACTCAACAGAACCGACTAGGATGATGATACTACAAAGAATACCCTTCAAGAATGGAGGCTCCTGTCCACGCAACACAACCGACTACGATGGAAATATACAGGGCTTAAACTTCAGGAATGGAGGCTCCTATCCACGCAACACAACGAGTACGATGGAAATACTACAGGGAATATACTTCAAGAATGGAGGCTTCTATCCACGTAACACAAACGACTACGATGGAAACACTACAGGGAATACACTTCAAGAATGGAGGCTCCTGTCCACGCAACACAACCGACAACGATGGAAATACTACAGGGAATACACTTCAAGAATGGAGGCTCCTGTCCACGCAACACATCCGATTACGATGGAAACACTACAGGGAATACACTTCGAGAATGGAGGCTCCTATCCACGCAACACAACCGACTACAATGGAAACACTACAGGGAATACGCTTCAAGAATGGAGGCTCCCATCCACGCAACACAACTGCCTACGATGGAAACACTACAGGGAATACACTTTAAGAATGGAGGCTTCTGACCACGCAACACAACTGACAACGATGGAAATACCACACGGAATACACTTCAAGAAGGGAGGATCCTGTCGACGCAACACAACCGAGTACGATGGAAACACTACAGGGAATACAATTCAAGAATGGAGGCTCCTGTCCACGCAACACATCCGACTACGATGGGAACATTACAGGGAATACACTTCGAGAATGGAGGCTTCTGTCCACGAAACACAACCGTCTACGATGGAAACACTACAGGGAATACACTTCAAGAATGGAGGCTCCTATCCACGTAACACAACCGACTACGATGGAAACACTACAGGGAATACACTTCAAGAATGGAGGCTTCTGTCCACGCAACACAACTGACAACGATGGAAATACTACAGGGAATACACTTCAAGAATGGAGGAGGCTTCTGTCCACGCAACACATCCGACTACGATGGATACACTACAGGGAATACACTTCGAGAATGGAGGCTCCTGTCCACGCAACATAACCGACTACGATGGAGATACTACAGGGAATACACTTCAAGAATTGAGGATCCTATCCACGCAATACAACCGACTTCGATGGAAACACTACAGGGAATACTCTTAAAGAATGTAGGCTCCTGTCCACGCAACTCAACCGACTACGATGGAAGTACTACAAGGAATACACTTCAAGAATGGAGGCTCCTGTCCACGCAACACAATTGAGTACGAAGGAAACACTACGGGGAATACACTTCAAGAATGTGGGCTCCTGTCCACGCAACACAACAGACTACGATGGAGATACTACAGGGAATACACTTCAAGAATGGAGGCTCGCGTCCACGCAACACAACCGATTACGATGGAAATACTACAGGGAATACACTTCAAGAATGGCGGCTTCTGTCCACGCAACACAACCGACTACGATGGAAACACTACAGGGAATATACATCAAGAATGGAGGCCCCTGTCCACGCAACACAAACGACTACGATGGAAACACTACAGGGAATACTCTTCAAGAATGGAGGCTCCTGTCCACGCAACACAACCGACTACGATGGAAATACTACAGGAAATACACTTCAAGAATGGAGGCTTGTGTCCACGAAACACAACCGTCTACGATGGAAACACTACAGGGAATACACTTCAAGAATGGAGGCTCCTATCCACGTAACACAACCAACTACGATGGAAACACTACAGGGAAAACACTTCAAGAATGGAGGCTTCTGTCCACGCAACAGAACTGACAACGATGGAAATACTACAGGGAATATACTTCAAGAATGGAGGCTCCTGTCCACGCAACACATCCGACCACAATGGAAACACTACAGGGAATACACTTAGAGATGGAGACTCCTGTCCACGCAACACAACCGACTACGATGAAGATACTACAGAGAATACACTTGAAGAATGGAGGCTTCTGTCCACGCAAACACAACGACTACGATGGAAACACTACAGGGTATACACTTCAAGAATGGAGGCTCCTGTCCACGCAACGCAACTGACAACGATGGAAATACCACAGGGAATACACTTCAAGAATGGAGGCTCTGTCTAAGCAACACAACCGAGTACGATGGAAACACTACAGGGAATACACTTCAAGAATGGAGGCTCCTGTCCACGTAACACAACGACTACGACGGAAACACTACAGGGAATACACTTCAAGAATGTAGGCTTCTATCCACGCAACACACACCGACTACGATGGAAATAGTACAAGAAAACACTTCAAGAATGGAGGGTTCTGTCCACGCAACACAACCGACTACGATGGTAATACTACAGGGAATACACTACAAGAGTGGAGGCTTCTGTCCACGCAACACAACCTTCTACGATGGAAACACTACAGGGAATACACTTCAAGAATGGAGGCTCCTATCCTCGTAACACAAACGACTACGATGGAAACACTACAGGAAATACATTTCAAGAATGGAGGCTTCTGTCCACGCAACACAACTGACAACGATGGAAATACTACAGGGAATACAATTCAAGAATGGAGGCTCCTGTCCACGCAACACATCCGACTACGATGGGAACACTACAGGGAATACACTTCGAGAATGGAGGCTCCTGTCCACGCAACACAACCGACTACGATGGAGATACTACAGCGAATACACTTCAAGAATGGAGGCTCCTATCCACGCAACACAACCGACTGCGATGGAAACACTACAGGGAATACACTTAAAGAATGGAGGCTCCTGTCCACGCAACACAACCGACTACGATGGCAATACTACAGGGAATACACTTCAAGAATGGAGGCTCCTGTCCACGCAACACAACCGACTACGATGGCAATACTACAGGGAATACACTTCAAGAATCGAGGCTTCTGTCCACACAACACAAGTGAGTACGATGGAAACATTACGGGGAATAGACTTCAAGAATGGTGGGCTCCTGTCCACGCAACACAACAGACTACGATGGAGATACTACAGGGAATACACTTCAAGAATGGAGGCTCCCGTCCACGCAACACAACCGACAACAATGGAAATACTACAGGGAATACACTTCAAGAATGGAGGCACCTATCCACGCAACACAAATGAATACGGTGGAAACACTACGGAGAATACGCTTCAAGAATGTAGACTCCTGTCCACGCAACACAACCGACTACGATGGAGATACTACAGGGAATACACTTCAAGAATGGAGGCTCCTGTCCACTCAACAGAACCGACTAGGATGGTGATACTACAAAGAATACCCTTCAAGAATGGAGGCTCCTGTCCACGCAACACAACCGACTACGATGGAAATATACAGGGCTTAAACTTCAGGAATGGAGGCTCCTATCCACGCAACACAACCGAGTACGATGGAAATACTACAGGGAATATACTTCAAGAATGGAGGCTTCTATCCACGTAACACAAACGACTACGATGGAAACACTACAGGGAATACACTTCAAGAATGGAGGCTCCTGTCCACGCAACACAACCGAGAACGATGGAAATACTACAGGGAATACACTTCAAGAATGGAGGCTCCTGTCCACGCAACACCATCCGATTACGATGGAAACACTACAGGGAATACACTTCGAGAATGGAGGCTCTATCCACGCAACACAACCGACTACAATGGAAACACTACAGGGATACGCTTCAAGAATGGAGGCTCCCATCCACGCAACACAACTGCCTACGATGGAAACACTACAGGGAATACACTTTAAGAATGGAGGCTTTCTGACCACGCAACACAACTGACAACGATGGAATACCACACGGAATACACTTCAAGAAGGGAGGATCCTTTCGACGCAAAACAACCGAGTACGATGGAAACACTACACGGGAATACAATTCAAGAATGGAGGCTCCTGTCCACGCAACACATCCGACTACGATGGGAACACTACAGGGAATACACTTCGAGAATGGAGGCTTCTGTCCACGAAACACAACCGTCTACGATGGAAACACTACAGGGAATACACTTCAAGAATGGAGGCTCCTATCCACGTAAACACAACAGACTACGATGGAAACACTACAGGGAATACACTTCAAGAATGGAGGCTTCTGTCCACGCAACACAACTGACAACGATGGAAATACTACGGGGGAATACACTTCAAGAATGGAGGAGGCTTCTGTCCACGCAACACATCCGACTATGATGGATACACTACAGGGAATATACTTCGAGAATGGAGGCTCCTGTCCACGCAACATAACCGACTACGATGGAGATACTACAGGGAATACACTTCAAGAATTGAGGATCCTATCCACGCAATACAACCGACTTCGATGGAAAACACTACAGGGAATACTCTTAAAGAATGTAGGCTCCTGTCCACGCAACTCAACCGACTACGATGGAAGTACACAAGGAATACACTTCAAGAATGGAGGCTCCTGTCCACGCAACACACATTGATACGAATGGAAATACTACAGGGGATACACTTCAAGAATGTGGGTTCCTGTCCACGCAACACAACAGACTACGATGGAGATACTACAGGGAATACACTTCAAGAATGGAGGCTCCCGTCCACGCAACACCACCGACAACGATGGAAACAACTACAGGGAATACACTTCAAAAATGGAGGCTCCTATCCACTCAACAACAACGATTACGATGGAAATACTACAGGGAATACACTTCAAGAATGGCGGCTTCTGTCCACGCAACACAACCGACTACGATGGAAACACTACAGGGAATATACATCAAGAATGGAGGCCCCTGTCCACGCAACACAAACGACTACGATGGAAACACTACAGGGAATACTCTTCAAGAATGGAGGGCCTGTCCACGCAACACAACCGACTACGATGGAAATACTACAGGAAATACACTACAAGAATGGAGGCTTCTGTCCACGAAACACAAACGTCTACGATGGAAACACTACAGGGAATACACTTCAAGAATGGAGGCTCCTATTCACGTAACACAACCAACTACGATGGAAACACTACAGGGAAAACACTTCAAGAATGGAGGGCTTCTGTCCACGCAACAGAACTGACAACGATGGAAATACTACAGGGAATATACTTCAAGAATGGAGGCTCCTGTCCACGCAACACATCCGACCACAATGGAAACACTACAGGGAATACACTTAGAGAATGGAGACTCCTGTCCACGCAACACAACCGACTACGATGAAGATACTACAGAGAATACACTTGAAGATGGAGGCTTCTGTCCACGCAACACAACCGACTACGATGGAAACACTACAGGGTATACACTTCAAGAATGGAGGCTCCTGTCCACGCAACACAACTGACAACGATGGAAATAACCACAGGGAATACACTTCAAGAATGGAGGCTCCTGTCTAAGCAACACAACCGAGTACGATGGAAAACACTACAGGGAATACACTTCAAGAATGGAGGCTCCTGTCCACGCAACACAACACGACTACGACGGAAAACACTACAGGGAATACACTTCAAGAATGTAGGCTTCTGTCCACGCAACACAACCGACTACGATGGAAATAGTACAGGAAAACACTTCAAGAATGGAGGGTTCTTTCCACGCAACACAACCGACTACGATGGTAATACTACAGGGAATACCACTACAAGAGTGGAGGCTTCTGTCCACGCAACAAACCTTCTACGATGGAAACACTACAGGGAACACACTTCAAGAATGAGGCTCCTATCCTCGTAAACACAAACGACTACGATGGAAAACACTACAGGAAATACATTTCAAGAATGGAGGCTTCTGTCCACGCAACACAACTGACAACGATGGAAATACTACAGGGAATACAATTCAAGAATGGAGGCTCCTGTCCACGCAACACATCCGACTACGATGGGAACACTACAGGGAATACACTTCGAGAATGGAGGCTCCTGTCCACGCAACACAACCGACTACGATGGAGATACTACAGCGAATACACTTCAAGAATGGAGGCTCCTATCCACGCAACACAACCGACTACGATGGAAACACTACAGGGAATACACTTAAAGAATGGAGGCTCCTGTCCACGCAACACAACCGACTACGATGGCTATACTACAGGGAATACACTTCAAGAATGGAGGCTCCTGTCCACGCAACACAACCGACTACGATGGCAATACTACAGGGAATACACTTCAAGAATCGAGGCTCCTGTCCACACAACACAACTGAGTACGATGGAAAACATTACGGGGAATAGACTTCAAGAATGTGGGCTCCTGTCCACGCAACACAACAGACTACGATGGAGATACTACAGGGAATCACTTCAAGAATGGAAGGCTCCCGTCCACGCAACACACCGACAAGAATGGAAATACTACAGGGAATACACTTCAAGAATGGAGGCACCCTATCCACGCACACAAATGAATACGGTGGAAACACTACGGAGAATACGCTTCAAGAATGTAGACTCCTGTCCACACAACACAACCGACTACGATGGAGATACTACAGGGAATACACTTCAAGAATGGAGGCTCTGTCCACTCAACAGAACCGACTAGGATGGTGATACTACAAAGAATACCCTTCAAGAATGGAGGCTCTGTCCACGCAACACAACCGGACTACGATGGAAATGTACAGGGCTTAAACTTCAGGAATGGAGGCTCCTATCCACGCAACACAACCGAGTACGATGGAAATACTACAGGGAATATACTTCAAGAATGGAGGCTTCTATCCACGTAACACAAACGACTACGATGGAAACACTACAGGGATACACTTCAAGAATGGAGGCTCCTGTCCACGCAACACAACCGACAACGATGGAAATACTACAGGGAATACACTTCAAGAATGGAGGCTCCTGTCCACACAACACATCCGATTACGATGGAAACACTACAGGAATACACTTCGAGAATGGAGGCTCCTATCCACGCAACACAACGACTACAATGGAAACACTACAGGGAATACGCTTCAAGAATGGAGGCTCCCATCCACGCAACACAACAATGCCTACGATGGAAACACTACAGGGAATAACACTTTAAGAATGGAGGCTTCTGACCACGCAACACAACTGACAACGATGGAAATACCACACGGAATACACTTCAAGAAGGGAGGATCCTGTCGACGCAACACACAACCGAGTACGATGGAAACACTACAGGGAATACAATTCAAGAATGGAGGCTCCTGTCCACGCAACACAATCCGACTACGATGGGAACACTACAGGGAATACACTTCGAGAATGGAGGCTTCTGTCCACGAACACAACCGTCTACGATGGAAACACTACAGGGAATACACTTCAAGAATGGAGCCTCCTATCCACGTAACACAACCGACTACGATGGAAACACTACAGGGAATACAGTTCAAGAATGGAGGCTTCTGTCCACGCAACACAACTGACAACGATGGAAATACTACAGGGAATACACTTCAGAATGGAGGAGGCTTCTGTCACGCAACACATCCGACTACGATGGATACACTACAGGGAATACACTTCGAGAATGGAGGTCCTGTCCACGCAACATAACCGACTACGATGCAGATACTACAGGAATACACTTCAAGAATTGAGGATCCTATCCACGCAATACAACCGACTTCGATGGAAACACTACAGGGAATACTCTTAAAGAATGTAGGCTCCTGTCCACGCAACTCAACCGACTACGATGGAAGTACTACAAGGAATACACTTCAAGAATGGAGGCTCCTGTCCACGCAACACAATTGAGTACGAAGGAAACACTACGGGGAATACACTTCAAGAATGTGGGCTTCTGTCCACGCAACACAACAGACTACGATGGAGATACTACAGGGAATACACTTCAAGAATGGAGGCTCCCGTCCACGCAACACAACCGACTACGATGGAAACACTACAGGGAATACACTTCAAAAATGGAGGCTCCTATCCACTCAACACAACCGATTACGATGGAAATACTACAGGGAATACACTTCAAGAATGGCGGCTTCTGTCCACGCAACACAACCGACTACGATGGAAACACTACAGGGAATATACATCAAGAATGGAGGCCCCTGTCCACGCAACACCAACGACTACGATGGAAACACTACAGGGAATACTCTTCAAGAATGGAGGCTCCTGTCCACGCAACACAACCGACTACGATGGAAATAGTACAGGGATTACACTTTAAGAATGGAGGCTGCTTTCCGCGCAACACAACCGACTACGATAGAAATGCTACAGGGAATACACTTCAAGAATGGAGGTTTCTCTCCACGCAACACAACCGACTACGATGGAAATATTACAGGGAATACATTTCAAGAATGGAGGCTTCTCTCCACGCAACACAACCGACTACGATGGAAATATACAGGGAATACACTTCAAGAATGGAGGCTCGTGTTCACGCAGATAACCGACTACGATGGAAATACTACAGGAATACACTTCAAGAATGGAGACTTCTCTCCACGCAACACAACCGACTACGATGGAAATATGCCTACTACAGGGAATTGACTTCAATAATGGAGGCTTCTGTCTACGCAACACAACCGTCTACGATGGAAATACTACAGGGAATACACTTCAAGGATGGAGGCTCCTTTTCACGTAACATAACCGATTACGATAGAAATACTACAGGAAATACACTTCAAGAATGGAGGCTTCTCTCCACGCAACACAACCGACTACTATGGAAATAGGCCTACTACAGGGAATACTCTTCAAGAATGTAGGCTCCTGTCCACGCAACACAACGGACTACGATGGAAATACTACAGGGAATACACTTCAAAAATGTAGGCTCCTCTCCAAGCAACACAATCGACTACGATGAAAATACTACAGGGAATACACTTCAGGAATGGAGGCTTCTCTCCACGCAACAGAACCTACTACGATGGAAATACTACAGGGAATACACTTGAAGAATGGCGGCTCCTGTCCACACAACACATCCGACTACGATGGAAACACTACAGGGAATCACACTTCAAAGATGGAGGCTCCTGTCTAAGCAACAGAACCGACTAAGATGGAAATACAACAGGGAATACACTTCAAGAATGGAGACTCGTATCCACCCAAAACCATCGACTACGATGGAAGTACTACAGGGGATATAATTCAAGATGGCGGCTCATGTCAACCCAAAACCACCGACAACGATGGAAATGCTACAGGGAATACACTTCAAGAATAGAGGCTCGTGTCCACGCAGCCACTACCGGCAACGACTAAAATACTAGAGGCACGTCACTCAAGGATGGCGGCTCGTTTCTGTGCAACACTACCGTAAACGACACACACACTACTTCTACTACACTTCATGAATGTCGGCTCTTGTCTACGTAACGCTACCAAGAGTCTTTTAGTTAGTGTTGATCTACAAATGACAAGATTTACAATTTCAACTACGACAACAGTGACAGCGACGTTAATACTACAAGGACTATACTTCAAAGATGGAGGCTCGTGCTAATGCAACGCTACCTAGAGTCTCTACTTGGTGATGATCATTCAATAACGGGATCTACAGTTACAGAGACAGCGACGCAAATACTATAAGCGATATGTTTCAGTAATTGCTGCTCTATATTCGGAATATAAATAGAGTGTTTATTTAATGGTGACCATCCAAATAAGTAGTATGCTTCAGCGACGACGTAGATACTACAGGGATGATGGCTGGGAACCACGTTAAACCACATGGTGTTGATATCCAAATAACAAGATCGACCACTACTGACTGGACGACGATGATGGAAACACCAAGAACAGAATCAGGTAAATTATGTTTAATTTTCTACAGTTATGCTCGTCCTTACATTATGTACGAAAGTATATGAATATAACATATTTCCATAATGAAAAATTGTTTTAATTTAAGATCTTAAATTAAGTAAACATTTCATGAATGTTTGAATATATTAAATTTCTGATAGACGTCATAAAAGTTGCATAAGAACGTAAACGTATTTATTTTTATATATTTTTTGTAGGCTAAAGTGTTCTATAAATCATTGCTATAAATCAAACAAATCACTCTAAGATTAAAAGTGCATAATATTGTTTTATATAGTATATAATATCCAGAAAATCATGCATTGTGCTTGCAATATACAATATTAAAACTAAAATTATGTAATATTTGAGTCAATAAATGCTGTATTTACTAAAAAATAAATTATGCAACACTCCCATTACTTTCATGTTGCTAAATCTCAAAATAAATTATTATTAGTTCAAACTTCATTACTATTACTTTGTGATATATTATATTTATGAATGTATTAGCCTATATAGGAAATAAATCAAAATTTGCAGTTTGTATTTAATTTATTTAATCATTTTATATCGTGATAGAAATAAGTTACGATATTACTATTAAAGTTTTCCTCTTTCAATGAAATGAATGTAAGAGAAAAATTATATTTTCATGCATATAGGCCTACTGACTGTATGTAGTCTGCTCAAAAATTAATACCCAAAAGTATATTTAATCTTAGTTTAACATCTCCGTTTATAAGTACTTTCTACGTCCCCCAGTCAACACTGATACAACCTTAGAACAAACACCTAGTTATTTGGTTGCCAAGGAGCTTCAATTCGTTCCAGAATGCCGGGCAATGGGCTAAATGGTGGTGGAGCCTCTTTTGCACAGATAACCCTTCAGCTAACGATACTTAAAGAACGCTTCCAAGTTATAATCTCGCAGCCCGTGACTGATTTGTCTTGACAAAATATCATCCCTCTAAAAAAAAAAAAAGTGAACATGCATGATGATCTTGATGAAGATTTTCGGGCTGTAGGCCGTGGTCGTGAGGCCCTCACGACCACTGCCTACAGCCCGAAAATCTTCATCAAGATCATCATAGCAACTCCGGCCGTGAAAGTCTACGTGAATACAGTGAACATGCATGTTTGTGAAAATTCCACATTTTTAGCACTAATAGAACTCGTCTTGTGTCTTGGCATTGGTTGTCTTAGTATGAATGTACTGTACGTCCAAGTGAGAGACAGAGGCTGTTACGTCTGTATACACATTAGGCCCTACATTATGTAAAAGGTAAAAATATATATTCCAAGGCACTGGCGCCAACGAAAGTGTGTACTTTTTTTTTCAGAAATATAAGTTTATAATTTATAGTATAAGTTAGAAAAACAGTATGAACCAATTATCCCGTTCATAAAAACAACAAGTCGTTCAGTAGCAATGTTTAGGGTAAATAGGTGAAGTCATCCTATTACAGACCTTAGGAGACCCTTGGGGTACAAGGAGTTTAAGGATCCCACTCTTTCTGAAAAATCGCAATTGATGTTAGCCGGGTTGCTAGCCCTAAGTGACGGCCGTATATACTCCTAGAACAAGCGTCTGGTACTCATTTCGGTTAGAGGCCTAGAACCTTAGTGCCGCCAGAAGGTTTGGGCCAGTTAAAAAATTCTGACTCCACCGATACTAGAACCCTCGACATTCCGGTATGTAGCGTATTTTAAACCAACTGCCCCGTTCAGGGGAAATAAAAATATTATTATCGGCCTCGGTGTTCTAGTGAATATGTTCCGAATACTATATTACAGTGAGCTACATGAACTTTAAGGGATACCAGATATAATAAGAACAGTTAAGTCTCGTAGTCTGCAATGGGAGGGATATGTGACACGAATGGGGAATGAAAGGGGAGTATGGAAGCTTCCTGGAAGAAACCCAGAGGGAAACGACCATCGGTAGACCAAGAATGAGGTGGGAGAATAACATAACCATGATTTGAGGGAAGTAGATTATACAAATCATGATTGGAGAACATTAGTTCAGGGTACGGATGTATGCATAGCAGCCATTGAAGCTCCCGGAGGACCACTAAGTACTAAGCGTTGAAATGATCGTGGAAGCATTTGTTCGTTAAATAATAAATCTCAAATCTCCACTTTGTTTTCTGCTACAAATGATGTCTTTTTCGTATTTCTAAAACTGTACGATAAAATATTGTTTGAATGTCTATTCTAATTTTACATAAATATTCAATTCATAATCACAGAAGATAAAAAATTAAGTTGTTTCAATATTTATTTTGAGGGTTTGGTTTAAACCTATATTCCTCTAATTTTTGAGTAGTATAATATATATATATATATATATATATGACATGAAAAGAAAAATAAATGCCAGAGTCGGGATTTGAACCCGAGTTTCTAAACTCTGTACGTTCAGCGCTCTAACCATCTGAGCAGCTCAGGAATCCTAACACAAACATTTATTTTTCTTATATATATAGTTTTCTCAATTTACACGAGTGGTAGCGGGATATCGTTCCAACTGCCATCTACTTGCCACTATACCAAGTAAACATATTTAAAGAGAATATTTACCTTTATAGCAGTAAGGCTTGGATATTTAGATGTTGGTTATAATATTATATATATTATATATATATATATATATATAACACATACAGAGCGATCAGTATAGCTTTGAACAGCAGACGAGGGGTTTGTGCTGTGCGATGACGAAGGCTTGCACGTGCAGGCACGGGACTTGAAATGTGCACTGACTCAGCCGTTTACGAGTACATCCCACGCCTTCACGTCGCAGTCAGATTGTATGCTTCGAATGGATAAGGTGCTCGCTCGTTTTTCCTTGTTAACTGAAAGATGTTGCGTAAGTATAAACTGAATGGCGTGTGTATGAGTGTAAACTGTGTAATGATTAATAATTTTTTTACTGAACAACGTGTATTTATTTATGATCAATATTTTTTGTTAACTCAGTCTGCGAGCCAAGTACGAAGACTCTTTGAAACACAATTCCCGGGTGTAAAAATTCCATTACACTACAACAAATTTCATGCATCGGGAATTGTCGAGCCTAAGAAGCCACACAAGACGCGTAGTGGTCTCACAAAAAAAAAAAAATAGATAATATCTGTTATCGATCGGAGCAGTCTCCTATAAAATCACTTAGGCGCCTTTCGCATCAAGTAAGAATTTATTAAGGTTATGCACAAAAAGATACTAAATTGTTAAAGTTGCATCCATATACAATAATAAAGACACATGCTCTTCAAGCGGGTGACCCTGTTCCAGCACCTGCGTCAATAAAATTGGTAAGTACGATAATTTGTAAAATAGGAAAATGTGTGTGGTTGTATCACCGCGATCCTACGCTGTCCGTTCCCCGCCGCGAGTGCGTTAGCAGTGTACAGTGAAATCCCCGCGTCTGCTGTCCAATGCTATACTGATCACAGTATATACTCGTATATATATATATATATATATATATATATATATATATATATATATATACAGATTCCAGCGGGGATTTTTATTTTTTGATACCAAACTGGATACATAACAATACATTATGAAAAGTAAAATTGAGTTTGTTAACCAGCAAAATAGGACCATTATAAGTGGGAGTTAACCCAAAACGAATATTTAAAACCGCACTAGCGGTGACAATATTACATTTTTTCCTAACAACTCGGTATAGGCCTATGCCACTGAAATAAAATGAAGAAGGTATTTTCTAAAAATCAATGAAATCCGAACATTAGAAGTATTGTTTACTGAAAAGCTGAAATTTCAAATCGCTCTAGTCTCTGCCATGATTTTTTTCGCCTACATACAATTTAACTGACAAAATATATATGTTATTCGTTCAAAGCAAAATCGGAACATAAATTCGCCTTGCTGAGGAATTCCCAGTTTCTGAGTGACGGATTTTTTCTAGTATTGGACTCTGATAACTTCCTGAGAAAACATGTGTTTTATTATTCTTATCTGAGAATTTAACAAAGAACGCTATTGGCAAAAAATAAAGATATGCTATCATGAAAAATAAATATGACCGATTAGCAATCTTCGTTTTAATGCCTTTCATAGCAAACATTGCTATAAACAAGTTGTATATCACAAAATTTCAACACCTGTCTGAAAATAAAAGGTGAATATAAAAACAAAATAACAGTGAAGTAAATGATCTTTTTAAAACCAGATATAATAAGAACAGTTATGTCTCTAACGAGATACTGCGATGGGTAAGAAATAGACACGAATGAGGAATGAAAAAGGGCATGGGAACTTCTCGTAGAAAAACCAGAGGGAAAGCGTTCAGTAGGTGGGCCAGGAATGAGTTGAGAGAATAATACACTAATCTCTGGGAAAACCCAGTTAAGTCCAAAACTGACACAAACAAGATAGGTCGATATAGGGCTATATCTGTTTTTCTTTTCAGTGAACCTTTTAGACTTATCCAAAACGAAAATTGTCTGTTATAGCTAATAGAATGAATAATATTAACTTATCTTGTTTTTACCCCATGAAGCGACATAAAGAACAGTATCCATTAAGAGAATTAAAAAAAAAAAGAAAAAAATGAGTTATCTAGTTTTTCCTGGGGATGAGTAAATATGAATCATTATTAGAGGGAGGTGAATTATAAGGGACATGAAGCGACATAAAGAACAGTATCCATTAAGAGAATTTTTAAAAAATGAAAAAAAAATTGACTTATCTAGTTTTTCCTGGGGATGAGTGAATATTAATCATTATTAGAGGGAGGTGAATTATAAAAAAACATTAGCTCAGAATAGAGATGTATGCTGGGTTTTTTAAGCATCTGTATTAAAAGAAAAGTACCCAATTTTAAAGTACGTATATGATAATATGAGATATATCAAGATATCTGTTTTAGAGGACGGACATAGAAAAATAGAAGAATATGACGAATATTTATATTTGGACGAACATTAATGTAACCTATAGTAAATTGCAGATTTTTTTGGCTAATGAAGGGGAGAAGGTGCACGAAAAACCGAATAACTAAAACATGATATTATAAAATATTTATATCGCAGAGAAGTATATATATCACGTTTAATTACAGTTTATTTATAGCTAATACTTGGGGTGCGCTGCTACGCCTACATAAATTAAATGCATTTTTATGTTTAGTTGAATAAGTAAAAAGAAAATTAATTATAAATTTATATCATAATTATTTTTAGATACCCCTGATAGGGCTCGACTCTCTTCCTAGAACAATAAACGATGAATAGAAAATTCGTAAATAGTAATATAGTGTTACAAATTATATTACTATTATTGTTGAAATAACTGGAGATGACCAATTGGACGGCGTTATGCATCAACCGGCTAAGCGCCATTTTTTTTTAAATTTGAGATTTTGATACAATCTGTTGCACTGGTGTGTACAAACATTTCTAGAGCAAAATCTCTAAATATAGCCTTATTATTAAAGAAAAATATAAACGCCATCATTCCTATCAGAGATTCTGTTTTTTGCAACAAACGAGTATAAAACTAGATCTTCATAAATACTAATCTAAATTTTGCATCATGCAGCTTAGCGCCAAATGTTTCCGCTTTTATATTGTTTATCCATAACTGGGTATTGTTGGTTTGGCGCTACAATATGTAGTGAAGATTGTCAAGTCAGTGCGATGTTTTAATTTTATAACGGCATCCAGAGCTCAGAAAATTTTAGATATGGTTTATAAGAACTGCCCTGAAAATGGAAAGGCATTTTCTGCCTCACTGCAGGTATGTAAGAGTTTTATTTATTATGTGAATCATATATTTTTCGTACATGAAATCCATATACTCCTATTTTATAAACATAAAGATAAGGCGCTTGTCAATGCAGAGGTCAAATGTAATAGGCGACGGAGTTAGGAGATCCACTGTCCATCAGTTAGTAAAATTCGTTCTACTTTTTTGTGAAAAAAGTGTGTATATATATATATATATATATATATATTTTCTAAATTTGTTCTATGATAATTTTAATATACGTAAATGTCCAATGTGAATAATTCATATTAAAATATGAGATCAATTATTTTTATTATTTACTGTTGTTCCACTTACTTTAAATATTATTTACAGTTAGGTCTACATAAGTATATTATTAGTCATGTATATGCCACTTAAAAATTATTATAGTTAAAAATAAAAATGTATCGTGTAAGTTGATGGATGTGAATCGATTAACTTTTTTCTACGGGGTAAATTATTGATTTCTCAAAATTGTTACAGCAAGCTTTTTAACATATGTTTTTTTCGTATGTACTATAATTGTATGAATAAATTGGATTTATTTTGAAAAGATTCTTTTAACACGCACATTTCATAATGTAATATGTATGAAGTATTAATACTTTAGTAATTACTGAACAATACATTATATAAACACATATCAGTAACAAATGTATTGTGCAAACAAACAATACTAATATTATGATACAATATTTTACATCAACAGTATATGCGCATTACTTTGACGCTTGGGTGATTGATACATAATAAAATATCGCATACCAATACGCATCAATAGTGTAAACGCCCTTTTGCGGCGCTTAACTAGAACGATTATGGCATCATTCTCATTACGTCTAAGTGCAGTATTGGAACATTCACCATTAAAATAATTATAAATTGTTTTTACTCATATAGTACGAATCACTACATACAATATTATCATATATGTGATTATCAAGTCACAAAAAATTAAATAGATCTTGCCAGAGTTTAAAATGTAAAAAAAAAAAACTTTAAACGTATTTTTCTCTGAACTTACGTAATGGCACATAACCGGTTGATGCATAACGCCGTCCAATTGGATGACATGAGTTAAATAATTATTTATTTTGGTAAAAAAACCCTAGGAAAGGGAGGAGGCCTCCCAGAGAGAGAACTGAGACGTTGCCCGGGAATCTACTTATCCCGATCTTCTTGGCATACATGGCCTAAAAGATGAAAATTAATATGTTTTTTATGTTTAAGAAAAAGGAAAAAATTATATCGTCATTATTTTTAGTGCTGATTACCCGGAATCTAAAAATAGTTGTTGCAAGTTATCCGTTAAAGATAAACATTTGTTGTCGCGGACTTCGTTGTAGAGTTTTTTTATATTCAATTCTGTGTACATTAATTTTGTGTACTTTTTTAATGCTTTAGGCAGTGTAAGCCATTTAAGCGTCCAAAAAACTTTTTTTTCACGTTTTTCATTAAAGGGTATTTTTAAGGATGAATGAGTTGAGTTTTACAAGCCTATAACCAGCCCGGGAAATTCCTGAACATTTTGCAAAAAGTCCCATCACAATCGGATGAACATTATGGCAGCGCATACAATACGAACAAACAAACATTAATTTATATTATATTAGATTAGATTTTTCCCCCTGTTTTTTGGTGAAATGTTTACATTATTTGTGATTTTCACGGGAATTTTTCTGACTGCATTTATGTCATTGAATAAATTCAAAATCCGTGCAGCTCATATAATGCAGTGTGTTGTTGAATGACTGCATGGCAACACTGTGAATTACTTGCGCGAGTGTTGTCACTTTCCTCACTCTACCCTCTGATCGGTTCACCCACAACTTGTTTACTATCTCAACGTCAAACATTTTTTACAAGTTTTTATTGTTCTTGATATCATAAACAGTTTGATTCTAATCTCATAATCTGTTGCCAATTTTGCACATGAATCATCTTTCTCAAATTTATCTATTATTTCCAGTTTTTGTTTTATCGTCAGAACTACGCATTTATGTACGTATGTGTCCTTCAACTTCACTTGTAACTAATTAGATATATTATCGCCTCACTATGATGGTTGTCCAGCGGCTCGCTTTGTTTCTCTGCAGCTTTTATATATAATTAAATACAAAGATGCCGACTACCGCCACTATAATAATTCCGCATGTTAATCATTGCCAAGCATTGTCGCAGGACACCCGCTTTTATATAAACGGACAATCATCATAATGAGGCAATAATAACAATACATAGATACAATAGAAAACACTCTTACGATAGTTAATAAAGAAACAAATCCAGCGAAGATAAACCTACTAGAAGAATTTCAAATTTTAAAGGAAGTAAACAACGATTTAATTTTAAAAGAGACAACACCCAACTCATACAACCTCTATATGAAATTACAAAACAACAGTCAGTTGATACCGACGATGCTGGAAGGCCGCTGACGTCAAAAGCGTCGCAAAACAACAGTTAGTAGCATATATTTATTCTGCTGTTGATTAAAACCGGTTTCCGAAAGGTCTACATTTAAAAAACCTAATTGAGAACGACTGTACCAGCCAGGTAAACATTTTAACATTTTGCCTAGTACATATAAAGAAGTTTATTCTGTATAGGAATTGAAAACTGATCACATATATATATATATATATATATATATATATATATATATAATATGTGTGTGTGTGTGTGTGTGTGTGTGTGTGTGAGAGAGAGAGAAACACCATATAATAAACACATATGAATCTAACAGTACCTCTAGCTGTACCTCTACATCGAACATCTTATTATACCTCATCCTTCCTTGTTTCAGCTAGCCGAATATGGAATTCCCTCCCGTGTTATATCAAGGAATGCCTGACTCGAAAACCATAAAAAATACCTCATTATATGTTTCTTTAGACAGTATAATATATAACCATATTTTAGGTATATTTTAATTATTCTTTTATATTTTGCACTTTCTTTACCAAACTAATTATTTAATCAAATTATAGATTATTATTATTATTACTATTATTATTAGGCTTGTTATTATTATTATTAATATTCAATATTTTTTGTTCTTTCCTTGTCATCTGTACATTGTGTAGGCTATGATTATTATTTATTATTAATCACCATTGTTATTATATGTATAATTTAACTCTGGTGAAGAGGAAGAGAAGACTTTGCATTCTTAACTCCATAATAATAATAATAATAATAATAATAATAATAATAATAATAATAATAATAATAATAATAATAATAATAATAATAATATACTTTATTTATTCTGGCAGAGTTAAGGCCATAAGGCCCTCTCTTCCACTCAACAGCACAAATACAAATAAATATTCGACAAATATAGATATACACTATACTAATTATAAACAGTTAAAGATACAATAAATGTACCAATGTAAATGTCATGTACAAACAACATTTTATAGGGTAATAACAATAATGATATGATAATAATAATAATAATAATAATATAAATATGATACATTGTATGGGAAACACCAATTAATATATATATCTTACACTGGATAATAATGAAGTCGAGTTTAGAGCAAATATAAATTTAGATTTCTTTTAAAAGATGCCAATGTCCGGCAGCCCCTTATTTCTTGTGGTAGGGAATTCCAGTTGCGAGAAGTGGAGATGGTATATGACATGGAGTGATGTGATGTCCTATGTTGCAGTATATTAAGTAAGAGACTATGTTGTGATCTTGTGTTTAAGTTATGGTTTGAGGATAGATACTGGAAACGGGATGATAAATAATTGGGAATCGAGGTATGTAGGATCTTAAATAGGAGAATTAGACAGTGCGATTTTCTTCTCTCTTTTAGATGTAGCCATGACAATTCGTGGAATAATGGAGAAATGTGATCGTATTTTCGAACATTAAATATGAATCTGATACACATATTATGGTACCATCAGGTAAAATAAATAAATAAATAAATACAAATAATAACAATAACGTCCATCCCTCAATTCACTTGTCGAAGCACGTATTCTAGACTGTAATTCACACGATACAGTTTTATTCCGTACTATGTCGAATTTGTTACATTTACGTTATTCAAATGAGTGTGGAAAATGAACTATTACATTTCTCAAACACTTTACCACACGTACAATTCGCTAACATAAGAACTAAAATGTTTTATGTGGTTACTCATTATAACGTAAGCAATAGAAGTATAATCTGTATATATAAGTAATATATTTATCAGAGCTAAATTCCCATACAAGAATAAAAATACCATCACTGTTAATTATACACTTGTTCATCTATTTTAGTTATACTCTATAATACAATATTGGGTATATTTGATATATTGTAACACTCGGCCGAACTTGTGTAAAACAAAATTATTAAAAAAAATATCTATCCATAGTAATTCTGCCCGAGGGCAGATCTTTCACTGCAATCATAGCATTTTCATGCTATGCTTTGCAGCTTTACTAGGGGAATTATAGGTGTGTAGCTCCATGTTACTTTCCACACCTATATATATATATATATATATGCAAGATAGTAAATAGGGACAAAAAACATGCGTACCTGAGGATATGAGAATGGTGGAGGGGGTCTTAAATAAAAATAAATACCTTATCGGAGATTTGATCCTCGCTGGTCTCGCAACAGAGATAGGGTCCGTCTCCAGGTGGGGGATAGGAGGATGCCTGTTCTCCAGCTAAATTCAGTCGGCTCGTGGATCAGATGAGGGGTCGCATTAGATGAGCACCTTGATGTTCTGAAAAGGTTACTGCGGAGCCTGCGCTGATAGTAAGATCCTCGCCGATCCCTCAATGAAGCGGGGACATGAACCCTTCCCGTTTATTTGACAGGTGTCTGGTAAGTTAAGTTGCGAGACATAAGCAGTGCTTACTCCCTGGTAACAAAGGAACTTTAAACCATTCCATGCCGAAACCTACCTTGAAATTTCTCCGGAAAAGCATTGTGATGTACCGAGCCATGTACAAAACATATCTATTGCTTTTAACTGCAATGCACAAAAATAAATAGAAGGCAGAATCCAGCAAAATCAGCCCATTGTGTGAAGCAGATGGACGCCTTGTTTCAGTAGAGTGGAGTGAAGCCGGGCGTGCCGCAGACGGGAGGGTAATTCATTGTACCAAATCAGGAATTGTATTACTTTCCTGCAGTTTAAATGAGAGATTTGGTGCTGGAGTTCAGTGCCTTGCAGTTAAAAGTGGCAAATAATTTTTTGGACACGGCCTTCGTACATCACAACGCTTCTCTGGGAGAAATTCAAGGTAGGTTTCGGCATGCAATGGTTGGAAGTCCCTTTGTAAGTTCGATGCACTCTTGAACGAATTGTGTGGTTCCATGAAGTGAGCGTACTGGTATACTATCACCTTAACAAATAGCCAAACTAAAAGCTGATTAGGAACCTCGATGGTAACCTGAAAATAGAATAGGAACTTTGATAGTCACCAGATCAAGTGGAGAAGAGGCACGTTAACAGGCAGTGTTGGGTATGTGGGGGGCGGCGTGAATTCGGCCCGAGTGCAACCCAAGGGTTGGAGGAGGTTTGAGGCAGCCTTAAGGGAATAACTTCCATAGAGGTGTTAAGTCCTACAAAAGGAGGGAGCATTAAATTAAAGAAATATAAACATATTTTATTTGAAAAATAATTTTAATAATAACAACAACAATAATAATACTAATAATAAACTTTTTTATTAGGAATATTCCACAATAAGTGTTTCTCCCTTCAACCCAAAGTGATTTGTCGCCAGAGGTTCCTGTCTAAAGCATCTTCTTCCCTCAAATCTCTAGCTTCCATACTTCTCCTCACTGAATCTATTCAACGTTTCTCTAGGTCTGCCTCTTCCACTTCTTCCATTAGATTTCCAGTTAAGGATCTTCTTTAGTATTATCTCTTCTTCCATTCTTATGAGGTGTCCATATTATTTCAAACGTTTTTTCTTCTATTTTATCTATGTTTTTTTCCAGCTTGTATAATTTCCTTTATTATGCTGTTTCAGACCTTATCCCTCTTATCCCTTCTTGAAATTCTTCTCGATCGCCTCCAAAAATCCATTTTTTACTGCTAACAATAAATAATAATAATAATAATAATAATAATATAATAATAATAATAATAAATTGGCATGTTCAAGTTCACAAGAAATATGCATTACACAGGAACTGCGTAAATTGAACGAATTCCTCAATAGGTCAAAGTTGTGGTACGATTTTGCTGGTTTACGGAATGTGTATATACAGAGTGGTTCAAAATTTTCTTGACATTTTCCTCATATCGTTAATTTATGTATTTTTGTTATAGGTAATTGGAAACTATGCTAATAATAGAGCTGTCGTTTTCGCTCCTATACGAGGATTGACGTATGGGCAGGTCCAAGAAGAATTCACCAGAAAATTCAGAAAACCAGGTCCCAGCAGGCAAGCTATTAGAGATCTGGTACTGAAAATGAAACGAACGGGATCTGTTGCTGATGGGGCATGTAGAGGGATGACGGCTACAACACCAGAAGACGTGCAAAACCATACAGGATGCTAACTCACGAAGTCCCGGTGCATCAATCAGAAGACTCAGCAGAGAGTTGAGTTTGTCCCAAGACACTGTCTGACGTACCTTGCGCTTCAAACTGAACAAACGCCCTTATCACATCCAGATAATGCACAAGATTATGTAGCTCGACAAGCTATGGTGTGATTACCTGTTAAATGTCATTGAAAATGAAGACCTCATGGAACATGTGTTGTTTAGTGACAAGGCAACATTCCACACATGTGGACATGTCAATAAGCATAATTGTAGGATTTGGGCAGGCGAACAGCCAAACGCCATACAAGAGTTTTAGAGAGACACGCCAAAGGTAAATGTGTGGCTGAGAATAACAAAAATAAACATTTACGGGTCGTTTATATTTGTGGAAACAACAGTAACTGGAAGAAACTATCTTGACATGTTGAATAAGAAGAAACTATCTTGACATGTTAGAACAATACCAGGAATCGCAGCTGGCACAGGATGCGGTACAAGATACTGTGGTTTTTCAGCAAGATGGTGCACCACCCCATTTTGCCATCATTGTTCGTGACAACCTCAACGAAGTTTTCTCTTGTAGGTGGATCGGTCGTGGTTCATCGAGAATTTGGACGGCCCGCTCTCCAGATTTGACACCACTAGACTTATTGGGGGGGGGGGGGGTTCGTTACGTTGACTTCCACACCTTACTTTCCTTAATTGATTGCTACATGCTGAATTTGGTTGCGAAAAATATTGCTGTCTCTAGAGCGTTAAAACACACACACACACAGAGATGTATATGTCTCTCTACCTGTACAATTCCTACATGGCACAAGTGTCCACCCTTACGCGAGTTATTTAACCACTTAGCCAAGCCTGATTTAGTTATGCTTATTTCCCTATATATGCCATTATGTGACAAGAGGTTAGATCAACACCTCAAAGAAATATCTAGTAGACAACTAAGGTATTATTTAGATAGAGAAGACCGATTAAATTTTGTTCAGAGGATCTAATGTAGGGTTGAGGTTCTTTTATGGGCCCGGAAATATTAAGACTTCGGCTCCAGAGTTAAATTTTCTCCCGAAGAACTTATCGGTTGGGTTTTCCTTGCTAAAAAATCAATCGACCCCGTCGAGTTTGAACCCGCGATTCCCGAGACTCCTAGACTACTGACAAGGGAGTTAGCGCAAGTTGCGATCGCAATTGCAAGAATGTCTTGGTTTGTATGAATATGTTTGAGGTGCAAATTACAAAAAAAATACAGCGAGTTTCATTCATCCTGCGGCCTATAGCGGGGAAAGTGACTGCAAGCATTGAGTCATCAACTCGAGCTGCCCACGCAGTGTCCACGCTAATGGCCGCAAGTCGAGTGACACTCACTGTATACATTAAGTGACATCGCCAACAACACTGTAAGCTACGAAGATTCGATATCCCTCTCACAATGGATCACCTAACATTATACCTAACTTTAGTCATCATAAACACTTTCTCTCTAGCTAATCTAGTTATTTCCAGTGTATCCTATGTTCGACCGACGGCAGTATCGACCGACAGTGTCCTTAACGACTATCAGTTCACACCATCGTCGAGGGATTCAATTTCTTTGTTGATGCGTCTTCTACACAATCAGTTCTGTTCTCCAGTCTTCGCAGACTTTGTTCGGTACTCCTGGACTGTAGCTGGATATGATGACTTCAGACCGGAGAGGTTTTAAAACACCTCCCGATAGTATTTTTGATATTCAAAAGCAGTGTGACTCGAAAGACTGCTTGATGCAGACATTCATGAAGTGATCCTACTGATAAGCAACTCTGTTTCCGGCACTTTATACTCTGTTGGCATGTTCATCCTCGTAATCATTTGCCAAGAGCTACCAACAACCCATTTTTTGAACTCGCTGACTGAACATGCGCATGATTATAGAATGCAGTGTAATTGTCAATGGCAAATATTGTGCGCATATTTGTAATGTACATGTAAAATATGTCCACCGCTGTAGTCTGGAGGTAGCATGTGGAGTGGTAGCATGCTGCCTTGTCACTCAACGGGCCCGGGTTCGATTGCCGGTCGGGGCAGAATCCTGGGTGAGGTTTTTTAGGGGTTTTTTCTCACCTGTAAGACAAATGTCAGGAAGCTTAGGATCTAATGGTCCCCGAAAATCATCCGGCCATCATCATTATCATCATCATCATCCTTCACCCGTGTGGAAAGCAATGGGAAGCCACCACACCTATAATTCCTTAATAAACCTGCAAAACATGGCATGAAAATGCTGTGATTGTAGTGAAAGACCTGCCTTCGGGCAGAATTACTATGGATGGATGTAAAATACTTATATGCATGGTCATTTTCAATGTCTTTATAAGCAGGGTGGATGAAGATTAAAAAAAATATATATTTTCACGAGAACAAGCTGGTAATTCGCTAAATTATCAGTATGCACGTGGATGTCCATATTTGTAGATACTGTTTATCTGAAACGTAAGGATGAGTTGAGTGTTTATTATTGAAGATGACATGAGAATTAGACATGTTGCACTTCGTATTCTGTGAAAGTTTGCATGACTTTGCTAATTTTATATCTACAGGTAAACAGCTGCCATTTTGTCTACTAGTTACTGAGTTCAAAGATAAACCTTATAATCAGTGGCGTTCCTTCTCTTTAAAAAGCGCTGTAGCTTCAACCTATGAATGCTTTGGTATTTTAACAAAGCCCTTTCTGTCCTGGACATATTTAAATATTTTTTTATTTATTTGTATTATTTTATTTTCATTGATTTTATGCCATTTATAGAATCATAGGAATATAAGTACAATTAATTGTATTGCAGGAGAGAAGGAAGAAAGTGTTTATGATGACACATTTCAGTGGCATAGAACTGTCTTGTAAACGATGCGACCGTGTGGCTAGTTGGTTAAATAAGACTTATTACGCCACTCTATACAGTGCATTAAAGAGCGAAACGCACATTTGGAGAATCACAAGTTTAAGTAAACATATCTGTCATTATCGTCAGTTTGTGTCATTCCGGATATTAGGGGCGAACTCTATTTTCAATTTATGAACCAAATATAAGTACACATGTGAATAAATTGCAGAAATTTAACGATCTACTTGATGTATTATTTATTTAAAATTAATTTTATTCTGTACTAATTGTAAAATAAAAATATAGGCATTTATTTTATTATATCAAGTTGGAGTAGGCCTACTATTTCACAACACTTTGAATGAGCAAATTGAGATAACAGAAGAATATAAACTACTTGCTACAGGTTTGTTTATTAAATTCTTAATGTCGTCGCATAACGTTTACTTTCACCATTTTATAATAAATAGGAGGCGGATTCCTATGACAAGTAATTTTTTAAAATATTTATTTTGAATTTAGAGTAAGTAAATGACATTTATATAGACAGTGGTTTTTATTGTGTTTTAAAAGTCATATTTCTCATGTTTTGGTCATATGTATTCTAATTTCTGTATTAAATTCATATTGTAATAATATTTCGGGAATTTTTATAAATCGTCAGCCAAGTTTAAATAACCAATATCATGTATGTAAGAGTTAAATGTATATCAACTGAATGAAAAAGAAATCAAAGAATATAGAGATAAATGGTTTAAACTACAGCATTTAACTACAAGTCAAGTGAATCAAGGAATGTAGGAAGGCATGTGAAAAGATGGACAGAACAACTGTGAGGCGGAACAGGCAATTTGTCTAGCCCGTGAAGTGAAAAAGAAGAAGAATGCACGTAAGTCGCAAGCTGTATATTCACTTGTTCGAAGGTAGTTTTTTAATTTTAAATTCCTTGAAAGACTGAACCGCTACAACCCCCTCTGTCACTGTATGCTGAAAAAAATGTAGGCCTATATGTATGAATAAATTTAGCCCGGAAGACGAACCAAACAGGAATCAAAATGTTTAATAAATATGAAACATGTTTAATAGATTCATGAAATAAAGTCACATTGTTTATCTTTTAGGTCATAATTAAAAATGTTAGGTTATAAATACATGCATATTTTATTATTTTTAGTTTATAGAAATCTTTAGCTTAATAATAACAGTGGTGCATGATTCCGATGTTTTCTGCAAAATATGCCTCATTTACTAATTCTGACATGCTGATTTCAAAATTGCAATCCTTTTTTTTTTATCATGTACCATTTTTTAAAAATAATTTTACAATTTTTACGGATAATATGTTTTTAATGTAGTTCTGTGTACAGATTTTAACACATTTGCAGATACCAGATAAAAAAAACTGGGCTAATATTCAAATGTAAGTGATTAATTAAGAACAAATATTATTTTATGATTAAGTGTGTTGGGGATAATATTAACTTAAGTCAACAATAACGTAATTTGATAGAACTGGGAGTAAGAAAGAGTGTTTTATTATTTTTCACGTAGTGAACAATTGGTACGTGACAGAGGAAAACTGAGTTCACATTTAAATTTAGCATGGTTCAATTAGGCTTATTCACATATTAGAATATAAACTCCAGGACAAAAGTTAAAATTTCCATATTAGGGTAATTAAGTCAGTAATATGGTTGATTATCTTCTTCCTCCTGGAAAACGTCAGCACTATCCGTCTCTTACCAACGCCTATCATCACCAGACGCAAGAACAATTCCAAGTAATTCTTCTATGAAGATACTCATAACCAGGGAGCGGGGTTTCAGTAAGTAAACAGACGCTTCATATTACCTGCACACGGAGTATGTACTGTGCAGGACACGCTCCTCTACAACAGAGTGTTTCGTGTGTACTGCGCAGGACACGCTCCTCTACAACAGAGTGTTTCGTAGCGACTGTTTCATTTATTCGCTGCATACAGAGTAATAAAGAACTGTGGAAATATGCCTAAAGTAAAATAGAGTAATACCTCAAAATCAAAACTATAATTAGCATCGTTTGTAGAGGAATTTTGCACAAATGACGAAACCAGCAAATGTAAGGTTTGTCACATAGAGCTCAAAGGAAGTTTCAAACATCATGTTAAACAACACTGTAATTCAAGAAAACGCATGAAAATGTTGTATTATTAGAAAAAAAGGGCAATGTAGCTTCAACCCAAACTACAGGTCAGAATTTTTCGATGATTTGTGTGATGCATTAATAAGAGCAGATATTCCTTTAAAATAAGTACAGCATCCTTGTTTCGTAGCTTTCGTAAACAAATACACTAACAGAAAAATGCCTTCAGAAACACAATTACAAAAAACATATCTACGAACAGCCTATTAAAAATGCCTAAATTACATAAGGGATGAAGTAGCAAATGAAACGATTTTTGTGTTTATAGACGAAACAATTGGTGCTGCTCATAGGTTAATCGCTAATGTTATTGTAGGTACCATAACGCCTGATGATCCAGCTAAATATTTCTCTTAACATCCGAAGAGATGGAGGAAGTTAACCACTCTACAATTACTCGCTTGTTTAATGATTCATTATCCCTCCTGTGAGCTGCCGGTATTAAAAAAGAAAATATTTTATTTGTTACGGATGTGGCTGCATATATGAGAAAAGCTGCTTCAACAATACAGCAATCATATCCAAAATTAATACATTTAAAATGTCTAGCACATGGTCTCCACCTAGTTGCGGAAGAAATTAGAGCCTGTTTTCCGGATGTTGATACATTTCTAAACAACATGAAAAAGATTTTTCTCAAGGGACCATGAAGAATTAAAACATTTAAATACACGGCACCTTGGATTCCCCTGCCTCCACAGCCAATTGTAACTCGGCTGCACTATACTATGTCTAGTATTACGACAAAATTGTAAGCATAATTAATGCATTTGGCGATACAAAAAACCTCGCTATACGTGCAGTGAAGTAAATAATTTCACCAGCTTTGTTTGAAGACCTTTCTTACATTCCAAATAATTTGAGGAAGACTGCAACTACAATACAAAGTTTAGAATAATCTAAACTAACAATGCCGGAAGCTCTCGAGACAATAGAACAAGTTTCAGAAACACTGAGTGAAGTAAAAGTGGGAACTGTTAAAGAAAGAGTATCAAATAAACTCAAAAGTGTTTTGAAGAAGAACATTGGGTACGCAGAAATGTGCAAAATGAAGGACGTGTTACTCAGTCAGGAAATCTCAAGCAAACCTGATACTTTGAATTTTTTATTTGCTCCTATTACATCGTGCGACGTGGAACGTAGTTTTTCAAAATATAAAAATTGTCTACGTGCTAATCGCATGAGATTTACTTTCGTGCATTTCGGAAGTACATTATTGTACATTGCAATAATTGTAATCATGATGTATAAGAAAATATATCTGTACTTTAAACCCTTATTCAAAATGAAATAGTTTTATTGCACACTACAAATAACTAAACATACGATTGTTTGCTTCCTTCTATAATTCCGTATCCTGGTATAACTGTTTTGAAGCAGGGTGTAATGCCTTCCACCAAACATCATTATGTTTATACTGAACACTGCAAGGTCACAGGTACGTCATCCTTCCTTACATTCCGTGCATTCTTAACTTCATTGAATAGTTACTAGAACTCCGCTCCCTGCTCATAAGGCATTAGTACTACTACTACTACTACTAGTAGTAGTAGTAGTACTATCTCCTATTGGTCTTATCTGGAGTATAGGGTCTCAACGAAGCAGCTCCAGCTTACCTTACTCCGAGCCAAAATCTTCAATTCTCCCCACGTCTTTCCTGCTTCATACCAAAGGTTGTCGTTACAAGATCCATCCGGCTACTTAATTTGGTTGCATTAACATTTATTTATTTAAGAAAATAAGGGTTATTAGCCCACATTATCCACCGCCGTGGCCTCGAGGTAGCGTGCTGCCTTGTCACGCAGCGGGCCGGGGTTCGATTCCCGGTCGGGACAGGCTCCTGGGTGAGGTTTTTTTGGGGTTTTTCCTCACTTGTAAGACTAATGTCAAGTAGCTTAGGGCCCAACGGTCTCCGAAAATCATCCGGCCATCATCATCATCTTTACCATTATCATCATCATCCCTCACCGCACCGGCGTGGAAAGCAACGGGAAGCTACCGCATCTATATTTCCTTAGTAAAGTTGCAAAGCATAGCATGCTAATGCTATGATTGCAGTGAAAGACCTGCCCTCGGGCAGAATTACTATAGAATAGAGCCCACATTTACTGAGTGCCATGGTGGGTTTGCAACCTCTGAGCCCTGGCACTTACTCCCACCATGATTTAGTTACAAAGAGATAATCTCCTACTATCCTCAAAAGCGCTATGGTTATATCGCCAGTACTCGGGCGTCAGTGTCAACAGCGTCCACCACGTGAAGGCGACTTTGCCATTTGCTAGAGGAGTGACTACTGAGTCGCATTCATAGGGCATTAATGTACTGTAATCTTCAAGCTTCATTCCTGGCGTGACGTACTTCTCAAGTTCTCGCACTGAGAAAATGAATCTCTCACATTTCCACTTTTGTAATACATCTCATTACATACCGGCTGTCGTAGTTAGGTTGGTTGAAAAACGTTGCTTTCAGGATTCTTAAATTCGAATATCTTACCATTTTTCTTAATTGGATCTCGTCTCGTTAAGCACCCTCTTTATCATTTTATTTAATACACCTAAGTCCATTACCATGGAAGACGTGGGTATGGGTTCGAATATATTAAATTTCTTACTGGAGCAGCTTTTTTTTTTTGTATGACGACTTGGATGTTATATTGGGCCAATTTTGTCGAAATACCCGCTCTCACATGGTTTACAATACCAAGTGCAGGAACATTCTTTTTAGAGATGTGAGTTGTGTATGCCCCTTCAAGGTTTCTCTTACTTTTAAGGTAAACGTTTTCTATGCTTCCATTTGTTTATCTCTTCCGTTTATATTCAGAGGTGCAGGCGTCAGGTTTTTACTGTATGGCATCGTCAGAAATACAGGGTGAACGGTAATTACACCGACAAACTTCAAGGACTGATTCCTGACTGGAAATTAGGGAAAAAAAGTCTTATAAACGTGTGTCCGGAAATGAACTTTGTACGTGCAGCGACAGCAAATCGTCCCGGCACACAGTACATAGCATAATCGTCAAAACAGTTGTTCAAAGTGGCCTCCATGGGATGCAATGCATGCGTTCACAAGTCATATCATGGATTGCCTCACTCTTTCGCATGTTTCGGCCTCTCCGATTAGCGTCACAGGCGACGTGAATATCCTGTTGAAGGGTATACACATCAGGAACTGGTTCAGCATACACAACGCTTTTCAGATGCCCCCAGAGGTAAAAATCCAGGGGGTTTAAGTCCGGTGATCTAGCAAGCCATGCAACAGGTCCGAGAGAATAATGTCATTCATCAGTGCCATCTGCCGTGACAATGATGCATTTATGGACACTTATTCATAAGACTTTTTTCCGCCATTTCCAGTCAGGAATTAGTCCCTGCAGTTTGTCGGTGTAATTAAAATTCACTCTGTATAGAGATACTACATTATTTGTATCGTGTTGATATTAACTGCCGGCAGTTACAAGCGTACAGAGTAAGTGAAAGGAAGAGCTAGAAAACATCGGCGATCACGTAACTACGCGCTATAGTACAATTGTCGCCTTTCATATCGTAAACAGCTGTTTCATTTCTTCTCCTACATTGTTGTATTCTAAAGAAAATTTCGGAGTATTAGAGCAGCGGGCCCGGGTTCGATCCTCGGTCGGAACAGTTGTTCTGGGTGAGGTTTTTATCGGGGTTTTTCCTCACCTGTAAGACAAATGTCAGGAAAACTTTAAGGCCCAAACGGTCCCCGAAATCATATGGCCATCGCAATCATCATCATTCATATATTATTCATCTTATATTAACCTTAGGATTAGGAACTCTCCTGGCGCACCACTATCATCATTATCGCCCGTCATATCATCGGGGTAACGTAACCCCGCCTTCCAAGCGCCCCAACCTCAGAAGTGGGTTACAAGTACGCCATGCTAGGAGATAACACCAGGAATGTCGAAAGACAACCTGAGGCATTTGCAAAAAAAAAGCGAGTTGCTACAGTTTTCAGCGCTATCGAAGAAAAAATTGATCATTATCGCCCCTAACATCCAAACGACTCATATATCCACAAGAAAAAATAAAGTTAAGACCGATTATGCTAATTTGTTACTCTGTACCGTACAGATAAGTGAACGTTTTCAGTGAAGCATTCAATCTAAAGTGAAAATAATGTTAAGTGATTCCGGGCTGTGTGGCCGTGGTCCATTACTGGTGTTCCTACCAAACGCTTGTCCCTCAATTGCGGAGGGTATCTTCAGTGGCGAGTACTTCTATGTGTTGTTTCCTGATTGACAGTCGAGCCTCCGACCAGGAAACAACACTTAAAAGTACTCGCCACTGAAGATGTCCTCCGCAGTTGAGGGAGAAACGTCTGGTAGGAACACCAGTAATGAACCACGGCCACATAGCCCGGAATCACTCAACATTATGATTATCGGCCGTGAAAGCCAGAATTCAACTATTAAAGTGAAGATAAATTAAATTACTCGTAGTCATCGGAAGAAATTATTTCACATTGAATGGCGAAATTACAGAATGTAAGTTATGTTTTACACAAATCAGAGATTGTAAGGAGAAGCGAAACTTGTTTAAATAACATTGCAATACTAAACCAGGCACGCTATTAGAAGACATATTCGATAAGCCAATCCTGCTTCACTCTTCATGCTCCGTTGTCAGATATCGGCATGTAAGAGGGAAAGAGACAGGTGATATGTCGTGGTTACAGCGCCAATTGTACTACACCGCTCGATTATGATAGGCTAGACGAAATGCACTAACCACGCATAGCTACGCCCGATATGTCTTCTAATAGCGTATGCCTCATAAAACAATAAAGCATTTTTGTATCATAAATAACAAAGAAGAAAAATTCACGAACATTTACCACTCCAGTGGGAGATCTTAGAATATATGTGTAACGTTATTGTATGTACCAATATGCCATTTCACAAAGTAGAACATAAAGCATTTATAAACTTCATTAAAAATGCACTATGCGGGAGTCTTCCACTGCAACAACTCTATACAATAGCATTTTTTATACAATAGTATTAATCAGTCATCCAGGGAGCCGCTCCATGCCATTGTGTGGTCCAAAAAGTATGTGTGTGATCCATAGTTACACTCCTCTCCCGAAATGTCATGTCTCTATAAGTCTTGGTTGCAGTAGGGCTAGTGAAAGTACCTATAAAGGGAGGGGATAAACTAAGATTAAATAGAATAAAAACAATAATATACAGAGTGTAAGGTACAGGTGCTTTCCTTTTCACAGTCATCGGGGACGGTCTACAGAATCAAAAGTTGTCGATATGTCTCCTCTCTAGCTGATGGCTCAGTAATAGAACAGTTATCTGGTAGACACCAGTGTCATTTTAAGAGCATTAATCACGCAGCGGACCCGGGTTCGATTCCCGGTCGGGAGAGGCTCCTGGGTGAGGTTTCATTCGGGGTTTTTCCTTACCTGTAAGACAAATATCAGGAAGCTTAGAGCTCAACGGTCCCCGAAAATTAACCGACCATCATTATCATTATCATCATCATCCTTCATCGGTGTGGAAAGCAACGGGAAACTACCACACCTATAATTCCCTAGTAAATCTGCAAAACATAGCATGGAAATGCAGTGAAAGACCTGCCCTCGGGCAGAATTACTATGGATGGAACTTAACAATGTCATTCACAACTCAATATTATATTATTAATTCTTGGAAAAAGTCGTCATAATTCAACATTGCGGCAAAAATAATGTACCGGTAACGTTTTCCGCAAATTTGGTTACCAAATCTGCGAACATTTTGTATCAATTTCTTAACGAGTGTTGGCAACTGGGAATCTCATACCCTCCTTACGAAAGTAGTGGACCTTAACAACGGCCAGAAATTTTAGCTATTGAAGAAAATATATTTATAAATAAAAATGAGTGTGAGTCTGTTTGTCAGTCCTTTATGGACTCGAAAACTACTTGACCGGTTTGAATGAGGTTTTTCCCGTAATTTAGAGAAATTTTCGGGGAAAATTAACGCATATAACGTTATTCTACATTTTAGCGGGCCGGAGCTAAAAAATAAAGACATCACTTTTCGAACAATTTTTGAAGACTTAAATGGCTTCCGCTACCTAAACCATAACACATACACCAAATTAATGTACATAGAATTGAAGAGATTCATGCGCAGAACAGCGGGTTACACCAGATGGGATCGGAAAAGGAACGTCGATATCTTAAAAGAATTGAAGACTACGCCAATTTTGGAATATATTAAACAGTACCAACTAAATTGGAAACACCATCTTGAAAGAATGAGTTCAAATCGGATCCCCAAAGCTGTTTATAATTATATACCAAGAGGACGAAGATCACTGGGCCGTCCTATGAAACGCTGGAGGGAAAATTTTCTATAGGATCGTAACAGGCCTTGGCCTAATACTTGGAAGGAAGGAAGGAAGAAGAGAAGAATTGAATCTCTAAAAAAAATCTACAAAAAAGTCCGCGACAGCATATGCCTATCTTTTACGGATAACTCACAATAACTATTTTTATCTTTCAGCTCAATGATGCCAAAAAAATCAGGATATCGATGGTGGTTAATGAAAACCTCGTAACTCCATTTTGGTAAATTTTACAGGAGAAACAAATAACTGTTTTAAATAATTATGAAAATTGATACAGCAACAGTCAAGTCAAGTTATTAATATATTTGAAGTCTGTGTTCTCAACAGGTTACGTATCACATATTTCTGTGCTGGCTGCTGGAGTTATGTGGTTTTCAATGATTGATGGAGTTACAATGTTTTCATAGCCTACCGTCGATATGTAGATTCCCGGACAATCCCGTGTAATCAGCATGGGGCATGTAAAATATTACGTTATAAATGTATAATTATCTTTCTTTTCACTTATTCAACTAAACATAAAACCACATTTCATGTATTTAGCGCGTACCAGCGCACGCTGGGTATTGGCTACTAATAAACAAACGAGCTGGATTTCCACTTACAATATTCAATACTAGTACTGCTCGAGAAATTGGTATATGTCATTGGATCGGGCATAGAACATAACGAGAGCAGTTATTGTAGGTGTCAGCACAACATACAGCGTGTACAATGCCTCACATCTTATGATCACGTTTTAAGAGCAGTCTTGTGTGACTGGATTCTCACTCAGTCGCAAACTTTGTATCACATACTCTTGTAACAGATGGAGCTTTTACACTCTTGATGGAGTTTAATTTTCAAAATTCACACTCATACAGTTATAAAATAGACTCAAAACATAGATTGAGTTAATCTTGGGCGGGAACAGTAGGAAATTATTTATTTGAACCCTATATTTTACCGTTAAATTTAGCGGGTATTAAATACAGAACATTTATAAAGAGGAAGCCACCAAAATTGTTACAAAATGTCAATTATAAGTGAGTGTTAATATGTGGTTCATGCATGATGGGACTCCGGTTCATTTCTATCATAGAGTACGAAGATTTTTACACTCTCGATTTTATGTACGTTGGATAAGTCGAAATGGACCCATACATTGGCCAGCTAGGACTCCTGATCTTAATCCTTTGGATTTTTTTCCCCCCTTATGAAGAACTTGGTTTACGGTGAGGGTGTGATTGACATTGAACTTGTTGTTCGACGAATTTTTTGTAGCTGTAAACACAATCAAGAGAACTTCAGGCATATTTTTTTTAACTTTTCCACAAGTATTGGATTAGAATATGTGATGCCTGTCTTCAGAACGTTAATGGACAGATCAACATCTTAAATAAATCGAATGTACAATTTTCAAATGCAAGGTAATGATATTGTATAAAAAATTGAATATCAATTACAAATGGTTAATCTGTATGGGGCTAGTTTTCTCAGAATGTTATGTCGTCAAATATAACAAATAGCAAACTTTATGTTTCTTAAAATATGATACTGCTTTACGGAAAGAAGAAATATTAAAATGTTGTATTAAAAAAATCGCGTGTTTGATTTTGTACAGTAAAACATTCTTATTTTTATGTTAGAAATGAAAAATGGACCAACATTGTTAAATAAAAATTAAAAGTGACTATAATTAACATAATGAAACTAAAAGTTTGTATTTGCTACGCTTTTTACGTAAACAGCAAATGAACTCGCCCGGCATGCTTTGCAATAGTGCATTTATTTTGCGTCATTATCGTATGTCTGTCTCGATTCAGCGCTACAGAGTAAACATCCTCCTGCCCATCCAGCAACGTTACCAAATTACCAATATTGTAATAATTAGTTACATATTGTAATTAGGTCCATCGCTGTGGTCTCGAGGTAGCGTGCTGCCTTGTCACGCAGCGGGCCCGGGTTCGATCCTCGGTCGGGGCAGTTTTTCTGGGTTAGGTTTTTATCGAGGTTTTTCCTCACCTGTAAGACAAATGTCAGGAAAACTTTAAGGCCCAAACGGTCCCCGAAATCATATGGCCATCATCATAATCCTTCACCGGTGTGGAAAGCAACGGGAAGCTACTACACCTACAATTCCCTAGCAAAGCTGTAAGCATAGCATGAAAATGCTATGATTGCAGTGAAAGACGTGCCCTCGGGCAGAATTGCTATGGATGGATGGATTGTAATTAGAAAAAAATGTGAAGACCTTTTTTATTCTTTATGGCATGAATAAGTACACCGCTGTGATCACGCAGTGGCGTCGCTTCCTCGTATGCGGCGGGCCTGGATTCGATCTCCGGTCGGAACAAATTTCATGTATACTTTTTTCGTTTTTTTTTCTCACCTGTAAGACAAATATCAGGAAACTTTAAGGTCCGAACGGTTCCCGAACATTATCTGTCCATTATAATCATCATCATCATGATATTCGCCATGTTTAGTATGAATGTGTGTGACTGGTGTATTTAATCTTAATGATGTGTTGTCTCGGAGGAGGCCGCGACATTGAACTGGTCACTCATTCAGGGAGGGCCTCCATCTCCTTGTATGATCAGAAAAGTTTTTATATGATCCATGGTTAAAAATCCCTCTCCCAACAAGTCTTACTGTAAAGTCCAGATGGCATGTGGTACGTAAAAATGCCTATAATGCGAGAGGTAAACTGCGTTAATGGAATGGCATGAATAATCTTCAATTAAAACAATGCCACCTTACACTCTATAGAATAAATTAATACAAACATGAGAAAGAAATTATATATATATATATATATATATATATATATATATATATATATTGAATGTTACATAAACCAAAATAGACTACTACTTATAAATTTTAAAAAATATGTTTAATAATTTATGCATTTTTTATACGAGAGAAGGAAATGTGACGAAAATAAGACCTTGACCGAGTACCGAGGCGCCATTCGCGTATTTCTAGGCGTGTGGTAGTAAAGCCAAGGTCTGTAACTCGGATTGTAAACAATCTCTCACGTGACCGTAGAATACGCAATTTCAGGTCTCAACGTAAACATGTTTGTTAACACTTGATATATGCACGCACTACAGAGTCTGATTAAACTTAAGTATTTTGTTTGTCATCTTAATTCTCAGAACTGCCATGATAACATAATAAAATTCCCATCTCTATCATTGCGCACTTGTTTCTCGATAACGAAATCGCAATAATAATAATAATAATAATAATAATAATAATAATAATAATAATAAATTAACTCATTGGCACTATCGAACCCGGAGGCCTGTTTCAGCTTTAGTGCATTCTTCAACTCTTGTTACGGCAGGGGTCTATTTATTAGTTCGATTTAGCCCTTCTTTTGGGGCGGAATTGAACACTCGTATTTATAGCTGGTCTTGGTGCAAATTTACATGGCTGTGCGGAAATAAGCTCTCCATAGTTCCCTATCCTATATTCCAATCATCCCCTGTATGATTTACATCCCTCAAATCATAGTTATTTGCTTTGCATTCCCTGAGGAGTCCCCGCCCGGAGATCCGAATGGGGAAGTATTTTATTTTCAGAAAATTTTGCTCCAGTGAACCCCATATCCACGTTTTTTAACGGTTGTATTTTTGCGTTGAAAAATCGTCATTTTTTATCCGTCTGGCTTATCGTCTTTGACCTGTCTGGCATCGGTGACCCTTTTGATACCAATGCTAGCGCCGTCGCAAGCCACTCAAAATAGTGTCCATCGCATCACTTCCTTAGTAAATCTTCCATATTCCATTCTAATTACTTGTCTGATCCACAGTAATATTTTACCATGCATCACTTTTACTACATCTTTTCCTATAGGCCTATTCATTAATTGCCTTCTTTCCACATTATATTTTCTGTTTAATAATAATAATAATAATAATAATAATAATAATAATAATAATAATAATAATTGCCCCGTGGTGTAGACGAGCGATTTAAGGAATCATGTCTTGGTGGAGAGCTATGGGACTTGCGCTGGTTCGAGTCCCCAAGGGGGAAGAAATTTTCTGTTGAAATTTAGGCCAATATGGGATTGGTGCCTATCCAGCATCGTGAGAAATTCAAAAAGCTAGAATGAGGAACGGGTCCAAGTTGAGATAACGAGCTAAAACATTAACGAGGGGATCCAATATACTAACCATATGTCACTCCTATACACCTGATTAACACATGTGGATGTGAGGCCAACAACCAGCTGGTAGGATAGGACATTATAGCCCTATAGAGCCATTGAACAAATCCATCCATAGTAATTCTGCCCGATGGCAGGTCCTACACTGCAATCATAGCATTTTCATGCTATGCTTGCAGCTTTACTAGGGAATTGTAGGTGTGGTAGCTTCCCGTTGCTTTCCACACCGGTGAAGGATGATGATGATAATGATAGCCATATGATTTCGGGGACCGTTTGGGCCTTAAAGTTTTCCTGACATTTGTCTTACAGGTGAGGAAAAACCCCGATAAAAACCTCACCCAGAAAAACTGCCCCGACCGGGGATCGAACCCGGGCCCGATGCGTGACAAGGCAGCACGCTACCTCGAGACCACAGCGGTGGACATTGAACAAATAATAATAATAATAATAATAATAATAATAATAATAATAAATAATAATAAGAATAATAATAATAATAATAATAATAATAATAATAATAATAATATAATAATAATAATAATAATAATAATAATAATAATAATAATAATAATAATAATAGATACATGAAGAAATTAAATTAATGCCACAAGATCAGGTAGAAATATCTTGGACTATTTTTAAGCAGATCTAATAAAACTGGCACATAAATTATTTTTAGAACACAACAGGGAAGAAATGTATTGCTTGCTTAATTCAGTTTTCTGGAATAAATATATACCTAAAATGGTTTTAATAAGGATTGATAGAAGTATCCTATTCCCAGCCGGGCGGGCAGATGACAGGTACGCTCCAAGCTGTCCATTCGTAACTTCATGCTGACTCACCGCTCGGAGCGTGCACATCGTCTGCCGGCCGTGCTGGGAGTGGGATGCACGGTAGAAAGAGTTGCCTACTATATGAGTGGAACAGGCGCATTAAGGAATCAATAATTAAGAAGAAAATCTTGGCGCAGGAAAGGGACGTATTTCCAAGAAAACATTATTTTAACATTTAGATAAATAATATTGAAATTCTGCAAATATTTCAGTTCAAAATTCCTCTTTCATTTTTTGCAGTTCTCTCGTATGTGAATAACACTATCCATCGAGATCTACAAATTCTAACAATAAAGTAATGCTGTGGTTTATCTACGACGCAACGCGCCAGCGCAAAAATTGCTCCCCATGTATTTAAATGGAAGTGGTTTATCTACAACGCAAATTGCTGGCGCAAAAAAAATTGCGCTGACATGTCGCGTCGTGTTTTGGAATCTCTTGAATCCAGGACGCAATTTGCCAGCGCAAACAAAGAATATAGAAGATATTACCCGTACTCATTGGTGTAATTGCTAAAAACAAACTAAGATTTTATAACAAAATGTCGGAAATACAGTACTTGTTTTATAACTTTCCAATTTTAACGACGAAAGTTAGATAGTTTTGTTGCAAATCATCGAGTTCTATACATGTTTTATACCATAGAGAACCGTTTTAAACAATATGAGCATGAAGGAGTACAGAGATGTACAGAAAAAAGTTATTGTGGCTTGAACTTAGTCAAAAGATAAATAAAAGCTGTAAATATTGTATCTCGGGGATATTATGGATGTGCATAAATTTCGTCTTCTATTAAATTCAAACCCCGATAAAACTGCTCAGGCGAAAATCTGAAGTATTCTAAAATTTGGTATATTCATCAACCATATGTTTATTTAAGTACTAAAGAATCATTTATTCTATAATTTTCCAAACAACATTCTTATGATGCTGTTGCTCTAGGTACTTTTTCTGTCTTTACTAATATTTCGAACTATTTTAATCGTTTTGCAACGACACGTGAAACTTTTTTTTATGAAGAATTTTAATATGTTTATCTATGTAGACAAATTATGACTTTTTCTCTCAATTTATTTTCAAAGTTCTTTATTAGAATTGAAGTTGGCATACGTGAACGCTCATAAAATTAATTCCACCAGATGGCAGGACATATGTGTGAATGACCAACATTTGCATTTAATTCCAAACCATATTTTAAGAAATAAATGTTAAATCACTTCATTTTGTTAGATTCCGATGGGTCAGTTTAGTGTACATCAGATTAGTTTATAGTTTACTAAATAGTATGTATGTAATTTATTTTATTAGGTTATGCAGGGACAGGTTTGTATACATTAGTTTTTATAAACATATTTGGAAATTTATTATGAACGTTGGTCATTTTGATTTTCCATATATGTGGTGCCATCTGGCGACAATTCCATAAACATACGCTCTGTAGCGTTTGCGCTCCATGCGAAACCAGCATCACGCCGAGCGAAACGCGAATTCGCGTCACGTCGGGCGCGACACGCTGTATAATAAACCGTAGCATAAGAAATAACAGAACAACTTGATGGACAAGTTTCCTGGGTGAGTTTTTTCGGTTTTTTGTTCTCTCTCACACTTGTTACACAAATGTCAGGTAACTTTGGAGCCCAAACGGTCCCGGAACATCATCTGGCCATCATCATCATTCATATTGGCCTTAGATTAAGGATTCTCCTGGCACAACACTAACATTACCGTCACCCATCGTATCATCGGGGCAGCCGTAATTTCACCCTTCCAGGCGCCCCAACCTCAGAACTGGATTGCAATTACGCCAATGCCAGGAGAGAACACCAGAAATGTCCAAAAGGACAACCTGGAACATTGAAAAGAAATGTAGCTAATACTGAATAAATTTTGTAAAATCGATAATGACTTTATATCAAATAGCAAACGATTATAATCTGGATATATTTAAAGAGAAAACTAAAATAATGTAATTTGAAGGAAAAATTCATAAAACATCTAAAATTGTTATTACTAATCAATGTATAGAACAAGTCAATGAGCGGTTGAAACCTCTCCAGGGATTGACATAAAATTAGTCAATTTTCAACAACTTTAAGGTACAATAAAACCAATATTTCTAAGAAAGGTCAGATCACAGAAAAGTTTGAAATTCTATAAAACAATGGTAGTCTCAACTTTGTTATATGGATCTGAAACATGGAGTTTGACATCAAACAACTCCGAAGAATAGAAGCGGCTGAAATGAAACTGCTGACCTCTAGCGGACTGCACTTTGATCAAAAACGGATTGTTGACATCCGAGAAGAATTGAACATCACAACCATAACTGAATTCATCAACGTTTACAGAGATTTCTGTTTCAGGCACATATCACGAATGATCAATGAGAGGCTATCTCAAAAACTATTTGCTTAGAGGCCTAACGGTTGAAGAAGCGATGTAGAGACCAGTTAACCTGAAGCGGAACATGCCAGAAGGCCTAATCATTCATAGTGCTTAATGATGATTGAGATAAGCATGGATAAGAGTGTTTCCGGGTTATTAACATTAAACAAAAGATAATGTTTAAATTGTGCGTAAAAATAAATTGATGTAGTTATGTAGGAAAAGGAAACCGATAGATTTTATTAAACAAATTTATAACTTGAAAATAAACTTAAAACGAGCAAGAAATGAAAAATAGAGGGTTACAATTAACAGAAATTAATAATAAAGTATATAAAACTGCGCGGAAGTACACGTGCTATAAACATTTTTAATTTAGAAAGAGTCAATATTTTTCACGGCCAACTGGTACGTTAAAAGGGCAGTCTCTATAAACAAGTAAACATGCAAAAAATTGTTTAAATATTTGTTGTTGATTTATAATTTAGCCGGAATATCACAAAGGAATGTTCGACCGAATGAGTTGGCTCAACCCGCAGCGTTTGAGACTTACTTTCGGGAGGTTCCGGTGCCGATCAGTCTGACTGACGGTTTTTCCGGATTTTCCTCAGTTATCAAGGCAAATGATGGTTTCTGATTAGCGATCTCGGCCTTATTTTTTTAATTAATTGAAATATACCGAGTTTGTTTCCAAAAAATGTGGCCGCTAGAGAGTTAAACACACGGACACACACGTACATATGCGTAAAAAATAATATATATATATATATATACTACGTCATGGTCATTTTCGGTGTCTACTAAGTAGAATCGATGAATATATATAGACCCTAAACATTTTTAACATTTTTTTTGTTTCCACAAAATGTGGCCGCTAGATAGTTAAACACACGGACACACACACATATGCATAAAAAATAATATATATATATATATATATATATATATACCCTAAACATTTTTAACATTTTTTTTTGTTTCCAAAAAAAATGTGGCCGCTAGATAGTTAAACACACGGACACACACACATATGCATAAAAATAATATATATATATACCCTAAACATTTTTAACATTTTTTTTTGTTTCCAAAAAAATGTGGCCGCTAGATAGTTAAACACACGGACACACACACATATGCATAAAACATAATGTATATATATATATATATATATATATATATATATATATATATTACGTCATGGTCATTTTCGGTGTCTACTAAGTAGAATCGATGAATATAGACCCTAAACATTTTTAAGAACCTCAAGAGCTTAATTTCTTCGGAATTCGCTAAATTGGCAAATATTGCTATGAAACGATAAGGATTCTCAGAAAAAAAATCAAAATACGAATTTTATCGTCTACGTTTGGGACTAGTGGTTATCATGCTCGCTTTGGTTCCGAACTTCGCGAGTTCATTACCGATCGAGATCGATGGGGTTTTAAAGGGGTAAAAATGTTTCGGTAAGGAAATAAAACCATGGGTCCGTGATCGTAGATTTATGAAACGTAAAAGAAATTCAAGCATAAAAAATCTCTGAGCAATTTTTTTTATTTAGTTAAATAAAGATAAAACTTAGAGTTTTATATGATTTTCATATTTACTCGTATTATAATGTAAATTTGTAACAGCTGTTTCGGTACTTTGTACCTTCTTCAGACATGATTACAAATGAATGAATTTTATTATGTATAAACTCCAGTACATGACAACTGTAACTATGCAACTGAATGTAAACAAACATTTTTAATTTTTTAATTTATTTATTTTTTACCAATCTCTATTATAAATTTAAAAGAGGCGATTCATTTAAATCTAGTTGTGAATTTAACAGCCTATTGCTATTCTTCAATCTATTTATCTCTACAATTTCCAAAAGATCTAATTTTTTCCCTTTGTCACAAACATGTAAAACTTTAAAATTTGAATAAAATCAATGATCTATTGGAGTAGATGGTTAGCATACTTTGAAGTATCTACATTTCTGTTATATGCTCTCACATGTTCCTTTATAAATGTAAATAGACACTTAACAAATGAGGGCAACAATTGAACAACGGATAAGTCTGGTAGACTCGGATGGACAGGACATGTGGCATGAATGGTAAACGAATGGGGGTATGGAAACTCTTGTTTCCAATTATATTAGAGTGAAAAAAAAAATATAAATTGATGAGAGTGAGTCAAAACAGTTATTTCCCCCCCTCAGCTAGATTTCATTTCTGACCCATACTGGCCGACATTCCATAAGAAAAGTTTTTTCCCCCGTAGAGACTCGAACCAGTGTAAGTCCCGTAGTTCTGCGCCAAGACTTCTTGCCTTAACCACTCGGCTACGGCGCGAGATTCTTGGTATCAATGAAAGACAAAAATGGTTATTATGAGTTATCCGTAAGAGATAAACATATGCTCTCGCGGACTTTTTTTGTAGAACTTTTTGAGATATTCAATTCTGTGTACATTAATTTTGTGTATTTCTTATGGTTTAGGCAGTGTAAGCCATTTAAGCGTCTAAAAACCTATTTTTTTCACGTTTTCCACTACAAAGGGCGATTTTTAAGGGTGTAGGAGTTGAGTATCACAATTCTCTTATAGCCTATGTTCATCCCTGGAATCTCCTGAACATTTTGCAAAAAAAAAACCATCAGAATCGGATCAACGGTATGGCCGCGCATAAAGTACGAACAAACAAATATACAAATAAACAAACATTAATTTTTATATATAAGATGATTGAAAAATACTTAGGTAAAGCTCAGAATAATAATAATAATAATAATAATAATAATAATAATAATAATCATGACTTATTTTACCATGGTTAAATTATACAGGTATTAACAACTATCTCCTCTACTATTTAATTTTGTACTAGAACATGCCATCAGATCTTTAGAGGATGAGAAGGCCTACAACTTAATGGTATTAATAAGCTTTTAGTTTATGTTGATGATGTAGTATTGGGCGTTAACGAGGAGATACTAAAGGCCAATACGCACACACTATTGAGTAACACTAAGAAATTGGGACTGGAAGTAAATATCAATAAAACTAAATATATGGTCACACAAAGAAATACATTATATAATGGAAATGGAAAGCTAATTACAAACGAGGGAAATTTTGAGGAAGTGGCTGAATTCAAATACCTAGGAACAATAATCACAAGTAGGAATGAGAAGCACAAACAAATTAAACATAGATTTAATTCTGGAAATGAGTGCTATTATGCATTGCAGGATCTCTTGGCATCCTTTAAAAAAAAAAAACATTAAACTGAAAATATATAAAACCGCTATTCTACCTTTGATATTATATGGATGCGAAACATGGAATGGGAGGAAAGGAGATTACGAGTATTTGAGAATAAAGTTCTTAGGAAAATGTTTGGACCAGATAGGTGAGTGGAGAAAACTGCATAACAGTGAACGACATGGTCTTTATAGGAAGCCCGATATAATAAAAACAGTTAAGTCTCGTAGACTGCGATGAGTAGGACATGTGCCACGAATGGGGAGTGAAAGACGTGCGTGGAAGCTTCTTGTAGGAAAACCAGAGGGAAAACGCCCAGTTGGTAGATCAAGAATGAGATGGGAGAATAACATGAACTGAGGATTGAGTGAAGTAGGAAAGAGTAGTACAGGGAATGATTGGAAAACATTAGCTCATATAGGGATGTTTGGAGAGCTTTATGCCCGCGCGGCCATGAACCTATGGGTTTATGATATGAGGGAAGTAGATTATACAGGGAATGATTGGAAAACATTAGCTCAGGATAGGATTGAATGGAGAGCATATGTCCGCGCGGTTATGAACCTACGGATTCGATAGTGCCAGTGAGTTAGAAATTAACAATTATGGATTGTCTAGTTAGTTATAATAGGAAAATGTCTTATTTGTTAGGCAGGCTTTGTATTATTATTTTATATATTGTTTGTTATAACTGGAGTTATTCGATAGTGCCAGTGAGTTAGAAATTAACAATTATGGATTGTCTAGTTAGTTATAATAGGAAAATGTCTTATTTGTTAGGCAGGCTTTGTATTATTATTTTATATATTGTTTGTTATAACTGGAGTTATTCGATAGTGCCAGTGAGTTAGAAATTAACAATTAGGATTGTCTAGTTAGTTATAATAGGAAAATGTCTTATTTGTTAGGCAGGCTTTGTATTATTATTTTATATATTGTTTGTTATAACTGGAGTTATTCGATAGTGCCAGTGAGTTAGAAATTAACAATTATGGATTGTCTAGTTAGTTATAATAGGAAAATGTCTTATTTGTTAGGCAGGCTTTGTATTATTATTTTATATATTGTTTGTTATAACTGGAGTTATTCGATAGTGCCAGTGAGTTAGAAATTAACAATTATGGATTGTCTAGTTAGTTATAATAGGAAAATGTCTTATTTGTTAGGCGGCTTTTGTATTATTATTTTATATATTGTTTGTTATAACTGGAGTTATTCGATAGTGCCAGTGAGTTAGAAATTAACAATTATGGATTGTCTAGTTAGTTATAATAGGAAAATGTCTTATTTGTTAGGCAGGCTTTGTATTATTATTTTATATATTGTTTGTTATAACTGGAGTTATTCGATAGTGCCAGTGAGTTAGAAATTAACCATTATGGATTGTCTAGTTAGTTATAATAGGAAATGTCTTATTTGTTAGGCAGGCTTTGTATTATTATTTTATATATTGTTTGTTATAACTGGAGTTATTCGATAGTGCCAGTGAGTTAGAAATTAACAATTATGGATTGTCTAGTTAGTTAAATAGGAAAATGTCTTATTTGTTAGGCAGGCTTTGTATTATTATTTATATATTGTTTGTTATAACTGGAGTTATTCGATAGTGCCAGTGAGTTAGAAATTAACAATTATGGATTGTCTAGTTAGTTATAATAGGAAAATGTCTTATTTGTTAGGCAGGCTTTGTATTATTATTTTATATATGTTTGTTATAACTGGAGTTATTCGATAGTGCCAGTGAGTTAGAAATTAACAATTATGGATTGTCTAGTTAGTTATAATAGGAAAATGTCTTATTTGTTAGGCAGGCTTTGTATTATTATTTTATATATTGTTTGTTATAACTGGAGTTATTCGATAGTGCCAGTGAGTTAGAAATTAACAATTATGGATTGTCTAGTTAGTTATAATAGGAAAATGTCTTATTTGTTAGGCAGGCTTTGTATTATTATTTTATATATTGTGTTGTTATAACTGGAGTTATTCGATAGTGCCAGTGAGTTAGTAAAATTAACAATTATGGGATTGTCTAGTTAGTTTATAATAGGAAAATGTCTTATTTGTTAGGCAGGCTTTGTATTATTATTTTATATATTGTTTGTTATAACTGGAGTTATTCGATAGTGCCAGTGAGTTAGAAATTAACAATTATGGATTGTCTAGTTAGTTATAATAGGAAAATGTCTTATTTGTTAGGCAGGCTTTGTTATTATTATTTTATATATTGTTTGTTTATAACTGGAGTTATTCGATAGTGCCAGTGAGTTAGAAATTAACAATTATGGATTGTCTAGTTAGTTATAATAGGAAAATGTCTTATTTGTTAGGCAGGCTTTGTATTATTATTTTATATATTGTTTGTTATAACTGGAGTTATTCGATAGTGCCAGTGAGTTAGAAATTAACAATTATGGATTGTCTAGTTAGTTATAATAGGAAAATGTCTTATTTGTTAGGCAGGCTTTGTATTATTATTTTATATATTGTTTGTTATAACTGGAGTTATTCGATAGTGCCAGTGAGTTAGAAATTAACAATTATGGATTGTCTAGTTAGTTATAATAGGAAAATGTCTTATTTGTTAGGCAGGCTTTGTATTATTATTTTATATATTGTTTGTTATAACTGGAGTTATTCGATAGTGCCAGTGAGTGATTAGAAATTAACAATTATGGATTGTCTAGTTAGTTATAATAGGAAAATGTCTTATTTGTTAGGCAGGCTTTGTATTATTATTTTATATATTGTTTGTTATAACTGGAGTTATTCGATAGTGCCAGTGAGTTAGAAATTAACAATTATGGATTGTCTAGTTAGTTATAATAGGAAAATGTCTTATTTGTTAGGCAGGCTTTGTATTATTATTTTTATATATTGTTTGTTATAACTGGAGTTATTCGATAGTGCCAGTGAGTTAGAAATTAACAATTATGGATTGTCTAGTTAGTTATAATAGGAAAATGTCTTATTTGTTAGGCAGGCTTTGTATTATTATTTTATATATTGTTTGTTATAACTGGAGTTATTCGATAGTGCCAGTGAGTTAGAAATTAACAATTATGGATTGTCTAGTTAGTTATAATAGGAAAATGTCTTATTTGTTAGGCAGGCTTTGTATTATTATTTTATATATTGTTTGTTATAACTGGAGTTATTCGATAGTGCCAGTGAGTTAGAAATTAACAATTATGGATTGTCTAGTTAGTTATAATAGGAAAATGTCTTATTTGTTAGGCAGGCTTTGTATTATTATTTTATATATTGTTTGTTATAACTGGAGTTATTCGATAGTGCCAGTGAGTTAGAAATTAACAATTATGGATTGTCTAGTTAGTTATAATAGGAAAATGTCTTATTTGTTAGGCAGGCTTTGTATTATTATTTTATATATTGTTTGTTATAACTGGAGTTATTCGATAGTGCCAGTGAGTTAGAAATTAACAATTATGGATTGTCTAGTTAGTTATAATAGGAAAATGTCTTATTTGTTAGGCAGGCTTTGTATTATTATTTTATATATTGTTTGTTATAACTGGAGTTATTCGATAGTGCCAGTGAGTTAGAAATTAACAATTATGGATTGTCTAGTTAGTTATAATAGGAAAATGTCTTATTTGTTAGGCAGGCTTTGTATTATTATTTTATATATTGTTTGTTATAACTGGAGTTATTCGATAGTGCCAGTGAGTTAGAAATTAACAATTATGGATTGTCTAGTTAGTTATAATAGGAAATGGTCTTATTTGTTAGGCAGGCTTTGTATTATTATTTTATATATTGTTTGTTATAACTGGAGTTATTCGATAGTGCCAGTGAGTTAGAAATTAACAATTATGGATTGTCTAGTTAGTTATAATAGGAAAATGTCTTATTTGTTAGGCAGGCTTTGTATTATTATTTTATATATTGTTGTTATAACTGGAGTTATTCGATAGTGCCAGTGAGTTAGAAATTAACAATTATGGATTGTCTAGTTAGTTATAATAGGAAAATGTCTTATTTGTTAGGCAGGCTTTGTATTATTATTTTATATATTGTTTGTTATAACTGGAGTTATTCGATAGTGCCAGTGAGTTAGAAATTAACAATTATGGATTGTCTAGTTAGTTATAATAGGAAAATGTCTTATTTGTTAGGCAGGCTTTGTATTATTATTTTATATATTGTTTGTTTATAACTGGAGTTATTCGATAGTGCCAGTGAGTTAGAAATTAACAATTATGGATTGTCTAGTTAGTTATAATAGGAAAATGTCTTATTTGTTAGGCAGGCTTTGTATTATTATTTTATATATTGTTTGTTATAACTGGAGTTATTCGATAGTGCCAGTGAGTTAGAAATTAACAATTATGGATTGTCTAGTTAGTTATAATAGGAAAATGTCTTATTTGTTAGGCAGGCTTTGTATTATTATTTTATATATTGTTTGTTATAACTGGAGTTATTCGATAGTGCCAGTGAGTTAGAAATTAACAATTATGGATTGTCTAGTTAGTTATAATAGGAAAATGTCTTATTTGTTAGGCAGGCTTTGTATTATTATTTTATATATTGTTTGTTATAACTGGAGTTATTCGATAGTGCCAGTGAGTTAGAAATTAACAATTATGGATTGTCTAGTTAGTTATAATAGGAAAATGTCTTATTTGTTAGGCAGGCTTTGTATTATTATTTTATATATTGTTTGTTATAACTGGAGTTATTCGATAGTGCCAGTGAGTTAGAAATTAACAATTATGGATTGTCTAGTTAGTTATAATAGGAAAATGTCTTATTTGTTAGGCAGGCTTTGTATTATTATTTTATATATTGTTTGTTATAACTGGAGTTATTCGATAGTGCCAGTGAGTTAGAAATTAACAATTATGGATTGTCTAGTTAGTTATAATAGGAAAATGTCTTATTTGTTAGGCAGGCTTTGTATTATTATTTTATATATTGTTTGTTATAACTGGAGTTATTCGATAGTGCCAGTGAGTTAGAAATTAACAATTATGGATTGTCTAGTTAGTTATAATAGGAAAATGTCTTATTTGTTAGGCAGGCTTTGTATTATTATTTTAATATATTGTTTGTTATAACTGGAGTTATTCGATAGTGCCAGTGAGTTAGAAATTAACAATTATGGATTGTCTAGTTAGTTATAATAGGAAAATGTCTTATTTGTTAGGCAGGCTTTGTATTATTATTTTATATATTGTTTGTTATAACTGGAGTTATTCGATAGTGCCAGTGAGTTAGAAATTAACAATTATGGATTGTCTAGTTAGTTATAATAGGAAAATGTCTTATTTGTTAGGCAGGCTTTGTATTATTATTTTATATATTGTTTGTTTATAACTGGAGTTATTCGATAGTGCCAGTGAGTTAGAAATTAACAATTATGGATTGTCTAGTTAGTTATAATAGGAAAATGTCTTATTTGTTAGGCAGGCTTTGTATTATTATTTTATATATTGTTTGTTATAACTGGAGTTATTCGATAGTGCCAGTGAGTTAGAAATTAACAATTATGGATTGTCTAGTTAGTTATAATAGGAAAATGTCTTATTTGTTAGGCAGGCTTTGTATTATTATTTTATATATTGTTTGTTATAACTGGAGTTATTCGATAGTGCCAGTGAGTTAGAAATTAACAATTATGGATTGTCTAGTTAGTTATAATAGGAAAATGTCTTATTTGTTAGGCAGGCTTTGTATTATTATTTTATATATTGTTTGTTATAACTGGAGTTATTCGATAGTGCCAGTGAGTTAGAAATTAACAATTATGGATTGTCTAGTTAGTTATAATAGGAAAATGTCTTATTTGTTAGGCAGGCTTTGTATTATTATTTTATATATTGTTTGTTATAACTGGAGTTATTCGATAGTGCCAGTGAGTTAGAAATTAACAATTATGGATTGTCTAGTTAGTTATAATAGGAAAATGTCTTATTTGTTAGGCAGGCTTTGTATTATTATTTTATATATTGTTTGTTATAACTGGAGTTATTCGATAGTGCCAGTGAGTTAGAAATTAACAATTATGGATTGTCTAGTTAGTTATAATAGGAAAATGTCTTATTTGTTAGGCAGGCTTTGTATTATTATTTTATATATTGTTTGTTATAACTGGAGTTATTCGATAGTGCCAGTGAGTTAGAAATTAACAATTATGGATTGTCTAGTTAGTTATAATAGGAAAATGTCTTATTTGTTAGGCAGGCTTTGTATTATTATTTTATATATTGTTTGTTATAACTGGAGTTATTCGATAGTGCCAGTGAGTTAGAAATTAACAATTATGGATTGTCTAGTTAGTTATAATAGGAAAATGTCTTATTTGTTAGGCAGGCTTTGTATTATTATTTTATATATTGTTTGTTATAACTGGAGTTATTCGATAGTGCCAGTGAGTTAGAAATTAAACAATTATGGATTGTCTAGTTAGTTATAATAGGAAAATGTCTTATTTGTTAGGCAGGCTTTGTATTATTATTTTATATATTGTTTGTTATAACTGGAGTTATTCGATAGTGCCAGTGAGTTAGAAATTAACAATTATGGATTGTCTAGTTAGTTATAATAGGAAAATGTCTTATTTGTTAGGCAGGCTTTGTATTATTATTTTATATATTGTTTGTTATAACTGGAGTTATTCGATAGTGCCAGTGAGTTAGAAATTAACAATTATGGATTGTCTAGTTAGTTATAATAGGAAAATGTCTTATTTGTTAGGCAGGCTTTGTATTATTATTTTATATATTGTTTGTTATAACTGGAGTTATTCGATAGTGCCAGTGAGTTAGAAATTAACAATTATGGATTGTCTAGTTAGTTATAATAGGAAAATGTCTTATTTGTTAGGCAGGCTTTGTATTATTATTTTATATATTGTTTGTTATAACTGGAGTTATTCGATAGTGCCAGTGAGTTAGAAATTAACAATTATGGATTGTCTAGTTAGTTATAATAGGAAAATGTCTTATTTGTTAGGCAGGCTTTGTATTATTATTTTATATATTGTTTGTTATAACTGGAGTTATATCATTCTTAAAACTATGTTTTGGTCGACACAATCTCATTCTCTCTGGTGGTAGCCATTCTAAGATCTTCTTTGGCCATCTTGTGTTGTCCATCTTAACTGTGTATCCACACAATTTTAACTGTCACTTCTGTATTTGTACAATGATGTATCTATCTCTTACCATAGTTTTTCTTATTTGCATCTTCGGTGTTTTATCCAATCTTGTTTCTCTACATCTTCTTAAAAGTCCATCTCGGCTGCCAGAAATTTCTTCCGTAATCTCTGTTTTACACTCCATACTTCAGCTACGTATACTGTACTACGTAACACTATGGAGAATACATACACTATCTCTTAAGTAATGCTGTTTTTAAAACACAATTTTGTTTAAAAATATTTTCTGACAAGTAATCAAAGTAATCTTAAAAATAGAGATGTTCAGAATGAGCCATCTTTCAGTGAAGTTTGTTATCCCGTGACGATACCTGTCTCTGGTTTTTGATGCGAAGAATTTCTTGAGACCCCATTCTATAACTTCAATGTTTTCCTAATTTTACGCAAAACAATGGGCCATAACTCGAAATAGATGACAATCTGAAGGCTACATTATGGGTGTGGTAGCAGTTAGATTTCTCCCGATTCCTCAAATTTTGTCAAGGTTATTCGTGGAGTATGAGGTCCGGTCGGGTTTGAACCCTGATCCTCAAATTTAATTAATTAGTTCCAGTCGTTGAGAATAAAGATTCACATCGACTTCACGTCCATTTGGAAGAAACTACCAGTTAATCTCTCTTTAAAATTCTACCAGATACTCAACATTACATTAGTTATTTTATATTAAACATTAAGTTTAAAATCAAATCAACTTTGAAAAAATAGGGAAAGGGGATTAAAAATGCTTGACTACGTGATAAGAAGGGGTTACAGGTAAAGTGGATCCCACTAAAGGCCTTAGAAGGCCCTTAGGGTAGTAGAAGGTTAAGGCTTACATTTTTGCTAGCCAGTTATCACGAGATTGCACGAGTTATCAGGCCTGTATGACGACCGCCTTTACCCCCAGTAAAAAAAAAAAAACTGATACTCATTTCCGTAAGAAATTGAATCGACCCCTGGGCAAACATCCCGATCTTATCGGGACTAGAAGAGTGTTGTCATGTTTCTACTATCTCATTAATAAACAGAGTGGATCGTTATGGTTAAAAAAAAATATATATATATCTTGTAATGTGGAATCCTGTACCCAAGTCTTTAGTATCTTCTTATACGGTATCTATCTATATTTATGGTGTTGAACGAATTAAAATAATTTCCTCACCCTTCTCAAGAGTTTTTGTATAGCTTGAAAAATCTGTTCCAGTGTACAGCCGGGGGCCCGAGTTTCTAATTTGAACATAGAGGATAGACAAGAAACTGGCATTAAGAACAAAATAAATAAACGTAGAGCAATAACTGTAATAATAAATGATGTCCTATGGAACAGACATATAACCAGGAAAAGTAAGTTACAAATATATACTTCAATAGTGAGAAGTATAAGTCACATATGAAACTGAAACATGGAAATTCAACAAAAACTCGGAATAAAAACCTATGCCGATGGAAATGGATTTTTTGGGGAGAGCAGCAAGATATTCAAAATTGGAAACAAATAAGAAATAAAGTCATACAAGAAATAAATGAATATTAAATATTCAATAGTAGTTATATACGATATAAACAATTAAATTGGTAAGGGCATGTACGACGAATGCAAGAAGAAATTTATCATAAGTAATGCCACGAGTGATTTCCAAATTCTCTAGATAAATTCACTCCTCACTTCGTGAGTCGTGAATTTATCGATAATTTGGAAATCACTCGTGGCATTTGTTAGGACTATTTAACGAATAAAATTAAGCTGTTTACTCACAAATCATTATTTAACGATAGTTATTTTAAAATATTTATATATTTAATGTAAACGGCGATGTTTGAAAACAAATGAGAAACGATAGGTACGCTTCTACCGCTTCTTTTGTTTATCACTGCAACCAGATCATACTATTTATTGCCAAAGGAACGCAATATTGTAAGGAGGAGCTTTCTTTAATATGGTAATTATAACACTGATAAATATTTGGTGAAACACGACTCTGATTGGTTGTAAAACAGAAATCATTGAAACGTGATTGGTCATTGACTCCCATTTGGGGCATGAGTTAAATAGTCCAGTAAAGCATTGGAATGGTGTCCAACTGGAAGAAGAAAGGAAGGAAGACCTTGAAACTGATGCAAGAAATAAGAACTGGAATGAGAACCAAGAGGACTGGAGGACATGGAGTGGATGGATAGGGACGAGTGGAGAAGGAAAATAAAACTTTAGGCATAGAAAGAGTTGTAAACATTGAAAATCTGTGTATAAATAAATAAAATGTTTGTTTTAAATTATGTGTGCTTAAATGTTTTAAATTGTTGTTTTAAATTATGATTGTTTTAAATTATATTCTACTTATGATTGTTTTAAAAATTCCAATACAGAATATGTAATTTTACATAAAAGAGGCAAAAGATATTTAAAGATATGTAATTGTGATCAAATATGCAAAAAAAAATGTAATGATAAATTTTCATTTAAAAGCAAACTTGTAATTCGTGGACATTAATACCCTGCTCTTGTGAGGAACCATCCTCATGTCATCCATACCTGCTACGGTAATACGGCTGGACACTTAAGCCGCGAGACACGCAAAGACTAAGCAACTAAACCATTAATGAACAACACAATGGCCGCCAAGGGACCTTAACTGGTTCCCAAAAAAGCGGCACACTGGGCAATGCTGGTCATTGCCACAACTCAAGACTCAGGTGGACATTAATTGTTTTTAGCTATGTAGAAGCAAAGTGAAAGAATATGTAATTACTAAATCTAAAACTTTAGAAACCAAAACGTTAGATATCGGCTACAGATTAGGATGGACTAGCTATGGAATCAATATATTATCACGTTCCGAGGAAACATTGAATAGTACGCTACAAGCTTCAAACTTTGAATGAAGCCATGATCATTGGATTGGCGATGCCATTATTTGTTTTAGTCACCTAACAGTCGAGGAAAATGCTTGTTACGATTTTTTAAAACTGATGAATTAAATCTTTGAATTACTACGTGACATAGTTTAAGTTAAGTTGATATAATATTAATACTTCCATCTTATGTATATTATTATTACATTGTAGCGTAGTGGTTAAGGCACTGAGCTACAAGCCGGAGGGTCGAGGGTTCAAGTCCCGTTGGGGTCAGGATTTTTAAACTGACCCAAACCCTCTGGCGGCACTATGGTCCTGGGGTCGACTCAGCCTCTACCACACGCTTGTTCTGGGGATAAATGCGGCCGTCACGCAGAGCTGACAACCCGGCTGACATAAAGTGTCGATTGTCTAGAAAAAGTGGGAGCCTTAACCTCCTACTACCCCAAGGGTCTCCGGGTCTGTTGTGGGATCACTTTACTTTATAAGAAACAAAATTAGATTAAGAAACCATAATGTAATATAACTGTAAACTCCTTAGATTAAGTTTCAACTAGCCGCACTCTGTAAAAGCATAATGAATTAAATAAAGAAATCACGCAAGATAATAAATAGGGACAAGAGCAGACCTGGGGATATGGGCATTAAGCCCGAGCAAACCCAGGGGGATGGTGGTGGGGCTCTTAAATAAAAAATAATACTACGTGACAATATTCCAAATTCACTCGACTTTAAAAACAAACTAAATATATTGCATTTATCAAGATATAGCATTTCAGACAGATTTACGCAACATTTAAGTACACGTAATTTACAATTACAAAGGCAGAACCAGTCAATAAGTTGAAATTATTCCAGTAAATGTTGAAAGTAGACAATTTGTACCACTTCTCATGTTGTACACAACTGTATGAAGAAGAAAAAATCAGTTTTAAGAAGTATGTCTAGTTTATTGATGATCCCACTTTATAATTAGATTTAAAGATTTTGAAGTACAATAAAACCTGTCTTAGCCGGAACCTTTATAAGAAGGAAACCTGTAGAGTCGGAAAGAAATCTCCAGAACGGTACGATTTTATATGTAAAATCGGCCTGTATAAGACGGAAACCTTCATAACGCGGAAACGGAGTAGTTTTTAAAGTACGAATAGTTAATTCCTACCTCAGTAAAACGGAAAATTATTCTGAAGCACGTTCTAATTTTAGTATTAATGACCACACATGAAAATTCTGCATATTGTGCTTTCTACATTATATCGTTTTACCTTCATGTGTGGATACTCTTGCTTATGTGTGACAGCAGGGAATCCCCTCGCTTTTCCTTGCCTGCTTACGTAAGGAAGGGAGAGATTTGGGAAACTCTTCAGTTCTCCTGTAGTTGAGTTCCTTCTCGTTTTTTGTGTAATAGAGTTTTTTGTATTGCCGTGCAAATTGTGCTGTGTTACATACATTATTTTGTCTGTATTTCAGTTCATTATGTTATGTCTGTAAAGCGTGCATGTAAAACGCTTACACTGCGTGAGAAAATTTAAGCTTGTAATTTGGGAATCGTTTATAAGAAGGAAAACTGCCAAGACAGAAATATATTTAAGGAACCGCATGGTTCCTTCATAGACAGGTTTTACTGTATTTAGATCACATATTATGGAACTCTTCAACAATACCATGAAATCACAAAATATATGCCAGCTCGAGGAACCACAGTTAGAACTGTGATATTTCTCTTCAAACAGCAGAAGCAACTTGGTGTTAATGTTTAGAAACTCTTTTCAAAAGAACATGTCCTGCGAACAAAGGATCTTAGAAACTGGGCTTTAATACTTGCTTTCACATTTGTTATCATTTATTTCTGTGAAACTACCTTCTGTGCAATGAAACTAGTGAAATAAAATTCCAAAAGCTGATTAAGTGATTCAACGCCATATCGTATTCTTATAATTGCAACATCAGAACTAGAAGTGTAAATTTTTTTTCACAATCCTCGTTCTTCCCATTAAAAGTAATTCTTGTTCCTTTATTGTGTTTGAAATATGTTTTAATATTTTTGAGTAATGAACTAATCAGATGTGGCACGATTAAACGGACTTTATTGAATAAGACTAGAAAAGAAACTATTTTGAAGTTTTACGAAGTATTGGCATCTTATCTATGGATGTGAAACCTGGACATTAACAAAGGCAGATAGTAAACAAATAGACGCCGCTGAAATGAAGATGTTGAGAGCAATAGCAGGATACCAAAGGACCTATAGAAAGAAAAACGAAGATATAAGAACATAACTTACTATATTTAATCTCTGTGAAAGAATAAAATATTATCAAAATGCTTATCTTCAGCACGTATTACGAATGAATGAACAGCACATACCAAGAAGAATGTATAATTATAAACCAAAAGGGAGAAGAATGTTGGGAAGACCATTGAAGAGATGGAAGGACCAAATTGACCTATAATGAGATCGGAACAGGCCATTGGCTTAATCCTTGTTGTTGTTGATGACGATGATGATGATGATGATGATAATAATAATATGCTCTTAAATTGTCATTGCTGTACTTTTATTTTGACCATAGGTACTTTTAATTTGCCTGGCCGTCCAGTCCATATTGTATTCTGGTCCTCAGTGAATTACTAATTGGCCATCACTGGTTTATTATATTATCATTTGAATGTTCGTATTTTTTATATATATCTCATATCAAGGTGACGGGGTTTAAACCCGGTAACCCCCCTGGACATGCTCCTGAATCCACATAAATAGAAACAACGTAAACTATATCAGACTGCGCATTTTATTTTCGATTAAATAAAGATCACGTGGATAGTCACAACAATACCTGTTGTTTACAATAGTAGTCAACAACTGCGGAAGTGGTCTTTTAATGGTGAGATGGTATCTACTACTTCCTATTGGCTGCTACCATGAGGCGAGGGAAATGTAAGCCGTTTGATTGGTCGTATAACGGAGGCGTGCGCGATAGCGTAAAGTTTAGTTGGTTTTCAAGGTCTTGGTTGTTGTTGTCAATGAGAATTTAACACATGTTATGTTACGTTCTAGAATTCAGTAGAGATTAAACTGTTATCCGGTGAAGGTGCAGACAAATAGTATTGTAACCTCGCTGAATATAGTTTTTGTAGATTAGTTGAATTCCTCAAAATCTTTGGTAAATAAAGAAAGTTTTGATTTCGCCACATTCTCAGCTGTTCAAATCGTTGAAAGTTCAAGCAGGTAAGTTTTTTAAATGCTATATTCAAATGTCCTTCATAATGTGTGTCTTTGTATCTGTGTCAAGGAATATTTGTGTACTTTGATATTTATAATGAATAGAGCGAGAAATTATATATGTCGAAAGTATTCTAAAATATGGAATCATAATAAAATATTTTAAAAATCAACATAAAAATATTATTAAAATACTAGTTTTAAAGTTATATAGGCTATATGTATAAATTCCATTGTATGAAAGAACCTAAAAGCCCCTGGCCTATCAGCCAGCTGCTGGCCAAACATCTGCATGTGTTAATCATAGAGCTGGAAGACCAGTGTAGGGGGTGAAATGTGGTGAGCATGTCGGGTTGCCTAGCTGTTATAGCTGGTTTTCTTAACCTGCAGCCGCTGCTTATTGTAGTTACCCAAATTCCTTACGATGTTGGGTGGGCACCAATTCTATACGGCAGTAAAAGCTAAAGTGATCCTACTACACACCATAAGAGGTCCTTGGGGTAGTAGGAGGTTAAGGCTCGCACTTTTTTCTAGACAATCGGCATTTGATGTAAGCTGGATTGTCAGCCTTACATGACTGCCACCTTTACCCCAGAACAACGTCTGGTACTCATTTCCGTTAGAGGCTGAGTCTACACCAGGGCCATAGTGCCGCCAGAAGGTTTGGGGTTTGGGTCAGTTTAAAAATCCTGCCCATCCGGGACTCGAACCCTCAACATTTCGGCTTGTAGCGTATTGCCTTTACCACAACGCTAAGGCGTGCCTCCACATGCGGAAATTCCACGAGAATATTTCTTCCCCATGTGGAGTCGAACCAGCGCATGTTCTGTAGCATCTGCACCAAGGGAAGATGCCTTAAACAGCTTGACTATGGTGAGGGATATATATATATACACACACACACACACACACACACACACACACACTAACTGCAACTATCAAACATGGTTGCGCGGACATACGCTCTAAATGCCTATCCTGAGCTAATGTTTTCGAATCATCCCTCAATCTGGTTTTCCTATAAGAAGTTCCTAAGAATATACTTCATTCCCCAATCGTGCCATATGTCCTGCTCATCGCATGTTTTCCAATAATCGCCTGTATAATTTATCTTTCTCGATTTATGGTTAATGTTATACTCCCACCTCATTATTTGCATTCATACTTGGCATTTTCATTCAGGTTTTCCTGTAATAAGTTCCCATGACTTTCTATCATTCCCCATTAGTGCCACATGTCCTGATTATCGCAGTCTACGAGATAAACTCTTCATATTTGCTACATTATTTTGTTATCCCATAAAAGTAATGTACGTAACTCACTGTAATGTAGGCCTACTTCTCTCTATTCACCTTGTATGTTTGTTTCTCTTCGGTTAAAAAATCGTAAGCACTTTATTCTTAAATAGATCTATTCTCGTAATCGTTCCTTCTTTTGAAAATTAAGAGAGCATGTTTCGCAATCATGGAGTATAATACGAAAAGTCGCCGTTTTATATATTTTAGTAAATCTTTTTTTGAGATAATATGGGTTGACAAGAGTCCCTGTTATGTATAAAAGCATGTGTTTTAGAGTTGAGCCTGTGTTTAATTTATTTCTGTACTCCAATATAGGCCTAAGAATTAATGTTTCTCGTCAGAAAGGTAAAGATTTGAATGTCACACACTTTTTTTTATTTAACCTCTTCCTTTTATGTGCTTTTACGTGTCCGATTACCACCTGGGTATACAGTGAACCGACCTGTTGGAGAGAATGTTTAATATTTAAATGGCATATACATATATATTTCTTTCTTTATTTATATTTGACCACACAAGAACATAGAAGGCTTTCCCGTATGAATGATCAGCTAATTGGAGGGTCAACTCCAAGAGAGCACGAACATTTAAGGGGACCCGGAACGTCCTATACCTATAATGTTAAATATAAGGGACATTTTCTCCTGAACTATTAATCCTATCAAGTTGAAATTTTTACAGTGGAAAGGTTCATATATTTAGAGTCTTCTATCATGAGGATTTATATAGATATGCATTTATATCAAAAATATTTTTTTTCTTTACAAATATTTTCTTTCAGTTTTTTTACACTGAAATTCTTTAATTACTGAGCTATCACAACATCAATATGGTAGAAATTGTATATGAGCACTATATTGAAGCCCTGAAAATTTCACGTCTCTAGCTTTAATAGTTTAGAAGAAAATGTTCTTTATATATTGAAAAAATTAATGCTAACTATGGGAGAGAGTTGACGGCTCACGCCCACATTTTAAAGGGACGGGGAATATTTAAAACAAATAATAAACACACTTAGAAACAAGATACAGGCAAGATAGTTATACCATATTAAACAGGAATCTTTCTAGTATTTTAATTAATAAAAAAATGAAAATGCATTTTTTCATCATATCTGGCCTTCCCGGTCCCCTTATTATATGTACACCGTTCACTCATACATTCACTCAATAGAAGATGAAGATGATAAGATGATTATGGTAGTCAAATGGCGTTCGGGAACAATTTCCCGACATCTGTCTTACAGATGAGGAAAACCCAGGAAACTTTTCCCGACCGGGGATCAACAGGGCTTCGCTGCGAACGAGACAATTATATTAGTACCCGAGGACACAGCGATGGACCACGTCACTAATACAGCACAAAAATAACTGAAAAGTCTCTGAATTGAGAAACAGTTGTTTCGTCGGCTCGTGAATGGATAATAACCAAAGACGTCACGTGATCTCATGAAACAAAGAAAAATTCCTTTGTGACGACATTGAACATCTCTTAGACCTTGGTCATGACACAAAGAGAGATTACAATATAATCGGATTTTTTTTTCATTATCGGATTTAATAGCTGATTTCGCAGTCCAGGGTCATCATTCGAACTGTTTTCTCGTCAAGACCATCGGACCTACTACGTCATTTGATCATCCTCTAAGAACTTACAATAAGATATGGATTGATAATTAATATATTTATTAAAATTTATATAAATAGATGAATATTAATATTAACTAATTATTCTTAAATAGGAATTTTCCTTTTCGCTAATGAAACGTGCACAAGTTAGCCTGCCATAGAGTAAGTTGTACCGGTACGAGTATTGTTTTTTTTTTAAGAGAGTTGTATATATTTAAAACAATAATCTCAACGGTGCAAAATGTTTCTTAAAAGTATTACGAATTGTGTTATAAAAATGCACACTTTCATTTGGACTGCATTATGCATCAACTGGTTATGCGACATTTATAAGTTACAATAAAAATGCCTTTAAAGGTTTTTAGGGGATTATGAAGGAATTTACCAATTTAGGTTGTTCTCCTGAAAATATTTTTGAAAAATGTTTACGAATATTCATCGATCTTTTTAGTAAACATCGAAAATAATAATAATAATAATAATAATAATAATAATAATAATAATAATAATAATAGTTTTATTTTAGCTGGAAGAGTTAACGCCATAAAGCTTTCTCTTCCACTCAACCAGCCAATAGTAAAAGTATACAAAAATTACATAGCCTATTTATTACAATTTTAAGATATTAAAATATAGACTAAACAAAAGACAACGGTGATGTGATCTGTTACTAGCTACTACTAACAAAAACATGGAATATAATAAGATTAAAATAATATAAAATAGAATAAACTAAGTAAAGCTTTCTAGATGATTTGTTTACAAAATGCTGAATATAGTTGTTATGCAGTTAATATTTTCATTTTGTCGAATTTAAGATAAGTTAATTGGATTTAAATAATGGTTGTGATTAACAGTCCCTGACATGACTAGGAAGTGAGTTCTATGCTCTAGTCATAGACAGGTCCTGTGTTGTGGTATCAAAAGTAAAGAAGAGTCTTGTGATCTTATTCCTAAATTGTGATGAGCCGATACATTTTGAAAACGCGTTGATAAATAACTTGGTAAATATGTGTGCAGGATTTGGAAGAGTAAGACATGTGAATGTAAAGTTCTTCTGTCATTTAGACGTAGCCATGATAAGGTCTGAAATGAAGGAGAACATGGTTATAACGACGGAGATTGAACACAAATCAAATGCACGCATTATGAGCACGCTGTAGTCTGTCAGATAGATCAGTTATCAGATTAGTCAGTGGTATATCGCAGGCACCATTACAAAATTATATTTGGCACGCCATAGCGTGTTGGTTAAGACAAATACTCCACAAGCCGGAATGGCCGGAATTCGATTCCCGATGATGTCAGGATTTTCAAAACTGCTGTAAGCTTTCTGGTGGCACCAAAGTATAGCAACCGACGCTTGTTCTAGAGGTAAAGGCAACCGTCTCTCAGGGTTGATAATCCGGCTGGACATATCGTGCCGATTGTCTAGAATGGTGGGAGAATTAACCTCCTACTATTCCAAGGGCCACCTGAGGCCTAATGTAGGATCACTTTACCTTATATAGGCCTATATATATATATATATATATATATATATATATATATATATATTATAATAATGTTTTATTTATTCTGGCAGAGTTAAGGCCATAAGGTCTTCTCTTCCACTCAACCAGCACAAATACAAATAAATATTTGACAAATATAGATATACACTATACTAATTATAAACAGTTAAAGATACATTAAATGTAGCAATGTATATTTCATGTACAAACAAACATTTTATACGATAATAACAATAATAATACGGTAATAATAATAATAATAATAATAATAATAATAATGATGATAATAGGCATACTATAATAATTATATATATATATATATATATATATATGTGTGTGTGTGTGTGTGTGTGTCCGAGTCTGAGTGTAAATGCCGTTTCTTTAGGAACCATATTAGAGATTCAGCAATCAATTAAGAAAAGTAAAGTCGAATTCATTAACTAGATTTAGGGGTGAAAATTAAAAAAAAAATTGCTCTGTCGGCACCAATTTTGGTTTTGTAGCGACGAAACTTGATATATGCCATTGAATGAAACGCGAAAAATATTCTCAGAAAAACAGCAAAATTCATTATTAGAAGTGGGGGTTTACCTGAAAGTCTTAATTTAAATATCGCTCTAGCGACTGTCATGATTTTTTTTCTGGAAACTTGACACATGCAATTTAATTAAAAGAAAAAGAGAGATATATTTCGTATTCCAGCAAAATCGAACCATAAATTGATTTAGCTTACGCAGTTCTTGTACTAATCTTGTTTCTAATTGAGTTTTGAAACATTCTCCAGAAAAAAATACCTGTTTTATGACGTTATGGGATCTGTCGATTACTTATTTTAATGTCGTTATCCTTGTATTCTCTGCAAGGAGAGAAAACTTGTTCTGTTTTACAACATGACGACAAAAAAGTTGTTTAAATCCAGGAAATACGTAAAGAAAAAGACCATTTTAATAAAATCGATCAGTAGTGAATTTCCACTTGGAGTTCAGTAAGTTAGACCAGACGTTTGCAGAAAGGAACAAAAAATGATAGTGTAACAATTCCTAAAAAAAAAGTAAAAAGTGACAGTTCCTTTCTTCTCCCATCGATTCAATTATACTATATATCTCTCTCTCTTTCTCTCCGACTCTCTCTCTCTCTCTTGATTTTACTTAATCCTCTCCATTTATACCTACTTTTTTATGCCCCAACTCATCTGGTCATTATTGGAAGACGTTCTGATGGTATAGGATTAATAAATTCTGGATTACACACATTGTTTTATCCACATATAGATTACGTGGAGGGACTCCTGGATAAGTGATCAGCTCAATGCCAAGGTCACCTCCAAGACCATACGAAGATTTAAGAAAAGACACACCATTAATTCATACTAAACAAGACGAATATGATATGAATGATTATGATGGGGAGGAAGATGTTCGGGAATAATGTAGGCCTTAAAGTTTTCCGACTTTTGTTTTTTGGGTGAGGAAAAACCAGAAAAAAACTCACCTAGGAAACTTGTTCTGATCGGGGATAAAACCTGGGCCCGCTGCTTAAGAGGTAATGACTTACCCCGAAATCACAGCGGTGCACCAATAATAATTATCGTATAATCACAACATAAGAAGTTCGTATGTATATATATAATCAATACCACCAGGTTGTCATCACGACATTTCTTGTTTTCTATCATATGCATGGTGTACTAGTAACCCTCTACTGAGGTTGAGGTTGGGGCGCCTGGAAGACGGGGTTACGCTGCCCCGATGATATGATAGGTGATGATGATTGTAATAATACACCAGAAGAGGACTAACTTAATCTATTGAGACGAATATGATATATATATCCGTCCATCCATCCATAGTAATTCTGCCCGAGGTCAGGTCTTTCACTGCAATCATAGCATTTTCATGCTATCCTTTGCAGGTTTACTAGGGAATTGTAGGTGTGGTGCTTCCCATTGCTTTCCACACCGGTGAAGGATGATGATGATGATAATAATGATAAGGATGATAATGGCGACATAATTTCGGGTACCGTTTGGGCCTTAAAGTTTTCCTGACATTTGTCTTACAGGTGAGAAAACCCCTGATAAAAACCTCACCCAGAAAAACTGCCCCGATCGGGAATCGAACCCGGACCCGCTGCGTGACAAAGCTGCACGCTACCTCGAGACCACAGCGGTGGGCATATATATATATATATATATATATATATATATATATATATATGGTCTCGAGGTATGGTGCTGCCTTGTCACTCAACGGGCCCGGGTTCGATTCCCGGTCGGGATAGGCTCCTGGGTGAGGTTTTCTTCGGGGGTTTTCCTCACCTGTAAGACAAATGTCAGGAAGCTTAGGGCCCAACGGTCCTCGAAAATCATCCGGCCATCATCATCATCCTTATCATTATCATCATCATCCTTCACCAGTGTGGAAAGCAACAGGAAGCTACCACATCTATAATTCCCTAGTAAAGCTGCAAAACATAGCATGAAAAGACTATGATTGCGTAATCCACAGGTGTTGAAAATGTGTGGTTACAGGAATCTAGTGGGGTTCCACCAGGGTGCTATCAGAAATGCTGCCCACTACCCTATGAGGCTGGTCCCTCCATTAAAGCAAGAATCCATATTTTCCATCCATATAATATAACTGGAAGAATATATTTATATGAATGTGTGCATGTCTTTTAACGCCCTAGTACTTGCAATTTTTGTTTCGGAACGAAATTCAACATATAACAAAATATTAAGAAAAAGTAAGGTTTAGTTCGTTAACCAGCGATATCAGATCAATACGAATAGGGATTAACCAGAAATAAAAATTTAAAAATTGCTGTACAGCAGCAATTTTTCAATTCTGTGTAACGAAACTCTGTATCCATATATATGTATATATATATATATATATATATATATATATATATATATATATACATACATAGTGTTCTGCTCAAGAGTAGGTCTTTCACTGCAAATTCAGCATTCTCCACTCTTTCCTTAACTCAGCTTTCCTTTCTGTATCCGCATACAAACTATTTATTTGATTATTATCTATCATCTGATGTATTTTTCTGCCTCTTTCTTTCCGTTGACCATTCCTTCTAGGGCATCCGTCAGAAGGCAGTTTCTTCTTAACCAGTGGCCAATCCAATTTCTTTTCTTCTTCTTTATGAGTTGCAGCATTGTTCTTCCTTCGCCCACATTGTCTATCATATCTTTATTTTTTATTTTGTCGGTCCATTTTATACGTTCCACCCTTCTCCATATCCACATATCAAAAGCTTCCAGTCGCTTTTCCTCATTCCGTCGTAATGACCAAGTCTCTGCACCCTACAATGCTACACACCACACAAAGCACTTCACTAGCCTCTTCCGTAATTATTTTGCCAAAGGTCCGCAGAAAATTCTTCTCTTCTTGTTAAAAGCTTCTTTTGCCATTTTTATTCTCTGCTTTATTTCTTGACCGCAGTTCATGTTACTACTGAATATGTTACCGAATTCTCAAAAAATAAATAAATCCAACATTTGTAAGTCGAAACCCGGAATTAAAAAATCGCCCCAGCAGCTACCATTTTGTTTTCTATTAATGGAATTGTAAAAAGGTAAAGTGGTTCCACTATAGACCTTAGAATATCCTGGGTAGTAGGAGGTTAAGGGTTCATATTTTTAGACAATCGGCACGAGATGTTCTGCTCTGCGTGGCGGTCTGCAGCTTATTAATGTAACTTATAGCACACAGTTTAGTAAACGAAAGAAATAAACCAGCAAAATCGACCATAAATTCAATTTGGTGAGGATTTCTACTTCTGTCTCAACTCTATTCTTGTTACAGCAGGTGTTATGCTTATTAATTAGATTTAGGCTTAGTTTACGCAGTTCCTGCGTGACGGAATTTTTTTTAACTGGGCTTGGGACCAGTTATGACAGAGTTTAGCAATTACCATAGAGTTTGATAAATACACATTCAATTGTTTGAAGGAGGAGTTAGTTTATTTCTTCACAAGATGTACCTGGTCATCCTTGGTAGTGAAAACTTTGAAGTGGACCGTTACGTCATTTTTAGATTTCTTAACTTGTTATACAATATAAGTTCTCCGCTTTCACATCCTGATCGTTACACTCTTCGGTCTCTTCCTTTTAATAGCATGGTCTTAAAATTGCTACATATACCCGAATGTCACCTTCCATTTTTTGGTTTGTCAGAAACGGGATGCGCATTTTATTAGCAAATTCCGAAGGAATGAAACTATTGGCGTTTTTTAAAAATTGTTACAAAACTTCACAGATCCTACTTAATAGGCATCGAAAATGATAATGACAAAAATATGTCTATGAAGGGTCCAGAAAAAGAAACATGTAAGTCACTTGTAAAAATGGAGTTGAAGTATCATTAGTTCCCCATGAAAAGCACTAGGCCTATCATTTAGAAGTGTGAAACTAATAGATATAATTTGGTAATGGGTTTATTTACCTCCAAAGTTTGACACATAGATAATGGAGTATGTATGTTGTGCTACTAAAAGTACGCTTTCTATGTATGTATGTATATATATATATATATATATGTTATAACTATATTTTTGACATTTGGCAATGAAGGCAAATATGATATGAAAGGAAAAATGAATGCTTGAGTTGGGATTTGAACCTGAGTCTCGAAAATCTGTACGTTTAGCGCTCTAACGACATGATCTACCCAAGTATTCCAACACAAACATACATTTTTCTTTTATATGTAGTATTCTCATATTGACTCAAGCGTTCATTTTTCTTTTCATATCATATTTGCCTTCATTGCCAAATGTCGAAAATATAGTTATAACATCTAAATATACAAGCGTTAATGCTATAAAGTAAATATTCTCTTTAAAAATTTGCTTAACTGATATGTTGGGCACTAGAAGTCAGTCGGAACGATTTTCCGCTACCTCTTGTGTGAATTGAGAATACTACATATATATAAGAAAAATGTATGTTTGTGTTGGAATACTTGGGTAGCTCAGGTCGTTAGAGCGCTAAACGTACAGAGTTTTCAAGCATTCATTTTTCTTTTCATATCATATATATAACTCCTGGCGCGACAGGTCTACAAGGCCCTTAGCCTATCAGCCGGCTGCTGGCCTCACATCCACAGAGGTAGATGATAATCAACCAGTGTAGGGGTGACATGTGGCCAGCATGTCGAGTCCCCCAGCGGTTATAGCTGGTTTTCTCAACCTGGAGTCGCTACTTATTGTAGCTACCCAAATGCATCACGATGCTGGGTGGGCACCGGTCCCATACTGGCCGAAATACCATGAGAAAATTTCTTCCCCCATGGAGACTCGAACCAGCGCAAGTCCCGTAGCTCTGCGCCAAGGCTTCCACTCGGCCACGGCGCGGGACATATATATATATGTGTGTGTGTGTGTTATACACACACATAGAAACAATTGTTGAATGGAAATGGACAGTTAATAACAAATGACGGAAAATTTGAAGAAGTGGCTGAATTCAAATACCTAGGGACAATAATTAAATTACAAATAGGAATGAGATGCACAAAGAAATTAAATTTAGGCTCAATTCTGGAAGTGGATGCTATTATGCATTATATGTACTCTTGTCATTATAACTTCTCTCAACAAGCGTTAGTTCAAAAATATATATAACTGTTATTGCCCCTTTACATTATATGGATGTGAAACCTGGATTCTTACGTTAAGGGAGGAGAAAATATTATGAATATTTGAGAATAAAGTTCTCAGGGAATCTTTAAAATAAAGAGAGATGAACAGAGAGCCGAATGGATAAGATTACATGAGCTAAGAGTGAGCTACATGATCTTTATTGGAAACCAGACATAATTACGAACTGTCCAATCTCTTAGACTGGGATAGACAGGACATGTGGCACGAATGGGAATGAAAAAGAGGGATATAAACTCCTTGTAAGAAAAGAAGCACCCAATAAGTAAGTCAAGAATGAGGTGGGAGAATAACAACAAGTTTTGAGGGAAGTAAATTATACAGGGGATAATTGGAAATCGGCGGTCACGAACTTACGGGTTCCGATAGTGCCAGTGAGGATTTAATTGATAAGGAATGTGAAACCTACATATAGATATAAAAAATTAATAGACAGTATAGAACGCGAAGGTTCATGGTCGCGCGGACATAAGCTCTCCATACCATCCCTATCTTGAACAAATATTTGCAGTCTTACCCTGCATAATTCATCTCCGTCAAATCGTGGTTAATTTCATTCTCCCATCATAAGAAATTTATCATTTTATTTTTGTGTGTGCTAATGTCATCCATTACATATTATGTTCTTCAGGTTCCGCGCTGGGCGGATAGATGGCGTTAATATGGCCTATTTTCAATTTACGCGCCACTTCGGCAGACTACGTTGCGTAGGTGATTTATTATTGTATTGTGTGTAGAGAGGAGTGTGGGATGAGTCTATTATTATGTGTTTGTGTAGTCTGGAGTGTGTTGTATGTGGGAGGTGTTGAAACCCAGTGCCGGAACATAATCTACTCCTGTTGAAAAGCACATAGGGGCCGCCAGGCTTAACGTCCCCCATCAATATTGTATCACGTGCCTTCTCAATTGTACTGCGAAGAGAAGTACAATTTAATGCTGGAATCTGGTGCACAATCTAGCAATTAACAATTATACACCACCACCCCTTAAGGTTTCGAGACTGAAAATTTTACATTTAAAATTTTCAACTCGCCGGGTATAAATACCAGGCCCGCTAGTCAGGAAGAAAGCAAGCTGCCACATGAGCTAGCATGGAGGGCATTTTTCAACAATCAGTTCTTTTTCTTATTCTTTTAACTAGGCTCATGACCTGTTTATCATCATACAGAATATGACTCATTAGAAGATGACGTCAGTTATTCTTTCCATCGTTTTTCGATCTGCTGACATCTCTTTCGTCTCTTGGATATAATTAGCCTTTTATAATATTGCCTTCTATCTGAGCGTTGAATTTTCTCTCCTTTTTTAGTTTTTATAAATTTGTTGACATTCATTATATTGCATTGTTGTCTCACATCTTCGTTTGTCATTCTAATTTGGTTTTACCTATTATGACTCATAGTGTATGCCTATTTATGTCTGCTCTACTCATAATTTGTTGCGTCCTTTTTGTCTCTGTCCGACTTTCAACACGATCTGTCATCACTGGTTTTAGTGTGGTTTTGTACTTTTTTTTATTTTACTTTCAGTATTAAGATATTTATTCTTCCATATGACATATTTTAAGCAATCCGATATTCTGAAGGCTTTTGGTCTCTTACTTCACTTACTATTGTCCGACATAGCGGAACATTGGCCTGTCTCGTTTGTGGATTATTTGAGAACTAATGCCTTATGATCCCGCGTACACTCGCTTTACGTCAGTCTGTGGCGTCGAGAACTGCAGTGCAATACCCTAAGTAAGCTTGGTAAGTGGTTTATTTGATATTTCTTCTTGATTATACATGGTTAGTATCTACGTCAGTGCGACGCAGCGACAGTGCTGCTATGACTGGAGGTAAACGTTCCGCTGTGTCGTGTAATACGTCCCGATAGCTAGTTATGCTTTCCACTAAGTATTTATAACACACTAGCTAATACCTTGTATGCGCTGCTACGCCTAAATAAATTAAATATGTTTTGATGTTTAGTGGAATAAGTGAAAAGAAAAACGATTATAAGTTTATATCGTAGTGATTTTAGATACCCCTTGCTGATTACCCGGCGTTGCCCGGGAATCTACTTATCCCGATCTTATTGCATCAATGAACTGAACGACAAAAATGGTCATTGTGAGTTATCCTTTAAAAGAATACCCGCCGTGCGCTGCTACGCTTGCCCGGGAATCTACTCATCCCGATTTTCTTGGCATTAATGAGCTGAAAGACAAAAACGGTTATTGTGAGTAATACTTAAAGGATAGACATATGCTGTCGCGGACTTTTTTCAGATATTCAATTCTGTGCACATTAATTTGATGTATTTCTTACGGCTTAGGCAGCGTAAGCCTTAAGCACCCAAAAAAAAAACTTTTTTTTGGTGCATCGATGTATTATAGTACGTAGGGTAAACTGTTATAAACGTTAGTTGTTCCACAGAAAATCTCTATAAGTGATGGAGAAAAAACCCATTCAAATCGGACAAGTAGTGTTTGAGTCCATAAAGGACAGACATTACAGACTCACGCTCATTTTTATATATACAGATAACCTATTTAATAATTCTTACTGGGTCTTTAGATATGCAACAAGCATTTAGTCTTATTAATTGACACTGCGATATGCATTGGTCACTGGCTAAGAAGAAACTGCCTGCTGACGGATGCCCTAGATGGAATGGTCAATGGAATGAAGGTTGGAGGCAGAAAAAGACAACAGATGATAGATAATAAAGTAAAGTAAAGTGATCCCACAACAGACCCGAAGGCCCTTGGGGTAGTAGGAGGTTAAGGCTCCCACTTTTTCTAGACAATCGACACTTTATGTCAGCCGGGTTGTCAGCCCTGCGTGACGGCCGCCTTTACCCCCAGAACAAGCGTCTGGTACTCATTTACGTTAGAGGCTGAGTCGACCCCAGGGCCATAGTGCCGCCAGAGGGTTTGGGTCAGTTTAAAAATCCTGACCCCAACGGGACTTGAACCCTCGACCCTCCGGCTTGTAGCTCAGTGCCTTAACCACTACGCTACGGCGTGCCAATATTAAAATAAATGATTTGTAGGCGGATACAAAAAGGAAGGCTGAGTTAAGGAAAGAGTGGAGAATGCTGATTTTTTTTTTTTGCAAATGACCTGCTCTTGGGCAGAACACTATGTATGTATGTATGTATGTTATAACTGCAGTTGTGCTATTGAAGAGAATCTCCTGCTCTGGCTATCAAAACGTCATTGTCTGCATAGCATAATACTTTCCTTAAATTCAATCCGGTATTTTTCTACATAATTCTATGAGCAGTTAACTTTTATATATTTTAAAAGCATGTCATGTGCTTATTGTTACAGCTCCCCCTCCAACATGTCTGCGGGGCCACCTTTACCCTACTTACACTAATAATACACCGCGCCAGTGAAATCGAGATCGCGTGATACAATCGTGCCCTCTATCGATTGTACAGCGGTACACCATTTTATAATAAGCTATTTATTTTTACCTTTGAAGCAAAGTGCATCGATCTGTCAAACTGGAATAGGCTAGAATTTAAATGTGTTTGTTATTATGTTATTTTAGGAAATTCCATAGGAATTAAACTATTGAGGGTTTTTTTTTTTTTTTCATGTGCATTGAAGAAGTAAGATCTTCATGCCCCACGTTGTGAATAAGTAATTCTCTTCATGTGAATTCTTAATGTAATGGTAACATTTTGAAGATGTATTTGTGTACCAACAAGGATTATTGCTTTAGGTTGGGTTTAATTTTCTCTTCTTAGGGTCGGAAGTTGGTACACTGGATAGGAAAACACTTCAAAATCACAAAAAATGTTTCTTGTAGAAATAATTGTAAATTTATTCAGTTCTTTAGTTCCCAGCAGATTAAGTAAATATAGATGGTATTATTCTTCACCGTCAATTAAAAATAATTTCTTTTCTTTTTCTTACATCAATTATTCTTCTTGTATTAAATATTAGCTACATTTTATCTTGAGTGCTCTTATTGCTTCTATCTTTGTTGAAAGTTGTATGCAGAATGACTAGTGTAATTTTTTTATAATTTTTCTTCTTCTTCTTCTACTACAAGGTTTAGGCTATGCAGCCTGTTCCGGCGAAGTTAAAAGTGGAGTCCATCTTCTACGTGGTCGGCCAACAATTTTATAATTTTAAGACCATTATTACATCACATGATGTTATTTTTAAATTCTATTGGTTAATAGTTCTTTATATATAAGGTTTTATTTGATTTGATAAATAAGAAAGTTAATTGTTTTAATATCCAATCAGAGTTTAGTTTACTTTCATTTAGGAATATGAAGTTATGCAGGTGTTCTTATTACAGTTATAATAGAAGGATTTATAATTTTGACAACAATGACTTAAAACAATTTTTAAAAGCATTCTTTACAAAAACCGTTATGTAGTACAATTTCTTTAATTATTACTAAGATATTTTTATTCAACAATAACCAACATGAATTATTTACATGTTTTTATTTATTTAACTTATATATAAATATTTAAAACATTTAAAATACAAAATTAACTTTAATTTTCATATTTATTATAGGCCTAATATTAAAATTCTATCTCTATCTATCTTCGGGTTTTTACAGCTGCTGCCGTCTTCCCGTGCCAAACCTCCAAAGGCTACGATCTTGGGCATCTTCGGTACTTAGCCCTCTAGCTTGCATTATTGTCTTCATGTTTTCCTTCCATGTTAACTTTGGTCTCCCTCTTTTCTTCTTTCTGTTCGGATGCCATTCATATAGTTGTTTCGGCCATCGCTCATCTTCCATTCTTAAAACATGTCCTAACTACTTTAATTCCTTCTCCTCAATTCTTTCAATTATGCTTTCTTTTGCTTCCATTATGTTTCTAATTTCCTTATTTGTGAATGTTTTAGCATATAGTCTACAATAATCTCAGCACATTTAATTAAAATCTCTCTTGGCCCCATCTTACCCACAACTCTCACTTCTTTTTAAGCGTCTGCACTCTTACACTCTTAGTTACCTGTCGTCCAGATTTGAGAAGTTATTTTCTCACCCGGATTTTGGCATTAGGTTCCAATATAACAGTCTGCTAACAATCCCTCTCCATAGCACCTCTCCTTAATCTAATTCTTGCACAGTATCCTCTGTCCGCTCCTGGAATTCCCTCCCTCAATATATCAGGGGTTGCCACACATTTGATACCTTTAAGTCGCGCTTATACAATTAGGCCTAGTTGTTCTTAAATAATTAATGTTTCTCCACAATTAAATTTATTGTGTCATTAGTAGTTTTATTTAAATTTTTTCTGCCTTGTAGATTTTATATTTTATTTGTTAAATCTAGAGTAATTCAACACATAATATAGATAACAAGTGTATTATAGATACGTATAGCATGTAATAATTTATGCTTATTATAATTTGGATATAAAACAAACTATTGTAAATTTTATTTAACCTGGGTTTTATCAAAACCAGTATTGTATCGTAAGAAATTTAAGTACCAGTACGTATCAGTAACCGCTCCAGGTTGGAAAAACCAGTTATAACAGTTAGAGAACCAACATTCAGACCACATGCTACCCTTATACTTGAATGATCGTCCACTCACTGATTAACACATGTGGAAGTGAGGTTAGGAGCCGGCCGGTAGACCAAGAGATTCTAGGCCCGCTTAGATAAAAATTGGAGTAAAAAGAAATTAATTGACAGGAATATAAAAAAAAACTACATTAACAGTGAACTTCATGGGAAACACCTAAATCTCATAGACTGTGATGGGTGGAACATGTGGCATGAATGGGAGATGAAAAAGGTTATGGAAACTTCTTGTAGGAAAGCGCCTAATATCAGGCCAAGAATGAGATTGGATAACAACATTAACTATGATTTGAAGGAGATAAAGTATATAGGAAAGCATTAGTTCAGGATAGGGATTTTGGAGAGCTTATGTCCGCGCTATCATGAACGTTCGAGTTCGTTAGTATCTATGAGTTAGATAATATGCAGTATTTTTTTTCGAAACCAAACTCTGCATATGTCTAGCAATAAATTAAAAAAATAATGTTCAGTTCGTTAACAAGCAAAATCGGACGATTAGGTGTAGTTGTGGGGTTTGTCCTGAAGTCGTCCTATCGGCTGAAGTTTTTATTTTTCGCAACGAAACTCGGGATGTTCTATTTAAATAAATCGAAGAAGGTGTTTTCCAAAGTGAGCAAAATTTGGCCATTAGGAGTGGAGGGTTTACCTGAAAGCTGTAATTTAAAAATCGCTCTAGCCGCCGCAAATATAGGCCTACAGGATTTAAGCTCTGGTTTATTATACAGCGAAGATCGATCATCACTCGGCGTTGTTCGAATGATACCGGTTTCATACGAAAAGAAAACTAATCGATTCCTTTGTAAATATGGCGATTTTAGGTTATCTATCCTCAACTTCTCGTTAAATTATAAGGCACTTCTCGCATTTTGTGGAAGAAAATCAATATATATATATATATATATGTCCACCGCTGTGGTCTCGAGGTAGCGTGCTGCCTTGTCACGCAGCGGGCCCGGGTTCGATCCCCGGTCGGGGCAGTTTTTCTGGGTGAGGCTTTTATCGGGGTTTTTCCTCACCTGTAAGACAAATGTCAGGAAAACTTTAAGGCCCAAACGGTCCCCGAAATCATATGGCCATCATCACCATCATCATCCTTATCATTATCATCATCATTATCATCATCATCATCCTTCACCGGTGTGGAAAGCAACGGGAAGCTACCACACCTACACAATTCCCTAGTAAAGCTGCAAGCACAGCATGAAAATGCTATGATTGCAGTGAAGGACCTGCCTTCGGGCAGAATTACTATGGATGGATATATATACATACACCTCGGGTAGTTAATCATATACTGCTACAATAAAGTGTACGTTTTGTTTATTTAAATTTATGTCGCATACTCATAGCATTTAGGACAACTACTCTCCTTCCATCAGAAAGTAGAGAAGGAAATAAGCAGAAGAATAGCTCTCGCCTGGAAGGCGTTCTGGTCACTGAAATTTATACTGCTGGACAAGTCACTCAACCGGAAACTCAAAATGGAAACACTACAAACCTGTGTTCTTCCAACACTGTTATATGGCTGCCAAACTTGGAATCTTACTGCCAAACTGAAGTACACACTCCAAGTATGCCAAAGGAAAATGGAGAGGAAAATCTTAGGCATAACTCTGAAGGACAGAATCTCGAATACAACACTTCAAGCGATATCCTCAACAACTGATCCCGCACAACAAGCCATCAGGAAAAAATGGAAGTGGGGAGGCCACGTCGCAAGAATACAGGACGACAGGTGGACAATAAAAACAACCATGTGGGACCCGTACACAGGCAAGAGACAGCGCGGAAGACCAAGACGACGATGGGCTGACATCTTCAAAGAACGAGCAGGGGCGCAATGGTCCAGAGTCGCCAGATGCAGGAAAAGCTGGAGAACGATGGAGAGCCAACTGTGTATTAACTAATCACAGAACAGACAGTGTATACAAACCAAGTGCTACATCCAAGTCAACTTCTCACCACGGAGTAGCTCACCGGGTGACACTCTCAAATAGAGCTTAACCCCTGTACAGGGAGGCCTTTGCCCTAAAGGGACATATCAGGCTTTATTTATTTATTTATTTATTTATTTACTCATAGCATATAATCACCTAGGAATACATTATTTCCTTACTGCTCTTATCTATTGCGTGACTAAGTCAAGCCACAACAAATATATATATATATATATATATATATATATATATATATATATATATATATAGGCCTATATATATTATGTAACCGTGTAATCCTTCACGCTCTTGTCATGTAGAACACGATTATTTAAAAAAACTATCAAAATTTTGTTGTAAATTTGCTAAAATAAGAAAATGCGCGCTGTTTTGCCGACTTTTGTCAATCAATCTTCCTTTGGTTTTAGCAGTTTCATCAGTGATTACGAAGACTAGCTTCTTCATTCTTTCAAATCGACAACGATGTTCGTCCGAAATTCAAGTAGTTCAAATATAGGAGCAAGCCAGCGATGAACGCTGATGTCAGCTATCAACGTTGAAGATAAATCATATGCATTAAAAACAATGTGAGCGAATGCAACGACGATCGCTGACGATGTTCGGATTGGTCTTCGTCGTAGACAAAGCATTGGCTATAATTAACAAACGATTGATATATTCTGTAAACGAGCAAAAATAAACTAAAAATTGAACTTAATGAGGAATTCGCTTAGCTTTCGTAATTCCTGCATGACGGATTTTTAATGAAATAGAATATGTTCTTAGTTTTAAATTATTGTTCCATCCATCCATTCCCGAAGGCAGGTCTTTCACTGCAGCTTTACTAGGGAATTGTAGGTGTGGTAGCTTTCCGTTGCTTTCCACAGCAGTGAAGGATGATGATGATAATGATAAGGATGATGATGGCCATATGATTTCGGGGACCGTTTGGGCCTTAAAGTTTTCCTGACATTTGTCTTACAGGTGAGGAAAAACCCCGATAAAAACCTCACCCAGAAGAACTGCTCCGACCGGGGATCGAACCCGGGCCCGCTGCGTGACAAGGCAGCACGCTACCTCGAGACCACAGGTTCTGTATAAGCCATCGCTGTGGACGCGTGGCTAGTGCGCACAGTTGTCCCGTCGCGACGGGATTCAGGTTCTATACTGGATTCATGAGGGTTATTACTGATGGGCCGCACCGGAAATTTTATTTAAGGTTTTCTCGGGGTTCTGCTGTTTCCCGAATGTTATCCCACAATCACTCTCCACTCTTCACCATCATGTTCTTTTATATTAATTTAATTAATTTCGTGTTATCTTTAACCTCATCTCATGTTAAATAAACATAGTCTGGTTTAACAAATCTCTAACTTACTATCGAATCAATAGGTTCATGGCCGCGCGGACGTAAGCTATCCATACATTCATAGCCTGAACTAATGTTTTTCCTCTTGACCCTTCGACATGGATTTCCTGAAATAGTCCCTCCCAGAGAACCGAATATTTTACCTCAGAAAATTTTACCCCAGTGGAACCCACGTCCGCGTTTCTTGACTGTTGTATTTTTACGGTGAAAGATCGTCACTCTTTCGACTAAGGTAGTTTTTCGTCTGGCTTATCGCCTTCGACCAGTCCGGCATGGGTAACCCTTTCGGCAGCAATGCTACAGCCGCGCCGGCGTAGCTCTCGGGGTCAATTAAGCACGCAAGGTAAAGATATCAAGGAGTGTTAGCAAATCTCAAGTGTTTAAAATATGTGGTTGTAGTGATCTTCCTAGCAAGGAATGCAAACTATCTTGTAAAATCCTTAAAACAAATACAATAGGCCTAATGTTGTGTGATTCCGGGTTCTGTGGCCGTGGTCCATAGTTGGTGTTGATACCAGACGTTTCGCCCTCAACTGCGGAGGGCATCTTCAGTGGCGAGTGCTTCTAGGCGTGTTTCCTGGTCGGAAGATCTACTTAGAGTGAGCTCTGCTGACGTTGTGGACGTTGTATTGATACTAGTGGTGGGAGCAGGGTGAGTGAGCGTGGCTCTTGCTGATTGGCTAATGGTCGTCTCCTTGTTGTCCCTAGTGTTGATGCATTTATTTTCTAGTGTATGGTACCAGGCCTTAGGCAATTTGATACCTTCCTCTTTTCTGTTAATATTTTCTTTATGCTTGTATATTTCTATAGCCTCTCGGTATAATCTAGGGAAATAGTAGGAAGTTGTGGCTAAAACTTGTGTATCATCGAATAGAATCTGGTGTCCATTCATAATGGCATGTTCTGCTACAGCCGATTTATCCATTTCTCCTTGTCTGCAGTTTCTTTTATGTTCAGATAAACGGGTGGCTATACTTCTTTTCGTGGTCCCTATGTATGGTTTACCACACGAACAAGGAAGTCGATATACGCCGCAAGTGGAGAGAGGTGGCCGAGGATCCTTAGCTGAGCGAAGGCAGTCTTCTATTTTTCTTGTAGGTCTGTAAACTGTTTTTATGTTGTATTTTCGTAGGAGTTTTCCGATACGATCTGTGACTCTTTGTACATATGGTAAGTAGGCTATGCTGGTTGAGGGCGTGTTATCCATTCTGACGTGCTGTCTTCGTGGATGTTTGGTTTGTCTTATTTCCTTGGATGTGTAGCCATTTTTCTGGAAACAATTGAACAGATGGTGTTGTTCTTGTTTAAGGTGTTGTGGTTGGCATAACTTAGTCGCTCTGTCGAACAGTGTCTTAATGACACCTCGCTTTTGTCTTGGATGGTGGTTAGAGTCTTTGTGCAGATATCGGTCTGTGTGTGTAGGTTTTCTGTAAACTGTATGTTGAATTTCCCCATTGCCAGTCCTTATTATTTGAACATCCAGGAAAGGAAGTCTTCCATTATCTTCTTTTTCCATAGTGAACTGTATTTTGTTGTGTCTGCTGTTAAGGTGTTGAAGGAAACGTTCCAATTCTTCACTGCCATGTCTCCATACTACGAATGTGTCATCAACATAGCGAAACCAATGTTCTGGAGACTTGGGAGCTGTTTTTAGTGCTTCTGTTTCGAATTTCTCCATGAAAAAGTTCGCTACTACTGGGCTTAGAGGACTGCCCATGGCTACTCCGTCGGTCTGTTCATAGTAGCTGTTGTTCCATTGGAAGTAAGTAGTAGTTAGTACATGCCTGAATAAATTGGATATTTCTTCTGTGAAAATCTGTCTAATGTAGTCCATGGTCTCATTTACTGGCACCATGGTGAAAAGGGAAACCACATCGAAGCTAACCAGTATATCTTGAGATGTTACGTTTATATTCCGTAGTCTCTCAATGAAATGTGTCGAGTCTCTGATGTAGCTGTCCGTTTTTCCAAGGAGTGGTTTCAGAAGTCCTGTAAGATGCTTTGCCAGTAAGTAGGTCGGGGAACCGATGGCACTGACAATTGGCCGGAGTATGTATTTTTGGAAGGCCATAGAGTCTTGGAGGTTGAGCTTCGGATACGCGTAATTTCTTCTTAATTCCTTCTGGCAAGGACGATTGCTTGATAAGATTGTTGGTTTTTCGAAGAATACCGGATGTAGGGTCTCGCTTGATAGGTTTATATGTATCTGGTGTCAGAATCTCTATTATTTTCTCTTTGTATTCGTGTGTATTCATAACAACTGTAGAGTTTCCTTTATCGGCTGGTAAAATAGTGATATTATTATCATTATTTAAAGTTTTTAGCGCTAGTCTCTCCTTCTTAGTTAAATTGCTTTTCGGTGGTTGGGCGCGACGGAGTATTCTTGCAGCTTCATAACGAATTTCATCAGTTGTTTGCAAGGGGAGATTCTTGATGCTTGCCTCGATGTTAGAGATAATATCCTCTACAGGTATTGATGTGGGTGTGATAGCGTAGTTGCCCTCCTTTTGATAGTACAGATGTTTCTTCAGTTGACAGCGTGCGTGATGACAGGTTTGTTACGGTATGTTGTAGACCGACTGATTGCTGTAAGGGTCGCGATTGCATTTTTAGATAGTCGAATTTCTTCATCTGCGTTCTAGTAGACTTTAACATGGTTGCTTCACTTGAGTTGTATGTAATGCTGTCGATCTTGTTCCAATATTGGTAAGGAATGCTGTTACTGATTGTTATGTGAAGTGTAAAGAGTTCTGCGTCGTTGGTTGCTAACTCCTTCCGTGTTTGTTGGATGCGTTCTCTGAGTAGAGCACGTTCAGTACGGTCGTATATGCGATGGGCTTTTTTAGATCTAAAAGTCCTCCGTTGTTGTAGGAATTTGGGTATATATCCAGCGTCTCTGCACCGTAATAAAAAAGTATAAGATGATAGTAATTGGGATTTCTTCTTCCGGAGTGTCTCCAGGTGTCGAATACGTAAATAACTTTCCTCCCCGTAGAGGCGCTTAATAGTTGAATGCAGGCTTTCACGGCCGGTAATCATAATGTTGTGTGATTCCGGGTTCTGTGGCCGTGGTCCATAGTTGGTGTTGATACCAGACGTTTCGCCCTCAACTGCGGAGGGCATCTTCAGTGGCGAGTGCTTCTAGGCGTGTTTCCTGGTCGGAAGATCTACTTAGAGTGAGCTCTGCTGACGTTGTGGACGTTGTATTGATACTAGTGGTGGGAGCAGGGTGAGTGAGCGTGGCTCTTGCTGATTGGCTAATGGTCGTCTCCTTGTTGTCCCTAGTGTTGATGCATTTATTTTCTAGTGTATGGTACCAGGCCTTAGGCAATTTGATACCTTCCTCTTTTCTGTTAATATTTTTTCTTTATGCTTGTATATTTCTATAGCCTCTCGGTATAATCTAGGGAAATAGTAGGAAGTTGTGGCTAAAACTTGTGTATCATCGAATAGAATCTGGTGTCCATTCATAATGGCATGTTCTGCTACAGCCGATTTATCCATTTCTCCTTGTCTGCAGTTTCTTTTATGTTCAGATAAACGGGTGGCTATACTTCTTTTCGTGGTCCCTATGTATGGTTTACCACACGAACAAGGAAGTCGATATACGCCGCAAGTGGAGAGAGGTGGCCGAGGATCCTTAGCTGAGCGAAGGCAGTCTTCTATTTTTCTTGTAGGTCTGTAAACTGTTTTTATGTTGTATTTTCGTAGGAGTTTTCCGATACGATCTGTGACTCTTTGTACATATGGTACATCAGAGACTCGACACATTTCATTGAGAGACTACGGAATATAAACGTAACATCTCAAGATATACTGGTTAGCTTCGATGTGGTTTCCCTTTTCACCATGGTGCCAGTAAATGAGACCATGGACTACATTAGACAGATTTTCACAGAAGAAATATCCAATTTATTCAGGCATGTACTAACTACTACTTACTTCCAATGGAACAACAGCTACTATGAACAGACCGACGGAGTAGCCATGGGCAGTCCTCTAAGCCCAGTAGTAGCGAACTTTTTCATGGAGAAATTCGAAACAGAAGCACTAAAAACAGCTCCCAAGTCTCCAGAACATTGGTTTCGCTATGTTGATGACACATTCGTAGTATGGAGACATGGCAGTGAAGAATTGGAACGTTTCCTTCAACACCTTAACAGCAGACACAACAAAATACAGTTCACTATGGAAAAAGAAGATAATGGAAGACTTCCTTTCCTGGATGTTCAAATAATAAGGACTGGCAATGGGGAAATTCAACATACAGTTTACAGAAAACCTACACACACAGACCGATATCTGCACAAAGACTCTAACCACCATCCAAGACAAAAGCGAGGTGTCATTAAGACACTGTTCGACAGAGCGACTAAGTTATGCCAACCACAACACCTTAAACAAGAACAACACCATCTGTTCAATTGTTTCCAGAAAAATGGCTACACATCCAAGGAAATAAGACAAACCATACATCCACGAAGACAGCACGTCAGAATGGATAACACGCCCTCAACCAGCATAGCCTACTTACCATATGTACAAAGAGTCACAGATCGTATCGGAAAACTCCTACGAAAATACAACATAAAAACAGTTTACAGACCTACAAGAAAAAATAGAAGACTGCCTTCGCTCAGCTAAGGATCCTCGGCCACCTCTCTCCACTTGCGGCGTATATCGACTTCCTTGTTCGTGTGGTAAACCATACATAGGGACCACGAAAAGAAGTATAGCCACCCGTTTATCTGAACATAAAAGAAACTGCAGACAAGGAGAAATGGATAAATCGGCTGTAGCAGAACATGCCATTATGAATGGACACCAGATTCTATTCGATGATACACAAGTTTTAGCCACAACTTCCTACTATTTCCCTAGATTATACCGAGAGGCTATAGAAATATACAAGCATAAAGAAAAATATTAACAGAAAAGAGGAAGGTATCAAATTGCCTAAGGCCTGGTACCATACACTAGAAAATAAATGCATCAACACTAGGGACAACAAGGAGACGACCATTAGCCAATCAGCAAGAGCCACGCTCACTCACCCTGCTCCCACCACTAGTATCAATACAACGTCCACAACGTCAGCAGAGCTCACTCTAAGTAGATCTTCCGACCAGGAAACACGCCTAGAAGCACTCGCCACTGAAGATGCCCTCCGCAGTTGAGGGCGAAACGTCTGGTATCAACACCAACTATGGACCACGGCCACAGAACCCGGAATCACACAACATTATGATTACCGGCCGTGAAAGCCCTGCATTCAACTATTAAGCGCCTCTACGGGGAGGAAAGTTATTTACGTATTCGACACCTGGAGACACTCCGGAAGAAGAAATCCCAATTACTATCATCTTATACTTTTTTATTACGGTGCAGAGACGCTGGATATATACCCAAATTCCTACAACAACGGAGGACTTTTAGATCTAAAAAGCCCATCGCATATACGACCGTACTGAACGTGCTCTACTCAGAGAACGCATCCAACAAACACGGAAGGAGTTAGCAACCAACGACGCAGAACTCTTTACACTTCACATAACAATCAGTAACAGCATTCCTTACCAATATTGGAACAAGATCGACAGCATTACATACAACTCAAGTGAAGCAACCATGTTAAAGTCTACTAGAACGCAGATGAAGAAATTCGACTATCTAAAAATGCAATTCGCGACCCTTACAGCAATCAGTCGGTCTACAACATACCGTAACAAACCTGTCATCACGCACGCTGTCAACTGAAGAAACATCTGTACTATCAAAAGGAGGCAACTACGCTATCACACCCACATCAATACCTGTAGAGGATATTATCTCTAACATCGAGGCAAGCATCAAGAATCTCCCCTTGCAAACAACTGATGAAATTCGTTATGAAGCTGCAAGAATACTCCGTCGCGCCCAACCACCGAAAAGCAATTTAACTAAGAAGGAGAGACTAGCGCTAAAAACTTTAAATAATGATAATAATATCACTATTTTACCAGCCGATAAAGGAAACTCTACAGTTGTTATGAATACACACGAATACAAAGAGAAAATAATAGAGATTCTGACACCAGATACATATAAACCTATCAAGCGAGACCCTACATCCGGTTATTCTTCGAAAAACCAACAATCTTATCAAGCAATCGTCCTTGCCAGAAGGAATTAAGAAGAAATTACGCGTATCCGAAGCTCAACCTCCAAGACTCTATGGCCTTCCAAAAATACATACTCCGGCCAATTGTCAGTGCCATCGGTTCCCCGACCTACTTACTGGCAAAGCATCTTACAGGACTTCTGAAACCACTCCTTGGAAAAACGGACAGCTACATCAGAGACTCGACACATTTCATTGAGAGACTACGGAATATAAACGTAACATCTCAAGATATACTGGTTAGCTTCGATGTGGTTTCCCTTTTCACCATGGTGCCAGTAAATGAGACCATGGACTACATTAGACAGATTTTCACAGAAGAAATATCCAATTTATTCAGGCATGTACTAACTACTACTTACTTCCAATGGAACAACAGCTACTATGAACAGACCGACGGAGTAGCCATGGGCAGTCCTCTAAGCCCAGTAGTAGCGAACTTTTTCATGGAGAAATTCGAAACAGAAGCACTAAAAACAGCTCCCAAGTCTCCAGAACATTGGTTTCGCTATGTTGATGACACATTCGTAGTATGGAGACATGGCAGTGAAGAATTGGAACGTTTCCTTCAACACCTTAACAGCAGACACAACAAAATACAGTTCACTATGGAAAAAGAAGATAATGGAAGACTTCCTTTCCTGGATGTTCAAATAATAAGGACTGGCAATGGGGAAATTCAACATACAGTTTACAGAAAACCTACACACACAGACCGATATCTGCACAAAGACTCTAACCACCATCCAAGACAAAAGCGAGGTGTCATTAAGACACTGTTCGACAGAGCGACTAAGTTATGCCAACCACAACACCTTAAACAAGAACAACACCATCTGTTCAATTGTTTCCAGAAAAATGGCTACACATCCAAGGAAATAAGACAAACCATACATCCACGAAGACAGCACGTCAGAATGGATAACACGCCCTCAACCAGCATAGCCTACTTACCATATGTACAAAGAGTCACAGATCGTATCGGAAAACTCCTACGAAAATACAACATAAAAACAGTTTACAGACCTACAAGAAAAATAGAAGACTGCCTTCGCTCAGCTAAGGATCCTCGGCCACCTCTCTCCACTTGCGGCGTATATCGACTTCCTTGTTCGTGTGGTAAACCATACATAGGGACCACGAAAAGAAGTATAGCCACCCGTTTATCTGAAAAAAAAAAGAAACTGCAGACAAGGAGAAATGGATAAATCGGCTGTAGCAGAACATGCCATTATGAATGGACACCAGATTCTATTCGATGATACACAAGTTTTAAGCCACAACTTCCTACTATTTCCCTAGATTATACCGAGAGGCTATAGAAATATACAAGCATAAAGAAAATATTAACAGAAAAGAGGAAGGTATCAAATTGCCTAAGGCCTGGTACCATACACTAGAAAATAAATGCATCAACACTAGGGACAATAAGGAGACGACCATTAGCCAATCAGCAAGAGCCACGCTCACTCACCCTGCTCCCACCACTAGTATCAATACAACGTCCACAACGTCAGCAGAGCTCACTCTAAGTAGATCTTCCGACCAGGAAACACGCCTAGAAGCACTCGCCACTGAAGATGCCCTCCGCAGTTGAGGGCGAAACGTCTGGTATCAACACCAACTATGGACCATGGCCACAGAACCCGGAATCACCCAAACAACATTATGATTACCGGCCGTGAAAGCCTGCATTCAACAATAGGCCTATAATTAATAATTCAAGCAGATCTTGAAATCTAATATATAAAAATGAATGTCTGTTCGTATCGTTGATTCGATTGTGATGGGGCTTTTTGCGAAATATTCAGAAGATTCCCGGGATGAACACAGGCTATAACAGAATTGTGATACTCAACTTCTACACCCTTAAAAATCGCCCTTTATAGTGGAAAACCTGAAAAAAAAGTAGCTCTTTGGACGCTTAAATGGCTTACGCTACCTAAACCATAACAAATACACTAAATCAACGTAAACAGAATCGAATATCTCAAAAAAAAAAAAGTCTGTGACAGCATATATTTATCTTTTACGGATAACTCACAATAACCATTTTTGTCTTTCATTTATGCCAAGAAGATCGAGACAAGTACGTAGATTCCTGTGCAAGCACAGTAGCACATGGCGGGTATTCTTTTACGGATAACTCACAATAACGAATTTTGCCTTTTGGCTCATTTATGCCAAGAAGATCTAGATAAGTAGATTCCCGGGCAACACCGGGTAACCTTAAAATAATTACGATATACATTTATAATTATTTTTCATTTCACTTATTCAACTAATCATAAGAACTACATTAATTTTTGTCTTTCAGCTCATTTATGCCAAAAAGATCGGGATGAGTAGATTCCCGGACAACGCCGGGTAAACAACACGAGGTAACTAAAAATAATTACGATATAAATTTTCCCTCTACTTATTTAACTAAACATAAAACACATTAATTTTCATATTTCAGTTCATTTATGTTAAGAAGATCGGGATAAGTAGATTCCCGGGCAACGCCGCGTAATCAGTACGGGGCATCTAAGAAATATAAATATATAATTATGTTTCCTTTAACTTATTCAACTAAACATAAAAGCACATTCATTTTTATTTATTTAGACGTAGCAGCGCACGCCGGGTATTAGCTAGTTAATAATAAAGCAAAATATCTTAACAATTCTACGGATATTGAATTAAATGGAGCAAGATATGGGCAAGTTCAGAACTTCAAATATCTAGGAACGATTGCTATTACAAACAATGACGTGTTAGTCAAAATCAGTTAGAAATTGGCAGCTGTTAATCATTGTTAAGAGCGTTGAAATACAATGTAACTTCTAAATGTGTATCTAATAAAATCAAAATAACACTTTAGAAAACGATAATTAAACCTATTGTGGTATACGGTAGCGAAAACTAGGGACTAACATGCGTCTACCTGGGAAGGAAAAATTTTGATCAAGATATATGGCCCAACTTTGTATAATGGGTCCACCGCTGTGGTCTCGAGGTAGCATGCTGCCTTGTCACGCAGCGGGCCCGGGTCCGATCCCCGGTCAGGGCAGTTTTTCTGGGTGTGGTTTTTATCGGGGTTTTTCCTCACCTGTAAGACAAATGTCAGGAAAACTTTAAGGCCCAAACGGTCCCCGAAATCATATGGCCATCATCATCATCATCATCATCATCATCAACATAATACTTATCATTATCATCATCGTCATCCTTCACCGGTGTGGAAAGCAACGGGAAGCTACCACACCTACAATTCCTTAGTAAAGCTGCATGCATAGCATGAAAATGCTATGATTGAAATGAATGACCTGCCTTCGGGCAGAATTACTATGGAATATGGAATGTAAAAAGGAGTATGGCGAATTAGAAGTAACCAGTAACTGTAAACTCCATACAAAGCATAAATATAATAACTGATATTAAAGCCAGAAAAGTCGAATTGTTTGGGACATCATCATATATAGAATAGGTAGAAATCAAACCTCCAAGGTTCTCTCGACCCCTTCATACAAAACTTGACTCTAAAAGATGATGTGGTAAACCCAAGATTAAATGGATGAAGGACAGGAAATTTGTTTAAGAAGAAATGGAGACACTAATTGGAGACAGAAAGTAAAGAACAGAGCAGAATGTTGCGATGTTGTTCGGGAGGTCAAGGCTAATCTCTAAGAGCTGTAGCACCGATAATGATGATGATGTGGTGATCTAATGAGTTGGCATACTCATATGACTCTGAGCCTGGTGCCAACTTAAGGCATAATAGGGCCTACAGGGAATGTAACTTCTCCTCGAGGCCCTGTTCCAGCCCAATAAATGGCGGTATGAGTCTTGTGTGAATGCTTGATGCGTGTCAAAACCAGGAACACCATAAGAGACTGCAGAAACCATAGATGGGAGAAGCGCAATACGTATACAGTATATTTCAAGTCGCAGAGTTAGCAATGCTGGGGCAATTTACCTCCCTCCATTTAAAAATAATAGGAATAATTCTGTTTGAAGGTTGGAGAGCCCAGTGACTAAATTAAGCACTTGTTATTTAAGGATTATAGCGTGAAGTTACAAGGAACAGGAAGTAGAGCATGTTGGGCGCCTTATGTTTATCGTAAGCTTCCGTCTGGTGCAGATGATATTGATTCTGACGGGAGTTCCTGTTGCCATGTCTTACAAATCTGATATATAAACATTGGGTGTTTTCTTGTCCCGACGACTTCACTATAAAGGTTTATTTGTATAATGTTATATTTCAGAGGTTCGCGAGTTTAAAACACCTCGTGATCAATTGATATTATAAAACGATTTAGCAATGTTAAAAAATATCTACGTGTCCAATGTTCTACGAGTTAAATGTTGAATTTAAATTTCTTCTACAGTTTTCCTTTTTATTCCATTGTCTTTCCTGTTTTCTTATTTCTCATATTGTTGTTTTTATACCCTGGATCGAGGTGCCATTTGGTCTCCCTTTCTTCAACCTCTCGAGCTGCAGCCATGCATCACTTTCTTCGGTTATCTTTCATTTCACATGAACGTTTTTGTTGCACACAATCCATTATATAATTTATTACTTCCATTTTTGTTTTTATAATATTGTTTAATCTTGTTTCTTTGTGATATTAAAACTGATCTTCTGCATTACCAAAGATAATGACTTAGAATTAGTTTGAAACATCAACTGCTAAGTTTCTGACCCACATTTTACTATGGTCCACCGCTGTGGTCACGAGGTAGCGTGCTGCGTTGTCACGCAGCGGGCCCGTGTTCGTTCCCCGGTCGGGCAGTTTTTCTGGGTGAGGTTTTTATGGGGGTTTTTCCTCACCTGTAAGACAAATGTCAGGAAAACTTTAAGGCCCAAATGGTCCCCGAAATTATATGGTCATCATCATCATCCTTATCATCATCATCCTTCACCGGTGTGGAAAACAACGGGAAGCTACCACACCTACAATTCCCTAGTAAAGCTGCAAAGCATAGCATGAAAATGCTATTATTGCAGTGAAGGACCTGCCCTCGGGCAGAATTACTATGGATGGATTTTACTAGGCTGCTTGCTATTGTTTCAAAGATTCTTCGTTTATTTTATTTGAGCGAATTCCGAAGGAATGTAACTATAGAGGTTATTCCTATGAACATTTTTTGAAAAAAAATATAGATCTTCACCGAGCCTTCCGAAAATGATCATGATCAAAATTTATTATCGGTCATAATTTTCGATGTTTCACAATGAAAGTCAGTACATATGCTATTAAAATAAACTGAGGAAGGTATTCTAAAAAAATCAGCGAAATCCGACTTTTCGAAGTGGAGGTCTGCTTGAAACCCGAAATTAAAAATAGACTTTAGCTACCGCCATGTTTGGTTCATCGTAATGTAGGCCTGTATACAATTTAATTTACCCTTAAACTGGGGATGTGTCCTATAAGATACAATAGTTTAATTGATTTAATATGTTAATAAAGTAATGGAAAAATGAATAGATGTTATTTAAGTAAAGTAAAGTAAAGTAAAGTGATCCCACAACAGGCCTCAGGAGACCCTTGGGGTAGTAGGAGGTTAAGGCTCCCACTTTTTCCAGACAATCGGCACTTGATGTCAGCCGGGTTGTCAGCCCTGCGTGACGGCCGCCTTTACCCCCAGAACAGGCGCCTGGTACTCATTTCCGTTAGAGGCTGAGTTGACCCCAGGGCCATAGTGCCGCCAGAGGGTTTGGGTCAGTTTAAAAATCCTGACCCCAACGGGACTTGAACCCTCGACCCTCCGGCTTGTAGCTCAGTGCCTTAACCACTACGATACGGCGTGCCCCTAGATGTTATTTATACTGGTGTCAAATCCTACAAGATAAGTAATAATAACTTACAGTTATGCATGATTTGTTTTCTATGCAGTCCCATACTTTTAAATAAGCTGATATCAGCAATGTAGTTTCTTCAATTTAACAAAATAATTATATATTCCATAAACCAGCAAAATGAGATCATAAATTTGACTTGCTGAGGAAATCACTTAATGTATGCAGTTTTTGCGTGACGGACTTTTGTATTTCTTCTCCCAAAGAATTTCATTTAAAGTTTATATTATTGATTATCCTAATGCTATTCTTCACTTAATTTCATAACCTTGTTTACCATCTTTGGCAATCATAACTCCTAAATACTTACAATTTTCAAAAAAAGGAAAATGAATGAAAAATTCCCATTCCAATATTAAGATTCAGCTTAATCCTACGCCATACTATTAATCCATTGCCTGTACAATTAGCTTTCCCTTGTTACCGTCAAACCCTTTTTATACTCTTCTGTATACAACCAACTCGAACTTTTATTAATTAAATCCCATGTATCTAGTTACGTAGCGTGAAAACAAACCCTCACTTCTAATGGTCGGAGTTAGATAATTTTTGGAGAATACCTTCCTCGTTTTATTTCAGTATCGTACCGGTATGATGATTAGGTTGCGAAAAATCGAATATTGCGATTGTTGAGCAATTTTTAAATTTTAGTTTCGCGTCAATTAAAACTAAACAGTATGGTAGGACTAGAAGTCCCTTGACCTACGAGCCGGCGCTGGCCTCATAATCAAATGTATTAATTACAGAGGTGGACTATCATCTAACCAGTATATATCACATGTGGTCAGAATATCAGGCCCCAGCCGTTAAAATTGGTTTATCAACTAGTTTCAGCTAAATTCTTAATGGTCGATTTGACTGGTTAACAAACTCAATCTTATTTCTGTTAATTGATTGTTGTATGCCGAGTTTGGTTATGGAAATTAAAAAAAATATATTGTCACTAGACCTTTAATACATATATATATATATATATATATATATATATATATTTATATAGGCCTGTATGTATATGTAATTTTGAAGAAGTGGCTGAATTCAAATAATAGGAACAATAGTTACAAACAAGAATTAGGTGCACAAATAAATTAAACATAGACTTAATTCTGAAAATGATTGTTATCATGCATTACAGGAACTCTTGTTATCCCAACTTCTGAAAAAAAAACTGAAATTAGGTTTTATATTCAACTGTTATTCCGCCAGTTATATTATATGGGTGCGAAACATGGACTCTTACTTTAAGGGAGTAGAAAAGATTACTAGCTGGCCTATTTGAGAATAAAGCTCTTAAAACATTTTTTGGTAAAAGAGAGATGAACAGACATGCGAATGGAAAAGTTACATAACAGTGAGTTACATGATCTTTATAGGAAACCAAATATGTAATAAGAACAGTTAAGTCTCGTAGATTTCGATGGGCAGGACATACGGACGGATTGCGAATGAAGTAAATGCATGAGAACTCCTTGTAGGATAACCAGGGAGAAAGCGCCCAATAGATAGTACAAGAATGAGGTGAGAGAATAACATTAACTATGATTTGAGGAAAGTAGATTAATCAGCGGATGATTAATCAGCGCTAAGGATAGGGATTTATTGGAGAGCTTATGTCCGCGCGGCCATGAAACTACGGTTTCTATAGTGCCAGTGAGCATATGTCATGATGTCATAAAAAAATAATGCATGAACCGGGATCTCTAATTCTATACGTTAATGTGTTACCGACAATTCTATGCAGGCATTCCAGTGCAAACATTAATTTTTCTCTCCTTATACACAATTTAATATATATATATATATATATATATTTATTTATTTATTTATTTCAGAATTGTTTTTGTTTTTTTACACAGGTTTTTTCAACCATTTTTTTTCTTCCACACTTCCCGGACTTACGTCCCTGTTTCTGTCATATTTCTCTTCATATTATCTTGAATTCCGTTTACCCACATTGGCTTTGGTCTACCACGTTTCCCTTTTCCAGGAGGTAACCATTTTAATACTTCTTTGTTTTTTTCTGTGTCCTTTCTTGTCATTATATGTCCATACCATCTTAGTTGGATATTTCTTCAATCTTTTGTACAATATCCTTTTCTACATTCATTATTTCTCTTATTGTATTATTTTTTATTTTATCGAATTTTGATATTCTTGCCGATCTTCTTAAAAAGTCCATTTATGTGACTAAATTTATTTATATGTTTTTGCTTCAACGTTCATGTTTACACACCATATAATAAAATACTCTTCACAATTGTGTTATATATTAATAATTTAGTCCTCTTGATTATATGCTTACCCCAATAAAATAGAATTTAATATGCCAATATATATATATATATATATATACATTTTTGTCACATTCGTTTTCAGTATCTAGTAAGAACAGCGATTAATGAAGATTTATAAGTTTTTTCTTGAAAATATTTTCATGAGAAGAACCTGAATAGCTACATTCCTTGGGAATTCGGTAATTGGCCCTTAAAATAATCAATCCCCTTTCACACACATATATGAATAGCGACGCTAATAACCTGATATATTAAATAATGTCATTAAATATTCCTATTACCTATCTACGAATACAGGAAGATTATAGGAAAGTTACCATCTATATATGGTGGAATTGAAATACATATTAATTTAAAATAACGTTTTTTTCTCAAGATGTCACAAATATCCAAATAGAGATATATTTCAAAACATCACAATATTATTGTTTCATGCGTATTCACAGTTACCACAGTCATGTTTGTTATTCTGCCACCCGGAGCGATCGTATTTTGTCATGCGCGTTTTAAGGCGATGTAAATTTAATGGAAACATTCATCATGATTAATTAAAACTATTAATCATAATAATCCCTTAACCCTCCACTCTTTTCTCTCTCTCATCTCTCTGTTTACTCGTGTCCGGTGTAATGTCAGGTAGAAATGAGAAAAAATCCCATTATTAAACTCTGTGTTACATGACGATACCATCTGACCAGGCCTTTCAAACTACGATAGGAGGTGAATTCCGGCTAAAATTTGACATAGTACATGAAAATTAACGCTTCTTCACTGATTCTCAAACTGGTAGGCCTATATGAACTAACAATAAAAAAAAAATTCAGGTGCATACATTCTAAAATATTGTAGAATATGAACAAAATCATACTTACTTACTTACTCACTGGCACTATCGAACCCGTAGGTTCATGGCCGCGCGGACATAAGCTCTCCATACATCCCTATCCTGAGCTAATGCTTTCCAATCATTCCCTGTATAATCTACTTCCCTCAAATCATAGTTAATGTTGTTCTCCCACCTCATTCTTGGTCTACCAACTGGGCGTTTTCCTTCTGTCTTTCCTACAAGAAGTTTCCATGCACGTCTTTCATTCCCCATACGCGCAACATGTCTTGCCCATCGCAGTCTACGGGACTTAACTGTTCTTATTATATCTGGCTTCCTATAAAGACCATGTAGTTCATTGTTATGTAGTCTTCTCCATTCACCTGTCTGTTCATCTCTCTTTGGTCCGTAACAAAGAATTAAAAATCTCTCACCACGCAGAAGCATTAGTTGTTATGTCAGTTATCTTTATTTTGTATAATTAATTCTTAACACACAAGTGATCTTCTTGGTGATATAATATTAAAATATATATGTAGTCAATATGCCCATTTCACCAATTAATGTTTTAAAATGGTCAACAAGTTTCTACAGCCAAGCTGTCATTCTCAAGACCAGATATTGACTGAAGACAGAATTGATAATAAGTAAAGAAACAAATTCAGTTAAAAACAAACTACGTCACATGACGCAATCATTCATAAGTGAACAATAAAACATACTAAAACTAATCCTCTTTTGTTTCAATTAGAGAAAAGAGGGCGCTGTACGGAATAGGGCCCTTGTCTTTATTCATTATTTTATCCTTATTTTTATAAATTTCCAAACTTTCAAGGACGTTAAGGAATTTGAAATCCATGACCGAACGAACCAGCCTAAGGTTACTTTTATTGATAGCATGACCGTACTCAGAAATATGTTGGGCAACTCCAGATTTTTCAATTCTGTTGAGTCTGAAATGGGCAATATGTTCATTAAATCTAGTTAAAATGGATCTTCTGGTTTGCCCAACATATTTCAAGTCACAGTCATTGCATCCAATTTCATAAATACCGGATTTCTCTATACAATCGACTTTATCTTTAGGGTTTCCAAGTACACTATTTAATGTCAAAGTGGAAGTAAAAATCAATTTAGTATCTAGTCCTTTGAATATCTTGTTCAAACCTCTAGTTAAAGAGGGAACGTACGGCAAAATTGCAAAATTAGCTTTATTAATAGGAGAATGGAAGGCTGTAGAATCAGTAATAAGTTTTCTAAATTCAAATTTACGAATCAAATTATCAATAATATTTCCATTGAAACCATTACACTTAGCGATATCATGGAATTCATCAGGGGTAGATGAAATGAAATGGAACGAAATGGATGACAGTTATAAAATGAGTAAATTGACATCTAAAACAAGCCAACAATTCAATAAGACTAAAGAGAAAAATTTCTGCCTAAAGAATGATCTTCAGCATTTCACGCTGGCGCACTACCACTGTACTACTTCGGCAAATCCAGGAGAAGACACGAATCTTTGTCTATTTGAAATCCCCGTGAACCTCTATTAGTGAATTTCTATTCACATTACAACAGGGTCACTTCTACTAAGAATACGTTATGATGGGAATTTATTCAGTGACATATCAGCTAATTACAAACGTAATATCGACATTAATGCACTTTGGCTCGCTGGTCACATGCAAAAGTTGATGTCAACAAACTAACTCCTAGAAATTTACTAAATGCATTTCTAAAACTAATCTAACGGCTACACAATTGAAGTGAACCCTCTACAACTTGTGTCCATCCTAATTCCAGGTTGAGGGATGCGATGAGATCAAGCACTTATTATTTAAGGTCTGTCTAACCCCGACTTCATCATTACCCAGTGTAAGATACATATGTTAAGTGGTGTTTCTCGTATAATTTATCATGTTTATACTATTATTGTTATTATTATCATAAGTATTATTATTATTATCGTATAAAATGTTGTTTGTGCATGAAATTTACATTGCAACATTTAATATATTTTTAATTCTTTATAATTAGTATAGTGTATATCTATATTGTCCACCGCTGTGGTCTAGAGGTAGCGTATTGCTTTGTCACGCAGCGGGCTCGGGTTCGATTCCCGGTCGGGACAGCTCCTGGGTGAGGTTTTTTTTGGGGGGGGGTTTACCTCACCTGCAAGACAAATGTCAGGAAGCTTAGGGCCCAACGGTTCCCGAAAATCATCCGGTCATCATCATCGTCATTATCATGTTTCACTGGTGTGGAAAGCAACGGGAAGTTACCACACCTATAATTTCCTAGTAAAGCTGCAAAGCATAGCATGGAAATGCTATGATTGCAGTGAAATATCTGCCCTCGGGCAGAATTACTATGGATGGATGGATATTTATATATATGTCAAATAATTATTTGTATTTGAATGCTGGTTGAGTGGAAGAGAAGGCCTTACGGCCTTAACTCTGCCAGAATAAATAAAACTATAATAATAATAATAATAATAATAATAATAATAATAATAATAATTATTATTATTATTATTATTATTATTATTATTATCATTATTATTATTATTATTATTTATATATCGGCCGCGGTGGACTAGTGGTTATGATCCTTGCCTCTGGTGCCGAGGGTCGCGGGTTCAAACCCGGCCGGGGTCGATGGGCTTTTTCAGGATGGAAAAATCCAAGGAGCAAGTTCTCCGGGAGGGACTTTAAGCCGTGGGTCCCGAGTCTGAAGATCTTCAGGCTCGTAAAAGATCCTTAAGCCTGAATGAAAAGGCCTGTAAGCAAAATTTACCAAACTTTCCCGTCCTAGTACTACTTTCGTTTCTAGATGTCAGTATGAAGCGGAACGCTGACCACGGACCACTCAAATGGCATAGCCTATATAAGAAAACAAGTGTAACTAAATTAGTATGGTTCAGATTCTTCCCTGTAGGGGGAGAGCGCCTAAATCTCTGTTAAGGGAAAAAACATGGGCTTACAAGACAAGATTATTATATACATGGATGCCGCCTGACCAGGCCTGTCACACCTTTAATGTAGCAGATGAAATGAAACGGTACAAAATGAATGGCGGCTGTAAAATCATTAAATAAATTTGTAAAACAATTTAACCGGTAGAAATTTACTAAATATATTTTTAAATCAGATAAATGTAGAAATACTATTGCGGAGACTTATAGTAGCCTATATTTAAATTATAAGATAAAATATTTATACTGTTCAGGAATTTAAATATCTAGGTGATAAGGATGGGGAGCCCTTGAAGATGTTGAAAACACAATAAAGAAAGCAATTTGTGCTTTTGTCCTAATATATCCAGCCTAGAAATCTTATGTCATATCAAGACGCAGGTCTATTAAAATTAAAAATTTTAATTTTAATGTGAATTCTGTAAATGCATACTATTATACATTACAGGGAATTTTGACCTCACCACTTATAAAAAAAATTAAACTGTAAATATAAAAGCAAAAAACTTCTATTCTCCTAGTTACATGGATGCGAAACATGGACTCTTACTTTAAAGGAGGAGAAAGTATTACGAATATTTGATAATAAAGTTCTTAAAACAATTTTTTGAACCAGAGAGAGGTGAACAGAGAGGCGAATGGAGAAGACTGCGTAACAATGAGCTACATGATCTTTATGAGAAACCAGATATAATAAGAACAATTGAGTCTCGTAGACTGCGATGGGTGAGACATGTTGGACAAATGGGGAATATAAGAGGGACAAGGAAATTCCTTATACGAAAACCAGAGTGAAAGCACCCAGTAGGTAGGCCAAGAATGGAGTGGGAGAATAACATTAACCATAATTTGAGGTACTTAATTATACAGTTACAAGTATTTGAGAATAAAGTATTTAGGGAAATTTTTGGACCAAAGAGAGATGAACACACAGGTGAATGGAGAAAACTACATAACAATGAATTACATTGTCTTTATAGGAAGCCAGATATAACAAGAACAGTTAAGTCTCGTAGACTGCGATGGGCAGGACATGTTGCACGTCTGGGGAATGAAAGACTTGCATGGAAGCTTCTTGTAGGAAAGCCAGAGGGAAAACGCCCAGTTGGTAGACCAAGAATGAGGTGGGAGAATAACATTAACTATGATTTGAGGGAAGTAGATTATACAGGGAATGATTAGAAAGCATTAGCTCAGGATAGGGATGTATGGAGAGCTTATGTCCGCGCGGCCATGAACCTACGGGTTCGATAGTGCCAGTGAGTAAGTAAGTTAATTATACAGGGATTGACTGGAAAACATTAGCTCAGAATTATCGTGTATGGAGAGCTTATGTCCGCGAGGCCATGAAATTACGTGTTCAATAATGGTATTGAGTTGCCTTATGTGAAATCAATTTTATTATATGATTGTGTAACATGGAAAGCAAGAAGAATCATTCAAAGCAAATTGCAAACATTTGTCAAAAATTTGTTTAAGAATGATTATAAGAATAAGACGGGTAGATGCAATTTCAAATTTAGAATAATGGAATATAAATAAAAAAGAAACTACTATAGAAATTAAAAATAAAACGAAACCGGAATTGGATAGGACAAAACTATGAGAAGAAGATAAAACAAAGGGAATAATGACTTTGTATTGGAATCCCCAGGGAGTAGAGGAAGAGGAGGACCAAGAAACACATGGTAGATAACAGTTATTGCTAAGGAGGGAAAAACATGGAATGAAGTAAAGGAGAAGTTGGCGAAGAATAGAGTCCGATGAAAATTCTATGTGAATGTTCTTTGCTCCTCATAATGAGATACAGGGATTGACAGCGTCATTAATCAACACTTATAAAATGCCTATTAAAGCATCGTTGAGGTTATGTAATAAGATATTAAATATAAAATTGGCACTGGTAAGTCAGCCTCCCTCGACTAAATTATTAAACTTCATCAAGTAGTTCCAATATGGAGACCTTTCAAAACAATGTTTCATCTTCTGCATTTTAATTGGTACTAGTTAAAATGCAGAAGATGAAACATTGGTTTTGAATGGCCTCCGTATTGGAACTACTTGGTAAAGTTTAATAATTTAGTTGAGGGGGACTGACTTACAAGTACCAATTTCATATTTAATATAATAACATAATTAATGTCCGGTTCGCTGTGAGTTTGTATCTTTATTAGACCTACCATAAAACTCTCTGCTATCATTTATCTTTAATTGGATGTGGGGTATTGGGTACATTTGATAACCCTAAGAAAGTATACGCTCTTGTTTTGTCTATAACCCGCAAGGTCATGACGTCATACAGTCTCATCGAATCATTTGTGCAACAGTTTACAATTTTATCTGACCTCTGGTTTTAATAATGTATTTTTTTAAAGCGGAGTTGAATAACTATCTAGATCCGGCGTCATAAAGAATATAGGGTATGAAAAAAGTCTGTCAGGCAGGAACTGTTTAAATTCAGCAAATGGAATTTGCTTGTTTACTGAATAGGCCTATAGAGTATATATTTATTTAATTTATTAAATCGTATATATCTTGTTGAGTTGACAGGAAAGGAACATGGTGACAGCTAGAACGATTTCTTAATTTCGGATTTCCACTCCTAATGGTCGTTTATTGGATAATATCTTTCTCGTTTTATCGCATTAGCATATGCTGACTTTTATTAAAAAAATAAAAAATTGCGGTTCCTATATCTGTTTTTTTTTTTGCTTCGAATTAACTCCCACTGCTAATAGCCCAATTTGCTAGTTAACGAAGTACAACTTATTATTTTTATAATTGCATGTTATGTACTGAGTTTGGTTCTGAAAAGAAAATGGAAGTGCGGCCACTATAGCATTAGGCTAACATATAATATAAATATATTGTCGCTGGTAACAGTGGCATTGGAACAGGTATAATTTCTAGATTGAACTGATTACTCATTCGGGAAGACCCTCCATTTCCTTTTATGATCAAAAGAGTATAGGTGTATTCCCTCTTACTTATAAGGCGAGAGGTTAAACTACGATGGTAAAGAATAAGTTCAAACTTTCAAATCTGTATTTTGCGCGATACTGCGTTTTGTCGTACTTAAAGCAATGGCGACCATGATTGAAAGTTCAACTTCCTACATTTCGGGGTTGCCAATCTAAATAACTACTCTGTAATTAAATAACTATACTGTAATATTGCATATTACAGACCATGTGTGGGAAGTATGTATACTACGTACAATGCATATACAAAAAATAGTCAAAAGGTAGTGTTAATATATATTATACGAAACACATCACTGCATTTTAAATGAACTGAACTTTATTTGAAACAATATAAAACAATAAATACGTACTAGCCGTCATTTTATCACTGATTGTTGTCATTGCCTCCCGTTGTTTCAACTAATAAACATTGCCCACACTGTTAACGTTAGTCAGTTGTTTGTAATGAACGCAAATATTTCCAACAAATGTATTATTTTACTATTATTTATTATTTTGAAAACACAATCGCGCTAAAAATAATGTACAACGCACGTTTGTGAAGTGTTTTACAGAATCTCGGAAATTAAAAACCTCGTTATCGCTCGGTTTTTAAACATTTTCCTCCCCTCTGTAAAAACCACTTCCCAACTTCGTATCCTAATATACTATTATCTCAAATTGAACTTTCGGAGTTAACACACTTCACGCACCCACAAGGCATTTCCTTTATTAAAATGTTGAATCCAGTTCAGATCTCTGTTTTGTGAACAATAATCATCAATCGATATCTATGAATTACAATGGCAAAATAATAAATAGAAAAATAAAGCATTCGTTATCTGTAGCAATTTGAACGTCCATATCAACTGGCTATAAAATCTTCTGAAAAACAGCGAACAAATAACGAGACTTAAAAGAAAAACACCATTAGATATTTTTTCCATTTGTTACTCCATGACGCGACAGATCTAAAAGGCCCTTGACCTACTAGTCGGCTGCTGGCCTCACAATTCGAGATGTTATTCATATAGGTGGGTGTGGACGTTTATCCAGTCAATATAGGATGTGCTCAGCATGTCGAATCCCCAGCCGTTACAGCTGGTTTTTTTCAACCTGGAGCCGCTTCTCATTGTAACTACACAAATTTCTCATGATGTGGATGGGCACCTGTCCCATACTGGCCGAAATTCCATGAGAAAATTTCTTCCTTTATGGGGACTCGAACTATCGCAAGTCCCGTTGCTCTGCAGCGAGGCCTTAAATCACTTAGGTACTCTCACCAATATTTTGCATCCCTCCTTCCCCCCCTTAATGTCACTCCGTTTCTCATTCATTTATTTCATATCACCCTTCACCTCATCTCATGTTAGGAAGAAAATAGTTTTGTTGGCATTCCACAGGTATTGAAAATATGTGATTGCTGGGATCTAAAGTCCAGCCGCTAAGTCTCCAACCCTGACGTTTAGGTTGTACGAGGGGTAAAGAGAGAAACTTGCCCTCTAATGCCAGTAAGAAATAGTTGATGTGGGAATGGACGTCTGCCACAACCAATCATTGTTCTTAGCACCGCTAGTAAGGCGATGTTGTCGGCTGTGTTTATGTTAACCGCCATGATTTGATATTCGGCGTGGTACATAAAGCAGCTCCTCTCACTGAATATCCATATCGGCAACACTGTCGTGAAAACGTTAGGGCCAGGGACTCAGTGGCTGGACTATAGTGGAGTCACCAGTGTTCTGGCTCAAGACTCCGACCCTGAGCAATAAAAAAAGGACAGAAAAGGCTAACGAGAGGGTTTTAGTCCCCCCCTCGCGGCTATGGGGCCAACACAGAAATGGCGGTATGGGTCAGAAGAAGCATTTGATGTGTCGGACCCGGAAGACGATCTACAACTTAAATAACACAGTAGAGTACACTTTGATTCCACTCTTCTTCTTCTTCTTCTTCTTCTCTTTCACGGTTTAGGCTTATTTGCTAGCCTGTTCCGGCTCCAAATTGCTGCTCTTTCCATCTTTTCTTTGGTCTTCCCAAACGTCTTCTTCCTCGTGGTGAATAGCTGTATGCTGCTTTTGGTATTCTATTTTCAGTCATCCTTGCCAAGTGTTCTTTCCAGTTTGTTCTGTATTTCTCTATTGTTATGTTTAATTCCTCTACTTTTAGTTTTTGTCTTATTTCTGTGTTATATTTTTTGTATGTTCTTTGGTATCCTGCTATTGGTCTGAGGAATCTCATTTCAGCAGCTTGTATTTTGGCTGATTGTTGTGTTGTCACTTTCCGTGTTTCGGATCCATAAGTAATAATAGGCACTGCCATTGTCTTGTATAATTTCATTATGGAGTCTTTCCTGGCTTTATTTTTCAGAATTCTTTTTAGTGTTCGTATTATATAATTAAACTTATTTAGTTTGTTATTTATATCTGTTTCCGCTGTGTATGATATTTCGCAACCCAGGAAGTTATATCTTACCACTTATTCTATTGGTTTATTTTCTAATATTATTTTTGTCCGAACTGGATGAGCGCCCTTGAAGGCCATTGTTTTTGATTTTGTGAGGATATTTCCATGTTGTATTTTTTTTTTGTTATTTCATTTAGTTTATAGTTCGTCCTCTGTTTTTGCTATTATATTCTGGTCATCTGCAAAGGCTACTGTTTTTATTACTATATTTCCTAAGTTAATCCCCCCAGTCGTCATTTGCTTCCATGCTCTTATCATGTCGTCAAAATAAATGTTAAAAAGAGTGGTTGATAGTGGACAACCTTGTCTAACTCCTCATGTTTTATGTATTGGTTCTCTTTTATTTATTTTTATTTTTGTTTTCTCATACATTTTCTTAATTACTGCTATCAAGTGTAGTGAAATTCCTTTTTTCACTTAATATGTTCCATAATGTTGGTCTAGACACTTTATCAAAGGCCTTCTTACAATCTATAAAGAGGATGTGCGTCTCTCAGTTGAATTCTCTCATCTTCATAATACTGGGACAGCGCAATAGATCGTTCAGGTCGCGGTGCTGAGGGCAGTCTGCCCGCCATCTGAATAAAGAACTAAATGAATTTCTCATAAGACATATTGTAAATTAGCAGAAGAAAAAAAAAAGGTGAATGATCCAAATTCTAAAAGTAGTAGTTATGGGCTAATTACAACCTGTGAACAGTATGTACTTGTCAATCATTTGCTTTAAACACTGATAATTTAAATTATGTTGGCCTTGTAGATTGTACGGACCTTGGATCGTGTGGCCAAAGACTTTTTAAGTTACCAAAGTACAAGATTAGCTACTTTCACGATTACCAATAGCCTATTTATGTCAGTTTTTTAATAAACAGATAATACATTTCAGTCATGCAATGCTTAAATATCTTTGGACATATCACGTCTAGGATTTTTAATGCTTATCATAGGCCTATGTGTATGTTATATAAAATTTATTTTTAAATTATGTTTTATGAATTATGAAATTGTTTCCGAAAGAATGTAATTTTTGAGGTTATAGTGATTTTTTAATTTTTTTTTACATATCTTCATTGATCCTACATAATAGACACCGAAAGTAGCCATGACAAAAAATCTGTCGGTTAATAATGGAGCGACTTCAGTATTTATTCCGAAACCGAACTCTAGATATAGCAATCACATTAGAAATGTAGATGTAGTTCGTTAACCAGCAAAATTGGACCTTTAGGTGTAAGGGTTAACTAAAAGCGAAAATTTAAAAATCTCTCTAGCGGCCACAACTTTTTTATTTTTCGCAACGAATCTCGATATATGCCATTAAAATAAAACGAGAAAAGTATTCTCAAAAAATCACCGAAATCTAATCGTCAGAAATGGGAATTTACCTGAAACTTGCAATTCAAATCGCTCTAGCGGCCACCAAGTTTTTATCATAACGTCCTATATACATACTATTTAATTAACAAAAGATATACGTATTCCGTAAATCAGAAAAATTGGAACATAATTTCGACTTCAGAAGAAATCCGCTTAGTTTTCGCAATTCCAGCATGACGAACTTTTAATGTACTATTAATAATAATAATAATTTAATGCTCATACGTATTGGTATAATGTGAGTAAAGTTGATCATTGGGTTTATTCCAATGGTCTAGGAGGGTTCTACACTGTTATAAGTGATTACGGTTTATGTTTATATTATAATGCATTCTCCTTGCACAACGCACAATTTAATGTTGTTTTCACATACCTATATGTTCTGCCAAACATCCAGACTGGATTTATGTGATAGTTTCACTTCCTTTGGCCATTCAAGAACATCATTCCTCGATTTGATCGCCCCATATTTTATTTTGAGATATTTTGTTCAGAAAGTCAGATTTTTGTTATTGGAAACTACATTTGAAGAAGACAAGAAGAGAGAGAGGGAGGGAGGGAGGGAGAGAGAGAGAGAGAGAGAGAGAGAGAGAGGAGAGAGAGAGAGAGAGAGAGAGAGAGAGAGAGAGAGAGGGGGGGGGGAAATCACTTTTCCATGAAACGTAGAAAAGGCACTTTAAATTTTACAATCTTGTGGTAAAGTGTTCCAACTACAAGGCTCAGAAGACCCTAGGAATAATAGGAAGTTAAAGGCTCCCCTTTCCAGACAGTTGACCCGAGATGTCAACCGGGTTGTGAGTCCTGACCCCCAGAACAAGCGTCTGGCACTCATTTTCATTAGAGGTAAGTCAACCCCAAGTCTTCCCTCTTGGGGACTCGAACTAGCGCAAGTCTCTTAACTCTGCACCAAGGCATAGTGCCTTAAACCACTCGACTATGGCGTGGGACGACACTTAAAATTTACAATCAGACAAAAATAGTTGAATGTGAAATATTAGGAGTCTATTATCTTATCGCTATGAGCACGTCAGATCATAAATTTTAAATTGTTCATGTGACATAAAAATTAGTTTCAAGCATATTTGTAGTAATAGTTTAATGAGTTGGAGATTTTTTTTGGGTACCTAATACCTATGTAAAACAGAATTTGACTCAAGCGGTAGCGTTTGACACGATCATGTTCGGATGATTCCGAATTTTTAGCGAATTCCGAAGGAATGTAGGTATTAAGGTTGTGCATATGAAAGGATCACTGTATGTGTGTGTATATTTTAATTTTATTAATAGCATGCTCCATCACTGCACAGTAATACTACTTTTATATGCTAAGGTGAAAAACCCGCTCTAGGGTAGAGAACGAAAAAAAAAAACAGGTGGGAGAGATAGTACAACTGCAGGGAACAATGGTATACCTTAATCCAAAAACGTTAACCTTCAAGCCGCCATCTCCAGTCTTACTGTTTTGAATAATGTAAGAATAGGGTTTTTCAAGTCTAGAAAATAGCATTGATTTTATGGAGTAATTCTTGCTAGCAAACGTGTCTTTTTATGTGAGATTGATCTATTAGTTGATTAATTATAAAAAAATAAATAATTTCGTTGATTTCACTTATAACTTTACTAAGAAAGTGTGTGCCTGATTTATGCAAAAATACCATTAAGGAACGTATAATTATCACACAATTATTTAATAAAATTAGGGGGTGAATTTAATTACCGTAACAGCGGCTAACATAGAAACAATTGAATCATTTCCTTCCAACAAAATGTTTTTCACGTACAGCCGTGGTAAAAAATAAAGTATTTTTTTCTTCTTCTTCATCCAACTAAGTTTTAGGCCTATAGGCCTGTTATGATCTCACTGATGGATTTTGTATTCAGCGTTTCCTTGGACGGCCCAGAGATCTCTTCCCTTGAACAATAACGAAGCATGGTCTTGGGAACTCTATCGTCGCAAATGATTCATCCAGTTGTTCTGGTATCTATGTATGTACTCCATGACCGGTTCTAAACGTAGTTCCTTCAAGATATCATCATTGCGTTTGTGATCCCATTTGGTATATCCTGCTGTATACCTCATGAATCTCATTTCTCTAGAAGTTATCTTCTCCTTTCCTCAAAGTCCATGCCTCACTGACATAGCTAAGTGCAGATCTTGCTAAGGTTTTATATAACCGTACTCTGGTATAAAAAAAGTATTTAACTAATGTATCAAGTAATATGGTTTACTCAGCGAGAATGTTCTGAAGCTACTGGCGTCTCTGCGGTCACTATGTACAAAATTCCAAATGTTAATAGTGTTCTTTAGTAACCACATTAGAATGATCACGATTTAGATTTTGGAAGCTGTAATTAAGATAATTGTACGGCAAAATTATGTTAATGCTATACTTATGCTATAAAGAGATGAGGGAGATATATCTCCATCTCCGTCACTCAGTCTACGGTGTCAAGTGGCAGCAACGTTCCCATAAGAGCAATACTAGTTTCTAGATATGATAAAATCCTATACCATGTTTTGAAAATGTATAATACTTCGGTCTGAACACGCTCACCCCACCCGTGACATTATTACCCCTACATCGGGTTGTTCACCTCAGCATATACTAGTACTGGAATAACTTGCGTGTTTACATTAATTAACATTTACCCTACATCAAATTAAGTTTGAAACAAACATATATAACACATTTATATTACGTAGCTGCGTAATATGTGGGATGAGTGTTTTGCACATTGTTGCTTTTGTTTCTGTTGTTCCATTCCATCTGTCATCTATCGATATCTTTATTCTTCCGTTCTTAAACATTCATGAAAGAAGGAGCTTCTACTGTCATACGTTATTTTAACATCATCATAATTTTGAGCTGCTTCTTTTCCTAAGTTTATCAAACACACACACACACAACACACACACACACACACACACACACACACACACACACACACACACACACACACACACACACACACACACACACATATAAACAGGAAAAAGAACCACGTATGCCACTTTTTTGTCGAAATGGAGTATGAGATATCATTAAAATCCCCATGGAAAGCACTATACTTTAGAAGAGTGAAACAATAAAATATATTGGCCTATGTTGTACAACAAAATGTAAGTTTTCTAGGATTCAAGCAAAAAGTGACTTAACTGGTTTTTTCTCTATAATATATATATAAGGTCATATCAGATATTAGATAGAATTACACAATGCAGAGATGAATGGATGGACCACATCAATAGAATGGATAACAATAGAATTCCGAAACAGATTCTTCATTACAAATCACTAGGACGAAGAAACGTTGGAAGACCCAGTAAAAGATGGACAGACCAATACTAACATGAGATCGAAACAGACCAGCAGGTCTAATCCTTTATGCTGCTGATATATATATATATATATATATATATATATATATATGTATATACATATTGTTAAGATTTTTCTACAATACAGTTGTTTTCCTACAACCCATTGTAAATTTTACTCCTCCATAAATCCCTATTTTCTGTATCACTTTTTGTTAATCTTCTCGACACCATACTCCTATAATTATACTCTTGAACCCATTTTTTCTTTTGGTCTCTCATTTCTTCTGTTGTCCTCCGTTTCAAAATTGAGTATCATCTTAGGTATCCTGTTCTCCTCTTTACATGGCCAAACCATTTCAGTCTTTCTTCAATAACTTGTAGAACATATTTTTTTAACATAAATTATTTTTCCGAGGCCCATTTCTATTTTTGTATCTTTTGAGTTTCTAGAAGCCCTCCTCCAGAAGTCCATATATGTTATTATATATATATATATATATATATATATATATATATATATATATAAAGAAAAAATAAATGTTTGTGCGAGAATGCGTGAGTGGTAGCGCACTGAAGTATCAATTTAAAGGTCTGGGTTCAAATCCTCCCGTTCAGGCGTTTATTTTTCTTCTCATGTCATAGGCCTATTTATATACATATAGGCCTACATATATACACCGGTAATCTAGTGGTTATGTTCCTTAGCTCTATTGCCGAGTGTCGTGGGTTCAAACCCAGCCGGGATCGATGGATTTTTAAGTTTGAAAAATTCAAGGGACAGTCCTCCGGAAAGGGTTTGAAGTCATGGGTCCCGCCCGAGTCTCAAGATTTTCGGGTTCATAAAATAACATCAAACCTAAATTAATGCCTCTGAGCAAAATTTAACCAGCCTTTCCCATCTAAGTAAGATTAGTTGCCTACTAGGTGTCTTATTGAGGCGATGTGCTCGCGTGGTGCTATTCACCGATATCTGCAGGGAAATGAGTGTATCTGAATTAGGTTGGTCAAGAAATTCCGCTAGAGGAACACCCGTGTCTTTACGAGGGACTTACTACATACGTATGTGTAAAGTAGGATAGAGTAAGTTTTTGAAAATAAATTGAAAAATATTTTGTTGAGAAGAATTTTAATAATGTTTTCCTTCTGTATTAACTAAATATAAGCCAAATGAGGAAGTTTGATGTTAACTGGTAAGATATTGTGACATTGCAAAGTTATATTTGCAGTTATTGTTATCGTGTGTAACATCCCAGCTGATATTCTGGTCAGGCCTTGGTAATATTGCATACAGCCATGACGTCAGAACTAACCAATGTCGAGGTTTATGTACGTATCAAGATCAAGTTCAGTTAAATCTTAAACGTTAGACCTAATTTTACTCTCTGTATCTTCACACTTTTTTTTCAACTCGACACAGCCAAAAAATTGAGACAAAAGACTGTCCTCTGAAGATGACATGATTAAAAAAAAGCAATGATTTAAAAAAATAGGGGCTTAGTACACGCACATTAAATTAAAACATGTCGCCAAGTGGACATGCCATTTACCATGAGGCCCGGAATAATGCAAAATAATAATATAGCGAATTCCGAAAGAATGAAACTATTGAGGTTGATTCGAAAACAAAAATTTTAAAAATCCATATATTCAACAGTCCTACTCACTGAACACCAAAATGATCAGAATATGACCATGATTATATATATATATATATATATATATATATATGTGTGTGTGTGTGTGTGTGTGTGTTCAACACTAGCGGTCGATTTGTTATAAACCAAACTTGATATATAGCGATTAATTAAAAATAAGTAGAGTTCTTTAAACAGACAAATTGGACCATTACGAGTGATGTTTCGCCGAAAACAAAAAAAAAAAAAAACATTTCCAGCGGCAGCAATTTTTTTATTTTTCGCAACGAAACTCGGTAACTCATATCATTGAATAAAACGGGAAAAATAATCTGGATTAGATGTGAAAGTCTAAATTTAAAACCTAGCGGCTGCCATCTTTGTTTTATCATAATAGAAGTGTATACATACGATGTAATTAACAAAAGAAAGATATATTCCGAAAACTAGCAAAAAAGGGACCACAAATTCGAGTTTCTGAGGAATTCGCATATATATATACATATATATATATATAATTTTTGTCCTGGTAATTTTTGGTGTCTAAAAGTAGAATCGGTGAAGTTTTTTTTTTTGAAAAATATTTTCGTGAGAACAATCGTACCTTCAAAATTCGTTAATAAATACAGGAAATACGCTGCTCAGGCATGAAGTTCTGAGAGAATGGCGTTGGATATTATCTTGGTTGAATTATGTAGAATATTTTTTAATGATCTTAGCCAGATATATTTGGACATGAACCCAAAACGCATCTGGCAACTTCTGTTTAACCTTTTGTCACTCGTATATCGCAAGAAACTGCAATGTGCAGGATTTATTTATGGATTGATAGTTATTTATGTAACAAGTTTGTAATCTTGGTAATTATGACATGAGTGGATGTTTAGCGCGTGAGCTAATTTTCACAAGTGTTCATAATCAATATTATTACACACGTGTTATTTATACACGTTTTTAGCAGTTCTATTCTCTACTTTCTTAATTAATTATTTTTTAATATTTAAACAATTATTACATCATTTTCCCCATGATTCTGGGACGTGTTGTGATGCCATCGTAAGTCAAATATTGTTCGTTGCAAAACCAACGTTTATTCGTTTGAAAATTTTGATGAGATAAATATAAATTTTGCTGATATGGATGATATTACGGATTGGAATGCACCACAAATTATGGAACAAGCAAACGTAGCGGGATCGTTTTTTCTTCTTGAAAAATCCAGGGCTTTGTACGGAAAAGAATGCTATTATTTTTTCAGTGGCGTGAAAACAACGGATAAAAATTGATAAAATAGTTATGGTGGGATACAGGCTCTATAGTAGTAAGTAGTAGTAGTGGCAGCAATATGAGAATAACAGTTTCAAATGTGACCAATTGCATGTTTAATTTCTTCTTCTTCTTCTTCTTCTTCTCTCCACTTTATGGATCAGGCTAACTGCCGTTTCGTTATCACAGCGTCTCCTACCATCTCCTTCTTGGCTTCCCCATGTCTCTCTTTCCTTTAGGATCATATTGGTAAGCTATTTTTGGCAGTCTGGTATATTCCATCCTTTCAACATGTTCAAACCAACTTATTCTATATCTATCCATTCTTGAGTTTAATTTCTATGGACCAAAATAACGATGAAGTGTTTTTTATGCAAATAAATATCTTTTAATATCCCAAGTTGTCCTTTTTTGGACATTTCTGGTGTTCTCTCTTGGCATTGGCGTAATTGATACTTTTAAATTCATGACGAAACACCGTTGAGGTTACTATGTAATATTTATAATAAACAAATAGAATACGTGAAATCTCAGTCTTCCTTAACTTTGGATGTGGGGTGTGGAGTACTTTCGAAGCAAACGCTTTATCCTCATCGGTACCGATTTACAAGCTGAAGATGAAGTGTTTGCTTCGAAAGTACTCCATACCCCACATCCAAAGTTGAGAAAGACTGAGATCTCACGAATTCTATTTTTATACTATAAATATTGGCGTAACTGTAACCTACTTCTGAGGTTGGGGCTCCTGGAAGGCGGGGTTACGTTGCCCCGATGATGTGATGGGTGATGATGATGATAGTGGTGCGCCAGGAGAGTCCCTAATCCTAAGCTTAAATCTAAGATGAATATGAATGATGATTTCCGGGATCGTTTGGGCCCTAAAGTTTTCCTGACATTTGTCTTAAAGGTGAGGGAAAATCCCGATAAAAACCTCACCCAGAAAAACTGTCACGACCGGGGATCGAATCCGGGCCCGCTGCGTGACAAGGCAGCACGCTATCTAGAGACCACAGCGGTGGACATGCAAATAAAAATAATATGAGTCATTTGAACGTTGACATTGTTGTCAGGACATGGCCTACTACGATGCATAGGCCTAAGCCCTTAAACATTCTAGTAGGCGGTTATCAGGATGACTGAATAGTCTATTATTTTAGCTTTTTCTTTCAAGGAATTTGTACAAAACTGTCTTCTCTGTAATGCCATAATTTTTTCATTAAGGAAATTGTATGGTACGCGTGCCCATAGTTAGCCGTTTATACATGATTTTGGATGTGATAATTAGCTATTACAGTACTAGAATTGCGTAATGTTTGTAGAACATGACGTGTCTTAATATTTTTTATGAAAACAAGATGGCGTGCTGGACATTAATATACTGCATTGCGAAATTTGTCAGCTTTAATTTCTATAGACTTCTATGCGGAAAGCAAATGTATTCACATGTTTCATTCTAAAGAGTATTGAGAATAAAAATGCTATGTGATAATTTCCTTCTTTGTTATTTATAGACGCTCCAATACAAATATATTAAGCATAAAATATTATGTTGTATTAGCAGGCGATGTGTGTTTTTTACCTAATTTGAGGTTGTTCTCATTAAAATAATACAAAACTTCATCGAATCTTCTTAGTAGACCCCGAAAATGACCTTGACAAAAAATATATTTATTTGTCAAAGTAATTTCTAACCTGCCTAGTTGACACCAAAAATTGCCTCGATAAATATAAATAAACAGTCCACCGCTGTGGTCTCGGGGTAGCGTGCTGCCTTGTCACGCAGCGGGCCCGGGTTCGATCCCCGGTCGGGACAGTTTTTCTGGGTGAGGTTTTTATCGGGGTTTTTCCTCACCTGTAAGACAAATGTCAGGAAAACTTTAAGGCCCAAATGGTCTCCGAAATCATATGGCCATCGCAACCATTATCATTCATATTCATCTTTGGTTAAGCTTAGGATTAGGGACTCTCCTGGCGCACCATTATCATCATCGCCCATCATATCATCGGGGCAACGTAACCCCACCTTCCAGGCGCCCCAACCTCAGAAGTGGGTTACAAGTACGCCATGCCAGGAGAGAAACCAGGAATGTCGAAAGACAAACATGGGGCATTTGGAAATATATATATATATATATATATATATATATATATATATATATATATAAACGAAATTTATTTATATGTCAAGGTTATTTTTGGTGCCTACTAGTAGATTCGATTAAGTTCTTTATATACATATATTCGCATATAGGCCCCTATACGTCCACCACTGTGCTCTCCAGGTAGCGTGCTGCCTTGTCACGCAGCGGGCCCGGGTTCGATCCCCGGTCGGGACAGTTTTTCTGGGTGAGATTTTTATCGGGGTTTTTCCTCACCTGTAAGACAAATGTCAGGAAAACTTTAAGGCCCAAACGGTCCCCGTAATCATATGGCCATCATCATCCTTACCATTATCATGTCATCATCATCCTTCACCGGTGTGGAAAGCAACCGGGAAGCTACCACACCTACAATTCCCTAGTAAAGCTGCAAAGCATAGCATGAAAAGGCTATGATTGCAGTGAAAGACCTGCCCTCGGGCAGAATTACTATGGATGGAAGGATATATATATATATATATATATATATGTGTGTGTGTGTGTGTGTGTGTGTGTGTGTGTGTGTGTGTATGTACGGGTTTGCCTGTCTGTGTATTTGTTAACCTCTAGTTTTGTTTTTTCTTAACTAAACTCGGCATATAGCAATCAACTAAAAAAAAAAGTAAGGTCGAAATAGTTAACCACAAATTGGAACCATTAGAAGTAGTGTTTACATGAAGCGATATTTGAAAAATCTCACTAGCTGGTACAATTTTAGCTCTTTCGTAACAAAACTCGGCAAATCCAATATAAATAGCCTAAAATAAGAAAGGCATTTTAAAAAATCAGCGAAATCTAACCATTAGAAGTGGGATTTTATCTGAAAGCAGTAATTTAAAAATCTTTCTCAGTGCCCGTCATGTTTAATTCGCAACGTAATTGGGTAACTTACATACGATTTAATTAACAGAAGAAAGATGTACTACTTAAACCAGCGAAATCGGATCGTAAGTTCTATTTGCTGAGGAACTCGATAAGTTGTGTTTGTTATTGTTTTGCAGTCAGAGAAAAAGTGTTCAAGAATGAGGTGGGAAATAATATTAATCTGATTTGAGGGAGATGAATTATACAGGGAATGATTGGAAAACATTAGCTCAAGATAGAGTTATGGAGAGGGTCCACCCGGTCATGAACCTCGAGGTTCGATAGTACCAATGAGTTATGACCAGGGAGCGGGGTTCTAGTAAGTATTCAATGAAGTTAAAAATGCACGGAATATAAGGAGGGATGACGTACCTGTGACCTTGCAGTGTTCAGTATAAACAAAATGATGTTCGGTGGAAGGCATTACACCCTGCTTCAAAAATAGTTATACCAGGAAAAGGAATTATAGAAGGAAGCAAACAATCGTATGTTTCGTTATTTGTAGTGTGCAATAAAACTACTTCATTTTGAATAAGGGTTTACTGTACAGAAATATTTTCTTATACATCATTATTACAATTATTGCAATGTACGATAATAAACTTCCGAAATGCACGAAAGTAAATCTCATGCGATTAGCACGTAGACAATTTTTATATTTTGAAAAACTCCGTTCCACGTCACACGACGTAATAGGAGTAAATAAAAAATTCAAAGTATCAGGATTGCTTGAGATTTCCTGGCTGAGCAACACGTCCCTCATTTTGCATATATCTGAGTACCCAGTTTTTGCATATATCTGAGTACCCAGTATTCTTCTTTAAAATACCTTTAAGTTTATTTGATACTCTTTCTTTAACAGTTTCCACTTGTACTTCACTCAGCGTTTCTGAAACTTGTTCTATTGTCTCGAGAGCTTCCGGCATTGTTAGTTTAGATTATTGTAAATTTTATATTGTAGTTGCCATCTTACTGAAATTATTTGGAATATATGAAAGGTCTTCAAACAAAGCTTGTGAAATTATTTGCTTCACTGCACGTATAGCGAGATTTTTTGTGTCGTCAAATACATTAATTATGCTTACAATTTTGTCGTAATACTGGGCATAGTACAGTGCAGCCTGTAGCCATGTTACGCACCGAGTTACAAATGGCTGTGGAGGCAGGGGAATCCCAGGTGTCGTTTATTTAAATATTTTAATTCTTGATGGCCCCTTGAAAAAACCTGTTTCATGTTGTTTAGAAATGTATCAACATCCGGAAAACAGGCTCTAATTTCTTCCGCAACTAGGTGGAGACCATTTGCTAGACATTTTAAATGTAATAATTTTGGATATGATTGCTGTATTGTTGTAGCAGCTTTTCTCATATATGCAGCCACGTCCGTAACAAATAAAATATTTTCTTTCTTAATACCGGCAGGTCACAGGAGGGACAATGAATCATTAAAATTGTAAAGTGGTTAACTTCCTCCATCTCTTCGGATGTTAAGAAATATATTTTAGCTGGGTCATCAGGCGTTATGGTACCTACAATAACATTAGCGATTGACCTATAAGCGGCAGTAATGTTTCGTCTATAAACACAAAAATCGTTTTATCTGCTACTTCATCCCTTATGTAATTTAGGCATTTTTCATAGGTTGTAAGTAGATATGTTTTTCGTAATTGTGTTCCTGAAGGCGTTTTTCTGTTAGTATATTTGTTTACGAAAGCTACGAAACAAGGATGTTGTACTTATTTTAAAGGAATATCGCCTCTTATTAATGCATCACACAAATCATCGAAAAATTATGATCTGTAGTTTGGGTTGAAGCTACATTACCTTTTTTTCTAATAATACAACATTTTCCTTGTGTTTTCTTGAATTACAGTGTTGTTTAACATGATGTTTGAAACTTCCTTTGAGCTCTATGTGACATACCGTACATTTGATGGTTTCGCCATTTGTACCAAATTCATCTACAAACGACGCTAATTGTGATGATGATGATTTCGAGGTATTACTCTATTTTACTTAAGGCATATTTCCACAGTGTCCTGCGCCATAGCTGAGTGGTTAAGACAGGAAGCCTTGGCGCAGAGCTACGGGACTTGCGCTGGTTCGAGTCTCCATGGGGGAAGAAATTTTCTCATGGTATTTCGGCCAGTATGGGACCGGTCCCACCCAGCATCGTGATGCATTTGGGTAGCTACAATAAGTAGCGGCTCCAGGTTGAGAAAACCAGCTATAACGGCTGGGGGACTCGACATGCTGACCACATGTCACCCCTACACTGGCTGATTATCATCTACATCTGTGATTGACACATGCGGATGTGAGGCCAGCAGCCGGTTGGTAGGCTAAGGGCCTTGTAGGCCTGTCGCGCCAGGAGATGTTTTATATTTCCACAGTTCTTTACTACTCTGTATGCAGCGAATAAATGAAACAGTCACTATGAAAATGCTATGAAACACTCTGTTGTAGAGGAAGTATTCTACGCAGTACATACTCCGTGTGACAGATAATATGAGGCGTCTGTTTACTTACTCAAACTCCGCTCCCTGGTTATGACCTATAATGTTAAAACGTGTATAAATAAGCATACGTTTTATTCAATGCCCCAGGTTGTCATTTCGACATTTCTGGTGTTATCCTAACATTGGCGTAATTGTTATCCACTTCTGTGGTTGGGGCGCCTGGAAGGCCTGGTTACGCTGCCTCGATGATGCTATGGATGATGATGATAATGGTGCGCTAGGAGAGTCCTTAATCCTAAACTTAATCTAAGGCGATTGTGAATGATGATGAATATGATGCCCATATGATGTTCGGGGACTCTAGGCCTTTAAGTTTCCTATTTGTCTTAAGTTGAGGAAAAACGCCGAAAGAAAACCTCACCCAGGAAACGAACGGGGATCGAACCCGGGTTCACTGCGTGATAAGGCAGCACGCTACCTCGAGACCGCAGCAGTGGACGAAATATGTAGAATAAGTTAGCATAAAATGTGTGGCATTATTCAACAAATGGGAAACATATGACTCATACAATTGCGTAACTTAACATTGGATTGGAGACGTTTCTAAAAATAATGCCACGGTCTCTTCCCACAACGTGTTTACAATATTATTCCTAACGATTTCACAAGAATCGATTCCCTCCCGGGAAAGCTTCATAATAATTTGTTCTTTTCTAAATGAATTTCCTGTGCATTAAAGTGAAACCATTCTTTAATATAGGCTATATTTGACTTCAGTTGAACTTTAAAATCCACATTTCACATAATAATATTCATTTTTTCTTCATTATCATTTAGTGACGGTCGCATACTGCATCTAATATCTGACACTGTCGCCGATAGTATACATGAATGATATAACAATATTCTGATAGGTTTTTAGAAGTTTTAGATTTAGATTTTTTAGATTTATTTATTTATCCTGGTGGAGTTAAGGCCATGTGGCCTTCTCTTCCACTCACCAGGACAAACATATATTACATCAGAATATAACAATCTTAATTAAGTCTAATATTAAATAGCCATAGATTCATAGCCGCGCGGACATAAGCTCTCCATACATCCCTATCCTGAGCTAATGTTTTCCAATCATTCCTGTAAAATCTACTTCCCTCAAATCATAGTTAATGATATTCTGTCATCTCATTCTTGGTCTACCAACTGGGCGTTTTTCCTCTGGTTTTCCTACAAGAAGCTTCCATGCATCTTTCATTCTCCATTCGTGTCACATGTCCTGCTCATCGCAGTCTACGAGACTTAACTATTCTTAATACATGTGGCTTCCTATAAAGACCACGTAGTTCATTGGTATGTAGTTTTCTCCATTCACCTCTCTTTGTTCCAAAAATGTTCCTAAGAATTTTATTCTCAAATACTCGTAATCTCCTTTACTCCCTTAAAGTAAGAGTCCAAGTTTCACATCCTTAATAGCCTATGTAACAAAACTTTAAAATTCATTCTAGTGCCCGCAATTGTCAACTTTTCGAAACGAAACTAGGTATATATAATTGAAATATAACGAAGATTGTATTCTCCAAAAATCAGTGAAATCCGTCCATTAGGTGTGGGATTTTACCTGAAAGCAGCAATTCGAAAACTGCTCTAGCGTTCGCCATGTTTGCTTTTACTCAACGTTTACTGCATACATACGATTTAATTAACAAAATAAATATATATTTCGTGAATAGAAAAATCCGAACATAAATCAGCCTTGCTGAGGAATTAGCTCACTTTACTCAGCTCCTGCTTTGTCGGAGTAATAGGAGATTAAGGCACCCACCTCTATGAACAATCTGTGATGGTTGTCAGTCCTGCATGATGGCGCCTTTACCATCAGAACCAAGTCTGGTATTAATTTCGATTAGAGGCTGAGTTTACGCTAGCCCATGATGCCGTAATTTAAAAAATCCTGACTCCATCGGGGGTAGCTATTAGTACTATGGGTCTATTTCTCTTATGAAGAAAGCTATACTTTTTAATGCTATGCAAAACTAAATGGACATTAACCTGGTTTGAACCCGGAAATCCCAGATACAAAGGTGAGAGTATAGGCAATAAACCATGTGACCGGCTCAATAGAAGGACTTATATATATCCTCATCCGGTATCATGGCAGCTGCCGCCGTCTTCTGGAAACCAAACGCCATTCCTCTCTGTCCATCCATTGATCTTCCTCCAATCCTCTGATATTCATAGCTGCTGTACCCCTTCTATCCAAGTTTTCTTTCGTCTTCCTCTCTTCCTCCTTTCCAATTTTAGGCAATATTTGCTCTAGCATTCTATTGACATAGCCATACATACACACACACACACACACACACACACACACATATATATATATATATATATATATATACTAGAAGTCCCGGCCACGCGTTGCTGTGGCTAAGGTATACGTTACAAATTTAAATTAAGTTGCTGTCTTTCAGCCAGATTACTTAAAACTAATACTTACACACGAAATTAATAATGTTGAAAATAAAATAAACACTGAACACACTTAAATTATGAAATAATCAATATTTGTAATTCAATTGAAATTCGCGGTTGCAACAAAAATCACAGCCATCTGGATCTCTCTTTGTTAAATAATAAACCAATTACCTTACCAAATTACCTTACTCCGCCATCTGTTAGAATCGTATGGAACTCACAGATAATTACACCGCCATCCGTTAGAATCCGTTAGAATCGTATGGAACTCACAAATAATTACAACTCTTTGTTAAATAATAAACAAATAATTTGCAATAACAAAATAATGCGACTATAAATTTAGTTATAAACTACCCTAAGTCTCAAGTTGGATCAAGCTGCACACAGTGTGCAAACGTTTATTAAAATCGGTTCAGTAGTTTAGGATTCCATCACGGACAAACAACGTGACACGAAATATATATATATATATATATATATATATATATATATATATATATGGTATAAGAAAAATAAATGCCTGGACGGGATTCGAACCCGGATCTCTGAGTCTGTACCTCAGCGTGATATCCATTACACTACCAGGCGAATCCAATTCAAACACTTATTTTTCTTATATATGTATTATACTCTCCATTATTACTAGATGTCGCGAGAACACTGTCTTCACTGCCATTATATATATATATATATATATATATATATATATATATATATATATATATATAATGAAAACATAAAATAAATCGATTCATTATTGTGCTTATATTTTTTTCGTAGACTCAAGGAGTCAAAAAAGGAAAATTGTATTATATTTCAGTGATTAAAAAAATAAATTTATATTATGATTTTCTGTATATTTTGTAAATTATTTCGAATTTTATTATTTTTAATAAATATGTTGAATAAAACAGTGAGTTCTCCTCTGTGGTCTCGGAATAATGTCGTTGCCTCGTACGTAGCAGGCCTGAGTTCAATCCCGGAACTAACAAGATTTCTGGGCAAGGCTTTAGGGGTTTTCCTCACCTTCGCCTGTGATACATATGTCGGGAAACTTTAAGACACGAATTAGAAAACTATCTTCATCACAAGCATCCTGATATTAATCGTCTTGTTTAACATGAATGAATGGAAAGGGCGAATTCTGTACCTTGTCTTAAACTTGGTGTTGTCTCGGTGATGGCTCTTACATTGAGGTGATCACTCATCCAAAGAGGCCCTACATGTCTTTGTGTGATCAAAAAATTGTGTTTTTATCCAGAGTTACAAATCCTCTCCCGACGAGCCGTATCCCTCTAAGATCCGGGGGGGGGGGGCATGGGGCATAATTATAACATGATAAGTTATATAAGGCAGGGGTTAAAATAAGAGAGAGAATAAAAATATTGATCAAACGTGACGGGAAAGATTACGTAATTTGTGTTTGTGAAATTGGGTTTTGCAATGCAACACAGGGCACTTCGATAGTTAGTCATCACTAAATTCAAATAAAACAAATAGGAGCTGTATGCGCAAGAGGACACAGGAGGCTTTGTCGCAGAGCTAAAGATAGAACATGGGAATTGTTGCCAATTTCCTTTGTTTTTTCTTTTATTTCTACGCGATATCATTCCGACATTTTTTTATTGTGCAGAAATTCAATTAGCCCAATTTTCGCACAACACAATTTCTCTGTCATAGATGCATAACCTAAATGTAACTTTCTTGAGATTTATTTTCATAAGCCATTCTCAAAATGTCCGTGATCCACATTACATTACATTTGTAACAGTTTTTAGCGAATTTCGAAGGAATGAATCAATGTTGTTATGATGACTATTTAACTCATGCCCCAAATGGGAGTTCGATGACCAATCACGTTTCAATTAATTTTGTTTTACAACCAATTACAGTCATGTTTAACTTCGATATTTGTCGAATTCTGTTTACCAAAATAAAGAAAGCTCCTCCTTTTTAATATTCTGAACAGGTCAGAGCATTATTTTGCAGTGAGTATCTCTCCAACAAATACATTGAATATAGCTTTCGAACTACACATTTGATAATTGTGTTCAATATTTGTGTTTTTAAATATGATTTTACTGAGTTGTTTCCTACAAAATTAATTAATAACCTATAATGTTGGTTATAATATTCAGTTTGATGTGTTTAATTTTTTCTCCACTAGAGTGCATTCTTACAATATTGCGATCCTATTTGGCAATAAATAATATGATCTAGTTGCAGTGAATGAACAAATGAACCAAACATTTGTTATAAAGCATCGCCGTTTACATTAAATATATTTAAATATTTTAAAATGACCATATTTAAATAATGATTTGTGAGTAAACAGCTTAATTTTTCGTTAAATAGCCCTTACAAATGCCACTCTTGATGTCCAAATGTTCTAGATAAATTTGGAAATCACTCGTGGCATTACTTATGAAAACATTTTTAAAACGTTTTACGTATGTTCTTCGATCCTACCTAGGAGACAGCGAAAATGACTATGATATATATATGTCAATATGGGGGTTAACCTGAAAAGAAAATTTGTAAATAGCTCTAGAGACAGCAGTTTTATATTTTTACAACGAAACTTGGTATATGTTATTTGAATGAAACGGAAAAAAGTCTTCTTAAAAAATTAGTGAAATTCCACCATTGTAAGTGGGGGTTTACCTGAATCCTGGAATTAAAAAGTCGCTGTAGCAGCCGCCATATTTATTTTCTCGGAATGTTACTGCATAAATACAATTTAATAAACAAAATAAATTACGTATATTCTGTCCATCCATACTAATTCTGCCCGAAGGCAGGTCTTTTCATGCTATGCTTGCAACTTTATTAGGATATTGTAGGTGTGGTAGATTCCTGTTGCTTTCCACACCGGTGAAGGATGATGATGATAATGATAAGGGTGATGATGATATGATTTCGGGGACCGTTTGGGCCTTAAAGTTTTCCTGACATTTGTCTTTCAGGTGAGGAAAACCCCCGATAAAAACTCACCCAGAAAAACTGCCCCGACCGGGGATCGAACCCGGGCCCGCTGCGTGACAAGGCAGCACGTTACCTCGAGACCACAGCGGTGGACTGTATATTCCGTAAACCAGTACGCAGTTCCTGCGTGATGGACATTTAATTAACACTGGTTGAGAGGAAGAGAAGTCTTAATGTCCTTGACTGTGCTAGCATGTTCTATGTTCAAACCCCGGTACTGAAAAACCTCGTTTTTCTCAGACGTTAATGCAAAAGCTGGATTAAAATTTCATCAACAAAGCTGATATCATCATACTCATCATTTTACAGTATCATTTGAAAATAGATAGGTTATGACTTTTAATGCTCTCCAGACATTCCCATTCCCACTATTTCAGCATATATCTTTGCTCCTCTTTCTTGAGCATGTTTATATTCTTCAAGAACAAGACATCCTGCTCCTTCTCCTAACACAAAACCATCTCTGATTTCATCAAAAGGTCGTGACGCCGTTTTATAATCTTCATTTCTGGTAGATAATGCATGTACAAGGTTCAATAAATAAGAATACAATAAAAAATGGAAATAAAATATTGGGAAGTAGACTGTTTTGCTGCTATGAGCTTGTGGAACGTTGTTTATGACTCATGTGCACACGATCTATGATAAGCACTATTTTACGCTATGTGATTAAAAAAACATGGGTAATAAATTCAAGTTTCACTATGAAAATGCTAATCTGTTGAATTTTCTCTTAGTGGCGAGTTTTGTGCTTCTACTGATTTTTGTTGTAGCAGTTCTCTTTTGTTACTGATTATTTTGTTACATAAGTATACAATTTTCAATCTCTTTGTGTTGTTTTACGTAAAATGTTCACAAAGGCTATATGCTATAGCTGTTTGCATGCAGAAGGAAATGATGCCGCTGTGAAGTTCTCATTAAAAATACAATGACAGTTCATTTGATTTCCGTAATTTTGAGGTTAGATATTTCATAGAGATTCGTTGAATATTGTAATATGTTATTTCCAGATCCTGTATTGCTTAAAATAGACAGTTTTTTCTTTCTATGTACAGAGAAGAAACGAACTCCAAAATTAACTTTCAGAGGATGTAATATAGCCAAAAGATCCATAGAGAATATAAATTGAATGCAAAAAAGTGATCTACAGTGGGTAATTTAATCAATTCATTAAACTCATTTTTCTTTAATTGACAAAGTAAACCTACTTCTTCGGAGCACTCTTCCATTTTCTCATAGAAAATTATGAACTATGGAATCATTTTGGATGCTTCTGATAAAATTATTGATTTATATGTATTATGCAACCGAATAATAATTTTAGGTTATTTTCCTTTCGGAGCCATTTAACTGTTTTAACAATTTTATGTGTTCTGCACAACTGTACTGGTTATACTGCTGGGTTTGTAGTATGCACATATATTATGATATCTTTATAATGGAAGGCAATGTATACTCAATTCTTACTCTTAGAATATTGGCTAGAATTTTATATTTGTTTATTTTTATGGTTGGTATGAAATAAATAGAAGTTTCCAAGAAAACATTTTAAAAAAAGTCAATCGAATCTGCGTACAACGAAAATGAACATTGACAAAAATTTATATCGAACTACGGGCAGCAATTTTTAATTGTTTTCCCAATGAAACTCGGTACACGCTACTTAAATAAAACGGGACATTTTTCATACATCATTAAGGATGGAGGGTTTATCTTAAACCAGTAATTTAAAAATCATTAGCAGTCGTCATGTTTGTTATCTCGCAGTAAAACAATTAAAAAATTGAGTTCATTAATCAGAAAATCGGACCATTAATGCTGAAAGCTGATATTTTAATGGGAACACTTTTAAGGTTTTATCAGGTACATTTTATGTTATCTCGCAATAAAAATAGGTTTAAATAATCCCCTGTCACTATTAAACCAGGAGGTTCATAACGCGGACATAAACTCTCCATACATCCTTGTCCGATATAATTCTCTGTATAATCCATATTTTTCAAATCACGGTTAATGTTATTCACTCACCTGATACTTGACACATCTAATGGGCGTTTTCCCTCTGGATTTTCTACTTGTCCATTTTCATTCCCCATTTGTGCGGTGTCCTGCCCCTCACAGTTTAGGAGATTTAACTATTTTTATTATGGTTGTGAGGGGTAGTGACGTGTGTATAACCTCTCCTACCCAATTCTCATCCTCACTTTCTCGTGGTACAACCCGTTTTCACAAACGAGGCTCTGAGGACCGAGTCACGGCGGTATAACCGTTCCATTGGGTACTGAGTAAATGCGGTATATCCTAATGTCTGTCCAGAGACTAAAAGGTAGCAGCCCTACCACTGGACTACTTAGCGTCGGGCCAGTAACCTGTCCTAAGGAACTTCAAAACTACTTTCAAGTCTCAACATGAAAAAATCCAGGTGTTTCTCTTGAGGCCGAAACAGGTCAACAAATGGCCTAAATTCGTGAATGTACTATGATGATGATGAACTATTTTTATTATGATTATTGGTCTCTCTTTGGTTAATTTTTTTCCCCCTGCAGACTTTGTTCTTAAATACTCGTATCTTTTCTCCTCCCTTTAAGTATAAGACCATGTTTCGCATCCATATAACTTGGAGAGTAACTGTTGTCTATATTTTTAGTTAACGTTTTTTTTTAGAGAAGTTGGGATAACAAGAGTCTCTGTAATACATAATAGCTTGCGTTTCCAAAATTAAGCCCTCATTTAATTTCTTCTTTGCACGTCATTCCTGTCTGTAATCATGTGTTTGAATTTAATAGCATCTTGAAAATTTCCCTCATTTATCATTTATGCCTATATAATTCATTTCTACTTATGCCCATATAGCCTATTCAGTTTTATTGATATGTATTTACTTCCATCTAGAGTTTCCTAATGCTATTTAAAAGAATGTCTGTGCTAGCTTTTGTATTTCCTTGCGTCGCCTAATAATACTGTATCATAGTTGTCATAAGAGTGATTTCCAAATTATCGATAAATTCACGACTCACGAAGTGAGGAGTGAATTTATCTAGAGAATATGGAAATCAAGAGTGGCATTTGTTAGGACTATTTAACGAATAAAATTAAGCTCTTTACTAAAAAATAATTATTTGAATATACTTACCGGTGTTTTAAAATATTTATATAGTTAATGTAAACGGCGATGTTTGAAAACAAATTAGAAATGTGAGGTTATGTATATTCACTGCAACTCGGTCATATTATTTATTGCCAAATAGGATCGCAATATTGTAAGAATGCACTCTAGTGCAGAAATAATGAAACACATCAAACTATTATAATCAACATTATAGGTTAATCATTTATATTTTGAATAAACAACTCAGTAAAATCACTAAATCTATTCATTATTTGCTATATTCAACGTATTTGTTGGAGAAAAATAATGGTTTAACCTGTTCAGAATATTAAAAAAGGAGGAGCTTTCTTTATCACAGAATCAGGAGCTGATAAAGAGAAATCGTTAAAAAGCGAGGTGAAACACGACTGTCATTGGTGTAAAACAGAATTCATTGAAACGTGATTGGTCATTGACTATATCATTTGCGACATGAGTTATATAGTCAATATAAATATATATTCCTTCAGCAACAACAGATCTTATATTCAATTTGCCGAGGAATTCGCTTAGTTTATGCAGTTCCTGCGTGACGAATTTAGTGATATCAGGTAATATTTAGTTAACTATTATTTTTGCTAGGCGTAGGTGACGAGAAGAAAGTAAATCTGCTATAATCAGGGCGAGACTCGAGCCAGGATACCTCATTAGGAAAAAAAACTATTCGTTTTGTTTATTCATATGCCATTCAATGTTCCCAAGGCCGTACATAGAAAACACACTTGTACATTAGACTGTATATATCCTAGTACTTTGTATGCTTATTGTCATGATCCTTACCTAATATGTATTGTATGGATACCTTTTAGGAAGCCACTTGAGGACACGTGTGTTTATTATGATGACGTCATATTTACATTATATAAAGGCGTGGTGATGCCACTTTGACGTTTCAAGTCCATTATTCAGAGTCCATTTATTACAAGCGCGTTTAGAAACATTGTTTAGGATGTGACATAGAAAATAAAATCCTATTTTAATAGAACAAGAGACGTAAATTTAGAACAAGTTTCCTGTGTTTTATGTACAATAACTTACCACATGTTTAGATTTCATCGCTTTTAACCTGGATTTAGAAAAGAGGTCATTTCAGAAAACATTTTCCTTTATACGAACAGCTCTCGTATTCTTCTCTCTTTTATCTTCCCATTCTTTACGTTATTTTTTTCTTGTGTTTGCTTTACATTTTTCTTTCTCTTCTACGACTCTTTTTTCTTATATTCCTAAAGTAAAGTAAAGTAAAGTGATCCCACAACAAACCCGGAGGCCCTTGGGGTAGTAGGAGGTTAAGGCTCCCACATTTTCTAGACAATCGGCACTTTATGTCAGCCGGGTTGTCAGCCCTGCGTGACGGCCGTCTTTACCCCAGAACAAGCGTCTGGTACTCATTTCCATTAGAGGCTGAGTCGATCCCAGGGCCATAGTGCCGCCAGAGGGTTTGGGTCAGTTTAAAATCCTGACCCCAACGGGACTTGAACCCTCGACCCTCCGGCTTGTAGCTCAGTGCCTTAACCACTACGCTACGGCGTGCCTCTTATACTTTTTGTTTCTAATCTACTTGTTTTTTCTTTTCAATCCATTTCTCCTTTTTCATCTCCTTCTCTCTTCTTTAACTTCTATTTCTTATTTTTTCTTGTTTTTCCTTCTCTTTTCCCTACTACTTCTCCTTATGTTTATTTTTAATCGCATTATCATTATCTTTTCTACTTAATTTTACATCTTCTAGTCATTTTTGTTTTTTTTTCAACTTCTTTTTTGCCCATGGTTTTTTTCTTTTTTTCTTCTATTTCTTTATTATCAGCTTCCATTTTCTTTAACTTCTACATTTTTGTCTTTCCTTTTCTTCTACGGTACATCTTTTTTTTTCATGTCCTTACTTTTCAATTTTTCTTACTTTTTTTGTTTCATCTTCTTGTCTTTTATTTACTTTTTCTTTTACTTCTTTTTTTCTTTTTCATGTCCTTACTTTTAACTTTTTTACTTATTTTTTGTTTATTCTTGTATTTTCTGAAAATTTTTCTTTTACTTCTCCTCCTTTATTTATTCTCCTCTTTCACTCTTCTTACTTATATTATTCTCAAAAATGAACGTTATTATAAATTATATCGTGATCATAAAATAAAAGTATAAATTAAAAGGCTTACGTGCATTTTATAACAATATCACCACAACCAACATAATGCCTCCTTACATCCCCATCCTAAGCTAATGTTTCCCAATCATTCCCTTTATGATTCACCTCTCTCAAATTATGGTTAGTGTTCTTCTCCCACCTATTCTTGACCTACTTATTTTTGCGTTTTCCCTCTAGTTTTCCTACAAGAAGTTTTCATGTCCCTCTATCTTACCCAATTCGTTCCACATGCCTGCTTCTCGCAGTCTACAAGATGCAACTTCTTATTACACCGGGTTTCCCATGAAGATCATGTAGCTCGATAATAATAATAATAATAATAATAATAATAATAATAATAATAATAATAATAATAATAATAATAATAATAATAATAATCCGGTATCATGGCAGCTGCGGCTCCGTCTTCCGGAAACCAAACGCCATTCCTCTCTGTCCATTCATTGATCTTCCTCCAATCCTCTGATATTCATAGCCGCTTGTACACGTTCTATCCAATTTTCTTTGGTCTTCCTCTCTTCCTCCTTTCCATTGGGATCCATTCAATAATAATTTTAGGCAAACTTTGCTCTGGAATTCTTGTGACATGACCATACCACTATATTTTCTTTTCTATAATGTCTATGATGTCCGGCTCTTCTTGTACACCCATAATTACCCTTATTTCTTTATTTCGTATTCTATTCATTCTAGATTTTCCCGCTGATCTTCTTGAAACATCCATTTATGTACATAAAACTCTTTTCATTTCCCTGGTAGGAATTTGTCAAACTTCAGCACCATATGTTAAAACGCTCTTAACTATAGTTTCATATATTTTTAATTTTCTATTTTTGTAATATTTTTGCTCCACCAAACAGTGTTTAAATCATTTATTGCTTGTTTTGTATGTTGCGATTCTATTTTTAATTTCCACTGTGTTACCACTTTAATTGTCTAATTTTTTTCCTAAATAAGTGCATTCAATACTAGGTTATAATAATAGCAATAATAATAATAATAATAATAATAATAATAATAATAATAATAATAATAATAATAATAATAATAATGATAATAATGTAATAATGTCCACCGCTGTGGTCTCGGGGTAGCGTGGTGCCTTGTCACGCAGCGGGCCCGGGTTCGATCCCCGGTCGGGACAGTTTATCTGGGTGAGATTTTTATCGGGGTTTTTCCTCACCTGTAAGACAAATGTCAGGAAAACTTTAAGGGCCAAACGGTCCCCGAAATCATATGGTCATTGCAATCATCATTCATATTCATCTTAGGTTAAGCGATTAGGGACTCTCCTGGCGCACCATTATCATCATCACCCATCATATCATCGGGGCAACGTAACCCCGCCTTCCAGGCGCCCCAACCTCAGAAGTGGGTTACAAGTACGCCATGTCCGGAGAGAAACCAGGAATGTCGAAACACAACCTGGGGCATTTGAAAAAAAAATAATATCATAGTAATTATTAAATTATTATTTTATTGTTATGATTATTATATTATTATACAAATATATACTTATTTTATTTCACTTATTGAAGTAACGAGATGTACATATTACGCCATACTGAATTAATTTCACAACAATGGATCTGAATCATGTGTTTATGACGTCTGAACGCGTAATGTGAGTTGGAGACCTTGATGATAATAATATCGTTATTGCGATGTCCGTTAAAAGGGCTATCACTTGGAATGATTTATTAATACGCTTAAAGTGATACGAACTTGATTCTCACTGCGTCACATCTGATCTTTAGATAACTAACTAAACTCTAACTCAGTGTCACTATCGAACCTGTAGGTTCATGGCCGCGCGGACACAAGCTCTCCATGAATCGTCATCCTGAGCTAATGTTTTCCAATCATCCCCTGTATATTCTATTTCCCTCTGGTTTTCTTACAGGAAGCTTCCATGCTCTTCTTCTCATTAGTGGGTTGGCACCGAGGTTTGAACTCGGGATTTCCCGAATATGTACTTCAATCGCTACCGCTTGAATTAACTCGCTCGGTTTCAAATCATTCCCTGTATAACTTGGCTCCCAATCATGTTATGGTTATTCTACCACCTTATTCTTGACCTGCCTACTGGGCGTTTTTCCTCTGTTTTCCTCCAACAAATATAAATGCTCCCTCGGTTATTATTTGTTATTATTATTGTTTATTATTTATTATTATTATTATTATTATTATTATTATTATTATTATTATTATTATTATTATTATTATTATTATTATTATTATTACCATTTAAATATCATATTTGTCATGCTTAATATGAATGTGTATGTGAATTGTGTGTTTAGTTTTCATGTCGTGTTGTCTTGGAGGTGGTCCTGACATTGAGCTGATCACTCATTCGGGTAGGTCCTCCATGCCCTTGTGCGATCAGAAAAGTATGTGTGTAATCCATAGTTACAATCCTTCTCCCGACAGGTGGTGCCACTGTAAGATTCGGGTGGCGTGTGGCTCGTAAAAAGTACCTATAAGGTGAGAGGTTAAATAGAGTTAATGGAATTGAATTATTATTATTATTATTATTATTATTATTATTATTATTATTATTATTATTATTATTATTATTATTATTATTATTGTTATCCACCGCCGTGGCCTCGAGGTAGCGTGCTGCCTTGTCACGCAGCGGGCCCGAGTTCGGTCCCCGGTCGGAGCAGTTTTTCTGGGTGACTTTTTATCGGGGTTTTTCCTCACCTGTAAGACAAATGTCAGGAAAACGTTAAGGCCCAAACGGTCCCCGAAATCATATGGCCATCATCATCACCCTTATCATTATCATCATCCTTCACCGGTGTGGAAAGCAACGGGAAGCTACCACACCTACAATTCCCTAGTAAAGCTGCAAGCATAGCATGAAAATGTTATGATTGCAGTGAAGGACCTGCCTTCGGGCAGAATTACTATGTATGGATAATAATAATAATAATAATAATAATAATAATAATAATAATAATAATAATAAATTATTATTATTATTATTATTATTATTATTATTATTATTATTATTATTATTATTCTCTATCTATCTTCGGGTTTTTACAGCTGCTGCCGTCTTCCCGTGCCAAACCTCCAAAGCCTACGGTCTTGGGCATCTTCGATGCTTAGCCCTCTAGCTTGCATTACTGTCTTCATGTTTTCCTTCCATGTTAACCTTGGTCTTCCTCTTTTCTTCTTTCTGTTAGGATGCCATTCATATAGTTGCTTCGGCCATCGCTCATCTTCCATTCTTAAAACATGTCCTAACCACTTTAATTCCTTTTCCTCAATTCTTTCAATTATGCTTTCTTCTGCTTCCATTTTGTTTCTAATTTCCTTATTTGTGACACGTTCTAATTTAGACTTTCTGGCACTTCTTCGTAAATAATCCATTTCTAGAGCTATTAGTCTATTCTTGTAGTACTTATTGATTGTCCATACCTCACTTCCGTACATTGCAACAGATTCCACCAATGTTTTACCAATATATTTTTTTGTGTCTTTCCAAATATGCTTATCCCACCATATGGAATTTAATGATGATATTATTTTGCTACTCAATTCAATTCTATGTTTTATGTTCTCTTTGCCTATACCTTCGATGTTATCCATAATCATTCCCAAATATTTAGTTTGTTTCACTTGCTTTATTTGGATTCCATCTTCCAATACTAAGTTTTCTCTTTCATTGCTATTTATTGCCAGATATTCTGTTTTTTGTAAATTTACTGTGAGACCCCATGATTCATATGTGCTTTTCAACCTTTTTATCATGAATTCCATATCAAAATTGTCTTGCGCTAAAACCAGTTGATCATCGGCAAATTGTAATGTCAGCAAAAATCTATTGCCTATTGGGATCCCCATACCTTTGCAGCTTTGTTTCCATTTCGTTAATATAAATTCTACATAAATATTAAATAAAATTGGTGATAGACTGCACCCTTGTTTCAATCCCTTTGAGGTGTTTATAGGATTAGACATTATATTTCCCATTTTAACATAAGCGGAGTTATCTTTATAGGTTTGTTTAATAATTTCTATTAGGTTTCTGTCAATATTGTATTTCTCCAATACTTCCCATAATTTGTTCCTCGGAATTGAGTCATAAGCTTTCTCTAAATCTATCATTGTCAAATGGGTTTCTTCTCCAACTGCAGTCCGTTTTTCAATTAACTGTTGTATTGCAAATATATTGTCAACACATGACCTTCCTGGTCTGAATCCATTTTGATCTTCTCCTAATTTGTCTTTAACATCTTTTTGTAACTTTGTTTTTAATAACTTCGTAAATATTCTATATAATGTGTTATTTATACTTAGTCCTCTGTAGTTTTTTGCGTCTCTTCTATCGCCCTTCTTGTATATTGGTACTATGTAGCTTATTTTCCATTCATCAGGAATCTTCTGTATTGCAATGCACTTATTATACAAGTCCCTCAATCTACCTATTAAATTTTTTGGGCCATATTTAATTAACTCATTTGGTATGTTTCCCGGCCCTGGTGCCTTTTTATTCTTTAGGGTTTGAATTTCTAATTCTATATCTATTGTATCAAATTCCAGGGCGTTCATTTCTATGGATGGATTTTCTGTTGTTTCCATAAACTCATTTCTAGTTTCTGACAGTAAAGCTTTGTAATGTTTTTCTGCGTCTGATTTTGCTAACAAATTTATCTTGCTGGGTCCTTGGTTGGTTTTCAGTGTTTTTAGAAATCTCCATACTTCTGATGATTGTGATCCTCCTATATAACTTTCTATTTCTTGGCATTTGCTTTTCCATAATTTGTTTTTTTCTTCTATCACTTTCCTTTTAACTTTGGCGTTTGTTCTCTTGTATTCTATCCAATTTTCTGTTGTTTTATTTGCCAACCATTCTAAGTAGCATTTTTTCTTCTTTTTGGTTAATTCTTCAATATCATCATTCCACCAATCTTGGGTATTTTGTTTTTTATTTATTGTGCCTAATGCTTCTTTTGCTGCCGAATGTATTATTTCCTTTAATTGATTATATTCTTCTTCTATGTCTTCCTTGTAATCCAAATTCTCAATTTTAATCCTCAGTCTTTCTTTATATAAGTTTTTGATACTATCCTGATTAAATAAATACAGTTTAAATTTTTCTTCCTGCTTCGGTTGCATTGTTGATTCCCTTGCTTCATCATGCACTTTTTTCCCTGTAGGGAATTTGGGGATGATCTGTGCTGTGAGTAGATAGTGGTCAGAACCACAATTTGCTCCTCTTTTAACCCTTGAGTCCTTAATAAATAAGGAAGTATTTTGCTTTACAATTATGTAGTCTATTATTGATTTCTGATTGAGACTAGGTCGTTCCCAAGTAAATTTATGAATATCCTTATGGTCGAAAAATGTGTTTACTATCTTTAATTTATGTTGTTTGCACATCTCTATGATTCTATTTCCATTATCGTTGACTTCTTGTTCCCCATATTTTCCTACTGCTTCATCATTGTTTCTTCTACCCACTTTCCCATTTAAATCTCCCATTAGTATTAATTCTTCATTACTTCGTATTTTCTCTATTTGTTCCACTAATACTGAATAGTACTTTTCTTTCTGACTCTGTGCAGCATCATCTGTTGGTGCGTAGACTGCTAAGAACACCATTGTTCTTCCCATAAGCTTCATTTTAATCTTTAGGCATCTTTCATTAATATGTTCATATTCTGTTATGTTTTTACTGTATTTCTTTTTTACAAACATTGATACTCCTGCTTTAGCTCTTTTTGATTTATTTACACCTGACCAAAAATGTATGTAGTTTCCTAAATATGAATTTCCCGATCCTTTCTTTTTTGTTTCCGTCACTGCTGCAATATCTATATTGTTCTGGAATAATTCTCCTGCTACTTCATTAATTTTGTTTCTAATTCCTCGTACATTCCACGTGCCTATATTCAATGTCCGTTTTCGTTGCTTTTGTCTTTCATACTTTTTTCTGTCCGGCTTTGATTGATTTGGTCTTTTAGCATTTTGTTTTTTTTCTAATGTGTGGGGAGCTGGCCCACAGCATAAACCCCCAACCTGGAGGACCAGGAAAATTTCTGTCTGGGTTTTCCTCCCATAGCCTTTGAAGATCCCTCTTCACCGCAAGGCAGCGTTTCTCTATTTCCCTTAGAGATAGGGTTGCCTCTTCCGCCAGATCCGCCGTGATGAAGGACTCCTTCTGCGCCGACTCTGCCGTTGAGGTCTTCACCGTAACCCTGGCTAGGGGCCCTTACAGAGTACTATCAGTCGGAGCCAACTGAACCCTGGTTTTTTAACGAGGTTGTTACTCCTCCCCCTCCTCCTTTCTCATCCGGGCTTGGGACCGGCCATGGCGGAGTTATTATTATTATTATTATTATTATTAACACTTACTGCCACTTTCCAACCCGTTGATTCATGGCCGCGCGGACATAAGTTCTCCATACATCCCTATGCTGAGCTAATATTTTCCAATCATTTCCTGTATATTCTACTTCCCTCAAATCATGTTTAATATAATTCTCCCACTTCATTCTTAGTCTACCAACTGGGCGCTTTCCCTCCGGTTTCCCTACCAGAAGCTATTATTGTTGTTGTTATTATTATTATTGTTATTATTATTATTAGGCCTATTATTATTATTATTATTATTATTATTATTATTTTAAGGAAGGAAAAGAGTTTACGAGTTCTTAGGAACATTTATGGACCAAAGAGAGATGAACAGACAGGTGAATGGAGAAAACTACATAACAGTGAACTACATGGTCCTTATAGGAAGCCAGATATAGTAAGAACAGTTAAGTCTCGTAGAGTGCGATGGGCAGGGCATGTGGCACGAATGGGGGAATGAAAGCCGTGCATGGAAGCTTCTTGTAGGAAAACCAGAGGGAAAACACCTAATTAGTAGAACAAGAAAGAGGTGGGAAAATAACATTAGTTATGATTTGAAGGAAGTAGATTATACTGGGAATGATTGGAAAATATTAGCTCAGGATAGGGATGTATGAAGAGCTTATGTCCGCGCGGCCATGAATTTACGGGTTCGATAGTGCCAGTGAGTTAGTTATTATTATTATTATTATTATTATTATTATTATTATTATTATTATTATTATTATTATTTTGAAGGTATTATTTTAACAGACTAGTTCCCCCGGAACTGGAAGCAAAGATTCATATACTTCAAACCAACTGAAAAAGGAGATGGGTGGCAACTCTACGCACTGACTAACTTTGCCTTCCGATACTGATTTAGACAAAACTGAATGAAATTCAGGGAAATATGAACATGAACAAGTGTAGATAAATCGTATCTCTCCTGGTCGGAATGAAACCTGGGCCGTCCGCTCTGTAGTCGCTGATCCCCAAGTAACTTGAACTCCATTATAATTCTGGTGTTATCTTCTAATAATAATACTATGTCATGAGACATACTTACTTCACTTTGAAGGTCCACATAGCTCATCAATAAATTGGTCGTTGAGGAAAACTACTAGTAGACTATTGCACAGATTATAAATTTAGTTCTTAAAAAGCAACATTAAAATTTTTCCACCATAATAAATTTAATTTTTTTACATGTTGTTACAAAAGGCGTTGTTTCTCTGTTTTTAATTTCCGTTTTCTTCTATCTAAGCTTCATGGATATCATCATCATCAACAACAAGGATTACGCCCAATGGCCTGTTCCGATCTCATTATAGGTCGAATTGGTCCTTCCATCTCTTCAATTGTCTTCCCAACATTCTTCTCCCTTTTGGTTTATAATTATACATTCTTCTTGGCATGCGCTGTTCATTCATTCGTAATACGTGCTGAAGATAAGCATTTTGATAACTTTTTATTCTTTCACAGAGATTGAATATATTAGGTTCTGTTCTTATATTTTCGTTTTTCTTTTTTTTTTTATCGGTCCTTTGGTACCCTGCTATTTCATGGATATCATTCTTCTATTTGTGTTTAGGTTGCTCCTGGTGGCATCCATTTAACAAGGGAACTATCAACAATTATATGCCGAAACCTACCTTGAAATGTCTCACAGAGAAGCGTTGTGATGTACCAAGACCGTGTCCAAAAAATATCTGCCGTTTTTACATGTCATATGCCACACGGGGCGAACAATGGCACGACCTGCAGTGAGAGGGATTTATGGACCACACTCTTACCTTTTTGACTACTGAAGGGCCTTCCCGATTGAGTGATCAGCTCAATGTCAGGACCTCCTCCGACACAACACACCATTAAAACGAAATACACATGACACACACACACACACACACACACACACCCCTACACTAAATATGGCGAATATGATAATTACGAGTATGATGACCAAATGATGTTCGGGGACTGTTTGGATCTTAAAATTTCTTGAAAATTGTCTTACGGATGAGGAAAAACCCCGAAAAAACCATCACCCATAAATTTGTCCGGACCGAGGATCGAAACCGGGCCCGCAGCGTACGAAGGCAGCGACGCTACCACGAGACAACAGGGATGGACAAACAATTAGCCATTATTTAGTATCAATAGTTGAAGGGCTTAGGGCAGTAACATGCTAAGCCACATTCTCTTAAGAAATGTCATTTTATAATGATAGCAAATAAATGTATTGAAATATACATAAAATCATTCGTAAGTGCGCCAGTGATGAGTTAAAACATATAGACACACAATGTATTATTAAAATCTACTGCCCATTTACTTACTTACTTACTCACTGGCACCATCGAACCCGTAGGTTCATGGCCGCGCGGACATAAGCTCTCCATACATCCCTATCCTGAGCTAATGCTTTCCAATCATTCCCTGTATAATCTACTTCCCTCAAATCATAGTTAATATTATTCTCCCACCTCATTCTTGGTCTACCAACTGGGCGTTTTCCCTCTGGCTTTCCTACAAGAAGCTTCCATGCAAGTCTTTCATTCGCCATACGTGCAACATGCCCTGCCCATCGCAGCCTACGAGACTTAACTGTTCTTATTATATCTGGCTTCCTATAAAGACCATGTAGTTCATTGTTATGTAGTATTCTCCATTCACCTTATTTAACGTTGTACTAGAGCATGCCATAAAATCTTTAGAGGCTGAAGAAGGCCTACAACTCAATGGTATTAATAAGCTGTTAGTTTATGCTGATGATGTAGTACTATTGGCCGATAGCGAGGAGATACTAAAGACCAACATGCACACACTATTGAGTAACACTAAGAAATTAGGATAAAATACATTATATAATGGAAATGGACAACTAATGATTAGGGCTGGGAAAAGTATCGGTTTCAGGATAGTAACTAATATGTACACACATTGTTTACAAAATGCGTGTCTTTGTCGAGCGTTTCCACTGCCTGCTCGGAGCGGAGAGCATGTTCGACTCTCCTCAGTAATAGACCTGTTTGCGTGACGTGGGTTGTATCAGAATGTCGAAACAAAAATTATACAAAGATGAGTCCGCTCTTACACAAAAGCGTACTGTACTAGAAGTATGTGACGAGTAGTGCGTGTCAACGTGCAGTTTGTAAACATAGCTGCCCATTTAGTATTTATAATTTTTTGAAACATTAAATCCTTATATCCGAGAAAGAACAATATGTGGCTTATCATGTTATTGCTTTAAGCCTTTCAATTATACTTTGTTTACATTTTTATTTACGAATGATTGTTATTATTTACCGCGTCGTCCACAAATCTGTCCACTTTTATCCGATTTTCTGGGTTTACCATTAACTCGTAGCGTGCCAAACTAACATGATTTGAATTATCTTTCTTGCATCTAATGCCTCCAGTATTACAAATCGTTACAATTCCGTAGTATTTGTAATTCGTCTTTAGAGCTCCCGCACATTGAACATAATCGCTTATCATAATGATCGGCAATTTTAGAAATATCGATGCCCCAACCTAAACCAAGCGAGTCCTGCGCCTTTCATATGGTTCTTTTGCCAAACTTGTTTTAGGTCTCTTTGTAAACACAGTGAACGATTGCCGAACAACCTTATTGCCTTATATCCACATACCTCCTCCTGATTTTTCTCCTTATATTCTTGCGATTTTCGCTCCCCTTTTTCATACTCTCAATACATCCCAATCTTTCGGAAACACCACCTAACTTCATCCCACAATTTCACATCTATGTACAGCCTTAGAAATATTTGATGGCGCACAGATAATTTTCAAGTCTCAGAATGAAGCCACTGCGCATAATCTAAGATCAGCTATTTGGTTCACAAGTATACGACTATTTGAGAATCTAAATCCGTTCTATTTAGTTGTGTGTCGTGCAATGGAAAACAATTTCGTATAAATAAGTAGTGCGGTAAATACTGAAAATAAAAAAAAAGCAAAACAAATTGAACAAAAGCAAGAAAATTAATTGAAATAAGGACGAGAGAAGAAAAAGCATGACAGCAGGATCGAACACGCAAGCTCCCGCCACTAGAACACAACCATCTCTCCTACAAATTGTCTGTATGAAGCCATGCAGTACTCCAGGACTTGTATAATGAAATTAGATATTAACTTAATTTAAATTAATCAGACGCATTTTGTATTAGTAATGGAAATAAACAATTGTATTATGTAATGTGTTTTGTAAACAAAGTAATGAGACGTTACAATCGTTATTCATCTCTCCTCTCTCTCTCTCTCTCTCTCTCTCTCTCTCTCTCTCTCTCTCTCTCTCTCTCTATATATATATATATATATATATATATATATATATATATATATATATATGAACTGTTTCCTTTAATTGATTCATTTCCATATATTCCATTCCATAGTAATTCTGCCAAAATCACAGCATTTTCATGCTATACTTTGCAGCTTTACTAGGGAACTGTAGGTGTGGTAGCTTCCCGTTTCTTTCCACACCGGTGAAGAATGATGATGACTATTTAACTCATGCCCCAAATGGGAGTCAATGACCAATCACGTTTCAATGATTTCTGTATTACAACCAATCAGAGACGTGTTTCACGAAATAATTATCAACGTTAGGATTATCATATATTAAGCAAAGCTCCTCCTTTTTAATATTCTGAACAGGTCTGACCGTTATTTTGCAGTGACTGAGCCTATAACAAATACGGCTACCAGATTGTATATAATAGTGCTTACATGTCAACATTTGTAGCAATTGATTATACCACCAAAAAAAGAAACACACTGTTTGCACTTTCTTAAATGTATACGACATCAAAAATGAATTAATATACAGATTGATGTGTTTCATTTTTTCTCCACTAGAGAGCATTCTTTACAATATTGCGTTCCTTTGGCAATAAATAGTATGATCTGGTTGCAGTGATAAACAAAAGAAGCAGTAGAAGCGTAGGCTACCTATCGTTTCTCATTAGTTTTCAAACATCACCGTTTACTTTAAATATAAAAATATTTTTAAATAACTGTAGTTAAATAATGATTTGTGAGTAAACAGCTTTATTTTATTCGTTAAATAGTCCTAACAAATGCCACTCTTGATTTCCAAATTCTCTAGATAAATTCACTCCTCACTTCGTGAGTCGTGAATTTATCGATAATTTGGAAATCACTCGTGGCATTACTTATGATAATGATAAGGGTGATGATGAAGGCCGGGTGATTTTCGGGGACCGTTTGGCCCTAAGCTTCCTGACATTTATCTTACAGGTGAGGAAAAACCCCGAAAAAAAAACTCACCCAGGAGCCTGTCCGACCGGGAATATTTTCATATATAGCCTATATATATTATATATATATATATATATATATATATAGGGTTTCCAGTATAAAACCGGACACTCTGCGGCTGGCAGAGTGAAATGCGGACGAGGAGAGAGCGCTGCCTGACGGGTGAAACCCCGTGAGGCGTGTCCGGTTTTATATTGGAAGCCCTGTATATATATATATATATATATATATATATACATACATACACACACATTTATTTATATAACGAAGCCTGGTAAAATGTAGGCATTATGAAAATTAACGACGTTATTAAATAATTATAAATAAAAAAAATCTACCTGACCAAAATCGAACGTGGTCCCGCGTCGTCGGAAAAAGAGCATCTTACCGACTGCTCCATGAAGCGAACGATACGAATACTGTATGAAGAGAAACTTACGCCGTCCGCTTTATACTCAAACGAGTCATAACATTTAACAACGTACTGGTGTGAATCGTTCTTCAAAACTCTTTAACTTTCCATCATCGAGAGTTGTGCCATAATTTTTTTCAAAGGCTGTATCTAATTTGGTAGTCATAACAAATTGTATTAAGCATTATTTGTTCACTTTAGATTAGCCGCAACATGTACTTGAGTACATGAATTTTGCTATTTATGTGGTCCTGAATTGACCCAAATTCATATTAAAATTCACAGTTAGAAACGGTCTTACCAATTCCTGAAGTATATTTTAGAAAATTAGAAGTAAACGTCGCTGGTGTGATGTGTACTGTGTTAGAGAGTAGAAAGTCTCCATGCAACTGATTCAGTGTTTCAGCCATAGTTATGTTATTATTTAGGCCTATCTTTAATTTAATTCTCAGTTTGATGCTAATCTGCAAATATCTATAAAACTAAATATATATTCGCACATAGAAGTACATTATAAAATGGAAGTGTACAGTTAATGACAAATGAGCTTGAAGAAGTGGCTGAATTCAAATACCTAGGAACTGTAATTACAAATAGGAATGAGATGGACAAAGAACTTAAACACAGGCTCAATTTTGAAAATGTATGCTATTATGCATTACAGGGACTATTGTTGTCCGAACTTCTCTAAAAAAAAAGTTAAAATATATATAACTGTTTTTCTCTAGGCCTATTATATGGATGCGAAACATGGACTTTTACTTTAAGGGAGGAGAAAATATTACGAGTATTTGAGAATAAAGCTCTGAGAAAACTCCTTAGACAAAAAAAAAAAAAAAAAACGGGCAGCCGAATGGAGAATACTACACAACAGTGAGCTATTAAAAATGTATACAACGAAATAGCAAATCAAAATATGTACTTACTGCAATTATTAAACATTTAACAATAATAATATTATTATTAATAATAATAATAATAATAATAATAATAATAATATAATAATAATAACAATAATAATGTTTTATTTATTCTGGCAGAGTTAAGGCCATAAGGCCTTCTCTTCCACTCAACCAGCACAAATACAAATAAATATTTGACAAATATAGATATACACTATACTAATTATAAACAATTAAAGATACATTAAATGTAGCAATGTAAATTGCATGTACAAACAACATTTTATACGATAATAACAGTAATAATACTTACGACAATAATAATAATGATAATAATAATAATAATAATAATAATAATAATAATAATAATAATAATAATAATAATAATAATAATAATAATATAAATATGATAAATTATACGGGAAACACCAATTAATATATACCTTACACTGGGTAATAATGAAGTCGAGGTTAGAGCAAATATAAATTTAGTTTTCTTTTAAAAGATGCCTATGTCCGGCAGCCACATGAACTTTATAGGAAACTGGCCATGAACCTACGGGTTCGATAGTGCTAGTGAGTTAGTTTTAGTTAGTTTGATATTAATCTATCCTATATTATTTCGTATTTTATTCTCTTTCTTATTAATTATTTTTTCAGTCTTAGAAGAGGTGCAGAATAGTATAATACAAGGAAGACTGTTACAAATAGAGGTTGAAATGTTTAAGCCCGACTCATTTCAACTCATATTTAAAAGTTTTCCATCAATATATCATACTATATTTTATTTTATACTATGCTGAATTTCTTAATTTTAATTAAATTAATAACATTGTATAAATAAGTTATCGGCCACGGTGGACTAGTGGTTCTGCTCCTTGTCACTGGTCCCGAGGGTCGTGGGTTCAAACCCGGCCGGGATCGATGGGTTTTTTTAGGATGGAAAAATCCAAGGAGCAAGTCCTTCGGGAGGGACTTTCAGCCGTGGGTCCCGAGTCTGAAGATTTTCAGGCTCGTAAAATATCCTTAAGCCTGAATGAAAAGGCCTCTAAGCAAAATTTACCGAATTTTCCCGTCGTAGTACTACCTTGGTTTTCTAGATGTCAGTATGAGGCGGAACACTGACCACGGACCACTCAAATGACACCTATACGAAAACAAGTGTAACTAAATTAGTATGATTCAAATTCTTCCCTGTAGGGGGACAGCGCCTAAATCTCTGTTAAGGGAAACATGGGTTTACAAGATAAATAAGTTATCAACTGTACTATTATGCTGCACACTTCAGGGCCGCCATTTAGAATGTCATATAAAAAATATGAGTTTTTTTATGGCGATTGCGGAATTCCTTAGTTTAATAAGTTTTAACTCAAATATTATATTGAGCAGATTTTATTAAGTTATCATCATCACCATCATCATCATCATTAACTTCACGGATTAGGTCTTTGCCTGTTCCCATCTCACATCTGTTCAGCCCAGCGCTTTCTTGGTCTTCCTACATTTTATTAAGTATATGAATGTATATTATCTTATATATTTTATTAAGTATAAGATAAAATACATTCATCAATTCTCGGGAAGTAAAGTTAATTATTTGCTACTGCGGCAATCAGTTTTCTTCCTCAGGAAACAATGATGCCAATATGAGGTGTATGAAGTATGTATAGTTGTTTTCTGTACATTGAAATGCCTATATTTATGGTAAAGTGCCGTGATCAAGTTTTAAGGGCAAGGAACATGTATTTCAAAGTGACGGATCTGAAATTACTATTTCTACGGATCGTATATATACAATATACAGAGTGTAAATTAATTATACCGCATAAGTTTATCTACGTATAGAGGGGTATTATATAAGCATTTTGAGATAATGAACTAATGACCTACGAATAAAAATATCCAAGTTATGATTCAATTTGTAAAATGGTTGGCACGCCACTGATTATTTCAAATTAAAATGGAAATAATATGATACAGAGACTGTAACTTGCAACAAGCATGCTCCTTTAGCTCAGTGGTTATAGCTATCTAATATCGACGCAAATGTAAGATTTATGCATCACGTTCGAAACTACCTACAGTACGTGTACACTTTTTTTTACCTTTATTAAGTACGTACGTAAATTAGTTACGTACGTAGATTTAATTCTGGTTTAATTGTTTATTCATCATTTTACAGAATACGGTAATGGAATGTCGGCGCAGTACACGAGTTATAAAACTATCTATATACGTATTGTAGCTTACAGACAATGTTTGAAAGTTGTAATAATCTATATACGTATTGTAGCTTACAGACAATGTTTGAAAGTTGTAATAATAATACGCATACTGTAGAGTGCAATATATTTTGCAAATAAAATGTGTAATTATACTTATATACTTAGATAAATAATAGTGCAGTGATTTATATATATATATATATATATATATATATTATAAATATATTTTTGACATTTGGCAATGAAGGCAAATATGATATGAAAAGAAAAAAGAATGCTTGAGTCGGGATTTGAACTCGAGTCTCTAAAGTTTTAGAGACTCGAGTTCAAATCCCGACTCAAGCATTCTTTTTTCTTTTCATGTTATATATATATATATATATATATATATATAGTATTTTTAATATTGCTTGAGTTAAAATGAGTCATGATACTCTACATTTTAGTTTTTATATTGCCGAAAATTTTGTGGTAAAGGGTTTGAGAACTGTAATAGTTCATTTTCCACACTTATTTTAATAATATAAACATATCAAATTCATCATAGTATGAAATAAATAAATTTATAATATAGAAATGGTCCACCGCTGTGGTCTCGGGGTAGCGTGCTGCCTTGTCACGCAGCGGGCCCGGGTTCGATCCCCGGTCGGGACAGTTTTTCTGGGTGAGGTTTTCATCGCCGTTTTTCCTCACCTGTAAGACAAATGTCAGGAAATCTTTAAGGCCCAAACGGTCCCCGAAATCATATGGCCATCGCAATCATCATCATTCATATTCATCATCATCATCCTGCCAGGTATTAGTCCTAGAAGAACTGTTAAGGCCTGATGAAGCGGTTTTCGTGCCATCTTTTCATAGGTCGACCAAGTGACCGTTTCCCATTTGGACATTAGTTCATTATTGCCTTGGGGATTCTGGATCTAGCCATTCTTGAGACATGTTCCTTCCAGTTTAGCTGATATCTGGAGATGTAGTCCAGTATTGGTGACGAAGGATTTCTACATTTTTCTTTCGATCCCATTTGGTGTTCGGCGCATAAATTTCATCTCACAAGCTGTTAGTCTGCTTTCATCTCTCGTCCTTATAGTCCATGCTTCACTCCATCATTCATATTCATCTTGGGTTAAGCTTAGGATTAGGGACTCTCCTGGCGCACCATTATCATCATCACCCATCATATCATCGGGACAACGTAACCCCGCCTTCCAGGCGCCTCAACCTCAGAAGTGGGTTATAAGTACGCCATGTCAGGAGAGAAACCAGGAATGTCGAAAGACAACCTGGGGCATTTGAAAAAAAAATATAAATGGTCCCATGTTATATTTTAGAACCTTTCTTTTCGAAAATTTCGCGTCTTTCTTCAAAAACTTTGTTCCATCTCAAAAAATCCTGAGGTAATTAGTTCTGAGAAACGAAAATTTGTAAAGTAATGTTTGTTTCGCAGACGCACAATACTGGCAAACTCCTTTCCGTAATTTAGCTTAATAGGAACTTTTTTTCATACGTAAGAGGAACTGGCTTTGTACGCCAGCGTAACTTCCTGTAATTTTCCATTACACTGCATTTTACTTTGAACAGTCTTATTTTTTCAGTGAATTCCGAAGGAATTAAGTTATTAAGGTTATTCTAACGAAAATATTTTTGAAACTCTTCTACATACCGACAATGAAAATGACAAAACATTATAGGACATTATATATATAATGAACATGAAAAGAAAAATAAACGCCTGAACCGGGATTTGAACCCGGACCTCTGAATTGATATTTCAGTGCGCTGCCACTTACATTATCCAGGCATCCTAGCACAAACATTTATTTTTACTTTGTATATATATCCATGGTATCTTTACCTTGTCGTGGTGGAGTGGTTTGCGTTGCTTAAATGATCCCGAGAGCTATGCCGACGGTAGCATTGCTGCCGATAGTGTTACCCATGCCGGACTGGTCGAAGGTGATAAGCCAGACGAAAAAAGTACCTTGGTCGAAAGAGTGACGATCTTTCACCGTAAAAATACAACCGTCAAGAAATGCGGACATGGGTTCAACTGGGGTAAAATTTTCCGGAGGTCAAATAGTCCCCCATTCGTATACAGGGGATGATTAGAAAACATTGGCTCAGGATAGGGATATATGGATAGCTTATGTCCGCGCGGCCATGAACCTACAGGTTCGATAGTGCCAGTGAATTATATATATATATATATATATATATATATATATATATATATCCTATCATGAGAGATAGCGGGAACTCGGTCTCACTGCCCTCTAGTGGCTACTATAACAAGTAAGCAAATATATATATATATATATATATACATATTAGTACTTCTGCCCGAGGGCAGGTCTTTCACTGCAATCGTGGCATGTTTATACTATGCTTTGCAGCTTTACTAGGGAATTGTAGGTGTGATAGTTTCCCGTTGATTCAATTAAGAGGGAGAAATTATATATTATCCTGCTGGAGTTCGGAATTCCTAAAAAGTTAGTTAGACTTATACGAATGTGTCTAAATGGCACAAAGAGTAGGGTGCGTGTAGACAAACAGTTTTCGGACACCTTTGAAATCCAGAATGGGTTGAAGCATGGAGATGCACTATATCATCTACTATTTAATTTTGTACTAGATCATGCCATCAAATCTTTAGAGGATGAAGAAAGCCTATAACTCAATGGTATTAACAAGCCGTTACTTTATGCTGATGGTATAGTATTATTGGGCGATAGCGAGGAGATATTAAAGGCCAAAACGCAAATCATTATTGAGTAATACTAAGAAATTGGGACTGGAAGAAAATATCAATAAAACTAAATATATGATCACACATAGAAATATCTTCATTATACAATGGAAACGGACAGCTAACGACAAATGAGGGAAGTTTTGAGGAAGTGGATTAATTCAAGTACCTAGAAACAATAATCAAGAATAGGAATGAGATGCACAAAGAAATTAAACGTAGGCTCAATTCTGGATATGCGTTGCTATTATGGCATTACAGAGGAATTTTTGTTGAAATGTCCTAAATCCTTTCTAAAAACGTTTTTTAAACTGAAAATATATAATAACTATTATTCTACCAGTCTATATTATATGGATGTGAACCATGGACTCTTACTTTATGAGAGGAAAGGAAGATTATGAGTATATGAAAATAAGGTACTTAGGGAAATGTTAGGACCAAAGTGAGATGAAACATTGAACACGTGAATGGAGAAGACTACATAACAGTGAGCTAAATTGGCCTTTATAGGAAGTCCGATATAATAAGAACCAGTTTAATCTCGTAGACTGCGATGGACAGGACAGGTTGCACGAATGGGGAATGGAAAGACGTGCATGGAAGTTTCTTGTAGGAAAACCAGAGAGGAAAACGCCCAGTTGGTAGACCAAGAAGGAGGTGGGAGATCAACATTAACTATGATTTGATGGAGGTAGATTATACAGGGAATGATTGGAAAGCATTAGCTCAGGATAGGGATGTATGGAGAGCGTATGTCCGCGCGACCACAAACCTACGGGTTTGATAGTGCCAGTGAATAAGTAAGTAAGTAAGTAAGTAAGTAAGTAAGTAAGATAGTTTCCCGTTGCTTTCCACACCGGTGAAGGATGATGATAATGATAATGATAATGATAAGAATGATTATGATGATGATCATATGATTTCGGGGACCGTTCGGGCCTTAAAGTTTTCCTGACATTTGTCTTATAGGTGATAAAAACCTCACCCAGATAAACTGTCCCGACCGGGGATCGAACCCCGGGCCAGCTGCGTGACAAGGCAGCACGCTACCTCGAGACCACAGCGGTGTGTGTGTGTGTGTGTATATATATATAGGCTTATATGCCATGGTTCTGAAAAATAACGAGGCCGCCACACGCATTTTTCGAAAATCAGCAAATTCCGACCATTACAAATGGAGGTTTAGCTAAATATTCTTCTTTTTCTTCTTCTCCACCGTAATTTAATCTTTCGCGTTGTAGGTATGTTTACATTCACCCGTTAAGTTGGACCATAAAATTAGACTTCGTGAGGAATTAGGTAACTTTATGCAGTTCCTATGTGACGGACGTTTTACTATGACTAACTTGCACTATCAAAACCCGTAGATTCATGGCTGCGCGGACATAAGCTCTCCACACTTCCCTAATCAATGCTTTTCAGTCATCCGTTGTATAATCTACTTCCCTATAATCATGGTTAATGTAATTCTCCTACCTCATTCTTAGCCTACCTACTCGGCGCTTTCCTTCTGGTTTTCCTACAGAGTTTCATGGTTCTCTTTCATTTCCCATCGCAGTCATCGAGACTTAACTGTTCCTATTATGTATGGTTTCCTATAAATGTCATGTAGTTCACCATTATATAGTCTTACTCATTCACTAGTCTGTTTCTTTTGATCCAAAAAATGTTCGTCAGTACTTTATTCTACAATGCGAGGTTGGATGGGTAATTGTTATTTATAACGATATTGAGGTAAGAGTAGCCTTTAACGTCTCAAGCAAATAAATTGTAAATAAGTTAACCTTGATGCGAGAAAGTTGAAAGCCACACGCGGAAACGCTCCGCAGCCTGATCGTACGATGTTACGAGTATGTCAGGTGATGCCTCGCCACCGCCTACGTCATTCCATTTCAAGTTTCCCGCACAGTCACATTCTTTAACGAATTCCTTCTTTTGAAAATCTCTAGCAGAGTTACCTACGGCACTATTATTATTATTATTATTATTATTATTATTATTATTATTATTATTATTATTATTATTATTATTATTATTGTTATTATTATTATAGTGGTTATGCTCCTTGCCTCTGGTCCCGAGGATCGCGGGTTCAAACCCGGCCGGGGTCGATGGATTTTTTTAGGACGGAAAAATCCAAGGAGCAAGTCCTCAGTGGGTTCCGAGTCTGAAGATTTTCAGGCTCGTAAAAAATCCTTAAGCCTGAATGAAAAGGCCTCTAAGCAAAATTTACCGAATTTTCCCGTCCTAATACTACCTTGGTTTCCTAAATGTCAGTATAAGGCGGAACGCTGACCACGGACCACTCAAAATGACATCTATACGAAAACAAGTGTAACTAAATTAATATGGTTCAAATTCTTCACTGTAGGGGGAGAGCGCTCAAATCTCTGTTAAGGGAAAAACGGGCTTACAAGATTATTATTATTATTATTGTTATTTATTTGTGCTTTCATTATCAGCTATTTACTATTATCAATTTAACTATTAAGTAACTTGGTATATATTTTGTAGCCTGAGTCCGATAGGCTTATTCCTCTGAAATTATCACACAGATGGCGTTTATTGACTTGGGGAAAGCATTTGACAAAGTAAATAGAAACAAATTATTAGAAATTCCCAAATATGATGGAATCCCAGACCAACTGATAAAAGCTATATATGATATTTATAAGGATATTTACATCCAAGTTAAGATTGATATATTAAAATCTCTGAATGCAGACAAATTAATCAAGGAGTTAGACAAGGATGTGGTCTTTCACCAATGCTCTTCATAATATACATGAACTCAATTGTTATGGAATAGGGGCTACAACCGTGTGACAGTTTACCATTTGATATATTATATAATTTAGACACCCTGTTACTTGTAGATGACATTTTATTTATAGCGAATTCAGAAGATGCCGTACAACGTTCAGTCCACCCTTTTCACCAAATTGCAATAAACTACAACATGGAAATCTCAACAGGAAAATCTAAAATCATGGATTTCCTAGAGAAAGACCCAGTTCGCAGTAAAATTGTTATTAATAATAAAATATTAGAACAAACTAACACATTTAACTACCTCAGATACCAAGTTACATTCGAAGAGGAAAAATATTTTAGTCAAAAAATTATAAAATTTAATAGAGTAACAGGAATTATAAACAATATTTTCAAGCCAAACACAGTGCAGCAACACACACGAGGTAGAATTTATAAAACACTGGCCAGACCCATATTATGTTACGGCAGTGAGGCCTGGACAATTCGCAGTGTAGAGGAACAAAGACTGCGACGGAAATGAAATTTATGAAACGTACTGCAGGCTACTCAAGAACAGACCATAAAAGGAATTCTAAGATTCTCAGAGAATTACAAACAGAATCAATCATGGAATATGTACAAGAATACAGAAACAACTGGAAATATCATGTAAGAAGAATGATCAGAACAAGAATACCACGTCAAATCTTAAACTACCAACCACAAGGCAAGAGGTCATTGGGCAGACCCTTCAAACGTTGGATTGAGACCGAAACAGACCACTATGTTAGTCACATGAAAGGAAGGAGAAGAAGAAGACGAAGAAGAATTTAACTATTATAGATAATTCATAATATCTGTATAATTTAATTTAGGTGAAGTGGAAGGGAAGACCTTAACTCCATCAGGTAAAATAAACCATTATTATTATTATTATTATTATTAACTAACTCACTGACACTATTGAAGCCGGAGGATCATAGCCACACGGACATAAGCTCTCCATATATCCCTATCTTGAGTTAACGTTTTCCAATCATTTCCTGTATAATTTACTTCTCTCAAAACATGGTTAATGTTATTTTCCATCTCATTCTTAGCCTACTTAATGGGCGCTTATTATTATTGTTATTATTATTATTTTTTATATTTTTTATTATTCCGGCTTTTACAATGAATATACATTTTTCCGGTACCCATGTTCACACTTAACTACACATTTGTTTCAATACATTTTTCCATTCCTGTCTGTTCATCCATATATCTTCTTATATTTCCCATTCCCTCATAGCTTCATTGATTCCCTGAATCCACGTAATAGTTGGTCTACCCTTCTCTTTCCTTCTCTGTGGTTCCCAATCCATGATTATCTTAGGCAGTCTTCCTTGTTCCATTCTTATTCTTATTCTTCTTCTTCTTCTTCTTCTTCTTCTTCTTATTATTATTATTATTATCATCATCATCATTATTATATCAGCATAATAGCAAAATCCTCCTTACAATATAGCAGTAAAAACTGGACTTTGAATTCTATACATAAAATCAAATTACAAGCAGCTCAGATAGGCTAAGATTTTTCCTTCTTCTTTTAGGCCAAGTAGGTTGGATAAAAAAAATTGATATTCGTGAAAGGCTAAAAGTTCAAAATATAGTATAAAATATCCAAACATACGAAAAATATAATTGGTTAAATCGCTCCACAGAATGGATACAAATCGTTTACAAAAGAAGGTATTCCATAATGAACATGAACAACGTTGAGGAAATCAACATCTTGAGATACAGGAACAGGCTCAACTGATCCTGAGCCTAAAATATGACTGATTAATTTATTATTATTATTATTATTATTATTATTATTATTTTATAATAGAGCAGAGGATGGTGGGAATTTTTCGCCACTCATTTTTATCAAGATGCACTGATGCTCAGTCATTTAAATATTAATTAATTACCCACCCTTGGTAAAACTCGGTCGGAGCGTACACATAACTAGCTCCATGCTTTATTATCAAATAATTCAGCGCCTCTATCGCACTCATGGGATCATCTGGTTTGTTTAACGGGTATCTTTAACGTGTCGACCGCTATGGTCTCCAGGTAGCGTGCTGTCTTGTCACGCAGCGGGCCCGAGTTCGATTCCCGGTCGTAACAGACCTCGGGGTGAGGTTTTTCCTCACCTGTAAGACAAATGTCAGGAAGGTTGGACCCAACGATCTCCGGTCATTATCATCATCATCCTTCACCGGTGTGGAAAGCAACGGAAAGCTACCACACCTACAATTCCCTAGTAAAACTGCAAAGTATAGCATGAATGTAGTGAAAGACCTGCCCTCGGGCAGAATTACTATGGATGGATGAATATATATATATATATGTGTGTGTGTGTGTGTTATTAAATTTTCGACATTTAGCATTGAAGGTAATTTATGATATGAAAAGAAAAATAAATACATGAGCCGAAATAAATCTTAGAATGTATCGGCATAACTTAATATTTACCGTTATATGCTTAAATCCCCGTAATATCTTATCACAACGAAACTCAGAATACGTTATTAAAACAAGCGAGGAAGTTATTCTCGAAAAATCAATGAAATCTGTCCATTAGAAGTGGGGGTTTACCTGAAACCCGAAATTTAAAATTGTCTCTAGCAACCGTCATGTTAAGTTCGTCGCAATGTATACCGTACAATTGAATTAACCATTAAATTGGCAAATGTATCCTATAATGTTTATTATTTTTAATAAAGTAATGAAAAATTAATTGGTAGATATTTAAATGGGTGTCAAATTATGCAACGAAATGAAATGGTAACAACTTACGGTTATGCATGAATTGTTTTCACTGCTGTCCGACAGTTTTTAATAAGTTTACATAAGAGATTTAGTATCTTCAATTTAATTATATATATATATATATATATATAGATATTATAAATATATTTTTGACATTTGGCAATGAAGGCAAATATCATATATATATATATATATATATATATATATATATATATATATTCCGTAAACCAGCAAAAATGGACCATAAATTCAACTTGATGAGGAATTCGCTTAGTTTTCGGGATTTTTACATATTTATTTTCGATTCATCTTATTTTTAGGATCCAATTAAAAACATAAATGAAGAAAATCACTTCAGCAACTATTTAAATAATTTGTGTTTATTTTTAATTGAAGGTATTCAAATATTTTCACATTCCAATGTGATTATATAAAAAAAGAAACTCCATGGCGTGACAAACCTATAAGCCTCTTGGCCTACCAGCTGACTCCTGGTCTCAAATCAACACGCATTTATCACAGAGGTAGAAGATCATCTAGCCACTATAGAGGTGACATGTGATCAGCTATAGCTGGTTTTCTCCAGCTGGAGCCGCTACTTATTATAGCTACCCAAATTGAAACGATGCTGGGTGGGCACCGGCCACATACTGGCCGAAATTACATGAGAAAATTTCTTCCCCATAGGAATTCGAACCAGTGAAAGTCACGTAGCTCTTCGCCAAGGCACCATGCTTTAACAACTCGGCTACGACGCGGGGCACATGCGCTTATAATAAACAATATTCCATATTACAAATAGTGAAATATATAATAATATCTGAACTTGCACAACGGAGGCGCTATTCTTCCTTCTGGATTCTTCGATCTAACTTTTACCAGCTCGCTTCGGTAAATCCTGAGGTTTACTATCATTATCATAATCATCCCCGGCGTTACAACACTGGTTGAATCTTGACCGTCTTAAGAATGTATTGCCATTGGTTCCTATCAATCGCCTTATTCCTCCATCTCCTGACACTCATGACTCCCTCCCAAACACAATCCAACCATCTTCTTCCTTCAGGATTCGCTGTGAAGATTTGCTTTACTGGATTATTCTAGTCCATCTGGATTACTTGACCCGCTCTTCTCAATCTGTTTATTTTAATTTTTTAACAAAATCTTTGTCTTTATACAAATTATAAATCTCGCAGTTAAACCAATATTTCTAGATAAAAAACATAAAAAAATCAAAGTCCTATAGAACAACAGTGCGCACGCGCCAGAGTTTATAGAGCCAGTGATAATCCACTATCGAACCACATATCGATTATTATTGTCTGTCCAACGTATCTGTGCCCCCGTAAGATATGCGAACTAAAGCCTACTTCCACTTCTGCCTCGGCAAATCATTTCCCTCCCTACATGTCTATTTCTCTCTTGCATTTGCACTCCAGTGTTGTCAACTCAACTCCAACCTTGCATTATTCAATATTCAGCCATGGCACTGGGGGAAGTTTGGCAACATCACTACTCAATGGCTGCTGTTTGCGTAGTGGGAGGGGAGTGCGGTGAAATTGTGTGAGTATAGACGTGTTCTTTTCTAAGAACGATGTCAGCGCTGTAGGGACACAGATCCGTTGGTCGGAGTATATCGTTGTTTCGATTATTATAGTTTTTTATGTATTTAGACATGTTTAAAATGTAACGAACCTAAAAGCTAACTAACTCACACTTAACCTAATTCAATTACTCTAACCTAGGTTGGATCCTATGAAACGCCCTTTTTTTCACTCCTTAATAATCGCAATTATCGATAACCCACTGGTTCCAACTGTAGGCTATACTTTCTGGAGAAAATAGCAAGTCACCATCACAATATGTGTATCTGAATAAATACTTAAAAACTCTAAAATAAAGTTATAAAATTGTTTTAAATATTTAAAAATATTACTAAATACCGAAGAAGAGTTATAATTCACAATAAACTGAAAAATCAAGGGTAAATCAATCTAAACTTGAGCCAAACATACATCTACTAAGATATCTCAGAAATTTGACGCTACCTTAATGGTAAATATTAGGTTACATCGGTAAACATGGTTGAAAAATTATAAATATTTCAAGGAATAGAAGGTAAACTCTGCTCGTGTCCGACGAGATACCAGAATAAGGGATGAGATGAAATGAGCTGTTCTATTGAAGATCTGTGACATTTATGGATGCCGGCTGACCAGGCTTGTCGCACCATCACAAGGACAAATCAAATTAAACAAAATAAGTGACATAAGTATGGAGAAGAGATAGAGTAACTAAATAATTTAACTAACTCACTATCGAATTCGTTGGTTCATGGCCGCGTGGACATAAGTTCTCCATATATCCATATCCTGAGATATTTCCCAATAATCCTCTGCATAATTTATCTCCCTCAAATCACGATTTTCCTATGATTTTCCTACAAGTAGTTTCCATGCCTATCTTCCATTTTCCCATCCGTGCTACACGTCCAGTCGATCGCAGTATACTTTAACTGTTGTTATTACACAAAATTGTAGTTTCCTGTAAAAATCATATAGCTCCCTGATGTGTAACCTTCTCCATTCACCTGCCTGCTTGTCTCTAATTGGTCCATAAACTTAATTCTCAAATAATCAATATTTACTGGAAGGAATATATTATTATATAAAACCAACTTGATGCATTTTATTCATACAAAATTATTCTTTCTTCAAACTTTTGTAGATGTTATCATGAGAAAAATTAAATACATATAATTCATTTTAATCTATTTTACAGGTTTCGATATCAGTAATAAATGTACATCTATAAATATGAACAACAAAATATCTCTCTTTGTTTCAGGACATTTCAATTTGAAGTTGACGCTACTGTTTTGAATATCTACCGCAAGATAGCAGAACAGTCGCAACTTGGATAGCAGCTGTTCGTCTGCAGACGACTTTCCTAACATCGATCTGTGTGCGCTGTGTGTCTTTGTGATTCATTGCGAGAGGATTGCATGCAAGGAATGTTTGAAAATTAAGGACGATTTGCAGGATTTCCTGCTTTGATATCGTATTCAAGAGTGAAAACAACTTACTGTGTGATAACACAAGCGCTATGTAGTGAATTGTGATTATTTTCTGTTTAAAATTGTTATCGGCGTCATCTTGACATTTGACAATTTGAACCAGACGAAACTTGCAGAAACCTTCAATCGGTTTGGCAAAAACTTCCTCTTAGTCGTTCAGAATATTAATATAACTTGATTTAGTAATTTGAAAATTAGAAGCATTTTTGAGATTAAGTGAATAGTTTGAGGACATTGAACTGTAGTTAATTTTTATGTATCTGTGAAGGATAGCTTGTGTAAACTGAAATATTAAAGCAGATACTTCATTTACATAAGAACATTTTCGACGAAAGACATTTGTCAGAATGTGTAGCGCGTGAAGAGTGAGAGGAGGTTTATCAGGATTATTTCGCGCATAGGAAAGTTCAAATAAACTCTGCTGTAATGTACAGTATGAACTACATTGGTAAGTTCATAAGCAACTTTCGAGACTTCTACAATGAAATCAATGCAGCTACATTGACAGGAGCTATAGATGTGATAGTGGTGGAACAACCTGATGGAACGTATACCTGTTCACCATTCCACGTTCGTTTTGGAAAATTGGGAGTCCTTCGTAGCAGAGAAAAAGTGGTAAGTGCAATTTTTGGTCAGACAGGCTTAGGCTACATATTTTGACACTACATTAATATTTGGTAATTAGTGTAACCATACATTATAGGAGATACCTAATAACTCAATGACATTTTAGTTTTTTGTTTAATCTAATACAATTGCCAAACTGACAATTCCAAGAAGCAGCACTTAAACTAGCATGAAATATTTTCAAAGTCCTATAGAACAACAGTGTGCATGCGCCAGAATTTATAGAGCCAGCGATAACCCACAATCAAACCACATATCGATTATCATCCTCGATCACTATCCGTCGCTATGAAATTTAAATGTACAATATTTGCAATAAATCCCCAAATCTATGTTAAAAAAATATATTAATAATATTAAAATTGCCAAACGTTTATTAAAAATGGGTTACACTTACTTATCACTCCCTAACGCTGATCAAACCAGCAATAACCCAAAACAGCGATAGAAAAATCATAGACTAAGTAATATACTCTGTGGAGAAAATAGCAGTTAGCATCTACAATATTGTCTAACAGTGTCATAATATTGTGATTTGCATATTTAAATAAATACTTCAAAATTGTCTAATAATGTTATAAAAATTCTTTGAAAAGTTTATAATATTAAATAATGTTAGTAAATACAAAAGAAGAGCTATAGTTTACAGCATTTTAACTGAAAAATTAAGCGCTAGTAGAAGTGCAGTTGGGTCGGCTAAATAATTAAATTATTGGAGTCTTTTTGTTAACTTTTTAAGTTAATTACTTAATATATTTGTTTTTATTTGTAGTTAATAATTTTAGTTTTGAATGAACAGTGATAATTATGATGAAACAATGCATGAACAATGTAGGGGTTTACTAAAGGAATGCGAACTGAACTATTTTATAGTGATTTTTTTATTATAGTATTATACTATTATATTATAATATGATCATGACATCATTTGTATTGTTCGAATATTAGCATTCAGATGTTTTATTTGTGAAAATGACTGAGCAATATTGTCAGTTATTATTTTTCGATAAAAATTAATAAAGATGATAGATGCAGTGCAATTTAAAATCATTTTGTTTGTAGTATATGTATTCATTAGAATATATTAAGTTATAAAACATTATTATCCTATATGAGACAAAAGTTGTAAGACCAAAAAATCTTAAAACCTAACCAACCGAATTTCAAACTAACCAATATAATCTAAGCTAAAAAAAAAGGACAGAATATGGAAGGTTAGGATGAATATTTTTATTGGAATTTTGTTTTAAGATTGATGGTAACGTGTGTGAAATAAAAATAAAATTGTTAATTATTGAAAATGTATTTCAAATGAACTGAACAGATACTTATATTTGAAGAGAAAAATTATATACCCAAACTGGGACTTGAACCCAGGACCTTTGGCTTTCTGGGCCAAAGCTCATCTGACAGAGCTACTGGGGCGAGTTCCAATTTGAATGTAAGTTTTTCTCTTATATACATTGTAAAGAGAAAAATTTGCGTTCAGGTTGGAACTTGCCCCAGTAGCTCGGTCGGTAGAGCATTGGCCTGGAAAGCCAAAGGTCCTGGGTTCGAGTCCCAGTCTAGGCATATAATTTTTCTCTTCAAATATGATTTATCCATTGGTGAGTTGATGAAATGAATAATAAAAACATTGAGATACTCATATTATTCATACATTGTAAGGTAGATGTGTTTCTTGCTTGTAGTGTCTAAATAAACATGAATTTGGAGAATACATATTGATGGATGCTGTGTATTTGTGGTCACAGAATACTTTTTTTTTTTAAATATGGCCAATGTAAATATAGATTGTGCACCAGATTCCTGCATTAAGTTACAAATCCCTCTGCAGTACACCCTTAGACAAAAAAAATGAGTCATCTCTTTTTATGTGGCATGAACTGAGTGAAGATACTCCTACGTGCCCTATTAGGTCAGCAGTAAAACGTGCGGTCACTGTTTCTGTTAATGAAGGTCACAGGTTCGCATCCTCAATTATGTAGTTTTTTTTCGTGGTATTTGTATTAAAATATTTCATGAATTAAATACATTTTATTTTGACAATTGAACTAAATCAATGTTAATGTCGTTATTGTAACAATTATTTTACCACATTCAGGGTTTGTTCTAGGTGATGTCAATGTATTGATTTTAATAGACTGATGTGCACACGTTCTGCGCAAAAGCAACAGCCTCTAACAAGTTTGTTTTTAATGAACTCTAATTGTCCTGCAGATGCACGAAAGAAGAAAGATGGCTTATGGGCACAAATTCAGGACATCTGGGATGCTCTAGCCAAAAGTCCACGTGACTGTAGAAATTTGGTTGCATCAATGCCCTGCAGATTGAGGGCGGTAATAGATGCTGAGGGTTCATACACCCGAAATTAATTTTGTTAAAGTTTTCATTTTAGAAGATATTATTTTCTTTCTTCATTTAATTATTAGTAGGTTTTCATTTATGAGTTTTGTGTGTGCATTAAAGCCATAAAACTCAAATATAAAATTAAATATGAAACTATATTATAGGCGAAATGCTATCCTAACATTCAGTAAAAAAAAAAAGTAGAATGGGAATCGAACCCATGAGGTTACGAACGCAGATGTTGTGTGTTAAACCTCTTGACCACGGAAACACACAAAGGCAAGCTCTCTCTTTTATGTTACTTGAGTGTGCACTACGTTAACTAAAAAACAACACAGTACAATTACTGAAAATGTGTTAATGTGAATAAGGCTTCTGCGAGTGCTCATGAAGTTCCCCGATCGGTTGATAGAATCAAGAGATGACTAATTTTTTTTTGTCTAAGGTTGATAGTGATTCATCTATCGGATGAGGATATTAAGCCCTGGCGACTCCCTAGGTACTTTTTGACAGAAGTAGGTATGTGGCGGCACCAGGTTTCACCTTCCCCCTTCTATTCATTGTCATCCCTCATACAACACACTTTACACGACAGAAAACATACATTCATCCTATACTCCCCTCTGTACATAATACAAGAATGCATAATCTAGGGTGAAATGGTTCGTAAGTTGGAAATAATTTTTTCCTATGGCTATCACAGACCAAATCCAGCACTTGCCTCCTTTTGGGATTTCTTAAGCAATCTGAAATAGTTATTCTTACTTTCCTGTAGATGTCGAGACTGTTGTGTTACCTCAGGAGCTTGCATTAAAATAACAGGTCTCATTAAATGATTTCGTCTCTATAACCAAGAATTAATATTTGTAGGAATAACAATTATATTAATAACAATAATTCAATGATGACAAGAGATTGTGCCTGAAAGTACTTATCTGCCCAACGATTTAATTAAATGGCCACTGTATTTTGACGTGCAAAGTAGCATAAAACAATAAATTAATTGAATCACTGAGTTGAAAAGGGAAGAAACTCCACTGCCTTTGAAGAGCGATGAAACACGTATGCAACATAAAAATTATGAATTCTTGCTATATTTGCATTCCATGTAAGAAGAGGATCAATATTGTAATTGATAAAAAATTTATCAGAGCATCCATCCATCCATAGTAATTCTGCCCGAGGGCAGGTATTTCACTGCAATCATATCATTTTCATGCTATGCTTTGCAACTTTACTAGGGAATTATAGGTGTGGTAGCTACCCGTTGCTTTCCACACCGGTGAAGGATGATGATGACGATGGCCAGATGATTTTCGGGGACCGTTGGGCCCTAAGTTTCCTGACATTTGTTGTACAGGTGAGGAAAAACCCTGAAAAAGAAACCTCACCCAGGAGTCTGTCCTGACTGGGAATCAAATCCAGGCCCGCTGCATGAGAAGGCAGCACGCTAGCTCAAGACCACAGCAGTGGACTTATCAGAGCAAGCTGTAAGAAATGATGTACTTTTTTAAAGATTTTCTCAAAAGTAGGATACTTGGAGTTTCTTCCCTTTCCAACTCAGTGATTCGATTAGTTTATTAGCTCCAAGAATTTAGAGATTATCCTTTTCGAAAAATAAACAATAATAAACACTGAAACATTAAATGATTGAAAATAGCCCACATTATTGACATCCATCTGTCCAGCACAATCCAGAGTGCAAAAAGTGCAGTGGATGGTATTAGAATACACACAGATACACAGTTAGGTGTAGGCATACTGTGATCATCTCCCAAGTCTTCTGCATGCTGTGAAGAAGTTTCTGCATTACTGTGTTTTTGGTATCTCATAAGAGTAGTATAATGTTATTTATCATAAGTAATGCCACGAGTGATTTCCAAATTATCAATAAATTCACGACTCACGAAGTGAGGAGTGAATTTATCTAGAGAATTTGGAAATCAAGAGTGGCATGTATTAGGATTATTTAACGAATAAAATTAAGCTGTTTACTCACAAATCATTATTTAACTATAGTTATTTTAAATATTTATATATTTAATGTAAACGGCGATGTTTGAAAACAAATGAGAAACGATAGGTACGCTTCATCTGCTTCTTTTGTTTATCACTGCAACTAGATCATACTATTTATTGCCAATGGAACGCAATATTGTAAGAATGCTCTTTAATGGAGAAAGAATGAAACGCATCAAACTGTATATTAATTCATTTCTGATGTTGTTTGATGTAAATATGACAATTATATTTTTCTGGATTGTTAGCTGGGAAAAAATACATTTAAGAAAGTGCAAACAGTGGTTTCTTTTTTTGGTGGTATAATAAATTGCTACAAATGTTTTTATATTAACTCCTGCAAGCGCTATGTGTTGACATCTATGCACTATATATACAATCTGGTAGCCATATTTCTTATAGGCTCAGTCACTGCAAAATAATGGTCAGACCTGTTCAGAATATTATAAAGGAGGAGCTTTCTTTAATATGATAAATCTAATATTGATAAATATTTGGTGAAACACGACTGTTATTGGTTGTAAAACAGAAATCATTGAAACATGATTGGTCATTGACTCTTATTTGGGGCATGAGTTAAATAGTCTTTAATATTTTTAACACATAATCTTTTTTTTTATGCCCCAGGTTGTCCTTTTGGACATTTCGGTGTTCTCTCCTAGCATTGGCATAATTGTAACCCACTTCTGAGATTGGGGCACCTGGAAGGCCGGGTTATGTTGCCCTGATGATATGATGGGTGATGATGAAATGAATGATGATAATTGCGATATGAATCAGTCTTGTGTTATTCTTTTTTGCATGACCATACCATTTTATTGTTTTTCTAATGAAATACACAATTGAAGTTCGAACATTCATCTTTTGTTTAATTACACTGGTTTTTTATTTTATCTCTTCTAGGAATTCCAGCTGAATGCTTCCAAAAATCCATTTCTGTAGAATTTAATTTATTTATTGTTTTAGATTTCCCGCACCATGGCTGAGTAGTTAAGGCAAGAAGCCTTGGCGAGGAGCTATGGAACTTGGGCTGGTTTGAGTCCCCATGGGGGAAGAAATTTTCTCATGTAATTTCGGCCAGTATAGGACCAGTGCCCACCCAGCATCATAAGGCATTTGGGTAGCTACAATAAGTAGCGACTCCAGATTGAGAAAACCAGCTATAACAGCTGGGGGACCCAACATGCTGACCACATGTCACCCTAGCTCGATCATCTACCTCTGTGATTAACACATGTGGATGTGAGGCCATCAGCTGGATGGTAGGCCAAAGGCCTTCTAGGCCTGTCATGCTTGGAGTTTTGGAGTTATTGTTCTAGATTTTAATTCCATGTTTCTGCACCATATGATATTAACTCCTTATTATATATTATAAATAATCCTCCATATTTGTAGTGTATAAATATTAAATATGCAGCATTGACAATAGGTCATACATACTGTCTTCATCCAGCGTGTTTGCATAGGGTATTGTGCAGTTGCATTGAAAAAAAAAACATTAATAAACAGTATTACTTATTTAAACAAGACCAACCTCATGTGCTAGTGGTCAGAGTTTCCGACTACAGTTCATGGGGTCCCAGATTCGATTCCAGTCAGATCATTGGAATTTTTCTTAAAGGGAATTATTCCTGTGGTCACCCATGGTCTTAATATAGACTAAGTTTAAGATTAAGGTTTCTCCTGGTGCTTCACTATCATTAACTAGCTATCATATAATCGGAGTAACTAGAAATAGTGGGAGCCTTAACCTCCTACTACCCCAAAGGCCTCCTGAGGCCTGTAGTGGGAATACTTTACTTTTTAACCTAACTCCACCTTAAGGTGCTGTAATTTAAAAAGTTGGTTACACCATGCCAGGAGAGAATACTAGAAATGTCATGACAACCTGGTGACATTGGTAAATAATGTTTAAACAATATGTGGTCAGGACATTCCATAGAATGGTTGGTTAAGGCAATATGCTACAAGCTGGAAGGTCGAGGGTTTGAATCTTGATGGAAAGAGAAATTTTAAACTGCCCAATAATTTGTGGTGGCATTATAGCTCTGGGGTTGACTCACTTTCTAATTGAAATGAGTATCAGACTATGCTTTGAGGGTAAAGATGGCCTTCATGCAGGGGTGACATTTTGAGGCAGTTGTCTAGGAAGATGGTAGTCTTAACTTCCTATTACCTCAGGGTCCTCCTATGGCCTATAGTGAGATCACTTTCCTCATCATCATCTGTCACAAATTAGACCTTTATAGACCTGTTTTGGCCCCATCTAGCAGTCTTTTAAGAGGTCTTCCAGTCGAGAATGTATTTTGAGCTTATATTGTATCATCATTTGTGGGATTCTTGAATTATCCATTCTTTTTACATGTTCTAGCCAGTTTAATTTATGATCACTTTCCTTTTTACATATAATGCAATTAAAGAGAAAAATTATTGCTGGAATCTGGTTTGAACCCAAGATCTATAGCTTTTCTCTTTAATTGTATTACCTATTACATGTGAATGGCAAACCTGAGTACATTAATTTCAATATTACATTCATAATGGCCATGTTGAAATATGATGAGGAATTATTAGGATGTTTTGAAAGGAAGATACTGAGATCCATTTTTGCTGCTGTGAAAGAAAATGATATATGGAGAAAGAGATGCAATAATGAATTGTATAAACAGTACAATCAGCCAGATATTCTGAATTTTGTGAAAGTTAATAGATTCGCATGGGCTGGACACATTATTCGTATGGACAACAAAAGGATTACAAAGAGAATTTACAATGAGCAACCTCTATTGGCCAGAAAAGTTGGAAGACCTAAATTAAGATGGGAGGATAGTAAAATTCAAGACATTAAGATTTTAAAGTCCACCGCTGTGGTCTCGAGGTAGCGTGCTGCCTTGTTACGCAGCTGGCTCTGGTTTGATCCCCGGTCGGGGCAGTATTTCTGGGTGAGGTTTTTATCGGGGCTTTTCCTCACCTGTAAGACAAATGTCAGGAAAACTTTAAGGCCCAAACGGTCCCCGAAATCTTATGGCCATCATCATCATCCTTCACCAGTGTGGAAAGCAACGGGAAGCTAACCATACCTACAATTCCCTAGTAAAGCTACAAGCATAGCATGAAAATGCTATGATTGCAGTGAAGGACATGCCTTCGGGCAGAATTACTATGGATGGAAGATTTTAAAAATAAAAAAAACTGAAAGAATGAAGCTCAGAACAGGAAAGTCTGGCATAAGCTTCTGAAGGCGGCCAAGGCCCACATGGGGCTGTCGAGCCATTTATGATGATGATGATTACATTCATAATTACCTGGTATAGCAAGAAAAAAATTCCATCATTATGTCTTCTCCGTGGAAGCAGCCCTTACTGTAATATGAATAATGTTAACCACGCAGGGTTTTAAAGTGACTATTTAACTCATTCCCCAAATGGGAGTCAATGACCAGTCACATTTGAATGATTTTTTATTTACAACCAATTAGTCTTTTTCACCTCGATTTTATCAGTTTAATTTTATCACTGTAAAATCGAGCTCCTCCTTTTTAACATTCTGAATAGGTCATAGCATTATTTTTGCAGTGTATATATAGTCTATTAAATATATAGTGCATGAATGTAACCTTATCGTGGTTGTGGGAGATAATATAAAAACGTATGTAGTAATTGATTATTCCATAAAAAAAAAGAAACCACTGTTTGCACTTTCTTAAACATATTTTTTCTCAGGTAATAATGTTCCAGAAAAATATATTTGGCATATTTACATCATATGACATCAGAAATTAATTAATGTACAGTTTGATGTGTTTCATTTTTCTTCCACTAGGGTGCATTCTTACAACATTGCGATCCTTTGGCAATAAATAATATCTGGTTGCAGTGATAAACAAGTAAAACATAACGTTTTTTCAAACATCGCCATTTACGTTAAATATACAGTAAAACTTGTTTAATCCAGGACGTAAATAATGTGGAAATCTGTCCAATGTGAACAAATTTATTGGTCCCATCGAAATAATAGTAATTTTACATGTATTTATTTTTGCATAAGTTGGAATCTGTCCAATGCAGAAACGGAAGGATATTTCTACACAATTCATGAAAAAAAGTTATAACTGCTGTTTAAATTAATATAACTAGTAAGTAAGCTTTAGCAATGGATATTAAGTTTAAATCACAGCTTAGGTGCAAATTTTTTCTTTTATAGTTACATTAACTATAGACAGCAGACAGCTAGTCTGGAAGTATTCATTTTCATTATTTTGTAAATTGATTATTACAATGTTTTGTATTTAATTACTATAATTTTTCTTTAGTTACCCCAGATATTCAGAGCAAATACTAGAATAGTCCCCATGGTGGTACTTACTCAAAATTACTAAAATTATAAACTCTAATAAAAATAGAAATAACTGGAAATCTCAGATAAGAAGAATGAGCAGAACAAGAATACCACGTCAAATCTTAAATTACCAGCCACCAGGCAAGAGATCTTCGGGTAGACCCTTCAAACGTTGGATTGAGACCGTAACAGACCACTAGGTCTATCACATGAAAGGAAGAAGAAGAAGAAGAATAAAAAAATATTAAAACAAGATTAATTAATAACAAAGGAATTTTCAAAATACGAGCCTAAATTTTAGAACATAAATTCAAAATTACCAGAGCAAATGGTCTTCATGTCTTGGAATGCTGTCTGGCAACATAATTCTTTACATTAATTCTATTTAATTACAGTACCAATTTTAATTATAATTTTCTGTAATAAATAAATAAATTTAATCTAATGTGTGGCACTATTAAAAGAACCCTTAAAAACACAAGAAAAACAAAAATGAAATTTTATAAAGTAATGGCTGTTCCTGTATTGATGTATGGATCAGAATGTTGGACGATCACTAAAAGACAAGAACAAAGATTGGAAGCAGCTGAGATGCGATTTTTAAGAAATATAGCAGGATATACTCTGCTGGATAAGAAAGGAAATGAAGATATAAGAAAGGAACTAAATATTTTCAAACTTACAGACCGAATAATGAAATATAGGAACGACTGGAAAGAACATATTGATATAATGCCAGAAGGAAGATTTCCAAATGATTGCTAAATTATAAACCGCACGGAAGGAGAAATGTTGGTCGCCCACACAGAAGATGGTCTGAACAATTTTAACAATTCTAGCTTTCATGAAACCAGAACGAGCCAACAGGCTTAATCCCTGGATGATGATGATGATGACGAATTGTCTGTAATTTCTCCAGGTACAAAGAGAAATCAACCATTAGAATAGTCCCCAAAATGAAGTCATGTAGGCACTTGCTCAAAATGACTATAATTAATATACATTAATAGCAAAAATTAAAATAATAATACCGGTATAGGTGATTCTACAGGGCTTCCAATATAAACCGGACCGGCCTTACGGAGTTTCACCCGGCACGCAGTGCTGTCTCTTCCTCCTGCAATTCACCCTGCCTGCCACCCGTCCTTGAACTGTTTCTTACCTTATAGAAAATGCTGGAAATGTCCTCCCACAGTTAAGCAGGCATTATACCGAATAAACACATTTAGATTGACACGCTGTAGTTCGGGCACTGTCAAGTTTCTGATTTCATTTCTTATGTTGTTCTTCAGTTCTTCCAATGTGTGCGGATTTGTTTTGTACACTTTGTCTTTCAGGCTACCCCACAAATAAAAATCACACACTGTTAGATCGCGTGTGTTTCTTATTTTGTACTGAACCAGTGGTCTCAAATTTAGTCACAAGATCGTGGATTGTCGATCTGGAAGGAGGTAATTGTCCAGGGAAGTTCCGAATAAATTCCTCGCAAACGCAACGAGCTGATTCGTATTTATAATAACATTTACACACATAAATGCGCTGCTCTAATGTCAGCTGACGTCTCATCTTGTCGAACGATAGTAAACTGACTAGTTCAAGGATGAGCGGCTGGCAGAGTGAAATGCGGACGAGGAGAGAGCGCTGCCTGACGGGTGAAACCCCATGAGGCCGGTCCGGTTTTATATTGGAAGCCCGTTATGTAATAAGTCTGTCTATATAAATTTGAATAAAAGAAAATTTAAAAAAAAATATTGTTGCAGTATGTGAGTAATTACCTGAGAAATGTTTTTTTAATGCAAAAACTGTCTTAAAATTTAAAGAGAAGTTGAGGTTAAAATAATCTAAAATATGTCATGTAAGATATATCATTGCTCAAACAGAATAGCCAACTCATGAGAAACATTCTGCCAAGTACCTATCTAATGTACCCTAACCTACCTATAACCTTACCTGAACAAACATGTTGCCAATTGCTATAATGAAAATGTAAATTAACCCTTTAATTGACACAATACAAATTTCTTGTGCCACTTATTTAAATGTGGCAGACTGCACTGAAAACAAAATCGTGCATGTCTGTTATTATTAGGTTTATTGTGTAATTCGACACACATTTAAGTTATTACTACTCATTCATTTTCTTCTGTTTCATTAATAATACTAAATAAATCGAACCAACTGATTTATCATATAGAATACATTGCCAATTAAAAGGTTAACATGTCGGTTGCAGTAATTTGTTCTCCATTAAAATATTCATAGACTGATAGAATAGCCATAATAAAGACATTGTTCAAAATTTGAACCCAAAATTGAGAACCCGAATTCAAATTTATTGGTACCAGGGCAAATGGATTTCCTTTCTTGGAATCTAGGTTTCCTATGCTTACCCAACATAGACAAGCAAAAGGAGAATACCTGTCAATACTGTCCAATATGTGTCACTGGTCTCGTTTATCCAATCATAAGAAATAAATATAATTTTTTTTTATATTTGGAGTTTTTACTAAGAGAACTGTCAACCATTGCATTCTGAAACCTACCTTAAAAGTTCTCCCAGAGAAATGTTGTGGTGTGCCAAAGACATATCCAAAAAAATGATCTGCCTTTTTAACTGTAAGGCACTTAAATCCAGTACCAAATCTCTCATTTAGACTGTCGGAAGTAATAAAACTCATGGCTCTGTAGATTGGATAACCCTCACTACTTTCACCTGCACCGTATCCTGTGTCACTCCACTCCACTCTTATTCAACCAGGGAGTCCATCTGCTCCTTACAGTAGGTTGCCATTGCTGGATTCTGGCTTCAATTTCTGTTCCTTTCAATTAAAGAGGCAGATAATTTTTTGGACACGGCCTTGGTACATCACAATGCTTCTCTGGGAGATATTTCAAGGTAGGTTTTGACATGCATTTGTTAACAGTTCCCTTGTAAGATGTCTGTAGACTGCTATTGACACAAATAATTTAAATTGCAAAAATGTGTTGCGAGTAGATGGTAAAGAAAATTGTAGTGATCTTCAACATAATGGAAGGGAATTATACAGTTGAATGAGCTGGAGATTGCAAAAACAGTTTAATATTATTACATCACAGAACACTTTCACTGCCAGATGTAATGAGCCAACAAGGCCGGTGGGCATCACTTGGTAGTAAGAGGTTATTTGAGGTCAACAGGCAAGCTGTTCCTTTGTTATTAAAAAACCTATAATGATAATAATTATAGTTTCTTTTTATAGTAGCAAGTGGGAGAAAATAACTTATGGATTTATAGAAGACTTTATCAAAATGTCATAAGATTGAATTCTTCAACCAAGGAATTAGGCAGAAATGTCCCCTTTCTCCAGTATTAGTCAGTATATACTTAAATGATATTGATAGAATCTGGCGGCATATACTATTTCAAAGAATTTATATTTAACATATTCCTGTTTATTGATGACCAACTAATCATTTCAAATTGAAAAGACAATTTACAAAACACATTTTTTACGCTATAAAACTAACTCGTTGACACTATCACACCCGGAGATTCATGGTCATGTAGATATAAGCTTTCCATGGATCCCTTTCCTGAGCTGATGTTTACTATTCATTTCCTGTATAATTTATCTCCCTCTTATTACATCTGATTTCCCATGAAGGTAATTCACCTATCTATTCATTTCTCATTCCAAAAATTTTCCTAAGAACTTTATTCACAAGTAGTGTTCCAAAACTTTTCGTAAGTACTTTATTCACAAATAGTCACAATTGTTTTTCCTCTCTCAAAGTAAGTGTCCTTGTATCACATCTATATAATATAATTCGACAAATAACAGTTTTATATACTTTTATTTTAATGTTTTTTAAGAGAGATTGGAATGGCAGAGTCACTGATTCTGTGGTTGAGCCTATGTTTAATTTCTTTCTGCACCTCATTCCTGTTTGTAATTATTGTTCCTAGGTATTTGAATTTAGTCACTTTTCAAAACTTCCCTCATTTGTTATTTAATTTGTATTTCCATTATATGATGTATTTTTATGTGTGACCATATATTTAGTTTTATTGACTATTTTAACTCGTGTCCCAAATGGGAGTCAATGACCAATCATGTTTCAATGAATTTTGTTTTACAACCAATCACTGTCGTGTTTCACCTCAGTATTTATCTACTTCTGTTTATTATATTAGAGAAAGTTCCTCCTTTTTAATATTCTGAACAGGCCAGAGCATTATTTTGCAATGACTGATTCTCGAACAAATACATTGAATATAGCAAATAATGAACAGATTCCTTCAAACTACACATTTGATAATTGTGTGTTCAATAATAGTGTTTTTAAATTATGATTTTATAAAGTTGTTACCAAAAAAAAAAATTAATAACATATTAAGTTGGTTATAATATACAGTTGGATGTGTTTAATTTTTTCTCCACTAGGGTGCATTCTTACAATATTGCGATGCTATTTGGCAATAAATAATATGATTTAGTTGCAGTGGATGAACAAATAAAACTAACAAAATATTTCTCATTTGTTTTCAAACATTGCCATTTACATTAAATATATAAATATTTTAAAATAATTATATATAAATAATGATTTGTGAGCAAGCAGCTTAATTTTATTTGTTAAATAGTCCTAACAAATACCACTCTTCATTTCAAAATCATTTAGATAAATTTGAAATCACCCGTGGCATTACTTATGATAATTACTTCCAGGGTTTGTTTCTTAGTGTTATTTAATAACATGTGTATGTTGGCTTTTAGTATTTCTTTGGTATCGCCTGATAATCATCATCAGCAAATAGGCCTTATCAATGTCGGATTAAACACTATATGATATATTCAGAGAATAAAATTTTGAAATTTCCACAGAAAAGACAGAAATGCTTGTCTTTAATGGGGCAGATCATATCAGACAAAAATTTTATAAACCATGAAACATTAGAACAAGTCAACAAATATTATTACCTGGGTTGCAAAATGTCATACCAAGTTTTAAATGATTTAGAAAGCAAATTAGCAAAATTTCTCCAGTTAATTGGCACAATTAAACAAACTGTAAAAAAAGTGAGAAAATAAAGTATTTTGAAATTTTACAGAACTTTAGTCTTACCTACATTTTTATGAGTTAGAAAACTTGTTTCTAACTACATTACAGAGGATGAGATTTGAAGCAGCAAAAATGAAATTACTTAGACTTCTGGAAGGATACAACAAAAAAAAATTAGTCTATTTGTTAGGAATTAATAGTCTCAAATATATTAGAAATAATTGACAAACACAGATCGTATTGGTATTTGTGTTTACAACAAATAAAATGAAGATGAATTCCATTGTAATTATGAAGTTTCTTTTAATTAGTATGAGTTAGTTATTTTGATTCACCTCATATTTTTTTTATATTCTTGCAGACTATAGTTCTGTCACATTTATGCGACATTGTTGATGCATTCTAACTAAAGAATGCATTGACAATGTCGCATAAATGCAATGAAACTATAGTAGTCTGCAATAATATAAAAAAGATATGAGGTGAGTCAAAATAACTAACTCATAATAATTGATGTTTAACGGTTTTCTGATGTCTTCATTTTTCTTACTATGTGTTCCTTGATATTTCTCTCTCCCCCCCCCCCCCCCCCAACAATTTCATCTGTACCCACTCCATTTGCCTGGATTCTTTCTTTGTTAAAGTAGTCCAGGACTCTCATTCACATAGGAGATGGGACGGCCAGAACTTTATAAAATTTCAAGATTGTTTTCTTTTCTGGTTTTATTTAGTAATGTTATTTTGATTGGTCTGCACAATAATTAAATTGCTGTAGTTTATTTTGTACATCTTAATTTTATATGCTTCCAATTTTACATCTTGGGTAATTCATATTTTATATCTGTTTTGTTAATTCGGAATGAAAATGGGGATATGATTGCAGATTCCAGGAGTATATTAAATAGATGGAAAAGTTACTTTAATCAGCTATTAAATGTACATACAGAACAGGACATTGAGGAGGATAATTTACAGACAGCATAAATGCTAGTCGCAGAGCCAAGTGCATTAGGGGTTGAAATGGCAATTGAAAAATTGAAGATGTATAAAGCATCAGGTTCAGATGAGATCCCAGCAGAACTGATAAAATCAGGGGGAGAAAAATTGATGGACAAGATACGCTGGTTGCTTAGTATGATTTGGGAAAAAGAAGCTCTTCCAGATGAATGGAAGGAATCAATTATCGTACCAATTTATAAGAAAGGAGATAAAACTGACTGCAACAACTACAGGGGCATCTCATTACTTTCAACTTCTTACAAAATTCTAACAAATATATTAGTAAGCAGACTTACTCCCTATATTGATGACATTCTAGGAGATCATCAATGTGCATTTAGAAGAAACAGGTCTACAACAGATCAGATTTTTAGTATAATCGTCTGTTGGTACGTCATACATATGTTTGTTCGCAAGAGGTGCAAGGGATCTCGTAGATGCCTTGTGATTCTAGGGGTATTTTATCTTTAGCATACCTGACTAAGTTGGAGATGGTGTTTTCTGAGTGAAATATAGTTTTAATCTGATGTTTTTTTTTTGTAGTACTCGGCTTATTTTATCCATAGTTCCTTGCACATACGGTAAGAAGGCAGTGCCTAAGGTCTGCTCTTTCTTCTCCAATGTGCTTGGTGCATTTTTTTGCTCATTTAAACACTCTTTTCACTGCATGCGCAAAAATCTGCAATATAACATATATATAAAACAAGTTATGAAAGCATTACTACATATGAAATTTAAAACATAAAAATAGATACCTGAGATCTCAGTCTTTATCAACTTTGGATGTAAGATGTGGAGTACTTTAGAAGCCCACACTCCATCATCAGCTTGTAAATTGGTAATCTCGAGAGTACCGATTTACAAGCTGATGATGGAGCATAGGCTCCGAAAGTACTCCACATCTTACATCCAAAGTTGATGAAGACTGAGATCTCAGGTATCTATTCTTACATTTCAGATTTTACAAGTGACCTCAATGGTGTTTCGTCATGAATTTTAAAAGTATTGATTACTGTATATAGCTCTGGAGTATGGGAACTAACAAAAGTAAATTAAAACCATCTGCGGGCCTTAGAGATGGATTTCTGAATAAGAAGCTGTGGAATATTTAAGCTACAATACATACCTAATCAAGTGATCTGACAAATGAAGGAAGTGTCATAGACACCCGAGACAAAAAAGCTACTATGGTATGGTCATCTAGAAATAATGGAGGAAGATCAATGGCCAAGAAAAATATGGAATTGGACTCCCCCAGGCAGATAAAAAAAGGGAAGGCCAAGAAGTGTTGGAATAATGGTGTTTATTCAGACATGCAGGACAAAAGCATACAAGTTAATGATAAGCAGGACTGTGAAGCATGGAAAAAAGGAATCAGGAAATGGTGTCAGCTGTAACAAACTTGAATGATGATAATGATGATTGAACCAGTGATGCAATTCTGTTTGTGATTGTGCCAGAGATGTACCTCACAGTAACCAACCCATTAGTTTGCAGGGAGAAGTTTCTTTGAACTTTGAAGTGTCCTTGGACTTCATTATACAACACTTTACCAACTCTAGTAAATGATAGTGAAATTTGGACTTTAAACAAAGTTCTTAGTATTTCATGTAACAATATTCTTTAATAATTTAGATAATTATTGCCACAATGTAGATTTGTGCATTAAAGAGCTGACAGATTTTGTTCAAAGGCATCTTATTTCAGGTGTGAGATTCCTTCACATGCCATAAGTTTACAAAATGGGATTCTAATGTACTTCCCTTCTGAAGGAATTTTTACATCCTTAAAAATCCTTCAACCCATGTGTTATAAACTAGTTGAGGGTTAACACTTCGGTAGCGAAAAAGGGCCTAAATCCCTAAACTGTGGTTCTAATATTGTTAGATTTTAATAATGGCTCGAGCGGATATAGGAATGTGTATAATGGTGTTAAACTAGTGCTGGTTCCCATGTAAGCTAGAAACGGGTGACTCACAAAACCCGTTAGGACCACAGGTATTAGAGTGCTCTGTACAAGATAGGTATGCAGTATGAGTAATAAACCAAACTTTATTTACAAAAACCAAATACCAAACAAGAAATATAACTCCTAGAATTACAAAGTCAATTTTAAAACTCTTGGGAAACAGTTAAATATTAAAACTCTCTGAAATACAATTAAATATTAAAACTCTCTGAAATACAATTAAATGTTAAAACATCTCGGAAGTACTATTAAATATAAAAACTCTTAGGAATACAAATAAATGTTAACCTCAAACTAGAACTATATCAACTTATGGAAAACACTAGGAAAGTTGCTAAGTATTCTGTATAAATCTCGAGCGCGACTAAGAGAGATCAGTTTAAATAACTGTCCTAAAATAATGCTTTTATCTCTAATTAGTTATTTAAATGGCGAGAATTAGGTTCTCTGTTTAATATAAGTCTTAATATAAAATTATAGAATATTCACCTGAAAGGTCCGTCTCCTCAACTTAATTATCATTTAACTGTAGTGCTTTCGGGACTTGTCCCATAATTGGCAGGATTCAAAACTGGTGTTTCACTGAAGATCTGGTAGAGGGGGTTGCATGTATTTGGTTCGTTTTCGTTTATCAGGCTGTCGTTGTGAGCTGCTTTCATGATTTCCATCTCTTCGATGATAATTAAGTTGAGGAGACGGACCTTTCAGGTGAATATTCTATAATTTTATATTAATTTTGAATAAACCTCAACGGAACACATCATGAATCTTATAAAAGTTGAATATAAGTGTATTAGTTCATGAGCAATATTGCTAGTTAAATGTGTATTCTTTCCGGAATCTAAGTTATTTATTCCAACAGTTTATTAAGTATGATAATTATTGAAGGTGAGAAAGTCCACCATTAATTAATAAGAATTAGTATGTTCACTTACGTAAGAGGACTGAGAAAACCATGTCCAGACAAGTAGAGCTTCAGAGACTATCACCTTCTATGCACATAGGGCCTAACTGCCTAGCTTAAATATTAATTTTCCCCTACTTTCTTCCAAATTAAAGTATGAAAACCAAGATTTTCCCAGCCTAGGGCTATTTTCTCCGATCTGAATGTTCCCAGAAACTCCACTCTATTATGTTTTGATCGAAATGGTGAAAAGGCCTAACTGTATAAGTTTGATATACTTGGGTGATTACAGACCGTTATTGTCAAAGGTAAATCTGATACCGAGTAAAGTGTTCTCCATATTCCAATATAGTTTTAGATACTATTATCTACATCCTGTTTATTTAGGCCAGTTCATGAACATGCTTGATTTCAACATTTTTCTCCATTATAATATATTATTCATTATTATCATTTATTTATTTATTTTTCCTATAATATATATTTATTTTTTCATTATTATAATTTATTTATTTTTCCTCTTATTGTACTTATGACCTTGGGGCGTCCTTACATCCGTATCCCGACACCATGACTTAAAGTCCCTGATAGAGGACTTGTCCCTTGGAATTTTTCATCCTAACAACCATTGATCCCAACCGCGTTTGAAGCCACAACCTCAGCACTAGAGGCAATGAACATAACCACTAGACCACCATGGCCAACATATTTTATTGGTAAAGAGAAAAATTTCTGCCTAAACTGGGAATCTAACTTCAGATCTTTGGCTCTATACGCTGATGCTTTGCCACTGAGTTATCCAGACATTCCTTCCTCTCCAAGTGCAAACTACTCTCTTAATTCCTTCCTTACCATAGAGCAGTGAACCATCATTCAGGCAGAAATTTTTTTCATTACCACTAATTGTAATACCTTAGCTGTGTATAAAATTTACTTATTTAGCTGTGTTAAATCCCATATACCAGTATTGTATTCTTGATTTTAAAACCGAATATTTATCCCCATATAAAAATAATAAGGGTTTTTTTATTTAATATTTAAATATAATTATATGTATTTCTATTAAGAATGGAAATACGATCGATTTAGAGAATTCAAATTTTTTTATAAGTATATAAAAAAATTCAAACTGGTCAATATAAACTGTTAATGCAGTTAGATGTATTTTAAACTGATGGTAATATATGTAAAAATACTTTAAATATTTGAATTGATATTTTTTATAAACGAATAAATGGGATTGGGCGAATTGGATGGGAGTCAGCCAGTAGTACTGCTTCCTTTTCAGTTGGACCAATCAGATCTTCCATGTTATAACAGAAATGAAATGGGATTTTTCCCAGAATAAGAAGATAGCTACAATACTTGAAAGAAGTTGGACGTGTAAAATTATGGCTCATCGAGAAATAGGAGAATTAGTGTTTATTTCTTGATATTAGTAACAAAATGGTGTAAAAGTGATAGAAAATAATATTGTAGTATACATTTTATTCATCTGGAGTATAAATAATCCATAAAATGGAAATAATGTGTTAGTGAGTAAACAATTGACCGTTGGAAATAGTCATCCATTACATAGATGAAGTAATAATCTGCTCCTAAGTAAAATTAATTAGAGCTGAAATTTTTGAAACTCTTGAACATTTACAAGATTCATCTCAATTTAAATGAGAACTTTAATAAAATAATATTTAATTTAACTGTTAACAAAGTGTCATTATTTGTTTATGTAAGAAACTTTCCCTCATTCCCCTGAAGGGAGTCATCAGTGCCTGGCAAATAACAGCAATCTAAATTATTACAATCATATATCCACAACGTGGGACAACACATTTAACAACCACCTACAATGTCGAAGCAACGCGATTGCATATGAAGGATGGTTAATTATTGTGAATATTTAACTGATGCCCCAAATGGAAATCAATGACCAATCACATTTCAATGAATTTTGTTTTACAACCCATGACAGTTGTGTTTCACTCATTCTTTATCAAATTCTCTTTACCACCTCCTGCTTTTGGGATAAAGAAAGCTCCTCTTTTTTTAATATTCTGAACAGGTCAGAGTATTATTTTGCGATAACTGCAAATACATTGAATATAACAAATAATGAAAAGATTCCTTCGAACTACACATTTGATAACTGTCAGTTCGGTAATTGTGTTTTTAAATAATGATTTTACTGAGTTGTTTTCTAAAAAAAGAAAATATCTATAATGTTGGTTATAATATACAATTTGATGTTTAATATTTTTCTTCACTAGGATGCATTCTTACAATATTGTGATCCTATTTGAAGTTTCCCATGCCAGATGGCAATAAATATTATTATCAAGTTGCACTGGATAAACAGATGAAACATAACCACACATTTCTGATTTGTTTTCAAACATCGCCATGTACAATAAATATATAAATATTTTAAAATAACTAAATTTAAATACAGATTTTTGAGTAAACAGCTTAATTTTATTCGTTAAATAATCCTAACAAATGCCACTCTTGATTTCCAAATCCTCTAGATAAATTGGAAATCACTTGTGACGTTACTTATGATAACTTAGCTGTGTATAATAAAATTACTTATTTTGAACCTATTTTATTATTTTAATCTATGACATAGTAACTTCAATCCTGATTGATAATGAATTTTATAAGTATTGATCCAATATTTGTTCGTACTATTAACATTAAAAAAATTAGTATTTTAAGGTGCCATGTTTTTTTCTTGTTTTAGTAGAAAAATGTGTTTATATACTGCATGAACAAGATTAACATGTGGATTAAGAATATACAAGTTATGAATAGAAATGTGTCTTATTACATATCAATGTATCTACTAAATTATCTTGTAAAGAAATTTGAGGGGATATTTTATTAAATTTTAAGATAATTTGCAGTTATTTGTAAATTTGATTAATGCTTTGTTTCTGTTCTTTACAGCGTAACAAACTATGAAAGACTGTTTTGTTTATTATAAATGAAAGGAAACATTTCTGGCAATCAAATAGCATGCTGATGTATGTGTGTGTACATGGCACAGTGCCAAAATAGCTCAACACCATGTTGTGCATCCAAATGTTATCATTCATTTTTATGTCACTTTTATACTTTCAAGCTCTTTACATTTTAAATTGAATTTGGTACCAACATATTGCAGTCCTTCCCCACTCCCAAATTTAAAAATTATGAAAAATAATTAGGTAGAAATAGAAATAATAAAGGAAAATTTGCAATTGCTTGCCTCAATGGAATATTGTGGGATAAAAATATAAGTAATCAAAATAAAATGAATATATATCATACAATTGTTAAAAGCATCATTACTTATGGAGCAGAACTTTGGCCATTAACAACAAAAACAAATAAATATCTTTTGGCAACGGAAATGGATTTTATACGAAGGGCAGCAAGAATTTCAAGAAGAGAAAAAATTAGGAACTCAGTTATAAGGAAGAAAATGAAGATTGAAGACACCATTTTAGATTATATTAAAACTCAGCAATTAACATGGTACGGACATGTCCAGCGAATGGAAGAGGATCAACTACCAAAATCTGTTTTGGAATGGAAACCTGAGGGAAGACGAAGCAGAGGAAGACCTAAACCCTCCTGGAGTCAGGGAATATGTTTATATATGAAGGAGAAACATCTACAACCAGGAGATTGGATGGACCGACAAAATTGGCTATTAGGAATCGGACAATGTCAAAGACATTATTCAACCGATGATCTATCTAAAAATAATTAGGCTGTTAATTATTATTATTATTATTATTTGAATGTTTTAGCCATATATATATGGAAAAATAATCAAATACTATTGGAAGAAAATTATAAACATAAGGAGAATGAAGTACAAGCAGGCTTTAGGTCTGAGAGATCTACAATTGATCACATATTTGTGGTAAAACAATTGATTGAAATGATGAATAATAACAACCAACGAGTTCATTTCACATTTGTGGATTTAGAAAAGGCATATGACACTGTACCTTTACAAAAGTTGTGGGAAGCATTAGAAGATATAGCCATAAACGATACAATTATTAATGCAATAAGAAATTTGTATAAAAATGCAGTATCTAAAATTAAAATTGGAAAATATATATCAGAAGAAATTTATGGGAAAAAAATTCAATTTAAAACTTTTCTTTAATTTTTTAATTATTAATTAATTTTTTGCACCAGACAGGATCAAATAATCCTATAGGGTTAAATAGAAATATTAATAAAATTCCCTTTCATCCTTACTTTTCCATTAAAGACACTTTCGGATTCTTAATTTTAATAAAAGACCTTCGTCAAGGTTGTAGCATATCACCAACATTATTTAAGATATTTATACATAAAGCACTGTCAAACTGGAGCAAAAAATGTTCAGGAATGGGAGTACCAATTGGAGATGGATCAACAGATACAATATATACACTGTTATTTGTGAATGACCAGATAATAATTGCTCAAGAATATGAAGACATGGAGTTTATGTTCAGAAAATTATTGGACGAATACGATAACTGGGGTTTGAAAATAAATTTCGAAAAAACATTTTATATGGGATGTGGAGCCGAAACCAAAGATTTGATATTAGAAGATGAAAAGGGGTATATTAGAGGATGTGAAGAATTTGAGAATCTGGGAGTAAAATTAGGTAAAGAGGATAAACAAGAAAGTGTTATTAAGAACAGAATAAATAAAGGTAGAGCAATAACAGCAATGATGAATGGAGTCTTATGGAACAGACATATAACCAGGAAAAATAAGTTACAAATATATAATTCAATAGTGAGAAGTACTGTCACATATGGAGCTGAAGTTTGGAAATTCATCAAAAACTTAAAACTTATGTCGATGGAAGTGGATTTCTTGAGGAGAGCAGCAAGATGTTCAAAATTAGACAAAACAAGAAATACTGTTATAAGAGAAAAAATGAATATTGGTTATTCAATAATAGATTATATATGGTATAAGCAATTAAATTGGTATGGGCATGTAGGACGAATGCAAGAAGAAAGATTACCCAGGAAAACATTGGAATGGTGTCCACCTGGAAGAAGGAGGAGAGGAAGATCTCAAAACTTGTGGATGCAGCAAATAAGAACTGGAATGAGAGCAAGAGGACTGGAGGACATGGATTGGATGGAGAGAGATGAGTGGAGAAGAAAAATAAAACTTTAGTCACAGAAAGATGTGTAAACATTAAAATTATGTATATAAATACAATTATTATTATTCTTATTATTTTTTTATTATTATTATTGCATTATTATATCAAGATTTCAAAGATTCCAGAATGAAGAAATTAGAAGACAATCAATAGTTAGATAGATAGATAGATAGATAGATAGAATTAAAATGGTTTGGGTACTGGACTTTTAAAAGAAAAAATCACTATGAAGTTTAATTTAAGATTTAAATTAAAATGGTTTATACCTCACTTCATATCCAGTCATCTAATTTTACTGGTTTCAAAACCTAGATGGCTTCATATTCTGTAATTTGTTGTCAATTACAGTGCTAATAAACCTAATAAAATTGACTATTATCAGTAAAACTAAACTGCATGGCATGATAGGCCTAGAAGGCTCTTGGCTTACTAGCCAGTTTCTGGCCTCACATCTACTTGTGTCATTTATAGAGGTGGACATCATCCAGCCAGTATAGGGATGACATGTGGTCAGCATGTTGAGTCATCTTGCTGTTATTGCAGTTTTTTTCAACCTGGAGCTACCACTTATTGTAGCTACCTAAATTCTTCTCGATGCCAGGTGGGACACCTATTGCATACTGGCCGAAATTCCATGAGAAAATTTCTTCCTCCATGGAGACTCGAACCAGTGCAAGTCCCATAGCACTGCACCAAGACGTCATGCCTTAAAACCACTCTGTTAGTGTGGGACATATGAATAACACTGGTCAACAGTGGTTTTGTTGCCCTTGATATAAGATTAATTTTGGATATATTTATGCTCACAATTCATGAAACTATGAATGATTTTGAAAGATTTGCTTTGGTTTTTTTAAATATTTATTTTCATTTTACACTACAAAAATCAGAAAATTATGAAAAAATATAAGAGATATATTTATAATGTCAATTGTTTTTTGAAAAATTAGTATGCACTGACGTAAATAGAAAGAAAAATATCGAAAACCCATGTTATACTTCAGTGAAACGCCTTTTATAAAATTTTCATAAGTAATGCCACGAGTGATTTCCAATTTATCTAGAGAATTTGGAAATCAAGAGTGGCATTTGTTAGGACTATTTAACGAATAAAATTAAGCTGTTTACTCACAAATCATTATTTAACTATAGTTATTTTAAAATGTTTATATATTTAATGTAAACGGTGATGTTTGAAAACAAATGAGAAACGATAGGTACGCTTCATCTGCTTCTTTTGTTTATCACTGCAACCAGATCATACTATTTATTGCCAAAGGAACGCAATATTGTAAGAATTCTCTCTAGTGGAAAAAAATGAAACACATCACACAGTATATTAATTCATTTCTGATGTCGTATGATGTAAATATGACAATTATCTTTTTCTGGATTATTACCTGGGAAAAAAATACATTTAAGAAAGTGTAAATAGTGGTTTCATTTTTTGGTGGTATAATCAAATTGCTACAAATGTTATTATATTAACTCCTGCAAGCGGCATGTGTTGACATTCATGCACTATATATACAATCTGGTAGCCGTATTTCTCATGGGCTCAGTCACTGCAAAATAATGGTCAGACCTGTTCAGAATATTAAAAAGGAGGAGCTTTCTTTAATATGGTAATTATAACACTGATAAATATTTGGTGAAACATGACTCTGATTGGTTGTAAAACAGAAATCATTGAAACGTGATTGGTCATTGACTCCCATTTGGGGCATGAGTTAAATAGTCTTCTATAATTTTTTAGGAGACAATCTCTTTTTAAAGACCAGTAGTAATCTGCCATCATGTGACGGTCCCATCTACCCAGATACATTTCCTCCATTACTTTTAGATCCTGGTGAAAGCACTCTCCCTGTTCGTCACTATACTTTCCTAAATTATCCGGAAATCTATCCAGCTGACTGTGGAGAAAGTGTAACTTTATACTCATATTTGCTCCCAGAATCTTGAAGCTTGTCAACATGTTTTGCACAATTTCTTTATAATTTGGTGCTTTATAGTTACCTAGGAAATTTTCTACTACCAATACAAAACCCTTCCAGGCTTCACTTTCCAGAACAGTCATAACTTTGATAAAATTTGCATCTTTCATCAATTGCCGAATTTGAGGACCATCAAATATTCTGCCTTTTAACTTTTACATACTGAGCTTAGGAAATTTTCTACAAATGCATTTGAAACATTCTCCTTCCTTGTCCAACACTTTAACGAATTGTTTTATCTTATCCAGATGCACGTCTTGAGTACTTTAATTTTGTCAAATAACTGAGATCACGGCCGATGTGCAGAGTGAAGGGTGTGAGAGTGGGGATCACATGATGTTTGTATGTGTGAAAAAAATGCGCAGATATCAAATCATGACTGGAAACATAAATTTGATTAGTAACAAGCCGTTTACTGTTTAAGATATAAGATACGCAAAAATCATAAAAACTGGAGCACATTCAGCACTTTCATGAATATATTTGTAAACTGTGCACTTGGTAACATAGAAATTCGCTGAGATATCCAGGGCAACAAATTTTTTTTTGTAGAGCTGTGTAATTAATTTCTACTAATAAGGAGTAACGCTTCCTAAACTGTTTTATAGATCAGAGAGCTAGACTCTATCAGAGAAAGATAAAAGATGAATAGGAGCTATTTGGAAATGAAATTTCTGGGATTTGTAGCTGGCTAATCCTTACTTCAGTGCGAGAGAAATGAAAAAGATAGACGAGAACTAGTAGAGGGAATATTACAGATAATAAAAATCAATGTAATAGGTGGATGGGACATTTAGAAAGAATGAAGGATCACAAGAAACCAGTTTGCTCCAAGAGAAAATAAAAACGTTATGTATTGATAGAGGGAACAGTTCTACTTGTGACACTACAGCTTACCACCTCAAACTATTATGATAATAATCAATTCTAAAGATATGTACTATTGTAAATAAATAAGTATAACAAAGTATAAAAAAATATGGCAAAAGGTGTAAACACAAAATATTTAATATTACAAATGGAATAATAAAGCATTGTGAACAAAAAACATACTTGGGGTCAAAATTCCAAGAATGGAAAATTTGAAAATATTAATTCAGCAGTTGGTAAAGGTATAAAGCAATATCTGAATTAAAAAGTATTTTATGGGATTAAGATTTCATAATAAAAACATAAATATTAATTTATAATGCAATAATCAAAAAAACATACTAACATATGACTGGGAGACATGATATTTGAAAGCAAGAACAATAGATATATTATATTCAACAGAAATTATTTCTGGTGATGATCAGCAACATTTTTGAGGAGAGAGAAAATTAAAAATAATGTTGTAAGAGAAATCCTGAAAGTGCAAGGATTCCAAATAGAAACTATCAAAACAACATAATTAAGATTGTTTGGATGTATGAAACATGATGTGAGATGAATTACCAAAGATTTATGAATGGAATCCAACAGGAAGAAGGAAGAAAAGAAGACCAAAAATAACATGGACACAAGCAATAGAAGATAGAGGCTTGGAGAAAGGGGTGTGAAAAGTAGTGTGGAATGGAGATTGCCTACAGAATCTTGTAATGAGCACAGGAAGATGTCAAAATCTGAGAGTAAATAAAAATATGAAATGATTTAAAAGTTTCATTAGAGGTTTTTTTATAATACTAAGAAGTACAATTTGTATATTTCTAGCAGTTCGATCATCTAGACCCTGTAAAGTATTTTTTTAGTAAATCCGAAGTTGCTTGTAAATAAATACTAAGTTAGTAATTTTTTATTTACTACTTTTTGTGTTTGTACTATTGCCAAATTTGCCATCCCATGTTTTCAGTTGCCTGACCCGATAGTTTTTTAGTGTAGGTTAAGATTCTTCTTTTGGCTTCAACCCATCTTGTCTCTGTGTTTTTATTGGCTCACTATCTCTCTATGTAGCAATATAAAATTAACACAAGAGGTGTCACATCATTAGTGACATCAACCAAAGTTTACTAAATTTCAAATTGAGAAGATAGCAGTGGACTGATCATGTGTCAAGGATGAAAGAACGAAGTATACCTTTAAAATCCATAACAGGAAAAAAAGAATGGAAATAGACCGTTCAATAAATTGAGGAAGGGGTAGTGGAATGCAGGCTTTCACGGCCAGTAATCATAATATTAAAATATTCTGGGCTATGTGGCTGTGGTCTATAACTGGTGTTTCTTCCAGACATTTCTCCAGAGGGCATCTTCAGTGGCAAGTGCTTTATGCACGAGTGTAAATAGCAGCGTCTAGCATTCACAGTCAAGTCTACGACAAGAGAACAACATCTAGAAGCACTCACCACTGAAGATGTCCTCCGCAGTTGAGAGAAACATCTGGAAGAAACACCAGTTATAGACCACGGCCACATAGCCCGGAACGTTTTAATATTAAGGAAGAGATAGTTAATGGGGTTAGAGAAGATGGGAGAGATATACTGGACAGCATGAACTTCAAAATATATGCTGCAAATAGAGAAGATAGGATGCAACTTGTGAAAGAGTCCATGGCTTAATATTGACTATAGTGCTATGGAAGAAGAATAATATTCCTCTATTAAGACCATATTAATACAGTAAGTGTCCAGGTGATGGAGGAATGAACTGAGAAGGCATCAAAATAATGTTAATTAGATTTATATTAGGTATTCTCAGGGGTCCTCATCTAGGGGATATGTGGATGGCGACCACAAGGTGCCCAAGCTGTGCAAAACCTTTCTTCCACTTACTTGTGTTTTGCACTCTTTTAACTTTACTATCTAACCTCTTTGGTTAACTCTTGTTTTTTCGACCCCAACGCTATTAGGGCATCCGAGGGCTAGGGAGTCCTTCCTTTTTTCCATTTCTTCTTTCCTTTATTTTCTTTTCTTCTCCAGAAAAGCCTGACCAGAGGCTATGAGATGGTAGCCCCATCACTGGTCTTGCCTTCCTTTGGCCAGCAACCAATCGAAGGGAGGACTATTATGCTTTCAAGTCTTATACGAGAATTTCCCATAAGGGAAAATTTTCTATAGGATCATAACAGGCCTTGGCCTAATACTTGGAAGGAAGAAGAAGAAGAAGATATTAGGTATTTAATGAAACATTGATATTTTGTAGCAAAGTTATTTAAAGTAGTTGAGTTTCTTTATTTTTAACTAAGTCTTTGGCACTATTGAACCTGGATATTCGTAGCCAAATGGGCATAAGCTGTCCATACTTCTTTATTCTTAGTTAATGTGTTCCAATCATTCCCTGTATAATTTATTTCCCTCAAATCGTAGTTAATATTATTCTTCCATCTCATTCGTGGCCTGTCAATAGGGTACTTTCCTACAAGAAGTTTTCATGCCCACACTTAACTTGATAATGGGGGTCTATTCAAATTTACGGAAAGAATTGTGCAATACAAAACATAAAGTGATTACACTACAGGGCTTAGGAGGCCCTTCGGGTAGTAGGAGATTAATGCTCACACATTTCTAGACAATTGGTATAATGTCAGCCTTGTGTAATGGCTGCCACATTTACTCCCAAAACAAAGTCTGGAACTTAATTCAATTAGGAACTGAGTCAACTCCAGAGACATGATGCTGCCAAAATGTTTAGGCCAGTTTAAAAATCCTGACCTCCCCCCCATTAGAACTTGATTGCATGGCCTTAAGACTTCTTGCTTATTGCCTTAACCAACTATGGTATGGGATGTTGTATCTGTAGTTTGTAATTTAATTTCTCAATGTAAATTTCATATATCATTTTAAAAGTATATATATATATCTTAATATATAAAAATTTCGTGTCACGTTGTTTGTCCGCGATGGATTCCTGAACTACTGAACCGATTTTAATAAAATTTTGCACACTGTGTGCAGTTTGATCCAACTTGAGACTTAGGGTAGTTTATAACTAAATTTATAGTCGCATTATTTTTTTATTGCAAATTATTTATTATTTAACAAAGAGTTATAATTATCTGTGAGTTCAATACGATTCTAACAGATGGTGGTGTAATTATCTGTGAGTTCCATACGATTCTAACAGATGGCGGTGTAAGGTAATTTGGTAAGGTAATTGGTTTATTGATCCATATTTGGTTCGTCTTCCGGGCTTATAGGCCATGGTCTGGTTGTCTTCATACTCGACGTTTTGTCTACTGCTGCGGTAGACATCATCAGGAGATACTGCGTGCTCTCTGTGAACTCCTCAACAGTCGGCTGCAGACTGGCTGGTCGTTGGAAACTGTCTCTCTGTTTATAGCTAAACCCCGGGTGGAGGGGAGGTTTTCTGCGCGGACCGAGTTATGCACTGTAGTGCAGTTTGCAGAAGTCATAGGCTTCGTTGTTGTGTTATGCAGTGCTGGGATCCAACCATGAAGATAAACAAAATTTGGATCCCAGCACTGCATAACACAACGAAGCCTATGACTTCTGCAAACTGCACTACAGTGCATAACTCGGTCCGCGCAGAAAACCTCCCCTCCACCCGGGGTTTAGCTATAAACAGAGAGACAGTTTCCAACGACCAGCCAGTCTGCAGCCGACTGTTGAGAAGTTCACAGACAGCACGCAGTATCTCCTGATGATGTCTACCGCAGCAGTAGACGAAACGTCGAGTATGAAGACAACCAGACCACGGCCTATAAGCCCGGAAGACGAACCAAATATGGATCTAGATGCCGGCCGTGAAAGCGTACAATTGGTTTATTATTTAACAAAGAGAGATCCAAATGGCTGTGCTTTTTGTTGCACCGCGAATTTCAAATATTGATTCTTTCATAATTTAAGTGTGTTCAGTGTTTATTTTATTTTCAATATTATTAATTTCATGTGTAAGTACTAGTTTTAAGTAATCTGGCTGAAAGACAGCAACTTAATTAAAATTTTTAGTGTATACCTTAGCCACAACAACGCATGGCCAGGACTTCTAGTATATATATATATAATTACGTATGTTTATGTATGTAAAATTGTTTGCTGTTGTAATATTTTGACATATTTTGCAGCCTAGAATGGTAAGAAGTTACATCTAACTAAATGCACTAAAAAAAACAAAATCAAGTAGAGGCTTTTTTGTAAGTAACTTTTTTTTTTAAATTTCAGGTTGACATAGAAATCAATGGAGAACCGTTAGACATTCATATGAAACTGGGGGATTCTGGTGAGGCATTTTTTGTGGAGGAAGTGTCTTCCAGTGAACTTGGTGAAGATGAAGAAATACCCCCACACCTCGCCTGTTCCCCAATTCCAGATGATGACTACATGCCTCATTTTCACAGTTCATCACACAATGAAGGTGCTCAGATAAGAGTACTCACAGACGAAGAATATGCTGTATTGAGAGGAAAGGGAGAAGATTCTAGTCAGTTGTACACTCGGAAATCTAGTCTTGAGGGCTCTGAAGCCAAAGAAGAAAGTAAATCACAACAACCTATAGTAATTACTGCTGGAAACTCAGTTCCAAAGACTTTTGTTGCTGAGACAGTTAGCAATGATGATACAAAGTCTGAGAAAGTTCGTCGGATCAGTATAGTTGCAACTGATTTCCGGCCAATCTCTCTGATAGTAGAGGATGACGTACCTGTTATAAGAAATGATGAAGGAGGTCTTTTGATGGATGATGGCTTGGAAATGCAGAATGCTGGAGAGGAGTCAAGTTCTTGCCAAGAACAGAATTCAAGTCAGGGACTATCGAGGAAGGATTCCTCTGGTAAAGAAAATTCTGGTGCTAATGAAGATTTATTGAAACCAAATTCTTGTGGTAAGAGGAAGCGAAGGAAGAGGTCACTGATGAAGAAGAAGGGAGGACAGAGGAAGAATGGTGTTGGTTCTAATAGTCAGCCTGATCAAAATGATCTGGTAGATGCTGCAAAGATCACATCTGAACTTCAGCAGACTTCTCAAGATGATATAGGGGAGCAAGGTGTTTTCCAGATTGATGATCTTAGTAATCCACATGAAGATAGCACTTCAACACAGGAGGTACGTATAACATGTCCCAGAAATTTTTTTCAAAATTGTACAGCATAGAGAACCACACTGTAGCTAAGTGATTTAAGGCATTATGACATGGCGTAGAGCTATGGGACTTGAGCTGATTTAAGTCTCCAAGGGGAAAGATATTTTCTCATGTAATTTCAGTTGATATAGGGCGAGTGCTCACCCAGCATTGTGAGGAATTTGAGTAGGTAAAATGAATAGCGGCTCATGTTGAGAAAACCAGTTACAACGATTGGGGGACCGAACATTCTGACCACATGCCATCACTATATTGACTGGACGATTGTCCACCTCTGTGATTAACACATGTGAATTTAATTTATCAGTTGGTTGCTAGGCCAAGGCCTTTCTAGGCATGTCATGCCACGGAGTTTTAGTAGAGCATAGATAAATTTATAGCTATTCTATGCAATATATGATTTTATGAATCTTGCAATGGATCACTAGTTACTAACTACATCGATAGTTATATGTACTTATCAGAAAAATAGTTGTGCTAGCAACACGATTACCAACATGTTTATTCATGTTCTTACTGTAGGCAAATGGCGAGATCTTTATTCAGGTTTGGTGGGATAGATTAGATCAGGTTGGTACTAGATGTCCTTAATTTTTTTGTTAGTACGTGTCTCATAAGTTGATTATTCTGTTCCAGCAAGAATAATAGATATATTCCGTTGTTGATATGGTGCATTTTAGGTTATTTTTACCTCAACTTCTCATTCAATTTTTGCATTTCTTGTGGGGAATAATACACACACACGCACACTTGCACTCACACTCACATACACACACACACATATATATATATATATATATATATATATATATATTTTAGGTCATTATTTGCATACTACCACAATATGTTTTTGATTTTTTATTAGAATTTATGAAGACTGTTACATGGCATAGAATCCCCAAACTTACTAAAAGATTTCTCATGCTTATATATATATATATATATATATATATATATATATATATAGGTAAAGTGATACCACTACATGCCTTAGGAGACCTTTGAGGTGGTAGTAAGTTAAGGCTTCCACTTTTCTAGACAATAGGCACTTGATGTCAGCCAGGTTGTCAGCCCTGCATGATGGCCGTATTTACTCCCAGAACAAGCATCATGTACTTATTTCCATTACAGGCTGAGTTGACCCAGAGCCATGGTGCAGCCAGAATGTTTGGGTCATTTTAAAAATCCTCACCTCACTGAGACTCGAACCTTCAACCTTCTGGGTTGTAGCATATTTCCTTAAGCAACAACACTATGGCATGCCCCCTTATATGTAATGTTTCTCTTAGGCCCAAATGGTTAAGACACTTGCTCTCCATCTCTAGGTCATGATTTTACATCTTGTCACTCCATATAGAATTTGTGGTGGGTGAATCAGAGATATTTTCCCCTCCTAAAAACTTCATTGTGCTAGTTCTCCATACACACCATCCATTTAATTTGATCTGCCTCTGTGCTGATGCGACAGGCCTGGTCAGCCAGCATCCTTGTATAGCACAGACTTTCAATAATAGGGACTTCATCTCATCTCATTCCTGTAACTGGCATTATACCAGACATGAGTAGAGGACTTATTAATCTTTTAAGGTATTGTGGAGCTTGAAATGAGCATTTCTGCCCAATAAAAGTCCATCACGTAGGAACTGCATGAACTAAGCAAATTCTTCAACAATTTGAAATTGTGAACCATTTTTGCTGGTTAATTTAATGTGTCTTTCTTTTGTTAATTAAATCGTATGCTCCCAGTTAAGTTGCAAGAAAACTTGTTGATGCTAGCAGTAATTTTCAATTATTGCTTTCACATTAATCCACTTCTAATGGTCTGATTTTTCTGATTAATGAACTCAACCTTAGTCTTCTTAATTGATTGGTGTATGCTTGTTTGGTTCCAAGAAAACAAAAATTGCAGTCACTAGAGCATTAACACCTGCATTCCAGTATTCTATGGCACGACAGGCCTAGAAGTATATTTGCGTACCAGCTGGGTGGTGACCTCACATCCACATGTTGTTAATCACAGAGGGTAGATGATTATTCAGCCATTGTAGGGATGGCATGTGATCAGCATATCGGGTTCCCCAGCTGTTTTAGCTGGGTTTTCTCAACTTGTAGCTACCTGAATTCCTCATGATGCACTCAAACCAATGCTGGTCCTGTAGCTCTGCTCCAAGGCATCTTTCCTTAACCATTTGGCTATGGCTTGGGACATTAACACATGGACACACACCACACACACCACACACACACACGCCATACACACACACACACCATACACACATATATATATATATATATGTGTTATATTGCAAATTTTTGCGGATATAAGTATGAATATGAAAGTTTTCCTGGGTTTTCCGCGTCTTGGATTCAGGTTCGGCCTCTGGCCACTGATTCCATTTCGGCATGATCCCACATGCCATTATCAAGGAATGATAAGTTTGAGTCACAGGTTTAGGTCTTATATAATAAAATACATAGAGTTTTCGCTGTGGTCCATTTCCGAAGACGTACACCCATCCAAGGTTTAGTTCTTCTGTTGTTAAATACCTTCAGTTTTCAGTGTGGTCCGTTTCTGAAGCCGTACACCCATCTAAGGTTTAGTTCTTATGTAGTTAAACATCTTCAGTTTTCAGAGTGGTCCATTTCGGAAGCCGTACACCCATCCAAGCATCGACCACACTCCATGTTGCCCAACCGTGGTTTTCTTCATATCTTTTTCGCTGTTCTGGGAATGACATGGTGGGCAGAACAGCGAAGAAGATATGAAGAAAACCATGGTTGGGCAACATGGAGTGTGGTCGATGCTTGGATGGGTGTATGGCTTCCGAAACAGACCACACTGAAAACTGAAGATGTTTAACTACATAAGAACTAAACCTTGGATGGGTGTATGTCTTCGGAAATGGACCATAGCGAAAACTCTATGTATTTTATTATATAAGACCTAAACCTGTGACTCAAACTTATCATTCCTTGATAATGGCATGTGGGATCATGCCGAAACGTCGGAATCAGTGGCCAGAGGCCGAACTTGAATCCAAGATGCAGAAAACCCAAGAAAACTTTCATATTCATATATAGATAGATCATCGGTTGATTAATGTCTTTGACATCGTCCGATTCCTAATAGTCAATTTTGTCGGTCCATCCAATCTCCTGGTTGTAGATGTTTCTCCTTCATGTATAAACATATTCCCTGACTCCAGGAGGTTTTAGGTCTTCCTCAGCCTTGTCTTCCCTCACGTTTCCATTTCAAAACCGATTTTGTGGCCGATCCTCTTCTATTCACTGGACATGTCCGTACCATCTTAATTGCTGAGTTTTAATATAATCTAAAATAGTGTCTTCAATCTTCATTTTCTCTCTTATAACTGAGTTCCTAATTTTTTCTCTTCTTGAAATTCTTGCTGCCCTTCGTATAAAATCCATTTTCGTTGCCAAAAGATACTTACTAGTTTTTGTTGTTAATGGCCAAAAATTTCTGCTCCATAAGTAATGATGCTTTTAACAATTGTATGATATATATTCATTTTATTTTTATTGCTGTAGCATAGTGGTTAAGGCACTGCGCTACAAGCCAGAAGGTCGAGGGTTCAAGCCCCGGTGGGGTCAGGATTTTTAAACTGACCCAAACCTTCTGGCGGCACTAGGGCCCTGGGGTCGACTCAGCCTCTAAATGAAATGAGTACAGACACTTGTTCTGGGGGTAAAGGTGGCCGTCATGCAGGGCTGACAACCCGGCTGACATCAAGTGCCGATTGTCCAGGAAAGTGGGAGCCTTAACCTCCTAACTACCCCAAGGACCTCCTGAGGCCTGTAGTGGGATTACTTTACTTTTTACTTATATTTTTATCCCACAATATTCCATTGAGGCAAACAATTGCAAATTTTCCTTTATTATTTCTATTTCTTATTTCCTCTTCATAACTCCCATTTTTATTTATTTTAATTCCTAAATATGTGATCTCACTACAAGATTTTATTGTTTCTCCAGTCTCCAAAATTAAATTTTGAGATATATATATTAAGTTATGTTATGTTATGGTAATTATTTTATGTCTACAAAGTAGGATTGATGAAGATTTGTAAAAGTTTAAAAATCTTCTCCTGAGAACAACCTCATTAGCTGTTCTTTACACCTCACCTCGTATGTAGTCTTCTAATTAAAATGGTTTCGAAACCTAGGCAGTTTCATCGTCAGTAATTTGATGATCAGTCTGTTTTGATTTGGAAGTTCGTTGATCCACCAACAGATGGAGTTAAGAAGCAGTTCTCCTGGATGACAGAACATTGGTCATGAAATTACTGTTGATGAAAGTGTCTAGGTTTTGAAACAGACTTAATTACAACACTGGATATGAGGTGAGGTGCAAAGAATTTAAATTAAACTCGGTGACTTTTCCTGGAAAAGCTCAACTTATTATTTGTGTTGAATAGATTGTTTAAACTTTTTCATCAAGTTTAATAAAATGAGAAGAATTGACATGTAGAACTTTTTGGTTGGATAGAAGAGATCCATTAGTATAAATATGAAGCCATTTATATTAGTGAAGTGTGAAATTAATAATGAAAACATTGAATGAAGCCATTTGTTTGGAAATCTAGTAATATGAAATTTTGTTTAACTTTTATAGGAATAAATCACTATGAGGATTAATTTAAGATAAATTAAAAAAAAAAAGTTTCAAATCTCACCTCATAACCAGTCTTCTAAGTATATCACGGTTTCAAAGCCTTGGTGGCTTCATCATCAGTACTATCTTGACAACTGATGTTATGTTGATTGGAAGAACTACTTCTTTCCTCTGTTGGTGGACCGATAAACCTCCGGATCAAGTCAGAATCCGTGGGAATTTTGAAGTTCATAAGTTTTTCTTTCTTGTTTTTCTGAATGTGGATTTTTTCCCATACCATAAGTTGCCATAGCGCAGTGGTTAAGGCACTGCTCTATAAGCCAGAAGGTCGAGGGTTTGAGTTCCGTGGGGGTCATGATTTTTAAATTGACCCAAACATTCTGGTGGCACTATGGCCCTGGATCTACTCAGCCTCTAACTGAAATGAGTACCAGACACTTGTTCTGGGGGTAAAGGCGACCATCACGCAGGGCTCACAACCCGGCTGAAATCAAGTGCCGATTGTCTAGAAAAAGTGGGAGTCTTAACCTCCTACTTCCCCAAGGGCCTCCTGAGGCCTGTAGTGGGATCACTTTACTTTTACCATAAGTTATTTTTCTTTTTCTATTAATTTTAAAAGCCAATCTAATTAAACAAATAGAAAAACAAAAAGAACTCACAGTTTGGGAAAAAAATCACATTCAGAAAAACAAGAAAGAAAAACTTGGAAATTCCCATAGATTCTGACTTGATCCAGAGGTTTATCGGTCCACCAATAGAGTGGACATAACATCAGTTGTCAAGATACTACTGAAGATGAAGCTGGTAAGGTTTTGAAATCATGTTATACTCAGAAGACTGGTTATGAGGAGAGGTATAAAACATTTTAATTTATGTTATATGAAGTTTTGTATTTGATAAAGAGTGGAATAAAAAAAAAGATAATTTGTGATGCAGAGGGCATGCAGTCACCTGGGAGGCATTATGATTAGCGGCAAGGAAGGCACAATGTACAGTTCTGCTAAGAACTGTGAGGCCTGCAACAAGTCACCTCTCTCTATGTCTCTGGGTTCTGGTGAAACTTCTAAAGCCATCGACACTGAAGGAGAACTTGCTAGGATACAGCATGCGTCCACTGAGGCTGATTTCCACTTCTTCAGCGACACTGAAGCCACTCCCGGCTGTAGGTGAGTAAACTCATATATATTTAACTTTCACAGGGAAAGAACACTATGAGGTTTAATTTAAGAATTAAATTAATGTTTTTATTACCTCACCTCATATCCTTTTTCTTCTATACTGCAGTTTTGGAGCTTATCTCCATCGTCAGTAGCCTCTGGTCGACCGGTGTTATGTCGTTTCTTGGCGGTTTCCTTCCGCCAAGAAACGACATAACACCGGTCGACCAGAGGCTACTGACGATGGAGATAAGCTCCGAAACTGCAATATAGAAGAAAAAGGATATGAGGTGAGGTAATAAAAACATTAATTTAATTCTTAAACTCATATATCTTTATCACATATCAAAGTAAAAATTGGTGTATATTAAAGTTGAGTCAGAAATATACACCTCACCTCATAACATAAATTTTTTAGGAATGTTTTAAAAACCATCCTCATTCTCACTAAGTTTCAACTGTTTGCATTGAACTTCTGATGTCAGTTGGTTTTCTTCTCTCTGGTAGATAATGGTTGAAAATTGAGATCAAATCCTGTTTGCTAGGAATGTCAAAATCCATTAATAATAATATAATTTCACAAGATAACAATTATATTGGAGATTAAAGATCCTGCACTTAGCTGAGTTGTCCAAGTCATCATTTCTGGGGCACATAGATACATCACATGTGTTAGTCCAAGTTCACATGAGAAAAGAACATTTTTTATGGAATTTAGCCTGTTGGAACTGGGTTCCATCCAACATCATGAGGAATTTGGGCTACAATAAGTAGCAGTTCCAGTTTGATAAAAATCAGTTATAGTGGCTTTCACTCCAATACTGGCTGGATAATCAATCTACCTTACACAATATTTACTCTCATAATTAACCCTCTCGCGTAATTTCTGTCCCGCGCCGTAGCCGAGCGGTTAAGGTAGGAAGCCTTGGCGCAGAGCTCCGGGACTTGCGCTGGTTCGAGTCTCCATGGGGGAAGAAATTTTCTCATGGTATTTCGACCAGTATGGGACAGGTGCCCACCCAGCATCGTGAGGCAATTGGGTAGCTACAATAAGTAGCGGCTCCAGGTTGAGGAACCAGCTATAACAGCTGGGGGACTCGACATGCTAACCACATGTCACCCCTACACTGGCTGTTGATCATTTACCTCTGTGATTGACACATGTGGATGTGAAGGGCCAGCAGCCGGCTGGTAAAAGGGCAACCGCTGAAAAGTGGAAAGACCCTCAATCAGAATCGGCGTAATTTCTCCCTAGGATTTTCATATATATTTTCTTAAAAACCCACCTCTGATCCAATGTGCATTACCTAGGCCAAAAATTTTTCTGTTACAACTTTGGACACTCTTATGAAGATTTCAAGTACAACACAAAGGAACTAATGGAAAACCTAAGGTCAAATCTATCCCATTCTACAAATACCTAACAGTGCCTGCATCTCTGTCGCCCATGCATCTGTTGTCATCAGATTGAATAGTGTTAGGTATCACTGTGCATTGATTCCGTCACAGCATCAGTGTCATTAAACTCATCTATCAGAAGAAAGTATAACAGCTACACTGCAAATTTTAAGTTAACAAGTGGTAAATTTTGCCAAGGAAAACGAAGTAAAACACACCTTCATTGTGTTGTACTGTACCATTATCTTTTGTATAGTTTTTTGAGTATCTGAAAATAGAGAATCATTAAATACAACTTATTCTTTCAATTTCTCAAAATGTCTTTGAGAGTAAAGTTCAATGACCATGATGGATTTACCGTAGATGTCTAATTGATAGTGTTCTACATTGTGAAAGCGTATTAATATATTCATAGTCATCACATAATTTCCCCCTCAAATTTTTACACCTAAATCTTGAAAAAAGGAGGAAATTACTCAAGTAAATATGGTAGATGTGAAACCAGCAGCCACTTGGTAGCCAAGGACCTTCTAGGGCTGTTACACCGTGGAGTTAATATAAGAAGCAGTTCCAGGTTGACTGGTTTTAACCCGTTATAATGGCTGTTTGTCATTCTATACTGACGGGATGATTTTCCACCTTTGTAAAGGTTACATATAGATGCGAGGCCGGCAACTGCTGTGTGAGGTGTTAAGGGCTTCCTGTGTCTGTTGCCATGAAGTTTTCTTTAATTTTGTAGTTTATTATAGTTTAAAGAACATATTACACTGTTAAATAATTGAAAAGGTCAACAAAAACTGACAATTTGTGGAAAATATCTATATACAAAAGAACCAGAACACAGTAATGAATTTTGAAGTTTCTGGGAAACAAGATTTCATCTCAAAGTCTATTCAAGTGGATGGGGAAATGAATTGGAAGGAGGAATGAGGAAATGAAAGTACAATGCAAACTGTAAGAATCTAATTGAGAATTGGGGTGATGATCTTATGAACATGTCTGAGAAAATCTGTCTTATGAAGTGAGTGTATATTTTAAATTGAACATTAATTTTAAATCATAGCATTAATTCCTATGAATTTGGATTGATAATTTGTTGTACACTTTAGAAATTTTAGTTTGGGGATCTTTAACTCATTGCACAATACATTAATAATTTTCAATGATACTTGCAAGGCCATTAAACTCTACTACAGATATCTAAAACTATACAGCTTGTCTACATCTGTTTTAGAAAATACATTAGGAATTCCATAGCTAGAATGAAGAATAAATTGGTCACCCTTGTTTTCTAAATTGTCACATTACCATTAATTTAATTAGGTTTGTGCTGAGCAACAAGGAATGGGAGGGAGAGAACCAACACGTTGACATGATAAAATGATCCAGACCATTTCGTTGGTGAATGTTTAAATGTGTAAACAGACAACCTTGTTACAATAATCAATGGGGGAATCAATAAGGAATGGGAGGGAGAGAACCAACACGTTGACATGATAAAATGATCCAGACCATTTCGTTGGTGAATGTTTAAATGTGTAAACAGACAACCTTGTTACAATAATCCCAAAGCTATCAATTTTGATGATACTATAACCAACACTTCTTTTAACTTCTTAAAGATGAGTCATTCCATCATAACAAACATAATATTCTACCTACATATTTGTTTCTTATATTTTATAAGCCCTCGAGAAAAGACATTTATGAAGGCCAAGGCATAGGTCAGAGGATAATGTGTAGATAATTTATAGGGAATTGGGATTCAGTTGGCTGAAAACATGGACTTTGGGAATGTAGCATTGAAGCATTAATTTTAACAGCTAACAAAATGCACTCATCTTGAGTATGTGTTAGAATTATAAGATGTAATGTTCTCCTTCCAGTTGGGATTCTCCACGATCACATGATTCAATTGTAATCATAGAAGGCATTGTGTTACATTATCATCATCATCATTGTTATTATAAACCATTATTTTATTGGGTTGTAACTCTGTATAGCGCTACCTTTACCTCCAAAACAAGTATACGTTAATCATTTCTGTTAGAGGTTGAGTTGACTCCAGAGCCATGGTGCCACCAGAAGATTTAGATTGATTTAAAAATAGTGATCCTGCCAGGTCTCGAACCCCAGATCTTGCAGCTTGTAGTGTTTTGCCTTAACTAAATATGTTAGTATCCCCATATATATATATATCCATCCATCCATAGTAATTCTGCCCAAGGGCAGGTCTTTTACTGCAATCATAGCATTTTCATGCTATGTTTTGCAGGTTTACTAAGTAATTATAGGTGTGGTAGCTTCCCGTTGCTTTCCACACTGGTGAAGGATGATAATGATAAGGATGATAATGATGACCGGATGATTTTTGGGGACCATTGGGCTCTAAGTTTGCTGACATTTGTCTTACAGGTGAGGAAAAACCCCAAAAAAAACTCACCCAGGAGCCTGTCCTGACTGGGAATCGAACCTGGGCCCGCTGCGTGACAAGGCAGCACGCTACCTCGAGACCACAGCGGTGGATATATATATATATATATACACATCTGACCATCATCACCATCTTCATCAATCTTCACCGGTGTGGAAAGCAATGGGAAGCTACCACACCTATAATTCCCTAGTAAAGCTGCAAAGCATAGTATGAAAAGACCTGCAATCGGGCAGAATTACTATGGATGAATATATATATATATATATATATATATATATATAAAGGTGGAAGCATTAAACTCCTACTATGCCAAGGGTCTTCTGATCACTATATCTTTTTAAAACCTCTTTTCACGAGAATAATCTCAATAGCTTTATTTATTTGGAATTCACTAAATGTAGGTGAAATATGATGATTGTTATGATGGAATGGCACAGAACTTTATTATGCTGTAAGATTCTGTCATTTACCAGGCCTCCTTCTCAGTTTTAGTATTTAATTTTTCAAGATGACTTGGGGCCAAATATTAAAGATCCTTCTATTTGTTCATATCAGAGAAATATTTTGAAGACTAACAATAAAAACTGGCAAACAGGAGTTAATTTGCATAATAATGAAATACATCAAGATAAACATTAAAGAATTTATATAAAATTGCAATTCTTCTTCCCACCAGTGATTCTCAACATTTGTTTATTTGTTTATTTATTTATTTGTAAATGCTTTTTTGTTGTAATCATAACTATCATGGATGTAAAATTGTGATTAGATTGAAGTATTAGGAAAAAGTTTCTATTTGTAATTAATTTTTTTCTCTCTCTTTTTTTTAATCACTCTAGGAGATTTTTCCTGTAAGTTAATAAGATTTTTAATGCTTTTATCTTTGAAAAACAGAGCTTTTTATTGCTTATTTTTTATATTAAGAAAAAATTGGCTTTTGTATGAAAATATAATTCTTTATAGCTTACCTATTTAATTTAAAGGCTTATTATTTTAAATTTTGTCTTTTTGACTTGGATTTGTTTGGTTTTTAATTGTTGCTTCATTTATTCAGTCATTTAGCTGCGTTTTGCTTTGCATGGAACATTTATTATGGATTATATAGAATTTTTAAAAAATAATTTTAAAAATTACATCTATTTCTCATAACCAGATAGTGCTGTATATGCTATTAACATCTTCAAGGGAAATTACAATATATTATTTGTGATAAAAAAAAGTTAAATATCTAAAATTGAAAAGAAATAGCTCTTGATGTTGAATTATTTTTTTATATAGGAGATGATTTTTCTATCATTACGAAATTAAAATTTATGTGTGTACCATACTGGATAATATGCTCAGGTCCGAGGAGATTGGATGCAATAGTCTTTATCATCTAATACTGTACATATGGGAGCAGGTGAGAACTCTCCCTGAAGGGTGTAGCATCCATTCCCTCATGAAGTTTAGGTCTGACTGACCAGTGTGTATCACCTGATCAACAGGTCACTTACATAGGGTGATGTGTAAACAGCTAAACAGATATGAATAAATATGTGAAGGCGGCATCCATTCTCTAGGAAACAAATTTGAGACCCATCTCTGGAGTAATAAAGAGAAATTTCTTAACAATCTACAAGATCAGATTAAGCAGACCTTAAATTAATATTTGAGTTTGTATTTTTTAACATTCTTACCTCGTATGTTTATTGGTTAGTTACTTTTAATTTGATTTTATCTTTTTTCCAGTAACATTTTTTTGATAGACTTTAGACTGTTTTCTACCTTTTTGATTGTTTTTGGGAGAGGGTCATTTTTGATATTTTGATATTCTTCTCCATTTAACAGTTCTTCCATTCTGTTGTGGTAATCTTCTTTATCTAAAATAACTATGAGGTTCTCCTCATCTGATTTTGTGTATACCACATTTTTACTGTTCATCTTTTTAAGTGTTTTCATGTCTTCTTGGCATTTTCTGTTTTTGGGTGTGTTTTTGATTAAAAAATACAAACTTAAATATTAAATTGAACCTCATAATGTAACTTCCTAATGATTAAAAAAAAAACTTAAATTGTTAATACAGTTAGAAGCTGTTAATCTCGCAAGCTGTAATTCTACTTTCGTCACTTTTTTTCAGATTGTACTTGTATATCTCACTCCCACAGCAGAGAACTACCTTTTCCAATATCTCATATATATGGGTGAGAGTATGTTTTAGGACCAAAGTAGTACTTATTACTTTATTATTCCTACAAACTTATTACATTTTGTAATTTTGTCAAAGACATCTAATTCTGTCAAAAATGATAATCTGAAGCCGAGATAATTAAAATTGGTTTACTCTTTCTACAATTTTATCTGTGCACATTATACTAGGTACAGGACCCTTATCATAAAAAGCCATTATTTTGGATTTTTTCATCATATATTTTTCTGCTATTCATTTCAAATTATAAAATACCTTCTTCAAATCATCCTCTGAAGTAGCTTATTAATACCAAATTTGCATATACATAAAGCATCAAAATATAAATTGTGGTTTATAGGTATTTGTCCATGTCTTTTATTTTTATAAATTCTCTGATAATTGTATTCATAACAATGTTGAAAATGGTGTTAAAGAGAACAACTTGTTTGATATCAGTAAAAACCTGTTTTCATGTTGACAATGTGTCTCAACTTCTAACTGAAATGAAAGTTTTCTTATACAAATTATAAATATTTTGAATAATTGTTGAGGTATTTGATCATTAACTAACATTTCTAATAATAGTAATAATAATAATAATAATAATAATAATAATAATAATAATATAATATTAGTATTCATATTTCAGTATTGTTAGAGATATGTATAAATGTGGTAAACTTCCTTCCTCCCCCTTTACTGTAACATTCTCTATTTTATATCAATAATACTACTACTAATAATAATATTAATAATGATACTATAATAACTCACTAGCACTAGTTATTGAACCCAGAGATTCAGGTTTTTGTCCTGCATTATCAATTCAGGAGAGGAAAAATTATTTATGGATATTATCTGTAGTAATACAATGCAGAGAAAAATTAAACATAGGGTCAGATTTGGAAAATCATACTATTATATTGTCATGGATGGCGGTGGCATAGGAAACAGGTTGATTCTCTTTAATTTAACTTCACAAATGTTTACCCACAATTTCCAAGTCTGCTTTATTTCTTTCACAATACTTCAGAGTATACACACATAATTTTCTGCTATAAGAGTCTCTTCTTCACAGTTCATTTTATAATTCAGTTCTTCACACTTGCTGTCATCTCAACTTAAAACATATTCTTGTTTTCATACTTAGGTCACTTTCATATGTCCACAATTTTGACACGACTGGCTGGTCAGAATCTCACACACCCCTTTACATGTGATAATTGAAATTATCTGGAAGCCATTCTAGATCTCTCTTGAATTGAAAACTTGAGAGGCCGATTCTTTTAGAAGCAATGTATAGACTCATGTGAAAAATTTTCAATGGGACCCTCTAATTCATTAGTTGCCAACTCACGAATCCCCCTTTTCTATATAAGGTGAGACTTGAAAACTGCCGTCGCCCGTGAATTTTAAAAACGAACTCAATGATGCTTCACAGTACATTACAGAGACTTTTGGTCATTCCAACGCCTATAAAAAAACATTAAACTAAATACATAAAACAGTTATTATTCCAGTTATATTATATGGCTACGATGGGCAAGACATGATGCATGATTGGGGTATAAAAAAGTAGCATGGAAAAAGGGAAAGTGTCCAGTTGGTAGGCCAGAAATGAAGTGGGAGTATAACATTGACCATAATTTAAGGAAGGTAAATTATGCAAGGGATAATTGGAAAACATTAGTTCAGAATAGGGATATATGGAGAGCTTTTATCAATGTGGCCATGGACCTTCAGGTCAGATAGTGCTAGTGAGTTATTTAGTTACAATACAATGTACCAGATAAAATTAATTTCTTTAATTTTTATTTTTAACTTTTATAGGAATTAATCACTATGAGGTTTAATTTATGGTGAAATTAAATGTTTCTTACCTCTCCTCATATACATTTTCTAAGTATATCGCAATTTCGAGACTATAACTGTCTCATCCTCAGAACTTTGTTGGCGACTGGTGTTATGTCGATCGGAAGAACATTAAGAGTCGGAAAACATTCAGACTTATTGGAATAATTGGCAGGATCATTTGTAGCAAAAAGACTGAAACCAACTACCAAAAAGTTTTATTGTACCAATCTTAGGATTCAAAAGCCGAGGAAGACCAAAACAGGGGACCTGTTAAGGGAATCTTGAGACTTTTGAGCAGATTAAAAGAAAAGAATGTAATCCTAACATGTTCGTTATGATGATAAAAACAGTAACATAATAACAGGTGATTTGTTCAGTTCATATTTTGTTGGACTGACTAGTTTTAAGTAAGTATCTAGATACAACACAGGCCTAGAAGACTCTTTGTTTACCAGCTGGCTGATGGCCTCTCATCCACATGTGTTAATCACAAAGGGACATTCATGTAGCCAGTATTGGCTTCACCGACGGAAAAAATACAATAGACTCACTAAAAAATACCAGAAACCACAATCAATTAATTGAAACACCAGACAGGCCCTAAATTATCTGATAAGCAACCATTGGACAGTAGCAATCTCCTGGGTCAAGGCTCATGTAAGGATATATGGCAATGAAGTTGCAGACAAACTCACCAAACAAGCAGCCAGAAGCGACGAACCAATATCCTATAATAAGGTCCCAAAGTCATTAGTATCTAAGACACTACAAGAAGAGAGCATGAGGTGCTGGGAAAAAGAATGGAGAGCTGCATAGAACGGAGCTGAAACAAAACGGTACTTTCCAAGCTTTGCAGAAAGACTAACAGTTAAACTTCCCATCTCATCAGGACTCACAACCATGATAACTGGACACAGAAGAATAACGGGCCTATTTCTACAGGTTTTACATCACACCTGATGCCACATGCTCTTGCGACGGAGGAGACCAAACTGTTGATCATCTCCTGCTCGAGTGTACAAAACACAACATGGCAAGACAATGATTACGAAATATCATAATTAGCAAGGGAGGGGTCTGGCTGCCAGAGAGGAGAGATATAATTAAACAATTCCTGAAATACTTCTGTTCATATGTGAATAAAATTGACTTCAGAAATAACTAAAGAACAATAGAAGATAGTGAAAAAGATACACAGGATGATTCAAAAGTTGCTATACATTTTGATGATACAGTGACTGTATTAATTTTTGATGCAGGTAATATAACAGTATGCTAACGAAAGAAGAAAGAATAGCTGTTGTTTCTGCTCGTCTTCGTGGTAAGACATATGAACAAACACGGGCAGATTTTGCCTGTAAATTTAGGAAACCAGGCCCCACCAGGCTGGCTATAAAGAACCTGGTCAATAAATTTCAGCATACTGGTAGTGTTGCAGATGAAGAGCGTCCAGGGAGACCGGTCATACCACCAGATACTGTGCAAAATCTAAAGGATGTGATCACTTGCAGCCCTTTTGCATCAACCAGGAGACTTAGTAGAGAGCTGGGTATTCCTCAAACCACTGTGTGGAGAACTCTCTGCTACAAATTGCACAAACGTGCATATCACATCCAGGTCATGCATAAACTTGAAGCTGAGGACTATGTAACCAGAGAAGCTGCATGTCATGATCTATTAGAAGCTGTGGAAAATGTCTTATTTAGTGATGAGGTACATTCCACACATGTGGACATGTCAATAGACACAATTGCAGTATATGGGCAGAGGACCAACCAAATGTGATGCAGGAGTGGGAACGGGACACATCCAAAGTAAATGTGTGGTTAGGATTAACCAGATCAACAGTTTACGGGCCCTTCATGTTTGCAGAGAAAACTGTTACTGGAAACATATACCTCGAAATGTTGGAACAGTTTTTGGAACCCCAATTGATATCTGATGGTATTATGGATACTGTTTTATTCAACAGGATGGGGCACCACCTCATTTTGCCATTACGGTTCGGGACTACCTACATCAAGCTTTTCCCGGTAGATGGATTGGCCGTGCTGCGCCAATGATGTGGCCTCCCTGCTCCCCAGACCTGATACCTTTAGACTTTTTGGCCTGGGGGTTTATAAATCTGACGTATACCAGGTGAAGATAAACAACATTTTTTTTTTAAGTGATCCCACTACAGGCCTCAGGAGGCCGTTGGGGTAGTAGGAGGTTAAGGCTCCCACTTTTTCTAGACAATCGGCACTTTATGTCAGCCGGGTTGTCAGTCCTACGTGACGGCCGCCTTTACCCCAGAACAAGCGTCTGGTACTCATTTCAGTTTCAGTTAGAGGCTGAGTCGACCCCAGGGTCATAGTGCCGCAGAGGGTTTGGGTCAGTTTAAAAATCCTGACCCCAACGGGACTTGAACCCTCGACCCTCTGGCTTGTAGCTCAGTGCCTTAACCACTACGCTACGGCGTGCCCCCGATAAACAACATTCAACAGCTAAAACAGCAGATTAGAGCCACGGCTGCTAAGATTACACCAGCTATGCTTGAGAATATGTTTCACAGTATAGTGGAACCGATGGTCATTGTGTCTAGATGTGCAAGGTGGTCACATTGAAATGCACTGAAATTATGTCCTACTGTGGCATATGTTTCAATATTATTACATGATGTGTAATAATACCCGTCTAAACACAAAATGTATAGTGACTTTTGAATCACTCTGTATATCTGTGCATAGTGTAAATACATAACTAAAAAAAAAATTAAAATCTTAAAACTGACCTTAATGGACATGAAAGAACATAACCAAGTTTAGACTTTAAGAAGTGTGATTTAAATGTAGATAGAAAACATTAATAGAACTAAATCATAGAGAAGAACTAAGTAACTAAATAAGTTATCACATTAAAGGGACACCTTAAACAAGGCTTAACATAATTGTACATACATAGCGTAGCAAATAGTGGTAGTTACAAAATATCATTAACACAAACATTGAACTCAATGGAAGAAATACGTACCATATCTAATATTTATGTTAACCAGAACATGTAGTATTACAAACTGTAATGGAACATGTTGTTAAAAAAATACCTACTAGAAATCAATCCAGTCCATGTTAATAGATTTACAGTTTCTTATAGCTTTGTGGATTGATTTTTAAATTTTAGGGTATACATTGGACTGTTTTGAGCCTACATAGTTTTGTATATTCAGATATGTCTTAAGAAGAAGAAAATGAGCTGATTTTTTTGTTTCGAGTTTCAACCTTGGTTTTCTTAATGTTTTACAAACTGAAAATGATTTCATAGACTTTTTATATATTTGCACTTGTTATGACACACTGAAACCAAATTACTTTTTTAGCGCATCTGCCAGCATGTTTATTATTGTAGTATTTTCATATTCCTAACCTGAGCTTTTGGTTTTTTTTCTGCCAGTCGTGGCATCGAACTTCGCAGGATTCCTACTGCCCTCTCCGACACCACGTTTGAACTGCTAACAACTTTTGGACACTTGTAAATAACATAGTTTTCTATTCTTAATTTTTTTGCTGTAGGTAATTGTACTTACTGGTCAATGTAAAGCATTTTCTGCATGTCACCATTTTATGTTCTTCGCATGGAACTTGTACTTATTTAGATTGTGGTTGCATATTGATATCTTAGAAAGATCAATAAAAGTAGTCGAGGAAACTTTTTTGAAACTAGGAAAAGCAGCACTAAACTTTGTTGTTGATGCCCAATTATGATAACTAAACTAACTCACTGGCACTATCGAACCCATAGGTTCATGGCCGCACGGACATAAGCTCTCCATACATCCCTATCCTGAGTTAATGCTTTCCAATCATTCCCTGTATAATCTACTTCCCTCAAATCATAATTGTTATTCTCCCACCTCATTCTTGGTCTACCAACTGGGCATTTTCCCTTTGGTTTTCCTACAAGAAGCTTCCATGCATGTCTTTCATTCCCCATAAAAAAAATCCTAAGAGCTTTATTCTCAAATACTTGTAATCTCCTGTCCTCCCTTAAAGTAAGAGTCCATGTTTCGATTCCATATAAAATAACTGGTAGAATAATAGTTTTATATATTTTCAGTTTAACATTTTTTGAAAGGCCCAATGATGATGAGGCTTTTAATTGGCTTGCACCATTTTTTCTCTTGGCTCCCAAAACAGACTTTGAATTTCCATTCTGAGTAGTTTGTTCCTGACCAACTGCTGAAACGGAATATTTATTATAATGATGCAAACATTGCATAGTTTTGGAATAAATATATGAGAAGAAATTAAATGAAAATCTTTTTTTTTCTTGTTATATTAGGCCCATAACCTTTTCCTTACAGAAATTAAGATTCCTTCCAGCTCCTTTTGGTCTTCCAGGGGATCTCTTCCTGTCTATGGATAGACTATCCCTTCCCATATGTTCATTTCTGTCTGATGCCATGTGAGATGCACGTTGGTTCCATTTAGTTCTTCTTCTAACCACCTATTCACTTATTGCTTGGATATTTAACTGGTTTCTAATCTCTTCACTTCCTACTTTATGTCTTCTAGTTTTATATACAATTTTCCTTTAGTATTCATTTCATTTTATCATATCAAAGAAAAAATTATTCATCTATTTAATTATTGACTGTCAGAACATTAAATTCAGTTAATATAGAGGCTAATAATTAATTAGTCCTCGCAAAATTACAAATTCTGCTATAAAAGTTAGATGAGGAAAAAAAAAAGTAATTTATGCTCAATAGAGAATTATTGGAAGACAGTACCTAAATCAAAGAAAATTTATTAGAACAATTTTTCTTCTATAGGATGTTTCTATTTTCCATGTGGATCATTTGACTTAGTCTCCTCCAGACATCTCTATCATCCCAGCATTTTACGTTCATGATTTTTTTACTCCTCTTGCTTATAGGTTTTCACCATATTTGATCTGTTCACCTCAAACTTGATCTTCCCAGTGATTGCTTCTCGTTATTCTCATTTCATATTCTTCTTGGGTAGTCTCTCAGAAGTCTGCCCACATGTCCTAAGTAATGGGAGACTGACAATGTTCAACTAGATTATTGCTTCTCAGGGTATTGTGCAATGTGGTATTTGCCTCTGAGGACCTCCAAGGTAGTTGTGAAGGCTGAGAAGAACTTTGAAAGTAGCTAAAGGGGCTTCAGTGAAGCTGTGATAGGCCCAGGAAGCTGAAGTGGATAAAAACATGCTTTCAAAATATTGAACAATTCCCCAACTCAAGATTACTACATTGGGGCGCTGTGTGAGATTTAACAATACTATGTTATGTCCACCGATGTGATCTCGAGGTAGTGTGCTGCCTTGTCATACAGCAGGTCCAGGTTCAATCCCTAGTCAGGACAAGCTTCCTGGGTGAGATTTTTTCAGGATTTCTCCTCACCTGTAAGACATATGTCAGAAATTTTAAGGCCTGAACATCTTAATCATATCATTCATATTTGCCTTAGATTAAGTTTAGGATTAAGGATTCTCCTGGCACACCATCATCATCATCATCATACATCACATCATCGGGGCAGCGTAACCCCACCTTCCAGGAGCCCCAACCTGAGAAGTGGGTTACAGTTATGCCAATGCCTGGAGAGAACACCAGAAATGTCTAAATGACTACTTTGGGGCATTGAATAAAAAATAGCATTTTACAGTTTATTTTTAGATATCAAATATAATTTGTCCATCATTAAGATATTAAAAAATGAATAGAGCAATTCCATGAAAATGTCATACCGAGGTGAAAATTTTGAAACTGACGCAGGAATAATTTTGTTGATGTAATATATATCTGTAAATATCAAATTTTATAATTCTATAAGAAAATGTTTCAAATGTGCATGATTTTAATCTAATAATAGCGGTAAAACTTGTCATTTACCAAACCTGAAAAAATACGCAAAATTTTACCAATTTCTTGTTTAATGATTTGGTCGTATGAATTCGTTTTATTTCACAAAATCGTTTTTTAAACCATGCTTTGGTCCTCCTTTATCGTAAATGAAACAATATTAATTGTATTCTAATATTCTGTATACCTTAAATGTGTCCTATAGTTGTTAACTGTATGTTATGGTCAGTCAGTCACAGAAAGCGCATAAAAATTACTGTACACAACATAATAATTGATGGATTAAAATTTCCTCTTGAATTGTACGTTATCGGTACACAACTAACAAAAATGTATTGATGACATTTTCTTGTAAAGTCATTTTTCCCGCTGGAGTCCCGTGGCTGACTGACTTTTTGTCCCCTCATTTATATTGCTAATACGCGTGACGCAGTCAGTTGCTTGCTGGACTCCGCTGTGTATTAACATAAACATGGTTTAGGAAATCTGGTAGACTGTTCGGCTCAGCTGTATCATAAAATAATTACTGGCCCTTCTTATGTGATAATTTGAGCAAAAAGGCAGTCAGCGGAAGGATTTAAATGTAGAGTAATTCCATGAAAATGCCATATTTTGAAATTGGCGCAGGAATAATTTTTTCGTTGAGATATACTTTTTTTACAGATGAAATTTTCTGATTCTGGAAATTAATGTTTGAAATACGGATTATTTTGATTCTAAAATTAATAGTAGAACATTACATATTCCGAAACTTGAAAATACATGCAAAATTAAACGAAATTTTGTTTTACGGTTTCACGGTATAAGTTTGTTTTGTTTCACTGACTCTTTTGTTATACCATATTTCGGTCCTTTCTGATCGTAAATGTTATACTAATCATATAATCTAGATAATTAAAATGCGCCCTATAATTGAGGGGCTCAGTGGAATAAGGGCCCATCCCAACCAATGATGGATTTTTAGTTATTTGCAGATTATGTATCCTATGGCCATCTTCTGTTAATCTTTAGAAGCTCATAATTCTAACTTTGCTCAAAAGAGGTTAAATGAGACTTTATGTCTAAGAAAAATTTCTAACTTCTTCACGCGCGCGGGGAATAAAGGCCCATCCCAACTGCTGACACGTGACCGTATATTGTCCGCTACTCTGTAGTCCGCTGCAATACTGACTAGCATTGACGGCAAATATCAGTAAATGCAGAATGGCTGATGCGGCAGATTCTTGTGCAAATGGAAATAGTGTAATAAAATATAAGAAAAGAAAAATAAATGTGCAACAGTTGAATAAAATGAAGCAGAACATTTTACGCAACAGTGGAAAGGAATATATATCGGCCTGAATCAGTTGCTTCAAGAAGTGCGGACGAAATTGCTAGTTGCTTATTAAAAGCTGTGCCACTGATTGAAAAAAGTGCTAATAAAAAGAAACTTATACTTTATATAGTGATTCATGTGTTGTTCAAAACAAGAATTATACAATAATGGGACTTCGACTGTACAAGATTGATTGTGGTTGGTTTGAAGAAATTGAACATAAATTTCTTGTACCAGGTCACACTTTCCTTCCCTGTGATGCTGACTTTGGTGTGATTGAAAAAATTAAAAGAAAAACACAAGTGGTTTAAACACCTGAACAGTGGGCTCACCTCATAAGAAAGAGTTGAATAAAAAACCATTTACAGTAATTGAGACAAATGCAGAAGATTTTAAATATTTGGATAACTTAAATGTTCACAAAGAGAAATGTGACGCTGGACAACCATAAGGTGGGCATCAGAAAATCATCTCAGTTTCGTTTTGTGGAAAACAGACACGTAATATACATAAAATCTATTTTCAGTAATTTTACTTTAGAGGAAGTAATAACCCTTTAAAAAATGGAAAGGAAAGTGTCCTATATTACGAGATGTAATATTGATAACAAAATATCCTAATGATAGGATGATAAAGAAGACATCATGACTCTCATGACATTTGTACCACCTGTACACCAGACATTTTAACAGTAGCCTTAAATCAGATGATGATGATGATAATATAAATGCTGCAAACTTAGAATACGTAGATTAATGCAATATTCAAGTTAAAAATTGTTATTTAATTTGTTTATTTATGTTGTATTTTTTATATTCTCAATTTTCTTTTTCTTTTATTAGACATATGAAACAACGTAGTGGTCTATACATTTGCAGGCAGAAAGCTTATTTTATGTAGGGCCTACAAGACATGTACCAAATATTATCAATGTGTGCTCTATATATTTTACTCAATGTAGAATTTAATAAAATGCTATTTTTCTCCAAACTTAGTGGAGTTGGGATGGGCCCTTATTCCACTGAGCCCCTCAATTAATAAGGGTAAGCTACAGTCAGTCACATAAAACATACAAAAGTTATTGTATACAATATGATAATTGATGGATTCAAATTTCCTCTGGGATTCTACGTTATCGGTGCATAATTAACAAAAAAGTAATAACAATATTGCCTTATAAAGTAATTACGTTTTCCGCTAGAATCCCGCGACTGACTTTTTTATTTATATTGCTACTACGCACGGCGCACTCAGTTGCTTGCTACACAGGTTTTTAGAAAAGCGATTTCAACATCTTGCAGCTATTCCGGCAACTCATGGAGTTCACCATGTAAAAGTTTTGAAGCCGTATGTTATAGAATATGCACAAATTTCAAATGAACAATGAGTGCGAAAAATTCACAAGTTTCGTGTGTGAAAGAAAATTATATTTTTATGATTGGCATTTAAATAATTCCTCATTATGCGATTCTTCAATATGTACGTTATTGTCCTGTACCGCATGGAAATATCCTCACAAAAATAAAATAAAAACAATGGCCTTCAAGGGTGCTCATCCAGTTCGGACAAAGATAATATTAGAAAATAAACCAATAGAACGAGTAGTAACATATAACTTCCTAGGTTGCGAAATATACACAGCAGAAACAGATATAAATAACAAAATAAATAAGTTTAATTATGTAACAGGTACACTAAAAAGAACTTTGAAAAATAAAGCCAGGAAAGACTCTATAATGAAATTATACAAGACAATGGCAGTGCCTATTATTACTTATGGATCCGAAACATGGACAGTGACAACACAACAATCTGCCAGGATACAAGCTGCTGAAATGAGATTCCTCAGACCAATAGCAGGATATCAAAGAAAAACAGAACAAAAAAAAAAAACATAACACAGAAATAAGACAACTAAAAATAGAGGAATTAAACTCAACAATAGAGAAATACAGAACAAACTGGAAAGAACACTTGGCAAGGATGACTGAGAATAGAATATCAAAAGCAGCATACAACAATTCACCACGAGGAAGAAGAAGCTTGGGAAGACCAAGGAAAAGTTGGAAAGAGCAGCAATTTGGAGCCGGAACCGTCTAGTAAATAAGCCTAAACCGTGAAGAAGAAGAATATTGTGCTGTACCGCAATTGAAAAATTCACAAGTATCGTGTGTGAAAGAAAATTATATTTTTATTAGTGGCATTTAAATAATTCCTCATTATGCGATTCTTATATCACTAGAGTATTGTGTACTGGAATTAAAAACAAGTGTGCTGATCTTACGTGTTAAATATGTGTGTGGGGGTCCTTGAACTTCAAAAGTTCTCGCATTAGTTTGACCTTTGACATGCCATGTGTGTCGTATTATCGGGGATCCACAGTGCGATGTGCCACAGTTTCATTATTGTGCTAGTATTCACTTTGTGAAACAGAGTCATGCATGTTGATTGCAATAACTGTTTTAAATCATATGAAGTTACTTGTATAAAAAATACAATTGGCGTGGCGTATATGTGATTATGTATATATAACCGGTAGTGTATAAGAAAATTATTATTGGGTGTAGCGTTATTGGAAACCAATAGAGTGAAAATACGTATGATAACGCTATAATATGTGCGCCAGCTGGGAACAGTCAGTCATAAAGTAAGATTTCGCGCATTGTGAGATATTTCTTTCAATTGTTTAGTTTAAAAATAGAACTCATGTCAGCAATATAATTTGTAATCAGTTGCTTTGGTGAATTATAACAGAATTTTTCACATTTAAATAAAAATTTTAATAATTTGTATACTGTACTTATTCTTTTTTTTGTCTTTAATTTTAGTGTTCTGGAACGAACAAAGCAAATTCCATATCGGCATTTTTATTTATTTCAATGGTTCAATCTATTAACAGCATCAGAAAAAAAATTTAATCAGTTAATATGGATATAATAAAATTATACTCATATTAGGCATGTTTAACTATAGAGAAGGCCCTTTGTTGTTAAGAAGTTAATATTTTCTTTATTTTGTGAAATTTAAAATGATACATGGTAACCAAGTTAAATAAATTACACTATTTATTTAATCTTTTTACAGCATATCAAATTATCGCTTTTTATCAATTATCCATCCATAGTAATTCTGGCTGAGGGCAGGTCTTTCACTGCAATCATAGCATTTTCATGCTATGCTTGCAGCTTTACTAGGGAACGTACATGTGGTAGCTTCCCGTTGCTTTCCTCACCGGTGAAGGATGATGATAAGGATGATGATGGCCATATGGTTTCGGGGACCGTTTGGGCCTTAAAGTTTTCCTGACATTTGTCTTACGGGTGAGGAAAAACCCCAATTAAAACCTCATCCAGAAAAACTGTCCCGACCGGGGATCGAACCCAGGCCCGCTACGTGACAAGGCAGCACGCTACCTCGAGACCACAGCAGTGGACTTAACTATTATAATTTCATATTATTTTGTAATATTTGCAGCTCCACAATATTAAAATCTTGATAAATTTCAGATATGCCAGTCAGTCACAGAATGTAGTCAGTCAGTCACACATCACATATTAGGTTATAACTGTCTTAATTGTGATTTTTGTTTAGTTTTTTTATTGAGAATGTAACTTGAAATGTGTCCTCTAAACGGTATTTTGGAAAGTTGAATTAGGAATCACACTTCAGAGAATGATGCAGATGAACATGTTAAGCTACATGATGAGTTGACATTTATGTCAGTCAGTCAGTCAGACATACTTTGATAGATAATAAATAGCACTGTTTTTCTTCAAAAGTTGTATATTTATGTACAGTCTTAACCACATATAATTACATTAAGTAAACGGCTTGCCGAAGAAAGTTTAAAATATAAAGGAATAATAAATGTATATATATGGAACACGGTTATGCATTATATTGTCTAAGGAAATATGAAATGAGTTTGTTTATAGACTGTTTTTGAGTCCGGCAGGCCTTGATATACGAGGGGAGGTTAATTCCAGAGTCGGGTGGCTGACACAAGGAAGGATGAGGAACAGCTAGAGTTAAATTTTCTCTGGATCGTGTGTTTAAGTTATGGTGGGAGGATAGCGAATGAAAGCGAGTAAAAATATAAACTGGTGATGAGGTAGACAAATTGTTGTATAAGAAGCAGAGGCAATGTATCCTTCGCCTGTCTTTCAATCGGAGCCAAGATAACATTTCATCATCATCATCATCATCATCATCATCCTGCCAGGTATTAGTCCTAGAAGAACTGTTACGGCCTGAGAAAGCGGTTTTCGTGCCATCTTTTCATAGGTCGACCAAGTGACCGTTTCCCATTTGGACAGTAGTTCATTATTGCCTTGGGGATCCTGGATCTAGCCATTCTTGAGACATGTTCCTTCCGGTTTAGCTGATATCTGGAGATGTAGTCCAGTATTAGTGATACATTAAGTTCTTGAAGGATTTCTACATTTTTCTTTCGATCCCATTTGGTGTAGCCAGCTGTTCGGCGCATAAATCTCATCTCACAAGCTGTTAGTCTTTCTCTCTCGTCCTTATAGTTCACGCTTCACTCCCATAACATAGGACTGGTCGATCCATTACTTGATAAAGACGAGTACGAGTTGATTTTTGCACTAATGAAAAGTTTTAAAACTCTATTAATGATTCCCATTGATTTGTTGAATTTCACAATTTTCTCTGATAAATCCAAATTTTCAACAAAAGAGAGTTTATATCCCAAATAAGTAAACTAATCAACTCTCTCTAAAAGTTTGTTATTTAAACAAATTTTGCTTGGTATTGGGGATTTTCCACAAAAGGCCATTATTTTAGTTTTATTGGTAGATATTTCCATTGAATATTTTTGGGCTATCAAATTTAAATTATGTACTGACCATTGTAAATCATCTTCAGATGTTGCTAGTAAAACAAGATCATCTGCAAACATTATTATATCTAATTTTAAATTTCTATTGATAGTGATACTTCCGTGTTTTGTTTCTCTAAAGTCTTTTACAATGACATTCGTATATATGTTAAAAAGTAGAGGAGAGAGACAACAACCTTGTCTGACTCCTGAGTTTATTTCATTCCACTGAGTTATTTTTTCTTTTATTTTTATTTCAATGAGAGTTGACTTATAAATGTTATAAATATTATATATGATCTGCTTTGGGATCTGATCTTTCAACAAAATTTCAAATAACAGACTTCTGTTCACTTTATCAAAGGCTTTTTTAAAGTCAATAAATGCCAACTGTGTTTCTATATTAAATTCACGATGTTTCTCAATCAACATTTGCATTCTGGAGTTATGTGGTCTGATTAATCTTTAGAGAATGAAGAAGGCTTATACGTAACTCAATGTTAATAAGCTGTTAGTTTATGCTGATGATGTATGTTATTATTAGGCAATGGCGAGGAGGTACTACAGGCCAACGTGCACACACTACTGGGTAACACTAAGAAATTGGGGCTGAAAGCATACATCAATGAAACTAAATATAGGTCACGTTTATAAAAAACATTGTACAAACACAAAAAAACAACCGTGTCCACAAATATAGTATCAATACGTTAAACTACTACTTTATACGACTTCGCTTTGGATAATCGTATCTAAATGAAATTGGTGACAATCAAAAGAGAAACTCAAAAGGTTTTGTGCATGTTAACAATGTCAACAATGGAGAATAATGGACAACAATACAGAAACTAAACTAAATTTAATCATGTTTTTTGTTGTCGATATGGGTTAATTGTTGGATATTTAGCAGACACCGATGTCTGCAGCGTCACTCGTGGGGGCCACATTCAGTCTATGAGGTATAGCAAAAACTTTTTGAGTTTCTTGGTATTAAAAGATTCCGGGCTATGTGGCCGTGGTCTATAACTGGCGTTTCTTCCAGACGTTTCTCCCTCAACTGCGGAGGGCATCTTCAGTGGCGAGCGCTTCCAGCTGTTGTTTCCCTGTCGAGTTTACGACAGGGAAACAACAGCTGGAAGCGCTCGCCACTGAAGATGCCTTCCGCAGTTGAGGGAGAAACGTCTGGAAGAAACGCCAGTTATAGACCACGGCCACATAGCCCGGAATCTTTTAATACCATGATTACCGGCCGTGAAAGCCTGCATTCCACAATTTTTGAGTTTCTCTTTTGATTGTCACCAATTTCATTTAGATAAGATTATCCAAAGCAACGTAGTAGTAGTAGTAGTAGTAGTAGTAGTTTAAAGTATGATTCTATAATGGAAATGGAAAACTGATGAATAGGGCTAGAATTTGTATGTAATAAAGGTAAGACTGCAATGCAGATAGTATATATTATTCAACTGTTTGAGTATGAAACAAAGACAAAAGATAGTCATAAGTCTAACTTCTCATTATGAATGTCGCAATCTTAAATTTTAGTACATAAAATTCCCAGCGTACTGATGATAAATGAGGGAAATTTTGACGAAGTGGCTGATAAATATCAAGAAACAACAATTACAAACAGGAATAAGGTTGCATAATAAACATATGCTTACTTCTGTGAATGCGTGCTATTATGAATTACAGGGACTACTTCCATCCCAACTTACAATAAATTGAGAATATAGGCCTATAAAACCGTTATTATCCAATTTATATGGACGTGAAACATGGACTCCTACTTCAAGGGAGGAGAAAACATTACTAGTATTTGAGAATAAAGTTTTAGGAACATGTTTGCATCAAATAGTTATGAACAGACAGGCAAATGGAGGAGATGCATAACAGTGAGCTACATGATCTTTTTGAGAAACCAGATATAATATGAACAGTTTAGTCCTTTAGATAGTGATAGGCAGGACATGTGGCACGAATGGGAAATGAATGACGGGCATGGAAACTCCTTGTAGAATACCCAGAAGGAAAGCGCCTAGTTGGTAGACCAAAAATGAGGTAGGAGAATATCATTAACCATGTTTGAGGGAAGTAGATTATACAGGGATGATTGAAAATCATAAGCTTAGGATAGAGATGTATGGAGAGCTTATGTCCGCGCGGACTTGAACTTATGGGTTCAATAGTGCCAGTAAGGTAGTTCATACATTTAGGTAATATATATATATATATATATATATATAAAACTTTCTAGCGGTCGCAATATTTTTGGAACTAAACTCGACTCATAGCAGATAAATAAGGATCGAGATTGTTAACAAACAACATCGGACTATTAAGTGTGGAAGTTCGCCTGAAAAATATGTATTTTAGGTACTCTAAATGTTTAAAAAAAAAGTCCACCGCTGTGCTCTCGAGATAGCGTGCTGCCTTGTCACGCAGCGGGCCCAGGTTCGATCCCCGGTCGGGACATGTTTCCTGAGTGAGTTTTTTTCCGGGGTTTTCCTTCACTTGTAAGACAAATGCCAGGAAGCGTTTAAGACCCATACGGTCCCCGAACATCATATGGCCATCATTATCATCATTCATATTCGTTGTAGATTAAAACTTAGGATTAAGGACTCTCCTGGCGCACCAGTATCTTCATCATCATCATCATCACCACCACCAATCGTATCATCGGGGCAGCCGTAACCACGCCTTCCAGGTGCCTGAACCTCAGAAGTGGATTTACAACTACGCCAATGCCAGGAGAGAAAACGATAAATGTCGAAATGACAAGCTGGAACATTGAATAATTGTTTAATATAATTTTAGAATTCAAAAACATAAAATATAAACTAATGGGAAAAATACGGTAATAAAAGGTTGAAAACACAAAACATTTACCAATTGGGCAATAGCTAGTATAGCAAAAATTATACCTAGGTTACCGAAGGCCTCCTTTTTCCCTCTTTCATGGTAAAAATAGGCATTTTAGGCATAATTAAACTCTTCCAGGTGATATAATTTTTATACATAAAACTTCAGCCTTCGTTTCTTTGTGATTTATAGATTTCTAAATCCAGCAACCGATCTCCATAAAAATGTGTACATGTTTTCAAGTACGCCTAGTGTTTAGCAGCTTTCTACTATGCACTAAAACCATCAGGTGTAGGAGTTCACTTGAAACGAAAATTAAAAAATCGCTCTTTCGGTCGAAATTTTCGACATTTCTCAACGAAAGTCAGTATATACTATTAAAATAAACCGAGGTAGATATTATGCAAAACTCATCGAAATCTGATTATTAGAACTAGGGGATTACCTGAAATCCGAAAATAAGAATCGACTCTAGTAAACCGCCATATTTGGTTCGTCGCAATATGAAACTTTCTGCATATACATTTTCAGGTACGGCGAGTGTTTAGCTGCTGTTATGTTCTAAAACCATAAGGTGTAGGAGTTTACCTGAAACTAACATTTAAAAATCATATGCCATTGCGTAACAGCGCACGCCTGGCATTTGCTAGTTTTTCATAAAACTTGTATCTACTTAACTGGTTTTATTTATTGTTTCGAGAAAAATAGTATTCTTCTTCTTCGTCATGGTTTAGGCGTTTTGCTAGCTTGTTCCGGCTCCAAATTGCCGCTCTTTCCATATTTTCTTTGGTCTTCCGAAACTTCTTCCTCCTCTTGATGAATAGTTATATGCTGCTTTTGGTATCCTGTTCTCAGTCATCTTTGCTACGTGTTCTTTCCAGTTTGTTCTGTTTTTCACTATTGTTGTGTTTAATTCCTCTACTTTTAGTTGCCGTCTTATTTCTGTGTTGTGTTGTTTGGCTGTTCTTAGCTATCCTGTATTGGTCTGAGGAATTTCATTTCAGCAGCATGTATTCTGGCAAATTGTCTAGGTTTCGGATCCATAAGTAATAATAGGAACTGCCATTGTCTTGTATAATTTAATTATAGAGTCTTTTCTGGGTTTATTTTTCAAAGTTCTTTTTAGTGCTCCTATTATGTAATTAAAGTTATTTAGCTTGTTTTTTTATATCTATATCCGTTGTGTTTGACATTTCACAACCTAGGAAGTTATATTTTGTCACTTGTTCTATTGGTTCATTTTCTAACATTATCTTTGTCCGAAATGGCTGAGCGCCCTTGAAAGCCATTGTTTTTTTTTCTGATATTTCCATGTTATTTTTTTTTTATATTTCGTTTAGTTTATATAGCATTCTTTGTAATAGAATGCTTTAAGGTGACAGCTCCGCCAAAGGACTAATCCTGGAGAACGTTAGTGCCGTACTCAGGGAAGTAGGTGTACCGGAAGGTGTAGCTAGAATGATAAATAAATGTAGAAATTACGTCAAGTTATTCTAAAAGTTAGGGATTTCATTTAAAAATGCTTACAAGCTCCAGAGAGAAAAATAGGCATAAAACCTAAAATACGAAATCTAGTAATCGCTAGGGCTGAAAAAAGTATCGGTATCAGGATAGTAACTAATTTCTATACACACTGGTTACAAAATGCGTGTCTTTGTCGAGCGTCTCCACTGCCTGCTCGGAGCGGAGAGTGTGTATGTTCGACTCTCCTCAATAATAGACCTGTTTATGTGACGTGTGGTTGTATCAGAATGCCGAAACAAAAATTTTGCAAAGACGAGTCCATTCCTACACAAAGCGGACTGTACTAGAAGTTCGTCCTGAGTGGGCGTGTCAACGTGCAGTTTGTAAACATTAGCGGTCTAAGTAGGATGCAGCCTAACCTATAACCAATACTTTTTTCAGCCCTAGTAATCACATAATCATCTTAAATCACAAAACCTTGAGAGTGAAAAAATTGACATAATTGAGTTAATTACGTTATAGGCATATATCTCTTTATAATTTATGAAAGCTTTTGTGTGCGTGCGTCCGTGTGTGTGTGTGTGTGTGTGCGTGTGCGTGTGTATTTATAATTAACAAACATTCTGTCAGGCTGAACTGGAGCATAAAAAGTTTCAGATTGAACTGAACAGCCACTCAGCTTGTTTCTCTTCTAATTAATATTTCAAAGCGCTCAAAATAAATAATGCTACAACTACATGACGATAAAATATTCTATAAAACACATTTACATTTATAATACGCTAATTCACATCATTTCACAAGCAACACAAATATCTACTGCGATATTTTGAGCACCTACTTCTGAGGACGTAGACTACACAATTATAATATTTATTTAAACTGGAAGAGCTATAGTCTTAACATCTCTTCCACTTAAAGAGTCAAAAATATTATATCTAAAAAATACATAAGAACTTATATATCTATCTCTCTCTTACTTTCTCTATATCTCTCAATCTCCTTCTACTCTCTTTGTCCATATACAGGGTGTATAAAAAAAGATGGCGCAAACTTACATGGTTGAAAGTACACGATAATAGAAGTAACAATGTCCCAGTAAACATGGGTCCGCAAACGAGCCGTTTGCGAGATAATTACAAATGTATGGTTACAAGCCGCCACTGACTCAATTGTAAACATCGTCCTAGTTAGTACAAATTAATTTGAATTTAGATTTTACTATTCGTTTTTCATCTCATTTAGTTCACATTTCCTAGTTCACCTCCTTTCAACAGGTAACCCGTTAGTGAAGTTAACTTTGTTTCTAGAGTGAACTTCTCATCGAGATTCCTGGAGAGAGCTGTACTGCTTCCAACACCATATCCTCAACATCAGGCGTAATGCGAGCAGGCCTACCTACTGCTCTGCCATGTGTAAAACCTCCATTTTCTTTCAGGCGCTGATGGACCCTTGTAAATGTACGACTTTCGGGGTGTCTTCGATCAGGATATGTTTCTTGGTACAAGCGTGCAGCCTCCCGTGCATTACCATTAGCCCTACCGTACATGAAATGCATATTCGCATATTCTTCGTTACTGTAAGGTTCCATTGTAACTACAACATAGCACAAAGTGGCACTCCTCAGACGAGACTGATACCTTTTGAGACTGTGTACTGTATCCGTCCTGTACGTTCTGCGTGTATGATTTGATTACAACTCCACCTCTCGGCAATGTTCAATTTTGTAAACAAAGAAGACGGCTTCAAGGAGTAAACCGTACGATGTTACAAACAATGACGTCAGTAGCGGCTTGTAACCATACATTCGTAATTATCTCGCAAACGCCTCGTTTGCGGACCCATGTTTGCTGGGTCATTGTTCCTTCTATTATCGTATACTTTGAACCATGTAAGTTTGCGCCATCCTTTTTGATACACCTGTATATCTCTATATCTATAACTCGTTCTTATCTCTATCTCTTTCTATCTTCAAGGGAAACGAAAAGAATTTTAAGTACAAAAATATATAATTTATGAAGATCAGCGGGAAAATAAATAAATAAAGGAAATTATCGCTGTGGTCTCGAGGTAGCGTGCTACCTTGTCACGCAGCGGGCCTGGGTTCGAATCCCGGTCGGGGCAGTTTTTCTGGGTGAGGTTTTTATCGGGGGTTTTCCTCACCTGTAAGACAAATGTCAGGAAAACTTTAAGGCCCAAACGGTCCCCGAAATCATATGGCCATCATCCTTATCATTATCATCCTTACCATTATCACTATCATCATCCTTCACCGGTGTGGAAAGCAGCGGGAAGCTACCACACCTACACAATGCCCTAGTAAAGCTGCAAGCATAGCATGAAAATGCTATAATTGCAGTGAAGGACTTGCCTTCGGGCAGAATAACTATGGATGGATGGGTGTACAAAAGAAGCAGTTTATCATGTATATTAGAAAAAAAATATAACAGTGAAATGGCAATGTTGAAAGAATGTCAGAGCCAATGATTGCCTAAATTATACAATAAATTAAAATTCGTAGACAATAATTTACAGTTATGCAGGACTTATTTTCACAGCAGTCCGAAAATTTTTAAAAAAACATTGTGTCAGAAATTTATTTTCTCCAATTTAAACAATAGATATATATAATCCGTAACCAGCAAAATGGGACCATAAATCATATTTTATGAGGAATTCGCTAAGTGCACGCAAATTCTTACCTTTTCAATCTTTAGGATCATTTCGTACTACTTTAAACGTGTTTGCAACGATATTACACCATTCTTTACTATTCTTAAATATTTTTCAACGTACAAAAATCTTCGGATTCATCTCTGATGCGCATGCGCAAACGATTAAACAAACTTTCCCTAGATGATAGAAACATCTGTGAATCGGAATGGCCAACATTCGAAAATGTAAGTCTGTTTTAAGAAATGGAGGTTTACTCATTTCATTTTGTTAGGTTCCGATGGGACAAGAAGTTAGTGTAGATCAGAATATTGTACACTTCATTAAATAATATTCACGTGATTTTGTAGTAGGATAGGAAAGGGGAAGGTGCTATAGGCCTACATCTCGTCCTTATAAACGTGTTTGGGAATTTATTGCGAAGGTTGGTCATGCCGATTTCACATATATCTGCCAGCTAAGCGAACGTTTCTTCAAGCGTTCGTGAATGCGCACTGTGAGATTGTTAGTCGAGGTAATCTAAACTTTTTACATTCTTGCGTGACGGAAACTATTGGTACCTGAATAGCTAAATTCAGTTAAACGACGATATACTAGTAGCAAGTTAAATAACAATCTAGTATTGGAAGAATGTGGGATAATAATATAAGCATCCGGTCACCCAGATTTATTCTTCTAACCAAGTTTGTTTAGGAAAAAAAGCTGCATTAAGTCCATTGATGTTACCGTTTATGCACAAGAATGGAACGGGTATTCCAGACCGCCGTCTGCTCGTTGTTGCCGGTTTATTTTATATACCGGTAACTAAAATCTTGATACAGCTAACCTGCTCAAGATTTTGGCTTGTGACTGTACGGTCACAAGGAAGGACCCAATAAGGCATCTAAGGTATATACTAAGATGGTGAGATGGGGAAATATTGTTTAGAGCCCATTTACTTCAGGCTTAAGCATCTTTTACGAGCTTTGAAAATAATCTTCAGACCCGGGACCCACGGCTTAAAGTTCCTTCCTCCCAGAGGACTTGCTCCCTTGGGATTTTCCATTCTAAAAACAATCCATCGACCACAGCCGGCTTTAAAGTCGCGGCCCTTCGGGACCAGAGACAAGGAGCATTACCATTAGTTCACCGACGGCAGAGTTTATAAATTAATATAAATAACATTTTATTTTTAAATCCAATGTCAACCGGGTTTTTACAATACACACGGTCTGATATCTCTCTCCTGGTATTGACGTTATTGTAAACCTAATTCTGAAGTTGGAGCGCTTGAAATTCGGAGATATATGATAGGTGATGATGATGGTAATGATGCGCCAGGAGAGGCATTAACCCTAAACTTAATGTAATCAGGTGACAATAGGTTAATGATGGCTAGATGATGTTCGGGGATCTTCTGGGTATTAAAGTTTCCTGACATTTGTCTTAACAGGTGAGGAAAACTCCGAAAAAAACTCCACCCAGGAAACTTGTCCCGATAGAGAATCGAACTCCGTCCCGCTGCGTGACAAGCGCAGCACGCAACCTCGAGACCACTGTGGTGTCCATACAATTATTATATGGACATATTATTATTATTATAAAATTTAACATATAAGCGTTTTGTGTGCTCATGTCATTTTAATTTTTGTAATCTGTTATAATTTATGTATGGTATATATAATTTTATTGTAAACTTGTATATTTTACTGGTTAAATGGAAGACGTGACTTACGGTTCTTTTCCAGAACAAATAAAGCGTTATTATTATTATTATTATTATTATTATTATTATTATTATTATTATTATTATTATTACTACTAAAAACTTCTAAATTTCGATCAACAAACCTGAGTAAATAACTTGGTCAGCGTTTCTGACTACTGACATAGATATTTTTCCGTAAAGGAAATCATTCCTGTGGTTGTCCATGGTCTGGAATTTAGGTTTAAGTTTAGGTTAAGAACTCTCCTCATCATTTATCACCCATCATATCATCGGGGAAACGTACTTCGGCCTCTAGGTGCCCCAACTTCAGAAGTGGGTTACAATTAAGCCAATGCCAGGAGAGAACACCACCAGAAATGTCGGAATGACAACCTGGGGCATTGAATAAAAAATATAACTTTCTATGGGAAACATCCAATTAGAGGCAAGATTGTTCAGAATAATGTGTCAATAGAGCAAGTTCATATATTCAATGATTCAGGACATTAAAATAAGCTGTAAAATAAATTTTTAATTAAAAATAAATGTATCAGCATTTCAAAATATATGTGACACAACTTTAAGAACTTTGAAAAAAAAAAAAACACTTCCGAAACACTCTGATAAAATTTTACAGTACCTGCAGTATTGTACGGAAGTGAAACGACTGTGGACGTTAACTAAAAAAGGACTGCATACCAATACAAGATGTAGGAATGACATTTTGAGAACAGTGGTTGTTACTAAATTAATGGATAAAAAAAGAATGACTAAATAATGGAAGAATTAAATATTTTAACTTGAATGGAAAAAAAGTTGAAAGTAGACAAAATGGACAATCAATAGATAATATAGCAAAAGATGCACTAATACACAAAGTCAAAGGAAGGAGAAGTCAAGGACGATCATTGACAAGATGTATGGATCAGAACATATAGTATTTTTTGGGCCCGAACGGGAATAAATCACTAACCTCTGAAGTACAAAATGAACAACGGTGGGGATCCAGTGCAACACAGATAATAAATTAACTAATCCCAAAAAAGGCCTAACAAAATACCGATTAATTATGTAAGAAGTGAGTATGGACAAGATTAGAGATTCTGTAACTGAGAACGTACGAAAAAAATTATGTTTTAATTTATTTGCATTTTACTTTAGGCTACGTTAAATATATCGTAGAATGTTGCACAGGCAATATGCTGCTATCTGTCGATAAGAACTTCGAAAAACTATTGGGGAAATATATATATATATATATATATATATATATATATATATATATATAATTGTTTCCCCATTACTAATGAATTACATGCAGTGTTTTAAGAAGCGTTAGAAAACGTTCAAATTAGTACAAAATGTTAGCAAAATGAAACTGTAAAACTAAAATGATATAAAAATATTTAAATAACTTAATGGGCTATGAAATAACTAAATAATAATAAAAAATCACAGGAGAAGGTTTAAACCTAAATTTGTCCTAATTCCACACCACGGGGACAACCCTTTATAGAAAAAAAAAAAATCACCTGGGACCTCACGGATGCAGTCAGGAGTGATAACCACAAGACCATGAGGCTTATTAATATTTTGCGGCAAAAATATTACATATATATTTTAAATATTTGTATAATCAGTATGTATATTATAATATTTATGATGTGAAGAAAGTTTTGTCAAAATAATATTATGAAGCATTTAGGTTAAATCTTGTTTCACAGGATTTTATTCAAAGGACTTAATTTTGGAAATGGTTTCATTAATATATTTAAACTTTTTTTTTATATTTTATTCTTCCACAGGGATTAAACTGTATGTTTATTCACTTGGTTTATTTTATTATGCAATGTGCGGGGGATTTTAATTTAACAACGTTTTTACCTATAGAACATATTATTTTGTGAAACGGTGGTTCAGTTTTCAAAATAATATATTATTAATCGAGATTCAGTGTAAACAAAAGGCATTTATATAATTCTTTATTTTTCTACCAAAAGTCTTATTAATATTAATTTATATATTGTCTATCCATCAAACAGTCGTTAAAGTGTTGCATTTTGAGTTAAAATTTAAGGAAACGTTCTTCAATAACAAGAGAAAATGGCGGAATCTATAATCAGCTGATCATAGAGTTTGCCATTTTTTCTTCTTACGAACCTTATTTAAAAGTTACATGTCGATGTATTATATGAGTAGAGGATAAAACTACACCCAGTAGTTATGTAGTTCAAGATTCGAACAGCAGATGGCACTGAACTCTCCTTTTCGCTGGAGTTTACGGCAGTTTATTATGGTAATAGGAAGAAACGCGCACAAACGTGCATTAGATTTGTATCTCTGCTGTATGCCAGCAACGATTTTGGTATTTTTGCAACATGGTCTATTATCACAGAGCTTACAACACGCAGTCCATTGACGGATTATTGTTTATTATAGTTACATAGATGGGGGAGCGATCGCTTATATTAAACTAAATGTTATTTTATTAAATTATATTAATAGAATATAGGCAAATTTGTTAATTATGTTGTTTTTTATAATATCTAATTAACTTTTTGTTAATAATATCAGCGCAACGCGCTTGCGTTTGATACCAAAGCATTTGATAATAAAAAACTTTTCAGCATTAAGTTGCATTCTATTGGTATCACGACCCCCATGTTTATACTTAATAATCCTTCCTTTATCGCGGTCATCTTGTAGGGGGACTTTACCCTAAACAATTTTTGAAATGGATTTTACCTTATGGGATTAAAATCCACATTTTAATATTATAATGGTATTGTGAAAAGGAAAATTAATGTCTGAACCAGGAATCAAATCGTGGACTTCTAATTCTTCGGGCTAGTGTGTAAACCCACTACACTACGATTTGATTCTTGGTTAGACGTTAATTTTTCTTTTCACAATATCATTATAATATTATCTCGTTATTGAAATTGTTGTACCTTATGGAGATTAAAAATTCATATTTTAATATTATAATGATGTGAAAAGAAAAATTAATGTCTAAACCAGGAATCAAAACCGTGGACTTTCTAGTTCTCCGGGCTAGTGAGTAACCCACTACACCATGGTTCGATTCCTGGTTTAGACATTAATCTTTTCTTTTCACAATATCATTATAATATTATCTCGTCACTGGAATTAATCCTACTTTATTTTTTTAAGTAGTTTTTACCTTATGGGATTAAAATTCATATTTTATATATAATGATATCGTGAAAAGAAAAATTAATGTCTGAAACCAGGAATCAAACCCACTACACCATGGTTCGATTCCTAGTTTAGACATTAATCTTTCTTTTCACAATATCATTATAATATTATCTCTCGTCACTGGAATTAATCCTACTTTAATTTTTTTAAAATAGTTTTTACCTTATGGGATTACAATTCATATTTTAATATTATGATATTGTGAAAAGAAAAATTAATGTCTGAACCAGGAATCAAACCGTGGACTTCTAGTTCTCCGGGCTAGTGTGCAACCCACTACACACCACGGTTTGATTCCTGGTTTTAGACATTAATTTTTCTTTTCACAATATCATTATAATATTATCTCGTCACTGGAATTAATCCTACTTCAAAATTTTTGAAGTGGTTTTTACCTTATGGGATTAAAATTCATATTTTAATATTATAATGATATTGTGAAAAGAAAAATTAATGTCCTGAACCAGGAATCAATCCGTGGACCTCTAGTTCTCCTGCAATTAAAAAAATCGAATCGAAAATGGGTAATCGAACAGAATTTTTAGGGTCAAATCCACAAATCAAAGGGAGAGGACTTTTTCCTCGATCGTTCATTTAAAATGTTCCCATAGTATAAGATGACAGGATTATAAACTTTATTAAGGTTCCAGTTAGTTTTATATTCCTTGTAAAGTTTTATTTTAAGGGTGGGGGGGAGAATATATGACAAATAAAAGAATGAGAAAAAATAAATCGATTAAATATTTAAATCCTCCATGTATATAATCATCTCGGGCTAGTGTGCATCCCACTACACCACGGTTCGATTCCCGGTTTAGACATTAATTTTTCTCTTTCACAATATATATTATAATATGGTCCATTATTGGAACTGTGTTAAACAGAAATCCATATATCACTTATATTGAACAATACCTAGTAAAATTCACAATCAATTCCATTGAGGTGAATAGTTGTATGATTGAAATTTAAAATTAAAATGTACCTGTTGGCAGGTGCCGTCGTCCTCGATGTGTTAAAATATTGTATATAAAATTAACTGGAGCGCTTTCGGAAGTCATCTTCCATCTTCGGCAGGTTGAGCTTCCTCTACTCGTTGTTGTATATTTATTTTCAATTTTTGGCGCATGCCTTTTATTTGAGTAATTGTATGAAACTAGAATAATAAAACTGTTTATTCAATTTTTGTACTAGCTCCATCATTCGATTCCCGTATAGTTCTGGGAGTTACTATGTATAATTTTATCATAATTATGGATATATAAGCCATTATTTTTTGTGTTCTCTTTTTCTTATCACTGATGCTTGCATTATTGTCATTAAGGGGACCGACTGGTGAATTTCAAATTTCTTTTAGTTTTCATCTGATTGTTTTGAAATTTTCATCACATTCATTGCGTGCTTATAGCAGCGTTTCTGTGAAGTTTGGTGTTTTTTTTTAGTGGAATAGTTTCAGAATTATGATTTGTAAAACATTTTAATATATCCTAAAAATGCTCCATACGATGAATTTTTTATATTCTTCTCCGTTGAAATTCGAGATTCGGAGTCTTCATGATTCCACTAAACACATTTGCTATGCACAACAAATTCATATGGGAGGAAATACTGACTACTGCTTATTTTTCATTTTTTTGAAACAAAATATTTTTGTATCGCTCTTATTATTTTTTCCATCCAATCTCAGTTTTAAAAGACCACATGTGTCTTAGACTAGTAACTGCATAGCAAATTTGAATTAGCATTTATTGGAGAGTCTAACCACAAAATTTTCACTTTGATAGCAAAAGAAAAAAATTGCATCGTAAGGAGCATTTTGAGTTTTGGAAAATGTCAAAAAAATGGAAACTGGAAAAAAAAAATAAATAAATAAAAAAAATAAATTTTAAGTAGTAATGCTTAACCCATACGTGCAAGGGGTATTTAAAAACCTCTTACGGTCACGGGGTCAATTTTTTCTCCTACAATAAAAATGTTTACATGAAAATGATCCTAAAGCATCAGAGTCATTAAAAAGCAAATAAACAAAAAAAACATTTTTTTATCATTTTTTTCACAACATTTTCACCATTCGGTCCCCTTAAAGCTGGATTAATGCAACATTTAATATTGAGGGTCTTCTTCTTCTTCTTCTTAATAATTTAACCCTCTCATCTTATAGGTAGTTTTACGTGCCACACGCCGACCCCCGGGCCCTTAACAGTGGTACGACCTTTCGGGAGATTGGGTTCTAACTATGGATCACACACATACTCTTTGATCAACACAAGGACATGGTAGGGCCTTCCTGAAATGAGTGATCAACTCAATTGAAGGCCTCCTCCGAATACAACACAACATTAAGAATACGCAAACACATAATTCACACACACGTTCCTACTAAACATGACGGATATGATGATGATTATGATGACAGATAATGTTCGGGGACCTTTTGGGCCTTAACGTTGCCTGACATTTGCCTAGGAAAACTGTGTCCCGGCCGGGGATCTAAACCGGGAGGCCCGCTGCGTGAACAAGACAGCACGCTACCTCGAGACCCTACAGCGGCGGAACATAATTATTGAGGTTATTATGTATATTTTCGTGATAAACAATAAATTCGTACGTTCGCGTGTTATCCTTGACCAATGAAAGCCCAATATTAGCTTAAATATTGTTTTTACCATCCTTCATGGCCCGGAGGGACGACGTTGGACGACCCAGAAAATGGTACGGTGAAATATTTTTGAGAGCGGAACGGTGTCAGGAAGCCCACTTGAAGAAGAAGAAGAAGAAGATAATAGGTGCCTTTACGCCATTTTTAACTTAATAAATCAGAAAATTACTAATAAAAATAAAAATATTTCTGTTGAAGATTTCGGATGCTGTTTAAAAATCATAAAATAAATGCTATTCTTAAACTCGTGTCCAACTCATCATGGTCGGGATCGCGGGATGAGAAGAATTCACTCACTATATCTATAGTGTCATTGAATGACAAGTTTGCCTGCTGACCACCCCTGACGCACCGTCACAGTGGCGGATGAACGAAGTGAATGACATGAAATATGGAGAAATGGGTGGATTTAAATTTGTGGTAGGGGAAAACGGGAGAAACTCGGAAAAACTTGCCTAAGCTTCGTTTTCGTCCACCACGAAACCCAGAAGCAGCGACCGAGACTGGATTCTCGAGACCACAGCGGTGAAGAGGGCGAACGTCTATAGTCAAATAATAAACTATTATTTTTCAATTAATTAGTACGTATCTTGTACTGCAAATTTTTAATATATAAATTTTAATATAATTGGAAATGTATAATATTTATACACTCTCGGACG